>OU342843.1:3944585-5259446 GCA_910591585.2 Nysson spinosus | reverse complement strand
CACTGTGCATTAAGGAACATGATGGGGTTATAATAATCAAGTAAAAGTCGGAATCTATCGTGAAAGTGTCGTTGAAGAAATCCTTTTATGGCACAGTTATTAGAACGAAAACATGTGAAGACACTAATTACGTGGCTAGAATACGTATAATAAACTCGAAGTAGTTTAGATCTTAATTAGATGTGCCTTATTAGTAGCACGGTGGCGCGGACACTTTATGTTTTCCAAGAAAAATCTGTACATCTAATATCTTACCTTGTCTCCGCTATTTCAAATACTTTAATTCCTCTTACAATGAAATTATTTCTAATTATCTGTCCGCTTTCCTTCTTACGTGGAAAGTGTATAATTCGTTGTAGTCGAGCAGCCCGAATAGATTTCGTTCCGAGAGACGTCGTATTTACGCCATCGAGAGGATTCGAAACTTAATTTTACAAGTGCGATCGGAATCCCATGAACCGTATTTCTCGAACGGATCGAAAGACATCGAATACCGAGGGGACGAGATATTCAATTTCCTAAAGAAGGAATGAGAGAAAATCCATCCCATTGGTCTCATCTCTTAACTCCTATTACATTTCTAACAGCCTTATTTTTCGATACTACAAATACCGGATACAAATCTGCACCATAAATAACTTCAGCATAAACAATGAAATATAATCAAACAACTAAACTTTTTACGTTTGTACATTACATTACAACACATATGTGCATACAGTACAACAGCTTTTACATTACATCCTTATCGTAACGTTAAAAATATTGCAAATATTAAAAATATCAGCGATATATTTGATTCAAGTTTGAGTAATTTTAGTAATATTCGCATCGTTGGTCACCACTGACTCTCACGGTAGTCACGTGTTAATGTTTTCATCGATTAAAAGCCGTGGGCTGCAAACTTTGCATCCTCGCCGCGCGCGTGTTAATCATAATCTGAAATATTATTACGCGAGATTTTCCATAGGAAAAATGCAATCTGGCGTGGAAAGTGGGATGCGCAAACCCTGCCGAATCGTTGCATCTCGACTTTCTCGATACGAGTTACGTGGTTAAGTAACATAATCACATAATTGTCGCTATGCATTCTGCAACGGTCGCATCCACGAAGTAGAACGACCGGCGAAAGTCGAGCACCGAGAGAAAATCCCACGGAATCTCGTCACAGAGAAGGACTTTACGCTTAACACACAAGACACTTTAGATGGATATAGAAGATCAATAAAAATATTCAGGAACTACTCGAGTGACATAACGAGTACGTAAGTGCACGGTACATATTTATTTAAGTACCCTGTGACATAATCCGTACGGCAGTATTCTCATCCAATAATTCTGTACACAAACGATTAATAATAAAGAACAATTATAGCAATCGCAAGTAAGAATAGTAATAGAACGAGTTACTTGTTATAAATGAGACACTTTACACGAATGAATTATTCGAATATACCACGGTGCATTGTTTGAGATTTGATATATTTTTATTTTGTATGTATAACGCAAATAATTTTATCCATTAATTAAATTAAATCCTCCAGCCACTATTTATATATAGATAAATGTGAAAGCACAACTGGCAAGTGTCTCTTTGGTAGTTCTAGTGGTAATAAAAATGTTTGAATTTATTACATTCTTTTTTTCGAGATTTTTTATCACTCATGATTCGTAATGGGCATAATTAATGAATCATCTATTTTTTCCACCTATCCTTATAATTAAGGACGTACATTTAAATGCATAAATATTGATAAATCTATTGTCAGTAGTTCTAGTGTTAAAAAAAGTTTCGTGTACGGTGGTATTTATTTAACTACGGACTATCAAAGGATGGGCTATAAATGGACTATCAAAATAATTGTATTCATTGTGGTTCATTTAAAATCCCGTTGAGAGGCAAACTGGTTTGATCAGTTTGAAAGTAGCAATTAGAAGCCACGACTTAAAATAAGGACGATAAGTGAGGTGGTACTTGCATCATCTGTTTGAACCGATCGAAGAGGTCGAAGGAATTCGAAGGGATGAAAGACAAACGAGTAAAGGAGAAAAACGAATCGGAAGGAAGCAGGATTGGAGAAGAAATCTGGCGCAATTAGGATCGCTGGTATCCGAAGGTTTGGATCTCTCGAGGGAAGGAAGCAAATCTTCGTTTCAAACTACCGTACGGAAGAACTCACAACCGTACCATCGCCAATCTCTTCGTAATTGTGCGGAGAGGAAGAGAACGCTGATTCAATCATTTCACCGAGTATGTATAATCAAATTTTCAAGCCAGAAAAGTGCGAACAGAAAACTCTTAATCCAGGAACAATGTAAGAAAATACTTGCTTAAAACGATCGAAGATTTAATATATAAATCTTGAAAGAAGTGGATGAAAATATATTTGTGGTCAAAAAATGGGTCAGCCCGAAATCGCAAAAATTTCAAAGTCACTAAATCTGCTCCTAAATAGCCCAAATCGATGGTAGGTGATGTATAAACATATTCTAGGATGATTTTGGGTCGAAAGAAGTGGATTAAAAATTGTTTCCGGTCAAAAAACAGGTCGATCAAAAATCGCAAAAATGTGAAGGGGTATACCTTCAAAAATTGTCAAAAAATGAGAGTCGCCAAAATCACTTCTAAATGACCCAAATCGATGGCAAATGATGTATAAACATATTCTAGGACGATTTTGGGTCGAAAAAAGCGGTTAAAAAAATTTTATTGGTAAAAAATGGGTCGAACCCAAGTCGAAAAAATGTAAAGGGGTATACCTTCAAAAATTGTCAAAAAATGAAAGTCGCCAAAATCACTTCTAAATGACCCAAATCGATGGTAAATGATGTATAAACATATTCTAGGACGATTTTGGGTCGAAAGAAGCGGTTAAAAAATTTTTATTGGTAAAAAATGGGTCGAACCCAAGTCGAAAAAATGTAAAGGGGTATACCTTCAAAAATTGTCAAAAAATGAAAGTCGCCAAAATCACTTCTAATTGACCCAAATCGATGGTAAATGATGTATAAACATATTCTCGGACGATTTTGGGTCGAAAAAAGCGGTTAAATCGTAAAAATTTCAAAGTTGCCAATTGTTTTCCTAATACGCAACACAATAGTAAATAGTGTCTACACATGGTTTAGGAGCATTTTTGGTCAAAACAAGTTAAAAAAATACTCAGATATGTGGAGATTTATATGAATTCTCCGAACAAATTCCAGGGGCATTAAAAATAGCAAAGCTCTGAGAACTTTCGCGAGGAAACTGCGCTTTTGCAATCGAGATGGCCGAATGACTGCAATAACGAAGTTAAGAAAAAACATTCGTCTCGCAGCCTTTTTGCTATCCAAAATGAACGAAGACCGAAAGAACTTTTCCTGAATCGAGAGAATGCTGGTAGTAATGCACATTTAACGAGGCCAATTAAAGCAAGAGATAGAACAGCGAGAAAGAGGAGAGTAAACGGATAACGAGTGTAACAAGGGGGACATAGAAAAATTAGGAAAGAGCTTCGTCTATTTCTACGCTCATGGAACCACGTTTATTCAATTTGTTTAATTGTTTGCTCGACTAAGCGGGGGTGGATGACCGCAACCGTGGAAATGGCGCACCCTTTATAACGTTGAATTTTCAATTCAAATTATTTCCGTTTCGGGTACGACTACCTTGTAATTATTTCGAACGAGCTTCCCTCTTCAACGCCGTGTGTTAGCGATGAAAGTGTCGCGGCCCAAAGAGGCAATTAAATCATATCAAATGAATAAAAATAACAGAAATTAATTATGAGGGTTATTATGGGTTACAAAAATGTTAAAAATTAATATTCGTACGTATTATTAGTTCGGATTACAAACATTAAAACAATACGTTCGATTTGCTGGCAAATGGTGACGCTTCCGTGCTATAATTGCAAATCAGGTACGAAATGAGTAGATTGAAAATATAATTAAAAAAGATTTACTTAATTAAGAGAGAATTTAAGAGGAATTCAAGAATAAACGATCATGATCCGAGGAAGAATAGATGAAATTAAGATCTGGTTGTCCGATTGGTTCGATTACAAATATGGAGAACAACGGAGGACAAACCAACCATTGTGTTGCAATGAAAGAACCTGTTCTTTAGGGGATTTACTTTCTTCGCGTCATTCGGAAATATCCTCCTAGGAGTTGCAACAGTCGCGTACATTTATCGCGTCAATTTCCACGCGAGATGGATGACGTAAACGATGACTCCCCTCTATGCGAAAAACTTTAATGTCGACATCGTTACCAAACGATGACTAACATCACGAAATAGGTATTACTAGGAAGAGTTAGATATGAGCCACGTTTCATTGAAAACAATTACGCGCATAGTGAGGATCAAAAGTTACCAGCCCACGGCTTATAATCGATGAAAGCATTAACACGTTGCGAATATTAATAAACCTCGAAACAAATATATGAGCCGTTTATTTTGAAAGTTACGTCCATTTTTTAAAAATCACGTTAACGTTTGTAATAGTTACACAAAGTTATTAGTAACGTTTTAAACTATTCGAACATTATTTATCCTGCAATATTGGAGTGTGCTAAAGAAAGTACCATTTTCCCGATGGGTGTAATAGAACGATACGTTTTACATCATTTTTATATCTTTGACCGATAATGGATATCCTCTCCGTTAAACTCCGCAAATGCTTATTATCGATCTCACGGAATTTCACGCTTAAAGTGCTTTTTCTATCTGGTTTAATAGCCGGGGGATAAAAAATTAATTAACTCCCTTCACCAACACGAATATCTTTGGTGATCTTATACACCTGATTCTGGTATTCCTATAAACTCACGTAAGGAAGCCACAATCAACAAACACGCGAGCAGTGATTGGAGTTAACTTTACCGTGCAAGTATTCCAGAGATCACTGCAAGCTCGGTGAGGTTCAACTACCATTTGTAATGTTTTATCGCGCAAAGCTATTTCATTCTGTTCCGCATTGACTTTTCGCGCTTTGATCGTTCCTTCGCACCTACCGAACTATCGTTGCGAGCTTCTGATATCAGCTAAAAGCGTACGCGGCTTTCAGAAAAAAGCTTTCATTTAGAATCTTTCTGCAGATACGAAAAAAGCCGGGGTATATTGCGTGTGCCACCAAAACACCTATTGTTCTACATTTGCGAACGATCTTTCGCGCCGGAGTGATCTGCAACTATTTACGGCTAATTGTTCGTCATCTTTCTCGTGTAATCTTAATATTAACTTTATGCCACGATGATTTGTTTTATGTTTATATTGGTTTATTTGATTCAGTATCCTTTGCATGAGGTGACCCTCCAAAAT
Organism: Nysson spinosus; assembly: GCA_910591585.2. NCBI lineage: Eukaryota > Metazoa > Arthropoda > Insecta > Hymenoptera > Crabronidae > Nysson > Nysson spinosus. The sequence continues at coordinate 5,254,138 of OU342843.1, read as the reverse complement.
TCTTGCAGAAAGTATTCATATTTCCTATCGATTATATTGAATTAATATTAACACGAAACTAATTACTATTATATTGGGTCAATTAATTATTATCCACTTTTCGACGTATCTACTCTGCTATCGATTATTGATAGAAATGATGCAAAATTCAATGATATTTCCTTTCTCTATAATTGAAATTATTGGTTTCAATATATAAGCCGTTTATCATGAAAACGGAACAACTACAATTTTAAACAAATTTCATTCAATAAAAGTCAAAAGAATATGAAATTACATTTTTTACAAACGAAGTTTCCTCACATTCATAATAAACCACTCATATAATAATGTCAATGTATTCATTCAATATGTAACTAACTAAATAACAGCCAAAGAAGGCGAGTATTCTAAATTCCATAAAATTCAATATTGGTGTAAAATGGTCCCTAAGCGCGTGCATATGGTGCACGATCTCCATCTTGATTTTAAAGCAGATAAAAGAAGCTGGTTCTCGCAGTAAGGGAAAGGACTGAATAAAATTGATTTGAAAGCACCTGCCTCGCTTAGAGGACTGCATTGACCCTATCGTACGTGTGTCGTTCCATATGGCTGGAAAGGGGTGCATGGAAAATTACAGACGAGCCACGGTGTGTTCCCGTGTCACGAGCAACCGATGATCGATATCGAACATCGTTGAAAATAGCACCGAAGTTGTTCACCCTCCATTTTACCGTTTGCCAGACGCCTCCGCAAATATCTACGTGTTGCGATCATCCGTGTACGAGACTCAAATAAATTTCTGCATTCCAACATTTTTCGGCCCGCCCGTAAATCTTGCGGCGATCTTCGGAAAAATCATATTTCAACGAGTATCCGCAAGAATTCTGCTAACCGAATGCAAGCTTTGACTCGTATTTCTCACCGTTCAACGTGCCAATGGAAACCACGGTGCGATGTAAGAGAAAGTAATTAACTGATAATGAGACTCGTGGAAAGCAGGAATGAGATGTAACGTAGAATGAAGAAGAGGAAGATGAGGAAGAAGGGCGATTAGTAAGTCGTTAGTTTCATGCTTCAAATATGATCACAGAATCGATGATCTCATCTCCGCCAACAAGCGTGTCTCCACCGACACCACATTCGAAGTGGAATATGTTTATCGTACCAAGTACGAATTTACGTTCGCTTCAAGATACAGCCTTGACATTCCAGAAGAAAGACGTGGCTTGCACGACGCACCAGAACCATGAAGATTAATCGATGCCATGCAAGACTGAACAAACTTTTAAGATCAACGAGATTCATTCATGTCGAAAGCGTTCCCGGTACTTTCACCTAACGCGACTACATTTTTACGAGGCATCCGACACCGAATCGACAAACTCGCCGTTAAATATTTCATACGTAAACACTCGTAATGAAGTGCAAACTATTTTATGCGAGTTAATGTAGACCGTGGTATTTGTATTACGTATAAATATTAACGAATTCCTACGCAGAGTGAAAATTTGGTAAATTTAGTTGGCAAAGTAGCGGTTTAAGTGTCCTGCAAGGTTTCACGGTGTTGCTTAGAAGTTTTATATTATTGCTAACTTTAATATCGCGAGGAACCAGGAAGAAGTCCTTAGGGCGTAAGAACTTTTTCTGGTATGATAATCTGAGGGTTCCTTTCTTCGGAGTTACTGGAAGTTGCCAGACTAAACGAAGCCTCGGGCAAACTTCAAAAAGGTACGATCGCAAGATCTCGCGTTTCGAATAGCCCGGCTAAGGAATGATTTTTCTTTTATGCTTCCGTGGAAAAGTCTGTCTTTTTCTTGTACACACTGGTCTGCGAAATTGGAACATGCATTTTCTATGAGCCACGTTTCTCCGGCTTTAACCTTTCCTACCCTTCATCAGCCTACTTTTGCGGTGGCCTAGGTAAACAGACTCTGAGAAACCAAGAAAACATTGAACACAGCAATCTGATTGATGAGATTCGAAATTACAACGAAAGTATGATAGATCTATTCGATAATTGATGGAGTACATCGAGAATTAAATATAATGGAAAATAAATCGGTGATAAAATTTCCGAAGAAAATTCACAAATCAACATCAAAGTTTTAAAAGAACACAGCTATATCTCATATAATGCAAGAGATATGGATACAATGCAAAATTACGGTATATATATATATATTTTTTACGAGATTCGGCTTATCCCTTATTTAGACCCCAGATATTCCTCTGACCTCTCGGTATTTCGAAAGAACCTTCGGTTTATAAGCAGGAAGGGCTTATAATAGGAATATCGGTTTTCCGTAATGCATACGTATCGCACTTCCGGAGGAGAGAAGTTACGAGATCCATAAATCGGAAGATTTATGTGGTCAAGTTGAAATATTAAAAGAAGGTGAAGATAACTTTCGCGTAGGGTGAATACAAACAAAGGTCGGCTGATCTCGGTTTTAAGGGGAGTCCGTACTTCAATTTTCTTGTGTCAAAGGTAATTAGATGTTCATAACATCATAGGCGGTTCACGCAGAAAATGAACTTCTACCTACTCCACCTACCCACTTTCCTCCTGGGAAATTATACACTCTAGGAATAAGGATCTTCGTGTTTTTTTCATTTTATCTGAAGTGTCTCTTAATGCTATTCTTTCTACTCATCATGATGCCCGTACTTGCAACATTTTTTGAGTATTAACCCGGCCAACATACATAATTAAGAAGCAAGATAAACATAAAGTAAAGGTGGAATTACAAAGTACAAGAAAAACATCGTAATTACGACGAACTGAAAAACTGTTTGTTTTATCATTCTTCCGTGACGTGCATAAAAATTCCTTGCATCGAATCCCTGACCATAGATGACAATAACCACCTTTCTCTATTTTAAAGAAACTATTTCGGGACGGTATTGGTCGGAAGATCAAGGTCAAGCAGTAAAAGGCCGACTTCCCGATTAATTCGGTGGATTTACGACACCAATACTAACTAAAAGTGGAGGAATAAGAAAGGGACTCCATAAAAATGCGTCAGGCTATTTGATTTTTACGATCGCACAGAAATATTCTTAGCATAATTCCAACCACTCGAATAGAGACCAAAGTGATGTAGTCTCGTAGTCACGGAGCCTACGATAATGGTTTCCATTTAAAATAAGCTTTCTCGTGGAAACGCGCAATAAACCTAAGTCAACCTATCGAAATCTAAACTCGAGAGGTATAAGAAGAGAGGTCTCATTGGGATTATAGGAGTGGCGAGAGGCGTTAAGCCACGGTCCTCGTCCAGGTCTACGAACCGACCGACGATCCTATTAACGAGATCTCAAGTCTGCCTTCGAGGACCCGAAGAAGCATCGCAGACGTCGAATTACACCGTCCTTCTCTCCTCGACATCACGAGGAACCCTCGAAACAGCAGTGGAGTTCGTATACCGTGTTATCCAAGCTGGCCAACCAACGGCAGCAGCTATAGCAGCCGACAGCCTGCCGGCGTGCTACTCAATGAATGATTTCCGCGCGCTGTTGCCACATTACGTCTGCATTCTGCACCTATTACTCTAACTCCCATCGCGTTTTATCGTTTCCTGTAGTTTACTATTAAACATTGCGCAATTATGCTTCTGCATCGACCTGACAAACGCGAGACCTACAGCTCTGGATGCCTGACATTCGCGAACAATGTTAACCACGAGATTGTTGATTTTCAAAAACTGTTGCCACGTGCCCAATTAATAAGAGATAATAGAATCTACGGAGATTTAATGGATATCGCTCTGCGTGTCATTTATGGTGAGATGTGATAATAACAGACGATAGTAAATTAGGATTTATGATATAATCTGGACTGATAATAGTCCTCCTACTTTTCAATAACAACTCGCGGGTTGCAGTAATCGTGTTTCACGTAGATTCGTTACACAATTCCTGGAGTAACCGTGTGTGCTAAGTATTGATGATGAATCACGTGTATTAGGTACGACGAGATGATTGATCATCGGCTGACAAGAGCACGTGATTCAACGGCAACGCCGCAAAGGCGCGGCTACCAACGTTATTCCGTCTTAGGAGTACTCCAGACTCTCTTGGTGGAATGTATCTCGGTCTTCCTTATTTGCAGGGGAAAAGGAAGACGAGGTGATGGAAGAGTTACGTCTGTTTCCGGCAAAGACACTTGTCACGTGTATAAACAAGTCCTGGTTAAGCAAGTGGAACATTGCCGTTTCTCTCTTCGGTAAAATACACCTTGGTGTATGCAATACGTACGGTTTAGTTTACCACGATAATGAAAATATCGGTGAATAATTCGTGGTTGACTATCATCCCTAAACGACCTGTTATCTTTTGTTATCGATCTATTATCTCGTCTAATGAACAAGTAAATACGGATATTTCGACAGCAAATATTTTCTATTTGCCGAAAAATCACGAGTACCTTTCGTAATGGATATTAAACTTAGGCATACGATGGAAACGTTATCGTCACGGTGAGTCAGTTTTAGTAACGTTTCGGAACTGGAGCACGATTGGTATCTTTCGTTGAAATACGTGTGAACCGGGATACGTGTACCAAAATCCGATACACATGATAAGCCCGATATAAAAAACGTCTTTACGTAAGTTCATCTAAAAGAAGGTAAATTACTACGGGACTTCCTAACTACGATATTAACGTCTGGCTTTCGTATCTGTTCTCATGTGTTGTCCGAGATCCACATGCAATAAACTGCATAGACGTACAAGTTCCACGAACATCGTGTAACTAACCGTGCCACGTTCTAAGCATGTGAAGAAAATTGCACTTCGGAAGCAACGGCAATGCGGTAAAACAATATCTATTTATGGAGTACGAAGAAAATGAAACTGAAACTGGATAGCGAAACTATTCCGTGTAATAAGCAGTAATCAAAGGAATTGAATAACTCGATGAATTCTGCATTGCAACTTAACATAGTATCGGCAATGTTATCAGATTAATGTCCGCGGTTCGTGAAATCTTGAATTTCAAAAATCGAGCCGATCGTTCATAAAGAACGATGTATTGTCAAAGAAAATCTGTAGAAACCGATTCGAAGAATAGCTGATTTGAAATTAAATTAAGTGCAGAGATATATTTGTGGAACAACCGGCCTTTAATGCGTTAATTAAATGGATTAAAAAGAAACGAGTAATAAAGAACATATAAAAACGTAGATTTGTAGATTTAAAAGAATAAAAGCATTATCAACGGTAGGTGAATAAAAATAAAGGAAGACCGTTCAATAACCCATTCAAACTCCTGGTGTTCCCTCAAAGGGTTTTCGAATAAAAGCATAGTTTTTCCACGTGAGTGGGACAATAAAGAACCCCGTTGCGTGAACGAAGCCAGTAAAAAGGGAAGGAAAACGCGAATCTCGTAGGTGCCCAGTGTTCCCTTCTTCCCTGGCCCGCCTCCCTTTGTCCCTTTTTTCGCACAACGACCGACGACCTCACAAGATAGCGCCGACCAGAGGAAGTAAGCGGAAGAAAACAAAACCGAGAAAAAGTGCGTGTTAGCTACTCGGTGCAGTGCACACGCGGGATTTGTTTACAAGCCGGGAACTCCAGCCTTTCCCGAGTTCCTTGACTCCGAATCGAATCGAGGCGTGCGTGATGATCCTCTCATACCTTTCCTACTCGTTCTTTCTTTCTTTCATTCCACTCTTTCGATCTTTCTTTAGACGCTTCTCTTGTACCCCATAATTCCCTTCCTGTCTCCTTACGTCTATGCTTACTACGACTCCCTTCAACCCCCATTTTTCGCATCGAATTGCACGATTCGCATTGGTTCGCTTATCACTGCTGCTACGATGAGGAAATGGGAAGCACTCGAACTTACAGCGGAACACAACAAACGAGCCTAGTCACCGGAAAGGAGGGTCCTCGTAAATTACGATACGACAATAATGGAAGTCGATTGAAATCAATTATTGGTCTCCGCAGACAAAACTGTTAGTCTAAAACTCATTGTTCGCGACGAACTTGTTGCCGTTGGCTACCGTTACGAATAATGTAGTCTTACTATTTCTACGATATTTCCAGGATATATACCTATTCGGGTAAACAGGTAGGTATTTCTCTCGTAAAGAAATCCGCTTAGGAGTCCCGATACCTATTGTTCCCCGACGACCGTAAAACGGTTCTACCTTCGACACGAATCCAGGAATTCAAGTTTCGGGGCGTCAAGATAGGTACAAGTACTCCGCATTTCGGTATCGATTTCAATGGTCATTCAACTCGGGTATTACGGTTTCTAGCGATGTTAGAATCGCCAAGAACACCGGTATAAATATTCTACGCAGGAATCCAGGGGTGATCAACGGAATAAGAATCCATAAATCATTCTAACCCACTTGGATCAAGTATACGTAAGTATTCGAAAAGTATGCGGAATCAGGTACAACGAAGTTAATTGTATCGTAAACATCGACATAAATCAGAAACCGTTTCGAGATACCACATAAAATTGCTGAAACTCACCAATGACGGTGCTAGCTGCAACTTCCTTGGCAGCAGCTGCAGCCGCGGCTGGTCCATGGGCAAGAAAATCGCTGAGTGACAAGGAGGATGCTATAATCTGACGTTTTTCCTCGAAGTTTAGGTAATCCAGACTGTTGCTTCTCTGAGGTCCCGTCACTATTGTCACTGTTTTAGGTGCATGATGATGATGTTGTTGATGGAGATTATTCTCGACGGATAGATTACTAGTTTTCTCATTGTTTCCGTCATTGGCACCTGGACTCGGTACCAAGTAAACGCCGCCGACCCTGATAGACATAGTTGATGAACGATCCTTAAAACGGCCGCGTTTCTTCCTCTTCCAAGGACTAAGGATCGCGACGAGACCCGGTAACGGAGCTACCGGGTGTGCCTTTTCGTTCGAAACATCCTGACGATTTCCTGCTCGGGAGGTCGGCTCGCGTCGTTTGCTATTTCGCGGCAGCTCCACGGCGGCTCAACGTTTTACCCTTTCGCGTTTCTCCAGGAAAACTATCGGTTCTCCCTACGCGCGTTGGCGCTAAGAGATTCCCTTTTTATCGTGACTCCCAATGATCTGATGGTGTCTATTTAACGACGAAACTATCGTGCAGAAATCTTTGGACGTTTATGCTTCTAGTTTATCCAACGTTATACTTCTACGCGCTTTATTTACATAATCTTGGTCCGTTTCTTCGGGTGAAACTTATTTGGTGCGTTTCGTATTATAAGTGCATTGGTGTTCAGCGTAGGCAGGATTATATGAAATGGACGACACTCGTTATCACTTTGACGATTATTTGTAGACTTCAGCGATGCGGAGACGCGAAACCGCAGGAATTGCAGAGACCTTGAACGACCGCGAACTATATTGGCACGATCCAGGAGAATGCTCCTTTTCTTTTGTTATTTTTTCTTCTTCCTTTTTTTTCTTACTCTAGAAGCGACTCGGTATTATGGCACACCGTGCACTGCACCATCTAAAGTCTCGCATGTAAAAAAGTGCTTGCAAAAGTCAAGCGGAGCTACGGTGTTACGTTGCTCGAATACACTAAATATTGTTCGTTCACAATTGGCACTTTACGACATATTAATCCGCGATATTCTCGGGCGAGTGCCAAGGAACCACGAGCACAGTTCACGAGTGAAAAATCGCCCTGCGAAATACCAACAAGGAAAACTCAACTAACCGAATACATTCGACTGACTCTCATGAATGCCAAGCATTGTATCACTCGTCGAGTCATGAACTATTACGTTCTCCTCTCGTCAAATCCACCTCGCCTCATTAATTACAGGGACTCGATTCGCGTTACAATAATTGCATTCCATCATTTCGTTGACCTTCATTCGAGTGGTTTGCCGCGTATCGGACCAAGTCTACTCGTGCCCGTAAACAATTGATCTTTTTCCTAATTGCACTTCCCGAGTATGACTACAAAGAGTTACTGATACACGATAAACGAGTATGGGAAGCATGCGTCTTAAAAATACCACAATACCTCGCAATTAAAACATGAGTATAAACGTACGGAAAAGAATAATCGATCGTACTGTCCGAGAGAAGTAATACCCGTTAAGATTCGCGATTATATAAAACGCAATAATTACGCGCACACTAATGTCCAGGGTAAAGCTAGGTATGCCTAACCTCAAAGAGCTGGCGTTAGACGCAGAATGTATGCACGTAGGAAAGAACCGAGGTAAAAGGAGTAACGATGAAAGGGGAGGTTCGTTTAACATGTAAAAAGGGAGGAAAGTTAGCGAATAGTAAGTTAGGCGGCTAGCCGGCGAGATGGATTACGAGAGGTTATAGGTGGAGAACGTTGAAAGACGTACTTGGAACGATTACTCGGCAGTGGAGGGTTCCTTTCGGCAGGATTCGAAAAGGACCTCGAGGGTTTTTCTCGACGTTCTATCACAGCGGCAAGGATTGATGTCAGGCAACGCTACTCCTCCACGGTTTCACCGGACACCTGTGTGCCTTCTAACCGCAGGTGAGAGGAGAGTGAGACGGATAGAGAGGACGCAACGATTATAAACACTGGAGGACATAGTACGAGGCGCGTACGCTCGCGAGAAACCCCAACACGTAAAAAACAGCGGCGGATCGTTTACCATAGGCACAATCGAACGTTAACGCGATGCATCGCGGTGCATCGAGGACTATGAACTTAATGTCGTGCACGTAGAGAAAAACAACGTCGGCAACATACGACGACGCCGACGTCGGACAAGAAAGCACGCACACGAAACCTGACACACACGCTCTCGGCTCCTTTCAACCGACACAAAACACGCTCTTCCTTCTCACTCGTACTCTCTCTCTTACTCCCTCGCTCCGAACAAAAATGGGGTTCGTGCACGCGCGAACTTTCCTGTATTGTGCGGACACCGAACGAGGATACACGCTCACCGCGTGGACGGATTCGCGACGGAATTAATTAAGACAAACTGTGACGGTGCTTAGCGAGGGAAAAAAACAACAAACGTAGACGAAAAGACAGAAGCACCGACCACGACCACCGCGCCACGAAACACACACCGAGCAAGGCTCACGAGTACTGAAGGCGGCCATGCGACTGCAGCGCTACGAGACGACCACCACGGATATTATCGAGCACGAGACAACGCCGTGCCGCTCGAATGGGGGAAAGTGAAGCCCACCCATACTATTTCCTCGTAAATTCACACTTAATGAATGAACGTAATTCCTATACTATGTTTTTTTCGGGTCTTTGCCCTTTACCCGATCGTGTAACATTGAATTCGTGCAGATTCTCTAAAGCTCGCCTAAGAAATAGCATTCGATAATTTTAAACAGTACGTAAAGAAGTATGTTTTAACTCTTTGAGGCACATGATTTTAAGACCAGAAACGACTCTAGTTGCACAGAAATTTTATTAAGAATAATATCTCAACATAAGCTTGCTTTATTTATAAACGATATATAATGCCCCAAGGAGTTAATAGCATATAATTTAAACTTTGATAAACAGATTTGTTTAAAACCTATTATAAAATATCCGACTGCTCGAAGGAGGGAAATAAATTCCAAATACACTATCTTCCTCGTAAATCCACACTTAATTAATAAAAGTCATTTCTACACTATGTTTTTTCGCATCTTTTTCCTTTAATTAATCGTGTAACGTCGAGTTCGTGCAGAGTTGTTAGGAAATGTTATACGACGAGTTTCATAGAAACTGAAGAATTTTAAGATTATATATAGATCGTAAGATTTGCAGGACGATGGCTGTTAAAGTAAAGAAGTATATCTTAATATTTTTGATTACGAGAGAGATTCGAGTGTTCGCGGATTCAGCAAGGCGCGAATGTTCGAACGGTAAGACGGCGAATGGAGTATGACGCGGACCACGTGGTATTTCCGAGGCGTCTAGACTCGCTAATTTAAACCGACTCGCGAATCTACCGACGTTTCAGCCCCGTCTAGCCGCTGTCACAACGAACGACTGAAATATGAGAAACACTTTGCTGTGTGTGCGCCATGAGACGTTACCCCACTCCCAAGGAAGGAAACATTTTTTTTCACGAAGATCATCCGCTCGAAATCTACTCGTTAGGAGGAAAATGAGACTGCCTTTCGTTTTCCATACGCTCGAAGTTTCCCTTACACACAGAATGAAGCAGGCGTGCCATTCAAAAGCAGCACTACAAAATCTCAAAGGGAAGACATCCACGTGTTACTTTCACTCCGCTGTTTACAGTCGACAATCAAAGAGAGGGTTCTTTAAATAAAGTCATAATTATTATGTGAGTTTAAGTTGAAACTTAATCAGAATTTTAGCCGCGAGATATTTATTGCCTCGGAATATGTTAGCGGTATCGGAAGGTAATCAAACGTTTTGTAATATTGAACTCGATTATCTTTTATCAAACAATTACGCGCGGTGTAGCTTCGATATTTTACAGTTTTTAGAAATACTGTGTAATTCTTAACGCATTCGGGTAATTCTATAGAAATACAGTCTTCGGAGATGTTATGGAGGTCAATTCGAGAGTGCAAAAGCTGATTGATTACTTTTCGATATCCCTAATGATAAACAGCGATTTCGATACCTCGCCAAAAATATTTCTAGGATGACGATGAAGTTAGTTAAGTTTGGAGAAATTGTTTAATGGCTAGCCGAATACTTTCGTTCGCTGGTATCACTGCGAGAAGCATATAATAATGTTAAGTCAGGTATAAGTTGTTCTCTGACCCGATCCATCGATCGCTGCCAATTAAGGTCAATCTATGTGTCTGTTCGGACGATGCATACGTAATTGAGAATATCTTAAAAGTTTAAGCAGCGTATCTGCCTAATTTTGGATAATAATATCTTAACATTTTTTAACTCCGCCATAAACTATTTATATAAAATAATGTAAATATTCAATGTGTTCTCTGTAACTCGGAGAAAGATGCCTTTAATTGAGACAGCCCGCTTTATGCCATTATTAATTGCAATAACGAAAGAATGTCGGTGGCGACCAGAATCACGAGACAATTTACAATTAAGTATAATTAAAGCAAAGTGACGGTGCATCAGTGCAAACCGCAAGCATCTGCAGCTGGAACTGCACTTATGATTTCGCCGTGCTTGCAACTTCCTAAATGCAGCATCCATGGAAAGCAACTGCGAGAGGTGACGAAATGAATAGAAAGACTCTTCGACCTACTATAAGTTACATCTTCTACAAATTAATGACTACTATATGGAACATCAACTCGTTAACCAGGGAGTTCTTCCAAGAAACAACATCACACGAATAGTTTCGATTTAGTAATAAAATATATCTGGCCGGTATATTTATAATTACGTCATATAAATTTAATTCTTAACCTTTGAGATAAGTGCATTCGAATGTCGAGTTAACTGGTCTTCGCCGATTAACAGGTTAATACTTCCCAAGTTTCAGAATATTTTATTATTACGAAGTAATAATCGCCATAACTGCTTTCCAGAAGCTTAATCAATATGTTTACAATGCAAAGTAAGTAGGTACACCGAAACTTAGGAAGAAAATGTTATAGATTTTATAAAAAAGTGTTTGGTACTCTTAGACCGAACGAGCTACAGACTATTCTCTCCGGGTGGAAATACCAACACATTTCTCTTCCTTCGCGTTGAACCGCTTTTCCTTATATAGATAGAAAAAGCGCTGTGTTAACGAAGGGTAATGACAGAAATCTACGATAAAGAAACAAAGAAAGAAAGAAATACTGCTAGCCAAAGATGAAAGAAAGAAATGAAAGGAAAGCAAAGCAATATCATAAATGCAAACGGCGGCGCGCCCGCGGCTCGAGCGGTCACCCATCCAACATTGGTACGCCACAAAGCAGTACTTAACCCACGATCGCACAACACGCTTCGGTACCTACGAAGCATAACAGCTACGAATATATATTTAATTGATAAACCCCTGCATTGCATTTTTTTAAGTTAACGCTGAAACTACGAAAACAATCGAAATGACAAATCTACCTTTTTAATAAAATAATTAGGAAAGCACAACGTTCTTTGAAATTTTATATACCTGTATTTTCTGTACATAACACTTTATAATTATTATATGTGTAAGACTAAGCGGTCTGTTGGGCTAAATTATAATATACACTCTAAAAACGCTAGAAGAGTGCTCGTGTTTACTCGTCGTTGAGCAACCATCGAATCCGTCCCGTCCCTCGTAGGCCCCGTACTTAAGGGCATCACCCCCGCTTCGGGGGTTTAAGGCCCTTTGGGCGCCACGATGACGCGGCCGTCTTCCGAAGGGGAGGCCTTATGTAGACTAATTCTAACACTCGGCCATCCTGACTACCATGCTTGTCCTCAAGCATTGTGTCGTGTTTCTGAAAAACAAGATATACAAACCACACATCAGTATTTGTTCATCAATAACAATATGGTCACAACTGAACTATCATAAGACCGTAATACTCCCCTTGTTTATGCTGGCAGGTAACTACCGGTCTTTCTAAATTTCGGACGATGCATTAACGCATCTCGCAACTATAATAGGTATCTCGGTAATACCAATGTCGCCATTCTCCTTCTTCTCCAGGAGTTGCGACAATTCAGTTAACCTGAAATAGATTTTTAAACAGGAGCCGCAACTCTCCTCTTCCGGGAGTCGCGACCCCTCCCCTTTTTCTAGAGTTGCCAACCTCCTTTTCCTCCAGGAGTTGCAACTTCTCCGACCTTTCTGGAGGGGTAACGGAATCCTCCGCTTCCTGGGGACTATACAGGGGACGCAACTCTCTCCTCCGGGTGTTGCGATCCTCCTGCTCCAGGGCCTTACCTAGGAGATGCACCCTACCAGGACTTCATACAATGTCGCCGTCCTCCTTTCTCTCCAGGAGGTGCGACAGTGCAGGTGACCTATATAGCATCATGTTGACATCAATGTCGCCGTTCTCCTTCTTCTCCAGGAGGTGCACCATTTTTGTTGACCTGAAATAGGAGTATCGAACCTCCTCTTCCAGGAGTTGCAACTGTCGCCCACGACCAGAGTTGCAATCTCCCAGGTAATTCAAACAGGTGGCAACAACCAGCCTCTTCCAGGAGTTGTAACTGTCGCCCACGACCAGAGTTGCAATCTCCCAGGCAAACAATAAAGGTGGCAACAACCAACCTCTCTAGGAATTGCAACTGTCGCCCACGACCAAAGTTGCAATCTCCCAGGCAAACAATAAAGGTGGCAACAACCAACCTCTCTAGGAGTTGCAACTGTCGCCCACGACCAAAGTTGCAATCTCCCAGGCAAACAATAAAGGTGGCAACAACCAACCTCTCTAGGAGTTGCAACTGTCGCCCACGACCAAAGTTGCAATCTCCCAGGCAAACAATAAAGGTGGCAACAACCAACCTCTCTAGGAGTTGCAACTGTCGCCCACGACCAAAGTTGCAATCTCCCAGGCAAACAATAAAGGTGGCAACAACCAACCTCTCTAGGAGTTGCAACTGTCGCCCACGACCAAAGTTGCAATCTCCCAGGCAAACAATAAAGGTGGCAACAACCAACCTCTCTAGGAGTTGCAACTGTCGCCCACGACCAAAGTTGCAATCTCCCAGGCAAACAATAAAGGTGGCAACAACCAACCTCTCTAGGAGTTGCAACTGTCGCCCACGACCAAAGTTGCAATCTCCCAGGCAAACAATAAAGGTGGCAACAACCAACCTCTCTAGGAGTTGCAACTGTCGCCCACGACCAAAGTTGCAATCTCCCAGGCAATTCAAACGGGTGGCAACAGCCAGCCTCATCCAGGAGTTGTAACTGTCGCCCACGACCAGAGTTACAATCTCCCAGGTAAACAATACAGGCGCGGCGAATGTCCTTGCTGTGACAGTCCAGTCGAACTCCCATCGTGGAGGCAGTGGCACACATTCGCGTTATCCAATGGCTGCAACCCAAGGTTTCAACCTCTCGACCGCCACTACGGTTGTAGCGTGTCTACCGCCTTCTCGCAGGTCTTCGACCTCATACCTGTCGTTCCACAGGACCCTCACTACCCGGAACGGACCCTTAAATTTGGGGTGAAGCTTCCTGCTGTCCCCCGTCGTTCCTTCGCTCGTGATCTCCACCATGATCACGTCTCCCTCGTTGTACTTCGTTGCAGGCTTCGAAATCCATTCTCGGAGTTCACGAGAATTCATCTATGAATTTCAGCTTGAACTCCTTGCAATATTCGAACTTCCGTCGGTTGTTTGGCTTAATTCCCCATAAACGCCTCCGTCGGTATTGCTCCAATTCTCTGGTTGAGGGTCGTCTTCGGCGCGCCTTGGATCTGCCGTACACTTTGGTCCCACCTGTCGGGATCGTCTCCCGCCATGGTCACAACCAAGGGCGCCGCAATTGTTCGATCGTACCGCTCGCATCGCTCATCGACTCGAGGGGTAGCAACAGCATTTATTACATTCTTACTATTGTACATCGTGCAAAATATTTTGAGTGTCCCCGCCGTAAACGCGGTCCATCGGCCACTAAATTATTCGACGTAGAATAGGCGAACGACATTCGCTAATATTTTCGCTGCACGTTTTGCCTTTGCCTACTTCACTACTTCAATAATCATGAATTGCGTGAAGGCATTCACAATAATAAGCACGTACTTGTTCTTCTTCCGGCTCGTTTCGAACGGTCCCCAATGGTCAATGTAGGGACGTGAAACGGTACAGAATTCTTCTCCATGGGGTGCAACCTTCTCCGTTTGTTGCCTTCGCCTCATGGTCCTCACACAATACATACAGTTCAGACAGGTCCCAATGTACTTCTTTACAAGGGCTGATGTTTTCCACGAGCTTGCAATTCACTCCGATGCACTTCGAAGTCTTTGTATTCAAGTGTCAGATTACACTCTTGTCGACTTTCCAGAGACGGACGAAGTCGTTCCAGTATTTCGTAAACCGTTTCCCACGAAATATAAATATGGTTCACATTGGGCATGGTCACGAAGTTCTCAAGTGCTCCCAAGAGACTTAGAAATAATTTCTACGCTCATCGGTACCTGCTAACATCTTGAAGCCAAGTCCAGAGCCTTGAAGAGATTTATGACCTCTCTGTCGGTTCATTCGGTTTTCAGTCACCGCACGAATATTCGTTCTGAACGGTTATTGCATTAAGATGCCGTTAAACCAAGCACAACTGATAATCGTCCGTATTTTGTAAAGATATGCTAGAACTCACAAAAGGCATGCTGAAACTTTACGTAACCACGAAACGCATAACGTTATGCCTTTCCATTATTGTCCAAACTACACACACATACTGTCCTGGCGGCTCACCCTGCACCCTTGCACCTTTTGCAACTACCGTTTCATGCACTGTCCCGAGTAATATCTCTTTTCTTCGTAATTATGCCACACAGGTACATACTTTTCGGCTCGTGGCATCCTTCCGACTTCATGCGACCATTCAGGTACTGGTATCGCTACTCCATCCGTAGCACCTGGGTAATCGGTCCACATGGTCAGTTCATTCCTCGATATCCAGATGATGGATATCGTGTATCTATGTTCATCGTGTTCGCTTTAATTCTGCACTTGCTGGAGCTCGCGCTTCAGCCGTCGGACGGTCGCCCATGTATCATCAGACGACCACGCGAATTTCTTGAGCGGTCGTATCCCGCGATACATCCCGCGGTACGTTCCGCGGACGATCACCCTCTCGCGAATAGTCGTACACATATTCCCGAGAATGGTCGCTCTCTCGTGAACGATCGCGTACATCTTCCCGCGAACAATCATCGTCTCGCGAACTGTCTCGCGCACATATTTCCGCGAACAGTCGCGCACATACATTTTGTTTTTGCAAACGGTCGTTCTATCACGACCGGTCGCCCATACTTTTTCGTAAACAGTCGTTCTTTCATGAATCGTCGCGCACATACATATTCCCGCGAACGGTCGTTCTCTCACGAATGGTCGCGCATATATTCCCGCGAACAATCATTGTCTTGCGAACAGTCGTCTTCTGGCGAGCGATCCCGGAATCGGTCACAGGATACACTCGGTCCGTTCTTCAATTCGACTACTTCACTCACGCGATCACTCAAATCGCGCACCATTTCTTTCAAGCTTTTGCTCACTGGCACAACTGAGCAGCTCACTTTTCTATCACTAATTTTCGCGATTCACATAATCCGAAAACAGAATATACAATTGTAAAATTGGTATATCCCACTTCTGACTTGTAAGACTACGCGGTCTGTTGGGCTAAATTATAATATACACTCTAAAAACGCTAGAAGAGTGCTCGTGTTTACTCGTCGTTGAGCAACCATCGAATCCGTCCCGTCCCTCGTAGGCCCCGTACTTAAGGGCATCACCCCCGCTTCGGGGGTTTAAGGCCCTTTGGGCGCCACGATGACGCGGCCGTCTTCCGAAGGGGAGGCCTTATGTAGACTAATTCTAACATATGATAATTTGTATAATCACATATATAATTATTAAATAAATAATGAATTTTCCTGAGTAACTCATATCGTCCAGTCTTAATTTATGTAAATAAATGGCTTAGTACGACTGAGTACATGTTCAGTAGTTTTATTGTTAATCATAATTTGTGTGCGCAATTACTGACCATCGTTTATACACGGTTATTAGTAGTGGTAAATTGAGATACATAAAACACTAGTTATAAACAAATTCTTCACGGAATATGAGATCGCGGGAAGGTAGTGTAACAAATGATTTAATAGTAACTAAGAAGATCTTCACAATATCCTTGCGCCGATCATGGTTGTCGAGCCGATAATGAACGGAAATTAATGGCAGCTAACGGAATGGGAAAGGCAAATGAAGTAACGAAGAGATTGCATCCGTTATTATCGCGTAAATTCATTCTATCCTGTTCCATTCAAGTGGAGGACGGGCCTCGGGTCAATGACAAACGAAAGGAAAAGTATCCCTCCTTAAAAATCACTGTCGGTTTCATGAAACTGGCTCGAGGACTTCCGGTAGACGTAACAATTAAGAGCAGGCGGATACTTCTTCCTTCATAAATATATATGAATGAACATATATCTATTATATTTAAAGAAATATGAAAATGCAAGTTTAAGCATTGAATTTGTTCAAATTCCGATGATAATGTCTTAACATTTTTTTAACAATTTAGAGCATTATCTTTTTCCAACGAAAATTAATTATCTAATTCCGTCAACTAATATTTTAATGAATACGAAATACTATTAAATCTTCGAAAAAATCAGATTCGGCTTACATCCATAATTAATATAAAGAAATATATGAGTATAACTAACAATGTGTATATCTTCGGTAGTTTTATTGTTAATCTATTCCAATTTTTTTAATTTAGCACAATAAATTGTACATAGAAAATGGTCAATAATTATTCAATAAAAACACACACTGAAGAGTCGTCCTTCTAATCCGCGAAATGTTGAATATCCGAAAAGAGGAAAGGATAAGAAAAGTACAAAATAATGCATAACTAAAAACTTTGTCAGTAACATCTTTTTTTCGATTTTTTTTCTCCGTGTATTGTGGTCGAACATTTTTTTGTGTGAAGTAAAATTCGAGAGAATTACGAAGGGCCGTAAATACCAACTTTAACAGTATGCTCTGCTTTCCCAACGTTCGCCGCAAGAACGTCCGCGAGAAAATTCTTCGGATGACAGTGTTGTCACCCTTAAATTCCGCGATCCTTGCTGTTATCTGCCAGCAAAATATATCACCGGAGCCAGATCAAGGTCGCAGCCAAGATACGTCGTCTTAAAATGATTTAATCACGGACATTCCAAATAAGACATCGAATAAAAAGTAATGCAAATCTTGTCAGAAAATATGCTAGAATTATTCATTCACTTTAACAAATTTGTTTAAGCATGCTAAGTCAAGTACGATATAAAACTGATCGTTTGAAACTATTGGGACTTCTACCAAGAAGACTCTTAAAAAGAGATTTCGGAAGCATGGAATTCTTTTAGTGGCCCACCCCAGGAATCGCGAATTATCGGAGGAAATTGCGTGAACTCGGAGCGATATTAAAGTTCGCGAACAATCTTGATAAGTGGAGGAGAATCTTTTAAGAAACGAAGGGAAAATCCCAATAGAATTAAAGTCGATTAGAAAACCTTGCATAACTTGGTAATCGTTTGTATTTTATACCGTAATCTAATTGTTTTTAGATTCGATTGATCTTTAGACACGTTTCGTCGGTAAATGTAAAAGGTGAATTTGCCTCGAAACTCTGTGGTTATCAGAAACATATTGTTGACAAGCTACAAGTCTTATATTTGAATTATTTATTCCCGATTATTATTAATTAAGGTTTTTACAATGTCTATGTTGAATTAGAACTTTTTAGGAGCTCAGATATTATCCGCTTAAGCATCGGAACTTCTCGAATATATTTATTAAAAATGATATAAAGAAGTATATCCCGCTACATAAGAAATTTACTTAACTCTGAAACCTCGGATATCGCGTGATAAAAAAATGGTGAAAAACTCGTCGTTGAATGGAAAATAAAATTTCCACTGATAACACAGTGATAACGTCATCCCTTATGCTCGAAAGAATGAATCTTCCAATAAAGTTCTAAATTGCTTGAGGGCTAAATTTATCAAAGCAATACCACTAATAATATCGAATGCTCTGATAACACGTATACGTATAGAAACCGAATATCGATTAGATACACGGGGGGGGGGGGGGGTGGCCAATAAATTGTAGCCGTACTGAAATGTATTAATTACAATCAGGAACTCCTCGGGTTTCTGTAGGTTCGAAAACAAAGTTTATTACTGGATGTCATACATTGACAGGAATATTGGTTATCGAAACCTGACCAGTAATTTATGGATACGTCGCACAAAGTCAATTTTATAGTGTAATTTACTTATCCCGGCTTGGAAAGAGGCGTAAAAATGATGAAACTCTACCTTGGTTGAAAAATATTATATTTTATCGTGCAACTCTGTAACATTATTATTCATGGTTTTTTCTTCTATGACGGAAATAAAATATTTTATTTCAACGATTTTATTACTCGGTGCATTTTATTTATATAAATTTCGTTCGTTTATAGCACTATCTTACATTAAAGTAATGAAACCTGTGAATCATACATGCATTAAGTGTTTCGAATTTACGTCATTTTCGAATATATATTCGCCTTTCGAATATAAAAAGTTTTGAAAATAAAATGAAGATAAAAAGGAATGAATATTATTTTTTACGTGAGTATGAAGCTCTCCTAATTTTAATATACGCAAAGCATTTGAAAATTTATCTTGACAAATATTTCATTGAAATTTAATCAAATGCAGTTAGATGGCTATATTTATTGCTTTGAATAATAATCTTTTATTTATCGATCTTAATAACAATAATTAAGCAGTTGATACTTTCCATCCCTTATGTGTGGTTGTGGTACAAATAAATATATATTATATATAAATATAATACAAAAATGTATTATTATATCTTTTTCGCTGCATAATAATGAAGACGAGTATAATCGTCAATTGCGTCGCATAAATCCAAAATATAACTATATTCTGACGGCTATAACCGTCGTAAACGCGGATGGGTTAATAAGTGCGTTTCAGAGTGAAGCAATGAAGATATTTTAGACGATCTTTGTTTAGTTGCTTTGTTTATAGACTACGTGCAGTTGAATAATGATATGTATCGGGATGGAGAGGAGAGTATGGAATACATATATAACAATCGAGGAATGCGGCACAAGAAATGCGAAAGCGCGTTATGTCGTAACCGGTTTCAAGTAACCTGTAGAATTCTAGGCCGCTGGATGGTATGAAATAAGGAAGGTAGGGAGAAGGATACTTTGCATGTCAATGAATCTAAGCCTCTTACAGAAGAGCGAGCGGATTAAATCATATCGACATTAAGTGTACCACGACTAGACTTGCGAACTGCGAATTTACAGGATATTATTTAATACAAAATATCAAACGATACCTATGGTCATCTATCATATTATATATTATCCCATTAATGTAATGTTAGGTAAAAATGTGATATAATACACTGAACTGTAGGATGCCGAAGTTCAAAGGTGTGTTGCTATGTGCGAGCTTGGTTGACTGCCAATTGTTTACATTATATAATATTTTTATCCACTTGTTTTGACTCAAAATCATCCTAGAATATGTTTGTACATCATTTACCATCGATTTAGGATATTTAGGAACGAATTTGGCGACTTTGAAATTTTCACGATTTTTGAAGGTATACCCCTTCACATTTTTGCGATTTCGGGTCGACCCATTTTTCGACCAAAAAAATTTTTAAACCACTTCTTTCGACCCAAATCGGTCCTAGAACATCATTGCGCATCATATACCATCGATTTGGACCATGCAGGAGTGATTTTGGCGACTTTCATTTTTTGACAATTTTTGAAGGTATACCCCTTCACATTTTTGCGATTTTGGGTCGACCCATTTTTCGACCAAAAAAATTTGTAAACCACTTCTTTCGACCCAAATCGGTCCTAGAACATCATTGCGCATCATATACCATCGATTTGGACCATGCAGGAGTGATTTTGGCGACTTTCATTTTTTGACAATTTTTGAAGGTATACCCCTTCACATTTTTGCGATTTTGGGTCGACCCATTTTTTGGCCAAACAAATTTTGTAAACCACTTCTTTCGACCCAAAACGGTCCTAGAACATCATTAGGCATCATATACCATCGATTTGGGTCCACCTATTTTTTGAGCAAAAAGCTATTATAATCCTCTAAGTTCAATCTAAAATACGTTTAGACACAGTAACATAATCTGAAAGTGTGGAAAGAGGATAGGAATCTAATTTCGTGTTTGAGTATGTAAGTACCCTTCGATCAATATTCTGACATACTCATAATTAATGATAACAGCTTTCTACCCCGGTTTTCTGCAAAAATCACTTCCGTGGACCTTTCACCATTAAATACCTAAATGTTGATATTAAACTCCGAATATTCGCGACTAAAAATGAATAGAAATTTTCCTGGGAATTGAGAGAACATAGCGGAAGTTAGGAGTTTATTCAAATACGTGAAGATGAGCTCGTTTTATTGGACGATCAAACGAAATATACCAACAGGATGTTTCCGTGTCCCCCGAGACGAGTTTATTATCGATGGTTCATCGATCGTCATCGATAGTTATGTGCAACTCGGAATAGGTTTCATCGTAATGCTATGAAGCTGATGATCAAACGAAAACACTATCAGACAATCGCTCGTGACGAGCATAAATTATGGATTCATCGTGTACGTGTCAACAAGAGTTCACCATTACTCGCTATCCAATTACTAATTAACACTAGAACCAGCGAGACTTTGTTCAATTTCCTTCTATCGATTGCTGTTTCGAACTTACATATCTACGTACACTTATGGCGTCCTTCTACCGCAGGTATCGGTGATCGATTTTTTGATTAATAATGATATATGCTAATATAATGGCCATAATACTACAGCACATTGTGGGTACTTTTAGTTTTAAAGCTATTCAATTTCATTCTTCTCTTTTAAGTTCGATTTATTAAGCAAGATGCTCTTATCACGGAAGGTATCCATTCTAATTGGATATAATTCTTCCTTAATATAAATAATATTACATCGATAAAATCGCAACGATTTTTTTCGTTTCATGGTAACCAAGTACAATTGTTTATCATTAAAACTACCGAGAATATCTTCGTCATAATGTTCTTAAAAATAAGGATAAATGGCAATGATAAATTAATCGATTTAATAATGTGTATTAATTTATACAACACGAGCCATAGACGATCTCAAAAAATGAAACGTTATAAATTGAAATATGTTTGCCATAGTTATAGTGTCAATGAGAAATAAAAAGAATTCTGTTAAAAGTCATATTTTTAGCTCTCAATACCGTAGTTACTGTGTCAGTTATATTAATATTTCAATAATTATTAATAGAAATATCGATCACCGATACCCACGGAAGAAGGACACTATAAATAATAAGTTTCAAACTACCATCGATAGAAAGAAATTGAAGTCTGGCTAGGGAGAAAAAAAACAGTTGCTTCCGGCGAGGCAGTTCAGGCTGTTATTGAAATAGTTTCGCTGACGATATTATGGTTTACGGTGAACTACTCTTTCTACTTTGTTCGAGGTAGACAGCACTTCTATGGCTAAATAAAGGTAATTTTCTGGTCGCCATAAATTCGCCGTAATACAATGGAGAACTTGAAACTTCGTTTATGAAATTTGTTCCCCAGTGGGTTATTATAAAATACAGTGTTAGCTCGTACACGCGTTAGAACACCTACAATGAACTTCCCTCTTAATTTCTTTTATTTCCTGCACAATAATGGCAGTTTAAAGAGCGTCGTAATAATGTAAGCGAATAAGATGACTCGATAAAAAAGCAGCTTCTTCGTGAGAACGACGATCAATGTAACTTTGTAATTACTTTATAACGTTACAAAATATCCTCTTATATGTACTGCCACTTGGACTAGAAATATTATAATTTATCTCGTTGAATTAATAATTTACGTTTCTAAAGAAATAATGTTCCCGGTAGATTTCGTTTCATTAGAAACCGGAAATCAGCTACGTCTTGAAAAGAAAATGGTTGTTATTGCGCGGTGCTAACAGAAGGAAACTTTACGGATTTAATTACAGGATGACGAGGAAAATTGAATTTCCCAGGTATTATCGCGGATGCACGATTCCTGGAATACTCGTGTTGAAAAAGGAGTAGGAAAAATACTACAAAACTGGTCAACCTCTCGACACTTTTTGCCGGTATTCTGGAATATATCCCGGGTTCTACTGTATCCATGCACTCCACTCTGATAGCCCAACATCTGGGATTTCTCTTCCATTTTTTTCCCTTGATACTTCCATTCGTTATCACCCACTTGTGCCTTCGCTTCGACGAAACTTTCGCTATCGCGCGGGAATGTGAATATAAAAACTGAGAAGAAGGTGAACGATCGTCTCGATTCTTTTCTTTATGCAACATATTTCCCAGGATTCCAAAAGAACATGAATAAACTACTAATACAGCGACAGACAAAATCGCAGCATAATCTGCTGTTCAATTAAATATAAAATTTAAAACGAAGAATACAGCTGTAGAGAATACTTTCAGTATCCTCTGCCAAAGTTCATTGAAAATAACACGAGATTAAAATAATGGAATGTTCATTCTGAAGCTATCAGAAGAGAGACGTGTGCAAAAATCGACCGTTACATTAGCAATGTAATCATCGAATTTCTGTATTCAATGCAATCGAATAAGATTTCATAAATCCACCGTTTATTATACCGAAGTATAAACCGCGCAAATGTCATTAAAATCGGAGTGTTTTGCAGAATGAATGTAAAAGTTGTCCAGATTGTGGCGAGTTTTGAAATGATCGTGTATAAGAAATAATGTAGAGTTTCCTACTTTAACGAGATCTATTATTTCTCCGGGACGTTGGTTAAGTTCAAATATAGAGGAGTACCGTGTGAATGATAAGGGAGAATGGGGTAAAAAGAGGGTTGCAGGAGTTCGAAAGCGTCCCATGAGAGGCGCTGACGCCGCGACGCCTCATTGTTATGTAACCGCTGTCACACTCCACGGAAAATCGCTCCCACCCACGTTTTCTGGCCGTCGTTTTCCCTTACCGCCCTTTTCCGGACACTCACAAACCCACCCCCCTTTAGCCAACGTATTTGCTGCAGAAGTACTTCTCGCGTTCTGGCGTTGCACCTCCGACAAAGTGTACGCTGAATAAAAGAAAAATACGTTGAATACGACGAACGCGTATTTCTCGACGTTACTTCGCCGACGAACTGCGCGATGCCTTGAAATGTTTGTCCTCTAAAGTGCCCTCTTCCTCGAATCCCACTAATATCTGTCGTGGCAGTTTACACCCCCCCCCCCCGTGTCGAAGCCCATTAGACACTATTACATTTCCCTGCGAATAAACTCCTTGAAATTTCATGTCCACCGTGTATTTTATTCGATAATGTTTTTAATATCGAATACGAGGAATTCGATGTAAACGGCGATCGAAATATATATTTTCGAATTAAACGGCATTATAAATCGAGTTTTAACACGTGTCTCTTAGTAATCTCAAGTGATAAAGCTCGAGTATCTAATGAATCTTTTCTCTCGATTTGGAGAAGAATGCAAATAATAATTTCTTGTTGTTTTCAAATAGAGCATCGCTTATGAATATGGATAATATGGAGCACGCATTCGTTTGGTTTTATTATGTAATTCGTGTACCGTAATGAAACGCAAAGTGAGATAAAGGGAATACAGCAAGACGGAAAGGGTAAACAGAAAGAATGTGCACTGATATAAGAATGAAAAGTTTCCTTTGGAAAGTTTGGTAGAAGACGATTATTGAAAAGTTTCTATGAGCTATTAAAAGTTGATACTATTTCCCGCTATCTACTTCTCGTTACGAACTTATGAACCGTTCTTTCGCGGAATATTAATGGTGGATCACTGAAAGGGTCCATTTTCAAAGGAGTTGACACGTCGGATTTTTCATAAGATTTTCTTTTATGAATTTCGAAGGTTAAACAGTCTATTATGATGTCCTTCGATGGCAATCGATGACCCAAATGTTCAATGCGGTTCGTTGCCAACTCGACGCAGAGCAAATGTCCTTTATCTAAATGGAGTATTTCCTCCAGAATTTGGAGAACGCTGAGAGCATTGCTCGAAACATGCTGGTTTGCGCAACCGAATCACATTAATTACATCATTATCTTTAATGATACTATTTATCGTGTATATATTATAAATAATTTCAAATCAAATCAATCGCTCGCCGTAGAAATAACTACTCCAACTTACTCAATAATCGTCGTCAGAATAAATTGATCATATTTTACCGCACATAAGAAAGTCGATGACCAAAGATTCATAATCTTCGCCACAATTTAAACGTCCAAATACATATTTACGTGTAAAATGTTATAACACAAATATAGCAGTACTTTCCAAGGAATATGCATGCAAATACGACGGGAAATAAAATGGAAACATACCGTCCTTCAGAGGGCCAAATCTCCACAAGCTCATCCTGTAATATGATAAATATCTCTCGCAGGACTGGAAGGATTTGATGAGCGAACAATAGTCACGTTGTTCACATCGATGTACAACTTCAAAGGATGCACAACTGTTTCACTACCGGCGAAAAGTCCGGGACAGAGTGAGCTTCACTATAAAAGAGTTGCAGAAGAATTTGCGTGATCAAAATCCACATCACGTTCCATCGAACAGTAAAGCTTCCGCATTAAGCTGCTCCTCGTTGTTCGTACCGTACGATGATCGGTTGAACCTCTCTCCGGGAAAATTCCAGCTTTTTTTGTGTTCAATCAACAACCGTATCACGGGCTCTATTCTGAATATTCATAGAGCCGCAATAAAAGAAGTGTTCTATGTAATACGTCTTAACTGTACCACCATTGTTTTCCCAATTAATCAATAATCAATTTAAGGTCGACGGAAGACCGCGACGGAAGAACAGATTTATCAGGGTAAACCTCATCCTCGAAGGTGTTGACGCGATGGAAAGAAGGTGGTGGTAACTCCGCAGAGAAAAAGATTTTATCGAAGGTATTGAATCGATCGACGCTTGTATGATACTTTTTTATCCTTTAGACCTCTTCTACCCTCCGTTAAAATGCCGAGGCATACACGAGATTTTATGATTCGCTGTTCTTGTTCATCACGATACTCCTGGAGACAAGATCTTCTTGGTGAATAAAATTGTTTTAGCAACATCCATGCTTTCGTGTTATGGATTATGTTGGAGTAGATTCGGTTGATTTTGACGTTCTTCCATACATCTGATAAATCAGTACTTTCGATGACTACAACATCTGCGCGATGAGTTTTGCGAGGAAAGTTTCCTGAAGATTGAAGATCGTTAAGGATCGTTACCCTCCAAAGTCAACGGTGAATTTAGTGTGAACTTTACATTCGTGAAGATATTCGGCGCTTTGATAACAACTTAATGACTAGTCTGCACGAAAAGGCACGCCCTCCTAGACAGACAGGGGGTGCGACCATCGTGGGTATTTATGCGAATGTGCATCGGGCTGTTTCTTTAATTATGTTCTCTTTAAAAGCTTGCTTTTAGCCCAAGTAGTTCTCACTCATATCCTCGCACGTGTTCTACGGTGAAAGTACGATTTATACTATAATTCCCTTAAGTATACTTCCACCCTCTTCGTTTGCCTTATCTTCGAGCAAAAAAAAGGAATTATCATTTGTTCTTCTCGCACGATTTCATTCAAAGCTGAAAGAAGAAAGTCTTGTGTTCGATTCACTGAATAGCCGGCGTACTTGAACTCGAACGGGTTTTACTGTTTTCGTATGATATGCAGTTGCAGGGTTTCCATCGATCCACGATGTGTCAGATAATCCAATGTATTCCACTAACACTATCACTTTAATAGCAACGGCGATATAAAATGGCATTAAAACGTCCGCGTATATTTAGAATCATTTATTATTTACGACTTTTCTTCGACCATTAATGATGCACATTCTTCCCCAGATAGTCTGCATTCATTTTAATTCACAGCAAGTAAGTCCATACTGTTCTAAATCGGGGGAAATCATGCCATAGAAAAGAGTGAAGCACGGTAAGGTTCAAGTCTCCTTCAAACTCGTACATTCGGCTAACCGTTCATACCGCGAGCACAACATTTCCCTGGGAAAATGGAAAGTTCTTTTCACTCAAGAACGTAGTGATTTCATTTTCGCTCTTAATTTCGTTGAAATTCCATGCTAAGAAGACTTTCATCGGCAAAGTAAGGTTGTATGTACGCGTGGAGAACGAGCAACTGGATTATGCTGTGTTACATCATTAACGTTTCCGCGACTAGTAATTTCGTGAAAAAGATTTCGAGTTTGACGTGAGTCGTAATGATTAGAAAAAGGTGAGCGAGAGTCGTGAAACCGTACAGCCGACTTCGCCAACGGTACCCGGTGCACTGGAGCTCGACCCAACCGTCCTGTTTACATCGTACAGGAACGTGCCGTAGTTACCACGCCTTGCTGGACTTCTGTCGTTTCAACTATACCAACACGTTAACGCGTTTCACCACCAACACTTAAGCGCGGTGAACTATCCCCTTCAGGAGGTCGAGAGAGTGGCTCTGTGACCAGCCGACCGATAGATGATTGGATTGTATGCTATGGTGTGTTGTGCCTCGATGCACTACTATTGAACATCTAAGAATAACCAGCTACCAGTCTATAATGAAGCTATTGACGCAAATAGGTACCAGGATTTCAAACTAAGGAACTAAGGACCAAGGTTGCAAGATATTAGAATGCTAATAGTACCATGTATTCAACTTTTCGAGTACTTTCGCGTTAATTAATGCGGAGGGACTAACAGCTACCAATTAGGGGTAACTTCGTGATAATGGAAACAGCGGATGTAAGGACAGGAAGGATATAGTAGACTCGTTCATGAAATGATCAATGATCTTAGATTACCGTTTGCATGAATAATATTGGCTACGTTTATTGATCAGGATTATGAAGTGTGGAGAGTATTACTGTAACCTATTAATGGACTGCAAATTACATGATACATGAATTAAAACGTTGAAACGGAAGAAATACAGGGAATAATTAAAAATGAGAAATAAATTGCGCTGCATGTTTCAATGAAATGTATTTCTCTTCCTCGATTCTAAAACATCAAATATTTTGGACAAACATAGCTGGTTTAAACGTAATTTGCAACCCACGGGGTTGTTAGCAAGTACGAAGCACTAATGGCAGATTTGCGTTTTATTTAGACACGGGCCAACCTTATACTCCGTGTCACGAATTATCGAGTTTGGCTGGCACGAAGAATTGCGCTAATTCGGATTTCCGATTTGTGTTACCCTATTTGATGTAATATCTTGCACATAAATCACCAAGAATTTCATCATGCGTATTACAGTTCCCTTAATTTCGTCGAGGATTAATATCCTAGCCTGGAAAAGCATACAGTAGTTATTTCCCTTTCGGAAACGTCCCTTCCGAGAGATATAAGGGAACCGAGAAGTAAGTGATTCTCCCGTCTACGAAATCCTCTTCGTCAATATCAGATCTCTGACCAGAGAAAGAGTATTATCAGTTGAGCCACTTTGGGACTACTAGGGATCCCCGAAGTGTTCCTTCGGCTCCTGTGGGTCCTACCAACCTAATACGTGATCAGACTCGGACTGGTTTGAAAACCGGCAACCGTAAGAAGGAAGAACAGATCGAGGACCGATAAACGAACCGAGGATACTGAAATTGTTCTTGGTACACGTTAGTGCGAGGAATTATTAAGCGACAAGAATGCCCTGTTGGGCATTGGTGAAGGATCACCTCGCAAAATCAATGGCCCGTGGACATGCGAATGTGAACAGGAAGATTTATCGTACGGTGCAAACCCCTTTCTTACGGAACCATTCTCTTTTTATCTCACATAATTCTCGATTACTATCGACGTTCTCCAACGTATAATAATTATTCGACTTGAAAAATTAACCCCTTCGTATTAACACATTCGTTGTGTCTCGGAAATGAAATATTAACATACGAAAATGAATGATTAAACAGAGCAGTTGTGACTGGGGGAAAATATAATTCCCGCGGCGCAGAGGATCAGACGTCTTCAGTGGTGGAGACAAGTATAAATAAGTAAAAGACAGTTAGAATCGTAAGCAGATTAATGAATTATACATATTGGTTTATGCAGAGAAGTAGTTATAAGTAGCGATAAAACGATTCAACACGGCGGAAACTGTATAAGTGTGGAACTGCCTTTAACCACTAGCTATATGTCAATTCAAATTAAATAAAGTACTTAACGCGGTGCAAGAGCAGTATTATGTAATATAACCAAGCAATAAGCCTTTAAGCTTCCAACGAATACGTAAATATATGAATATATGTACAATGTACATTGTACATATATATTTAGATGTACGTAGAATTTTCTTGAATATTTCTACTTATACAACCGCGTTGCAGTAATACGTTGTAACACCAGTAAAATGTTAATACTTGCAATAACTCGGTCTCGCGTCTTTCTAAGCCATTGAGTTGCAACAAAAGGAAAAGCAGAGGCTACGGTAACTCGACGGTGCAACAAAGCTTGGCAAAACACTAGCTACTCTTCCCACCGGAAACGCATCAGAAGATCTTAACTATTCAATGGACGCTTGTCCATTCAAGATAGCGGCACGTGACGATGTGTTTCCCGTTTACACACTACGCATTCAGACTACCATTTACTGTACCGTAAGCATCAATAATACCAACCCGGCGAAAAAGAAACATTATATCGTCTTTAAATGAAACCCGCTTCCGTGTAAACTTCCTCGCGATTGCTCTCGGGAGCTTTTACGTCAAACAAATACCAAGCTTAATAACGATAATCGATTAATAAAGCATACTCATTTATCATCGAGGAATTTCATCACAGAAGTATATCGTTGGAAAAACCGTCATGTTTGATTTTACCGAGATATCGGGGAAGAGATTAAGAAATATTTATAGTGTGAAATACTTTACGAGAATTTATTCGAATACATTTTTGTACTTTTTTTCATATATTATCTTGAATTTTCTTTTACCTTTGTAATCTTTTAGTTTTCAGATTACAAAATATTTAAAGTGGATTATGTTTTAAGGAAATTATTAATATAATATTATTTGCTGACATAATTTTGTACTGAAAATACTCTTATAAGTTTCTCAATTTTTATTATCATATGATTTTTTATTTCTTTTATCTTCATAATTTTTTATTCATAATGAAATAATGTTATATACGAGACATTGGCTCGGTGCCTCTTTAATATACCCTTATATAAAAATATTAGTCCAGTCTGGATGAAACAACTTCCTTACTCGTATTCCATGAAATGTTGGGTGTTATAGGAAATTGGGGTAATAAACTTTGTACCGCGATAAATTTTGATTGTGTAACATTCTTTCGGTTTGAGTTATTATGACAATTAAGCTCTTATTCGGCGCAATTCCTGCGATCATTAAAACGGTTTATGATTGCGCCGAATAGTCTCTTAAATGTTGTAATATCTCACATATGTAACGACGAAGTGTAATTCTTTTTCTCTTTAATCAGAGGTGGTTTATTTGCACGATATAGAATCTACAAAAAGTATACTCCACCGGATATTATTCGGTCTTCCACCAAGTTCGGTCGCTTTTTCGACTTGCGCTTCCACCACTCATAAAATATTTTTTACTTTAACTTTAGTCTCCAATGTGATTACCGTTACTTTCTATATTTGTTCCTTTCCTTGAATTCCTGAATTTCCTTGAATTGAATTTACTACGAACAATTATCGACCAACCTTGGATTTTTACCTGATTCCATATTTTAAGCCTGAATAATAAAGATAGGATCAATGAAAGCTTCCAATCAAAATTTTAAATACTAATAAACAGACCGAAGATCTTGGTCCAATAAAGTAACAGAACTTTGCGGAAGACCTAATATAATTTTCTATTTAAAATATATAAAATCCGTAATTTTATATTTGAGTTCACAATAACCGGCTGATACGATCACATTTATCGATATTTATGTATCTTTTATAATGGATATTTATATTAGTTTGATTTACGTCTGCGAATTTTAATAAACAGACCGAAAGTCTTGTTACGAAAAGGCAACAGAACTTTGTGGAAGACCAAATGTTACGATCTAATCAACAACAATATTTTGTTATTCTAATTGCGCAATCGTTATTATTACCACCATCCGATTGTTGTTCCCAAGTTAAGCGTACATAAACGATTATCGTTCAAGTTTGTTAGTTCGACTAACAGATCCATGTGGTATCTACCATCCACGCGTCTTCCTGGTAATGAAAAGTGCTAATTGCTTTGAAATATTCTGCGCGTTCTAAACTCGAAACCAGGTTAACGTCAAACCTCCGTGGAAATTTGCACGGCAATATTCACCTTTTATGGAGTAAATGTAACGTGTTATTGTTAGAACAAAGCACGAAGAATTGTTGATAACTATTCGTTATTAATTAACTAAAATGAATGCCAGTACTATTTTATGTTAGCCAGTGTTATAATATATATAATATTATTCTTTCGGTTCTTCGGCGTGAAATTAATTAATCCTGTCGAATGGAATGTATTAATATACGACATAATTTGGAATCTATAAATATATCATATTATCCTTTCGGTTCACGAGCATGAAATTGCAGCGAATGTTATGTTCACTTTCCAATTTTACTAATTTTAATAATATTTTTGCGGTTCGTTAAGTGATATTTTCCGATTTACATAGAACTATGTTGTTCTTCATTCGATTGATAAGGTTTATATTTGATTTAAAACCGTTTTTGAAATATAAACCCACTTTTTGTATGTAATCCGAGTCTCGCAGAACGTGGTGTTTATAACGATATTTTTATGGAACCTAACTCCCGCGTTATACGAGGGTTACCTATATTCGATAGTTCAAATGCTAATATAGATTTGAATATTAATTCCGCGTGGAACGATTACAATTGGTTTCAATACCCCGTCGAAACCCGACTGTTGTTGTTGTTTATCTGATTACAATTGGCTGTGGAAGGCTTAGAACTTCATAGTTCATGCACTTTAAACTAATAATGAAATTTCGCGCGGAGAACAAGGGGATCAATGAAAAGTTTCATATCTTACTGGGACTACAAGCAGACTATGTGAAATAGAGCAACTAACCCGCTCCATTTAATTGAAGAAGTACTTCGGCATCGACACAGGTTTTGGACTCAACTTTTTGCAAACGAAATTCACCCGTTTCCAGATTTTCAACAAAATTATTTTCGTAAGATTTGATAATAAAAATTAAATCAAATGTACATTTATTAAGAAATTTCAAACTGGTGATTTTATAATTACTATTTTCAGTTCCTGATATTACATCATTATGAACATTTTCAACAAATATATGGAATAATATTTGTCTTAAGATTGTAATTAGCCATTTGTCTCATCAAATTCTATTACTTAAAAATGGCTAACATTTTAATGAGACATTATTGTATTTGCTCGAAATATGAATAGATTCAGTTTCAAATAGAATAAAATGGTGTCCTAGCGGAAGCATTTGCCTCGCAAACTGATTTGTTTACCTCGATTTCATGGTGCGAATGACATACCGCCAATTTCCAAGCGCCTCATCCGAGCTCACAGCTTTCATTAGCGGAATTAGTTATACACGATGCATCTTTCAAGTGTCGAATTAGCAAGTCCTTCGTTACACTAAAGAAGGAATTGGCGTACTGCAGATCGCGCGACATTCGCGTATATATAAGGGGGAGATGCGCGAATGTAATGCAGATGGATTCTTGTCACCGACAAAATATAATGTCACTCTCGCATTGAAGTCATGGAAAAGTGTTTGATCTTTTTCACGATTCTACTTGTAACGTTAAAAATCGTCAATTCGCGACCATTTCCTCAACTTGAAGATAGTAAGTGCTTAATAGAGTAACAATATTTCATCTCCCATATGTCCCAAAGGAGTTAAATGCTATTGTTTTTGATTGCTTGCTTTTAGACGACGATGAAGAACTGTTATCTGGAAAAGATACGCGATATTATGGATTTCCATTATTCTGGTTTGGCAGACCTTTCTACGATGACGACGAAGATTATGCTGGAAATGGCGGACAGAATTCGGAATTAAATCGGCACTCGTCGACCGTATCCTACGCTCATGTCGGGTGAGTTCATGAATTAATAACGTAATAATAGCCTACAAAAATGGAGCTGACATTTTATAAGTATAAATAACTGAAATACTGTACGTAGATTATCGAAGTTGATATTAACAAGAATATGTTTGCAGTGCTGGATGGGGCCGTTGAAGCATTCTAACTCCAGCGAAGATTGCCGCCATTATTGGAAATCCTTCCATGACACACGTTACGATTATAAAAAGATTCGAGATCATCACTATTAATATCGATATTAAATTATTAATAATTAATATAATTTTAATTCAAATCAATGAATTCATTTTAATTAGTTATTACGTATTGTAAGGTTAATTGTAAAATAACATGTTACATGCATTAAAACGACATAGTTCGATATATAAATATCATTTATGTGTAATAAATATGCAAACCAATAATTATATGTATCCTTCATGTTTAAGCCTTTCTTGCTTCAGAGACTCTATTACCTTTAACTCTTACGATATATTTCACAATAGTCTACAAATATTAGCCATAAGTCAGTATTGATTACACTTCCTGCCAATTAGGAACAAATTGCAACCTGTAGATGTCCTTTCAAATTAACCGGAAGGATTGACATCAGAGGCTGTGAAATAATTAGGTACACGTTTCCGACCGCCACGAAGGCTCTAATTGATGCAAGGATCAGCGTCCGCTAATCGGCCCAACAAATATTTATGGATTCAAGCATTGCCAGAAAGTATATAAGAACCTGCAGGAATCGTTCAATATCAGTGCACTGTCTTTAACCGTAAATGATGGATCGACTCATATCGATTAAGAATTTCACTCTTCTATATATAATATTTGCATTATCTGGTTTCGATGTCGAGTCAGCACCACTGAAGGATTACGTGTCAGGTGATTTAAAGTTATATTTACACCAAACGTTAGCTTATGAATGATAACACTTGTAGCAGAATAAATTGTCGTAGTAAATTACTTATAGAATAATCATTCCAGAAATAAGTAAACCTTTGTACGGCATCGTAATTCGCAAGTTTTTTGGCCCATGGGACGTGGTACTTAAAAGAAACGGAGATTACGCGGACTATGGTGATTACGGTGCTCATATCCCGGATTTACCACCAAATTCACTGGATCTCACGTACGATGGCCTCCCCGTATCTAATGGATATCTAAATGAACTTCCGCCAAATTACGAGGATCGTCTGTCACAACTGAATTCCGAATATTTAGTGAATCCAATTGGACTCGCGATGTTCCGTACAGGAATTCGTACCGGGGAAAGTAATGACTATGTTCAAGAATTAGAAGAAACTACTTCAGGAAAAGAAGAATATACGACGCCATTATACGAGGACGAATAAAACAGAGTGGAAAGGCAAACCGAGTTGGTGCAAAATAATGTTCCTATTTTAAATTGAATTCCTTGGAAATTACAATTAATCTCGGTCTATTACCTATAGGTATATTAATCTACAAGTTATGTCTTCTGTTAGAATACTTCAATTCTATGGTGCGACGTTACTAATAAAAATCAACAACTAACTAGTCGGCGGACTTATAAACTCGTCGTACGATTATAACGTGAATCTTCAGATTTGACGAAACCGAGTAACCCTTTTAATCGAGCGCGCAGTAATTTCCAAGGAGAGAAATCTCAGGAAGTCTTTTGTCTCGAAAGCCGAAAAGGAGTGTAGCAACCGGGTCCCGGAGGAGTGATATCACGTTGCCAGTTGAACTGGAGGTAGAGTTGGCCTCGCTCAGGTTCCGCAAGTTGTCGACTCGGTAACGCACGCTCAAACGGGGATTCTCGTGAATATTTAACAGGGTACTAAGAGGATGAGCTTTCTTGAAGAGGTTCGTACCTGAATGTCCAAACGGGATACCGCGGAAATGAACGACAGAGTTCCTTCTACTTCTTTTAAATCCCTTGCCTCGTCCTAGGTGCTGTAAAGTTATAATTTACTGCGCCGGGACGACTACTATTTCTCCAGCGGCAAGTGCTACGGTAACACTTTTCCCTGCCGTCCACTCTCGTTTTCATCTTCAAGTAATGATCCGATGAATAACGTGTATATTTCTTGTTACTGTCTATTACACTGTATAAACTATATTTCATCAAATTGAATTTCGAAAAATTCGCCATTCCTTAGTGGTATGACGTACTGCATTTAATTATATTTAAGAGACTTAATCAGTCTACGTATCTTTAGGTGAAATCAAAATATGATCCTCAAAATTTAAGATGCTTCTACTGTCGTACGTCTATTTATGTTCAACGGCATATCAATAAAATAATATGACTTGTTATTATACAAACAGTTTAGTCTAAGCCTTGTTCGAAATTCATTTCATAATTAATGGTTTTTATTCAGAATATAAGTATAATTTAGAATATAAGACTGGAATTAACCTCAAGTTGACTACCATAGCCAAATGTTGCAGCGCGCAAATGTTTTGAATATTCATCGTAAGCTAAACATTCAGATTCTATGCAAATCAATTTAATCTACCTTCCGATTAGTAAGATGCTCCACTCCTAACTTGCTAATTTTGAAGCAAACGAAGTTCAAGCAAATTTTGAAGTTCACATGCGTGTAATTCACTAATATACAAGCCTCAAAGTATATACAAATCAATATCCTTCTTTTATTCCCATAAGTTCTCTAACAATATTCTCCACCAATAGGACTGGAAGTGGTAACTTCTGACCAATCGATAGAGCCGCAAATAATAATAGTGACAAGTTTGAAATCACCGTGAGTACTTGGTTCCAAATGCTGATGTGGAAGACAACTTTAAACAACTTCCGAGTCTAGTTTCATCTAATGGAATTCTCCGGGGAAAGAGCACTTTATCTATGAGCTGCAATGGCCTCCGCTTGTCGGAGAACAACAGTAAGTACTAACTTCATTCCCAGTTAAGCGCGGCAATAACGAAGACGAATTTTGGTGGATGCCCCGCCGAGTGCCACGAATTCATATCCTAAGCAGGCGTGGAAAATTTCATTCCTACCATGAAAATTAAGCCGTCTAGGAGAAGGCTTTAACGCCGACTGTCGACACTGTTTCACTCTTCCTCGAGGTACAAGCAGATTTTAATTAAGTCGAAAACCGGGACCGTGCGTTTCCACCCTTGATTCACGCGGTTCTTTAACACGCTAAGCATTGAAATCATTTTTTTGTTGCCTTCATTAATTCCACTACTTTCCTCGATATCGACGGATGTAATATCCTTTCATAAAGATATTCCTTTGATCGACTATTACTATTTTTTTTCGAAGATCTTCAATTTTATGAGTATTACATGGATTCGAAGACTGAGGAAATAATTGTGCACCCTGAGTTCTAAAATGAAAGAAGATTATCTCTGGGAGTTTAAGAAAATTCTGAAGGAAATGTAACCAGAAATTATGGAGAGATATAAATCGTAAGAAAATGATTGTGAACTTCTTGCCTTCCTTTTATAGCGCACAGAAATAGAAGATTCTGTTATTCCGTCCTGATGTATTTAACGAGAATAGCATGCTTCAGTCGCACCATATTTATCTGCACGAATCGAACGATCTGATGAGAAATATTGATTACTCCAAGAGAGAATTGATTACAATGGAAAAAGTAAGAAGCTTAAGTCTCTTAGAGAAGAATGAAATGCAAGACCACGAAAGCAGTTTTTCAAGAATAAAAGGAAATACACGAGTATCAAAGAACTTAGTGATAGATGGAAAAAGTGAACGAAAAGACGTTGGAAGCAGGAGAATTTTCGGGATGCCAAGAAAAGTTCAGCACGTAGAAGACCGGGTGAAATTTTTACCCATGAAAAATGCGCATAAATTTACAAAATCTTAACACCGCGTCGATTTTATCCGAAGATTTTCCGAAAGTATTGTACTCTATTCTTACGTGAAACACTTCGATCCACCGTCGAAGGTGAGAAGCGGGAAACACAATAGGTAGACATGACAAACGGGAGCTCGCGTTACCCTTTAGTCCTTCAGCGCCAACGATAGTTCCGAAAGAAGATTTACGAGAGAAAAGAGGAGCAACCCATTTCTTACTCGAGGACAGTCTTTTACGTCCTCTCACACGCCATCAATACGCGCGAATCTCCCCTTTCCTCGTGCTTTGTGCTTATAATAAAGCCCACATAAATCCTACGCTATTAGTCTTGATTTGTCGATCAGCGTCATACGTGGATATCCAACGTGTCGATTGCGTGTACCGCCCGGTTGATATTTATAACAAGATGATGGGAAATAACCGGTTATTCTGTGAAACCACTTACGCTTTCCCACTCGGCATTGCATGAAATGCGTATGTAACCAATTTAACCAACTGATTGCATAAAGCTCCGAACATATGTACAATTAAATTCCACGTTACTATCAGTTACTATCAGTCTTAAATATTGAACTGGGCCTCTTAGTTATGCACGTAAATCGTTGTTCTGTACGTGCATTTCATTAAATACATTTTTCGTAATTATTGCTGTAACTTTTTCTTATCTTACTTAATGAATTTTATCTTTATAACAACCGAATAATATCGTACGGTTACTAAGTAATAGCAGGTGTTACCAATTAGTTAATAATAAGTGATAATAGGAGTTACTAAAGAAAACGGTTTTCCAAGAGTAAAACAAGTGCTTGCAGAATGCGAACATTTTCAAAAGATATGCTGCATAGAACGGGGTGTTCGAAGAACCGTTGTCCTGTCAAGAACAGTAAAATACAAGTCCATTTGGTAGTGCCATGTATCTTCTGTCACGTATGGCTGCCAGGGATGAAATGACATGGAAAACGAAATGTAAATTGCATTTCTTTCCGACTTGACCGACCTAGTATGCCACAGGATTTATCGAAGTGCCGGATGTAATGTCAGTTGAATGTAACGATTTTTT
Source organism: Nysson spinosus (assembly GCA_910591585.2). NCBI lineage: Eukaryota > Metazoa > Arthropoda > Insecta > Hymenoptera > Crabronidae > Nysson > Nysson spinosus. The sequence goes on along the minus strand of OU342843.1, from coordinate 5,216,547 downwards.
CTAAGCCGTCGCTATATTGACCTTCGTTACAAATCGTAGGGTATAAAAGAATGATGTTTATCGTCGAAACGAAGCGGATGAGATATAAATAATAGAAGCTTTTCACAGATGAAGGATTCTAGGTCCTACACGAAAAACCACTACGTCAAATTCATTCAGTAATTTCAATATTATTCAGCGCGCACTCCGCGAGATTTCTTACAGTCCACTCGTCTGTACTAGAGTCGAATATAAAACACCTCGCTGGTTTCCTATCTTTTTCTTTTCTCATATTAATTCTCGTGTTGTCGGAGTACAACGGTAATTACTCAAAATGACTGTCGAGTTGCCTCGCTTCACTCATGTATAATTTAAATTACGAGGTGAAAAATACTGGTAACTACAATTTTAATGCGTCCCTGAAGCTAGCAAGAGAGTATTCAATTAAAAGAAGCATATGTTTAAAAATTCATTAAACAGCCGCATCCTTTGTGCATCACTTAGCAGTTCATTATAAATCCGGACAATAAAGCTTGCCAGAAACAACGATGTTGAACACATAGCGCACACAGCGTTACCTTTCAACGGCATGTAAATTTTGGTTACTGCGGCAAACTCTCAATTCGTTACGTACCAAGCTGGACACATTTGGAGCGTGTTTAATTCAATAAAGTTTCGTTTCTTTCCGATTGGATCGATTACAATTATAAAATGCAACGTTGAGACTCGCGTATTAAAAACTTACACCACGAACAAGTAAACTGTCTTTAATAGGTCAAATATTAGGGGAACTGGAAAGTAATCAATCATTTTTCATATACTTCACGAAACTCGATTTATATTTTCATATTAAACATTATTCTATTAAATAATCGCTATCTTTATCTGTGATTCTTTACCAACGCTCCTTCAATGTCGTTAATTCCATCTTTGAAAAAAATGAAGTTTCCATCTTTCGATACAAAAAAGTGCTTCACTCCCGAATTGACCTCCTTAACGTCTTTAAAGACCCTATTTCTATAAAGTCACCTGAATGAATGAAAAATTACATAGAATCTTTAAAAAATGGTGAGCATACAATTTGGAGATTACATCGCGCGTAATTGTTTTATAAAGAATAATCGAGGTCAGTGTTAATAACAATTAATTACTTTCCGGTACCCCTAATACAAGCATGCGTTAAGTTTTAAAATAGCGCGTTTGAAATGAGGGTTGTACATGCGTTAAATTTTAGTATATAAGTGTATTGTAGATATTTTATAGTATAGAAATTCGGGTATCTATGGAATACTGAAAAGACTATGCTAGAGCGCGGTGCGGATTTTCGTCATTAGCACATTGAGCCATTCATGCGCGGCGATCCTAATGGGTTTATCACCAGTAATTCCCAGTTTGTGGGTCATCGAGTGATCCCGATTCCAATTAAATCAAAGGAATGCTAGTATAAAGAATTGTATTGAAACGCTAGAACTTGACCTCGATGTCAGAAAAAATACACGAAATTATAGTTGGAAAGCAACGTACCGCGTAAGTCTGCGAGTTGAACTTTTTATATCGTGGGAATATCGCCCGAAGGTAAATGAAGATTATGCGCGAAATACGTAGGACACATTCTAGTTGTATGTTTATGTATATCTACGTATTTAGTGCATGAAATTCATGATTTGTTGTGCGTGTTGGGGGTTGCACTCGAACCACAATACAAATGTCCATCATCCCACCAGATACCATGAGACTAGTTTAATCAATCATAATGAGATTATCAACGGTAATTCCAATAAAATTTATCAATCGTCGAGTGATTCCGATTTTGGTACAATTAATCCTTGAATTCTTTCATTCTCTATAATTCATGAAGTAATATCGGGAAGTAACAAAATATCATTTTTGCGAAATACTTCGAAATATTAATTAATAATGAAGTCCCAAACTGTCCCAAAAAGGAGTTAATCTCAAAAAAATTATCTATCGAAGAGCAATTCTGAATTTGACAGAAATAATTATTCAAATCGTTTATTTTCTACAATTAATGAATTGAGCTTTGAAAGTAACGAAGTACAGTTCCAGAAAAAATAGTCAAAAATATGATCCCATATTTTTTAATATTGTAGACCATTTAAAATGCAGATTATCTCAAAAAGCAGTCAAATTACTTTCACATTTATCGTATAAACCTCGGAATCGCAATGCGGGAATTTAACTATAGCGAAACATAAAATTCTGGCGGAATGGCGACGATAATAATCATTTCCGATTATTTCCTGTATAAATTTCTGTGTTATGAAACAAACGGTTATGAAAAAAAGTGTGTGAGCCATGCTAAAGGTGGAAAGTAGCACCCCATGCGATCCATAACTCACCCTGGGAGTAAATCGGAAACTCTCCATCGCTGTGACTGTGTGTAAGCATCCCCGTCGAGTAGAACTGCCACAATGCTCTCTTCCGGTTTTCTTCCGACGTACCGGCGAGGACTTCGTCCTCGTCGGCGAGGCCCAGCAGGCTTACCACTTCGGATATCGACAGGTTGACTTAAAACCCTCACCAAAGTGAGTCCACTTCACGATCGGAAAACAATCGGTTCTCTCGATTCGAAATTCCAATGACCCACCCACAACGGAATTCACGCGCACATTTTATGCTACTCCCCGGGGTTCGGTATACAAAAGACTACTCGAATCGATCACTTTTATCCAACTCTTCTTGCAACATCTGTACAACATGCCACTTTTTAGCGTATCGTTTCAGGTTTCGATTAAAAAAATAATGCACGCCGAATAATTGCGACTTTGTAAGTTCATACGTTTTAATCTGAGATTTACTTGAACTTTCGAATTATACGGTGCCTTTGAACATCACCGAATACCACGTACACGTTATATGTATATATACACTGTATAGAAATATCTGTTCTCTGTACTGTACACTATAAATGAATACAGTCTAATGGCACGCGAGAATACTGGAATAGGATGGCCTTAAGCTAACGGAGAATCACTCTGCGCGAAGAAAGTCAAGACATCGATGTTACTTCAGCATGGAATTCCTTTCCCTTTTAATGTGAAATTATGATCCTGTATCTACGTAAGCGGAATAACGTTCGATCAATGTGATGGAAACGATCCGACGAATGTAATGAAATAAAGCAAATGTGCCCGTTATTTACGGGGATCATTACTAAACCAGATACCGCAATATGCGTAATTCGATAGCCAGCAATTTATACAAGCAATTTTAATGCCGCGGCAGAACCAGCTACTCGAGCACGTATTTATTAACGGCGATATAATTACTACGCTGCTAAATCTTTATTTATTATGGCAGTGGGGAAAAAAAGAACGAGTTACTGCACGGGGAAATTCGAGTTAATGAATGGAGGGTTGCGCGTAAATCCTAGCAATTTATATTTTGTTATTTCCGCGAGGGTGAGCGTAGGGAACCTCGAAGTTATCCAACTGCATGGTTCATCAAGGTAGAATTGAAACGTCAAATAAAGAGACTTAAAGCTGCGACGGCTGTTCATCCTTATAGGTGTAATTTTATACGACGCTATTAATACGTCGAAGCTCGCAGGTTGATCGATCGTTCGCGAGTCGGAAGGGTCCAACGAGGAATTGAACCGCGCCTTTGTTGCCGGAGGGTTGCTCTCCCTTAGATAAATCGAAAGTCCACCACTAATAACGATCTCAAACCGTTTTCTATTTTACCCTTCCCTTCTAATTTCTGCGTTCCTCGTCTTTTTTTCTTATCGTCGCAGAATCCAGGCTATTTGTTATCCGGAATTACTTGCCGACTACACACATCGCGATTGGATCGTACGCACGTATCATTGTTGTTGGACGCACCGAAATGAAACTTATTAACTCGAAGCTATAAATACACTGTGGACAATAGTGATTTCGAAAGTGCATGGCTTACGTTCGAATTCGTATCAACGATTGAATTTCTACAGGAAAAATTCATTCGGTATATTCGAATATCGTAGAGATCGCGAAATAACGGTCTCGGAGAAACTTCAACGTCGATGAAAGGAGAAAGAATATCTGGTATATAAATAGATACGTGGTTGTATAAAATTACAAAGTATCTACGGAGAACAAGCGGTGACACGACCTTCGAAGGTTTCCAATTTCCTATCGCGTGACTGTTACCGATATCCTTTACGCGGGAATGTTATACAACAGGTACTTCTTTGTAGCTTTGTAGATTACAGGACCATGTGCACGCACTCAGTGTCGATGTATAAGTAGGCGGAGACACGTCTTAATTAGATCAATCACGAATCAACGTCTCGACTTTCTACGAATCTGTAAAAACCCGGAACAACATACTGTGACCCTAAGGCAGTCACGTAGAATCACGATTACTAAATATAATTAACACATGAGAAATCACGCACTTGGATCTTCACACTTGGAGTATTGCGGCTTATAACTACGATGATTAATAGCCTTCTTTAACGACTCTTTAACATTCTTTTAACACCGCATTAGATCCTTACCCATCCTTCTTCGCATTTTCCAATCGACCTTATCGATCAAGGGAACCGCGAATAGCACCACAGATAACGTACATCGTTATGTCTTCCTCGATGATCCAGCCACATTGAACGATCTCATACGCAGCCTCCGTGAGATACTCCTTGATCAACGTTGTTCCCGATCAGGTCAGAGTTAAATAACGAAGACGCGTATCAATCGAGGAGAAAATCGAGGTCGTGTATCACTTTGAAACAGATCGCGGATCCGTAGATGGTTCACAATGTCGATCGGGAAGAAACGTGCGTTCTACGTGCGACGGAGCGGGAAGGACTTTCGTCCAGGACGGGTTCGGTGCGCGCACTGGGGATGAGAGAGAGCCAGGGAGTAACCCGGAGAAGCGAGAGCAGCAATGTTGCGAGGGTGGAAGAGAGATCGCGGGAGAGAGATCCAATGTAGCAACGGTGAGAAAGAGAGGAAAAGGGAGACCAAACGGCGCAAGCTTAAGCTTCCTACCAGGCTTCGAAATACGTAGAGGTATATCACCCAGTAACGCAGACCAGCTAACCGTGAATGAGTCTCAAATCAGAATACGAATGTACAATCTTCTAGAGAAATCCTTTCCCGTTTCGAACTATTCTCTAATCGTATTACTATTACTTCCACTGCCTTCAGAACATTGACTTCTTGCTAATTTCCAACTGATCCATGCCTTACTTAATATTTTATGACCGTTTGCTCCTAATCAGACCAGGAAACCAGATCCTTAGAGAGGCTTACCGTTCTACTCTACATGACCTATCGGCTAATCACATTGAAATTAATGCAATTTCCTTAGAAAAGTTATACGCTTACAAACCTGCTAACTAATTCGTAATTAACAATAAGCACAACACGTTTCTGAGTAAAACAATAATATCGATGATAAATAAATTCATACCTAGACGAAGAAGGCGAAAAGCGAACTATTTAAAAGATGATTAACTCAGTTTTATTATACTTAAAAATGTGCACTCTTTGCAAGGAAATTATTTAGTAAAATGATGTTAACTCCGTTGCTCTTTGACTTCAAATATTATATTAGTCACGTAGCTTTTTTAAACAGTGCTGCGGCCCACTTCGTGTATACGAAAACTGAATGAAGATTTAGGTCTGAAACTGTTACAGAACACGGACATAGCGTCACTTCTGATTACACTTGTCGTGCCTTATTCAACGGTTTCGTGCCAAAACTTCACAGTTCGTTAAACCGAAATAAGCTTAGGAGACACACTACTTACACCAGTACCGCTAAAACTAGATGGATAAGATAATAAAAAGATAAACCCTGACAAAAAGCTAATATACAATTGCCACGTAAAATTCTATGTTCCTTGAATTAACTACGAGTAACTTGCCAACAATTCGCAACGTACCTGGCAATTATAACAACGATGTAGAATGTGAAAATATTTATTATCAGATCGCAAAGCGTAATTTCATTGATTTGTTGTACATCAATATTATCACGGTAAATATGTTTTCCACGAAGGGCAAAACTGATGCGCATCCGAATTAGTAGAATCGTTACAATCGTAGCGGGCTGTCGAATACCGTGAAGATACGTTGGAAACATAGTTATTAACCGTTTCGTATTTAACGAGCACGTAAAGCCTTTCATATTCGTGAGTTCGCGTGAAACATGCAAATCTACTTGCCGAAGTGCTGGCTATGGATTAACGATGTTCATGGCTATGCGCAGACACACCGATGAACCATCGAGACCCTGTAAGCCCGAATCAAGGTCAAGGACATCCTTCCCCGATAGGAAGAACATTTTGCAGGAACTGACACAATTTACGAGCGCCATGGCGAACCGTAAGTTCTAATACGCGAAACTTGCGCAGAGTATTCTTGAAATCAAAACCGTGTAACGCTATCCGAAATATGATGGCGAGTTGGGAAAGTTTGATGACTATGGCGTGCATTAGGACACTGAATTTACGCTGTGTTTTAAGAACCGAGGTAAAATTGCGAATGCTGGTAATCCTTTGATTCTGTCCGTGTGAATAGGACTTACGATCGATGAGGAAATATAACTTCATCGGTGAAGGGCAAGAAACATGTTGGGAAGTATGTGCGATAAAAAACAATTTGGATCGTCGTACACATCCTTGACGAAGTATGATTTCTAATTTTTTATTAATTGTTTCGAATATATTGATTCAAAGTGGAACATTAAGGGGGGTGGGGGGTGCTTTTAACAGGCTTCGTGAATTGATGGGAATTTTTTTAATCAATCAGATACGGATATTGCGCGCCTCAAATTGGTAGTTGATTAAAATTCATACTTTCCCCGCCGAAAAGATCAATTCCCGGCAAAAGGAAATTCTTCCGATAAAACTCCGCATGAATTCATTCCCCGCGATTTAAAATGGAGCGAACGGGAGGGAGGTGTAATCATTGCCATATACATAAATCCTTTTTACGGATTCTCATCCTACGATAGGGGATGAGGTATGATTTTCAAATCAGGTGTAGCATCGAAATGAAAACCATCTTGTTAAAGACGTACCGATTAGAGAATAAGAAACTTTTGTTCGTGTATTCTGCATTATTTCTTACAAACAATAGTAAAAATATGAGACTTGCAGCACCGATGTAATACAGAAATCTCTCTATTTCACTTAGAATTTTTATGAATCGTATAATTATGTGTTAAATGAGATAAGCTTATAAAATAACGACATGTTGATTGAATTGTATCGTCCTTAAGGACTGTCAATATTAATTTCCTTGTTATAATATTTTAATACAAAGATCGATATAACGCACCTGGGGTGCCTCCATCTTACACCTTGCAGTTTCATTGCAATTGCAGTAAAAGTTAGCAGGTGCAAGATATCTGCACCGAATGCGGTGAAAACGTTATCTGAAATATCACTTACCGGTATCGCCGTTACTTTGGCTCTTGGTTTGTTCGCTTTCCACATTTTCACACGTCACCGGCGTACTCGTGTTTTCATGAACTGAAAGGAAAATTCCGCGGTCACAAAAAATAAAACTACTAAGGTATTAACTTTCGCTCCCTGATACACAGATAAGTCGTAACCAAATATTATTGGATTTAAAGAGACGCGACTTCACAAGAGAAGGATGATTGTTTAAGTTAGTTTCGGATGAATGGGAACGGCGGATGGTATCGATAAGCAACAATAAAATTTGCCTAAACTGATGTACATATTTGCAAACATTTTATTTGAGCCATATTCTTAAATATACATGTCGGAAATATACTTTTAAGTCGATAAAAAAATACAAGATATGAATTACATGTACAGACTCAAGTTATCTTAAAATTTTAATTAATTTGAAGTACTGTAGTGAAAAGTAACTTAGTCTTTTTTACATGTAATCTTTCTAGTTGGAATTATGTCTTTTGATTTTTTGTTCTGAATGTATTAAATTCAGTGGACCCAAATGCCTGTGCTAGATTTTGTGCTGAATCAGAAAAACCTAGCATTTCTAATATTTTCAATTTTATTTCAACTGGCAATCCATGGAGACATGGTGATATTAATCCTGCCATGGTTAATATGTCTGTACGTACTGGAGTAACCACTTTATCCTTAAACCTATTATAAATTCTCATTATAAAATAAGAAATTATTTATAACATGGATATCCTAGAACATCAGTATACCTATGAGATATCTCTCTAAGATTTCTATATCTCCCAGAAAGGTCACTTGAGAAAGGATTAACATATTTTAAACATTGTACAGCTATGCTGTATGTCTTTTTTTCTTCCAGCATAGGAAAAAAATTGACAATCAATGTGTCCCCTGAGGGAATCGCAATTAATTTGCAAACGATATCGGGAAGATCTCGTAACCGAGTATTTATCTCATACACATTGGTTATCTCTGATTTCCAATCTTTTGGAATGTGCTTTCTTTCAGTACTGTAAATATTGCACTTATATATACATGTATATAAGAACCACAGAAGGTATCTATTCAATAATTACACTGAAACTCCGTACCATTGTAAATTATTTTCGTATGATGACACGTAAAAATTACACTCAGCTAAGAGGGCTACTAATAAAGCTATCAAGTACTCATGATGCGTCGCACTTTCATCCAAATCTCTTAATAGTTTTTCTAAGGAAGGTGCTACTTTTTTTATCGAACTATCCTCCACTAACATTAAGTCTGACATATTTTTTATTGCGAATAAAACGATCCTAACCTCTTCACTGACATCAAAACATTCCTGCTAAAGAAGTTGTTTACATCCAGCAGCGACCTCTTCTTGGATGTGAACAACTAACGGTAAAAGATCAATTTAAATCCACATAAAAAGTTGAAGAAAATGATTAGATTGATCATTCTCGAAAGACCGGTATTTTCAGTTTGTATTTTATCAGAATATTTAATTATCCTGTAAAATGGGTTGGAAATAATAAATAAAAAATGTCGAATCATGTGTGAGTATATTGCGGCAATACCAATGAATGGTAAACTGGAACGGAACGGGAAATACAGTTTTTGATGTCGGCATGTGATAAAATACAAGGAGAAAATTTTAGTACTCGAGAGATTCCTGGTACATTTTCTAATGTAGGTTTAAGAGTTTATCGCAGATAAGTTATCACTATGTAATTTTTCGTTGATAACAGAAAGCCATCGACAAAGCTTTCGTCGTCGGCTAAAAGCTTCTGTCAAGTTTGAATCCGATAAATTAAAAGGAAAATATTCGCTGAAACGTTTAAGACGTCAGGGATTTCATAACATTCTAAAATGGCGCAATAATCTGGAGTTCGGAAATGTGGTTTGATAAAAATGCCACGTTCCACAACGAGTTTTCTAGACCACTTTCGTTATACTTTCGATCAACGGCGCACTCTCCAAAAATTTGAAAACCTGAGAGACCACAAATGCTATGTAAATAAAAGTAAATAATATAAAACCGGTACAGAAACTTGTTGCGTTTCCTGAATTGCACGAATATCTGAACTCGGTAAACGACGATATCAGATGAAACCTTCGAAGCATATTTTTCGTCTTAAAAGATATCGAATAAGATTGAATAAAGTAACGTATTAAACCACGAAATCTATGTATGTCGATGATCAATTTAGTTCTACGAACTCGCTGTCATTCGCATTCAGTTTCCAATTCTGTATTCACCTGCCTATAAATGATCTTTCTATCAGTAACGTATCATCAAACATTCTGACCACGCTATTTTAACGGTACATTCACTGACATGTTACAAATAGTGGAAGAACAAAGTGTACACAAAGGATCACATTCAGATATTTCCTCTTACTGTAACGCATATGTGATCGTCGTCATTAAGATAATAAGGAAAATTTACGCGTGAAAACCAATCTGAATTCACATATATGTAATATATGTATTAAAGAATTAGATATTAGAAATTATAGAATTTCGTTCGACAAAAGTACTAAACGACTCATTTGAAAAGTATATTCGGGAAGGAATAAGAAGACCAAGTTACAAATGAAATAAATGTTGTAAACTTCGAAGTCCTACAATGATCCAAATGTAACCGAATATTTATCAACGAATCGTTGCAACAATGTTGTTGAATCCTCGTACGCGCGAAAACCGAAGTGCACAAGTTATTGTCACGTGATCGTCGATGTGGTTGATTGAAAGTACGAAGGGAAAGGGTTCGAAATAATTGGGTTTAAAGAGTTTGAAATACGTTCCTGTCCGGCATGCAAGAGCGCTCTGTGCCACTTGTTGCATGGCCGCGCTCAACACTTCTATTTGAATATATTACTTATGAACTGGTAGACGATATTCTAGCGAGGCTTACGTACCGGGAGAGCCGGATGTATCCGTGTCTTCTTCGTTCGTAGTTTCTGCTAGTTTTTCTTGTCCATAAGGCACAACACTGGTCACTACACTTGACACCACCGAGTCACACGATTCGGCCATTTTCAGGTTAACTCGCGTTAATCCGCACGGCGGCTACTTACCTCGCCGCATTCGAATCCGAATTCTTTTTCGAAACTTTCACGCACGCTTTCCGCCTGCATAACACGCGGATTTCAGGACAGATGGCGGTTTCTTGCCCCCGGGAACGATACTGACATCTCTTGGCGGACTTTCCGGAAGAATCAATTTGTAATTTTTTATACGGTGAAGAATGTTAAAGTGTTGTGCAGTGCAAATATTAGGATTTCTTATATTTACGGTTCGTGCGTTTTTCAAGCATTCCACGCAAGCATCGAGCAGTTAATTGACCTGAGTTTGCCAAACATTACGTACCACAACACGGCGGTATTATGATATAAATACCACTGGAATGTCTGTTTACAATCGCTCGCGGTACGTACAATCACAGATGAAACATAAGTATTATATCTCGTTTTTGGTGGTACAATCGAATTTACGACCTACTACAGGTAATCCTATTATTTGCAAATTAGAGCCAAGTGGGTCGCGTACATATACTGATGTTCCTCATTGTTGTTCAATTTAAATTAAGAGGATTATCAATTATATTTTTATTTCGCCGTGTATTTATAAGAACTTGTATACATTCATGACTTCAACGGAAGTGTGTACGTTGGTAACAATGGAGTAATAGAACATTTCCCACTACAAATTTTTTTCTCTTTCTACAGCATTCTTCTAATTTTATCATATAAATTGAATATTTCTACGCATAGATTTGAACCTTATTCAAAGTTTCTCCATTTAATAAAATAAAGTTTAAACCGCCGGAATAAAGTTTTCCTAAGTAAAGAGTAGTAAATTTTAGCAGAAAATCTAGAAATGCAAATTCCGCGATCTTTAAGGCTCAGTGTCCTTTTAAAAGATAATTCTCTCTTATCCATTCGGGAGGATGATATAATACCCGCCAGAAAAAAACAGGCATTCGAGTTTCGCGCAATGGAATTCAACTTATCAAGCTTAAGCATAAAAAGTGAAATGCATTTGGAATGCAACTGCTCTTTTTTTGTTCTCGGTGACATTGATAATCCTGGATTCTTTGGTGATCTACCGAATCCAGGATTTCGCGATTGTAACTTGAATATTTTATACCGTTTCACCTTAACTCGGAGTTTTTAAATATAATTATAATTAGCCAGCGTATATTACGGAACAATATGAATTTTAAACAACATTAGAATAGTACGTTGGACTAGGGCGTGTTATTTAAATTTATATTTAAATTTACCAAAACCAATTCTTTACTTCCGTTTATTATCTATCGGTTAATAGATTTGCGGGGGGTAAAGAAAGTACACCATGACCTGTGATAGGATAAGGCAATGCTGCCACACCTTTCATCCATTTCCCAAGGTGGCAACAGTAACACTCTACGCTATTCAGTGTCTTCATATATGTCGTTGTTACACCACCAATTATTAATAATAGATCCCCTGTAAAATTAAGATTTACATATCTTTTAAAGTGCCTTCAAATACTTCATGATATTAGTGCTATATTATAAGAACACATAAATGTATTTTAAATCAATTGGCTTATTTAAATTCATATAAATGTGTACTTAATACTAGAACTACTAAAAGCATACACAGTGATACTCGTATGTTTATTCGTACCGAAATTATGGCTGAAGGATGAAAGTTAATTAATGGATTTAATTATGCGCGTTATATACATAAAGTAAAGGTGGATGGAATCTCAAACAGTGCGCCGTTGAATGGTCGAATAATTTTATTAAAAACTGCGGACCAGTAATTGCGACTGCTTTGATAGTTCTAGTGTTAAAACAATGTAATATTAATTAGTGAGTGGAAATTCACCAATGGAGCCGATACAGTGTCCGTGTCTTGGGATCGCCATATTTGCTTCGTTTCTCCAAACACAAGAAATTGCATCCCAAATATCGATGTTAGGAGTACTTTGAGTTTCGTTTTCAATTATCGATGCACCGCCTATCAAATAAAGCCGATCAGAAACTACATAGAACGAAGCGAAACACCTTGGTGATTTCAAAGGTAGAGCCTTTAACCATCTACAAGGGAAACAAAATTGTTGTATATATTAATTCAATTAATTTTAGTCAATTATCACAGAATAGGTAATAATAAATAACACTATTACTCGTTCTAATGCTTATTATAATATTCGGAGATAATAGACGATATAATAGATAATTGCTTAAATTGAATTCATTATCATAGAATAATTCTATCTAATTATTACTTATTACCCTATTATAAGATAATAGATATTGAAACAGAATATAAAAAAATTGAATCGGTTATCACATAGAAACATTTCGGGGTATCTCAACTGAATAGTCTATTTCGATCTATTTTGATTGAACTTTTAGATGAATCGTGCGTACAAATTTTTCATGGGATCGTAGCATTCAACATCTTTTGAAAATAGCTCCTTTTTCGATTTCGTCATACCACCGCCGATCCATATAAGATCTCGGTATTTCACACTAGCCGGACCAATCCGTGCAGTGTGCATAGGTTGCACTTCCTTCCACGTTCGATCGGTTGGATCAAACATTTCCACCATCTTTAATGCTCTACGTAAACAAATAAATTAATGGACACAAAATAACTGGCTTATGTTCCATGTAAAACTGCAGGATAAATATAGTCTATAAATATAGGCGTATAAAATGGACATTGAGGAAATCTATTTCTATATTCCGTGATATGGGTATCTACTTACAACCCATTCTTATTTTGCCCTCCCATGGCGTACATTTTTCCATGGCTGACAACCAATCCAAAGTTCTTTCTTGCTGTCAGCATTCCAGGTTCATTGAACCATGTCCTTGTAGTTGGATCATAACTCCAAACTGTTTCTACCGCGATGTTTCTTCCTTGAAGTTTGTCTTCCTTTGGATCAGCCCCTCCTACGTATAAATGTTTTACGAAAATAATAAATTTGCAGCATCGAATCAATCTAGATTTTTCAACAAAATTGACAACGTTATTCTACAAGCTTGAAGTTACGTATTCATAACATGACGAGTTTATAGAGTATGTAGTGTAAGTTAATAAAGAAGATAATTAATAGCGAATGAAGAAACGAATACATTTCTGTTCGGGGAAAACGATCTCTCTTTGATTTATGATTCCATCAAATCGTAACTTTGAGCGTACCTACTATATAAATGCGACCTTTCAGATAAGCCACAGAATGGTGATGTCGCGCTTCTGGAATTTCTCCTACCAATTCCCAAATATTCTCGTCGGCTTTAAACCTGTATACGTCCTTGCCTGAACTGGCAGTCTGTGCATATTCCTTGTGAGGGTCAACGCCGCCAAATACCAAAATTGACTCACGCTCGCGAAAGAATAGAGAGTTATCGAAAAAGTAGGCGTTTGTATTCGAGCAGAGTATACTGCTACTAATTCTTTGTGGCCTAGAAATCGAGCGTTTATTCTAACTCGCGTTTCTTAACGCAAACATACTCCGTTATTTATATTAAAAATGAGATATCTTATGTATGATATCTTAGATATATATTTAAATAATGAAATGAATAATCGGAACTATACTATTCCTAGTTCGTAGGAACGCGGTATGCATATTTAACAGTGAATCACAACTGAAATAAATAAACTTGTGAAAAATCAACGAATATTAAGTCGCGATCGGTTATCAGAATGACAAAAAGTCAATGATAACACAGACATTCTTTATTTGAAAGTCTAATATGCAGACCTTCCAAAGCCGTTGATCCAGCAGTCTACGAAGTAGAAACTAATAGTTTACTCACAGGAGACGCTTATAATTCGACGGTCGATTTTGAATATCTTTGGTCGTAGGTTTGGTTAGCTCGGCATCAGATTTGATCTGACAATCTATTTCGTTATCTCTGGTGATATTGCCTTTTACAGAATTTTCGTTGAAAGCGATAGCCATTGAGCGTGTATCCACCTGTGGACAAAAAGGATCATCCGTGTCGGTATTATCCGAATGCGACATTGAGCTGGTCCTTTCGCCGAAATTGCAAAAAAATGCCGGTGATTTTATGGTCTCGATCAGCTTTGAATGATCACATTGTTGAAGAGAATTCTTCCTTGCTAGATTTTCAGCGACACGTTGCTTTATATTCTCATCGGAAGCAGCTGTGTTGGACTGAAAAGATGAGAAATATAAATGCATCTTTCGTAAGCAATCGTCGTTTAACGCGGAGTTACAAACTATATGTTCTCCGATATGATTTGAATTCGCTGTTTGACCGTCGGTGTCTTGTTGATTTCTACTTCGAATCACCGCCGAATCTGTTCTTTTCGTTTTTAAGCTTTTCGGAATCTGTCGTGTTCTATCTTTCTCATTTTTATTTTGCCTCGTTGGACTCTTTGAAATTCTGTGCAGGTCTGCTGTGTTACAGTGCACGGGATTCATTGGAATATCCAAAAGTTCCGCCACTTTTCTTATACACTGTTTTTCCTCGGAAATCGATTTTCTAATCTAAAATGATTAAAGTATGCGTAGGACCCACCTCGAATTATCATCAATATCGTTGACATATTTCTAATGAATCTTTTATTTTTATTCTACTTCTTATTTGAACACTTTATAAACGCTGTTATCATAAATGCATATTAACAGTAATTACATGTACGATTCAGCAGATCCCTATATGTTTATTGACATTGAAAATAATCTTAAACCTCCTACTGTCAACAAATATTTCGTGATATTGTTTTATCTTTAATTCGAGAATCTGCTTCGTTTTCTGGTCAACATAATACGCGTAAAAACTTTTGAGTGATTTCTACTCACTTCGTCGAAT
Source organism: Nysson spinosus (assembly GCA_910591585.2). NCBI lineage: Eukaryota > Metazoa > Arthropoda > Insecta > Hymenoptera > Crabronidae > Nysson > Nysson spinosus. The sequence goes on along the minus strand of OU342843.1, from coordinate 5,201,329 downwards.
TTTCTTCTAGTTTTGTATCCTCTGTATATGGCTTGTATCGTAGTTGCAGCCTCTTTCTCGGATTTAGAGGAATCCGACGTCCCTTCCGGATTTCTTGACTTCTCATGTTTTTCAAAATGGCAAACATCCTGCACGTCTTCCTGTTGGCCATTCTTGTAATCCAATTTACCATTGTCCTAAGATAAAGATACTGTGTTTCAAACCTGCCCATACATACACATCCACAGTTATCCTAATCGTACAACTGATTCTGCTTTTATTAATATATTCTATTATCACTAGATCTCTTACGCGCTGACAGTATTCTTGAGTATGCTTTCCTCTCTTTAATGGCTCGTACGATATTCTTTGTACTTCACCACCGCCGCATAATTTCATATCAAAGCCTGTTCCACCGGAAGTTTTATTGTCGCTTGGACAATTGGTAGGTTGCGAAGGAAAACCTTCGCCACTTAAGTTATAGCTCGAGTTAACAGCCTGAAATACAAAAAATATGTATATTAATTAACCATTAATGAACTTAATGCACATTAATTATGCCCGGAAATATGGTTTATATCAGAACTTTGAAATTAAAACACTGCCCTTAACTCTTTATAGCTATTATGGGTGAGAATTCACACCGTGCGAATTTTGTTTTAATAATATTAAAAAACGTAGCGACTGGTAACACTAATTTTTCGAGTATTTACCGGGATTATAAATAATGATAATGTTGTCATAGAACACATCAGTTCTCTCACATACTTTGCTAAATAGGTTTATTTATATTAACGTAACTTCTTCTGATAAAAGCTTTTAAGGGTTAATCGTGATATATTTATAAACTTTGGTCAACTTATCATTAAGTCAGGGTCAAATATTATATTCTGTATTAGACATACTTATGTTTTAATGAAGCCTAGTAATCTGAGGTGTAATCTCAAGGTAAGAGCTTATATGCTGTAAGCGCAGTACCTCGAAATTACGTGCATCGTAAAATAGATTTACCCCTACTCGAGATTTATCAAGCTCGAATTTTAAGCGCCATAAACTCTGACCTTTGACTACAATTGCATGACGATCCTTAACCGAAATTTATTATTTCCACTTACAAGCATGCAGCTTACCTCGAGATCTCTTTGACGATAACCACGTAATAATCCTGAAATCAAGGAAAGTTTGGAAATGAGAAATTCTGTCCGGTTCTGTGATCTCGAAATTGTATCACAGACTCACCGTAATATCCAACGTTATTTCCTCTCGAAATATACGACTATTAGAGAATTAGCTTTGTTTACAGCATTTGCCATAATTGTTTCCTTGGAGAAGTGATTTATTGTATATACGAATACATGCATTTACTAATACAATTTGGAGACTAGTGTGTACATACAACGAGCATATATCATGTAAAACTTATGAAAACCCATATACAATAATATAGAAAAAATACACAGTGTTTTTACGAATTAATAGATCGCTCAGTTTTTCGGTCTCTGGTTTATCCTTCGACTAGAATCATTTCGCATCCCTGCCACTGATGACCTACTCACCCCGTTTGCATTGTTTTTATCCAAATTGCTCAAGTATTCGTTTAACATTTTCGGGGGTAAGAACATACCAGCTGGCATCCCATAAGGTAAGTAATTTGACGATGACACTTTCGAGGGTTTTGAACAGTCGGTAGAATTATTATGTGTTCCACAACCCTGATCTGAATAATTCATTTCATTATAAAGGGTAAGAAATTAAAATATGATAAAGTTAATTCGATAAATTCTGGATTATTTTAAATTCATAGATTTATTTCTAACAAAGTTTTTAAGCAAAACAATGCAATTTACCATCATGTTGAAAGTGATTTTGATTGTAATTAGAATGTGCTGGCGGTAATGCGCAATCTTTCGGGGGTGAACTAGGTGGGGTGGGTTTCTTTTGATTCCTCCGAGCTTTTAATTCGGGAATCTTTGTCTTTTGATATTCTTCGAGGTACAATAAGAATTCTCGATATGTGATATAATTCTTAAAATATATAATATTATTAAAATAACACAGTTTGTAGGAATAAGAATACATCACCTTCTTTTATATAAGATAGGTTCCAAGTTATAATTACTTTATCTTCGCCAGCCCAATTCCGATTCGTTGGCTCGGAAAGTCCTAGTAACTCTATCCAATGATAGTAATCCTCCGTCTGATTACCGTACCAATATTTTATGATAACGAACCTAGTAGGAATCCGTTCTCTTTTTATTACATAATGTTTTAATGACCGATATTATTGTGTTAGTTATCTGAACAATTTTATATCCATCTATTTTTAGAGATATTTTCTCCATCTATTCTTATCATTTACACTTATATTGCTAGTACAGTAATATTAATTTTAATATATTTAGAAACTTACGCCAAGCCATCGTCCACCATTTTTTGTACTTCAGGGTAGGACATTAGTTCCATAAATTCTGGATTTTCAGGGTTTCTTTTGACATCCACTAATTGCCACGGTGCAATTAATCCAAATCTAACGCATTTCAGTACATCGAACATATATTCTTTTCTGTTTTCCCAATCGTGCATCAACCACCTCACCGCGGACATTAAAACTTCCATTTCACTAATGGGAGTCAAAAAATCAGATAACGAAGCGACTTAAGAAAGTTAAATAGAATGAATCGAAGATACCTATTTACGCAAATATAATTTGATTTTAACAGCAGACATAATTCGTCGACAGACAATTCTAAAAAATCTTTTGTGCCGACAAGCATTAGGAAGAATTTCATTATCCTTGGCACCATTAATTCCATAACAGGAGTGTTGCCAATTTTCTTTGCTTCTAAGTACAATAAGAATGCAGTATCTTCGGTGAACAATTCATCGTTGTCTATAAAAGCCCAGCATTGTTCTTCCAATTCTACACGGAACATTAGGTGATAATTAACACATATAATTTAATTAGCTCGAAAAGAAAGATTATAAAGAAATGTCTGTGAGCTTTCAATTTCTAAATTTATCTTGGTATAATAACAAGTTGATTAAGTAATATTGAGAGTACATGAAAGTAATCAACGATTTTTTGCATATTTTGTGAAGCTCGATTTAATTTTTCCTATTAAATGAGTTGAATGAGTTAAAAATTATGAAGAATTTTTGAAAAATTCTAACTTATAAGTAGAGCATAAAATATGGAAGTGACACCACGAATAATTTCTTTCATAAAGGATAATCGGGCTAAGTATTACCAAATAAATAACTACTTTTCGGTACCCCTAAAAATAGAAGATTTAAACGTCGAATTTAATAACTGTTTATTAAAGTACTGAGTGATTCACGTTTCTTTTGTTTTCAACGTTTAATTATATTATCTCAAAGAACCACTTTTATCATTCCAAAAGGATTCCAGAGTTTTCGGTGTTTTATCTGACGGTGGAATGTGTCTTTTATTTTGTTCAAATCTCATATACTTTATTGAAGTTTTCCGTTGGACAGTGACGTATTCAAGGAAACTCTAAAACGATGCCATCGAAAGTTTCCCGGAAGCTTTATCGTACCGAGGAACCTTTCATTCTTTCTCGCTGTACATACGTACCAGCTTTGAACTTTTAAAGTGAACTAGGAGAGACACACTATATATTATGGAAGATAGTCGCACTTTAGGAGATTGTGGAAATGGAAAAATGTGGTGAGAGATCCTACAAAATACGATCGTTGAGTATTAATTTATTTAATTGACCAAAATGCGAACCAATACAGGTTTCCTTCATCCAAATCATTACATAACTATTCTTCTTAAAATATATCACGTGTCTGGTGTTTTGAAATACATTTTCTCAAAAATATACAGTTGCACCTAATTACTTTAATTGTCAAAATATTTGTATTTCGACGAACCTTTGATACCAAGAAATTGTGCTGCAGTAAAGATTTCCAGAATATTATCTCTCCTTAAAAGATGACAGCTTTCATTTGGTGGATTAATCATCCAATCGTAGATGATAGAGAAGGCTTTTGAGGACACTCCAGTCTAAATTTTAATCGGTTTCAACAATTAATTCTTTACAAGTACAATACAGAATTCGTGTTATTACGTGACCTTACTCATTTATAATAAATAATCGAGTTTAAATTGAACCTTTTTCTATACTATAAAATGAACATTTAAAAAGAATCTTATAAACAGTGGAGATCCTTCGGGTTCTACCACCACATCTTCATCATCATGCTAGATTGTTCTCGTGAATAAAGTGTTCTGAAAACAAGCTCCATTTTCATTTATACGGTGTAAGGTACTGATCTGCTTTATTTAGCCCTGATCTTTTAATTACTACTCTCCTTGACGAGCAGCTAGGCGCTAGATGTGTCGTCGTTGCAGAGAGTATAATAAGCAAGGATTGTGAAAATGTCGAGAAACCTGTCAGCAATGTTTAAAGAGCAAGGGGTGGGGTATTATTCGAGAATCACCATTCACCCTTAAGTAAAAAGGGAGTTAAATATAGCCATATGGAGGGGAGCCAAAAGGAGTCCAAGGTCACTTGGCTTGAAGCCCAGCGAGTCAGTGTTAGTCGAAGAAGAGAAGAGGAGCCAGAAGTGGTGGATGCTGACACAAGAGATTGGGGTCGTCGGCAACCCCTTGGCGATGCCTATTCGGCGATTTGGAACCACTACTACCATAGGTATATTGAATTTCACTATTTACCCGATTCACGGACTTTGCCAGCATTTACTTCCGATCCAATTGCACATTTTCTTACAAAGGATATCAGTAGTATTTCATATCTTTGAGGAATTATGTTTTTGATTACCTTTAAGGGCCTTTGCTGTAGAGTTTATCGAAGTAAAGTATGTTACTTACAGAAGACATATAAGCGATGCATTGTTAAACATGAATATTATGGAAACTATTAAGAGCATCATTCTTTATGCTTTAGTATCTTATATATAGGAAACATTAATGACAGAGAAAGTAAGATAGTAGGACACAAAAGAAGTGAAGGCTTCATACAATGAATACCACCATTACTGTGGGGATTAGATAACCGATAAGATTATTCATGTATCCTCGATTTAGGAATTCACAGGGAAGTCAGTTTTCGCATCAGTAACCGTAACCATTGGTACGTACACCATGGGAAATGTACGATTTAAAAGATATATCAAAGAATGGATGTTGAAGGCGGCTCTAACTGAAGAGTGGAAAACTGGGGGGGGGGGGTGCAACATCGATGCTGGGGATCGAATCTATATTCCGTTAGATACATATCCAAGGGAGGAAACCGATGGGCAGAAAATCGGATCGCGCGAACAAAGGGACTTTATTCGAGATCCAGTAGACTGTACGTTTCGTACACAGCTCGTCCGATAAGCCCGTAATACATCTCGGTCTCTGCGCGTATATATATAATGTAGTGCATCGGTTTTCTCTGCACCGAAGCGAAGTGAATACAGGGACCGAGTATCGTTTTTCGTTTCTGTGTAATAAATTGCCTGGTGCTCGTAGATTCACGTGCGAAACGGCACGAGAACATTAACATTATCGATGTGTACAGAAATGTTTGCTTCGAGTTGCGAACACGACTCATTTAAGGTGTCCTTTTAATCTATGAAGATCAATCATGAAACAGCACTCCTGATCACTCTTGAAATGTTGCACATTCATATGCATATTAACTCTTAACGGTCGATAATTATTTCATAATAATTACTTGGCTATATTTAGAGGAAGCATTGATATTAATGAATACGGGAGCGACATGCAAGAATGAATGCAATATTAATGTTTTTCATATTTTTCATTTAACATTGAATATTCGGAAATGTTCTATATTGTATGCATTCTAGTGAAACTGTTATCATGGTTAGCCAAACAAACTTTCGGCACGTTGAATTTAATTTCTCAGTTTGACTGATATACTCACCCCAGTTAGGTCGATCTCTTTGGAGTTCTTCTCATCGAAGAATACGCTGTAACTTTGAAGCACAAGCAGATGGCAATGAAATTCATCCTGATCGATGCGCACAATGCAATCGGCGTTCCTTGAATAGTTGATCATGAAATTTAGTCCGCCATACTTGTCGGTCGCCAACTTTGCTGTATCGATTCGATACCGCCATAAGCTTACTTGTAATTCGTGATACGCCTGGCTAACTCTTGATACAAGTCGCTCTTCTCAGGGAGAATTATGTTGTCCCAATCGATCGGCTGTTCACCCGTAAATCCCAGTCTGATCAAAGTTACGATGGTCAAATGTTAGTGGCAAACTACTTCTCCTCGGATACAACGCCATAGCTTGTTCTTAGGGAAAGGCAGGGTGTAACTTACGAAGAAAGCGCAACCTCATTTACTGATGGGATTTGATCGGATGATGATGATTGTACCGATTGTTGTCTCTGTTCCGCTTCCATTTGGCTGACTTTTGTCTTGTGAGGTTGCATTCTGGGTATATATTCTGCCTCGATATTAGGAATCGTTTTCTCCGACTGTTTCAAATTATCCTAGGATTTATAAACTTACATTTTATATATCTACATAATGTACATAATTCGTACATTTCTCAACTTTAAGCATTTCAAGGGTACCAGATTAATTTCAGCTTGAATTATTAAGCGGTAAATGAGGATAACGAGCGCAATCATTTACATCGCACTATTGATTTCTTATTGTACAAAGCAATCATTGATTGACACATGGCTGACAGAATTATGATAGAATGTGGATAGTTAAAAGACGTTATGATGTTAAATGGCGCCGACTATCGATCTCACCTGCAGTTGATTGATCGTCGATGAAGTGACACCAGGAGGAAGATTCATGAGCCCTGCTCGTACAGTCGACTCTGAAACGCATCTACCAACCTCAAGTGCGGGTCTACTAAGTTCAGCTTTGACGTTAACTTTTGTATGTCGTGGATCGGCAACTAATACACTGACTTTCTTCGACTCAAATACCACCTAAAACAACTAAGCGTCTGCTTCGAGCCAAAAATTCCTAATGTTTCGAAACATTCATTTGATCCTACCATTAATTCCAAGTTTTACCTGATTTGGAATGATCTTCAAATTACCACTCGGCGTTGCTCGAAAAGGAAACACTCGCTTTGAATCCTCGCCGTCGTTTACGCTTATAAATGCGCGGTCGTCGCCCCGTTCTCGTGGATGAACGTGCATTTGCTGTGACAAATAACCCAGATTTGGGCACCGAAATTCGGTCGTTTGTTTCTCGGTGTCGCCGTGTATGCCAGGACTATGTAAAATATGAACAAATATTGCTAGTATAAAGGTAACTTTCAAGCATTATAATCTACCTGGAACGACGAGCCATTAATCGGGAAACAGATATCTCAGATGGACGACATCCTTCGTGTGAGATTCTATCTAACTCGTAGTATCGTTTCAATCTTGTTTCCTGACAAATTGGATCTTTCTCTCGATGTCCGAGACTTTTCTCCTGCGATCTGATTAAGCTTCTCGTAGATTTAGTTAAATACCTTGTTGTCCTTGATCTCTTTTCCAAGTTTCTCGTCTCTTCCTTCTCCGTACGATGATCCTGTGACGAGGAACCAACTTGGACCACTCGACTCTCGTGATAAATATTTACGTTCAACGGCTCCTGCCGTTTAACTGCACGCTGATATCTTCTGGAATTATTTTTTCTCCGACCAATTGGATATCTGGGCGATTGGCTTTCCGGAGTTTCCACTGGCTTTGCTCTGAAATAAAGTGAAACAATATATTAGATCGATGTGTCTCATCATTTCTTCATGCAATATACATTGTATATAGGGACATCTATTCTATACATTTTTAGTTTTGATACTTTGACTAATGTCGTTCAAGATACTTCACTTTTCAGGAATTAAAGGTTGAACGAGCTCCGTCTGCAGTTGATTCGGTTCTCGTATAACTGCTTGATCGGATTTGGTGAGTCGAAGAATTGACTTGGAGGAGGTTGAAGTTCGTACCGGGGATTTCTCGTGATACAGGACGACTACGCTGCTTTTGCTGTTACCCGGATGCGGACGGTCCGGCGACACTGATCGATCTTTTTCTGAATCGACTAAGAACGTCTTGGGATTAGATTGCTCGTCCTCACGAGGATGTTGCCCGTTCGTCTTCCACCTTTCTCCCTGCTCCTCAACGAGTTCACCTCTCTTCCGTTTATTCGCAAGTTATTATGTTCCTTGCCCGAGAAAACGCAGGCAAAAGGGAATACAGCGAAGAGGAAGAAGTATATCGAATCGGGAGGAGCCACTCGAGAAGGGTGAGTGACCAAATTTACGAGGGCTCGGACTTTGGGGCCGACTGAATTTTACGGGACTCTAGAAAATGTATCAAAGTGCTTCTTGAAAATATTCTTCGTAGAACGTTGAATTGAATTCTTGCCATTTTAAGAAATGTTCGATCAAGGAGTAGAGAAATGATCAGAAATAAAAACAAAACAAAGGAATATCAATTTTGTATAATCTTTCTGTGGATTTAAATGTAACATGTGATAATTAGATATCAGAACGTTCGTTGTAATTCGGTGTTTTTAGTGAGACTTTTCATAATTAAAATCAAATGAAAAAATGTAAATTAATAGTTTATCTTATTATAAATTCTGTGTATAACGATATTTATGAATTTGCCCCAAAGTCCGAGTATTTTAGTTACACTCAGAAACAGTTGGAAAGTATTGCTGTGTAGCTTACGCTTTCTGCTATTTCGGCGAATTGCTCGCACGATGCGTGGTACACTCTTTCCTTTCCTAATTTCAAGAGAACGTATTAGATGATTGAAACAAATGCTGAACTAAACTTAACTGAGTAATTTCGAGTTTTTTCAATAATTACCAAAGATCCGTGTTATGTCTGTTCTTAAATTCGTCGTTGCTTGTTCGTTTTTCTTTAGCGAAAGTTACCTTAACAAGTGATAAAATTTGAATAGGTAAAATTATTCGGGAAAACTGTGAAATGGAATTCTTTAAATTATCGCATTTTACCTCATGCTTCTTTGATTCTTTACAAGCCGGTAAATATTGAAGGCTCGATGCTCGTTCGGTAAAAGCAAAGTTATCTTCCCGAGGAACTAAAATAATTCTCGAAGGTATAAAATATAAATCATTCCAACGTGTGGGCGTAATTAATTTTAACGAGAAGAAACTCTAATTACTTTATAGGGAAACTGTATAAAAATATCATGAGTTATATTCGTGGTTTACGTATTCTTAATACATCACACTTACATCACTTACGTAATTTAGTTTCAATGTGATTGCAACTCGGAAAAGGGCAGGGTCGATTTGGATCTTCTAATGCCGGATCAAGTAGATTTCCTAGATTACTTTCTGCTTCTGATGAAACGTGATGAAGGTCGCGTAATCTTCGATGAGATCTTGAAACTCTGTATACAGGGGTTCAGAAAATACTTAGATAAAATCTATGGGGATGATAATTTATAAAGAAGTAATTGGTGATCATAATTGAACAACAAACGTGCTCTACTTTTAAGACACTGAGATAGATTATATGGGAAACGAGTGCATCGGTTCATTAAAGAATTTACGAAGTTAAGCCATATTTTGGTAGAAGAACTACGATCATTCTGCTGGGATTATCTTGAGAGATAAACGATACCGTGGATTTAGGAGATCAAGTTCCGAAGAGAGATACGAATCTTCTTCGGTGGATGCAGGCGTTCTAAGTTCTTCCTGCAAATACGATTAAGAAAGCTTAACAAAGGAGAGATATTAGTCCACGTCTTGTAGAAAGGGGATTGAATTAAACAATGTTTTTATACGCAAATTTTTGCAGGTTTCTTAGTAAAGCAAAATTGACGGAGATTTACTTTACTCGTAACACTTTATGTGGTGCATCAACGAATTAATATCCAATCACAAACCATTCTTGTTCTATGAGTACTTACGTCATAACGTGTTAAACCTTTTCGCATGGTACGTGTCACATTCGATTATGTTAAAATCTTTCTCACCATCGACATAATTGCGCGAACTTTCTGTCTGACTTCCTTCGTATAACACTGAATAAAGATCGATAAAAATATAAGTTTTATAAATGGATACCTTGATGTTTAAAACAACCGGAACATTTGTAAAGATTTAATGTGTATCCAGAAAAGCCCTAGAAACCAAACATTTGACGAATGAAAGTAATCACTGAGGACTTCTTGTTGCAACTTTCACTCTGTGCAATAATAAGAGTCAACTTACTTCGATTTGCAATTAATTTTATTATGCTCACGGCCCATTTTCGTTGTGATCATTAAATAGTAATAATATTACAGCTATAAACAATGTGTATTGAACTTGGTATAATAGGCTGAATAAGTTGAGCAATTCAAAAGGTTTCCTGATTAAAAATCTCCAAATGTATCTTTCTGTAGAAATTTATGCTAGAAAGATTGTAAAATGTCCGTGCTCTAGTAAACAGCTGATCGATGGAGAAGTAACATACATCCACGTGTTGAACGATAGTGATTTGAAAGGCGGTATTTGCTTTTAGTTAAATGCAACGGGACACAGATACAAAGATAATGAGTAGTAAAGGGGAAATGGAATGAGAGTCTAAAACAATGTCGGTATTTCGGTTCGAGGATGAAGATGAGGAGGTCGTGGAAGATAGTTCGGTGGAGGGAGAAAAGCAGAGGGTGAAATGTGGGAGATGTGCTGCCTGGCGGGCTGCATCGATCGCTTCTGCGTCCTGGTGACCTCGACCTAATGCCACCCTCTTCTGCTCTTGAGCACAATCCTCCTCCCAGTCCCTCATCGCCCCTCTGCAACCCACCGGGTCAGTTAGCACCCTCGTCAAAACATACAAACCCCTACACTAACCCGCCCTGAACAAGTAAAGAAAAAGGGCCGAGATTTAAGTGCTTGCCTGAAAGTGTCCCTTATGTTTTGCATACACCGACTTCTAATACTATCATCCCTCTATTTATACCAATTACGGAATATAACCTTTCGTAGTTGCCTAGTCTTCTTATTACCATGTCATTCAACATAATTTACAAATTTCATATAATCATTTCCAAATATTAGAATTAATATAGCTGGACATTGTCAGTAGAATAAGCGCTCCTCGAGGAATCAGTCAGACACACGCATTTTATACGAATTCATAAGTTCTGTTCATACGTCTGATTAATGTATCGTATTATACTCTGCAAGTTGAAAATAGCTGGAATCTTTAGAGAATTCTTATATTAGTTTGCCACGTATCCGAGGATTTCCAATATTGATCAGAATGTTTGAGTTAGGAATTTGTTACTTACGCACTAACACACCGTACCCAGAATGCAAATAGAGAAATATCTCCCGTATATCGAGCGTACATGCACACGTGGCATGCGATGTTCGAACAAACGATTCTCATTCTGTCAGCAAAACGAGGACTGGAATTGCCGCGAAAACGAAATGCTGGAGAACGAACGTTGCGGCTCGCCGAATATTGTGGGCTGGTTTACAAGGGGCGATATTAAGTCTTCTGGGTACAAACGGATGGAGGAGAGTAAATGTAACGTTGCAATAAACCTGTGAAACTCTGACGACCGCGTTGCACCAACTTGCTTTCGTCCTTCATCCTCTTGATCATGTGGGAGTCTTGATTCAGATGAATTCGTAGTGCGAGCTCACTTCCGAGGAGCATAACTTCCGGAACAACACTTGAGTTCTCTCATTCGTACTAATTATCTTTAATTCACTTGTCATTAGAACACGTTACATTTCGCTCGTTCATATCATGTTTTGTTAATTTCTGCTGGCTTTGAAAACACGGGGATGATTTTACTACAATTTGTGTTTATTTTAAATAATTAACAGTATTAAACCAGTAATTCTGCGACGTTAGAGAACTTAACAATAAATTAATTTTCATTTTATATACTTCACAGTATTGCAAATACAATGCACACATTCCATTGTTTATTATGCGAGAAAGACTCGATGCCCGAGAAAATATAAACGGCCCAGTTTAATCAGATTCGGTCACGTGACTGATGTCATTAATAGAATGAACTAAAATAATGTTGATTAAAATTAAGGATTTTCATCGTATGAACATTCTGTCTGATTGATCGCCCTACAAATCACTCCCAGTAAATATCCTACACGCTGTTCCGGGCTACCGTTACTGGATCGTCATGAATATGAATTTCCACCAATCTATCTGTCAATAATGATACCCTGTAATGGTAATAATGATATCTATGAATAATAGAGGACTGTAATCTCGCATAGTGACGGCAATTGGTTTCGGCAAAATGCACGTAACCGGAACGTTTCTAGAATACGGTAGGTGTCATCCGCGGATTGTACCATAATAATTCGTATGCAACGCGATCAATCGCCTGTGAAACCACTCGTTCCTGTTTCTACGTAGATCAAGTACCATGATTTCAGAATGCACGACATAAACAATAATGACAAGCCATCGAGAAAACGCCTCTCAAATACGTGAATTTCATTTAATACCATTGCATTGCAGTAAACTCTCAACGCTCTGTGTTCGATGACAGTACCGATATCATTAATGAATATCAATTTGCTCCACTGGAAAATGTCATCCACGTGATTACTATGAATTCGTTATAGATAATAGAAATAGAATTCATGTACACCTGCATAATCACCGTATCAAGAAAGTTCACTAAATGGCGAAGCATTTAAACCAATTAATTGAAGACCAATATCGGGAAAATCCAAGGGAGCAACCGGTTGTATGGCGAAGTAGAAAAGCATTAACACGCCAGGGACGCGATTTACATTTTTACAAGATTAACAGTGTCGTCGTATTCGAAACGAGTGGTAAATCCTTTCTTTCTACTTTTTATTCTACTCGCACCCTTATTTTGTCGCTAAACCAGAGAATCGTTGGACGAAGAATTCTCTCGTAGAAATTCATTTTGACGACTCGACACTCCGTGGTTCTCGATGCGCCCGCTGAAAAAGAGGAATATAAAGGAGGTAGAATTAAAAAGAAGGGAAAAGATAAACGAGCTGCGGAATGATAGTAAAGAATAGATACGTGGATCGGTTAGACAGAGGGGTTGAAATGTTTCTGGAGTTAGAACGAGGTAGAAAGAAAACGAAGATGTGACTCCTGAATCTAATAGGAAAGAGAATGAGGAGAAGGAGATGTTATTACGAAGCGGGCATACAGTTGAAGAAAACTCGCTCCACTTCTGCTCGGTTTGTGGATGTGGGTGGCGTTGCGTCGGGGAGAAGAATAAACGTGTATATATATATATATATATATGATCAACATTTATCAGCATGTGTTCGTGTCCTGAGAGGGAAGAGGAAGAAGGAATAGGAATTTGCAGTCGAGTAAGCGCCTCGGAGGTTAGCGTCGGAGGAAAGAGGACTCGATGGAAGGAATGAGGAAGACAGAAAGAGAACCGATCTGATGGAGGTCGTGCCAGCAAGGAGAAAGGGGGATGGAGAGTTGCCAAGGTTACACCCGCGTCATAACCACCCTGTGGGCGCTCCAGTAACCAGCTTCCCCTTCTGGACCATTTTCCATCCCTGTCTCCACGTTCCCCACTGGCGTGGCTCCGATTTCCACCACCCCTATTCCCCGGATCGTTGTTAGTGCACCCCTATCCACGCGTGTCTACTAAGCTTTCTTTAAAAGTTCAACGATAAATCCCACCTACCGCCACCATACTGATTTATAGTTTCCTGCACTGGTTAAAAAACATATACAAAGCCTTATTGCTATCGATGAAACATCGTTTTTCATCCTACTCCACTCTTATCCGGATGAAAAGATTGCTGAGAATCATATGAAAGAATCATATTAAAAGCATTTCGTTCGCCAGTTCGCGACGACTAAGAAGTTTTAAACATTATGGACTTTTTACCTTTTTTTGTATGCACGCGCAGTCGAATAATAGCTCGCAAATTGGAATCAGAATTCTATGAATGCATCGTTACGTGAATTAATCTTATGCGATTTAACAGCGCTTTTCTGAGCATGAATTATTTTTAGAATATTTAAGCCTTTAGTTTATTCTTGAAGAGGAGATTGATTTCTTGTGAAATAGGTATTACACGGCGGGTGATTCGATTTTCCAAAGAAATCCCTTTCTAATTAAAAGCATCCATCTTTCTCTACCACGAGAAAAGTCCTTTACTACGTCAAAGCGTCATCTTCGATAAACCTGCGATTAATTAAGCCGAGGCCGCTTGGGAATTATAAAGTGTACTCTATAGAATTAAACAGCGTGTACAACGTTCACGAGCGAAGTAAAGTTACTTAAAATAAAGGGGTAGACTTTGCCTTTACAGAGACTCACCGTCGATATAACACAGTTTCTAAAAAATTCACCGACGTATATTTTACAGTGCTTCTTTTGTCAACCACCACACAGAATGTATAATCTTAAAAAGCAATCTTTATTTAGTTTTTATGGTAAGTTTAATCGAGTTGCAGTTGTGATAGTTATTAAATCGAGGATCTGGTTTTGCTTATACGGTACTTTGAATATCTTGTGATTTTGGGCAGATATGCTTGACTGCTTTCAGAATTAATTACAGGAGGATGAATCCGCATTTCTGAATTACCTATCAATTAAACAGCCCTTCCGTTGTGAACGAAGCGAAAGGTCAGCTTAATTAATTGATAATCGGAAGTTCGGTGTTTCTATGATAGGGTAATCTAGGATTAGTTCTCTGCCGTGTCTTAGTGGATGAGAGCAAAGATAAAGCGTTTCGACTCTGTAGAGATCTTAAACTTAAACGTTTGATGAACTTACCCCAAATAAATAGAGTTAAAATGGAGTACCATTACACAATTATATTTAATATCACTTGACTATTTAGGTCAGCTATGGAAAAAAGTCGGATAAACAATTTTATTCCGCTTATTGTGACCCAAAATGACCCTAGAACATCATTAGGCATCATATACCATCGATTTGGGTCATCTAGGACAGATTTTGGCGACTTTTAATTTTTGAGAATTTTTGAAGGTATACCCCTTCACATTTTTGCGATTTTGGGTCGACCCATTTTTAGACTAAAAAAATTTTTAAACCGCTTCTTTCGACACAAAATCGTCCTAGAATATGTTTATACATCATATACCATCGATTTAGGCTATGTAGGAGCGATTTTGGCGACTTTTAATTTTTGAGAATTTTTGAAGGTATACCCCTTCACATTTTTGCGATTTTGGGTCGACCCATTTTTAGACTAAAAAAATTTTTAAACCGCTTCTTTCGACACAAAATCGTCCTAGAATATGTTTATACATCATATACCATCGATTTAGGCTATGTAGGAGCGATTTTGGCGACTTTTAATTTTTGACAATTTTTGAAGGTATACCCCTTCACATTTTTGCGATTTTTGGTCGACCCATTTTTGACTCAACAAAATTTTTTAACCGCTTCTTCCGACCCAAAATCGTCCTAGAATATGTTTATACATCATATACCATCGATTTGGATGGTCTAGAATTTATTTTGGCGACTTTCAATTTTTGAGAATTTTTGAAGGTATACCCCTTCACATTTTTGCGATTTGGAAATGTCCCATTTTTGGCTCCAAAAAATTTTTTAACTACTTCTTCCGACCCAAAATCATCCTAGAATATGTTTATACATCATATACCATCGATTTGGATGGTCTAGAATTTATTTTGGCGACTTTCAATTTTTGACAATTTTTGAAGGTATACCCCTTCACATTTTTGCGATTTGGAAATGTCCCATTTTTGGCTCCAAAAAATTTTTTAACCACTTCTTCCGACCCAAAATCGTCCTAGAATATGTTTATACATCATATACCATCGATTTGGATGGTCTAGAATTTATTTTGGCGACTTTCAATTTTTGAGAATTTTCGAAGGTATACCCCTTCACATTTTTTCGATTTGGGTCGACCCATTTTTTGGCCGACAAAATTTTTAAACCACTTCTTTCGACCAGAAATCGTCCTAGAATATGTTAATACATCACCCACCATCGATTTAGACCATTTAGGAGCGAAATTAGCGACTTTGATTTTTTGATGATTTCTGAACCTTTTATTATGATTATTTCTCAAAGAAAACAATATACTTAAGAAATATAACGGATTTGTAATATAGTTTAAGATAATATATTTAAAACAACGACGATTATCTACAAACATCCATATTCCTGTTCAGGGCTCTTATTTCCTAATATCAATCCCGCAAAGGTTCGCCAGTTAGGATAATGGATTTTCCTTAGAATGAAGAAAAGATGTACACGGAATAACAAATACAGAAAAGCAGGATGTTTTTCATGGAGTTAGATTGTGGACCAGTGAAATGCAACGCATTCATCGTGTCGCTGCGTTTGCAGCTTTTGGCTGAAAACTCGAGGTAAACATTTATCGTGCGTAACACGGGGAGTTTTCACTCATGGAGAAGAGGAGAAACGAAGGAAACAGGAATATAATAATAGGGAAGAAGAATGGATTGGTAGAGGAAGAAATAGTGAGTCTATACTCGGGTGAAAGTCCAAAAGGAACGCATCCATATTTCCCTTCAGACGGAAACAAACATTCCCATTCTTGTCAAGGAATCCTTCCGACTAGATGCATTGTTCGTCATTGTAGTCAACCACAGAAGGGGTAAACAAGATGAAGAGAGGACAAGTGAAGACGAATTTCGCGTGTCTCAGAGAGGGGGAATGAAATCTTGGTTGGGTCGAGGATAGCAGATCCTGACCTACTTTCCAGAGAGTCCTGAAGATCTCGTCCTTACCGAGGACGGAGATTAAATCGACTCCTACTTTCTGGAGAATTCCATGTGGGAATTAGAAGCGAGGGTGAGAAAAGACACGAATGTATTATGCGCAAGGGATGATCAATAACAAACCTAATGTTGTAAGAGTAGATATCGGAACCATCGAAGGTGGAGAGTACATTAAAGTTAATGTCCCCGACGACTCATTTCGAGTAGATAACAAGGATACCACTCTGAGAGAGTTTCATTAAAGGACAGGCTATACAAGCCTTCTTATTTTATCTCAACTTCACACGTTGTGATAATGCTCCTACCATTCCCTCCCCTCCTCATTCTTCTTCTTCTTCTCGTAAGTTCTGTCTAATATTACAACATTTCTGAAAAGCGTTTCCCGAAAAGTAATGTAGAAGGAACGAAAGAAGTGTTATGCTGCCACCTTTTACGAAGGGAAAACTAGGGTGGACCGAAGAAAAAGGTCCTGTTCCACTTACGTAGATGACACAAAAATATCGTCCTCGCCGAGGTTCCAGGTTAAATTGTCCTTTCTATCTGTATGGAGGACTCTGGAAAGCTGATAGCAGGGGTGGGACGACATAGTGACGAATTACATCCAAGTGGTGACAGAATATGGGAGCAATATCGGTTAAAGTGCTGTAAGAGGGGCCTTTAAGTAGCATAGATCTCTTGCATCTGCATTACTACTTCGCACAGCTGGGGTACTTTAATCATTCTTGTAACTAATAATCTTTCTCCCCCCGAGAAAGAAATATTCATTTCAATTATGGTTATAATTATATTACGTGATTTGTGCCATCATTTGTCATGGCGGATTATTTCATAATAATGCGTGGGAGGTGAAGAGAAATGGGCGTTCCTGCTATTTCCACGGGAAATTTAAATAGGTCGCAAACGAGGTCCTGTCCTAGTTTTCCCGCAGTGGAAACCTCGTCCTTGCGAAAGTTCGGGGTCAAATTGCATTTTCCTGGGCACACCTTGCTGGATATTCTTGCTTGCTGGGGAGGAGTTATGAAGATAGATCACGTACAGGGGTGACAAGAAAGAAAATAATGTCCCCAAAAAATAGCATTACAGCAACCTCAAATAATCCTTTATATTAAATTATGTACATCATTTCTTTACAAGTTCTCCAAATTGGAATTTATGTCTCCATTCTCTCTGGAGAATATCTTTCTCCAGAAGAGGGTTACTCCTCATTAGCAGCTATGTATCTCTGATTGGAATTATCTCCTTGCAACTATCTTCGTGCTATATAAAAATACTTAAAAAATCATAAATAATAGAATTACTAAAAAGCGAATGTTGATAATAATGGCCTGAATTTTGTTGATATTCACAATGTATTTCATAAGCCTCACCGTAATTATATTTAGGCTCTTTCAAAATGGGGGAGACAGTATGGGATCTAAAGTGGTATAGGGACTCCCGAAAGCAGAGAATACTAGCAATATGAAGACTGCTCGTAAAACTAGATGAACGTAACAAAGTGGAGTGTGAGGTTGGTGGGCTGTGGTTTTTTTGTGAAAAGTCGTGCAATATTTGAAGAACGTTGGCTTGGAAAATATAAGGAGACTCGGTCATAGGAAAAGAGGAAACAAGGGTGTTGGCAACCCTCAGGAAATTGCATAGTCTGATGCAACGCCCACGTGTAACGATTCCATTTATACTAGCCTATAGATGTTATCCGCTTTATTAAATCTCTTTTGTGATCCTACGGAGATAAATGTGGACGGTGAAATGTGATTCGATGGATCCTCTTGCTGGTTCACGTGTCGTCTAACACACGTGAACAAATTGAAAAAGTAATATCTGTAATATCCTCTTATGTCAAGGATTATTTTATAAAATCCTTCCTTCCCTACATGATATTACATCTTGGATATTTATAAAGAAAGTTTCGCGGCAAATTGAACAACTTTTAAAAATGCTCTGAAATTACCTAACTTACAGAAACTTTCTTATACTCTCCGAGTCGAAACAATGATTATCCACTCTTTTCTTCAGTAATTTCCAAGAGTATGTACTCTAATATGTTATTCCAACTATATTTGATGAGAATAAAATTATATTTCGGCAAAATTAAGAATATTATCATTGTATTACAAATTTTATTTATGAAGAGAATTATTCGAGTTCCAACAATATAATGAAAATTTATTTATAACGTGTTATATATAAATAATTCTTGTACACTTTTGTAATAGCTGTAATTCATACATGAGATGGCAATATAAAGACATAAATGCATCGAAGAATTATCATAGAAATCTTTCGATATGCAGGGCCCAACAAATTTTAGTTCCCCAGACACGTATTCAACTCTCCCCTCTCTTCATCGCGAGTAACCCTCTCTGAATTATTAACCGGTGGCTTAGAGGCTCATACTTGCCATTTTTGTTGACCTCTACCGATTTTTCTCGAATCCTCGACATTTCGCCCACGTAGTACCATCTGTAATGTCGCAGAAAAATTCGTCGGTATTCAGGAAGCGCAAAGGATGGGAGGTTCTCTATTGCCCATATGCATTATAACGTTTTAGTCTAGCTGCATTAAAATTTTCATGAATGCCCGTTAAGTTTTGCGAGGGAAATTACCTTGAGCCGTAGTCGTAACCTTTTCGGAACAAAAAATTCTGGAGGACGATTGTTACTCAAGGTTTTAATGTTAGAATCATAAATGGAAATAATCCGTAGTGCTAAATCTGATTAAAGTGTGTTAATGTTATAAATATCACATTCTAAAGCCTGTTTATTACAGTTACATTTCACTTACGATGCTTGATACAATCTTTATTCAGAAATAACATCAGATTATAAATACTTTACAGAAAATGTGGATTTAACAATGTAGAATTAAATGAAATTCAGCAGATTTCATATTAAATGAATTCTAGCGAGGAATCAAAGGGTACACTGTTTACTTTTTTAGTTTGTTAGGTGACAGTAACAGGGTCAGCCACGAAACACGCTCATAGTTTTGTACGTCTGGGTTCGCCGTAATCGTGCTCGAAATTGCAAACGGCTGAGTTTTCGTAGATTTATCGATGCGAGTTAAACGAGTAATAGAGCGATGTCGTGCGCCTTTATGGTAATTCGTTACATCGATTACACCTGGAAAAGTTTAAGTCACTCTCGTGACTTTCTGATCCATAAACCATCGGATATTTGTGTAGCAAAGTAATTTCGTAATATAAACACCTCCATGATTGAATTTACTTCCGTACTTTCTACTAGCCAGTTTTATGATATTGTAAATCATGTATATTTAATGTGACTATAATTCTATGTTCCACGGGTTTCTACATTTATTACGTATCTAGTACGAACTGAATATCGTGAAGCGGATTATGTCCTACGCTATTTATTAGGGGAAACCGAAGAGCACAACATGTCGATGTAACCAGATCAAGTTGTGGAACATTTTCGATGAGCGAGCCCTAACCGCGGCTTAATCTGATTTATGCGCCGCAGCTTCCGCGTTCGCGCGATATTAGCATAGAGCTACGGCCGGGGATACGTAAAGTCCTGATGCAGAAGTCGATGAATTTAGGTATGAAATTGCATTTTAAACCACCCCACGTCAACGTTCCCGATTCGATTACCATTGATTCTTGAATTCTCCTTCGGTGACATTGGTACAAATGCGTATCGTGGGGTATCGTATAACACGGAATTCGAACCAGCTGCCAACGTGCTTAGCATTATACATTGCAAGTAATTGTATCAAGTTTTAGGGTTTTCGAAATTAAAAAAACTAAAGTAATTAGTTATAAAGTAATGGAAGAGTTAGATATGACTTTAATGTAAGTTCGGCAGGAGTTACAGTAAAATGATGATGCAATAGGTGTTTTATTTGTGACAATACATAAGAATAAATCATGTAGGAAGATTAATTTTAAAAGATTTATCGGAGCAGGTATGTATGTAGCGCAAGACAGCAGTCTTCCTCCGGAGTCCTTAGAAAGTTTATAGAAAAATTCCTCATTAAAAGTTGGCGCGAATGCTGCGTTAATCCCATTGTTAAATCTCACATTTCAACCGGTATATTTCTCCAGAAAAATAATACGATACTGTCGGAGGGTGGATATAATGAATTCTTCGGTTTTCCTTTCCTTATTACCGCGGACGAGAATAATCCACCACAATTATCATAATTAAAATACTCATTACTTTAGAGTCCCTTGCCATGCGAAAAGGGTTCAACTCTCACGTCCACGTGAATCATACGAAGATTTTATCATTACATTTAAAACCGTCTAGTAAACGAGATATTTTATTATAAATTGATTAAATATTTTCCAATGTCCAAAACAAAAATATTTACGATCCCCCATCGATATTCGTTTACGTGCGCCGTGTATTACAAGCTATGATGTTTCGGTATAAATAAAAATCTTTATAAATCACACGACACACCCAGTGAGCCCTTCAAATAAAAAATCATTTTCCGCCTGGTGACACGGTACACCTATATGGAAACAAATGTAAAACATGATCCCCCAGCTCGAGGTTCGTGAGTTTTCCCATTAATTCGGAAATAATCGAACGGTCGAAGTGCGACGGAGGGTGAGATCGGCCGATATATTCGCGTGGCTGGTTTACCGTGTCGCAAAGCCGTACCCGTCGTGCCTAGCGATCTGGTAACAACGATAGGCACCCGAATAACTGATTGAGGTTTTCTGTTGTTTAATTAACGAGACACTAATGAAGATAATTACCATTAGCATAGGTAACTGCGCCGATCGGCCTTGCAGATGGTAGACAAGGATAATGGAATGGGTTGATACATCGCAAAAGGAAGATCGGGAAAGGGATCGTCCCTACCAATAACGATGCAAAACAGCATCGGTAGCGATCAACCGGAAAGGGAAAAATTCCCAAACCACTCCGGAAGCAAAACGTGTCCTCGTCCATCTCTATTTCGGAGAATGGATGTCACGTGGCGGGGTGTGGAAAAATTCCTGAATAGAATTGAGGGGGGGGGGACCGGTTGGATGTGTAATACATAGATATCGAAAAACGAACAAGAAATACAGCCAGAAAATGATTACATTCAAAGGGGATAATTTAATTTTCACTCTTACCATTCTACCATCATTCCACCTACACATTCATGTTCTCTTATCTTTTTATACCCGGGTTTATTCGGTCGTGTGTGATTTTATGGATCATTTGGTCTGACCTTTTTCTTGATTGCCATCGATAATAAAATACAACGAGTCATTTAGTTGTCTGAGGCTATTATGAACGGGGCATTATCAGTGTTATTAATCAATAATCATAAACTTGTTTCAGAATGAATTGGGTTACAGGTGGATTCCGGTAATTACTTAGTACCTCAATTTCTTTGCATATGCCGCGTGAACATTTAATTCTGCCATGTCGGAATATTGAATTTTCAATCGACTAATAAGATACTTGTCCTCTAACACCTTTGTGACGTACTCATAATAACAGAACGAAAACAACCATGAAATTGGCAGGTCGCGATAACAATCCGAGTGACATTTTAGACGCGTAACTATGTACCAACGATGATTTAAACTTGAGCCATAGTAAAGTGGTAGGTACAGAAGCTAATCGGTAATCCAGCTACGAGCTAATTAGTCGTCGCGGCGGCGTGACAACAGCAACGACAGAACAGGAGGGACCGAAAGCTATGTCAGTTGCTCGTGTATGCTCGTCATGTACGTGCTTAGCCACTGACACACCTATACGGATTAATTTAGTGTTGGCCATTATCGCAGTTGCACATTCGCCGGCGTAGCATCGCCGCTAGTCAACGCGGAAGATGAACGGCACTAGTAGACCCGTTATTACGCCACATCTATTCCGCTCGCGTTTCCGCTTAGAGGAGCAACCCCTTCCGAATCATCTTCACCCTTCCATTTGATGCTGCATTTTGTATCATCTTCGTCTCGTATCATATTCGTTTCGATCAACAACGTAAGAATTTGAAAATAATATCTTAGTAATATCGTTCACCTAATACATCTTCAATGTTTATTTCTTGGGTAAATTATTGTGACAGGAATTATAGTAGTATTTATAAACAAGTATAATATAATATAACGAATATGGGTTGGCCAGTAAATACGTACGGTTTGCATCAGTTTTTTCAAGGGAAAACAGGGATTTTTATGAACGCGGATTTGTGAAGCTGTGCAAAAGCGAAAAGTTATAAACGAAAACGGATAATCATTCAGTATTACTGAATAATGAAAATTGAAGAAATATGCAAAACTGAATAAAAGTCACTTTCTATTTACGTGTTAAAAACCGTACGAACTTTCTGGCTGACCTAATATAATATAACATAATGTGTATATAGATCACATTCAAATGCCTGAAAAGCGATTTTTACTTCGGGTTTTAACATAGGATTGTTGCAACTGAAAATTATAAATATACTATTAGGTAATTATTCTATTATATTCTACTCGTTTATGAACACTAGTATAATTACTGTTATATTAGTGGTATGATTTCTTTAGCGAAGTCACGTTCGCGGTGATGGTTTATCGCGAACAATTAAATGGAGTTTATGGAGACTTCATGCGAACATTTTTATCGGAATCTACCGTTTTACAGCTTAATTACCTTCCGCAAGAAAATCGCCATATCCGAAGGTGTTTTATGTGCACCGTACGGAAAGGTGGAAAATTACGCTTATTAAGTAGTTGAATGTACAATGTACACGCACGATCGATTCCATTCGTTTTTCCGTGTAACCGGAACACGTTTCCTATTCGTATGTAATTACTTTCAGCACATTGCTAACTAATGTTACCAATCGGGAGCCATAATTTTAAGTTCCAATTACTGGAGTCCGATTTGTTTTGAGATATTCATATATCATCGGCTCGTGCGTTACAGAACTTCGATAATTTGCACGAATAATATTTCGTGTTCGAGTTTTACCACTATGCATTGAGCATATATGTTCTCTTATATCAAATAGTTCAAGATAAATAATGAATAATAATCGAACAGCAAGAAATTCGATATTATTTAATGTCGACGTACGCCGCAATTTATCGTTGTCTTTTCTCGTGGTATTCTAAGAGTTATTATTGCGAGACTGTCGGAAAACAGAAATGTCAACGAAGTCCTGCACACAGGAAGTACTTCAGAAGGAAATTAACAACCGTGTAAATGGTTAACAAAGAAATTAATACATGTATCTCACTCCACAGTTTGAACTTGGTAAACGAAGGTAGAGGGAAAGGTAGAACTAGTACCAGTAGTATTCTCTAACCCAATTAGCTGTCGGTTAATTTACTGCACGTGCACTGGCTAATATTCTTTCCTATTGCATAAAGGATGGTCATCTTGATTATCCGAAAGCACCTTTTTTCTAAGTAAAGTTTCCTGCGACAAAAAATTCGAATTTCGAACTACCACGTAAAGGATCATATAGTCTCCTTACTTGCTTTTAGCAATTTGGAACCATGTAGGATCAGATAATTTTATTGTTAGGATACTAGCACAAAATGTCTGCCAACTAGGGTTGAAATACCAATTCTGCATGCTGCAGTGTTTATAAAATAGTAACAGACGAATTTATTATTTTTGGCCTACCAAAATGTACCTCTTGCTTATTATGATTTTTCTTCCTTAGATTAGAATTTATAATATAATTGTGGGTAAGATAGACAATTATAACGTTCTTAATATTAAAATATCAGGTTAAAATTGTGGGTTAAAGTAATCCAAAACTGTTTGTAAACATTGACTTGGTGAAACGAGAAATAACCGATCAAACTTCTATGGTTCGCACACATTATTTTATTGGTTCGTAAATCCAACATTTTTACATATACAATCCCTCGATAACTGATCATTTTTTATGTTAATTGTACAGTTTGCTTGACAGATATCACTTACTGTTGTATGAAAAAACAAAACCGATTATTATGTGTAAAAACACAGAGACCTAGTCACTATGTTCCGATTAATTAAGTAACATAATTTTTGAAAAACACCGAAGATTTATTGAACCCAAGAGAATACATCGCTTTTACATGTTGGAGCATATCCAGCTGCAAGTGTGGCATTCGATTCAGTTAATACAATTACGTTGTTTCCATTGTACCTAGATTTCGCTTTTAATCTCCATCGATGTCGATGGGCAGCGATAACAGAATTACTTTTGTTGTTCACTATTCAACTAAGAATCCAATTTTGTTTTAAAGTCAACGAATATAACTGTTTTCTAGTTAACAATCAAATTTTTATTGTTCTGGTGACGCAACGTAAGCGAATTCCGAAGAATAATAAATTTCGCTCCTGTTATATAAAAGAGCATAAAAATCCCCACAAAATGAAAAAAACAGATTAAGATTTATATTTAATCTTGCAATTTAATTTATCTGATTTTTTAATTGATATTTTTCAAATTTTATTAGAAATTTAATTCAATTTTCAAAACTCATTATAATATGGAACATCTACCTGATATCTCTCTTCTCTCGATGCTATCTAACTTAGCATGATAATAGGGAAGTTAAAATTAATTGATTAGTGTGTAAGATGCTCTCTAATGATACGGCTCGGGTTGCTTGATAAATTAATCTTCTTGCAAACGATCGTTCGATTATCAGTGGACTTCTTGAAGGACTGGGCACATACGGGTTCGAGAGGGGAAGATAAATCCCTCCTTCATCTTTTCTCGAATCCCCTATATTCCCTGTCTGGCTTTGATTAATTAAGGTCGCCCGAAACTATAGATCGTTTTGGAGGACAATGGCGAGTGCGTGAGACGAAACTGACTGACTGATGAACCACACAGAACCTGGACGAATTCGAATCGATCTCGAAGCTCGATTAGCGTTAGAGTTTCGTGTTGAAGCAGACACTAGCCTTGTAGACTTTCCACCCTATTTATACTGTCGCGAACAATGGGGAGGTTTTTTTGATTAACGAGGCACGTTTAACGAGTTCGCTCCTCTTTTGCGGCTCCGAGAACTTTAGCTTCTTCTTCTTCCACCATTACTCGATAAGTACACGCAATCACCGATTAATCAATGACACGAGAGAAATTTCGATTACAGCCTTAATTGAATTTAGATCATTCGCTTTCCAGTATTACCGATGGGAAGGACGAACGTTGAAAATATTATTAAGATATGGAATAATTATTACGATGTCGAATCAGACGGCATGATTCCATTTCGATAAATTTTATATCCGATATTTGACGAATGACATTGTGAGAAATTACGTTGTGTCAATCCTAGAGAATTGAATATTATGGAATACTTTTTGAGTGCACTTATTTTAAAACATTTGTTCGGTTTCGACAAATGTTATTTTCAATTCCGCACATTGCATCTAGTTCCAGAATCTCGTAACTCCGTGTTTCTAGTATCAGAGGGTCGAATATCGAGTATCGTGTATCCGTGGATATAAAACATTTTTTTATTCGCGCCGATATGAAACATTCGAATATACTGAATATCCCAATTCCTATATTTTCGTGATAAGGGAATGCATTCCGAGATAGGCCCTCTAAAGAATGAAAACTGCAATGCCTACAAAATCCAAATTCTTAAAATAATACATTCGTACAGTGTTTATCGTATTCTCAAATATTCAGGTTCGGAATGAACGTTAAGTATCCCCATTAATGTTTCACACTTCGGATATACATCTTCGTGCGGTTTACAACGTTATCTCTATCAACTATAATTATATGGGTAATAGCCGCATAGAATATATCTAATTCCCCATTTCCGTAAAGTTCTAACGGCTAAGTTAGGTCACACTATTTGGTTTTACGGTTAACAAGATTGGCGTGATACCACGGCGTGTTGAGTTTCACAGTGGTAGGTGCCTCTTTCAGTCAGACATAGTTTCCCCACTTTGGGAACTGAGGGATCCCGCCACCATTTGTCTGACCATCCATTCATCTGTCCGTCTGTCGGTTCCGCGTTTCGGAGAGAGGCAAAGCGAGATGAGATTCGCGAGAGAGGAACAGAGGAGATTCGAAGATAGAGTGTAGATACGATAGAGAGGGAAAAGGAGAGAAAGAGAGAGAGAGGAAGGGAGCCCGGGAGCTCTATCGACCGACTTCTCTCATCCAGCGTCCCAGCTACGGAGCCGTAGGTAGTAGTTGCAGCTGAAATCTCCTCCTCCACTACTACCACCCACTCTAACCACCCCTTCGCTCTGCTCTATCCATCCCGTTTACACCTTCCTCTTCTGTATTATATATCACTATCTCACCTACACAGAAGTCCTTCCCGTTCTCCCTCTAGCCATGGCGAACTCTTGACATTTCGCCGTGGTAGTGCACCAGTTCCCTATCCCAGCGAAAGCCCAGATGTCCTCCGAGGCTTGTTAATGCGCGCTGATTGCCAACGCCGTCCTGTCGGTCCTCGTGTTGTTCGCTTAGAACCTCCGAATACCAGGAAAGGGCTATGGAGGCATACAAGAAAAAAAACATAGAGTGGGAGAGGAAGACATCGATGAAAAAAAAGTCAAGCCAAATAGAAATGGAATGAGCGAGGAGGGAAGAGAATTTGACGAAGGGTGAATCAATCGATGGAAGGTAGAAAATGTGTAGGACGAAGAGAGAGGACAGTTTCAGAGATAAAAAAATGGGACTGATGATGGAAACAAGCAAAGAGTGGGAATACGGAGCGTGGTAGGTTGATGTGGGTTCGCGTGAACTTGATGAGATTTTATGCGGCGCTGATTGCTTCTCTCCTCCGAAATCAACCCGCGAGAGGTAGATTGGCGATCGTGGTATTTTGTAGGAAGGGAACGATATAGGTGTGTCGGGAAAAAAAACATTGGTCGGGCTCGAATATTCTGAAACGGATGTGTACGCATGTGGCGGGATACGTCTTTCGGAAATGAAAGCCCCGAACCGACAGGGCTGCAAGGGAATCGGACACGTGGAAGCGGAAGTGAGCTTGGAATGCGTAAAGCCGGGATGAACGAAGAAACTGAAATTGCATCGGTACTATACTACTTCCTGCCTTAATCCCCTTACGCTTGTTTTGAATCTTGTTATGGTTCATCGAAGAGTATGATTGATCAGTTTATTGGCATCAAATCCAGGATTTAAAGAGATCAAAATTTTAAACCCCGGAGTTTAGAACGTTACCAGATTATTTCTGTCTATTTTTATTTATGTCTATCTTCATAGGTTGTCTTTAATGGTATCACATTTCTTTTCCATATTTAACTCTTTGCTGTTTATGTAGGTGGTAAAATAATGAATATAAAGTAGATAATAATAAACAG
Source organism: Nysson spinosus (assembly GCA_910591585.2). NCBI lineage: Eukaryota > Metazoa > Arthropoda > Insecta > Hymenoptera > Crabronidae > Nysson > Nysson spinosus. The sequence goes on along the minus strand of OU342843.1, from coordinate 5,173,365 downwards.
TACAATAAGAACAGACTGTTACTTTTAATTATCAAGTTGTCGGACTATGTCATACTAGAATAATTCCAGTATTTAGATCCATAGATTCCGAGGCAAACAAAATTGCGCAAGTCCTAACAGAATAATGAGTGATACCGAAACCGCAACCGAAACCTGGCAGATTAACTATAGAACAAAGTTGCAACGCAAAAGTTCCCGCGAATAAAGTTATCGCGGTTTTCAGAGTGTGCTTGAAAAACCTTTTAAGGGTGTAGTCGGAAGTTAACTTTCCCCCGCGCGCGATAACTCTCGTCGCTTAACACGTAGAAAGGCGCATTAGGGGTGAATTCTCCCCGGAGGGAAGCAACCGCAGGATATGCTCACAAGTGAGCCGTGGTACGAATCCACTGATGTTTCCGTACCGGAAGTTACATTATTTTATTCATGCACTGTCACGTGGAGATCAGTGCAAACCTTGTACGCGGGGCACGATCAATTTCCATATGCAAAACGTTCTTGCTAGCATTCTGCAAAGTGGAATGGCGAACGTGTTTCTTCGCTCTCTTTGTTGACAGAGCTACCTCTACATTACTAGATCCCTCTTATTAATTACGTCCAGAAAAATAATGGTAACATAAAGTACACATAGCAACAGCAGAAGGTTTCTCGCATACAAAATACAATAAAACATGAATTCCATGATCTTTTATTTCTGCGTCCCTTAGAATTTTAACTATAATAGTTCCATTTCTAATACCATCCGTGTCATTGAAGAATTTATTCGAAGATAGACATTTTAAGAAAATATTTATATCGCTTGGTATTTTACAGCATCTTTTTAAGACATGAAAATTTCAATTTCCGTGTCATTTCAATTTGAATTTTCAAGTTGAATTTATACCGTATCCTTGTTTTGGCTTTGAACTGAAATTTACTCTTATCTTGAAGCTCATTACTTTGAGCTTCCGCTTTATAAAGGTTTCGTTATTTAATTAATTAACGGCTTAAGCTGCTTACGAAGTGGGAACATATAAAGTTAATTTTGATTCTCGCGGTGAACCTTAATTCTTTCGGGGAATAGAATTTTTTCCGTGCACCCTTTGAAAAGTTCTCGTTGAATTTCTCGACACGCGGACGTAGCTGTGGACCGTGTACCAGCAATTGCCATTGCATATTCAACGGCCTAAACGTTCTGTCGTTGCCAGCAGTCGCAAAGTTATTATAGCGACGTTTTGCGCGCAAACGAGACAGGCGGACAGGGAGAAAGAGTGAGTTGGTCAGAAGAAAAGAGGCTGAAAAAAAGGTCTGCGTGAAGGATTAATTTTCTCTTACTTTCTCACTGGCTTCAGGAGATTTTATAAAACCGAATCAACTGTTTCTCGCCATAATATACCGCAGGATTATAATCTGAATAAAGACCGCGTCAAATGCAGTAATTGAATTTCACCTTCTCAGCAACATATGTATGGCACACTCGTAAATACATAATTGCACGGATCGCATAAATCAAAATACGATTAATATTTATCCCTGAAATAAATACCATCGGTAAAGTAAATGGATACTTCAAACAGTGTTTGTAAAAGGAAACGCAGGAAACCAAATAATGATAAGAACATTCAACTTAAATAGTAAACTAGAATTGATATGGTCGCGCGTTAATTAAATTTAATGTACCTTTTGCGTTACATATTTTAGAGAATAATTTCTATGTCAGGGAAAATTTTATTTTCTCTTGATACTCATTGTAATTCGTAAAAATAGGTATCTTTAATTAAACTCGAAATTTTCTTTCAATTTATTTTCGGATATATTTGAAACGTGACTAATTTGTGATATACAGGGTTTGATTTTTTGGCTCGACTTGGTAGCCTTGAATTAAACGCTTCACAAAATCGAAAAGATCCAATTCGAGTGCTATCCTCGTATGGGGTTGGAAGAAGTAAAAAGAAGTAAAAAGATATAAATCAGGAATAAAAGGGTGGCTGGCGTGGATGTTATAAATCTAATATACTAGACATTTCACGCTTGTACTTATTTCAGAAATATGGAGATGTGTGTGTACGTGTACATATAACTAAACACGTACATATTCCGCATATCCCAACGAAGTTTCCCAGAGTTTCGCACTTTTTGTCGCCAAGAACGGAATGGTGGACGGCGGCAAAAACAATGCTGCGGTTTCTGGAAGAGAAACTGCAGTTATGGTCCGGAACCGCGGAAAATAACGTTTGGAAAATGGAAGAAAAAAAACCTATGAATCTCCGCGCCTCGTGCGCATGATAAATCTTTGCAAATTTCTTGAAGCCCTTTTCGACCTCCGCGACTAGTTACGAGGGTTGTACAACTCACGTTTCTGCAATTGAATTACTTACACTACTCTCTTAATTTATAACCAAGAATAAAGAACAATGCGGATATTACACGTTTTAATTGCAGCCTTAAAAGCTAGATATTTAATAAAAACGAAGAATGTGGTTGACATATAAACACCTATAACAGTTTAACTCGCAAGTGCCTCGTGTTTCAAGGCTTTTATCCTTTTAATCGAAACAGTGAATTATGAGAAATAAAGATCTAGCATGGGTTGAAAGCCGAACGCGATATTTACGGTGAAAAACCGTAGGAACACGATCCGATAAATAACGGTGAAAAAATAACAATCCTCCCGGGTGGGCTTTTAACGGGGATCGGTGTTCCACGTATTTGTTTAAATCCATTTTAACTCGCGCAAATCGCCATGAGGCCTGTAGTTTTCGCGTATTAGTAAGAGTAACCGCATTATATACGTTTCGGTGGAGTGCTGTAGGCGATAACACAGATGACAATGGCGCAATAATGAACCTCGCGTACCGGCTGCCAGATCGAGTTAGGTCCAGAACAAACGGCCGGAACTGCGTCATTCTGTCGCTAAAACGAAATAAGCACTAACGATGCATTTAATTCTGAGAATAATGAATTACGCTGATATATTTCTGCAATAAACGGATCATGATGTTTATTATTTACGAAAGAGCTATGAGCCGTTATTTACGAATAAGTACGAGCTGGTACTTCCTGTAAAATCTTGGATTTTATCGTGTTATTGCTTCCTGACATTCTTATTCTTAAATGATATCTATATATTATAATGTATTCCCTAATATTCTTTAATATTCTTTCTGATTACCACTTTAAACATTTTGGAATTTTCAAGATAGATTATTACTCCATTTAACCTGTTAACCGAGGAATTTTTTCCAAAAGCATTGCCCGGCTACTTTGGATTTAGTAAAAAAATTAATCAGAGCGATATATTTATAATTACGACGTATATGGGTTTAATTGTTCGTGACTGAAATTTATGTGTATTAAAATTTGATAATTATGAAAAGCATCATTGAAATTTAATTCGTCGTCTTCGAGATGAGTGAAGATTCGAGTGACGAGTTAACTCGTCATCTCCGGTTGACAAGATAATATATGATCGATATAGAGCCTATTTGTGTGTGATTTTAATCGAGCATCTAACGGTGAAATTATTTCCAATTAATTGCTACTATCACTGTTATTCTCGAAGGAAGTTAAGTATTTATTTAGCAGTAGTTGGATGCCGGAATACAATGTACTGTACAATACGTTTGCCGAATACTGAATCCATCTTATTGCAAGCGTAACAAAGTTTCTGGTAACCTTCGAAAATCCTGATTCACATCTTTAATTTGTAGCCTTTGAAGACCACGTTTGCACAAAGCGCGGAGTCCTTTCAAAGGCTTCTAGTTGCATCCACTTTCCAAGACTGCATCTAGATAAGAACAAAAGAGGTAAAATCGAAGAACCTGTTCACTGAATTTATTCAAGACCCATCTTGACTAAGCTTCGCTCAGAATGTTAATGAGTACCAGTCCGGTTGCTACACTTACGTAAAAGTTGTAATGCAGTAAAATAATCACAAGTACTTCAGTAACTAACTTCCAAGAATGAAATAAAGTCGATGTAAACTTATTCCTCGACATCACTAGATTCAGTAAAGTAAAAGCAGGCAAAATCTCTCGTAATAATTTTCAAAACTAAGACGCGAACAAATTGCTTCCAAAATCTCTCCCTACGAACTGAAACAATAATAATTATATTCCGACAATTTTATACCCTCCACATACACAAAGCATAATGGAATACTTCACCTCGTATTTCCACCCGTAAGCACGAAAGTAGGTCGCGAGTCTAAATAATACTGTTGAATAATGGTATTGTTTTGCTTGTTACATTCGTAAACAATGCTTACAAAAGTTGTTTTTAAATAAATCCTTCGGCTTTGTCGAAGGTGTATCAAAACCATTTACAATTATATATCAAAGCCTCACATTGCTAGCAGATCCTAATAAATCGTGTTTTCCGAGCGAGTCGGATGAAATATTCTTAAAAAAGGAACGGACCAATGAGAGTGTGCATCCACGAGAACGAATGGAAGGAAAGCACGTCTCTTGCTCGTAAATTGTAACAGGCATGCTTCCATGATTCCATTCAAGGTCTCGGTAGCGTAGATGACAGACGTGCTTTGTGAAGTTCCGTCGGTGAGGGTGCGAAAGGAGGGTTTCAGGGTGCGGAAAATACACAACGGAACCACAGGTATGACGTGGGTCACGTGGGTCCGGAGGTACCAACTGGTAGCACGAGATAGGGCCAACGAGAAGGGTCGAACAACAGGGAACGTGGAAAAAGGGGGTGCGAGAGCTGTGTACTAATACTAGCGAGTGTAGGGAGGCAAATAGTGGGGATGAAAGCTAGTGGGGTTGTTACCTTCCGGTTCAGAATGGGGAACCGAGAGAGCTAGGTCAGGGCAAAACAACGTTAAATCCGTGCTACCAACCCCAGGGCGCAATTTCCGCTTACCATACCCCTTCCCACTGACATCTGAACACTCGCATTCAACTGTGTTCTTTCGAATGTCTTTTAACTTCTACAGTAATTCTAAGTGCTTGGACGTAGCTGTTTGGAAGTCTGTATTTTGGAAGTTGTATATGATTTCTTGTGATGCCAATATACGATCTTCTCGGAAAGTAAATAAAGGGGAGTACTTTGTATAAATTTCTCAATATCCGAACTTCGAAACTGGTATATCGAGTACGAAATTGATAAGTTTGTAAGAGTCGATTTAATCGATTTAGTTAGCAAAGCAGAGTTTAATGTTTGAGTACACAATGAATTCTGAACTTTGCGAAATTGGAATATTCATGTCAAAGTTGATTCGATTGGTTTAAGTTTTGAGCGACTCGTATCTTGAGTTCGGAAAAATGTCAAGTTCTCTCGGAAGAATGAATTACATTCTTGCCGAAGTATGTTACTCCATCTTATGTTTGTGACTTCTGTATTATTCTTGGCTAGGATTTTTCAGCCCCTATCGGAATTCGACGACCGTATTTCTATCAAGTATTATTCGTTTCCTTTTTCTATCGAGCAGTTTGATACTTTGGAATCAGAACTGATATCTGGGTCAAAAGAACACAATACACGACCGCAAAACTTCTTGCTTATCAAGCCCATAGCCCGTTTTAGTTCCCATCGGTGATGCTTCCCGGTTTCCTCCATTTCCTCTTCGATGGAGCTTGCAACGTTTGTTTCACCCAACTCAATCTTTCTCTCTTCTCTCCGTTGGTGAACAAGTAGCCGAACCCATTCCGTGTTCTCCTCGTGTACCACGGCTTGCAACTTCCCAACTCTCGCTCTCTCTCTCTCCTCCCTCTCTCATCTCACTCTCTCGAGGTACCCCGTAATATTGATCTTCTGGTATTCACGAAATTGGTCGCCTAGTACACGCTGGTCACACGGCACGTCGCGATTCCATCGCACCATAGAAATCCCAACCAAATGCCAATCCCCCATCAACGTTAACCGAGCAAATATGTTCTCCGTTATCCAACGATAATCTTCTTTATCTCTTATCCTACGTCGTAATCCATAAGGTCTTAATAATAGTCATATCAATATAATATTATGTTAGTATGTTACATTGCATATGGTATTGTACATAAATTGAAAAAGTTTAATGGGATCAGAATTATATCTCGTTTAAGTCGACCGTAAGATATTAATGTTACTCGCCTACTCGTCATCGATATACTCTCGAATATATCCTATCGATATATTTTAGAAACAGACCCGAATTATATTATTTCAGTGAGATATGAGTTATAATTGAAAATTGAATGCATTTAACTCAATATGAAACAACTAATATTGAATATCTTGGAATCAGAAGTCTATAGAGCTTGCGTGAATCGCAAGTAAGGCAGAGAAATACTACGATCTCGATCGTGGCACCTGGTTCCATTCCCTTCGTAACAATTGCTGACGCAGATCGGTAATTGAGACCATCGGTATAATTGCATTTGCTACACTGGTATGGTGTCGAGCACGTAAAGGGTGTACTCCATTCTGGAATAGCAATGCATTCAGGCTCGTTGCTAAAGGAATATACAGTGGCGGCTGGTTACTTAAGACCGGTTGAGAGTACCGTATATAAACGTTCATATCTTTCATAATTTCAGGGTTTCGCAGATGACATTTATACACAATGTACTCTGCTGTATATTGTGTCATAAAATTGCAAAAAATTATATTTTTAACGCAAACAAATCACAGACATTTTTAACATTTTTTGAGAAACGTCGAGATTACACTGCTCAACTTATATTTTGTAACAACAAATAGGTGATTCTTATAGATTTAGATGGACTGCAAACGAATCTGCTAACCGTATTTCTTCTTCACCCACAGTTTTCAAAAAAACAATTTTGAATAAAATGGTGTTCTTGCGTTTGAACAGGAATTTTGATGAACATATAAAAGTTCGACAGTTTTTGTAGATTGCCAAAATTTCTGTGGACTTCTATGAACAAAGTGATATTAGATTTGCAATAGGAATTTGGAAACAGGTTTAAACATTACTTAAAACGGGCGAGACGCGCTCCGCGATCTCATTTTTGAAACATTCCTTGTGATTTGAACAAGATTTCTGACGTCAGTATAAAAAAGTTAGAGAGTTTTCATTGATTGCAAAAAATTCTGTGCACTTTTGCGAATAAAATGATATTAATTACAGGTGACCTGTAATCATTAATAAAAAATACAGTACAGAGCGGTGGTTATCGTTATGAATTAGAGCTCTCTAACTTGTTCTTTAATCAGATCTACTTTAGTGCATTCAATGGTAGCTTACGAGCTATTGGCTTACGATATATTATCATAATCGGAGCCCATTAATTAACTTACACCCTCCAGCCATAATTTATACGTAAACAAAGGTATAATTATAACCGAGTATATGTTCAGTAGTGCTAGTGTTAACGATATCAGCCCGAGGCTATACTATTTTTTGAAAACAGTAATGAAATCCACTATCCAAGACATTACTAAATCTGCTGCGCCATTTAAAGGGACCAAAGTCTTCGAAAATAAACTATTACGGCTATAAATTTCTTTCAAGGAAACGGGTTTAAACTAGATCAAACAGATACGTGAGTGAACTATCGATATCGAATAGCAGAGTCCTTATTGAAGTTAGAACAGTAATTAGATTTTCGATTTAGAGAGAGTCGAAGGGTTGATTTGTTGTCGTATGTTCCTGAAAGTCGATATCACCGGGTCTTTCGTATATTTGTCAATCGTATATCTCTGATGATATTACCGCGGGAAAAGCTTCGAGCTTTTTGCTCGGGGTAAAAGGAAAGCGTGGATTTCATAGAAATCTTGTTCTTTCTAGGATTACCTTCCAACTGGACGACTGGGCAAAACTTGATCGTGCGAACTTGGATGGGCAGTACAGTACAGCCAGGTAATGAGATTCCCAAGAAGTTAGAGAGTAAGGAGTAAAAAGTAGTGATGTTAGCAAACTTGGTTTACCGAGGTTGCATTAAGAGCAGACCCCAAGTAGTATAGTCTCGTAGTTGCCTAACCACCCTAAGATTTCGTTGCAAAGAAACCTTTCATATACATGAGGGATTCTTCGGCATATCTTCAATTCAAAATAACATGATCCACCAGCAGATATTTATTTATTAAACTCAATGTATATCCCTAGCTATCGAATTACTCGCTAAGATATGAAATTCCGTGCATTACTATTTCAATTCATACATAATGTCTGAATTTCATTTCACTCGCATCGCTTCACTGCTGTCGTCCTTTGCATTTATGAAAATTTCGAAACATTGGATTTATAATCGGGCGATAATTTACGCCCGAGTAGAACGGAATCGGCATTCTCTTCTGATTAATTCCACAGAATGTACTGTCTCTGAGGTAAGCGATATAAATGTCCCGGCAAGCATGGAAAGGATTTGATTTACGCCGAAAGAGAATATTCTCCTTACTTTTCCACGTAGTCTGCATTTCAGGAGGGATGGGAAGTCAATGGATTTTTATCATCTCAATAATCCCTTATAATTAGATTTTTTAATATTGCATTCGTTATTGTAGATAACTTGTAGATAACTATTGATAGATCATTAATTTTATGTATGCTTAACATTATGAATTCCATCTTTACCTACCGTTTTAAGCAATTTAAATACCACCGTCTCTTGATGTACTTTCTAAGTAGTAAATGCCCATCATAGAGCCGACGCGGCACGTGATTCGTGATGGGGCAATTCGACACGCTCGATAAACAGTCGTCAGTGGTCGTTTAAGTGCCCGTTTGATTCCGCATCTCTCTGTTGCATTCGCCCTGATCACCGGCTTTAATTGGGTCTTGGCAATTACCGCTGAAGGGGCCTTCCGTTGCTCTCTCATCTCCTCGGTCTTGTTAGTGCACATCGATAAACGTGGTCGCCTTGCGACGATTAACGAGACAATACCGTAGCCCCTCGAGGCGCGTCTTGATCTGCATCTACTACCTACCTGTCATCGCATTTATCTTCGATCCTCCATTTACTGGTAAACCTGCACCCCGTGCACTAATAATCTAATCAGCATATCCATTTAACTCGTTCGCAATACAAATAAAATTACATTTGTCGTGTTAAACAAATATTATTAGGTTTGCCAGAAAGTTCGTACTCTTTTAACGTGCAAATAGAAAGCGACCATTATTTAATGTTGTAGGTCTTCTCAATTTTATTTATTTAGTAATATATTTTTAGATTTTGAATTACAACCTTTTCTTATCTTTCATACAGCTTCATAAGCCCGCGTTCATAAAACCTTCCGATTTCCTGGAGAAACTGATACAAACCGCAAGAACTTTCTGGTCAACCTAATATTTAATACTGAAACTATCAAATGGGGGCAAACTATTAAGTTGTCTGCCATTTTTAGTTAAATTACTCGGATATACCACGATGCGTTGTTTCAGATTTTATACAGCATTATTTAAGATTATTGAAACAAAATTCGAAGGGGGTGAATTTCCACTCATGATAGACATTAAGGGTTAAAGTAAAAGGGATGCGGATGAAGCTAGTGACTTATCTAAAGGCGTGATATATTCATCGCCGAGGGGTGATGTTGATGATACCATTTAAAGCAGATGCTGGTTTCCTGGCTATTACTTGTTGGTTGTACCACAATTTACTGAAGCGGGACCGTGATTAGGGGTGCCTTCCTCTCTCCTCGACGATCCTCCTTCCTGGCCCTTTCACGATGTAACTAGACCACTTCATCAATACGAGACACAATAACGAGATAACGACATCCCAAGGATCCGAGTGGTCCAATAATTCGCCATACCGGACGTCATAGAATCATGTTACTGATACATCATCCTTGTTGCACGCTGCTATTGTAATACTGATCGATCATTTTCGCATACATCCTGCCGAAAATCACGAGACCTAAATGGATCTTGATAATTAAAGCGATATAATCTTCTCTGCTGTACACTTCTAGACAAAAAGGTAGCAGACGTGTGCTACCATTAGATTCTCAGGGATAGATTCAAACATTACCTTTTAGTAACACAATATTTAATTGCAAACGTCGAAATTTATTGCAGGTTTTGTCTGTTTATCAAGAAAACGTGTGAAATACTACCGGCGAAATGATAGCACATTTTTAGAAGCATTAAATATATTCATTATGAAAAAGTAAAGCAGGAAGGAATTAAACAAAGGCGGTATTCAAACAGTTTTAGTATTAAGAAAAGAAAATTTGTTAATTTCAAGAATTGACAAGTCTACAAACAGAAGCCGGAAAGTTATAATCAAAGGACTATACTATAGAAGTCTGCTATATAGTCTGCTATGTAATTAAATTCCCAAGAATATTTGATGTACTAAAAGTAGCTTCGCTGTATTCGATGTTTCTTACTGATTTAATAGCTCTAATACTCTTAGCATTAAAATTGGCACAATTAATCCGCACTGATGGCAAGTTGAAAGCATAACGTGGAATTGCAATCGGCAGGTTGCTCTCAGGAACACTAACTTCCCGGGGAAGTAGACGAAACGTAGTTAACTCTAGAAACGCAAGCAAGAGCTAACTGAATTAGGTTCACCCTCCCTTCTTCCCAGGTTTCTCTTTTTCTCAACTACGATACATCATTCACAAACCTCCTATAAACTAGTCACGGAATAATATCACGGAAAATATAACCGCAGATGTTCCGTCCTCCGAAACAGTTTCTTCCTGTTTCCATACGAACTCTTTCATTTTTCGTCTTGCATGTATGCCGCTGTGATGGGATCACCGACCTTCAAAGAAATTGAATTTATACACAGACCCGCCATTTTGATTGTTTTAGTAGTTTTAGCGTGAACTCGAAGTAGATACAAGTTCTTATATATTTTTATCATACATATATCGATATAAGGATAGTACCAGTCTATTCTTATGGGAATAACGAAACGTTGGAAGTCGGAGTAATTGGTCCCCAAGGTCGTTCTCCCAGGATTTGAGCAAAATTTATTAGCTTCTTATCTGTCTCGCCATGTCAGTTTTCATTTTATGGAACACCCGTTACATGCAGTAAGGATATATAAAATTTTTAGCATGGGATTTAAAGTGACGTTTGTAATGTAACTAGCTTTCACCTTAGAATTTATTTGTCTAATAATACTTTATAAAAACATCTTTTATAATATTAACAATATCAATACTAATAATAGTACATTACGTAGAATGAGGAACCGTGATCAATTAATATAATCTTGTTGCGCGGATATCTAATTTTCGAAACTTTATCGGGTGCGCTTACATCGTAACTTAAAAGCTGTGCAATTTCGTGCGAGACTAATTAAGAAAGCCGGTGAAGCTCTTCCTTGCTGGTCTACGTTTTCCTTTATTCATACGAAGAGAGTTTCTTGAAATACGAGGCAGAGTTTCGTGGCTCTTCTCGATCTGGAATGAGAGAAAACCATTGGTTTGATGGGACTAGAGAAACTAAGTAGATAGTAACGAGTGAGACACGAACTCCGCAGCCTGTGGTAGCCATGTTGCTGCTAATTACGGATTCGCAATGCATTGGTATAGTCGGGTTCTTAATTAGGAGGAAATCCGACGTTTTCGAAAAGCTACCCACCCTTTCTATCTGAAATATATATTTATCTCTGAAATAAATTAACTCGTAGGGCAGGCATGTTTTGAATATTTAGAATTAATAATACATCAGATGTTTTGTTTGTCGTAAAATAATCTCGTTGATTAACTCTACGTAAGTAGAAGTGCAAGTTCTTAAGTTCATTATGCTCTCCTCAGTTTACGTTGAGCTTTCCAGTATTAAGTTCTTGAAAATTAATATCGGCAGGTGTCCTGCTAAGAAAGGTGTTCGTACATCCAATTATACTATTCTGCAGGAAGCACTGTGTAACTTAAACAGTAGAATAAGGGTAATTCCCATGCTTCGCTTTACTCTCTCGCATGAAATGAGATTTGCAGTAGAATATCGTTTCACCTAGAACACCGAGAACCCTTTCAGGTTGGACATGCAAATATAATAATACTTAGATAGAAATATAATAATTCTAATTCGTTGGATAACTGACTTATTTATTTGATTATTTCTACATCTGACTGTTTGTAACAAATATTTATGCTCGTATCTGCGACTGCCGCTATTATTTCATTTCAACTATTATTTGAATATTTTATTACTATAATAGCTTGATTACTAGTCTTATTTTCAATGCACATAAAAGACTGTAATTGCTTTGACATTCTCCTTCGTTCTTCATATTATGAGTAGCCAAAAAAATCCCACTTGGAAATCCCTGGAAAATGCTTGAAGAGCCTTGCGGTTTGGCAAATTTGGTTCTTTTGGAAGGGTATGTGAATGGGTACTGGAAAGGGATAGGGAAAGAGCGATGAAGAGTCGATAATTGGGAAGCCGCAGCAGTCGCGCCGATTGCAACAGCAATAACCTAGATCGGGAATTGCTGTGACGCGATAACCTACATATATATGTGCCAACACCCTGACTGTGAAAGGGGTCAACGAAGGGGTTGAAATACTCCGGGGAGGGTTGGGACCTCGTAACCTACACCACTACACACTGGGATTAACCACGATACTCGGCTCGTATGGGATACCTTGTAAACGCCACCCCTAAACTGAGTCGATTTCTTACCATGATTACGGTTCCACTATGGATGCATTAATAACAGAGGGATGGTTTATGGTTACTTGATATGACGACAGTTGTGATACCATTATAATGTTACTCGACTACATTCATAATACTTCGAAATACTTTCACAAAAAGTGTTAAAAAATTCAATAAGAATTAGTGATTAATGGTGTACATCCTTCCTTTGGTTTGCTCAAAGTTACGGTGCATTTGTAATGTCCTAGCATACAAAGGTCAGGAGTTAAATTCAATATTCCAATATTAAATTCGTGATGCGGAGAGAATGAAGATGGTTTAAAAATACAGAATCCACTTGATGGATGTACATGGTCCAATAATGCTGACGTTACGGACGTACACGAGGGTGGTATAAATTTTAACGCCTTCTCTAAAAGGAGCGTGTAAGATGGTAGAACAACCAGCTGATACTTTATCATCTATTTCTGTCGTAACAGGGTCATTCCGCTCGTGTAGATACAAACGATGTATGGATGTATGTAGGTATTTCCCGCCGACATCGCATACACCTTTCATACCTCTAACCAAAAATAATTAGAGACTAAAGAAAATCTGCGCGGGAAATAACATCGATGAATTCTTACGAGGCTTAACACTAAAAGAGAATACCAATTATCAAAATGCTCTTCACAAGACAAATTACATTCCAAACATGTAGTAATGCCAAGGTAGTCCAAGACAAGATGTGAAGTAGCATATTATATTCCTATCGATCAAATTTGCGACCGCCATAATTATAATTTAAAGGAATTCCGATTGCGTCGGGTTGAAGGCCAATCAATGGGCACGTGTATCTCATTAATAGGGAGGCAAGTTTCTCTGAGTCGGGTTCGTAGAAGTGTAGGATGTAAAGCGAGAACAGAAACCCCCATTTATATCAGAGATGCTGCATCTTCATGATTGGTTGGTGATAGCAGTGGGGTAAACCAGTGACGTCAGTCAATGACGATAGCAATGGTGGGAGAGTGTAAAGATGCATGCCCGGGCAGTTCGAGCTAAACTACCCCTACTTTCGCATTTCCCCTTCCTCGTGTTGCTCTCCCCGGTTTCCCTCTTCTTCTCTCATCCTGCAGCCCAGTTTGTAAGTTTATCTCTCTCTCGCTAATCCTTTGCTTGCTCTCTGATCCTCTCTTCCAACGGGCTGCAGGAGCCTCCCGGGAACGAGTGGTGACGTCACGGAGGACGATCTAAAGGATGGTCATGGTCCTGGTAACGGAAGAGAACGTTCAAAGGACCTTTGTACCCCGATCTTTATCCCGATGATCGGATTCTAACTTAATTCATAGTAGATGGTAGTTTCATTAAAGTGCTTTGTATCCGTCGCATTCAATTCGAAATGTGGATTACGAGTCTCCTCGATGCTTTGTCACTTCCTTTCATTCAGTTTCTTTTGATAAAACCTTCAACCTGCGGTATTGAGCTCTATTATTTGCACTTCCTTGTACTTTCATCCATAATCTTTATTTCTTACGTAAATTTTACATCATTAATTATCCGTGCATTATCAAACAGCACTGTTGATGAACAGTCAAATTAAACTTATCAGACTACCAGGAACGTAGAGTAATTACTCCACTAATGCATTATGAATGTATTACTGAATGTGTAATGCACTGTAATCGAGTTATTATAACCAGAATACAGATGCAATATCTTAGATATTAGAATTTGATGTTCCATTGCATCTTAGCTTGCATGTCGGTTAGAAGATAATTAAGCTGGTGGCAGTATCTCGCGAACGTAAGGGATATTGAAGGATATTGCAAACACACGCGTTAGAATCCTTTCAGAGATAATGAAGATATACGAGAGAATCCGCTTGCTGATTTGTTAAAAGTATCCGCAAGACACCTCTCCATTATTTTACTCGTTTAAGATTATATATCAAGATGATTATTCAACCACATTGTTCTAGAAAATTCGCTTGTATAATGAAATTCAATTGAACAAGTTTAATACGCATCATATTTGCGATTAGTAATCGACTTCGAGTCTGAAAAGTATGTTGATTTATTAATTGTTCGAGATTCGATTCGTGGACCTGAGTCAGAATTGATTGAAAACGAAATTAAATAACATGGAATTCCTTTGGTCTCTTAATTATACATGAATGGAGGAATTAATGATAAGTTTATTTAAATTGATTGCGTACTGAGAATTTTTGGAAATGTTTCAATGTAAAGATTAAGAGAATGGAATAGTCAGACATAGTTTTATCTTGAAACAAGATTTAGTGGCTCGGTACAATACTTTAATATATTTCACGTAAAAGGTTTGCGTAAATAAGAAGAAACCGTTTCTTTCAACCGACAAATGTCCATTTACATTGATCCAGCCGTAGCTGAGTGCGTTTCATGTAGCTTACATTTAATTTGCATGCACTCTAGAACGAACAGTGAGAAAATACGGTAAAATAGAATATGTACGTATTTCCCGATTTACTTACACAGGTTGTATTTACATTCTATTAATTTAAGTATATTAATAAATATTTGAAATAATTGTCGGCTTTAGTATATTCTGAAGTGAAATACCAATGATATATACGCTATGCAGTAATATAATTACAGTTGTGTACATCTGAAAACGTTTAATCTAATTTGCATGAGTTGCATGGAAATGCGGTTGGTTTATTAGTATGACTGGAGGCAACTCTGATAAATACACACGTGTTTAAGTTGTTAATTAAAGTTTAACTAAACGAACGCAAACGATATTAGCATATAAAGTTGCCAGGTGTTAGGATTTGATTTGAAACTAGCAAAATTGTCATCGTATCTCATTATATTATTAGATATAACACCTTCAAAAATAAGCGAAATTCTACAGAGAGATCCACATCCGGATAAACCAATCTCGTTGAACTAATACGTATGCATATCGGGTATACATATGTATTATATATTTGGAAAAGCAACCTTACGAAAGTTTGACACCGATATAGAAGATGTATTGTAATTTGTGATTTCAATATTGCACGTTAAGCAATATGTGGTTTTCAAAAAAATGTAAATCAACCACACTGTATGTGCTTTTCAAATACCCGATGAATTTATTTAATAGAAGACACGTGTCTCATTGATATTCAAAAGAATTCAGGAGGAAGGTGTAATTCCTTGGGGACGATATCAAAAGCAAAGTGGAATGCAAACGGGTATAGATGCAGATGCACGTATTCCCAACCCGGACAGAGGTGGTACATGCAACTGCATCAAGGTACCACTCGCTATTCTATGTTTCATAACTCATGCAGCAAGACTGGCACCGCTTTTGAAATTATTTATGTTAGCCCGATATGATGAACGAGCTATCCTTTCTGGGATTGTTACGTCGCCAGAAAATCTTTGTTCGCCGTGATACGATCTATTCGGGTTATATACACTCCATTCTTCTTCCGGGTTTTATTAGAAGATATATACTAGGTAAAGGAAATTACAATCACTACCGAACAGTATATCGAAATATAAATTAAGTTTTCGGTTATAAAAGCTTTCGGTGGACAAAACTAAAGTGCGGATAGAAGATACGTTCAATTACGGTAATCCGAAAAATTGCTTTATTTTTTAAATTCATATGTGCAATTTCACTGTAAAATGTTTGAAGTAGAAAGACCTCTGTATTTTATCACTATAACCACGATATGCGGTACAATTATCTTTTTGTTGTATAACAGCAAAATTGCATACTATAATTTTAGTACAAGTTCGGATTTAAATGAATATGTCATAACGGCTTGTCTTTATCCGAATATAATGGAATATATTTCTGGATTCGATATGTTAATTTTCGACGATAAACTTATCGCGTAGAGTTATATTTGAGGAGAGTTACGAAAGAGTCTAATTGGGCTTTGCCTGAAATATCCGTTCACTTTCTCCATCGATTTCGATTATCTCGTTTAGCATGAAAGCTATTAATGTACGTTTTAATAACGATGCAACGTTTAACCATGGGTAAACGGTTTTGCATAAAACGTCGCAGCGTCGGCGATGCACTACGATCGAAATCAGATTACCGTAGAAAGAGGAAGCACGTGCGTTGCCGTGCTCGTTTGTCGGTGGAGAACAATTTACTTCTATATTCCAGCACTTTAACCTTTTAGCCGTTATATAGACTTATATGCATAATGTATTTGTATCCGCTTTGTACAAACTATACTATGCAATAGTAATAATTCGATCAAATTCGAACGGTTACTCGAATAATTTGTAATTTTGTAATTCTAGCGTTAATTATTTATTGATCTAACTACTTATTTTAACCCTTAATGGATATCATGGATGAAAATTCACCCTGTGCCAATTTTGTTTTAATAATATTAAATAACGTAACGACTAGTAACATTAATATTTGGGATATTCATTCAGACTTTTACAACTATTAGAATACACACATTAACGTTATTTCTTTAATGATAGGTTTTAAGGGTGAAGAGTCACATTTACATATTTTATCAGACGCTTAAAACCGAACTCGTGAGGTTTAATACAATGCAATGTAATGGTTGCAAATCGCAGAAATGCAAGGTGATAATTCTCGGATACTTAAAATTTATTTGCGTTTCCTGATCGTCTTAAGGAGATATTGTAACTGACATATTTCATGAGCATCCAACGAGGGCTGACAGCTCTGCAATAATGTTCTAAAGGTTGCGAAGGGACGGACGATTTTCGTGGCTATCAGAGCGAGATATACCTTCCATTTTGAAACTGTCATTCGCAGGTGGAATTGCTTTATATTAATCCCTTAGATGACAAGACTATGGATGATCGATGAGGACAAATATGAGACTATTTCGTGGGGAAGGGTTCGCATCGGTCGATCAGACATTAGACTTCCAGTCATCGCTCAATTGTCGTAATAAGGTTTCTGTTACGATAGGAATCAACGATGCATTTGAATACGATATATCATAATTAGTAATGTGATCCATTAAATGGTAAATTACTTCGAACACCGTGCAGTAAACGCGTTTTTAGTATTAAGGGTGGACTTAGTTTAGGTACAAACGGTAAAAGTATTCGACGTGCCAGGTATAGCGGCTCGGTGTTCGGATTCGAAAAAAGTGTGCTAGATAGTGCGTGAACGTGTGAATGAGAAACTTAGTGCAGTTTTTAGAATATAAGGGACAACAGATGGATGAATGGACGGTGTTAAAAATACGAAAGAATTAAAAGTGTGTATCACAGAGTCGATTAGAATATCGAACGTCGATTGCAGAGTTGATTACAGTGTTGGTTTACGTTGATCCGCGCCGTTTGTTTGTGGCACTGAATTTCGGTACTGGCATCTTTAATTCTTATAAATAAACTTTATACAGTTATTTATTCCCGTAAATAGACCTTGTTCTCTCCTAGAATACGTCCCTAGAATATGTTCGTACATCATTTACCACCGATTTAGACCATTTAGAAGCGATTTTGGCGACTTTTAATTTTTGACAATTTTTGAAGGTATACCCCTTTACATTTTTTCGACTTGGAGTCGACCCATTTTTGACCAATAAAAATTTTTTAACCGCTTCTTTCGATCAGAAATCGTCCTAGAATATGTTTATACATCACCCACCATTGATTTGGGTCGTTTAGAAGTGATTTTGGCGACTTTTCATTTTTGACAATTTTTGAAGGTATACCCCTTTACATTTTTTCGACTTGGAGTCGACCCATTTTTGACCAATAAAAATTTTTTAACCGCTTCTTTCGACAAGAAATCGTCCTAGAATATGTTTATACATCACCCACCATCGATTTGGGTCATTTAGAAGTGATTTTGGCGACTTTTAATTTTTGACAATTTTTGAAGGTATACCCCTTTACATTTTTTCGACTTGGATTCGACCCATTTTTGACCAATAAAAATTTTTTAACCGCTTCTTTCGATCAGAAATCGTCCTAGAATATGTTTATACATCACCCACCATCGATTTGGGTCGTGTAGAAGTGATTTTGGCGACTTTTCATTTTTGACAATTTTTGAAGGTATACCCCTTTACATTTTTTCGACTTGGATTCGACCCATTTTTGACCAATAAAAATTTTTTAACCGCTTCTTTCGATCAGAAATCGTCCTAGAATATGTTTATACATCACCCACCATCGATTTGGGTCATTTAGAAGTGATTTTGGCGACTTTTAATTTTTGACAATTTTTGAAGGTATACCCCTTTACATTTTTTCGACTTGGATTCGACCCATTTTTGACCAATAAAAATTTTTTAACCGCTTCTTTCGATCAGAAATCGTCCTAGAATATGTTTATACATCACCCACCATCGATTTGGGTCGTGTAGAAGTGATTTTGGCGACTTTTCATTTTTGACAATTTTTGAAGGTATACCCCTTTACATTTTTTCGACTTGGATTCGACCCATTTTTGACCAATAAAAATTTTTTAACCGCTTCTTTCGATCAGAAATCGTCCTAGAATATGTTTATACATCACCCACCATCGATTTGGGTCATTTAGAAGTGATTTTGGCGACTTTTAATTTTTGACAATTTTTGAAGGTATACTTTACATTTTTTCGACTTGGATTCGACCCATTTTTGACCAATAAAAATTTTTTAACCGCTTCTTTCGACCAGAAATCGTCCTAGAATATGTTTATACATCACCCACCATCGATTTGGGTCGTTTAGAAGCGATTTTGTCCACTTTCAATTTTTGACAATTTTTGAAGGTATACCCCTTCACATTTTTTCGACTTGGGTTTGACCCATTTTTGACCAATACAAATTTTTTAACCGCTTCTTTCGATCAGAAATCGTCCTAGAATATGTTTATACACCACCCACCATCGATTTGGGTCGTTTAGAAGCGATTTTGGCGACTTTTAATTTTTGACAATTTTTGAAGGTATACCCCTTTACATTTTTTCGACTTGGAGTCGACCCATTTTTGACCAATAAAAATTTTTTAACCGCTCCTTCGACCAGAAATTGTTATAGAATATGTTTATACATCACCCACCATCGATTTGGGTCGTGTAGAAGTGATTTTGGCGACTTTTCATTTTTGACAATTTTTGAAGGTATACCCCTTCACATTTTTTCGACTTGGGTTTGACCCATTTTTGACCAATACAAATTTTTTAACCGCTTCTTTCGATCAGAAATCGTCCTAGAATATGTTTATACATCACCCACCATCGATTTGGGTCATTTAGAAGTGATTTTGGCGACTTTTAATTTTTGACAATTTTTGAAGGTATACCCCTTTACATTTTTTCGACTTGGAGTCGACCCATTTTTGACCAATAAAAATTTTTTAACCGTTTCTTTTGACCAGAAATCGTCCTAGAATATGTTTATACATCACCCACCATCATTTTGGGTCGTTTAGAAGCGATTTTGTCGACTTTTAATTTTTGACAATTTTTGAAGGTATACCCCTTTACATTTTTGCCATTTTGGATCGAACTGTTTTTGACCGGAACACATTATGACTCAAAAACCCCGTCCTACCCTGTATACTAGTAACATTAAATATGTTATTATTATATAATATTCCTTCAATATTTAATGCATTCCTTTGTGATTTGAAAATAGACCACAAATTGCGTGCGTTACGCCGCACGCTTGAGGGACTTTAATCAATTCCTCCTTAATGTTTACCAAATCTTATAGCAAAGTCAGGACTACCACCATCGTCGCGATGGTCGGACGAACGTATTTACGAACACTCCGGTTGCTTGCCTATTTCACTCAAACGGAAGATTTTCACTCGCAGTGGCACACTTCGTTGCTTCTCACATTGTTAACGTGTAAGTAAGAACTCAAAATTACACATTTCACACTATTTCTGACGCGTTAATCTTGTCATTTCTCTGCATCTCTCCACAGAGTTCCTTAACCCTACTTTTATTCGGTAATGAAATTTATTCGGCACGTGAAGTATACACGCGTGGAGTAACTATTCCTCGTCTATTTGTTTATTCATATTCGAACTGTCCTCCGACAGTTTTAAATTGTTTAAAGAATTGTTGGAGTCGTGTCTGTATTTATCGCTGTACCTAATTGACAGAATTTGTTATGCTCTTTGTTCGATATTGCGATCGTTCGCGATGTTCGATCTGCGACACATGTCGAATATATTAATAAGACGAAAACATAAGTTAATAAAGTAATACATCAGGGTATTTCTGCATTAGTATATTATATTACAGCAGGCAGAGATATGCAGAGTATATTTCGCGTAGAGTAGCGTGCGTAATAAAGGAAGTTATTGTTTGGTTATAGGTGACGACCTTAAGATAACGCAGTGCCATGGCTGATATAAACAACGTCCTTTGGTGAGTTTTTCGTGTTCTCATTATATTCACGCTTACCGATTCTACTACGTATCACGCATTTACGTTTTCGCATTACAATTTAGAAAATTGTTAAATCTATCGAAATTGAAAACTGATTGGGTTTCGTTTCCAACAATCAGATTACTTGAGAATAACTTCTCCTGTAATGTTTAACCTTTTAATTGGTGAGCTCGTTCAAAATACGACATCACGCGGGTACCTTCGATTTATTGATAAAATAAATCCGTGCGATATATTTATAATTATAAGGTTAACGATATGTTCCTCGACATATCGTGGTATAAAACTATTTGCATGGTGAACACATTACGCAAATAATAAATCGTGATCGTATTGCTTCGAATTTGGAGTTTTTCATCATATCATAAAAATATCCTCGTCTTTATTTCTCACGCAAAATTTAACCGTATAAGACAATTCTTGGATTTCCTCCGCAATAATAGTTTTCCCACTAATTTCACTCAGCATCGTTGTTTTCTCGATACGTTGTACTTTCCTTTAACGATATTCGTTTCGCGAAGATTGTGCGACTTACGACACAGCATGAGGTTCTTTCGTAGAGAATCACGTAGCGAGATCGAGCGATCCTTTTATAGGGTGACTCGAGCTACGATCCCGTTGCTCAGAACTTATCGTCAGGCAGAATCTTTCCCTTTTGGTGGGGACGTATCTGCTACTTTTTTCTATTTCTGTTGGAAATCTTGTCGGTAGTAAAGCCATCGGGCTTTCGGTCCATAAGGGAAGGGAGAGGAAAGGAAGAGAGTGAAAGAAAGAGAGAGTAGAACGATGAAATCGCCAACGAAGAGATGTCCCCGGTAGCACGCTTATCGTGTATGTTCGCTCGTTCTATTCCTCTTTATTCGCTTCTCGACCCCTTGATACGTAAAAGTCCTACGTACCTAAGGACGATTTGATGGGGAACTTTATATCTGGCGATGCGCATAAATCCAGTCCAGCTTGCGATTGGATATGGAGGTTACAGATAATCTGACCCTCGTGTCGTGAATTGCAATTTGAGAGACTAACACCACCGTCGATCCTTCCAAAGGAACTCTATTTAATTATAACTTGCCATTCGTCCCATATTTTTTTACTGATTTATAATGTGGTCAAAGTAACTGCCGGGAGAGCATTATCCGAAAAACTCTTCTAAATGATATATATTTTTATGACACATATATCAGAACACAGTGATTTATACCTTTAAAGAGTTAATACGAGATAGTAGATGTTTATTATAATTATGCATGCTATTTAAACTTATGATTTACAACAGTTTGGCAAAGCACCAATAAATTCAAATAAATTATTGTGTTGCATATAAATGTTCGAATGTCAAAGATACCGATAAATTATCGGGAACCTCGCAGTTGTGTGGGGGATATGTAAATTTGATTGCGCAAAAATTTGTCGCTGGAGTTTATCGACGATGAAATTTTCTCTACGCGTGAATTGCAATGAAAAAGAGTTAACGGAGCACACAATGGATAAAATGTATGGCCGAAAGGTGGAGGACAAATAAGAGGTTATGGATGCTTTATATCATCTAACTATATTTCTGGGTTACGTTGTCGCTTTGGAGCACGATAATGGAACGTAAGCAAGTATCCATCAATCAAATCTGTTCCCATATCCTTCTTCTTTTTGCTACTTAACGTACCTTCCGCGAACGTCCATAATAATGAAACAATATCGGTAAATAACGGCGCGGATTTCTGCCAAGATAAGTAAAACCTCATCCTCGCGTTTTCACTTTTGATAGAAATACCCATTGCTTCCTAAACATTTGTTTAAAAGTAATGGATGTTACACATGAATAATGATTATTCGTCCCTGTCCCGATATCTCGAACATTAATAAGCTTCTGATATATTAATGAACTGGAATTATCAGGAAGTACTAAATACCGGCTCCCGATTTCAAAGAATTGTTTATCCTGATTGCACCAATGATTTATTCTGATATACAAATTGAACAGCGATGCTATTCGACATCCGTTTTGATATAAATCATTCGTAGATTAAATGATTCTAGTATACGCGTTGTGCGATAGAATCATGAAAATCAAGTGTATACTGTAGAGTTCCGGTTCTTTATTTGCTTTGTTTAATAAGAACAGATGATTACGAGTATATTTTTCTTTATTTAGATTTGAGATTTATTTCACGCTAATAGTGATAATAATAGTAGTAATCATGATAATGATTTAACATAATTTAATTATCGTAACCATATTCGTAGGACTAATAATCCTAACTCGTACTCGTAAACCGTGATTCGTATTCATAAAATCGTGACCTGAACGGCGTCGGCGCTTCTTAAGAACTCTCTCTAAAGACTTAAAAATAAACCTAAAAACTAAGTCTATTCTTCTCAATCTCACACACTACGTCACGTAAATGCACACGAAGTGGATCCACACATATACATATATGTACATCGCACTCTCAGGTTGAGAAATATACCGATGTTACAATTGAAGAATTTTGTTAGCGGAGAATATTGATTGGAATAAGACGAAGCGTTTCGAATCCATCTTGTTATTTGAATAAACAAGAGAAGTCAAAGCACATTTTGAATCGGTTACTGTAGGACTAGCCGTCGGCGAAGTCTGACGAGCCGTAACCACCCTCTTCTCTTCGAGTTAAAGTAAAATTTATAGGATCGAGGGTGAGTTATCGATCCGACATGGTGACGGTAGGAAAGTCAAGGAGGACGTCCCTCGGTCTTTCGAGTCGTTTATAGTTGCTAGGAGCAACTCAAGGAGACAGATTGTCGGCGCGTGCCGTGTGCGAAGACAAGCCAACCAATATCAAACTCCACAGACTACTCTTGCTTCTATCTTTCTGGTTGCTTTGTCTTTTATATCAAGAAATCATGCCCCACTTGCTGTTCAATCTTGATCGAACAACTTTCCCACACAGCATTCGCGCATTTCTTCTCCAAATAGATATAACACAGATGTGCCTTACTCGAACAGGAACAACTTGCAAGTTTCCAATTATTCCTTATAAGATACTTCTTAGTTTATTCGATATCTGTTCTTCGCTCTCGATATTAAAAATAAGTTACTAAAACTCAAAATGTAACATGTTATCGATCTTCCTTCAATTCGCCATTTAAGCTTTGTCAGCTCAAGCTACGAGTTTTATCGGCGATTGATGAAAATTTCATTGTCAACGAAGTATAAGTAGATTTTAATGAATTCGCCAGAAATCATGGAGATTAATCCCAGTCTGGATCGATGAAGACATATTTAATTTTTGGACTGATATAAGCACACATTTTCTCTAATAAAAATTCATATTAATACATTCCTTTACGTTATGAATTGATCTTGCGATTACATCATGGAATTGAATTTGGCATTGGTCAACGTCCTTGTTCTTTTTAGTATGACTCGCCGATAGATCGTTTCGCGATATGAACTGCATGCATATAGTTTTTCACAGAAATCGCATATAAATAGAGTCGATACTGGAATTGCATTAGCGATGCGGAGAATCGATAGGGAGTTCCAAAAATCGGCAACGTAAAGAGGAGGACATTGGCATTCTCCGCTTTCCCGGTTATGTAATAGCAGCTTTGAATCGAGGCCCATCTTATTACCTATGTATGCGTAGTTACTGTTGGGTTTGACGAGTATATTTACATTGCTAATTTCTACCCTACCGCAATGCTTCTCGGTCGTTGACTCGTTCGAATCACGACATTCGTTTTTGCACTATTTTTTCAATCACGTACTACGATATAGTATATCAGATATAGTACATATACATTTAGAAAACCGAAGAAAACGTCCAAAGTACAGTGTGTTCGCGAAGTCGCTGTGCATTTATCAAATATGTTTAACTGATAATCTTGGACAGGCTAAGTAAAATATTTCAGAAATAATAATCTTAATAATGTCAGAAACAATACTGATATTAATATTTAATATCATTTTCTATTCTATTGAAAACACGATTTCATATTACTTATGTTTCATGGAATATTTAATAATAATAAAGTACAACTGCATTTCATTGACTTTCCGAACGCACTGTAATTGTTGTAAATGAAAGTTTGCAGCTGTGATCTCAAACTTTGCTTTTTATTTATTAATACTAAATTTAGCCAGCTTGAAGCAGATCTCATTATTGAAGCAATACATTTTCGTGTATTTTGCAATGTTGCAAAAGAAAAATTTAGCCGATTAGTAAATCTCTTAGGAAGATCAGTAATAGGTGGATCTTTATAATTTCGAAAGGTCCATGGCTTGACCTTAGATGATATTACATAATCTACGGAGTTGACTCGAATGAATTTAACATTAGTATTATGTGAGAGTTAATTATTAAATATTGCATATAAATTTCAAACTAACATGGCGTAGAACAAGTTGGAGGTTATTTCAACTAAATTAAATCAAAATTGACTTCATTCGACGACACCATTAATATCGAGATAGAGTAATATCTTGTGCAGCAAAATATGGCGGTCGTGGCCAAACAAACTTATCCACTATATTCGGCTGCTTTGACACAACGATATCCAATTTAGGTTACATAACAATTTTACAAACAATGTGGTGTGTTTTTCGAAGTTTAAGTCATTTCAAATTTTATACCACTTCTTGAAACGTATCTCAAGGTCAGTGAAAAGATCACTTGATAATACTCGTGCAAAATCGTAGACTCGTGAAATGTATTAAACCATTAGCTCGCAGTAATATTGTTTAATAAACAAATTTAATAGCGAGTATAATTATGTACTGTTACAAACATAGGTTTGACGAAAAATAACCTTAATAAATGACAGGAAAACATCACATTTTTGTTCGCGAATACTATATCGATGATACATCAGTAACATTAAAAATGCAAATCTAATATTCTACGACCTAGAAAGTTTCGAATTTCCAACTATGACGAAAACAAAGTCTCAAGGATGCCTGCCTCCGTTATTCAGTTTCACGTTCCAAATTTTGTTGGCTGAATTCGATATTTTCGACTGTATCGAATTGAGCTATGATACTCATCGTTGGTCAAATAAAGTTATATTTCGGGGAGATAAATAAGTGGAAACTTGGTGTTTGCTTTAATCCTTCCACAGAAAATCGTGCAATAAAGTATGAGTCGTACATAAACATGATATACGGGAGTTCTAGTTAGAATTTATCGTATCTCCGTTGTATCTCATCATACAAAGTGTCCAATAGGTTGTGCATACCCCTGCGGGGATAAAATGTTTAAGATTTATACGATATGTGGCATACACGAGAGGCACGTTTTCGCGTGTGACTTTACTCCGGCGCTCTTCCTATAAATCTTATCACACAAAACTGCACCGAATATCACTATTTATATAATCCATATATTAAACTCTACGCTCGGCTTATTTATTTATCATCTACGCAATGCATTTTCTTTTAAAATTGAATATCTACAGAAATGTAGTACAGTCATAAACAATAAGTCAATTAATAATATAATATACATTAGTATACAGTAATAAATAAAATATCGGAAACGGATTTTTAACGATAAAGAAATTAAACGATTTCAGATGATAGTTTAATCTTTCCAATCGAGAAATATGACATACGATAAAGTGGTTTACTATACGTATCGATATGAAGGACAAAGAAAGATGGTGACAAATGTGCTCTTTTTTGGGGTCGTTTTGTATGGAATGGGGGTTTTGCATGTAGATCGCGATCCACCTTGTCGCGTGACGATGTCAGGTATTATCGCCAGGTGTTGATATCGCGAACCGCGAAAAGCTCGGCGCAAAGCGTTTCGCGGAATCGTAAGAAGAAAATAGAAGGAAGGAGTAAAAAGGTAAAGAGGAAGAGGCGGAAGAAAAAATAATGGCTCTTGAATGAGTGCCTCCGCAAAACGTCGTACGGCTCGTCGAAGCTCAAGGGCCCATTGTTCTCTTCAAACATCGCTCTACCTTTCGAGGACGGGAAAAGTGAAAAAGAGAGACGCGCACCTTCCCTTTTGCGGCAAAGTCTTTTCTTCCAAAGTCGACCTTATTAATTCCCGGGCTTATGAAAGTGCCAGTGATCTGCGAGACCTATTTCCAGCCCCAAACTTGCGCCAAGGCTGTTTCTGCTTCTTCCTTTCGTTCAACCACTTCGTAATACCTCTCCACTTGTTCCCGACATTTCACGAACTTTCCTTGTCACTTTTTTAGGGCTATGTTTCGTTATTATGCTTGCTATTAAATTTGTTTATGAATAAATATTATTGCGAGTTAATACTTTAATACATTTTACCAGCTAATTTTTATTGATTTTGAAAATTGGTATTTTATATTAGATTTATCGAGTATAGTATAAAGTCTACGATTTCGCACAATCGAGTGCAATATTAGTTCACAGTTTAATCGAGGATTTATCATAACCGCCTAAAACCAGAACGTGACACTTCAAGATCCATTCTTATCAGTGTCGCGAATAAAAGAGCCTACGTACGAGGAACCACGAGAATACACATGTGGCATACTGAGTAAATATTTCCTTTGACACAGTGCCTAGTCATTATTTATTAGTTGCTCAGATATCGTCCTCGTCACTGACGAATCACGAGTAACAAAAGCGAATATGAAATCACATATCATTTTTAAAAGGAAATACTTTCCAACGTATCTCGTTTCGGAGGGGTATCGACGTATCTCGTATCGGAATGATTTTTATGTTCGAAAAAAGGTTTACGCGATAAGGACCCCTGACGATATATCTCCGACGGAATTTGATTCGAGGATCTCAAAATGTCCTCGTTGGATCACCGTCGAAGTAGGAAAATATATGAACGCGAGAAAGAGAGATGTCAGATGAAAATGTTTCTCCCTCATTTTTCGGAGGACCCTTCTTTCCTTTCCTTTCAAAACGTATCGGTATCTGGAGACTCGTAGAATCATCCCCTTATTCTCCAAGACTCTCCGCTTTTTTTCCCCTACCAACCTCGGTGGTTTTTGTCAGCTCGGAATGCAAGTAAAGATGAAATGGCCCGAGGATGCTGTGTCTTGGTATCTGCGCGTGTATCTTATCACGAGTAGAGCAGATACACTTTCCTTGGAATTGTCCTTGCCGAAACAATGTCTACCGAGGTAGATAAAGGCCCCTCCCATGACCGACGTTTTATTCCTCAGGAAAACCCCTTCGGCATCTTATCAAGACGACGATCCACTCGGTAACGAAATCGTGGATGAACAATAATTCGCCGGCGATAAGATTACGCGCCACCAAATATTCCAAATCGTTTTTTTTTTAGAAATCTTCTTCCGTTCAAAGAGCTACTACATAATTCATCTCGTTGTAATTTTTCAAGCTGAAGTATATTTACGCGCCAAATTTGTCGCAAAGAAAAAAATCTTATCGCGTTCGTAAATATATATTTTAAGAAAGGAGCTGTTTACTTTGCACAGATATACTCGTACATAGAGATCTATCTTAATTCCAAATTTATTCGATCAATTCCAATATTTGTCGATAAAAAAAACTTGTCATTTCGAACACCACCGACGAGGGGCAACAATAAAATAGTAGGTGCTTATTTCAAGCTTTCTACCATCTTCTCGAGAACATTGATCAAAGTAAAGAAATGTCCTTTTCGAAAGTGTCTTTAAAAGCGATTTACGAGGATTTCTAGTCGATCTATTAACCATTAGCCCTGCGAGAGAAGGAAGCGATTTGTGGACAACTATATATAAACCCTTGGGGAAGAAATAGGGTAGAAGTCTTCCGTCTATGACGAATAGTCCTTTGTATTGAAACGTAAGGACTTCCTATCCCCTCTGTTTTTTAAAGCCAGGGAAAGTCTTCGGGGGGAATTCTACTTCGGAACGGATTTACAGGGAGAATTCAATTCGGCAGAATCGTTTGCATGGACCACTCCTCGATTTTCCAACGCATCCCTTAAGCCACATTCGGAGGTATACTATGCATGGCGATTCGCTGTTGTGGGAGTTTCTCGAGGGACGTGTTCACGGAAATCGAGGGGACAACTTGTTCAGTTGATACTACCTCGTGGAACATCTGTATTTCAATTCTCCTAGTTTCTTTGGATAAGCATAATCACCCATCCAAGCGATCCACCGTTCTCCCAGAAAATGATCTTCCTGGACGACTTCCGAATTCACTTTCTTCACGCGATCTAGCGTGCCGTATTCGGCAGCCGTTACTTTGTGTTTCAGAGACTTCATTAAATTATAGCAAGCTCTATTTCCGCAACAATCGACGGAAATTCAATTATCGGATTCTAATCATTTTAAAGATCCTACGATGAAATTTAAATATACGAGATATTCTTGTGGACATATAAATATGAAAGAAGAATTACTTCGCTCATGAATTCCGTAGTTAAATTAATAAGAACCTTATAATCATAAAAGCCAATATCTTTCGATACTTATATGAAATTAAATTATTCGTAATATATGTACAATATCTTACAAAATTTATTGCGATATCGATATTCCAACAATAAAAAGTCAAACTTGTAGTACAATCACAGCTTTGAAGTCCAAGTCTATCGAAAGTTTACAGAAGCACGAGAGATCTTCCAAAGCGAAGACTTATCCTATCGTACTTTTCTTTCGCGACTGTGCAGTTTAATTATAATTCCAGAACTTCATTGGTTCGAGGGAATGGTAAGGCATTCATCAACCCTTTATCTTATACAGTATTCGTGCCATTCAGTTAGGCGAAAGAAGAATATTCAAAGTTTCGAAGGCCCCTGGCAATTTTTCCTCTTCCTCAGTTCAATATACTTTTATTCGTTTCTTCGCACACTCTCTCTTTCTAGTTCCTTTGGTTCGTTCGAGTCTGCAAACAAATATTCTCTCGTTGCTCAGCGTCGAAGGTTTCCAAGGGAGCGAAGCTACGAAGGTGACAGAAGATCTTGAAGGTCGCGAGGTGACTTCGAAAGTGGGCAATAAAAGTTGCAAAAGAAGCCATTGGAAAAAAAGGCGAATCGTAGGCGACGAGGAAGGAAAGTTCGAAGGTGGGCTTGGTGTGTAACGACGATAAATCATACATGACGCGTCGCTGTTTTTCCACCCCACCCCCTTTCGAGCCACCGTAAGCAGTTCCTCATTCAGAATTTTTTTTCTCAAATACTTTCTGCTTCGAGAAGGTAGAACACACTCGAGCAAGTCAGATTTGTTCCTCGGCAAATACCTTTTTGAATATAATCTCGCAACAAATGAACGAGCTGATCCACGAATAACTTTCCTAAAAAATGTACGGGAAGTATTGGCATTGTTCTTCCCCATAAAGGAACCAACTTCATGAAACGCGGGGTTGTAAAGGAAAATAAAATCAGCGGAACAAAATCCGACATAGGACTACGGGAAAGTTTGCCGTGAACAGGAAAATTCTGTTTTCTTTATCGCGAAATTAGTCTACGTCGAGCGTGTATTCTTCCTTCCGTAATTTCATGAAGCACGCAATTTAAATCTCACGATGGGGAAAGCAACGCGTTAAAAGAATATTTTCTTTTATGTACCATAAACCAGAGTTTGTATTATGTTCGAGAATGTTAACAGACTTGGATAACTCGTAGTGCTTTATACTTCCGAGAGATTTTATCTTCCATTCTTGATAACGTCTTATATTACTGAAGTATAATGATAATGGTATCAATAATCCTAAACTCGAACAAAACATAAATTATAAATTGATAATAATCTATACGGTGATAATCACAATTGTATATCGAAGTTTGACCGGAAGAGATTGCTTACGATTATTATTTTGTATGCTTGTTCGAATCGTATTCTTTAAGTATGATCAAAGTTTGAAATTTAAACAAAGAACAGTGACTTTCCGGTAAAATGATTATTCCTAAGGAAACTCCAGCTGTTTTGTTTGCGTAGCTACGTACGGTTTAATATATTGCATGAAGAAGAATCTTGAAGAAGAGGATCGTTGTTAGAATGGGGGGCGTTCTTCAATGAAAAAACGGCGCTTATACTTTAGAGATACTTTAAATCTCGACCTAAATAATGGACGCCCCGGTACGCGGCATGTTAAGTATTCATTTATGCCCTTTTTATGCACAGCTCACTGGGTTTACGAGGGTCGGAATGCAAAATACCAAGGCGATATGCTCCTCGACTCTTTGTCGTATACTTTGCCGTCTACATGATGAAACTAACATAATCGCGATGCTCCTCCGTGTAAACGCATCGCGATAAAAAGGAATATCTCGACTCCCGTTAGAATGCAAATTCTTCTGATTTAAATCTATAAAAAACGGGACCACCTTTTCTCCCCTCGGCTAACGTGGATTTCTACAGCATTGATGTATAGCAGCAATTAGAATATTCCATCGAATATCGGCACGATTAAACGACCGACTCTCCATCTTCGACGTGTGTTATCCACAAAGGGAAAACGTTTTTCTTTTTCCAACATCTATGAGGAGAAATCCGCTTCTTCTTCGGTGGTTTGCAATTTTCATGATGAATTATAACCTTACGAGATAAATTGCATCTCCTCACTTCGTACTCCGTGGGGAGCTTCCAGTGAAACAGGTGGACTGTCGTTTTTTCTCCTATTCGCTCAATCGAGCGATACTATCGATACTTTCTAAAAGTATTGACGTGGTACACGATGTAACCCGGAAATTGTTGAACCTCCGAGAAGATTCTTTTCTAAAATAGCGCTCCATTTCCATACTGTTCAGGGAATCGAATCCCAAGGAGGGTTTTGAATCTCGGGACAAATTGCTTTATCGATATACAAGACTCGGAAAGGAAAAGCTCGTCTATCTCAATATATAAACGATATTATTAGATTCAGTTTCCGTTACAATATTAATTAATATCTTTTATACGATGATTAGAACGACAGGGTTTATCGGCTGGTTCCATGTCTTTCGTACGCAACCTGTTCGTACAAATATAAAAATAATTAGTTGGTTTTATTGCCGGCGAACCAGAGAACACCACGGCATACAATTTGCGAAATTCAGCATGCTCGCGTGTTTTTGTTTGCCAGCGAAAATTAGATTAAAGGACACTCGAAAGCATGAGTACCATGGAACAAGATAAACACTCTGATACCGGAAGTACCGTCAGCTTCACAATTGCTACGTTGAACGGCTAACATCACGGCACGAGGTCGTGCTTTACGAGGCTGTTTTCATAAGCGGGAGACGGCGATATAATTTTCGTGTCCGTTCCCGTGGGAGAAGAGAGGAGAACTCGTGTTGATATCGACCGGGACTCCGCCCTGTTCCCTGCACCCTCTTCAACCTCTCTCTGTTTTTCCCTCTTTTATCATATTCCTTGCTGTCCCGTCGGTGGACCACCATTCTCAACAAGATTCCTAATATCTCGCTTCTCATTCTTCATCTCACTAATCAATGAATTGAATTGTAATTCCATAAAAAAATTACAATTACCGTTAATCAACGACCTGTATTATTACCGGGATTTAAATCGGATGATAATTACCATAAATTAATATCGACATAATTATACTTCCTTAAAACGCTGCTTTTGTATACGTGACATCAGAGTACAGAAAATGAGAGTATTCATTCGTAATATGTAATTATTATTAATTTATATAATCGATGTAATTGCTTCATCGAGGCGACATATCTAATTAATGGACTCGTTATCTGATTTATTATGCATGTTAATTATCTTCGACGTTTAAATCATCTCATTTAGAAATGGGTGGGATGGGATTATTAAAGGATGAATGGGATAAACATATGACTACAGGATTTTCTAGTTTAGCTCGGAGTGACGTGTTTGTAACCAAAGGGTGAGAACATTTTTCAAGTTGTCAAAGAGTGTGTAGTTATTAGGCGCGCCGTGAGCTGGTTGGTTCTCTAATTTCGACACGTCTGAATGCTATGTACCAGAATAAAACTCGATATATGTATCTCGACGGCGACATACGCCACTATTTCGGTATGCCTCGGCTTTTGAGTGTATTTCTGGCGGGTGACCCTTGACTTACGAACAACGTCACATCGTTCACTTCTTTACGCAATTCCAGGATTTTTCACACGAAAATCACGTCCCCGCGTAACTCCTCGGAAGTCGCGCGCCACTTGCTCCCATACCTTAACCTACCCACCGGTGCTCCGGGGAAATTACAAAAGTGGAACAAATTGAAACGAACGTGTTTGAGAGCTCGCATTCTAAGAGAATAGAAACGCGTGAAACTGCATTTTTCTTGAACGATATTGCGAAACAGTTCTCACATTGCCTTCAAAAAAACCAACGGATAAATTTGAAGATTCGAAATGAAGAAAATGGGAGAATCTCTCTAAACGAAACACTTTAACGCAAAAGTATAAATGAGCAGCTCGAAATCCAAAGCGACTAACGCTGTCAAAGAAAACGTGGAAAAAGTTGATAATTACAATAAAATAAAATTGAAAAAATTGCGATGGATTCAATAAATCGGTTTACTTTGGCATTTGTGGGACTCGAATGATTAACGAAAGGTTTCGATATAACTTCTTAGATGTAACAGCTTCATATTTGGAAGATTCATATTTGGAAAGAATTGCATTGTGAAAAAATATGAGTTTTCGAGGTAAAACAAAAACGGATTGGGAAAAAAGGATCAACAGGCTTCAGAGCGAATCATCCCTTAAACGGGAGGCCTCGTCGCCCCCGAACAATTCCGTCGCGCGGAGGAGCCGGAGCGGTAATGAAAAATTCAATCGAGGAAATTATTCCGGTTGGATTCTTCGGGACAATTCCACGGGGAATCGAACCGAGGGCTCCACCAGCGATTCCGTCAAGCGACGAAAGGTTTCTCTATGCAAAGCGAATTACAGAAATTATGTGGTACCACAAAAATCGATTCTCCCCCACCTTTATTCCGAGAAATTACGATTCATCTGAAATCGTGCAATTCGCTCGTAATGCGCGAATTATTTTGGGCGACGATGACTAACCGTCCCAGGTGATTGATTCCTATCATTTTAACTTCGTTATTCTACGTGTTGAATAACGAGTGTTATCAATGAAGAAAATAAAGTATAAATGATTGCATAGATAATGATAACGTATATCTCATTGACACTGTGGGTATATATTTTATTGTCAGGGTATACACGCGCATGCCTCGACACTTAAAACACAGTTTATAACTATTATCAGTGGCAAAGAATTATACGATTATTCGTAGGTTGCATCGATTGTGTTTGACAGGTAAACACGTTCGTGAATATTCGAAGGAAAGCGTGAAATCGTATTTTTAATGAATTATGTGCATCGATGGGAAATGGTTCTGACAGGATGGTATCATTAATTTTAAAGAATAATCAATTTCCTGGTACTCGTGACTAATTCGATTATTAATCTTACTCCAAGCAAATCTCACTCGAATCGAATTAAATGCCTTGCGAAGAAACGATCAATCACATCCAACTTTAAATATCAAATTTCCTTACGACATATTAATATGTGTGCTCAAATGTGCGCATATATGAAAGAACAATGTTAACATATATTATCACGATTTAAATTGAACGTAAAAAGTATTGTTTTACGATCGCATTAATCCACTGAAACGTAACCCAGCGTAGATTAGTGGAATTGTCATTATAACATATTACCTCTCCGAAGCATTTATTCCCATTGTTTCTGTAAGATATCGGACTCGCCTTTATCGATTATAACTCAGAAATAACTCGCAGTTATGATTTCTCCATCGAGCTCCATTTCACGGCAATATTTCTTAAATTATCGATAATATTATTTGATCTTCCAAAGAAGATAAAGCGTAATGATACCCCTTTAAGTTATTGGATTGACAAATTGACAACATTTTGCTTAGAATACTCGCGAAGCGTATATTACAGCTGAACATATTAATTGTATTACCGTTTTTATACGAAAACCTTGAAGACATAACAGTTTTTAATAAAAGCAAAATTAAATATTCGAATTAATGACCAGTCCAAGGAAGTTGATTAATCGTGAATTTCTTTTCATCCGATACGCATATTCAGATTAAAAATGTTCAGGTTAAAAATACCACGGAAATGTCAAAATGACTTCTTTCCTTGAAGCCTCCTCGCACTTAAAATACTTCAGGAAAAACACGCGCTCATGAATTTCTTATTTCCTCGGAACTACTAAGCTGCATGCAATAATCGTAAAAGGTAAAGCGATCATAAGCTCCTAAAAGTGGGCAAATGGACACAGGACATTATCGGTGCCATTTGTAATTTGTTCGACGAGATGTCGCATAATAAATGGACGCATGAATTTTCGGTGAAAGGGAAGGGGATCGGTGCAGAATTTCTGAGAATGTCAGTGATCGAGTAGAGCAGACGGAGAAAGAACGTGGAGGATGAACGGTGGAAGGGGAGTCGAATGTACAGTGGGATTGGAAGGTGGAGCTCCATGGGATAAAGGGTGAAAGGTGAAAGGTGTTGAGAGAAAGAAAGAGAGGGGAGGTGGAGCAGTCAGTGGCAAGGGTAGGTTGGATTGAATCGAGAGGGTTTACCGTAGTTGGGTCTGCATGTTGTCGGATGTCTTGCTGATCGATAACCTAACCCATTAACCCAGTGGTGATCCGCGCTTGCGTCGGTTCTTCTAGGCGTCACGGCTACTCCCGTGACGTCACGGGACTCGTCGCAATATCGATTGAAAAATCCGGGAAATGTCCCAGGACGTCAACGTGCTGTTCTGGAATTCTGGGTCGGTCTAAGCGCCACCGTCGTGCCGGATTCAATGTTGAGTCTGCGTGTCAGGGCTGCTTCTTTCTAAACGCTATGTTTAACGATGTTTACCCTACTAAATTTCGCGGAATTATTTATGAATATTAAAGCCGATAGTCGCACAGAATTTTGGCCATTTAGGGAAACTGCTTGCTACCCTTATTAGGTTATTTCATCTAGCTGTTATCAGAACAGGGATTTCGCACATTGAGATACTTCCTGATAGGGACGAGGGACCATTTTCGCAAGATGCGTGAATCTTAAATCGTTATATGATATTTCATATTTGTCCGACATATTATATTAGAAAAATTCGCAATATAAATCGGGCTTTTCTTATGGAAGATATATTATGCTACTCAGAATCTATTAATATTTAATACTCA
The DNA here is from genome assembly GCA_910591585.2 of Nysson spinosus. Classification (NCBI taxonomy): domain Eukaryota; kingdom Metazoa; phylum Arthropoda; class Insecta; order Hymenoptera; family Crabronidae; genus Nysson; species Nysson spinosus. The sequence goes on along the minus strand of OU342843.1, from coordinate 5,137,437 downwards.
ATTTAAATGGGCTTTAATATCTTACATCTAACTTTGGATTCTATTTGCATCATGGAACATTTTATTAATTGATACGTTTTTAAGAATTTATTAACCGATCCTGATTGTCAAAAGCAACTAGATTTGGATTCAAACTATATTATTCTTTAAAATTCTCTTAATACGTTATCAACCCCCTTCAAAGTTCCCGTAGGTTTTTATTCGTCCAAGAAAGCTCCGTTACATCTCATTCGTATTAAACAGGAGGAAGTTTTTATTTCTTTAAACACGAAAGACTGATTCAATTTACGTAACGAAGACAGATATCCTTCCGCAAAGTTTTATGCATACATTATGTATTATACAATCGTACCATGAATTATGCATGTCTTCCTGCCTTCGTCCATACATACTTACGTATTATACGTTCCTTTATTGTCCCTGACTTTCACGTTTTACACGGTGCGTCGGAAGGTCTGCGCCTAACTCGATAAATTCATATTTGTCGATGATTCCTCAGCTAAATTAATTGCTTATAACTTGGTATTTTACCGCAACGTTGAAGCGGGTCGATTTTCATAGTCCATTAAGTAATTGTACTGGTGGACGACCGCGATCGTGAAACGGGATCACTCTCGGTTTGCGGAGAGATAGAAGCCACTTTGACGTGATTTCCGTCCACCCACGGCGATGTATGCTCTCCCGATTAATCGAGGCTCAAGCAGAGAATTAATTAGATTCGCGATATCGTCGCGATCCCATCGTTCGCGGAAATGGCTGTCTCATCACGCTCGTTTCTTTCTTTCTCTGATTCTCCTGATAAGTCTCTTATCGTGGCGTATTATTGGCTTTACTTTACTCAAACCAGTATAATATTACGAAATCGATCATTATCTAATTCCCATCGTCAATTATAATTAATTGAGGCCATTCCTTTATTTTGTCGAACTCTAAATAGGTGTCATTTTCATTGAGGGAAATATAGCACTTTAATAAGTATTCCAATTTCTCAGATATTTGAATAGTGATCATACATTTTCAAGCGAAAACCTAATAATTTATTTTGATTTATTGTACAGAAGTATTAATATCAAGAAATGTTATCGATAAATATTAATCTGAAAATATTATCAATAAATATCGTATAGATTTCGGTATTGTTCAGTAAGTTAATAATAATAATGTTAGACGCTCGAGCGTAAATAAAATTTCCTGAACAATATTGCTACTGGAAAAGGTGGAGTTAGAGTTTTATCTAGACCAGAATAATGAGAGCATGTTTCTGTAGGTAAATCTTGGGAATCGCAGTGATAGTCAACTGTAACGTCATTATTGTCTTTAGTCGCATTATCTTATCATACTGCAATGAGATTGCTTACTTGACCTCGGTAATAAGAAGTAATAAGAACAATAAGAATCACGATAAAAACGTTCGTTCTACAATTCCCTAACAAGGGAAGAGAGACAAAAAAGTAATACTTACAAATTATTGAGTAAAGAAAATCCAAAAAATATACAAAGTCGAATAAAACTCGCTTTCTATTTATATATTAAAAACCGCACGAACTTTTTGGCCGACGAAATATATTACTGGAAGAAGATTGAATGTCGCATCGTAAATACTATATTTAGCACTCAAATTTTAATAACCTATAATATAAACGTGACAATTGAATTACTTCGCATTACCGTGTATTTAACGTCACATATTCCCCATTCAATTTATTACAATATGTGCAACAAATAAAATTATAAAAGGATTGATCGCGCACGAAAGGTTGTTGGGTTGAGAGCAGTGTTTAAAGAGCAATTTAACGAACGAAGGACTTTGATCATTTTCTGTGAACAAATCTGTCGTTCAATATTACCACCGTGCTTCCTGATACTCGTTGCTTTTTAAAGTTTATTTACCCGGGACTCGAATTGTGATTGCAATGTTTACCTACGCGCAACTCGTAGTCGGTCAATCGAAATTTGGTCGATGGTTCTCTGAGCATCAACTATTACATCGAATGGATATATCAGAGTCGAATGTTTAACAATCGATATTATTAAAATAAATAGTTAATCTCCACAGATCAGTATTTGTTTTATTAATCAACATTTGTTGATATCACACTTTATATATTACGGGTCAAAAGAGACCGATGAGTGAACATGGAAGAACTTGAATAGAAATGAATCAACCGTGTATAGTCTAGCTGTATATTTGTTGAACAAATTGGTGTACAATAACAATGGAAGTAATCCATTTATTCCAACAAGATTAAAGCAACAAGGAAATGATACTGGACCATGGCCAGCCTTGTCCACTGCCAAGGAGATCAAATTTGGTATGCCTGATTTACATGGCAGTAGCATGACAATTTAAATCTGTTACTAAACAATATCCTTGTAGAAATTTGTCATAAAGAGGAATCGCTGTCGCCATTCAGATCTCGGACAAAGCGTGCGATGGAACGCCGCGACAACAAAGAATCTGTTTTAAGAAGATAATTGTTTGCGAAAGGTTGGCTTGCGCGTGGCAATGATGTTCATTAATATCATTGTGCAATGCTTAGTTACGTGGCATGCTTTAACGGGGCAACGTTTAACCCGGCCTTTATCGGTTGGCACAATTTCACGGTCGGCATCTCAGAGTGTTTTACGACGCCAGTAATAAAACCACACGATTCTGGGCCCTTAACGCTGTACGGCCGATCAATAATGCAATTTGATTTAATGGCCGGCACTCCATGATCCGATAAACTGGAATGAAAGACATCACTCCCCCGCGTAATGAAAAAAGACGGGTTTCATTACATTTATCCGAGAATGATTACGGGGCATCGGATATTGTATGGCCAGCTGATTTGTTTACGTCATCATTTGTACCTTAATTTCCCATAGATTACAATCAGAAGATCTATTGTCCGCGGATTTTAAAATCACTTCGGAAATATTTCCTCGCAAGTGGATGGAATGGAAACCAAACTGTCTTCTTTCATAATTGAGCTTTTCATATCTCGCTTCTTTTTAACCTTAACCGCGAATATGTTTCCTACGTGGGGAAAAAATGGGGTAAATAGAGCTGATTTTAAAAGATTACCAATTATGTTAACTTAGGAAAAGACTAAATATAAGCAACATATGTGGTTTACATTATAATGCACGGTTGGAAGCGACACCGAGTAATTTCGTAATTTCTATAACCAAAATAAAGCGAATATTAAGAGTAATAAAACAAGAGTATTAAAATGAACCAAAGATGAAGAGTGACTAGCTCCGTATTTGAATCTGGAGGATTAATTCAATTAAACTGTAATGGAGATATATGACGATGTTAGAGACCACAGTGTGGTTTTGGCCGGCAATTTTGCATGTTCCTGCGTGGTTCTACTATGCCACGGGAATGCATACACTTTGTAATAATTACTGTAACGACGACGATCAAGATTGCGCCAAGGAGCAGATTCAGCAATTGTACGTGTTTAATATCCTCTCCCTTTTCCGGGGCTAAATTACATTAATAACAAATCTTCATTATCGAGAACGCAGAAATTGAAATTTCTTACCGCGTCTCTCACGGTAATATTCCCAATTGATCTTTGAGCGTGAAGCAGATTAATATCAAACTGATTTATCAGTAGGAATCGAAAGAAAATCTATTGTTTATCGTTGGTCAGAACTCCATTTTAGCGGATGCCACCTGATTAAGAAATTCTTCAGCTGTTATAACTTCCCGTTTATAGGCACCTGAGGTTCCTTTTGTAGAAGAGAAAGTTTACGATCGGATCTTTCAATTTTTTAAATGTCATGGACTTAATTAAATACTATTCGGCTTAATTATGAGATGCTTTATCGTGCGTGGATATTAAAGGGACATAATTACATTAACATTTATTCCGTGATTCTAATTTATTCCTATACGCTGTGTCATTAGTGAAAGAATCGATCATTGCAACGATTAAGAAATGGGCTTCATAAATTACCACGTTCCTCCCGCTTCTTATGAATTACTCTTTCTTTCTGTATTCTTTATTATGTGATGTTTAACATGTCTTTTTTTATTCGGTCGCTTATTTTACTGCCCCACTAAATAACTCTATTATGACATTTATGGAATATCACGTGACAGAGAGTCTTAAGGGGCTGTTAATTGTGATAAATTACTAAGACATTTAATATAAGTCAAATACCGTAATGATTTCATAATCATTCGTGTTAGCGCGAGAAAATAGAGAAATGGCAATAATAGCAGCCACTAACGTAGCACAGCGACAAGCTTCCGTAGATATTTTGGGGATCATAGAAAAGGCAAGGGCGAGATGCCGAATCGTTGTTGGCCTTGCCAAGCCTGCCCGGATGCTTTATACTCATGGTTGACCTAAGAAGAATTATCGCAAGAGCTTTTCAAAGGCTGTTGTTGCTGCCAAAGCTCGTTCGCAAGCTCGAACCCGTGTTAGCGTGCTCTGCAAAAACGTCCCCTCTGGGACGCGTCTTTCGCCCGTAAACATCTTTTGGCGCCGATCGTAGAATCACTGATAAGTGAATCATTCATGCTAACAATAACTTCTGCCTTATGCTGTTTTTCAGTCTCTTTACAATTTACTATTTCATTTCTGCGACGTCCGACATTCTTCTCCCTTAAATTGTGAAAATGAAAAAGTGAAAATGAATAAAAATTCGACGTATAAAGTATTATGACTGAGAATTTGTAGATAAGAAATGGTTAAGAGTACATCATAGAATGTCGGCGAACAGGAGTGGGTGTCGTGCAGGTTTCATATTCGGTAGAAAAAGGTCAGGTTTACACTGCTATTACATCGTAGAATATTGCATATTTTATTGGCAAAAATGTAATACAGTCAAAAGACGAATTCACGTGTCATGGGTTACATATTTGCTTGCAACGAAGATAAATTATACCGGCATCGACGTAATGGCTAAAAAAAGGATACGCGGAGTAATAAATATAATGCGGAGGTGATGTCCGGAGTCGACCTCCCAAAAAGGCTGGAAAGTGAAAATAAGAAGCCTGTTCCAAATAGCTCTGCTTTATTCTGTGCATCTGTGAAGCAATAAACTAGAGAAGAAATGGTATGACAAAAGTAAAGAATAATGGAAGATTACGTCGGATTAGCGGTCGAAGGTCACTCAGGTAATAGGTTATGCGTGGTTGTTTTCCCTTAAGCCGACAGTAAGTCATGAGTTATTGCTTGAGTGAATAGTATCCAAGATCGTATCCCGTTTTACATGTGTATCTGTACCGCCGTGCTTACTGAAAGAAGGTTCATTCATATTAACTTTCAAAACCACTTAATTATCCCGTCGGTTTCCGCTTCTTTTTTGTTGATGCAGGTTTAACATATTCAGTGAAGTCACATATATTTATTATACTCCGAAAGTTATTATACGCGTGCATTCATCTCTCGTAGCAAAGGTACTTCTGTATATTATTAAACCATAGAATCACCCGTTTTGAGAAGTGTATTCAGTGCCGTGTTGTTAAAGCCTTTAAATTAAACAAATATGGTAATAACTTACGAAAGTAAATACGTTACTATGGAATATTTAGAGTCACGAAAATGTAGACAATGAAAATTAATATTCGTTCTAAGATATTATTAAATCACAGATTCGGGTTCATTATGTACAATTAAATGAACGTTCTTGGTTTAAGACCGAGTCAGCTGGAATGAGTACCTTTTCATTTGAGCCCAATTCTGAGCACCTTTCTCCCTTTCATTTGCAAGGGTACTCGCCGGGTATTCGGATATTCAACGTAGATTAATTAATGTCATCTGCACATGGCGCCATCGTTTTTCAGTAAATACTTAGGTACATTTATGGAGAGGTCTTGTTTCATGCCCTCGGCAGCCAGTCCAATGAAATAAATTATTGCTCCATAAATTGAAAATAGAATCGGCGAGACTTAATTAGATTTCTGCGAGAAGTATATAATTCACATTATTAATATATCTTCGACTATATATTTCGAGGAGAATTGACGCTAATTTAAACTGTTTATTCACATTTAGAATAGTTTGAAACTACTCGAACTATATTTACTAATTGCACCAGAATTCGTCATGCTTGAGGTGTATCAATGCCGTTTTCGGTTTCTAGTCCCTGACATATTTCTCGTTGCCATTAAAGCGTGTCGTTTTGTAATAATTATTAACTCGAAACGTACAGATTTCTACAGATTTCTCTACAAAGTGCTAGGAATAAATCGAGTTTAATCTCTCAGACTCGCCATTGCATTTTGCGAAATTTTGTCGAATTACCTGCAAATAAATGTACCACGTAAAAGCCAAGACTATCATATAATAATATGATATTCTTGACATAATTTTCTACAATAATTCTTCAGCTAAATAGCATATAAATAATCCAATATTTCAGTTAAAATGATCGAAAGACGATATCCAAAACAGTAGAGTATCTTGTACTACATCGTTTCTCGCAATTTATGTTACAACTTCATTCTTTCAATATATGCCGATATAGGTTCCCTTATGATATTTTATTAGCTATTCAAGGAAATCGGAGTCCCTTCGAATGCATCCCTCCGCGTGAAAGAACACGAAACATTGAACCGTGGAAAATAGCGCAATTACCGTAAAGCACATCTGCGCTCAAATATCTGCTCGTGATATAGAATATTAATGAGAGAGATGGATGAGCAAATCTGCCGGTCGTTCCTCGGGAAATTATAATGCTCCGATGCGGGCTCAGAACGTTCGTATTTGCGCGTACATTTCGCCAAGCGAATAGCAAGTAGTTGTCAAGCGATCGGAACGATCTCTTCGACAGACGATTGTGCAAGGTTTAGACCGACATTTTGGTGGCGCGGAGTTTGCAACAATTTTGCCGGGCATTGCGCAACTAGGCGTGACTCTATAACGAGGTTTATCGACATTTGCGCGATACAAGGTTCGCGACGATTTCGCTCTGGTATCGCATAACCCGGATCCGGATCCCTTTTCCGAGATACACGTATTGCCAATTGATCGATGAATTTTTATTTTTGCTTTACCCTCCCAGGTCATACGATATTTTCCTCGTATGAATATATACGATTACCGGAAAATATTAAGAAATGTTTTTAAATTCTTTATTTTGTAAAAGAACTATCATATAATAAAATTGTATTCTTTATATAATCTTCTACAATAGTTATCGAATTAAATAGAATACAAATAGTCACATATTTCGGATAGAATTATGGAAGGACGTTACACGAAACGGTTTACATAACAACTTCATAATTCCAGGAAATTCATAATGATTTTCCTGCTTTTATCGATACCGATAAACCCGCGTGTTCGCGGCACGATAGATAATATTGTGGACGTTTTAAATATTCCAAAAATGCGGAAAATCGTTTTGTGTCCCGAAGGTATTTTCCTCTTTGCGTACAATTTTTAAAGGGACAATGTAGTGCCTTGTAAAGTATGTGTGTTTCTTAGGTGTACTGCGAAGATTCAGGGATCAAGGAAAACATTCGGTTATAAATATAAAGTTTCCGCGTACGAGTCATAAAACCTTTGCTTTCGTTGACACAGTTCCTTTGGCGTGTTACATGTTACATGCTGTTTTCAGCGAAAGGTCAAATTATTTTATGGGCCATCCATTACAGAGAATATTCTACCGGTTACCGTACTACGCTCGAGTAACTTTACATGATTATATAAACCGTAATTTCGGCCCAGCTTATGAAAAATATGAAATAGTAAATCTCAATTAAATTCCAATGGTAATAATATTATTCGATCTCACAAGTGTACAGGTGATCTAATGAATTATTCAATACATCAAATTTTGGAAAACATCGGCTGCTATAAAATGTTTGTACGAACTAAATAATGCTTTAACTACCGAGATACTGAATTATTTTGCGTGACATTACATGTGTAACTTTTAGAGAAATGGAAGCGAAAACTACCGTATATATTGTTATACTCCTCTTTTACGTTTCTTTCGCAAGTATTCGTGAAAAATGACCAATGTCACGTTGCAAGATCGGCTTCCTTGCTAAGTCCATTTAACACTCGCTACTCGTTGCACGAACTTCAGCATCCTCCACTGTTCTTCATCTATCAATCCTTAGCTTCTCGAATTTATGAAGATAAATGTTGCTTCTCCTTTGTGGTCTTCGGCTATTTCACTATTAATACGCTCATAGTGCACTTTCAGTTAAGAAACTTGTTAACCCGGAACAGAACTCTATTATTTGCTGCTGAAATTAATGAACTTCCAGTAACCAAACATACAATGAATCTCGGGTTAATTACTCTTTGCACTAAAATTTTTAAATGGTGCCCATAAATTAAAATTTTTTTGTGAATTCAATAAAAAGTAGATACTGGAGTGTTAGGTCTAACTATTAGGTCGTCTAACAATCAAACGAAATGGTGCATTTTCCTGAAGCCTTGGCTCAATCATTCCTTGCTCTTTCCAATTAATAATATGTTGAACAATTTTTATTGTATTATATTGTCATCGTTTAAGGTTTGGCTACGTTTTGTATATTTTACAATTCATCGGATCTGTTTTTTTATAACGTAATAACAAAAAATGTAAAAAGTGAATTGGACTCGAAATTCCTCGGCTTTCCTTGGCATTTTTAATTCTGATTATTGTTAACTAGAGTTTTACAATGTCTATAATGAATGAATGCTCTTTACGAGCACTTGGTATCAGAATTCCCCGAATTCTGCGGAGGTATGCCGTGTCTTTTTCATCACGGAAACAATTTATTATTTACATAGTCACGTCCAGAAATATTCGATTGAATATGATTTCTGTAATTTGTAAGGAAAGTATTGTTTTAAGAAGGTCGTAAATTTCGAAGATTCACGGATACAACAATTATCTCGATATTCTCGGTAACGGTAACAGAAACGTCCCGCTTAGTGGCAGTGGACAGGTCATTTCCCTGTGAGACGATTTACCGCTCTTTCGTGTTGAAAACCCGTTAAGGCCACCTCGCAACGACGTAATGCGACGAAGCAAGTATGCTCGTAATAAATGTCCGAAGACGATTCGAATGTATGTACATAAAAACTCTTCACGGTGTATTCTTCAAAATCCAACATCCACGCAAAGACATATCTTGCGTAAATACATTTAATTATGAGGCTATACATACAGTATTCAAAGTACAAAATAAGTAATGCAAAATTAATGACTTATTGCGAATAACTTATTTAGTAATGAAGTATATGTTCTAATTATGGGTTCTTCACAGAAGGTACTCCATAATTAACGGCTCACATATCACATATATATTAATTATACCATGTAATATACAATAGACATGATATATTATATAATAACCCTTTCGCAAGTTATATATAGCACCTCGTCTCCCCATCTAGTCGTTGCGTACCTTCTTTCCATGACCCCACAATACACGGTGGAATGACTAACCACTAATCTCGGAAATACCAACAAAGTAATTATATGTTTGGATAATAAATGCGTGTAATGAATATCACCCTTTAAACTATGCAGCGCGTGATGAAATACGCGGACACTTAATTACGCTTTTCATCGGCATTCGCGCGAAACCGCGGTGCCAATGTGAAGGATAAATAATTGAGGCGCCAGAGGTAAAAGACAAAAGACGATGAGCGAATGGAAAGGCACGGAAAATCGATCCCGTCTGCAGGTTACACCTCGATCACAGCTAATATCACGTACATGTTGACGAGGTCGCACAAATTGATCGTTGTCGCAACGAATCGTTACATTCTCATTGCGTTAACACCGTAAAACGGAGCCGGGGAGCTATCTTGTCGGGCCTTGACACCGTGTTGACAAAACTCGTTTGTAAAAGAAGACACTCCAATAACAGAACGATTTTAGATCTTTACACATTATGTACATTGAGATTATAAAAGTATTCTTGCAGCAGGAAGTTTTAACAAAAACCTATATGAAATTCATACATGATATTCTTTTAACAGGAGTTTTAAGTTCAGTATAAAAGTGAAGTTCAAAATGTACTGAAAACTATTCACATTCAGCTGAAATTAAGTGACAAGAATTTCAGAGTTAGATTAAAAATGTTAACGTTTCCCACCTGGAATGTTTAAAGAATTTCATTTCATTTCGTGCATCACGCTGGCATGTCCTTTATGTTATGTTTCAATTTTTTAAACGAGTCATCTACGAAGAGATTTTTAAATATTCGATTCAAGTAGTGTTAATGAAATTTCCTAGATTCCAGACCGACTCTTTTCTTCTTCGTGTCACCGAGTTCTCTCGGGTCACTAAACCATACATGATGTTTATCGGCGTGAAAAGAGCGTAAAAGTATTTCCTAGAAGAGTTCTATTTCTTGTTTTTCTTACTTACCTTTTGTTCCGTTTCGAGTTGCTTTCCTCGTTTCACGAGTTTACGTGTTCTACGAGTGTTCGCGTGAAACGAATGGCAAACATTACGAGTCGTCCTGTACGCATTCCTTTCGATCGAACGCCTCCGTAGAATGCAAAGAATTGTCTGCATACACGTGGATTGCACTCGTATGTTCTACAAGGAAAAGAGAAACCAGAAAATCATTGCCACGGTAATTCCCACTAAATGATTATCTACTCACGTTTTCACAGAAGTCCAGAAATAAACAAACCTATACTACTTTACGAGGAAAAGGCTGACTTTGTTGGGTACTAAACATAACACGCGCCATAATCTTTAATACTTAATTCCTTACCAAAGCCGTTCAGCCACTAAAATTTTATTAGTCATAAATAAAAGTACGGAAATAATTGTAGGAAATCACTTTGACTAGGATATTAAATTAAATGAAATTACATTGGATACACTATTTTTATTTCTGGTTCTGGTATCCTCCGAATAAAACACTCATCTCATATTTGATCAGTGATTGTATAATGTAACTCAAAGAATATTGTTCTAAAAGAAATAATATTTATTCAAAGGTATTTATTTACTTGCTCTATGACTTAACATATGTATATATAAAATCAGAGGAATCTTTTCTACGTTATTCTATAATATATAAGAATATAAATTTCTGCGAAGCGGATTGAATCTCGAAGGCGCGTCTTGGTTTCCTCCTTCGAGGATACACGAAGGCCAAGATGCATGGTTTTCCTTCGTGGTTTTTGTAATTTCCCGTGGCTCGCCGTAGAAAATCTCTTCGAGTATCTAAAAGCACGTCATATTATTTCGTTGTCTGTCGAGGACGAAACATTTCTTACGTAGAGGACGAGGAATAAAACTCGGAGTTCGGAGAAGGAAGAAGAGAGGTATTCAGTTGGAGGGGAATACCGCAAAGCATTGGAGTTGCATAATATCAATTCAGGGCCGTCTCTCTTTTATTTATGCGGGACACCGTTGTAATTTCAGAGAAACGTCGCGGTTACCCATAAGATCTTCCAGTACCTGGTATATTTCTCGACTAACAATCACGAAACTTGCGATTTCAGCGAATTTTTTCACGTACCGTGATTCCATGGTGTGCCGTATCCTCGAATATCGAAAGAAAATTATCTCTCCGATACTCACTGATATCGTATTCCGATAAGAAACGAAGTTACTCCAACTACCTTCGGGACTTCCATTAATTTTATTAATTTCCTCGTTCCACGATCACGGTTAAAAACCGACGGTTTTTGCAGGGAACTTTCGTAATCCTCCAGTTGTATAAGTCTTCGAATTTACAGCTTGCAATTGCATAAGGAGATATAAATTTGATACTTGTACATTTCCTCAGTAACTGTTACCAGAGGTTTTTTAAAATTCTGTGTCTTAAAAACAACTGCTACAGTTTATTTTGTTAAAATATATATATAAATATATGAATATTTATATAAATTATGATTGAAGAATGTAAGTAAATTAAGGGATTTAATTATGTACGTTATGTATATAAAATCTCAAAAATGCAGCCTCGTATATTTGAATAACTTTATCACAAATTGCAGACTCATTATTTTGACTACTTTCGTGGATTTAGTATTAAATATTCTTTATTGTTACGTATACTATGTAAAGCAAGAAGAAAATGCGATTCAAATAATACATGTGAATACACCTTTATTTATGCAGTTGATATAGTTGCGTACAAATTATAATCAGGAATATGACTTCCAAAATATCTTGTTGTACTTAGAAAATTAGCTCTCGGGATTCTTGATGCAACGCTGTTTTACACCGGCAAAACGGTAGCCAAATGAACGCGATACACGAATATTTTTATGCCTCGTATAATATCGCGATATGCCGCGATATGCAGCTCTTTAATGAGACGACAAAGACGACATTGCAACCCATTATATCGCTAGTACTCAGCTCTGGATGCATAATGTATAAACATTGCGAAAAGCTACTCCTTCTCACGTCATATATTCACGGTTGTCAATGACTCTTTTGCCCTTTACGAAATAAGAGCTCTCTTCAACCGGAAGCAGTCGCACTTACAACGACGAGAGAAAATTATTCAAATGCAACGAGGTTTTTTATACAAAAAATATTACGCAAGAAATGTCACTAAATCACATACTGTTACTTCTATATTTTTATGTAATGTTCATTATATATTACCGAGTTTTTCTGCCAAGAACTGGTCTTATTATCAGAACAAATATCGCTTTTGTTAAAAGAAATATTTTCGAAAATAATACCAGGTCTTATTTTCGCAGTAAGAGATAATAATGAAAGTTTAAAACCAAAATTTGAAAAACCTTAATTCATAATCTAATCGTAACCTATCATGGTCTTATTTTTATGAAAAAAAACGGTAATAAAATGTCTTTCATTATGAGATGTAGAAATTAAAATTTATTTCACTATATGACATATGTACTTTATACAAATTTAATTCATCTCCTATTGTTAGATGGTCGCTCTATTTAACTGGCGTATTTAGTTGCCGTCATATTTGGTTCTATCGAATGATAAAAAATTAATTAGCACGCGTTAGCAATGCATTAGCACGAATCATTGGGCTAACAAATTATTGTTAATTTTCTGTTCGCTGAAGTGACATGGAAATCGTCGACAACTAAGTATATTCCTTACATGCGACGTGATAATTAGACCACCGTAAGGTAGCCTCAATTTTTATTATCAGCCGACTGTTACCTGGAGGCTGGGCTGTGCATGACTGCGCTACAAATCGGAACACCAGTGTGTCAAGGTAAATTCATACGTCTCCTGGTGTTTGCGACATTATCGCGCATAGTATTTATACGACAGATAAAACCCGATTGAAAATAGTCCACATGACTTTTCGTAAATTACCACATCGGAGTATTGTGTCACAATAATTTAACAAATTTCCTTGTCGCTAAAAGACTGTAGTGGTTATATTATACTCATATGTTTTAATTACATGAATTTTTAATTATTATAAGTGTATGTTAAGTAAGTTTAAGATCTGGATTGCAATTTGTATATAAATGAAAAGATCACGAGAAATTCTAACGAAATTAAGATTGAGCTGATTTTTAAAAGATGGTACATGCTTATATTGCGATACATATATCAAGCGCAGAGTAATGAAAATATTAGCGGAATATTTTAATTATTTAATGACACATAATTCAATAATTATATTCACACACAATTAGTACTCGCGTACTGGACGACTATCGAACATAATTATTTAAGAAAATTGTATAAATAATTAGAATCAAAAGGTCGAGTTCAATTTGCAGGATTTAAAGGACCTGTGCTTAATCTTCCTCGCACCAATCGTCATTAAACCCGGATTATTAACAGTGCGTAAAGTAGTCAAGAAAATTCCAGACTATTACGCAGGCGGAATTTTACGAGACCTTAGGTCGAAGCGTTCCTCCGTCTTCCTTTCGCTCGGTGCATTCGTAATTAAGCAAAGACGGTGGGAAATTGAATTTACGGGAAAAGTAAAGAAACAAGCATTTCCTTGCTGTTTACCCGGCCCCTTGCCCCTCACCCTGCTTCAACCTCCTATCTCGATCCCTCCCCGGACCGCCTCCACTGTTCGTGTTCTGTCGCTTTCTACACGATCCGCGACTTTACCGTCTTCCATTTCCCTCTGCCGCGTTTCTTATCCGCCGCGGGCTTCTCGAGAAGCGAAGGCGTACTCGAGAACCAATCTACCGAGTGTAATAGAAACGGTCGGCGAAAGGAGGTGGTAAGAGCTCGAAGCGCAAGCAAAAGAACGAGATGGGAGAGAAAGCCAGAAGTGGTGCTTTCAGATCGTTGGAAAATGTGATATCAAACGAATCGTAGAGTACGGCTGATGGGAGTTTCCTAGGAACGAACGAGAAAACAAAATACATTGACGAAGGTGGTTCATGCCATTCCGCACAATTCCTTCCGGGGTGTACACTTACGTGACGACTGAGATTCCAATCTCATTCCTCTTTGCAAATATTAGAACGTAAACACGGTAATTGCATCTCATAGTGGAAGCTTTTGTTACTCTTTTTGCCACCAAGAAATTATGCAATCTTTATCGGGTGGAAACCTTGAAGCCGTCACGTCATGTGTTAATTTATGTACCACCAATTTTACCTTCATTTTAACTATTAATTCCGAGAATGACACTCTATTTCATCGTAGATTAATATATTATTCTATTCGAACCAAACTCTTTTTCAGATATGTTTAAATTATCCATGGTCATATATTACTAGAAATGGCTCGTCTCAAGAGAAATTGATGGCATAAATTGTGCTGAAGGGAAAGAACGGTCGAGTTAAAAGGATCCGAAAAAGTACAGGGATGAGGATAGGGTTAGAGGAGTGGGTAAGGTATACGATAATACTTGCTAACAAAGGGTGTCGCTTACCCGCGACGCGGTAATAATTCCCGGCGCACGTAATTCGCGGCCGTGCAAATAAGTACGCAAACACTGACGAGGAAGATCGTGTTGACACGCTCCGTTTCTCGGTTCTGCCCCCTCCACACCCCTATCCTTTTTTTTCTGTGACGTAGTGCCACGTATTCGCAAATTAGCACGCGAGCCCCGGCAACATTTTTTAGCCGGCGTCGCCGCCGTGCAAATATTTGCAGGAGCACTGAAGCTGGCACGGCCGTCTCTTTTTTTAAAATCGCGAACATTCAGGGAGACACGGGCTTCGCTTGTCTCTTCATTCTCGACGTGCCTCGTTTTCAATTCTTGTTTGCCGCCTCTTTTTTTCTTCTGTTGCTTCCTCTCGCTTTGTCGAGGCCGAGATTTTGCAGCGCGTGTCGAAAGACTAACTTCTGCGCTTGACTTTGTCGTTACAACACGAAACAATAATTCTTACACGTTTTCCTCGTTTCTTTGCGTTTGGAATTCTGCGGAAATTATCGGTCGAAATTATTCCATTCGAGTGTTTTATTTTATTCTTTACTTTATTATCATGTAGACGGTAAATTATAATTTACTGTATGTATTACCGTTAAGTTTGTTCATGTGTACATACTTAATTATAAATAATCCGAATGTATAATACAATGTTGCTCGTGCAATTTTTAGTTGCAAAACGAAAGTTTTGATTGCCTTCGTGGAAGATGTTACCGGAAATGTGCTTAAATGTTGATCGTTTGAGCACGTTCGTAATAAGCAATATTATATTTCGTATTCCATCCCTTGAACACGGCTGTTATTGTCACTACATTAAACTTACTTCGATGCACTTGATCAATTACATAATAAATTACACAATAAAGATGCATTCATCTTTGATGCATAAAGGAAGCTGCACATTGGTCTGTTGTTATTTACGATAAAACACTATCTTGAGATGGTTCTGCAGGTGCAATCGTTATCGCAAGGAATATGTTTCTATTTCTCCATTACCGCAATGCTTCCGCGATGGCATAACGGCCACCTTTGAAGCTCACTAATGAGTTTGCACTGGAAGCGATAATTGCCAGTAACTTTGCTGGTTCGTCCTATTTCTGCCATTGTTGCTCCCAGCAGCTGCTAAAAATTAAACAGCAGTTGATCGTTAAATAACGAGAGGTTCATTGCTCCCTTTACTGGTTCGTTAGAGAGACAACCGTTCGGTCCACTGGATTTATTCATCTCTTTTATTCGTATTTAAGTAATGGAAATTTAAAGAAATCTGTTTTAGGAAATATTTATATTTATGAACACGTTCACTGCCGAAATTCGAGTTATACGATACCTCGCGATGCACATTGGTAATAATTGGTAATTTGATACGAGTTTTAGTAATATTCACATCGTCGTTCACTATCGAATCCCACAGCAGTCGAAGTGTTAATTAAATTAATATAATAATTAATAAATTTGTAACGAGATATAAAACATGCGATCCTCGTAATTCACGTTTGCACCATAATTCCTCGTCGCTGTAATACTCCGAGAATAAACCCCGGCCGGTAAATGAATTTTAATTAACTCCACCGTCTAATGAGATATTAATAAACATAATTATCCACCATTAACCAAGAGAATCATCAGGATCATCTACAAAGAAGGTTCGTCAACAGACGCGTTCACGTTAACCATTTTTTTCATACAAATTACGAGGCGGGACGTATGTAAATTGCCTTAACGAGCGGCAAGAGTAACGTGCCACTTTGATCTCTCTGACGCCGCGCACACGCAGATACACACAGTACGAAATAAAAAGCAAAAAAAAAATGAAAATGAAATAATCAGACGCGTCAACAAAACCGGTGACTGTGAAGATGAGAAAATAAATGGTACAAATGAGAGGAACAAAAAGGCAGACACAAAACGAGAGTCAAGGAAGAAGAGTAAGGATAGACAGAATTGATGTATTTACAAGGAGCAAGTGTATTTATGGCGGTTACGGTTCTTCGATCGTTTACATGGCTAATTATGTTTGGCTTAAATTAATGTGCTACCTCTTCCCTCGTTCCTCTTCGTCTCCCTTTTCGTGTGCCCCCTTGGAAGGAGATATCGGTACGGGTACACGCAAACAGGTTCTTAACCGACCCCACGAGACGGAAGGCGGCCGGGCACGGTTCGTTAATCTACGTACACACCGAGATCCTCTTCGTTCCATTCAGTAATCGAGAGCGAACGCTCTGAAAGGGACTTAGGAACCTCACGGTTCTCGTTCGCGGTCTCGTTTATAAGGGAAGATGACGTGACGTTGATCGATAGCTCGAGATCCTACCGATCTCTCATTAGAGTACTCCTCCGATGAATTTTATGGACGATCACTTTTTCAAATCATGATCGATTCCTACCTTTAAGTGCGCTGCTAGGAAAAATATTACTTGCGATCGTCTAGGTAAATCAATTATCTATATGTTCACTATCGTTTCTAAGAAGTTCTGTATCAGTGGCGTACATAAGATATATCCTTATGAATATATTACAAGGATATATCATTATTGAAGAGATTAAACTCATGAACCCATTAACCGATGCTTGCTTTGTAATAGTTTTACACAATATGTCGCACATATTTCATTATACACATATGAAATATACTAAATAACGAAATAAAGCGTTCCATGTAAATGTGACGTATAAAGATTTATATGATGATTAATTTATTAATTTGTTAATTCGTTATATAATAGTGCCATTCTACATTGGTACTTTGTAAGTTCTGTTGGATGTGTTTTGGATGAAAGTCTTTTCTTATTCCGATGAGACCTGTCAGCACCTTCTCGTGCCGCAGAGATTATCGGAAAATGGCGTCGGTGTTATTGAAGCAGGTCACCTCTGGGCTTTTTCAGGTTATCACGAAGTTTCTTGAATCGAACGAGCTAGAGCAAGTTAAATTATCACACGGACGTCATTATTTAGCGCGGTGAACGTATACGGCGAATTAATTTGCTGTCGCGTACACATACTATTAATTACTTGGCAATTAGAGATGGAAATGCGGGTTCGTTAGTCATCGTGATCGACACATCGGAGCGGACTACCGAACAGGATAATAAACAACGCGATAATTAAAAGGGAGCCGCAGCAGGTTTATAAATAATTATTCCGAAGCTTGTTGCCTGGAATTTTTATAGTGATTGCGAAAACTTCCTTTCGAATTATTTTTTGTTGCGTTATAATTATATTTTCACGAATGTAAAACAATTTTAATAAATCCTATTATTCATCGGAGCATATGGACTTTACGGTATGAAGCATTGTTTTTGAGAGTATAAATCCATAAATAGTCCCAGTTTTTAAATAATATGCTCTCATTTTTAAAATTTATTTTTGAATAATAAATCCTATTCTGAAGACAACTCAATAAAACGTAACGGAAATTTCAATTAAATATAATTTCGCGTTACAGATATGGAATCTTCTTTTTATTAGTGGAAATATTAAAGTCAGGAGAAAAAAATTGACTTACATCACTTCCAAAAATATGGGCTCCGTTGAATCGACAGAACCATCATATTTCTACCAAAATAATAATTCAAATTACAATTTAATAATTCAAATTGAGTCCCATAATTACAAGTTTCATAATCGACGGATGACTTAAATTTGCAGAGATATATTATAATGAAGCAAGATTAGTTAGAAATATTGTATTACATCGTAGAATGAATATATGGGAAAAATATGGTTTACGAATTGAGGAACTGCCAAGAAGATATGCAACATACAAATTTGGAAAATGGAGGAATGGGAAACAAAGCAGAGGATCGCGAGACGTGTTCTAATGAGGGTCGGTGCGGCGGTGGCGGGGGTGGAATTTGTTACTTTTATCGTTGGTCTCCCGACACGGTTCCGAAATAATTAGCATTTTAATGTATGTATCTCCTTATCTAAGCGGCGGGGTGGTTACCGGCTGTAGTTTTGCATGTTAATCTGTATGGGAAATTACATGCAACATTGCTCGGTCCGGGGGATTCCCAAAACAATTTGGACGGTGTTCTATTTCATGTTGAAATTAAACAAAATCTTGAAGTCATAAGTCAGACTCATATTCTGTTTTGTTTATAAAGCCATATTTCTTCGGTGACTTCACCGTGCATATCCTACGCGGCAAACATTAATTAACAAAACCAGGTAATACTTCATATTCATCAGAACTTCTTAAAGAAACGTTAATGGATCATATTTTTAAATTAATCTTTTGCACTACGTACGCTCCGCCACGTCGACATGCGTTTTCAACAATTACATTAAAATCCATGTCTTACTTACCGTCATGCAAACTCAATTAACAAAATGAATGTATGAGATTTATATAATTACTTCAGAATTTTTATCTGAAAGGAACGTTTGTCATTTGTTAATTAATATCAAAGAATATCTTAGAATTAGTAAGCACTCATTAAAACCGATATGTTCTTGGAGTGCAAATTAATTTTAAAATAGTCTTATTTTGTTAAAAGTATAAAATCATCAAATACTGCAATAAATAGAATGTTGCATCGAAATGAATTATGATACACATAATAACGATGTAACATAACAAACAAATATTTTTATTCTTCCGTTATACGCAAAAGTGTTCGCAAGAATTTTCTTCCTGAAAATCTTTTTCGAACACCCCTCTTGGAACTCAAGCAGTCCTGCAATTATTAGTTTTGACCGAGTCTTGCGAGAGGTGGTTGCTTAATGATGGTCGCGGGTAGTGACGTTGATTACAGACTTCGGTGAAGTAACTAACGTGGTGCGAGGTTGATTAGAGGGTTCGTTGATGTGGCAATGCGATACTAACCTGACTACTAATGAGTTGGTCCCTTTTGTCTCACAGACTCTGTGAATGAATCTTTAAGATCATCGATTACTATCAATCTGATTGATCCGATCTGTGAATTGCGATAGGAGCTACATACATCTACGGATAACTTCTATGTTCGGATCTTACAATACAAATTGAACTCCTTTCGAAAATGATAAAGTCATAGACTTAGTTTGTATATTCTCTATCAAATAAAAACATAATAATTTCAATGATTCTTTATATTGTTACAGAAGCCGTTTATCAACCCAGACTTGTGAGTAAGCAACCTGACGAAGCATGGTACATATGTAAGTGAATTTGAATTAATGTATAATTAATTAATCATATAAAGATTGTGGATGAATTTTATTGGAATTTAATCTACTTGAAATTTACTAAATTTCTGATAAGCAATCAGGAATGGTATTTAAAGCATACATGCTTTGATAATGAATGAAATTCATTCGTGGAAAATGAAATGAAAATATGAATGTATGGGAAAGAATATTTCTTAACAATTGAAATGTCTATTGACGTGAATATGCGGGGAATTTAATACCGGAATAAAGCAGACGTAAGTAACTGCCGAATGATGTGCATGCAAATAAAGGGAAAATGGGAGCAGATGCAAGCGGAGGAAGAACGTTCGAATTGCAGCCAATAAACAGGAAGACGGAAACCAGGAAGGGAGTTTTAACTTGCGAGCCATTTTGGTGCTCTAGATACATATTTTCCGATTCAATACCACGCGCGTTAGGAATGGAAGAAAAATAGTTTTTCGAATATTCGGGATTGATTGCATCTGAATATGCATGGGAAATATTCATCACTTTCGTTCGCAGTACTCAAAACTATTTAACTAATTGAAAGTACTGATCCTGCATTCTGAACGATCGACGAATTAAGGAACTTAAATATGATCTGCATTCGATTCAATTAAAAACTAAAGCATTTTTAAACTAACTAACATAATAAAGATAATAATCGTGCAGAAAATCGGGATATAAATTTATAATAATAAACAGTATACATAATTGTCTAAGCCTGTTTCAAAGACACGTTCCATGCAGATTTTGATAAAAATCTTTAAGAATTCTAATAATTATGATATATTTCATTAGATAATTCCAATTATCTCGATGAACGGTCGTTAATCTCTTTTCCGTCAGCCCTAATTACGATTTTCGCGATGCGCGTAGAGTAATATCGATGGATTTAAGTATGAATCATAATAAAATCGGGTTACGTAAATGTTATCGTATCAGTCCGCTAAAAGCGATGTTTGTCTTAGCACGTTACGGATCGAGGATTCGGGCGAATGAATCACGTTAGTTTTGAATTACGTGGATCAAATTTGAAAGTTTTGTCTCCTCTTCTCGATTAGCATCGCCTTTCGGTTTGGCAGTTCGTGTCCGCAGGGAACATTGCATGTCGGAAAGTGGAAAAATATTAGTGGTGAAATATATCGGTAACCCGTGATATATCAACGTCGAACCAACCATACATCCTTTCTATCCCGACGATTATTGCTGAGGTAGATGCTGTATCGGACTTCTATGCGCGACGATATTTCATTGTTGCTTGACAAGCACTTACCCTCCAGTGATTTCTTTTTCGCGGCCTTTTAGATCGCACTTGATCCGTGTCATGCTACACGAAATATTTCGGACCGCTATCCGTTAATACTCTTCCCGTTTTTGCAAGAATACCCTGCTCTTTTTACTTCGAACGATGAAATGTATGCAGCGCGGGATGTTTTTCAAAGGAAGCCGGAACTCAGGTTCCTATATACTTCCTATATTATCCTGGTTTACTTTCATCTTTTCTATAAACTTATTTCCTTTCCACGTGCAAAATTATTCTTGGGATACATCGTGCAATAATAGTGTTGTTTTCGAAATTGTATAAAGTCTTGATTGGAAATATTTAATTAGAGGGATCCTGTTGGGAGCCGACCCAAATTCACTTTATTAGTATATCTACCAGATATATTGTTTTCCGATAATTGTAATTATAATCATGCATATGATACGGGTATATGCCAATCATATTCCCCTGTGCTTCAACATGAAAATGAAATTGTAATGTTCCGGTTTATTCATAATATTAATACAGAAAATTACAACATAATCTGCAATACTCTGCGGCATAATTTTGGGGTGCTGGAAAGTAAATTATTTTGTAATATTTAACTCGATTATCCTTGAAGTGTAACCTCGAAGTTTTATGCTCTATTTACAATTTACTGTTTCCCAAAAATTCTCTGTGTTTATAACTCATTCAGGTGAATCTATAAAAATAGGACCTTCAGAGATGTGAAGGAGGTCAATTCGGGAGCGGAGAATTTTTCGCATCGAAAGGTGGGAATTTGATTTTTTCAAAAAAGTAATTATAGCATTGAAAAATCGTTGGTGAAGTATCGTAAATAACGATATCGATTATCTAACGAAATAATATTTAATACGAAAAAATAATCCTAAAGACACTTCAAGAAATGATTGATGACTTTTCGGTACCCCTAATATAAACCACGTTGTACATAGTCCAACTGGAAAATCTTGAAATAATAAGTTGGCAATAATATTAGTAAAAAGTTCATTGGGGAAGTTTCTAGGTGGATCAAGCTCGATATGTAGATTGATAAAAATACGCGTTTAATTAAAGTGTCTCTTTGTCTATCAGCATCGAATTAACACGGAGAAGGAACGCTCAGTGTTCGGAACGTAACCTTTCTCGCACCCTCCGTTGTGTTTAGTCGTGCAAATTCGAATGGCAGGGGTTCGTGGGAGAAAATTAGGTTATAGTGGTTTCGGTTCCATGTGCCCTCGTGCGAATACTCATTATCCAACGAACCGGCCTGTCGTCAGTCGCACACCTATGCACTGCACTCTCCAGCACACACGTTCGCCTGGAAATAGCATGCATGTGACACAATGACGGATTATGCAGTCGGGTGTCTCTCGCGACTCTACGACTCCGTAATTTATTTAATCGCGAACGCGAGCCCCACTGTCGCCCGCCAAATTTCCCTGGCCGACGGATTGAAACGTGGAATACGTTACCGATCCCACACGACGATAACGACTAATGCAAATCAACCCACCGAAAGTGGCCCAACTATGTACAAATTGATTTTCCACCGTGTTCCTTCATTTCCATGTGAAACTGGACACTTTTTAACGAACAATGAATGTCGTTCCAGTATCCTAAGAGACCCGTCGAAATCATTGGAATCACGTAGAATATCTGTTATTAATAAATGGTGTTTTAATAGGACATAAAAGGAATCGTAGGATCTTTCGAGATTATTAGGTGGAGGTAAATGTAGTTGTAGATTGGGTGGATTCTGCAGATACTCGAAAATTGCTTGGAGCAAGTGGGTTAATGAGAAGTCATTTACTAGTAGGATATTAGATTGAATGGCGTAGGATTTGATGGTGCAGGAACTCCGTTGTGGTCATTTGCCAGCTAGCTAGCAAGATCCATGCGTCATAACGTAATCAAACAACCGTGAGAATGTATTATATTCAACCACTGAGTTCTGTTTTTAGTTGCACGAAGGTTCTGCATACTGCTCGATGCAGCTGTTGAAAGTTTCCGTAAAATCTTTGCGTTTTAGGTAGGCAGAAATGTTGTGCATTATTCCAGAACATAATAATATAATTATACGAAGTAGCGCATCAGAACGATGAATCATAAATTCAATCAAACAGAAAACATGGCGAACGAGTATATTCTCTTCTTCTATTATTAGATATTTTTCAATTAATCTCATTAATCCGAAAAGTGTTGTTATATATAAATTTTATATTTAATATACGAATGTATAATATATTTGTGATGAGTATTGATATTGCATTGTGGCATGGGATATAAAGTAGACGATCATATTTCATATGCAAATGATTAATTTGGCACCTTTTTTGAAATTGCTTTCTTGCGTGGAATTTTATTTATGAATATCAAACATCAACATTGTCGGATACCACATACTGTTATCTTTCCTGCTACATATTTTGTAGATCGTTGGAAATTGCTGTCGGTTGATGTTTTTGATCTTCGAAATTCTGTCTCCGACTTACATCACTTCTTTACGTATGTACATATATCTATAATACAATTCCATATATGCAGTTTGCCACTTCGCATTTGGCCTAAACTTCTGCAGCTGGCGAAGATCCAGCTTCCAGGTCACCGCTTCTAGGCTTCCCTTTTATCTCTCTAATTCTTTAACTCTCCGTACTAATCATGAATCCTTGCAGATCGAACTTTGAATTTCATCAAAAACACAGTACCCGATTCGCCAAGTTTCTGTCGAACTTAAAATGCTTTATCTTAAATAGTCTAACATAAGAAGATGATCAGTGTGTTTCAAGAATAACACTTTCTTTCGTGCAAAATCACGATTTCAAACAAAGTTTGAAATCAGCATACTTTAACTAGCGGTATCCGCGTGAATTTAATTAACCTTTTGCACCTCAGAAAAATGCCACCAACTCGACAATTATAAGTATAATTTATCAAAAAAAATTACGAATACTTTTTAGCTGAGAAAACATAACATTAAAATGTATCACTGCTACATGAATTTATTGGCAACATTTATCAAATTTGATATCTTATAGTTATTAAAGTCCAAGTTGCCGGAATGAATGTTCATGACAGCACTGTTGGCATTCCGAGTGCAAAGGGTTAAAGAAAAATTGTTCGATTAAAAAGGAAATTTTTTTTGTAATAAATGTCCACCGCTATCTGAATTCAACAGTCTTCGACAGTTGGATGGAAATATGGAGACATATTTATCCATTCATTGTAGGACTACCGCCGTAAAAAGGTTAAGAAACGTTGTTCCAGATAATTAATTTTTAAAATAGATTTACATGGGAAGAATTTCGTACCGTAATTGTACAATTTTCCTTGTCTTTCAAATTTACTGGATGAACATGGACAATGTTGTACCATTTCAATCTTACTTCGCCAACCTCCTTGCCAGGGTTTATTTTCCGAGAAGTCGGGCACTGTTATCGCAACGTTTTACTGTTAATGAGCGAAACGTTTCTCCTGTTGAAGTATTCGCGTTTCCCCGTTTCTTCGTATACCTTTCCGGAGGAAAATGTAACCAACTCAACGGAAGAGAAATGTTTAAAGAGCAGTATCTTATTGGAAATTCTATATTCGATATAGTCCCTCGACATCTGAATATTTCGATATTCCACGGTTGCCCTCTTCCCATTCCAGTTCGTTGATTCGCCCATGAATTCTTCGTTTTCATCCGTAACCCATGAATTACGTCAAATTGACTCAAAAGCCAATAGTTATTCCTACATATTCTGCGCACAATTTTTTAAACATATCAACAATTCCGATGTTACCCACACTTTTGGCATTTACAGAATGAAATGTTGCTAGTATTTGAAAAAAAAAATTAGATAAACCTCGAACGACCGAATTCTTCAACTAAATTCCCGCAAATATTTGCTTTTCCCGCATGCATCGAAAATCTCGAAATAGTATCAAACTGGTTCACCTGTATCGCGGAACGCTCGAATTGCGGTAGACCGTATCAGTTGCTGATAAGCCACCATTGCACCATACCGATTATCATAATTCCAGAAATGCCAGACTCATTTTACGGCATGTTATGCCATTCTGATGAATGATAGTGTGATTTGATCAGAACTTGCAATTCCATGCACACGCGTCGATCCGTAGTCATAATTTGCCGATGCAATTTTAGAACAAATTCCGGAATTATATGTCGTCCTTTCAGTGGAATGATTTTAGAAATTATTCCGTTACGAGGTGGATACGTTTTGTCGTGTATCAGGCTACATTATGCAAATGTCCTATCGAGCGGTATCGTGAGTATACATATGGAAAGATGTCGCGAACACGTTCGTAACGGGTGTACCGGAAGTACATAGTAACTGATATCGAATTATCAAGTACAGTACGTTCCGTTTTATTATTATGCGCTAGGCGTTTATAATATCTTGCTTTTTACGGGGCGTGCACGGGGAATGTTCGACACAATAATTTCCTTCTCCATCGAGAAGTACAAGCGACAGGACGATAACAGTTACTTAGTTATTCAGCTGATCACCGTTGCATCCTTTGATGAATTTTAACCGTTTTTGCATCGGCAATGCAATTATATTCTGTTATGCCGTAGGGTACAATCGAATTTACTTGATTTCATAAAACAAGTTTGATTGCAAGAGTGAATGCGATATGCATGTTTCAAAGAGAATTTCAGTCGGAGAGGTTCCACCATTGTTAGTTTGTTCTCATCGATCATTTTTCAACAGCTTTAATTATACTTTTATTAAAATGTTAGCGTGGTTACAATTTCAACGTTCAAAACGTAATTGTATCGGATCCTAGTATATCTTAAGACGTAATCGTCCTCGTCGATTCTTTAATCGCGCTTGGTTTTCATTTTTGCCTGAACACTCGAGTGAATGCCGGTGATTTGATCGATTCAGGGAAACGTTTTGTGCAGTCACCCGTTAGGTGAACCCATCACGGAGTTCTCAGTCTATCAGAAATCTTCTATTCTATTTTCCGTAGGCGGTTACAGAGTCTCTCGGTACATCCGCGGCGCAAGATGGAATCCATCCATCGATACCAGAATAGCAACGACGAGAATGGATATTCCCATCGTATCCCGCGGAATATCTTATCTCGGGAAACGCGATAGAATCGCGTGTCAGCCCAGGAAAAAGAGTGCGAGGTAAGAGAGAAGGAAAAGTTCTTGGTTTCGCGTCGCGTGCAAAGGTGTTATGTCACCACAAAAGAGCATCACGACGATGCAACCAGGAGCCAAATATAAATCAACCGCCTCTACTGACACTATTATCCTCCTTTTTTTGTCGGCCCCTATTCGTTGAAAAAGATATTAGGTCGTCCTCACACGAAACAGCAGATTTCAACCTGTTTTAACCATTCGAGTCAGCATTGGTTTTTTAAATAAAAATTCAAATACCATGCATATTTTGGAATGTAACTTTATTTGCACGAAGTGGTCACCATTTATTTCTGCAACTCTATTCTAACGTTCTACAACATTGTATATTCATTTGCTGAAAATTATTCAAACCAAATACAAATGGGGTGAATTTGCATCCACGATAACCACTAAGGTTTAACCGATCGATCAATTTTTTATAAAAATTGCAATTTTCTGAAATTTTTTAATGTCTAATTTTTATCATAGATCGGGTAGTAATTAATATTGAGTAAACAGCATTTTGCATATATGGATGAGTTAATTAGTTGAATTGCAATGTCGAAATCATTGCGACGAATGGAGGTACGGTAAAGATTGACTGCTGACGGAGTGGTAGTTCGACTACACAGTGAAAGGAATTTATAAAATGATTGAGAAAGACACTATCTATTAAGTTGATGATAGGTTACTTTAAAATCCATCGACAAATGCCAAAACGGATTGTTCCATTAACAGGCTGCCACAACCCGATCCGCAGAATGCAATCGTTGTCACTTTCGCCGACGGCTGTAACTGAAACAATCCTTCCCAGATTACTACTTGCGCCACGAAGTTTCAACTTAAACAATTATATATTATTGTAAGTCATTTCCGCGAATAATTTCATGGTAAACACAAATTATTCTATCGTTACATTTAAACCTGCAATCGCATATAATCGTCCATAATAATATGAATATTCTTCAAAATTTTAGACCGTCGAAATTCCATAATAATTTATATACACAATTGTAATTAATGAAAGTAAATTATAATATAATATAAATAGTCATCCATACATAATTTAAACATTCTGCAAACACTTGGAACGTCGATATTTTATAATCGTTTACATACACAGTAAAATATTAAATGACAAAAATAAAACTCTCCGATCAATGCACCGATAAGATGGTACTCCTGGATGCTCTGATGCGAAACTCATATCATGTTTGCCCAATCATGGTTAAATCCACTTACTCGCCAATATTCTTTTCCTTCCTTTTATTGGATCGCAAAATATCTACTTTCTGTTTTGCATTCTGCCGTGATGGCAAGTTTTCTCTGAATTGTCCCCATCCATTGAAAGCACTCTCTTTCCTCGAAACTTTTCCACCCATGCTTTGTGCATACTCTCACGTACGACATGCAAAATCTTCCATCGCGAAATAATCTGCCGTGTCCCAGCGGATCGTTTTCTACGCATCAGTTGTTATTATTTTCCAATGTTTTCATCGAAAAAGTATGCGTAGAACTGCAACTTTGCCGCAAACCCACTAAACATTCTTCCATTGATAATGAAACTTCTGAGCAAATTGACCTCTTCTTATCTTCGTTTATAAAACACCGCCAAAGAATTGCATGTATTTTAATGTTTAATATTCTGCATCATTCTATTCAGACTCTATTTGTTTCTCTTATATAGGGATACATTTATTTTGATTACATTTCGTAATTAAGCAAAATAATTGGCAAGAATTCATATTTTCTCTGATTGGACATTTTGCTAACTGCTTCGAAATATAGAATACAATAATATTTAGGAAACCAGTGTAAACACTGCATTGTGCTACAGGATGTAAAGTACTCAATCGTGTTTTGTACACAAGTAATTATTTCGGTGGGTCTTTTTCTGGAATTGTTTTTTTCCATAGAATTTTATTTCTGAATATGAAACATCAGCAATGTTGAATGCCACACATTGTTGTGTTTCCTGGTGTATATTTTGTAAATCTGTGAAATGCAGGCGGATATGCACAGCCAGTGAAAGAAAGGAGAGTCGCGAAAGTGCAATGCCATCTTGCAATAACATCCACGATTTGTATTCAGCCTTCGTCATGTCTTTGCTTTTCCTCGCGAGAGAATATGAATACCTCGGCAAAAACGTTTCGGTGTTTTTGCCACGAATCAAGTAACTAACTTCAACACCTATATTATATCATACAGCGAATACTTCCGCGAGAAAATTTGCCATCATTTTTTTAATGATTCGTTTAAGGTTTGAATTGACGTTTAGTGATTCGGATTCAATTTCTGTACACATCGAGTGGTATATTTTATTGTGATGATAATAATAATTAATAAAAGAATCATTTTCGTATAATTAATAAGAGATACTAAAATTATAATTTATTAACTTTTCATATTATAATCTCATAACTCAATTCACTCTTACGTTTCTAATAAACAAAAAATAATAATAAATGTTGTTGTCATCATGCACTCTTCGCACTTCAGTCTATCAACGAAAATCATTTTAAATTTTAAACTAAAAGAATGAACACAGAATAAAACTAAAAATCATTTTCATAATAATCTACTTGCACTTGTAATTAATACTGTTTTTAATTGGAATTTGAAAGCCTTCGTTGCGCTCAAAGGGATCGTAATTGAAAATGAAATCAGAATCAAAACCTATTTTCGACACGTGATTTGGGGCAAATTTTACATCGTTCATAAAAATGTATTTTGTAAATGCACCATGCAATTGGTGAACTGTATTCGGGACTCGTTACAAAGTCGCGGCAAAATCATACGATATCTATACACGAGACCCCGTTAATACCTGACCGACTTAATCAGCTGCGATATCCAGACGTTTGCGGTGAATTAATTGTGTATGTTCTACTAGTGACTGCTTGAACCGATTGAATCAATGATTCCGTAATACGTGCAAAACCGAGGTCGATTCGACAAGTCTTTGACACATATCAGTTAATTTTACATTTTGATTATCGAGTGCCGTTTAGTACTCAAACTAAATGTTGAACACCGACCCGTGATACGACTTGGTAAATTCTGCTGTTTTATAAGTTTCGATTATTAATGATACGACTACAGAAGTTGTTTACCTCTTATCATTATCACGATGCATGTATAGTCTTTATTTTATAACAAATTGCACTAATGACGTCCATTTACACGAGTCTGGCTCAGTAATGACGAATTAAAATTGTAAATGCTAGTTCTTCGAAACGAAGGATTTCGGAGTATCCAAGAAACCGGTTTGTCTTGTTTCGAGTTTCATAACGTGTCAAACGATCACGTGTTGGTGTAATAATTAAACTTAATCGTTTTGATACGAGTAGTTTCAGGTGGGCATGATGTATGATTATATCACAAAGCTGCCCAATCAGAGGAAGTAATTAATAAAGATTTACAAAGTAGTATAATTATGCCGGCTAAGTGGCCGAAAATGCGAGAGGTCGAGAATGAAATTCATATTTCTTTTCAAAGCATCCAAAACAAATATGAACGAACCATGCGAAATCCACTTACATGTCTAACGATTGAAAGGATGTTAAAAGCTTACAATGTTGTTGATCGGAAACCGTTGATATAACTTTTGCATTAAATCTCCTGCATGTTTTCCTGCGAGATTACTGGACAATCTGGCATAGACTTTGAATCGTCACGTTCTTATTGAAAGTGCGATAAGGTTAATTACTCCCGAACTATGCAGTCTACGGTAATATCGAGAAGAAAGACGATAATAATCTAGGAGAAGTCCTATTAGAATTTCCAGCAATTAATTACATTTCGGGCATTGTTCGGCTCCGAGAAATTGATTATACGCTGATGACTGTATCTAAGCTCCCTCACACATAGACAACGGCGTATAAACGGAGTATATATGGATATAGAAACGGTCGAACACAGACGGAGGCACTCTTTGTAATCGCGTTAACGATTCTCGGCACCGCGGAACATTAATTGTTCCCTGGAGAACAATGGAGCCACGGATGAAACCAACTGTGCGCGAGTGACCAAGGTGGAAAAGGGGTCTCGCGAAATGGGGGATCCTCGGAGGGGTTCGAGAGTTCGTTTTGTCATTAGTCTAATTGCTAAATACAAAGTGGAAAAAGGGGGGCTCTCCCCTGTGCACGAAAGAGTGAAGGCGCAAATCATAAATTCTGAAAAGACTCTTGCTTTTTTCCAGCCTGGTATTATATGCGGGGGTGAGATTGAAAGAAAATTTGACTGTCACGATTTTGACACTACGCTTCTCCACAAAAATACTCTCTCGATATTTAGCTCGACCCAATTCACTCTTTCTCTTTCTCTTGCTACTTCTAAACGCACCGCTCAAATTCGCTTTTGACTGATATATCTTTAAACGACTCGCTAGCGCTTACGAAGCTTGTAACTTCGAAAACTTTTAATGTCCGTCAATTAGATCGCACGTGCATAATTATCGTTTAATAAAATTAGTATACTACCGCTCAGAATTATTCTAACAGCTTAACTTCTGAGCTTTACTCCTAAATTCTCGCTGTCTTAAGTAGATACGCTAATTAAGAAGGTAATAATAACTAAACAAATTAGTAGTCATTCATATTAGTATTTATTGTCATTTTATCATCCTGAACATCAGATGCGAATAAATCCCTTTTAATAACCATAAACTGCACATTCTTAATCTCAGTAAAAGTTATATTAAATTTTGTATTCCATTATTCTTGCTGCTGTATTTATGTACCATTATTAATATTATCTCCTGACCCTTGTACATGCTACAGTGTATTTAAAGTACTTGAAAGAATGCCAACATGACTTTTGAAACCTGTCAAAATAACAAAGTTGTAAACAAAGTAATCATAATGTTAGTAATTCTTCACAATTTATTTCTGCGGCTCCATTTGAAAATATTAAATTGCACGTGGCTTTTGTCGGTCTGCGAATTCTCGTAGAACTGGAGATTGGAGCAGCTCACGTGACACAAATTTACCTCGAGCTATCGTTGCCAAGAGCATTCGCAACTAGTTTTAATGGCACTTAAACTTGTTTAATAGTACGCACGTAAGACACAGTTTTAATGCTACTTAAAGTAACTTTTAATTTTCTACGGACACAGTATCTTATGGAATAATGATGGTGCGTAGTTTAAAGCACGGATAGGTACACTTTGAAAATTGGTGCTATCAATTTTCGTTCTTATTTGCACGTCGTGTCTTCCTCTAATTATCCGCTAAATCATTTTAGTGTTTCCATTTTATTGCCGGTTAAATAAATACGTATCTTAATTACCATTTTCATTTGTAACATCCTATTTATATTCCGCATATCCTTACATAACGAAATCTCATACAACTGGTATCTTACGAAACATTTCATCCGTTTCATTTAATTTGTTTTATCAGTGTTATCAGTTTATTAAACTCGGAGTAAACTAGAATAACGAAAAATGTATTCGTTTTCAACACGTCAATAACACAACTTAAAGTGTATCGTGTCCTCTAAAATGAAAAAAAAATATTTCACACGAACCGAAAATAATTCTAACTCTTTCAAATAATAATAGAAACGTCGTCCACAGTGGCGGCTGTATTTAACCCAGAAACGAGTCACTTGGGTGCAGTGGATTCTCAGTTTTTATTGCAATTATTTTCAGGCAATTTTTTTGGAATAATTACAAAATCGAAAAAAAACTGACTTTATTGAACACCAGAGTATCATTCGTGATAAAGCGATATAAGTATTGTAGAAATGTATCAAAATTAATTCTTTCCATCTTTTGAGTAAAATTAAAAACAATTTTATTTAAAACAACGAAAACAGATCAATCATCGAAATAATTTCCATTATAGTTGATTATTTTATGTCATTTTTCTGGCAGCATGAAAAGAGGAAGATTTCGATTTGAAAGGCCGCATTTATTACATGTTTATTGTATGTGAATATGCAACCTAAGGATTTGAAGGACATTTTTCTACGATGATTCCGCGATGATTTTTTTTACACTGAGATGGTAGATCAGCAAAGTGCTACCAGTTGCGAGTGACATGCGTATCGCGGGGTGCGTAATGGCATTTCGCGTATACTGATTTGCTGGCGCGGATGTAAGCGACATCCAGTCATCGGGTTTGCACACGTGACGGCGACATCGAATGGTGACATTATTAATTTCCATCAGTATCTTTGCCGCATATTTGATCGAACAAATTCACTGGATAAAAACAGAAAACACGAGTCACGATCTAATGCCCTGTATAACGAACCACGGCTGGTGACATTTGTATATAAAACCTGTCGCTATTTGTCAGTCTCCTTGCCTGATTCTTTAAGATATTCACCGATGTTCGCATTAAATATCGTGGTACTTAACAGCAGTATTTTGTAATCATATTTCAGGATCATTAATATGATTTATTAACTCGAAACACCTTTGATTTCTTGTTTAAATGCTTCGAGAAGTAAAAGACCATATTGCCGACGCCATAGAACAGTGGTGGTTACAACGTAATAATTATTACATTAAAATATTATATATCTTCCCAATATATATTTCGTGCACATATCAATTTCAAGGAAGACTCTCAAGTAACGAGGTAATCTATTTTAACGCGGATATTTATTCGCAGTAGATCGCGGTTAGATTTGAGAAATATCCATAGAAATAATATTTTATAAATAATACTGGGCACCACTGGAATCGGGAATATTTCGCGAGCCATATTCTAGTAGCTTCACAGATAGAAATCTCCGCAGAGTGAATCTTCAGATTGCAGACATAATCAGCGTAGAAATGGTGAACTGTCACTGGCTAGATCTCGCGTCGCCGTGAATGTTCCCGGATCAAGAGTCAAGCGCGAGGCATAATTAATTATTGTCCCGCAGCACGTGATGATATTCAAGCAGCGTTACGCAAACGATCCTTCCTTCTGCCGGGATCCTTCGTGGTGAGATTTATTCGCGCGTTTGAATTAGTGCTGCATCACAATATATAATATATATACATGCCGTTATACATATAGAAATGTACATACAGTAGGTTACAGAAGCATTCGTACCCTCTAACTGGCGAATTCAAAGGATTGATATTTTTTTAGGACACAAGTTTTACAGCGCTTATCAACGTGAATGTATGACGTGTTAATTAAGCTTTCAATTGATATAAATTGAATAGTAGGGAATACAATAAGAGGTTCATTCGTTGACTACTATCACCAGGTGTTTAAAAAGAATATCTATGGACACCATTCTGTGGCATCTTGAATTTTTAGTAAAATGTTTACTAAAATTTATGTAGAATTTTTTCGTTCTATAGATCTATATTTAGTATATTAAAACTTGGTCGTAATACTATCTATATTTAAACAATATTGAATAGTATGACAATTTTAATACAGTGTTCAGTGAAGGAAGTTCTGATGCGCTTATTAAAAGTATATCGAAGACTGATACGAAGTTAGCTGTTCATACGAAAATGATAATTCTGTGACTCATTGGATATATATATTATATATGTATATGGAAATATTGCA
This sequence comes from Nysson spinosus, assembly GCA_910591585.2. Taxonomy (NCBI): domain Eukaryota; kingdom Metazoa; phylum Arthropoda; class Insecta; order Hymenoptera; family Crabronidae; genus Nysson; species Nysson spinosus. The sequence continues at coordinate 5,103,583 of OU342843.1, read as the reverse complement.
TGTACACGAGGAGTTTTAGAGACCCCGGTTCATCCGGCCGCTGTAGAAATATACCGTGAAAAGCACTCGACAGTTCCCAACCAAGCGAATAAGCCGCTAGATGTATCAAAAGGGTCGATTCTTTCAAGCAAATAAATCCTCGTCGGGGATGAAAGCGTCTTTCTCTAGTATCACCGACAAACGTTTGTACGGTGCATCATTGCATTCACAATACATCTATCATAGAAGATAGACGAGATGCCCCTAGGAAAAAGTTTAATCCACCAATCGCGAATTTCGGATCTTTTAGTCATCGAACTATTGTAATTATATCGTTGCTTGAAGCACTTGCTCGTGAAACCAGCTGACATTTTTCTAATGATTTTACGATTGTCAGAGAATTATTTCTCTTCGTCCTGTCTCGTGTCTTCGCTTTGAGAAAAACAACTAATAAATAAGTGTCTACAGAAAATGAATGTTGACTACTAGATCTAAATATTTCTAACATCTGGCGCCTCAAGTTCGTTGACCGAATATCTTCGAGTTTTTAAAAACAATTTGTACGCATTCCAAAAATAGTCTTATGACATTGGATATGTATTAATATTAATCTGCTTCCAGTAATAGGATCTTCGGTGACACATCCATATCGTCACACTAATTAGTGCATTGAAGTAATTAGATTTTCGTTTCGTGCACCCATAAGCTCAATGAATTTCGAGAGCAGAAGTTTAGCAGATCCACTTACAACTCCCTGCGGATTCGTCGAAACGATCGACGCCGCCTGTTTTGGCATCATGTATATTGACACCGGTTCGTGAATCATCTCGTTCTCTCTTCCCCTTCGTTTGTCCCCTAACAAAAAAACTTCTTTTTTCACGTTAAAGTACACGTCCGAAGAAACGTGTCGCTGGAATAGTAATTGTCGGAACGTATAATATATATATTTATCCTCCGACAAATCACCTTGAGATGCAGACCATATCCAACTACTTTCGTGTCTCGGAATCATTAAATTCTCGCGATGAAGGAAAAGGAAGAGTATCGAATGGGAAAACTGAGGAAAAGAACTCATATAAGTATAAAGAATAGCATAATATATTTTGTTGCAGGAGATTCTCGTCACGAAAGATTTCTATTGAAAACTTCTCGCGAGATTGTTATTCGAGTAGATATTTTTACTCGCGCGGAAGAGTGTAAAACATAGATGCAAAAAAACTTGAAATTTCCTTTAGTTCAAAAAGGGGTACTTTGAAATTCCTATTTAAACTCTGGTTCTATTAAAGCGATGGAATTTATTGGTAGAACTTTTGATAAAGGTGTCATAATAGAATCCGGTCGGAAGCTCCGGGCTCGCATGGCGCTTGTTAAAGTTTGATTCAAATTAAAAGTACATTTTCGCCGGATTATAGCTCTTAGCAGTAATTAGATGCGTTTCCACCTCGTAAGCCTTTATTGCCGGGGCTCCGAAGCATCGTATTAACGTTAAAAGCGTGTAGTGAATACCGTTCTTCTCCTCGCAGGATGTGCTGATAAAAGTGATTTGGGAATTAAGGGTTCCCGAATGTGAGTCACGCGTGACTGGCACGTGCTTTCCGATAATCTCTTGTCGATCGGAGTTCCCCTTTCTTCATCGATTATGTCGAAATTCTACCTCGAAATAAATCGGTACGCAGTCAGCATCAATTTCCCAAAGTCTTGTCACGGTTCGAAGTTCGATTTTCTGTTGCATCTTATCGTTCCTTGATGAACTTCTATTACCGTTTTCCAAGAGGTTGACTCGTACTACTCAAACTTTGCCTGAGCCAGTTTCACGGCACTTCTACTGAAGTGGAGGAAAATGAATATCTCCAATCATTTATGGCTACGTCAATATTAATGCTGAATTAATGCTCTCCAAGATATTGTTAATTATGAATGACATTAAACATTTAAAATGATATAAACCAGTGTGTAATTACTTGCTGATGTAAGAGGAAAATATCGCGGATTATTCAAGTTTGAATTACCTAGTAATAAATTAATTATCTTACTACTTATCGAACGGCACTAGAGAACCTTATGAAAACATCTATTGATGATTATGTTAAAAGATCGCCATTATCGATGTTTTAGAAATGGAATGTTTACGAAGTTTTATACTTACGAATGGATACAAAGATTTGATTTGTGTCTTGTATTGTGAATTCAATTATGTTACAATAAAATGATACAATTATGCGAATAACATATTAATATTACACTAAAATCTCTGTAATCTATTATTCCGTATTGCGTAAGTACAAATTACGTCTACTTTGTGGCTTATTTATCCAGTTGCGGTTGTCTTTTGCGTATCACTGTATTGCGTATCGAATTACTTCGCCACGATAGACTCAAATTACTCGTCGCATTTTAAGTGCCGGAGAGTACCGGGATCGCGATTGTTACCGCGATTGAAGGTCACGGCTAATTTCTAATCCTCTCACTCGTATCGTCGCTTCACCGTAATCAGAGGGTTTTAATTAATATTTACGTAGCACGACGCCAGCCTATCTCACCAGAAAGATCTACCACGCCATGTAGAACTGGCAAATTGGCCTCTAGGTATCCAGTCTCGGTTTGACGAATCCGTTTCCCATCGTTTTTAGTTGAGTTAAGTTAACCAGCTACCTTTTCAGTGCTTAACTACTCCCCGCCGTAACATCCTCGAATTACATGCCATTACGGAACACTTTATTACAACAAATGTTGCTAATCCTGTGTACTTCCTTGCATGACATTTTTTCTTGAATTTTGAAGTTCTTTTTCAAATTACGTCTTCAGTTTTATTGTTTTACTGCACTTATTTACTGACATTCCGAATATTCGAACGAATTCTTTTAACACTTTAATCACTGGATATTTTCCTGGATAAATTTCACGGATGACTGGTTCTCCTTGTCAAAAATTGGCCAGACATGATTTTTGCATATATGTATAATCAAAGTCAGTTAAAACTCATATATAAATTAATAAGTACAATAGGACTTTTCTCCTTCGCGAATCTTCGATGTAAACAATACATACGTCTTCCTACCTGTGCAATTAGCATGATACCACTTTAGTCTCGCCGGCCATTAAAGTGTTAATTTTATGTTAGAATTCAATCGAATCATGAGTAGTCGTTATTCCGAAGGTTGATTGGGAAGAATGTTGATGGAAAGGCAATTAAATCAATTTGATGATCGGCTTTGTTTAGTGGCTATTATCACAAAACTGGAATACCAAGAATCACAGCAAATTCACAAGGAGAGTCAGCCTCCATATTTATAGGATGATTAAGTAGACTATTAGACGTCTAGACCATGTCTCATTGTATATGTCTTCCATCTAAGGTGGTCGTATTCCAGTACGCAACTTCCTGATAGGAGACAGAGAGAGGTGAAATGTGGGAGGTAGAGAAAGTAGGAGTTATCCCGAAGGCGAGTTTGGAACCGCGATCGTGGAGATTGCTACCAGAGTACTCCATCAGACTGGAGAGACTCTCCGTGCAGATTGATGTTTGCCGTAGCCGATCGAATATTGGCAAAATTACTTGCCTTCACGGCAAGAGTTCCTTTCGTCTCATGAACCCACGTAGGGGCGTCTACCAATGGCTCTGAAAAGCTCTTATGGAGACCGGAAGCCAATACCTTTTTTTTCTATACTTCCGCGTATGAATCGTGTAATATACCTGCAAAAATGTTAGCTCTCGTATTCAGAGATATTTCACGGTGAAAAGCGTATTCCCGCTGACTTCTCAAACTAACTCTGGTTTGTTTAAAACATCGATGGTATGTGCACAGATTTCTGATTTCTGTACATGCATTTTAAGTGATGTAATTATTACCCGCTATTCATTTACTTATAAAATGATTGTCTTTATTCATTCTACTCGATTAATATTGAGTTGACTACAATTCATTGTACATATTTTACTATGTTCATTCATTGACTAATAATATTATAGACGACAGTAAACATGGATGATGATAGTCTTACCGGGCACAGATTCCACTAATCAAACCTGAAAAATGTAGGTTGCAATTTGACGCGATTTATTAAGGAAACCGTGCTCGAAGAACACCTGTGTCTTAAAGCACTTCTTGAAGCATAGAAGCGGATCGAGCGGATACGATGGGAGTAGAATAACCCTGTCCGTTGGCAGGTCATCGATCCCGCGGATAGTTAGAGTCGGCAGGAACGTCAGTTGCAGCTGCAACCATCGTCGCAGTTACCAGCGACGATGCACTGGCGCTTCCGTGATCCGATTAGGATTTATTATTCGACCAAGCGCGTGCACACCTGTGCCTTTCCACCGATCGGCCACGCCAGATAGGAGACAAATTCCACGCATTTAATGCGCTACTTCCGAGGATTTTATCAATTCCATATCCTCCGTCAGACTATAGAGACTATGCGCTTCCGAAGGAGTTCCTCAAAGTTTTTCATATTAACCCTTAAAAGCGATCATCAAACAAAAGGATCACGTTAACCCTCCAGCCGCAGGCGATTTTCATATTTTTCTGTCAAAAATTGCAGGCGCAATCTATATTTTGCAATGCAAATTAAATTAAGCAGAGAAAAGAGAAATATTTCTATTTATTAACTTATAACTTGAGGAAACGAAAATAGTATGTTTAACAAAAATACAGAAGAAAGATATTATTAAAAGTGTTTTTGAGCATGATATACCTTGATATGGTTCCAGTACATAATAAAATTCATTGAAATTCAAATCGTGCCGCCGAAATTAAGGTTTTTTAATATCCCCAAAACAAAGCTCGTACAGATTGAATTTTTACCGAAATTCCGAATAATAGACAATTATTTTAGCATACACTAAAATGGTATTACTTCCGCGTTATTTTGTCCTCGATGTTTTGGAATTCAGCACGTGTCCTGGCCACGGTTGCGATTCGTAATGAAAATCCTGCTCGCCTTTTCCTGGAATATGGAAGCCTTCAGACAAGAGGGGTGAACATTTTCCCGTATCATTCTCACGTTCACCGTATGAACTGACTAAAAATGGACTTAAGATGAAAACTCGAAGGATAGTCGGAGACGAGTCACTTCGTGATACGCGGGAAAAAGTGGAGATCTTGGAGAATAGGAAGAGAGTCACGACGGAAGATGCGGATAAAGGGAAAATGCCAGGAATAATGAACGATGTTATCAAGATGACGAAAGGGGCGGCTCGATGTAGTTTCAGGATAATTGAAAGTTATGACTCTCATCCCGGAGGCGGTATGACTTTCATTCCGGAGGTGCATCTTGCGATTCGCTGAAAGATTTCATCCGGATGATGGTACCGCGCGAACAAACGCGATCCTTTATCTAGTGCCGTTGTAGAAAAAAAAGGTTTTACACGGAGGTATTAATCCGGTGCTAATGGAAACAAATTCGAGCCGGTTCCATGGAAGTAGTCACGTGTTCCCTGCTACTAATTACACGTTTCTCTTCCTCGTTCCTTCGTTATAGGTGGTCCTGCCCCTTTGATGTCTCAATTGCCATACGGCGTGACCGTTCGCTGGACAGAATTTTGCAATTTCCTTTCGTTAGTCCCATTAATCGACGATGTAAATTGGACAACATCATTGATCTCCCAATTAGCGAAAAAGGTCTCGTTACGGCAATTTCACTCTGTTAGTAGTCTTATTCGTTATCTCGTTGTTAATACCACGACAAAACAAACCTACACTTTGTTTTCCAATAATAAATGGAAATAAATTGAATTCTTCCTAGAACGTGCTGCAGAAATATATATCGTCGAATTGCACGGCAATCGAGTATTAATTAATCTTATAAAGTTATACTATAAAATTGATGTTCTTTGGGATTCGTGGCTATGGGTTTCTACATTGTTGTACATTAAAGTGATTACTGCCGTAATGGTTGGCTAGCAATTGCAATCTGGTTGTTATTCGGACTAGGTAGCTGAGTTACGGTGACTTGCACATAATCGTGGAACCGGTAAAACACGCTTCTTTTATGGTAATTCAACAGTAATTGCATTTGTTGAATGATGGGTACCTATCTTTTTTATTCGCGAGCAACGTTGCCTGACCGATTCCAAATTGCAGAAAAAATATACGATTTTCCTCACACGACAGCGTGGTAAGAAGATGATCACGTTTGCTAATGAAATTAAAGCCAAGCAAAAATATAACTTTGCCGGTCTGCAATATTCTCAGTTGCAGACCGTTGCGACTTACAGTTTTATTGCAGGGCTTACGCGAGATAAGATTACTTACTTATTAAGTGAATTTAATTACAGCTGCTGAGCGCTGCCGAAACTCCATCGAATTCGACCAACACGAAAAGAACGTAAGTAATAAAACTGTTATAAATAACACACTAAAATTATTTCTACATTGTGAACATTTTGAAATCCGAATTATTAATATTGGAAATAAAATACTTGAATATGTATCATCTTGGTGTATTTGAATTTGCTCTTTGAAGACTTACATACTCGATATTTTTGTTTCTTCTTACGTTTTAACGAAGAAGATTCTATATTATATTATAAATCTTTCAATATTAATAATTCCTATTGATTTATTTTATTCCAAATTAAGTGAGTTTTATTCCAAATTCGTATTTTCGTACTGTTCCTCTGATTACTCAGAGAACAATAAGCCACTGGGTTAGTCATCGAGGCAGGTGATTTTGAAAACAGTCGCGATCGTCATCGGCAGACTGTGGATTAGTCGTTCGGACGGACATTCGTATCAATAATGTCGTATTAATCTGACGTAGCAGATTCCGGCGGTGGCCTCGTGACGTGTTACAGTGGCAATGCCCTCGTAATTTTTCACGGTGAGATTAAATGCGTCGAACGACAATAACACACTACGTCCGACGACAAAAGGACACGTAGTTCGAGTCGAATTTATTCCGAGTGAATTTCGAGCACCCACGCGACCAAGCCGATCTTTCGGTATACTATATTCCTGCAACGATATTTTCGTAAGGTCTGACAGTACGTGAGCCAGCTATAGATTATTTTTATATTCTTCTCGAACGAGTTGGACCGTCGAAGATACGCAGCTGTCGGGAGTAACTTCCGTTTAGTAACTCGAGTGCACTATTCTCGTGGATTTACATCTCGAAGAGAGACAAGGGAATACTCCGAATATTTTTTTCCCTCAACGTTACTTGAGTCACCGTTTGCGTAGTTGCGAACCAAACTTTCGTATTCCTGATTTCGATATACATTGGGATTCACAGTTATGCGGTTTCTTTTGGCAGGTTTTTATTCACATTTATACGGTTTTAATTTGTGGCAGTGTCAAAAAGTGTCAGCGGACCGAATGTTAAAACCTTTCTTAATTAATGGGTAGATAAAACCACGTGCAATTCTGTATTTTAAATTCCTCCTTTTATAGCTTGCGTTAGTTTAACACAGGTTTTTCACTTTGTTGCAAATAAATGTGTTGACGGTACACATTTACCGTGTAAAAAGAGACCACGGTTTAATGGAAAAGGATATGCAACAATATGCATTTGCATCTGCCGTTTAGGATGATAAAATAACAGCAAATACTAATATCAAAGACTACTAATTTGTCTATTTTGTTATTTTTTGTAGTCCTAATTAGCGTATCCCTAGTAATTAAGATGACAAAAATTTTAAAGTGATATAATAAATCAAAAGTGTTCGGTTTTTTTTGATCGATATTTCGGATGTGTTAACGATTTAGTAGTATCGCTTTTATTTACGAATCACAACGAAGATTTTGACGGCGTGTGATTAATTAATATTTAACAGGAACTGATGTCCAATCCAATTATTTAGTGATCGATATACTTGTTTGATCGATGTTCCCCAATAGATTCCAAGTTAAACGGGGTCGGTGACAGTTTGTGTCAATTTCCTCGGTATTTCCAGTACACGTTCGATCGTCGATTTCCCGGTGCATCTATGTCACTATAAAACTTGCGATAAACCTCGCACAAATAAAACTCACGGGGCAGTGTTTTTTATAGGTGCTTTGCACAGAAAATGGTCGAGAATATTGCCATACTTTTATCGCGTTCTATCATTGTCACTGGTGACAATGAAACGTTGTCTTCCTTCTATCAACCCTTATCGTGTGACAGTATTTCTCACCGTAGTAATTTACATTTTAAATATCAACAAATTTAACGGCATCTATAAATTCGCCTTAAAAAATCATCTCAATTCATTGAGCATTCTCCACATTTTCATATAATATATACATAAATATGACGCCATCAAAATCTTCGTCGCGATTCGCCAATAAAAGCGCTACTACCAAATCATGAACGCTTCTGAAGTATCGATTAAAAAATAATTACTTTTGATCTATTCTTTCATTTTATAACATAAGCAACGTACATCGACTAGATGTGTAAACATAATATAATATTTATTTTGCAGTTGTTTACTTCATATTAGTTTTCGGAATTCAAGATGAATGGTACGAAGGCGTATAAAACATGGAACAATGTGGGTTGGGGTAATTAAAGAAGCGAGCAATATTAAGTAATTACAGTTTCTGTCAACGTGATTATCGGTTCACTGGTTTTCGTTAGAAAAGCTGATTAACCTCGACGGTAATCCGAGAGACTCACTTTCGTAATTTGCCACCTACGTCCCCCCCCCCCCCGGCTACCACCGTCACCTTCGTAGAGCTGCTTTCTATAGGGGTTAACGAGGTCGCCCGCGAAACAACCCAGTCGGAACCCTCACCTTCTTTTCTGCTCTCCTTTTTTCTTCCTCATGCATATTTAAATTGACCGTCCGAGGGAAATTTATAAGTAGCTATAGTCTGGTTTATACTGGCTATGTCTAATGCATTACTCTCGACCAATCCTTCGCGAGTATTCCCGTAAGCATTTAATACTGCATGATCAATTTGTCTTCGGAATAATTTTATTTCTCAATCCACATACTAATGACTGTATCATTAATATCTTGTTAATTACCGATGTGTGATGTACTTCCAGAAGTTTGTGATAAGAAGAAATTGTTTTATTAGCAGGCATAAGGTGCCAAGCTGTTTTATTTATGCAGGGTAGTGTGGGGATAATTTAGGAATTTTTTGGAACTTTTTGGGATAGTCTAAGAATTTTTTATGTGCCTGAACATGTTCTAAGATCATCTTGGATCGAAACAAGCCGATTAAAAACTGTTTGCGGTCGAACAATAGGTCAGACCAAAACGGAAAAATGTAAAGGGGTATACCTTCAAAAATGGTCAACAAATGAAAGTCGCCAAAATCACTTCTAAATGACCCAAATCGATGGTAGATGATGTATAAACATATTCTAGGACGATTTCTGGTCGAAAGAAGCGGTTAAAAAATTTTTATTGGTCAAAAATGGGTCGACCCAAAATCGCAAAAATGTGAAGGGGTATACCTTCAAAAATGGTCAAAAATTAAAAGTCGCCAAAATCGCTTCTACATGACCCAAATCGATGGTATATGATGTATAAACATATTCTAGGATGATTTCTGGTCGAAAGAAGCGGTTAAAAAATTTTTATTGGTCAAAAATGGGTCGATCCAAAATCGCAAAAATGTGAAGGGGTATACCTTCAAAAATTGTCAAAAAATGAAAGTCGCCAAAATCGGTCCTACATGGCCCAAATCGACGGTATATGATGTATAAACATATTCTAGGACGATTTCTGGTCGAAAGAAGCGGTTAAAAAATTTTTATTGGTCAAAAATGGGTCGATCCAAAATCGCAAAAATGTGAAGGGGTATACCTTCAAAAATGGTCAAAAAATGAAAGTCGCCAAAATAAATTCTAAACGACCCAAATCGATGGTAAATGATGTATAAACATATTCTAGGATGATTTCTGGTCGAAAGAAGCGGTTAAAAAATTTTTATTAGTCAAAAATGGGTCAAACCCAAGTCGAAAAAATGTGAAGGGGTATACCTTCAAAAATTCTCAAAAAATGAAAGTCGCCAAAATAAATTCTAAACGACCCAAATCGATGGTAAATGATGTATAAACATATTCTAGGATGATTTCTGGTCGAAAGAAGCGGTTAAAAAATTTTTATTAGTCAAAAATGGGTCAAACCCAATTCGAAAAAATGTGAAGGGGTATACCTTCAAAAATTCTCAAAAAATGAAAGTCGCCAAAATAAATTCTAAACGACCCAAATCGATGGTAAATGATGTATAAACATATTCTAGGATGATTTCTGGTCGAAAGAAGCGGTTAAAAAATTTTTATTAGTCAAAAATGGGTCAAACCCAAGTCGAAAAAATGTGAAGGGGTATACCTTCAAAAATGGTCAAAAATTAAAGGTCGCCAAAATCGCTTCTACATGACCCAAATCGATGGTATATGATGTATAAACATATTCTAGGATGATTTCTGGTCGAAAGAAGCGGTTAAAAAATTTTTATTAGTCAAAAATGGGTCGAAACCAAGTCGAAAAAATGTGAAGGGGTATACCTTCAAAAATTCTCAAAAAATGAAAGTCGCCAAAATAAATTCTAAACGACCCAAATCGATGGTAAATGATGTATAAACATATTCTAGGATGATTTCTGGTCGAAAGAAGCGGTTAAAAAATTTTTATTGGTCAAAAATGGGTCGATCCAAAATCGCAAAAATGTGAAGGGGTATACCTTCAAAAATGGTCAAAAATTAAAAGTCGCCAAAATCGCTTCTACATGACCCAAATCGATGGTATATGATGTATAAACATATTCTAGGATGATTTCTGGTCGAAAGAAGCGGTTAAAAAATTTTTATTAGTCAAAAATGGGTCGAAACCAAGTCGAAGAAATGTGAAGGGGTATACCTTCAAAAATGGTCAAAAATTAAAAGTCGCCAAAATCGCTTCTACATGACCCAAATCGATGGTATATGATGTATAAACATATTCTAGGATGATTTCTGGTCGAAAGAAGCGGTTAAAAAATTTTTATTAGTCAAAAATGGGTCGAAACCAAGTCGAAAAAATGTGAAGGGGTATACCTTCAAAAATTCTCAAAAATTGAAAGTCGCCAAAATCAATTCTAAACGACCCAAATCGATGGTATATGATATATAAACATATTCTAGGATGATTTCTGGTCGGAAGAAGCGGTTAAAAAATGTTTATTGGTCAAAAATGGGTCGAGTCCAAGTCGAAAAAATGTGAAGGGGTATACCTTCAAAAATTGTCAAAAAATGAAAGTCGCCAAAATCGTTCCTGCATGGCCCAAATCGATGGTATATGACGCCTAATGATGTTCTAGGGCCGTTTTGGGTCGAAAGAAGTGGTTTAAAAAATTTTTTGGTCAAAAAATGGGTCGACCCAAAATCGCAAAAATGAGAAGGGGTATATAACTCGCAATCAGACTTCTTATAATTATATCATCTTAATGGCCACAAAATTACAGTGATTAACGAATTGAAATATACCCATAAGATACGTTGTTTTGAAATTTCTGAAACATAGAAGAGAATTTTATTAGTACTTTGTGCTAGCGTTTTCTCGCTAAGAATTTTATTCAGGATTCGTTCGCATTAGATACACCCGATACATCTTCCGGCGTCCTCGAAAATTTCTGAGGAAAGGTAGTGCAGGAGGAAAATTCATTTCACTTCGTCACTCGACTTCGACGTTCAATTTGCTCCCACACGGGAGCAAATTCTACTCATCTATCCGGGCGTCGCGACGCCCCGGATAGTATCGGTGCACGGATTGCAAGGCAAGAAGCTCTCGTGAATCCGTTCGGTGATGCGCGACGATGAACGAACCCATCTCTGTCAATAAGGAATTGCAACTTCGTTTTGCTGCCTTGAACGGACGACATGATTCGCAGTCTTCTCGCGCGAGCACGATTCTCGTCGATCCAGGAAATTTCATTTTTATGGAGGACTAGGGATATAGGGGTTGTATACACTATGGATGGTACTGTTAGCTCTATATTCAATTTGTAAATTACATTTTTGGGAAATCAAGTTTTGTTGACATCGAAAATATATCTGACATGATTAAATGTGATAAGATTTATGTATGAAAAAAGAAATATAGCAACATGGTGTGGTCATCCAATAATATAACATAATATTATTAATCGTATATCCAATTCATAATAAGTCATAGATTGCATTTTGTTTTGAACTCTGAATAAAATTAACGAAGTCTTATTATTAAAGAAATTACAACCTGCTTGAAATGTCTAATAAAGTACGTCTTTAATACGGATGATTATGACGTAAGTTGATCAGAAAATATTAATATAAAAATGCTTTCCCAAAGGATTCGATGAAAATGATTAGTCTTTTAACGATTCGAAAATTGAGTGGTCGACATCAGGAAATGTAAGTCGTGTATTATGGACAAAGGATTGGCGGAGTCGTGTTAAAGCAACTGTGGGTTTATTCGGTAACTTCTGCTTGAGGCTCCTTTCTCAAAGGACTGCTCCCAGGATTTCCGACCAACAAAATGAACGATTCCGTTTGACCAACGTGTAGATTCCACTGTAAGCTTGGTTGGGCGTGTTTTCGCAAGCTTTCAAAAGCTAGCTCATAGAAACAAACTTTCAAATGACCAATCATCCCCTTATCTTGTTTGCATTCGCCATTTAGTCCGTGGAATTGATTTATCAAATAATTTAGCCATTTCGACGAATTAAAATCCAAAGTTTTCGTAGAGGTACACTGACTTTGATCAAAACAGACCGTTCCAACCAGGTTATAACGATTCCAATTTAAGTGAGATTCTGCCTACTTCAATAAAGGTGATTATACTGGAAAAGTCACAAAAGTAAAAATGTTGCGCGCGATTCGAGTGTCTCGTTCGTGAAAGCAGTTAGAGAACAACGAAAGGTGACGGCGCGAAGAGGAGATTAAATGGCACCTCCAGCAAAAAGCTTTAATTCCACTTTTTCCCGAGGTTTTAATCAACGGCCAGTTTCGCCGCGTAATCCCGCCAGGGGATGCGCTGTTAGCGAGAGCTTTTGCCAAAAACCATCCGATCGTATCCGTTCCGCATAGAGCCTCGCGCACTGCATCCACGAATCACCCTCACCGGTCACAGAAATATTTCCTTTGATCGTCCTATATTCTCCGATTTCCGGTTTAAAAAATAACGCACTGTATACTTTTATCGTATATTTCCACAGAAATATATCGAAGTATTGCATGTGTATGTACGTGTGTCGTGTATGATGGGAGAAAAGCAAATCTCCACGAAGTGGCTTACAGGATCCTGTTATGCTTTGTATGCGTGACGTACAGCGAGCTGGAAAAGTTGGCTAATAAAACCGGGAAATTTGTGAGAAACCTTGAAGCAAGCCCTTTTATCTACGGCTTCAACAGTGCATCTTGAACGTAATTATTACTAAGTTTGCACCCTGCACTTAGTTCCTGGTTTGATGTATGCACGGTGCGTAAAAGTTTTATGAAACATTAGGGTGGCACGATGCCTATATGTTGGTTCTTATCATACTTCTTGCCATTGGACCACTTTTATCGGCAATTAAAGAGACAATCTTTTTAAAAAATGTCTCCAACGATTGTATAAGGAAAAGTTGATTCTTGCTTCGTTAAGTGGTTCGTAGATAAAGGCGATTATGGAACATTGCATATAGTAAACAATATTTGATTTTAATCCTCTTAATACTCAAAAACTGAAAATCGGATGTACTGTTTTTGTCAGAAATACTTTCAGCCGATATTTTGGCTTTACAAAGTATCAATAAAAATGTTTACATTTCTGAGCTGTAAAATTTGGATGTTCTTGAACTGAAAAATCTCAATTTTCCTGAGCTGCAAAATATCTATTTACAATTAATTAAACCTTATTCTTCGTACAAATTTTCGACGTATTGTATATGGAAAAAGCTTATCCTTGTTTCGTTAGAATAATCAGTCATGAATGAAACCAATTAGAAATTATTAATAGATAACTGATTTATTAACCTACCCTAGACCTAACCCCACGGTCAATAAAAGATAGATAGCATATCAAGAATGAACCAAGGCGATCATATGGAAACCAATTATCCCAGGGTCATATTTTATTTACGATATCAGTGGGAACTCAGAAACCCTTATACCGGAAGGATGTCTAAGAACAATGCTCTAGTTCTGTGCAGTAATGAAAATATAAATTTTAAAACGATTAGAATTTACTAGGTTCCTTTAAAACAAGTGCCCCAGGGAGCGTACTGAATTCTAGCGGTACGTATGGGTTTGGCGAACCCAGGGACCCGAGCCTAAACAGTGAACCTTATGAATAAACAAAATAGCTACACTTTCGAAATAAGGGCGGGTGCATAGAAAATACCATCCAGTTTGATGCTCTTCCTCGTAGACTACCCTGTAATTAAAATTTGGGCAGCTATGAATAAATAACATTCTTTCTTAATTACACATTCGATTTCGCGATGGTATTCACGAGCTGCCAGAGAAATGGCAAAAGGTCATCGGCTATAATGGAAATGATTTCAATGGTTGATCTGTTTTCATTCTTTTTAAATAAGACTTTTGATTGTACGACAAAGTCGGAAAGAATTCTGGTCTACACTGATTATAATTGTTACAGAGATCCGTACAAAATGGGTTTCATAAATGGCTTAATAATATGACTAGTCGATCGTAAAGTTTTCGTTAAACATGTACTCTACGGTTCGTCAGGGTAAACCGAATTAAAAGTTCGAAGTCGGAGGTCCTTAAAAGCATTTGACGTCGTGCAAACAAAATCCTCTTGAGTCGGTCGTCGACCCCGGGGCAATTTCCTCGTCGTCAACCCTTGGCAACGAGCTTCAAGTTCTCGCATATAAAATCAAATACAACGGTAGTTAAACCAAAAAGTTTACGCACGCCGGCTGTCGCGATGGAGCTCGTAGACTTCCCGAGTTAGTACTACCAGTGTCTGACGTACAACGGAAATGAGAAAATTCCTTTCTCTTGTAACAACGTCGAACGATTTACCACCTGACATTTCGGCGCACGTGTCATCCTACCAGAGAAATTAAGTGTGCCTAATGCATTTTATCCTGCCTGACCTTTCACGGAATTCGCATTTCCTTTGTGCCAGTCAGGACGCAAGTTCAACGAATAAACTTCCTTGATTTTGCTTAATTGCCAGCGATGAAGCGGTTTTTACGTGAGACTCGAAATAATCACTGAATTAAAGAACCACGAGTACATAAATTTCCCGAGTACCACGTAAAATACAGTGGTTGAAAGAGTTTTGAAATTATGGTATTTCATAAAATAACTTTGGTCGATTTACATGAAATATTCATTCATAAATATTATATGTTTCTAAATAGAGGATTTACGTGTGATTCGTTTAGATTGTAATTACCATAATTTTTTAGGTATCCTCGAGAGGAAAGTTACAGGAAATTATTTATTGAAGTTGAAATTCCGTGTTTGCAGAAGTCCTTTTATTTTCACGATTCCGCGGTCGGGGAACACGTAACTCGTATATTATGTGATATCAAGCTACCTAGGGGCTGCGGATTTAACCGTCATTTTTTATGAGTTCTTTGGGAATTGTCAGAAAGTTTTAAAACCTCTGAAAGGACATTTAAAACCGTTTTGAGGGTGGACAAAAGCTGGATAAAATGGAAGAGGACTCTTCGAGAGCATCCCCGGCAAGTCAGCGAAAATTTCGATTGCAGAGAGAAAAGCTACCATCAAATAATTCGAAGGGAAACTCCGTAGGGCCGATCGCCCGAAGGGTGGCGATCGATTGATCGGTGACTCGTTAAACTAATAAGATAGAATGACACACGGGATTTTTTATCCACCCTTCTTGATACGCTAAATGTGGTTTTCATGGGGAGGGGGAGAGAATTTTCCATCGGTCTCATCATCGTGACGTGACAAATTTCAAACGAATACTTTCCTAGTAGAATTCATTCGCTTATACGCACCAGCCGTTTATCAATAATGATTACTTTAAATTATTCACACAAGATTTTATTCAAATTTGCAAGAAATAATAATGGCTCCATGTGTTTCTTTAGACACGCACCCTAAAGATAATGTATCTCCATGCAATTCGACACAACTGTCGGTCGAATCAGTTCGAATGTAGTCCATAAAAAAAGAGGAATTTGAATAACATAATCTTCCTTCCCCTAACAATAACTTTCAAGCTCTTACCTTCCTTAATCTTCTTTCGAAAGCGACGGCGTCATTCTCTAAAGATAATCCACGACTAAGGAACCCCAAAGTGGAATACAAAAACCATCGAATCGAGCATCCCGATGTAATTCGGGGGAGAAAACGGTTCGGCCTTTCGATCGAATCAATGACAATCTTCGGTGGAAACGAGCCGGGTGGAGTAGAAAAAAAAGGAAATTTTAAAGACGGCCTGAATTGGAAAGTGGGTCAGCGAATTTTACGATCGGCATGGAAAGCCTTTACTGCCAACATAAAATCAATTCCAGCGTTATGCACGATCGTTATCCCTTCCATCCTTTCAGCTTTCCCTGCTTTATCTTAATCTACCACATCTTTCCGGGTATCCGGCTGAATGCCGATCGAACTTCCAAAATCGAATCTCCCCGAATATTCGATCGCGACCTACTTTCGTGCTTCCGTTCCTCGACTCTCTGTTACTAATTTACGGGGATGTTTTCCCGTATCAAAACACTCTTGATACTCGTGCCTCCACGAACTCGCCGATAGCAGCCAGACTTCTGCCAAACGTGGTAGTTGCGCTTGTTCCATCAACGATAAAACGATGAATTATGAAGTAATATACAGTGCCG
Organism: Nysson spinosus; assembly: GCA_910591585.2. Lineage (NCBI taxonomy): Eukaryota > Metazoa > Arthropoda > Insecta > Hymenoptera > Crabronidae > Nysson > Nysson spinosus. Next base: position 5,086,883 of record OU342843.1, on the reverse strand, counting down.
TCCGAAAATGCTTAAGCGAATTTCAGAGGTGTGTTTTACCGAGTTCGTGGAGCGACAAGAAGTTTGCGTGCCTAATTGAATTCGAAACGAGTTATTGTCCTTCGGTGTCGAGCGTAAGAAAAAGTATGACAAGCGGCGTTTAATTCACTTTTTATCGGAATACAATTTATAGATGTACATAAATTACGAGGATATTTAAACGATTCGGGAATATTTTATTGCGTACAACGTTCCCCGTTTCCAGTCTGAAAAGTTAAATCAAGTTCTGGGGGGTTTCGAAGATATAACGCGCGACAAGTTCAGGGCAGACTGCTCACGTTTTAAACGTCAATTTTTTATACGAAACCTGTGTCTTTTACAGGATTAAAAATGTAGGATCATAAAAGTTTGAGCCGAGTGTGGACGTATCTTTCCAAAGAGGAATGTATATAAAAAAGATAAACATTCGGTAACTTATATAATACGGAGTTTCTTGTGCGTGATGACTTGAACGCATCAAGAATACTCATAATTTATTGAGTAACAGTGAACCCATGGTGAAATATAGACGTCGTAAATACATTTTTTTCGCGTGACACGTAGAACCGCTTCGCGAGTAACTTCAATGGCTGTCGTAACATTTTATTTAGCTCCAATTAACGCAGCAGCGCCCGTCTATTTTTAAACTGATAACCGTGTTATCACCTCGTATTTTGCGACCATGTACGCACACTATTTTTGACTCTTGGTCGCAAGTGCGACGTTAATAGATTGATGCACGGTGAGATCCATCTTTGATTATTTCATAAAATCACGTTATTCAAATGTCAACGTACATACTAAGTACGTACTGCAACTTGTAATTAAATGAACCGACTCATATGTTCATATATGTTCATATAGCTTCGTATATATTCATACAGGTCCATGTACAATGAACATTCATATCTTCAAATACGTAAATATAGAATTATATGGATTCATATGTTGTCATATATGTTTAAATACATTAATACAGGTTCATATGCGATCAGATATATTCATATACAATTAAATGCAATTTAATATGCAATTTAATATCCATTCACTAATTTTCATTTCTTTCGCTGCTAATCAACCATCTACGGTTCGTTGAATTTTTCTTGATTAAATGAAACGTGTATCGCGATGTATTTCGTGAAACAATTACAGGGAAAGAGTGAGTTGAATTTATTGAAAATGCTGTCGTTTGGAATGTGCGAAAGCTATTTTCTTGGCGTGCGATCGCATCTAGCCAAAAATATATCGAACGATGAAAAAACAATGTGACGTCGAAGCTGCAAGCCTACGTATAAATACGCGGAGGAAAATATGCGAGCTCCCGCGAGAGAATTGCGCAATGAACAATGAGGAAGCTATTTTAGAATTACATCGCTTGACGATGACGTTGTCAGCGTTAAATGAAAAACGTAATCACAGTGAATTATTTGGTTTTCTTTCGCCCATTGACAAAAAAAATAGAAAGCTTTCGTTCCACGGAAGGTGAGATGGAAAGACGGTAGTTTCATTCAATGTTTGTTAATAGATATTGTATAAGATTTATGTAATAATCGTGTATCATTGTATGTCTTAATAACTCGATATAAGTCAATATATAGATAATAACGTGAACTATCCACGTAGCGCTACTCAACTATATTGACTTTCACCTGTTCTTCGCGAATGAAGGAGTTATTACGATTCCATCTTCTTACATTCCAATCGCACTAAAATCGACCTTTCGGGTAACAAAGTTTTACTAATGACGAAATTCCGGGAAAGTGAAAGTCTATTAATATCGAACTTCCGGAACAGGAATAGTAATTAAAACCGGGCTCCGATAAATCCAAATTTCAATAAGATCAAAATTCTCAAGAAACAAGTTCCTTAACTTATCGTTAGTCGCGATAACACGAAAGTCCTTCGAAAGTATATCAACTTCCAAAATAAAGCAGCCATCTATCACACGATTTAACATGATATTTATTCATGGACGATATTAAAACAAGAATCATTTGACAAAAACAAATATTGCTTATAAATTAAATCTCATAGATCCATCAGAAGTATCGATATTAATATTTCATATTCATTTTCAAAGACACAAGATAAGCCGAACGTTTCTACCATCCAATTTCTAGAGAGCACGCAGGAAATACGTTATAATTTATGATTGGCTTTGACGATATATGATACTGAAATTAATTAGTATAGATGGATATAATTCGCGAGATACAGGGACATTATTTACGCAAATGCTCCTCGATATTTCTCGATGAAGCACACGCTGGTATGACGCCACGAGGACAAGCACGAAAATGATGGTTGTATGCGCGATTACATTCTGTTAGCTTGGAATATCGAAATGATAAACGATAATTACTCTGTGTACTCGTCATCGTCACTCTACTCGCGGTGGAGAATCGTATGACGTCCTACACGTGTGACGAGTGCACGCATTAAGGGTACATATGCAGTGTGCATATGCAAAGTCTGCAAAGTGCAACATCTGAACCGTTAAAATATGAAGCTGTAAACGAATCACCTGCTGGAACTAAATAGACTCTTCTTCTCACTTGATTCCGAACGAATGAAATCCACCGGTTTATTAAAACGATTAATTAATGCACCAAAATGACGAACTCGAAGATCTTTTATTTGATTCAATCGACTAGAATTTCTTTTTCCTTCAAATTTCAATTCATTTAATCCCTTGTCTTTTAATGGAATATATTTGGGGTTGTTTTATCATCTTGAATTTTTCAGTATCGTGAAACTCTGTGCCAGGTAAAGTCACGCTTAAATATGCAGGTTACTCGAATTTCCCTGCGAAATGTAGATAAACCGATTGCTGTTAAATGAATTATTAAATCATGATCGCACAGGTGCAGCAAATGACCATCCACCCGGTATACGGTTTCAGCGATATCAATGATAATTGGCAACGCGTTTCGCCAATAATCTCTAATTGAAAAACGTGATGATTGCTTGTACAAATACACGGCGGGTATAGTGTGTTACATTTTAAAAAGCCTTTTTATTTGTACACTACGCTTCGCGTAGGACAAACCTGAATTTGCCATATTTATTAAATTCCTGTTATATGACATCGATATAGAGACTGGGATTTTATCAGAATATAATCACTATGAAACAGTGGAATCTCGGCATTTCTCCGCCTGGAATTGTCACGGAATCGTGACAGATTCGGGAGATGAGTTTCCACATTGGAAATCGTTCAGCTGTGGGAACTGAATTTCACTCCGATGGATACGCGTAATTGAACGATGGAATGGTTGATCGGCGAGAAATTCAAAAGCCGCGAATCCATTTGAAATTTATATTTTATCTCCGCTTCTGTTGACTGTATCGCTGAAAAATTATATACTACATTGGGTGTCCTCTAATGTTGAATATCTTTTAGATTACCGTTTTATAATCACCTAGTTTAGTATTTATATTCTTATGGGTTTATCATCTTTTACTTAACAGTTTGACTGCCGGTCTGAAATCCGTGTTACGCGATAGGTGTTATATATTTGCGAGGTGCTATACCTTGCAATACAAACATGTACATGTATATCACATCGAAAAACCAAACTGTTTAAGTACTCCATGATATGTTAGTTACTTTACATTGTGATCGCAACATTTAAAATATTGAAAATTTTACAAATATTAGGGACATACTTGATTCGAGTTTTAGTAATATTAACATCGTCGGTTATCAGTGACCTCCACGGTAGACAACGTTTTGAGTATTTATATTCTTACAAATAACTCTGTGAATAGTAATTTGAAGAATAGATTTTTATATAATTCCAGTATTGATAGAATCAAATTCTAATGGTACGGCATTTCTAATCATTTAACTGATTATCATAAATCAAATATATTATTCAATGTACCATGAGTTATCCGTGGAAACGCGACATTTGCAAAAAAAATTCTGACCTTAGTACTCATTGAAGAAGCTAAAAAACATAATGTTAATCAGGCTAATTTTGCCAACGATAAAAATATCAGGTTAACAAGAAGCTGGAAATCAGTTTCTATGACTTGCTAAAAATCATTGTCAGTAAGTACTTGCTAAAGTAATGCATGATAAGTTAAAAATATCCAGCAACATGCGACTAAACCAAGTTTCAAATAACATAATTTAATATAGAATTTACAATATTTCGTATATTTTACAATGATTTGAACGATTCGAATTGTTTCAACGGGGATGGAAGCTTTAACAAATTTGATCGCTATTATTAGTACAAGTGCCAATAAATTATTTAGACGTCGGCTCATGTTTGAGAAGACATGAATTTGTTCGCGATTTGTAAAAGCTACTTCATATTAATATTAATAAGATGTAAGTCGATGACGATTAGAAGATCGCAATAATTATCGACGGTTGTTCCGTGATTCATTGTTTTTCCGAGGTATACAATATACAGCTAGTAGATAATTGGTCTCCTACAGCTAAGAGATAATTGCCAGGGCTATCTATTCCTGGCACTCTCGATCCATCTTCTTTACGAGGCTGTTTATCACTGGTCATTCATTAGTCGCATTTTCGTTTCGTTACGCACTTCTCTAGTGAAGCATAACATCTCGAAATAACTCTTTATCGCGAATAATGCATAAGTAGACACCAATGAGGGCATCTTCGGACAATAAACACTGCATATTTTGTCAACCATAAAAATGTTGGTATACAGAAATCGTATTAAACATATGTCTACTCTTCAAGCTCCTCGAAAAAATTCATAATTAATTAATTATGAATGATTTCATTATCGAACAGTCCAACTCATATATATGCGGTAATTACAAACATATCGCACGGATTTAATTTATTATCAAATCGAAAGTACCCAGGTAATGTCGGTTTTTGGAGAAACTCCTCGGTTCACGGGTCAATGTCATTGTTATTATCATTATGTTTATTATATATCATTATTAGCACCATTATTGAAGTCAATAATGAGTGGAGTAGAAATCCAGCGGAGCATTATTTAATATTAAAGAACCTACGAGGCAGTGAGTTATAGCATTGAACGACGCTAACTTGAATAATATTGCGACATTTCTCGTACGTAATACTTAGCGAGTAAGCAAGCGGCACGATGTTCGAAAATTATAACCATCGTTACAGCCTCATTAACGACTCTCGAGCGAAAGCATTATGCAACCGGAGCGACCGGAATCAACAACGTGCAAAAGCATGGGAGAATATTCGACGCGATAAACTCGCGGAGGGTAGAAGGGGTGGGTTCGGTAGTAGGGAAAAAAAGGGAGGGGGAGGAAAAAAAATAAAACGGTACCGACGGCAACACGAAGGCCAGGGATGAGTGGTTAATGGCCCCCCGGTGGTCAAGAGCTCCCTCCAATCAAACGGCGTGAAAAGGGGAGAAGATAGAGAGGGTGCAGCGCAAAAGTTAATCGTCCACGAGGTGACATTTGAAGAGGAAAGCGGAGTGCAAGTGGAGGGAAATAGATGGGGGTGGGCGAATCACGTAAAATGGAAGTGCGAGCTCGAGGGTGAGAAAGAGCAAGAGAGGGTGAGAGAGTGTCGGTAGCAACGACAAAGATAGCGGTAACCACCGAGTGGGTGGATAAAGAGAGACGGAGAAAGAGAGGGTGAAAGCTGCATTGCAGTACCCCGACCCTGGATAACTCAAGCCCCATCTATTGGTTCGTCTGTGTGAATCCACCACCGTTCAAGTAATTGGCTCCCCTTCGAAAATAAAGAAATGTACGAGACCCTTTTTGAGCTTACAGAAACGTCATTGGTACTTCTGACAGCTCAAGCCGAAGCTATTAGCAGCGAGTATCCAAGAAAATTGCTATGATAAATGGGACCAAAATTCGTCACTCTGTGCGCCAGACTTAACGTTAATTATCAAACTTCTTACAATATCATCGACGGCTTTAATTATGGAGTCGCGTACAACTTTGAGTTTGAAATATTGTCGAGCAAATTTTGTAGCCGCATTCATTCTAAATAATTTCTCAAATTTCCAAATTGAAACGGGAACTGTAGCGTTGATGTATTGGAATTGTTTGGAGGGGTGTAAGTATCTTTAGATTCGGGGTACTTTATTCGGCAGTTGAGTGTCTTTATTGCATCGCTGATCCGAGCACTTTGGACTCGAATTACGTATAATTTTTGTCGATAGACCTTCGGAGGATGAAGTCTTAGAGTCGCAAGCGGAGAGATGTGTTGCACGTTCACGGAGCCCCTTAGTTTTTCCAGCAAATTTATTCATTGCTAGGGTGGTGGGATACCGGGTAATGTTCTTCAGGGAAGACGAGAGTGATTCTAATTTTCTGAAAGACGCAGTAAGGACTCCCCGAGACGGATGTATATCCTTCGCAGAAAATTTCATGAGGAAGTTTCGCCAAGGGAAAATACGACGGGGAAATCGTCGCGGGGAAACTCTTTACTAAAACGCTTAATACCAGCATATAAAAGTATTTTATTTTCGAAGAATAATGTCCCACGGTATTCGGCTGTTCTCGACCAAAGAAATAATTTACATTCTCCTTGCGGTATTTCCCTTTCGTCAGAATTCTCGTTAGGAGCTTTTTTGGTTTCGCATTAAATTCTCCGCGACGTAGTTTTCCTCGACGATGGAAGCATTTCTTCATAATTCTTAGAAAGTGTCTCCGGATAATGGCCTCCGTCATAGCAAAGGAATTAAGGAGACGATTACGGGACTGGGGTAAATGAAAATGTTTTTTCAAACGTCAGCTTTTTTTATTCCCCGAAACTTATTAAATTTTCCCAATGAGTTTTCTCTATCCGCGCAATTCTCCTCAGAGAGTGCGTGCTCTTTCAGCTGTGTAAGATCTTTGCTAGTTTACAAGAGAGAAAAACGTTTCCACCTCGAACCCGGACCTCTTTCGCTTCCGTGTTCTTTCATTAATCAAAAGAATTCATCGTCCTGTGAAATTACTTCGTTGGAAATTTAAGTCACACCGACCTCGTAATAACTCCTTCAAATATCACATATCCGTGAGAATTTTCAATTCTGATTTGAATTTTTCTTTACCTTTATCCCACCTGTTCCAACGCGGTCTTATTAATTCGCTGTCGACGATATTCATCTTCGAATTGCAAAATTCCTGAAGTGAAGAACTTCCCGCATTTACATATTAATAAAAGGAAACCACTCTGCTTCCGTGAAATATCAATGTAAATTTCATTTACCAACGTTTACCATAGAAAAATGTAACACAGATACAACCCCCCCCCCCCCCCCCCGTTGTTTTATCACGTGAAACCTATTCGCGTTTATTCAAGTATCTCATAGGTTTCTCTTGAACGACACAACCCCTCTTCCAGCAGTGTTACCCTCATCGACCACGACAGAAAATACCCCACAAAAGCTCTCTGAATGGAACTCAGAATTTAATCGAGAAAACACGCGGGGGTTCGATGCCAGTTTTAGCTGCCACGATTACCGATATGTCTCCCGCCTTAAGTCTCCAACATTTATCCAACGATATAACAAAATCTTTATATCTTTATCTCTTCTTAACATTCTTATTCTCACCGCACAATAGAGACTCCATCGTTTTATATCTCTAAACGTAAGGTTTACAGGACCAAGAAAACAATATTCCAAAGAATAAATGAATATTTTATTCATAAATGTCCGAGATGATCCCATCTTCGGTATATATTTCTCAACAATTTCTTTTATCTTTATTAACACATTTTGCGCGGGTGACATAAAAATATGGCTTCTCCATGTTATCACTAAACCGGCGCCGGCGACGTAAACGTACGTCTTTTATGTAATTTTTAATCGAAATGTAATAATTTTTGTCAGTGGTTAAGCACATTTTTTGGATGGCAGATACGGCGCAAATGTATTAATATTAACCCTTTGCTCTCCGAGCATTTTTGAATGCGACTGGTCACCAGTTAAAGTGAAGTTTTTGAAACCGAATATTTGAATAGATTTACGTTCTTATTAAGTTTTACAATTTCATAGAAAATGTACAAAACATACATCTTGCAAGATGTGCAGTTTGGATGCAAATTGCATATCTCACCGTAGCGAAGCTAACGGAGTGTAAAGGGTTAAAGAATTTCTCTGCTTTAATGCTATAGACAATTTTTTTAGTAATATTATAATATAATGCTACTGTTTGTAGATAATATTTGTAGACAACTCGGTTCTTATCATTTTGAACTTGAGATTTTATTCTCCCTTCTACTTTATTTGCCTGTTCCTTGACCCATTAGTCCCACGGTGATTTCAAAGTGGCTGCTCGTCAGGAATTCCTCCAAAAGTGGCCCCTCGAAAAGCTTCCAGCCAGAAATGAGACCGGGATTCAATTTATTATTCGCAAGGATGATCCCTCGCGAATAAGCTGGAGGAAACCGAGAGTGGAGATTGAGGTATTTGTACGTTATTAGTAAGTTAACGGAGGTAAATGAATAAAAGGGAATCATCAGTGGGTTGGGATAAAGGGTAATAATTAAGAAGAGGAACTAACGATCTAAAGCGAAACACTGTCGCGCTGGATGGTCTTCATTAGTAACTTCCCTTTAATTAAGATAATATTCGAACTTCACTTTTACACCGTCATTACTTCTTCAATCTCGACGTTTATCTTGGTATTTATGAATCATTGATTTTTAATCCAACTAAGATCATACCTCATCTCTTCCGATAAACTTCGGGAATCAAGTCTGCGCGTAATGAATTCGCGGAATATTAAATTAGATGAAATTCAATTAACAATTGCTTCTTGTTTATATGGAGAAGATTAACGTGGTATTCAACGAGTGTTGAAGGAGAAATTCTCGGTTGAAAACTTAATGAATTTATCGTTCGAAATCCGTGCAAGCGGTTGGCATGCAACTTGCCGAGAATAGTCACCGTTAATCACCGTTCAGCTAAGCATGGATTAACAATATCCAGTTCTGACCCAGATTCTTTGTTTCACCAATGATACGAATACCTTCGTGCCACAGTTTACACTGAGATAATACCTTCGAATTTTCGGCACCGAGTTTGCGAAATTCCTTGCGGCCAGTTCGCCCGTGAAATCCTACTCGTGCAACTACGAAATCGTTTCACTCCTATCCCTCGTTTCACTTTGCGGTACCTTCCTTAACACTAGAACTACCGAACACACACCAAGTTATAATTTTACATTTATTTATATATAAACTATTACTGTAGGGTGCAATTTAATTAATGGTTTCCATTATGCGCGTTATGTACATCATCGCGGTTGAATATTTTAATAATTCTATTATAAATTGGAGGCAAGTCATTTTGACTGTTGTCACTTAACATTTGTCAATACGCAGTAAGTGTAACGTAAGTAGTAAAATGCAAAATGTTTCCGACGCGAACATGCAGTTTCAGACTATTTTAAGAAAAAAATTCAGATTATTTTTTCAGTGGTATACAAAATTTAATTAGCCATTTTAACAAATGTAATGAGGTAAATGGTGATTATACTGAATAATAAAAATTGTTATTCGATTCTATTAGCTCTTTAATACCCCTGTGCCGGAAACTGCTGGATCTTATTAAGTATTTCAAAAATCAACAATTATCTTATATGATTATAAGAAGAAAGTCTATAAAACTCAATGAAAGTATAACATTAGAGATTGAATTTTAAACGGTACACGAGAAACTTATAGCTAGTTTAACAGTTTTATTAATAAACATCAAAAGTTTGCATCGTCGGATTCATGAAAGTGGATTATGTAAGAGAACTCGTTATCACCCTAAGGCGTTTAATATTAACCTTATGTCATCGAATTTATTATGCAAATACAGAAAATTCCGGGAATATAGGTCGAGCGATGAGTTTCTGTCGCGTGCGCGTTATAATTCTCCCTGATATTATCGGGATCCCCTACGACAGTGTCATCGTAGCAAGAACTTGGAAAACGCGACGATATATCTACTACGCCGTTATAAAGTCGCGAACAATGCGCTACGAGCACGCGAGCGAACTCGTGGATCGCCCGAACGAAAGTAATGTCGCCAACGTGGTTTCCACACCCGAAACACATCGAAACCCATCGCCTCCCGAACTATTCGCCAATGCGAAACTACCGTCGAACGAAGATTGAGAACTCCGAGAATATCGCTTGAAAATGATGGTGGTTCATTTCCTTATGGAAAAGATTTATTGCATTTCGAATTCGTGATGCAGCTACGTGATTCAAATATAATACATGAAATCGGTAAACTGTTATTACTCCACATATTGCTTCGAATATTTCCATGAACGTAATTCTTGTATATTTTAATTTTTTATTTCTGAACATTTTAATTAGTTTCCAAAAGAGGAGTGTATTTATTGGACATAAAAGGTTATTCTGCTAATATTTATTTTTTTATGAGAGGAGGAATTAAATATTGTATTTTATTAATGATGTTTATGTATGTTGAGATGCAACGATTTTATGCGGAACCCAATATTTGCGTTTTTAAGGATTTCAGTGATATTAACGTAGAACATAGTCCGATTATATTGGAGCAAGTCCGTTATCGTCCTGTTCAATGTATTTTCAGTAGTGTTATGTAAAGCGGAAGTCGTGTCAGTGACACACCGTGGAATGTGCCAAGTAACGAAATGGAGAAAACGTTGAGTTTCGTCCAAAGTTTATTTCCCTGTGGAAGATACTTATTGCGTTCCAGTTACGAGGCAACGTTGGCTTGTCACGAAATGCAGGTGAAGTGATCCTCACCATCAATATCCTTCCTTGTGAACAACTTTTATCGAATACAGTTACAAGAACATATTGTCCTTGCCGTTTTCGACACCCTTCTCATATCTCAAAAATGAATATTAATCACTAATAATGGCAGAAATAATTTATTAAACGATAACAAGTGCGTGCATTTAAATAGTGTCGAAATATCGACGAGGATTAAAAGAAGTAAGCCATTAAAATATTGAATACTAATCCGAATAATATCCAGCGCACGGGTACAGAAACGAGATCGCAATTAACCGTGACATATTTCTATCCACGTACGATAATTTCATCTGATAATTATTCTGCATAGCTAAGCTCGAATCCCGATGCTCGCAAATTGAAACAGCTCGGATACTTCGAAAACGTTTTCCAAGCGGATCATGGAAATTCATCATCGGCAACTGAAGGGTGGCGGGAAGGTGATGGCGGCGAGGGGGGTTAGATTAATGTCGTCCCACGAAGAGGACGAAGGAGGAGCTTTCATCCACGTCAATGCTGGAAACTTAGAAGCAAGGGGAACTCCGTAAGTCAAGGCCTGGCCGCTAAATTACTTCGAATCGAGTTTCTCTCAAAGGGTCACCCCTCTATCCTCTCCGTTCTCTTACCTGATCTAACCTCCGGCGTCGAGGTAACTTAGGTTGGTACATCCACACCGAGGGAATCAAGAACACTGCTTAGCGTCTTGTAAACGTGACTAAATTCCATGGGCCACTAATTCCACGCTGCTCCGAAATTCTGGCCAATCGAAGTAATGAAAATAAAAGGAGAAATCGTGGTTGCTTTTACTGGGAAGGGAAGAGCCACCGGAAGCTCTATGACCGATTCAAAAACCATTGAAAAGGATTCCCTGGGATGTAGCTCGGGAGCAACGATCCCTTGCGTGCTTCAGTTCTTTTCCGTCTCTCTTTTTTTTTTTTGTGGAAGCACAGTGACCCACTGATTCGGGAATGAAATCCTGGCAGTAGTAGCTTCATGGTGGCTACTCTCTCTCTCGTTTGCCACGGACAAACGAGTTGGCGGTGGGTGGCTCGCCAAAGTGGTTTTTACGGATGGCTTTTCAAGCGTTCTTTTTCGGATGAAAATTCCCTCGGATTTAATTAGGGTGAGGTAGTACGGATATTCGTGGAACATTCCTTTTTTTCCTACTCTCTCGAGAACGGCGAATACGGGAATGTGTTAGTTTTAGTATCATCGAGTGATCTTTGTCTACGTACCGCATAAGTGCTGGACTTGAAAAAGATTTAGTTAAAGCCGAGGGAAAATGGAATGTGCGCGTATTACAGAAAATTGCGGAATTATCCTTCCCTCGACATTTTATCCATCGAAATTTAGTTGTACTCAGTAAATACTAATTTATTTATTATACTACTTTAACTTATATAGTAGAGATTTCTTAATTCATCAGCCAATAAAAACTTGCTGCTTCCCAATTTATCCAGGATACAAAACATGTCAAGGATTATTTAAAAATCATAATAAATACGAATTTCAGCGTCATAATAGCCGTGGAAATCGAAGCAGTGCGAAGCATAAATTGAGGGGAGGAGAAATTGTGGAATAGAAAGGGTGAATTTCGGTTAGAATATCGGGGGTTAGTACTTCAGCGACGGATTAAGAGATCGGTGTGTTAATCCGCGCGGGAATCGTTCGCCGGTCGTGCTTCGAGTGAAACCTCGAGTGAACTCGGTGAGATCCACTGGTAGATCGGTGGTATCGGACGAGAACTTAAGCCAAGTTCCATTTAAGCGGTCTACTGCTCGTTCGCCTCGATTTTGAACCTGGTCGACCGGCACGTTTCTGCGGTACTACTCAGATCATCCCCGAATTACCTTAATAAATAGCCCACTTTTTCGATAGATCATAATAATAATCATAAGAATCATATTTTATTCGTCCACGTATAAATAACAAACATTAGTCATCACCGCTCTAATTATATTAATCTTAAAATTAGCTTAACTTCTTAACCCGGGAGTTCATCCAAAAAACGGCATCACGCAGGTACATTCAATTTAACAATAAAATAAATACAATGTAGATATGGATTTGACAGTTTATTATAATTACATTTTAATTCGTAATCTTCGATATTAGATTCGAATGGCAAGTTAATTAATTAAAAGTTAAATATTCTCCCACCCGTGAGTCATGTGACACACCAGTTTCAGTGTATACTCACCGCTTTATAAAAACATAAAGAGATCTCCCATAATAGTGATGAAAAAACAACAAAGCCCGATTTATAACCGGATGATAATCGCATGTACCTCGTGACCTTTAAATCAGAGATTTACATTTATATTCCATGATCACTGATTGCACAAGGATTAATTGACCAACATTGCGATAGCCCTATCTGATGGCCCGCATTTGCGTATCACGGGAAAAACAGGCATCGATATTTCAAATGTATTGATCCCCATATCGTAGAGAATTTTTCTGTGACACCTCGCGAAAGGATATACATGCATATGTACGTGGTGGTCGCAATCAATGCGAGCTGCGAAGAGAGCAAGAGCATGCGTGGCTGTTTCGCGTTGAAACCGCCCTGGTTTTATTATCTCCCAGACCTTTCGAGACTGGCTTTAGACTTCCCGGCAGAATGCTGCGTCCGTACGAAAAGGTACACGATGGGGGTTATCGCGGGTACACCCGTTATCCAGCACCGTTCTCCACTACGGTTTCGTTTAATAGAGCGGAACACGCTGGATAATTTAAAGAGAAGGTAAATATAGCTGATGCCACGAGCATAGGGGAAAAACTCGTGGGTTTAGGTTTAAATAACGACAACCGGTGTTCGCTAATCACCCGGTCACCTCTACCCCTTTAATGTAAGATACAAGATACAGTGTTTCTTCGTAAACGTTGAAACATCTAGCGGTAAAACATATGGTTCAACAAACGAATACAATAGTATCGATTAAATATGAATTCAAATAATAATAAATGTTGACGTTGGTAAGGAAATTTTGTAGAACTCTTGTTTGGTAGAAGATATCATTGTAAGCGTTTAATGTAACTAAGTTTAAGGGTGCATGATTTTTGTGCTGCTTCCAGAAGATTATCTTGATTTAAGAATGTTTATTTTTCTTGACAGATAATATTTTTCTTGGCACTTTTAGGAAAGCACTTTCGCTGGTAAACATTTCCTGGGGTCTCCCACGCGAGATCCTTTTCCCGGGTTTTGGGGGGTAAAAAGGCTTCTTCTAGTGGGTCCTCGATTCACCAATTCATTTTCTTTCCCTGCTGATGTCTGCTGTATCTTATTTCCGACTTTTATCGTAGAACTCGATCCGCTGACAAATTTCAATGGTAATCCGAGCTTGGACTTATTTATAGTAATGGTTGTTTATAGTGAGACAATCAAATCAGGGGTGAAACGTTATAAGAAGAGTATGTGAAGCATATCGATAGTATGGAAAATGGAAATAGAGAAAAGGAGAATCAATATGGCTACGCCCAGGAGTGACTTTCGCGAGACTCTTTTTTTATTCAAGGGGAGAGTGGATACCTTTTAGCGGAAGGAAGGTCTCCGTTCGTCTATTTTTCCATTTGCATAGCTTAAGCGATTTGCTCCTCCATTTTTCCATTTGCATACCTTGAACGACCTGTCCTTCTATTTCTCTCACGGGCGTCGATATTTTTTGACTTTCACGAACGAACTCGATACGTGGCATTCTTCGTGACAACACTGCGATCCAGACTCGGAGAACGAATATCAAATGCTGGGATACGTGCGTGAATGGCGCACAGGAAGCGCGACAAAACGGAAGAAAGGAAAAAGCCGAATAGAATAGACCCAAAATCAATACGTCTGAGCCGTACGGAAACGATTTCTGCGAGCTTTCGAACTCGACAAATAACTCGACTTTTCAGAAGACCGACGAACTCCATCTGGAACTCCTGTGACCCTGTTATTGCAATCTTTTTTTCGTGACACTTTTTCTCCCCTCGCATAAAGTAAACTCCGTGTTTCACCTAACACAATATATTGAATATAATATCAACGATATAATTAGAGTCTGTATATGCACGATGAAAATAGAATCTTTGTCATTATTTTGTTGTTCTCGTGACACACAAACTGGAAGTAATTCGAGTACTTGAACGTTATAGAATTATTTATAAATATAGCATTGACGGTATCCAAAGATTCGTGGGACTTTCTTATAAAATTTTTCGTGTCTTCATATTTTTGTTCTTCGCTATTGGCTTAAGAAATCGAATCCTATGTCAAGACCAAAATCGATCACCCCTTAGGGGTGATACAGATGCCTGGGTGCTGACAAAATTCTATCAATGGTTTCATTGGCGAACCAACTAGGGAAAAACTTGGGAACCCTCTTATACCTTCGCTGGAAACGGTAATAGAAACCGAAAGAGGACAAAATCACGAAAACAACCGACAAGAATAGCAATGGCCAGTTCGAAGCAACCCTGAGAAAAGGCTATCCTCAGATAAGAAAAGTAAACAAGCTGACATTGTAATGAAAGAATTTCATATTTAGAAAGCTATCATCATATTAACGTGAATATATCAACGTGATATTTAACCTTTCAACCGAGGTATTCTTTCACAAAACTACATCACGGAGCCACTTTCAATTTAGTTATAAAATAGGTCCGTGCGATATATTTATAATTATAACGTACACATCGGTTTGATTGTTTGTTACTGCAATGTATGCGTATCAAAATTTAAGAATTATGTGAGAGATAACTGTATTTTAATTCGTAACGCAAAAGTCACATACTCATTTATCTGCATCTTTCGTTTTGTCTCATTTTTTGCTTGCAATAATAATTATTCAAGTATGCGGAACCATTGTCACCTTCTTCAATGAGTTTAAGTAATAATTTCATTATTATTTTCACCTAACATAGTTTCGTTGGATTCCTGTTCAACTAGTTACGTTATAAGATTTTCTTTTAGACACGAAAAAAATTGGGTCGTAGTGGGTCAATTCGTTATCCAAGGTTAACAGGTTAACTGCACCTGCTTTGAATCCTCATCTTATTAGTTAGCGTTAACATCAGAGGTACGAGTACAAGTACAGCTTGGGAATGAAGTTGTTAGCGGTAAACCAGATAGATTGTGATATCAGAGAGATAAAGGAAATCGACGAGGCTTGGTAGACACAGAAAGGATGGATGCCTGGAGGAAGGTTGAGCGGCACGAAGCGTATAGGATGATGGCTTTGGGCAATGGAACCGTGTCAGTGGTTCCATTGTCGTGACGTGCCATTATCAAGTCGGTCGTTCTTAAGGGTACGCGAAGAGACGACTTGGCCGTTGTCGAGGATGCCGCGTCGTTGTAGTGCGCCGTTATTGACGAGGCGCTGTGACCTGTATTTGGTAACTGCGCGCTCCACCGCTCTACCTCTCCGTGTTTCTCCTTCGAAGCCGTGTTTCCATCGTTTCACCGATGCTCCTTTCGTTCATTCTCGACAACGCGTTACCTTCTCTCATCTTTTCCCTCCACTGCCTATCCCGTTCCATGAAATTACGGCAATTTACCCAATCGAGTGCCCTTGAACCGTTGATCCACACTCTCTGTTCTCTCGTAAAACAGAAAAACCCCCTATTAAATATTTATCGATTTCCTGTAATATTTCCAACGGCACGTAGACTGATTAAATCATTAAACGTAATGCTCCAATTACATAATTCATTTTTATTGTCCCCCTACGAGAGATATCTTTATTTGGTGTTACGGTATGAGTTCTTTCAGGTAGAACCTCTAATAGTTATTTATCCTGAAGCTACTTCCGTGTTATTTGGTTAAGTTCCTTTCAGAGTTTTCATTATTCACGTTTCACAACAACGTAACGTATCCGATTATCCTAGTCATCCTATAAATATTCGAGGCAAACTTTCGTTCAATTTATCCGGACGCATCCCCTGCTGTCTATCACGGACGTATCAAAAGCGGCATGCCGACAAGGGTGTTCCGTATACGAGAATAACAGTATGCAAAATAAGTATAGCGCTCCTTTTGCGAATACCCATCCGAACTCCCCCTCTCTATTTATCCCTTGACCGTTGGTATTACCACGAAATTAGGGTCGACCCCTGGTAACCCCGCATCCACTACGTGGAGGGGTTCTCGTTCCCTAAAAATTCTCACCCTTCCCCACCCTCACCCCACCCCCCCCTCTTAGCCAGTACCAGCGAAAAGACGGTCGAGAGAGTACATCGGTTTCGCATTAGCCAAAATCAGAGCGAGTGTCTAGGTATACTGCATCAAACGGCGCCGGTGCTTTCCCTCTTATGCAAAACTAGTCACTTCTTGCACCCCCTCGGCGTCGATCCGTGCACGAGTTGGACTACTGACGAGGGGGGGTAGCTGGAAGGGTGCATAGGAGTGAGTCTCGGTAAAATGGAGGAAAGAGAGGTAAGGTTGGGTAAGGGGATGAAAAAGCAGAGTGGTGGCTGCAGGATCACGTGGGCGTGCACCTACGTACGTATCGTCAGCCATCTTGCCAGTTTAAAGGCTTCCCAGGGCTATGGACAAGGATAACTAAACCTCGAAGACCGTTTATACTAGAAACGATGCTAAAGAGATGAGAGAATGAGGAAGAGGGAGATGGGGTGAGTTTAAGTAGAACCAGTATAAAGGGAATAAGAGCGTAGGTGTCAGACCGACTTTCCGTTCGCGCCTTCTTTTACGACGGAAGTTCTGCCATCCTGGCACCCTTCTCGAGTAGCTCCGTGAGGTAGGCTTCGAACTACGGAGGCTATTAAAAAAAATTTCAAGTCGCTCTTGATGTAATGCGAAACTTTACAGGCTTTTACTAAAAATCCCCATCGTGAAGTTTCTTTTAGCGGGGATGATATAAATGGCACCCATTGGACAAACAAGGAAAAGTTATTGGATTATGTTGTAACCGATTATGATTAGATAAGGGTCGTTCTTTCTGGAGTGATCGATTATGCGGAAGAATAAATGAATGGTTTACTATGGTACTCCGTATCGGAATAAGCTTTGTTACTGATACGTTATTATTTTCTGATTACGACCTCAAAGCTGATAATAGAATCGCGTAATATCCTATTTCGTAATATTTCCGTTGCGTTATAAATAATAAATTGCTGGCAGGTCTCTAAAACTTCCGCATATTGTATGTATAATATTAATATTATAATTCATGTATTCGGCTCCAGTTTTAAGGTTTTCCTTCATACGAAACGAGTATGCCCACTAGAAACTAAAGAATTGCAATATTTCCTTCTTCTTACTTTTTCCCTGATCTTCGTATCGTTTCCTTTTCTCCTACTTCCAGTGGAAACCTCTTCCAGAAGGACGATGGTTTCGTTGCAACCCCTTAGTGCTACTGCACCCCGTTGCAGCCCCATATTTTACGACTGTTTAAGGTGTTCTGCAACCCATAACTTTGCATTTGTCGGCCTTAAGTCACGCCGGCCGCTTCTAATGTCTGCAAAGTTCCGTGGACCCACTTCCGGAGCGTGATTTCTTTCGGAGTTCCTTGAACCTCCGCAAAGCCTTACACAGTTTACATAACATCGGCCGTTTCTAGTAATTCCTTAGTTAATGCCTTCCTATTTACGGTTGTAGTATGTTCTTGCTTTATGGAAAGCAAAATTAACATTTTTAGTAGGATCATTTATTTTTCACGAATTCCGTATTGTTTCCATTAACCTCGATTTTCACCTATCAACCTGAAGAAGCTCTCAGTTTAGCCCGCCTGTTTATAACTGCGTATTATATTTCTACTTTATATTCCTAACACGATTTAATAACACGTGAGAATTAAAACTAAGTTTCTATACGAAGCAGTAAATTTTCATTGCGAGTCTATCTTCGGCGTCGACATCGATAAACTCCCATATTTCTTCTTCCCCGTTTCACGAGGGATCAAAGGGATATCGCAGAATCGACAGTCTCGTAATGGCAACGGTTGTCCAGATAGCTAGCTTCTAATAAACCACCGTTGTTTTTATTGTCCCTATCGATTCACCTTATCTCCGTGGAGGTTTCCTCTCGGTAGTCTTTCACATTCTCTTAACGGTCCTTCGGTATACAACCGAAAAGACTCGAGATCCGCTCGTGCAGGAAATAGCTCGACCTTGACCTTTAACCATCGTCCCACGATCACGCGCTTAACAGTGTCTTGGGGTGGTAGCATTGCCGAAGCAAGCAGGAGTGGAGGGTTCAACTCCTCTATCGATTCCACGACGGTATCGTCAAGAGTTTCCCTTTTGGAACCGAGAAAGACCCACTTTTTAAACATCTTATTAAGCTTGACAAGAATTCTGTGTTACGATAATGATTCAGATAGAAAAAAGTTCGAAGGATACGATATCTTAGAATTGTATCTCGTGACTTCGGATTCTTCGTAGAACATCGAGGAACAGAACAATTGTTATTGAATTGTCAATTTAACGATGTACTTCTCTAACGAACAGTTCAGGTTTCGTTTGCGAGCATTAAAATGCTAGCCTTTAAAGAAAGATTTTGACGTGTATTTTGATGCCTGACGGATATACTTTACAAGCGGTATTTTCATTCGCGAATAAATTACACGTTCGAAGTGTTTTCGTACCTCTGGCATGAAAGCATCTTCATTTTCAATCGACGAAATTCTATTCGGAACATGAACGGTGTATGGAGGCCGACAAAACAATATTTTTTCTCTGATCGAGCGGGTACAGCTCCGAAAATACCGTACGAACAAATTGGCAATACAATAATTCAAACAAAGGAATTTAATTCACGACTTGAAATATTGGAAGCCACGGATTTTCAATATTTTATTCGTTCGAGCACCGCCCAATGCTCGTTGAACAGTCAGCACTTAATTTGCACACAGGAACTATACGGTGCATCCGTTATGCGCATAACTAAACCAGTCCCACTTGCGCCAACCCGATGCGGGTGGAAGTGCCATTCCGGAAGTTTGCCAATTAATCCGTGCAACTCGCCCGAACGTAGTACGGTCACCAATAACATTATTCTTGTGCCAACACATACTAGTTTCGCCCATCCTAGATCCATCTACGATATAATCTTATCGAAATCTCCTCAAATTCATCTCTATCATTTTTATCGTTATCACCTCTTTCCAAGTTATAACGGATGTTAACCAATTAACCGGGGACCACGAGTTAACTCGTCATTCGAGTCTACACTCATCTCGAAACTTACGAATTAAATAACAATTATCCCCCTCGTAATTCTTCAATTTTGATATGTATAACTTGCAGTAATGAATAATCAAACCCATGTATATCTGGTCGTAATTATAAATATATCACAGGGATTTATTTTATTATCAAATTGAAAGTACACGCGTGATATTGTTTTTGGATGAACTTTCCAGTTAACAGGTTAACGAAGATTGCTGGTAATCTTCGATATGCGAGAAAGTATTGTTCCAACTTTTTATGTCGTGGACGCTTTGATTGATTCGGCATCGTAAATCAAAATTACGTGGAATGAAGGCAAACGTGTTTCACGAACCATTCTGTGAGTTGATTCTTTCCTCGGTTATCAAAATACTTCGTGAGAAGTGCTATTGGAGGGTTGATATAGTAATCGTTTCACTATTTTTGTTATATCGCAGTTTCCTACACCTGGAGTTTCCCCTGTGGGCAGGGGATAGAATAGACCCACAGTATCCCCTGGTTGTCGTAAAAGCCGACTAAAAGGGGTTGGGCTTGGGGTTAATAACACGAGCCCGTGAAAAATCACCTGTTATGAGTGCTAAATCAGGACTCTCAATAGGTGGTCGTGCTAAAAGATGATGGAATATTATTTTTTTAACAAAATTCTATTTTTCCAAGAATATATACATCTAGATTTTGCAACTGTAATTAAAACCGATAGACAGTGCCAACCAAAATATTATCATGAACCTGTAAATTATAAATATTAGGTTGTACATAACACGATAATAATTCAGCATTATAAATATTCACGAACGAAAGGATTCTGACATTGCCAACGAAAATGTTCCAAAATAAATGTTGCTTATCTTCCGTTATCAAACTATGTAGCTCGTAGTTTATATAAAGTATCTGATTTATCTTTATGATACAAGAATAGAATTTTCAGTGAATCAAACGAAGATTAGGGTCCCTCACGTAAAACGATGCTCGGGTTACCGTGAAAACGATAAGGATCGTCGCGTCATTTTACGCATAATCGAAGGTGAAATCTGCGCGCGGATTATTCATTCGTCGGAGATAAAGTGAATTTATCTGGTTGGTATTAAACGAAAGAAAGGGGAAACCCCGTTGGAACCATGAATACTAAAGCTAAGTTATTAAAGCCATCTGGCAAAGTCGGCGCGATATTAGGAGGCACCGGTTATAGCGGCGCTTTAGCACGGCCGGTTTATTACAAGGACCACTTTGAAAAAAAGGAAGAATGAGAGAAAGAAAGAAAGAAAGAAAGAAAGATAGGGAAGACGTGGTTGGCAAAGGAGGTACAAGAAGAAAAAAGCCTAATGGCGGAACCAAGAACATGGTGAGCGTCCGGGTAATGGAACCCACCGCTCGCTATTATAATAATAATCGTAAATGCTACGCCATCGTGTCCTATTTCCAGGAAAGAAAACTGCGAGCAAGTATTTTTATGATATTAAAAGCATCCTCTCGCGGAAGATGTCGTTTTGTTTCACGATTTCACGATGGGGGAACACGTAATTGTCGACTCTCCGCTTGTCTGACTCTGATGGATATTAACCCTTTCTCACGTCAGAGGTGACATACGACCGATAAGGGTCAAAATATGTAGTTATGATCCGTGATACATTTAATCCGTGGGATCCATTCGATAACCTGTTGCGATGTTCCAACGTTTAGAATCAATATTTGAACGGTTTCGAACTCGGTCAGTGTGTTCTGAAAATGTAGCAAATCGAGAAGATATATTTGAAATGAGGGAAAAAGGTGACAGTCGAAAGTTTTAATGAACCGACTTTCCGACGGTCGTCTATCGATTAAGCTTTATTTTATGATTAAGCCAGAATAAGCTTTATTTTATGATTTATCAGAACGATTGAAGTGTCCCGGATGAAACATTAATTTCTTGTATGTAGTTGTCGACATCATTTTTCCTACGAAACTATAAAATAAAAGCATACATACAATATCCGACATAAATACCGATAGTCTGTAATAACGTCGTCATATCTATAATTAACGCGAACTTTTGTGATCGATGTAAATATTACTTCGGAGATCGTCAACTTCTACGAGTTCTCGTCGATAAGAGATGAAGAAACCTTCGGTTTTTATATTATCGTTAAACAAACGCACGCGCGATCTAGATTCGTGGCATAATTTCCTCAACTTTCTTGGCAAAACAATTCAGTACGATACTTGAAATCGACGGATATAATGTGCGGTATTCAATCGTAGTTTCTTCGGGACGAGTATTGCATGGAAATTTCAAGAAATAATCATAAAAGGAGCCTCGTAAAATAAATACACATAATACGTGCAACCACGGTCCAAACTGTGCGATTCTCTTTCTTGTCCTCGATTTTCGAAATCAACTTTTATTGCAGATTCGTTCCAATAAATGGAATCGCATAGTTTTACGACACAGCATAGAGAGATACGAAATACAGGAAATAGTCGTTTTAATCCGAATACCGGACGATTAATATCTCGATTTACTTACATCTTTCCGTCCAATCTGATTTTACCAAATAAAAGTTCATTAAACAGATCAAGTTACATCGAGGATTAAATAAATTACATCGCTTACTTTTCTAAAATATCAAACTTTTATCAAGTCTTTTCCTGTACGCTGTGATGTTCTCCGTTAATACCATCTTTTTGATTATTTTTTACAAGAGAGGTTACACGAGTTAAAAATTCATTTTTTCCACAACCAGTTAACAAATTTCACTGTTTCCCTGGATCCTCGGCGGAAACAACACGCAGCCAGAATAAAAATAATTATTTACGTCGAAACAAGCAGAAGCGGAACGCGCAGTGGGATCTGTTAAATGTTACCATCCGCCCAATAAATTCGTAACTTCCTAACTACGGATACACACGAGATTCCGTAATACATTCTTCATATAATAACCATAAACAGCCGCGGAATTCGGTAATAAAATAAGAATAAATAAAACTCGATGGAAGATCATCGGGGTTATTTACACCATCCGGCAAAGGGAAGGGTAGCATCATTGGTTGTTTATTCCCGTTCTCCCCAGCGAGTTGGCAGAAGTTAAGCTCGCCGAGACAATCGCGATCGATGTAGGTCCTCTTCTCTCCGGACTCCTTCGGGCCTCTTCCGTCATTCTCATACTTTAGCAGTATTTTTCTCGGTCCCAGGTTGGTGGTGGTTCGTGACCCAATTCCCGATGGCTTGCGGCCCGCATCCCTCTCCATATATCGCGCGACTATCGCTCCGGGCGATACAAGGGTGCACACACATTCGGATTCGCGAGTGAACCGTCTCTCTGGTTTTTCCAGCCAGGCTTACCGAGAGAGAAAAGGTTGCCAGAAGGGTCGTACTCGCGGATCAGGGGGGTGGCGGGGTGGCGGGATGGCGGGGGAAGGGTGAAGAAAGAGAAGTTGTATTAAAGGTAATCCCCTTTTGTGGAAGGGGCTCAAACGAGACTGCTTCCCGTGGATTAATATCCAAGACAGATATATATATAACTACTCGGCTACCATTTATTTTTACATGTACTTCGAAATATGTATAAATGCGAAGGCTCGTCCTCGCGTACCTCTTGAAAGGGAGAAAAGCTGCGAGAGATTAAGCTCTTGTTACGAAGGACAATTCTTTTTCATACTCGGAAATCTGCCGGGTTTCAACGGCACTGAAAGAATATCGTTTGTCCGTGAATATAGCTCGGCCAGCGGCGCCTTGGAAAAGCGAAAATGCTTCGGTGCGACCGTTCTCGCGATAAACAATGCCAGCCCGCTGTCGTCACGACGATAATTATACGGCTGCTGACGTCGAGCGTCCAACCATTCAAAGATCGTCGTTTTTCCCAAGAATATTTCCAGCACGCGAATTTCCACATGATATTGCATAATGGAAAAAGGAACGTTCATTTTACAAGTCAAATATTAAATAGAATGGACATCTAGTTTCGTTAAATGCCCATCGTCCGTTTTAATTAACATAATATGAGATTCATGCTTCATCGGATATTGCCAACAAATTCAAGGAGATTTTGAATTGTGTCCTTTTAAATATCGTCGTTGAAATAATTTCCGGGCCTCGCTCGTCTCCGGAGAATACTTAAGCGAGAAATTAGCGCGAATAATTGAGATGCTTTCCGCGTGAGAACAATGATCGCTGTGCCGTACGTACAGTGTAATTAATTCATTAATTAAATGGATTAGACGCAGACCAATGAGATCGTTTGATGTGGTAGCGAGTACGGCAAGGAAACGGCAATTCGCGGATTAAATCCACCCGGCCACGACACGGCGAATCACGGCGAATCACGGTCCTTTAAGAGGCCATTTCCACTGAACTCCCACGAAATTGAAACGATATTACTTTTCAAGTATTCCCGCGAACCAAAAGGAAACTCCTCAGGTTTCATTCCTCGCGAATAATATAACTCTGGAATCGCATAAACTTATATCTAAGAGCGACTTGCGTGAACAAGCGATAAATCATAGGAAGAAAATCGTATAAATTTCATCCGCCAGTATCTCATGTCTCCATAATATCGCTGAATCATCGAATGAATAGGAAAAAAATGAATTTTGTTCCCGTACAAGAAAAGCTGAGCTATCGAGGCTCAATGATTTCGGAAAAGGGTGAAAGCACATAAAAGAAGGGTGAAATCCTTCTCGGACAGGATCTCCAAGTTCGAACAAGTTTTTCGTCCAGCTGTATCATTCCAAGTTCGTGTTTATTAAATCATATATTACTGTGATTTTTAACCTTTTTTATCTTACAGTACACACTAATAATTTTATTACTATTTTCACATAACGTAGCTTCGTTAGATTCGTATTTAACTAGTTTCACGTTACATGATTTTCTTTTCAACCCAAACAAAATTGGGTTCTATTATGTAACGGAAGGTTAACGGATTAAAATATCTTATAACCTCTTCGATACTTAGAATTTATCGAATCCCTTTCGATTCGAGCGGAGAAAGTATCGAGTTCGATGATGATCGTGATCTTCGTGTGCAATTATTGTCAGTCGCTCGTCGCTCGTTAGAAATTCGGTGTCTTCCATGCTACGAGGATAAATGCAGTGCCTTTAAAGTACACGTTTGCAGTCTGGTGTCGTGGGATATTGCAATATTAATTTCTCTCCGCGGTGAGCACGGTCCCGTCCTTCGGTCTTCGTAGCTTATGAATTTCTATCGCGGCGCAGTTCACCTTCTTGCACGGTTACCGTGCACGACACACCGAAAGCTTTCCACCGTAATATCCGACTACCTTATTATTGTTTACCGTTATGCAAATTACAATGTTCCTATTAATTTCATCTAAACTTATTACCTCGGGATTGCGTCACACACCAACGTTTTCCACGAACGTTTTCAGTTAATACCAACGCATTCTGTATGATCCCTGAACAGATTAAAAAAGATTCTTGCAATACTCCTGTGATTTACAGCGTTACATTAATCTTCGTGTCGCTAATGAAATATCTTCGAATCTCATCTCTCTTATACTGAAAGTTACACTCTCTCGTTTACATTTAAACTTCCTCTGTTTTGTGAGATAGATAAACATTAATTCATGCTTTAACGCCATAGTTTTACACAGAAATATTAAATGCTTTTTAACACTAGAACTACCGAACGTATACTCAGTTATGCTTAAACATTTATTTGTATATAAATGATGGCTACAGGATTGAAGTTAAGTATTGGATTCAATTGTTTGCGTTATGCATATAACATAAAAGTATATTTAATAATTTAACTGAAAATGGCAGACAAGTCATTTTGACTTCTTTGAGAGTTTCGTATTAATTGGATATATCCCCTTTTCCATATTATCTGTGTTACGATTTTGTTATTAATAATATTTGCATAGCGATTTCAATTCGCGTACTTTTTGTAAACAATTTCGACCACGCTGATGCAAAGTAAATACGATATTAAAGATACCAGATAAGTTCAACACCGGGATAACATTCATTTTCTAAATGCCGAAGCTCCCGGAGGTTTTTCACTCGCGAAGTATCGAAAGGTTAGAAATTAACTTCAGGGCCAACATAAATTGCTCGTGCTCGCTGGTATCTCTGGGATTAATTGCTGGGACGGTATTTAGGGAACCGTGGAACCCGCTAATCCGCCGTTATGAAATATCTCGTTAATATGTACGCGTACACGTCGGGCTGAACACGATAATACACTCTCCGGGTGTTGCATCTATACGATTCACGGCATAGCTACAGCAGAGCATTCCTGCGAGGCCCTTTCAGCTACAGCAACAGCATCACGATCGCCGATTGTAAAATTCCGCGGCATGGTACGAATATTCAAGCCGTCCTGGCAATTTCGCCCCGGCACCGGATGCCTCGAAATATCGGCCTTTCACCCGCTCTGACCTCGATCATTATGCGTGCGGGGAAGGATCCAAAAAAATGAAGCGTGTCACGTTCGCACGTGAGTCACGCTTCTCTCTACATAATTTAACCAGGAATACGATTATTGAAGCATATGCCTGGGAATAGTTTACCCGGGCGAATGAACGGTCTCGTACGATGATTTTCATTCGTTACATTTCTCTTGGCTTTTCACTTTGCTTTAATTGGTTTTGTTCCACGGAGAACGCCGGACTTTGATCGATCGATGCGAACGGCGACCGACGAAAATGGAGATTATTCTATTAAATTGATTGCGGCACTGCTAAATGAACAGCTTAAGAGAAATATCTTTCTAAGAATGTATTCGTCCTTGATCATTAAAAGGGTGTTAAAATGTAATTTTATATCTACTCCTGAAAGAGTCATAACTATAGTTACTTGTGAAATATTAATAATAAGGTAAAACTGTGTAATCAGATATTACAGAACATTCTTTGTAACCTGATCAGTTATAGCATAATTTATGTGTTAATGACTTGAGCCTTCGTTAAACGTGTACGGGTATAGTTCGGACCCAAATTAATTGTATCCATAATTTAATATTATAATATACATTATAATCACGTGATAATAGTTGCGCATCTACTCACCAATATTCTGATCGTATTAGCTGATCCTAAAAGTTCTTTCATTCTTCACTTAGTAGATCACTTGCCATTTTAAACGACCAATCAGATGCCTGCGAATTTACCTTGATGCAATTAAGACACACCCCTAAACACGATACATTTAAACACCGACAATCTGCTTGTAATCTAAAGTGAAATTTGTGAATAGCAAAAAAAGCTGCCGGAAAACGATAGAACTTTGGGGATGACTTAATATATGCACACGTGACTGGGTCTTCTATAATGAAAATTGTAGGGTGCCCGATGTAACGATTACTAATACCAACTTCACAAAAGGGAGCTTTAAGAAAAAGACAAGCCTATATTTGTCATCAATCGGACAAGTGCGTCGGCATAATCGTAGATGCATGAAATAAGTTCCATCGATTTAAAGGGGGTTGGTAAAGCTGTATTGTCAAGCGGCTTATTCAATTGCACTCGAATCTCTCACTCGTCGGCGTGACGACGAGTACGACGATGACAACGAGTTTCGAAACTCGACGGGAGTGAAGACCGCTTATCGGAACCCGTAAAGGAGTCCTGGTGAATCCTAACAGCGGAGGAAACAACGAGGTAGGAAATCGAGCCAGGATCAGCCTGAACTACACGAAGAGACTCTGGGTACTCGAGCAGGTTATATCAGCCTCCGAGGATTATGTACCAGGATGTACGAGTATGTAAACGTATGTACAACACGTTTCCCTTTAGAGGAGCATACCAATTTTGCGTCCTTTAGTCCCCGCAAACTTTGCGTAGTCGTATGTTTACCCGGGGGTAACATCCGATATTATTTTCTCATAAAATAGTTCATTCTAGACAGAAAACAATGGAAAGTATTGATTGGAAATGGAATAATAACATTTTACTTAAAACCAGAATTACCGACCATATATTTTGTCAAGCTTCCACATTTATTTATATATAAATTATGACTGGAGGATGTAAATTAATTAATGGATTCAATGATTCGCTTCACGCCGTGATATATTCGAGTAATTTAATTAAAAATGACAGCCAAATCATTTTGACTTCATTCTTAATTCTAGTCTCAATATACGTACCAGGTATATGAAATAAAAATTCCTTAATGTTTCTGTTTTTCGTCAAACTGATTTATTACATTAATACATTAAAATGTACATTGAAGTGTACACACATTCATTTGATTACATTTGCTTTACTGTTATTGTATCTACGCGGGGTTGAATGGAATACAATCTACAGACACTGCTGGCATTTAGGTCAAACGGTTTTCAATCACTCGGGAAATGTTGAAAATTCGGGGATAGATTGAGCACTATGTATAAATGCTTGAAATGTAGACATCTTGGACAAACAACTCTGATGGATAGAGCGATGGCGTTATGAACACATAGTGTACATGTGTCACAGGGGTTTACAACACTTGCGTGTAACCGACAAGACTGTGTATGCATTCATGAGCAGAACCATACCGTACCAAGAATGACGAGATGAAAGCGTCACACCGTGAAATGTGCAATTAATTGAAACACGCATTGCTGTTCTCTGGAATAATACGCGTGCGATTAGCATAAGCGTTCGTGCAAAGCTCCACTTTGGAACGTGTTCCCAAGTTAAGAAATGAGAAGTATAAAGCCTTCGTGTACATCTAAGCTACGATACGCTTGACACGCGTGAAGATTTGTAACACTCTTTGACAGCCATATGTTAAATACTTCACCATATAACGATTTATTGATGCTTTTTACCGGGCGATTAAATGGTAGCAATAAAATTCGATTATGGAATATAAATGGTAAATTATATATTTTTGTTATATTGAGATGTATCGACAAGCTGTACTTAAACAATCTATACATTTTGCTTCGGCCAGATTTTCATGTTTCATTTAATTATGGCATGAATATGTGCAATGACTTATTAGTTGTAAAGATTAAAGGTTAGTTGTAAAGCGAAAAATTTGAATGCGACAAAATCTGATTTAGCGATATAGAAATAATGTGCCGATTACGCGATTAAAGACGGATTACTTTGGTCGGCGGGAGTCTATAAGTGAAGGCATCTAACCCCGAGTAAGCGATACCAATAGCGTGACAATATCATTGTGCTGGACATCGATGAGAAGCCTTGACCCGAAGCATAGAATCGGCTAACTAGAAGTAGCTTTTGAAACTTCAACTTCGACGAACGGAAAGGACGTCTCTACACGGTCGTTCAATAACTACCTTATGGATATTTCATTCGAAAGTTTATATGAAAGCCGCTCTGATTGCCGTTAGCCAACAAACCTGGAAAGAAGTAGAGCTATCCCATCGAAAAGACTACTCAAAGTGCAATTCGGGGTAGGAAAGTAAGAATATCGGCTCATACCGTGATGTTCTCGCGAATGGTTTCATTTCTCTCCAACCAACCGTAATCTCCAAATGTTAAAGTTCAGTATATCGCTGATCAATATTGCCTTCCACATTGTAGGACCGAAGGATGATTTCCTTCCCGTAACGTTAACATGTCCGATGAGAATTCACCCGTTTCACCGTGCTATACACGAGTGCTTATGACCATTTGACCTTCGATGAAGATCTTTTTTACCTATATTAGAAAGATTCACCTTGCAGCTTTCTCGAGGGCGCTCTGATTGCTCGCCACGCCCCAATACGCGTGGGTAGTTTCGGTGGTATATGAAAAGGGTAAAGGCCACGTGTAAACCAGAATGTTTGGGCAAATGTCATTGCATAAATCGATGATACCGTTTTAGATTATTGGCGCGTATAATTCCATATCAAGCCTCTTATATTGATTTTCAAATTATATATCCTTAATATATTTAATCCTTTGATTATGTATGAAATGATAAAACTGTAATGCAACGTCTACTTGGCAGGTTTTAAAATTCCATCTACCGGGTGCATCCGTGAATATGTGGTGGGTCATACAATTTACATTTTCCCTGCATCCTATTAATGTTTAGTACCCTTTTTAAATGTAAAAGTTGATACGAGTAGAGGTACAGAACTGACACGAAATTGCTGAGTGTGGCAAGAGAATGTCCCCGATCTTGGCTCTGGTTCCAGCAAGGACGAGGTCGCGAGCGCGGCTTAAACGAGCTAGTTGCCTCGTGCGCTCACGATGTACACGCAGCTAGTACGGGGTTTCTGCAAAGGGGGTAGTATGCGGCTGCAGAGTGCAGGCGCACCCCCGGATTGTGCTGGTGGATGCACGTTATATAGAATGCATAAGGGAGAGAGTGAGTGAGGGACGGAAATGGAAGGGAAGAAGAAAGTGGAGGAGACAAGAGAAGGTGAGATAGAAGGAGAAGTAACAAAGCAAGAGGGAGATGGAAGGGAGAAAGTGGGTGGTCGGTGGCTGGCGCTGCCGGGTCGTGAAACGGGTCGCAAAGGGGAACAGAGGGTTGCGAGGATTCGCTTCCGTGTCCCAGTAGCACTAATGACCGCCATCCTCCCCTCCTTCCGTTCAAAAGTAACCCCCCACTATTTCGCCCTTGCCCTCTCCCTTCCACTTTGCCTGACACCCCACTATTTCGCCCTACTACTACCGTTCGTTCCCCTTCTTCTCCCCTCCACGTAACGCACATCCAGGATGACTCGAGTTACGTCACACCGACGAGAGCGTGCGCCCCCTCCCTCGCCCCTCTGCCACCCTCTTCCATGCTAGCTAACCTACCGCTCTATGGCTACTCTCGCACCCTTCTCCTACTCTCGTGATCCAGAAGCGTTGTATACACACGATATGTACGCTATATATCTCTTTCCACTATACCGGCTAGCACTCGGCAAGACAGAGGGGAACCTGCCAGTCTCCGCTGGTACACCGAGCTGCGTGTTACTGTTCCTCGCTTGTGCCACGTTTTCATCGTATCACTCGTTTTCCGTCGTTGACGCGCGTCCAAAACTTCGACAAGAAAAACAACAAATACCGAGCCGCAGCACGTCGTTGTCACTGCTGTATACACCGTGCACACAATACACACAACCATAAGACACCTTTGACACAGTTATACAATAACATCGTACACTTGGTGGTCTCCTCTATCATCGAGAAACACTCGTCAGAGGACAAGGACAAGAAGACCCTGCGTGTATATGTACTCGTTTGTAATCATCAACATCCAGGAGTAACACGTGCAGGTGTGTATTTAACCGCGCACGTGTACCATTGATTGTACACGTTCGTGGAACTCTCTGATCGTGTGTGATTGACAATATTCGGGAAACAGCGGGAATAGAGCTGAGCGAGAAAGCAGGTAGAGGAATAATAGAGATATACAAGGGATAGGTAGAAGGAAAGGGTACTACCCAGTACTATCAGTCGTGAAACGTGCTCGAGAGATAACATCCTCGTTCCTCTACCAATTTTCTCTCTCCCCTGAGAGGATCGTGATGCATCGTGTACGCGTCGTGAGTGCAGCCTAAGTACGTTGATTGGAAACCGTGAATTCGAAGGACTGGTTTGAATCATTTACCTGGGTTCTAAGTGTGCGGCGAATACATAGGTCGACATTGTCGTCGTGGCAACGAGCTGATGAGCACTTATGCTCGCTCGGAGGCTGTGATTAGTGCGAGAGAGGTATCTTTGCCAAGCGTGAACCTGGCATTTGAGGACCAGCCTGACGGTCCTCGGGCCACCTAACCGGGGGAGTGAGTGTGCCTCTTTAAAGACGTGAGTAGCACGCTTCCCCGCATTCCAATCTTGCCACCGCGAGTAGGTTAGGGACTGTGTTAAACCAACCGACCCAACCGTTTGCGTAATTGCATAAAGTATCATCTAACCATAGTACACTAAAACCAGCCCTATACGACACACATACGAAGTCCATACGCGATATCGAGCATCGAACAAAAAACAATTCTACTCGATTTATTTCTTCGTTTTGTTCTTGGTAATACTTATCTTTAGTCTTTGATAGTTCGATTAATTCACACTCATCCTTCGCGTTCCGGCTTACTTTTCCTCGGATAATTCTGCCTGTTTTTATGTCAATCCAAATATCTTGATTTCTGCCAACTTTCCTTATCATCCAAATGTAAGTGCATCGATAAAACCGTGCAAGTGGGAAGCCTCGTGGTGGAATTCGTGATAAGATATATTGTCAAACTCTGGCTGAATAACACAGAGAAAATGTCTTGTGCGCGATAACATTTCTACTGGCTCAAGAAAAGAAATCAAATTTCAGAATCAATATCTGTATAACGCGGTGCAACTTTCGAGGATTCTACAAAAATTATTAATATTAGAACTCTCAAAGCAGTCGAAATGACTGCTCGATAATTCTCAACATAACTATTCGAACTTACAACCCGCGTTGTTCGAAACCTTATACCTTTACTTTATATACATAACGTATATAATGGAATCCATAAATTAACTTATTAATTAAACGTGTCAGTATGACTGAGTACATGTTCGGTAGTTAGACAGTTATCGATATGATTTTACTTATTCGTTTCTCGATGTGCAAGAAACATCTTGGTGTCCTTGATAGTAAAAAGATGTGTGCATCGAAATGTCTTGCCCTTTCGTATGAAACACCCTGTAAATATTGGCATATTAAAGAACAAGCGTGAAGATTCGATCATCATTTATATTTTAGGACTATCTCCGTTGACAGCTGCAATTTGTATCACGTGCACTTTGTATTGTATGAACATAAACGTTCGCCTGCAGCCGTGTAGCTTTAACTCATTGTGCGCTAACATAACATTTGACGAAGGATACAAGGCAAATGTGTGAAATTACATAATGCATACACCTGCGTGAATACAGACGTCCATCTTTTTTAAAGCACTCCATCGATTCGAATTATTTTTTCAAGCAACACGATATAATCGGTATAACACGAGGGTTTTCTTACAAAACACTTTATTTGTCTTCTAATTATTTTCTTTCGTTCTATGGACTGACTTTGACTCGTCAATTTCACTAACGATAAACTTTCGTTTTTCATAACAGTACACTCATATATCAATATTCTATCATCTATATATAATGTTTGGAATTATTGGTATTATGCTTTATTATATTCGCAACAACTTGAGAAACATATGGAAATATGAATTTCATAAATTTCTCTAACAAATCAACTTTCTTTTCTATAACAGTACACTCGTGAATTAATATTCTGTTATTCGTATATAAGTTTGCAAATTATCTGGTTTGTATTTGATTATATTCGCAACGGATTGAGGGATAGGTGCAGATGGTTTCATATATTTTCATTGGAAATTGATTGGTTAAAGCGCTGCCATAGATGTATGCGGATAGATTAATTAGACGAAATCGGAAACGACATTCGCGGGTTTATATTTGGCATCGGCACACGGTGTGATCCGTAGACGACTTTGCGTCAAAGCCTCTGTCGCCGTGTATCCCGGCAGGTGTTGTAACTGGCCCAGATTCCGGTTAATTTACCAATAGACCGTCTCGCTTAAATATATCGTGCGGCAGCTGTGCGCCGATTTCGCAACCGATGGAACCGCGGAACCTTGCGAATCGATATCGGCACACGGATCGTTTCGCGGCCGATTCTAACGATGCTCCAAACCAGTTCTAATTAGACTCACTTGCGAAACGAATGGAAACACGATCTTTTCTTTACGCGCGTATAATCCAAATTAAAAACACCTCAGAATATTTCAATCACAACAACGACAATTCAAAATGAATAAATAATACAAATTGTTCTGAGTATAGTCAAATGAAATATTCTATTGATCGATATTTACGGTGATTGTAATTAAATGAATATTACGGAATTTGCACAGTTAATTCACACATTTTTCGTTATAAAATTCGTGAATGTCAGTGGTCAATGGTGACATACAAATTGGCAGAACGTGAGGGGTTTCATTAGCATCATTGTCATCGATCGATTTTCTGCGCAATTATGCAAACGTTCTAAAGAGTCCTACACGTGCCGTGGATCTTAATACGAAATATTATCACTACAATCGAATCAATTATTAGACAATAGTCGACTATTGGTGATTGCAATTTTCCGTTGTCTCTTCTACATCTCCTGATTCGCGAAGTCTCGTAGAATTTTGCATAGCAAAAGCCACGTTCACCGCCGCGGAATGTCACACCGCGAAGGTTTGAACTTGGCTTATCCAATTATACCGCGACACGTTTTCCCTCGTTCGTTTCTCTCTCATCTCCCTGCGGCTATCTTTTTACTTTCGCGTTACATCAGTGGGCTTCTTGATCTCGGAATAAAGTGGAAGCGTTTACACGGTGTAATAAATAACTTGTTTACATTAAGTTCTCTCCGATGGTATCGACTTTGAAAAATTACGAGTGCGATAGATTCTTGGTGTCAATTAATGCTAGAGATAGTAATAGCGAAATTTTATTATGAATTTTAATTATATTGCAGTTTTGGGGATAACTTAATTCTCTCTCTAACTTCTCTCAAAAGTGGCATTAAGTTCTTAGAAGCAGCACTAAATTGTCCCAAAAATTGCATCTATTGATTATGATTTATCTTTATGTTTTCATAATTTCATATTCTTGATATTGATATTAGGTGGTCCAATAAGTTCGTTCCGTTTTCAGCCGTTACAGAAAAACGCCGTTTTTTTCAAATACAATTTATTTTATTCACATACATAGTCACCATTCTTTTCAATTACTTCTTCCCACTTCTCAGGTAGCTTCATAATTCCTTTCGCATAAAAGTCTTTCGTTTTTTTATTAAAAACCTCCGCCACGTGCTTTTGGAGGACCTCAAAGTTTTCAAATTTTTTTCCGGTAACCGAATTTTGAATGCACCGAAATAAATAATAATCTGATGGGGCTATGTCAGGAGAGTACGGAGGGTGTGGCAGGACCTCCCAGCCAAAGTCATTCAATTTTTCAATAACATTTCTTGCCACGTGTGGTCGAGCGTTGTCGTGCTGTAATATCACGCCCCTTCTGTTGGCTAATTCTGGCCTTTTTTCTGAATTTCTTCCTTTAATCGGTCCAATTGGTCGTAATATTTGTCGGCATTGATGGTACAGTTGATTTCCAAAAATTTATAATAAACAATTCCTTCCTAATCCCACCAAACCGATAACAATACCTTTTTTGGGTGCAGTCCAGGTTTTGCCGTTGATTCGGGCATTTCGTTGCCTTCACACCAACTACGTTTTCTTCTAGAATTCTCATATTGTATCCACTTTTCATCCCCAGTAACAATTCTTTTTAAAATTGATTCATTTCGATGCCGATTCAACAGAGCCATGCACACTGCCAGGCGGTCTGCGCGGTTACGCTTCGTCAGTTCGTGCGGCACCCACATATTCAACTTTGAAATTAATCCCATTTTCCGTAAACAATTATGCACGGTGGATTTTTTCATTTGAAGTTCCGATGCAATTTCACGCACTTGAATCCAACGATTTTGCACCACTAATGCACGTACAGCACTGTTGTCAGCAGTATGTGGTCGTCCAGCGCGATGGTCATCTTCTAATGAAAAATTTCCTCCACGAAAACGATCAAACCATTTTCTGCACGTACGATCTGTTACAGAATCTTCCCCGTAAACAACACAAATATTTATCGAAGTTTCCGAAGCGTTATACCCTTTACGAAACTCGTATAACATGATGTGTCGAAAATGAATTTTGTTGTCCGTCATGATTTTAGTTTAGATATTACAGAAAAACTTAAAAAAATACGTCTAATTCGCACGAAAGCAAAACTAGAAGTGTACTGGAATATGTACATTTTTACCTGAGTATGTATTGTGGTTTATTACTCAGGTAAGAAGGTAATAAAGTCGCCGCGCCGAAAACGGAACGAACTTATTGGACCACCTAATAATATGAACGTAGTAGTTGGACAACCCGTGATATATTCGGGTATCTTCATACACCCAATGCATCTAAAATAAGTTAATCGATTTAATTATGTATATTATTACATTATGCCATTATTATAAGCTGCAGAAAATCGCAGAGAACTAAAAAAAACTGAATATTATTATTTAATATCACCGGCCCATTTTGACTCCATCGGTAGTTCTGAAGTAAATAATGATTAAAAATGGAAGTAAAAGATTGGTTGCTAAAATAAATCCATGTGAATTCATGGTATAACTCGACGTTACACACTAATTAAATAGGATTTTAAAGAGTTATGAGAACATGGTCGAGGAAACGATGAGTCGTATTTTCTTGAGGAAAAAAACAAGTCGTTATACCTATGTGTTTCCTGTGACAATGAACGTCATAAACGACATTACGTAACAGTAGATACACAGCTAATACAATATGGTCATTCTCCTATTGTTCATAATTTTCTTTTAATTGCTAGTCACGGTGCATAATGATACGGTAATCAAAAGTTATTACACCGGGTTCTTATCCAAGCCATACGATAAAGTTCACAAAGAATTCATGAAAACCTTAAACATCGAAAAATACCATGAAATCGGCGCTTATCAAAAAAGAATACTCGATGAAGATCTTACCGAGCATCCAAACTACAAATTCAATAACAAAAATCACTGATTC
Source organism: Nysson spinosus (assembly GCA_910591585.2). Classification (NCBI taxonomy): domain Eukaryota; kingdom Metazoa; phylum Arthropoda; class Insecta; order Hymenoptera; family Crabronidae; genus Nysson; species Nysson spinosus. The sequence continues at coordinate 5,050,475 of OU342843.1, read as the reverse complement.
TAGATAGGTTGAATATCGTAGCTGTTGCAAAGGGCAAAAGTTAGTCCGGCGAATTAGCATTTTCATTGTGGGCCAATGTTTTGCGCGTCTAAGAATAAAAAGCATAATTGCGGGTGTTATCGCGAACTTTATCTTCTGAAGGTTGTCGGTAAACGACGAGTCTTACGAGTAGTTAGATCGTTATTACGACCGGAGATATGACTTTCTATTGCAGTCTTTTATGGCGCACGGTTACAATAAAGATTAATAGAGAACCTTTCTGCGTCTGTTCCGCTTCTGACGCATAAAATTGCTCTTCTATTATCGTTATCGCTTTAAGCCGGAATATCGAGCTATTACCTCGCTAATCCATCTTGTTAGATGTAGCTCTATCTTGGGAAAAGTTGTTCGGTAAAAACCTTTCGAAATTACTTGCAACTTGCGACGATTATGGTGCGCGACAGATATAACAACTTCCTCAGTTTACGATGGAAAAGGACTTTAAATAATACAACTAATTGGCGAGAAGGAAACGTTCATTTCTGAGTGAATTTTTTCCGTTGATGTTATAATGTCGCAGGAAATGGAAACAGCGAAATAAAAACATTGTAATTACATGTATTGGTTCAGTGTGTTGTGATGCTTTGTGGAATATACTTCTCAGGTTGTGGATTGAAAACTGAATGTAAAGAATATAAGGAATAAAAATGAAATCGTTCGTCCTTTGTAAGGACAAAAATAATTGATTAATTAGAATAACTCGATACTTAAAAATGGAACTGATTAATCGGAATAACTGATTGGTTAGAATAAGTAATTAATTAGACAAATAACTAATTGATTTAATTTCCACTGCTAAATGAAGAATAACTTCGCCTCATCCTAACACTTCTGAAAGATATGAAAAGTTCGTATAAAGTGTCCAATTTCTTGTCGTTTACAATACAATCGGACGAATTCTTCTTTGATGCGCTTTTCTATTAACGCAACATGATTCGTTCGCGTTCGGAAAAATCAGGTTCGTCGAACCGAGGGTACGGCATCACCGACAATAGAAACAAAAAACATTTGAAAGAGAAGTGACGTAAAGGAAGAATAAAAAAGAGCGGGACGGGGGATGGCGAAGAAATCACGGGCACCATCGAAAGTGGAGCAATAGAGGAGAGTTTCCGGGAGGAAAGGAGAGGGCAATCCGCGCGGCAATCGATCGGCAGTCTAATCGATTCGATACTCCCACGCCCGTTCCAATCAGTGCCCGCACGAGTTACACAAGACCCCAGGATTGGTCGATGCTCGGTCGTGCGCTTCGTTTTCGTTTTGGTATCATCTATCGCCTTTTCCGGCGAACCATAACTTTCGCTAAATCCCTGCCGATTTATGCCTCGATATTTTCCATTACCTCCGCGAGATACGAGAGAGTCGCGAGCGAAACACTCGCGCGCGACAAACTCCTCGAAGAATCCCGAAGAACAATTACTGTTATCCAGATCACATTTTCTATTTTTATGGTTTTCATCCACGGCGCTTATAAGAATTTTGTAAATTCCACCGATTAGCCTTGGCCATTAAATGTCGTATCGATATACTGTCTTACTCGTGTAACAAGTATCAATCGATTAGAACAGCGATTTTCAACCGGTGTGCCGCGACAATTTTCAAAGATCAGTAATTCAATTATTTTCGAAGTTCAGCCCAAAGCACAATAAGTGTACACATCAAAATTGAAACCTCTTTAAATTCATTATAGGAGTACATCATTGTCATAATAAACGTGTACACAATATAGTAAAAAAGATGTGCATAATTAATTGATATACTCTTTATTTGTGTAATCAATTATGTACTCTATTATTTCTGTTATCACAACGAACTCTTTAAAGACCCTTCGTTGCAACCACAGAAATGCACATCTAGTTTTCGCTTGAAAAATGTCCTGCTACTTCGGAAAGTGCCTTATCAATTATGTTGTAACGCCTACGTATCGCATCTGCATAACCAATGCCGAGCAATGTCGGTACCTGGAAGTGCAGATTCGAAAGTCGAATGTCGAGGCGCAAATGCCATCGTCGGGAGAGGATTAATACGGGCTGCGTTAATGGAGATAACGGAATTAACAGATCGTAATAATAGTACCGTCGACAGTAATGGCACCGGCACCGGTATTAACCGATACCCTGGCAGAAGTTACCGGTACATCGGCATGGTGACAGATGCAGCTGCAGTAATAGGACCTTGCCCTGGTACTACATCAATTATACACGGATCGTCAAATCGTAGTACCAGTATCACGGCAAAATAAATGTTCCCCTTTGCTACCTGCGTTAATGAGTTTCGTCAAGTCCATCTATGCGTGATCGATTAGGTATATCGATATCAATTATATAATAATGTGATCTGAATCACGGCGTTTCTACTTCGTCAATTTTTTTAACGTAACTGCAATATTTCGTCACCTCAGTTTGATAAAACTGTAGTAATGCAACATTGATTAGCCTCATGAAATTCAATGTCGGAGTAATAATTCTTAATTATTAATTATAATTGTCAAGGAATCTGGAATATCAAGTATTATATACATGCAGTGTATATTGCCGACCTTATTTTACTTGAGAATGAAACAGCATATAGTCAAAGAATAATAAGATTCAGTGATAAGATATTATCGAGAAAAATGATAAGTGCTCTCTTAACCTGTTAAACAGAAATGACGAGTTAACTCGTCATTCGAATTTACTTATCCCGAAGTTAACGAATTAAATTCCAATTACCCGACTCATTCCCGAATATTATATTTCAAATATAATAATATATGCTTCTTAATTATAACATACCCACGTGATTCGTGATTACAATCGATGTTACGTATACCAAATGGCCACGATCGTAAATTAATAAATAAAACTAGCAAGATGACGCTTTCTGAAAGAACTCCCCGGTTAACAGTCTAATTATAAACAAAATTCACATCACTAGGTAGAATTCGTAAGAAAGCAATAAATGGGGGAAAGCAAAACCTACAAAGTAACAGGCAATCACATAATCGATCTACTTGTCGGTGTTGTTGAAGCCATACTTTCCGTGGTACCTCATGCTAATGAGGTTAGTATATCATAATGTCTGGAACGAGTGCACGGTGAAGATAAGTCCTTTATTTATACAAGGAATTAGCATTGGCTCGTGCACGTACCAAGAAGTGTATAGGTGCGTGGGTGCGTGGTTATACACGATACAAAGCCATACGCTATTATTCAGTGAGGGTACAGGTATACACGGCGTAATAAATTTTGCAAGGTAATGCGTATACTTTGCCGTTGGAAGTAAATCTTTGAAACTACGCCCCTTCGCCGCCTTCCGAGTATTCTTCTCGCTGCGATTCAGGTAGCGCGTCTGCCATCTTCAAAGCCAACAAACTACCGTACGAACGAGGAATAAAAAGAAAAAGTATCGATAACAGTACTTATCTCGAGTAGGAGTGCCATTAATAGTTATAATGAAACCGCGAATTAAAACGAAGTTTTGTACGGAGATATCGGAAAGGTTATATTGAATTACAAAATACTTCACGTTATTCCATTGTTTTGTAATATTCACGTGCAAATATAGATATGCAATACGCCCCGTTTGTATTCGCCGGTTCACAGAAAATCTGGAGATTCATATTTATCGCGGAGTCTGATCTTCGATGTAGTTTTATTCGTTCCACGCCTGGAAACACCGCTTATGGAAACTCCCTCGTTTTATTATCTTTCGTGGAGCACGTGCGCCGATACTGCAGACACGAAGCGCACGTTTTTTGCGAATGGTTTTTGCCGGTCGGCTACTTAAGGAACGGATGCCTCGCCCGAATTTAAAGGGAACAAAAACGGAGGCACGGCAACGAAAGGAAACACGAGAATGTATACATCGGAAGGAAATATGAGAAGGCCGAGTAAAAAGCCGCAACACGTTCTTTTTTTTGCCACGTGTAGCTTCCCAGCTACCAAACTTGGAATGCGTGACCGAGGGGTTCATAGGGGGGAAAAAATTGTGAGAAATCGATGTCCAAATGGCAAAAACCGTTGAAAAAAACGTGTTACGCTTGTTCTCACCTTGTCGAAATCGTTTTTTTGCTCGAGTCGGTCCTCTTCATTTTTCTTCGCCCCATTCTTTGCGTTATTTTGCTTCGATCCTCCGAGTAAACCATCGTGCTTTGCATTCATCTAAGTCGTAACTTCTTTGAACGCATTTAATACCCGACGTATCGATTTTCAAGGTATTACCATTGTTTTTTATCTTAAATATTTATATCTCGGGATGTTGAGCAGACGTGCGATGTGCACTAAAAAGTATAGCTTAGACGTGTATGTTAAAGAAGTTGCCTCAATATTTTTGTTAGGTACAAATAGTCAAAATTGTTGCTTTCGAATTTCAATAACAAACTTATTCCACTAGAGTTCGATGATAATTTTCGAATCGCCTAATTAAGTATATAAATATTCGACTCAATCTTTTCAAAGTGCCATAAGTTCTACGTCTCCATTTTCAAACATTGCAATTCAACTTAACGACAAACTTTATATTAATCCTTAATGAGACTAAAATATCTTGACATTAATACTGAAATAACAGAAGTGGAAGATCAGCGTAATTACGGAAAATAGCTTGCATCAGTTTTTCCGAAGTCGGACTCGCATTATTTTACAAGCCGGTGAAGGTAAAACACTTCAGGGTTCCATTTGAAGTTGCAATCATTTTCCGCGCGTGAATCACACGCATTACGTCAGAGATGCGTAATGTAAGCGCGTATTGTTTCATTGTACTCGTTCGCGGGAAAGAGGTGAGAGTGGATGGATTGAATTGCGAAAGACAGAAACGGAGAAAACTAGTTCGAACTGACCAACGAAACGACAGAAACAGTAACCTTCGCGAGGCCGACGCCAGCGAGTCGCGCGCTCGCTATTTCGAGATGCAATACGACATTGCTTTACACATTTGTCAAGGTTGCTCCCGATGTACAAAACCGCGTGATTTATGCAGAAACGCATAAAACCCTAGCGCACCGCAATGCCGAGTAGAATTCACGATTCTTCCTTTTCCCTTCTATTTGCATTTTTCGCAAGACTCGGAAGAAGCGGGATCCGAGTCAACGGGCCGTGAAACGGGCCGCGTTTACCAAAATAAATGACTTTTTTCACTCTCGACTACGACCACGATGCTCCAAGTTGTATCCCCTTTTTTTTCTGGCGCCAAAATGCGGCTTCGACACTCCTCGATGTCAAGTGTTGACCTACTCGAAACTTATTTTTTTTCGAAGTATCCGCAAACTTTTTTAGGGGGTGCCGTTCGAAAGTCCTTCGCAGGAGAGCTTGAATTTACGTGATGTTCGAGTTTACGTGAACCTTTGACCTTCGCAGAAATCATATTACATTAGAAGATATAATTTATAATAACGATCCTTTTATCGTTTCACAAGTTACATGGCATTCGAACGAATTAGAAGTTTATTACGAACGGTATTTAGCTATGCAAAGTTGCGCTTTAGTGACTGGAGAGTTATGCAATACGGAATATTCGTGGAAACTCGGGGAAACCTAACGTATGTCCTCCTAATCTACTGGACGCGGAAATAATTTCAGTTCCGCAAATAGTAATCCCACGTGGCTTCCCAGGCGGCATATTCACCGTGAACTTCATTCCGAACTTTCCAGTGATAAATAAATAAATGAAATAGTCGCGTGTCGCGTAAGGAGCCATGTGATATTCGCGTGCGAACCGATCGTGACATTTATCAATGACAAGTATTACAACTATAAACATCACGGTATTCCTCGGATACATCCGAGATAAAATTCTCTAGAAAATATATGAGACTCGGGTTATCATCTGCCATAAAGGATATGATAAAATAGGACGATTCATTGTTCGCTAGAAGGAAAGATTGATTGAAATCATCCTAAGAGACAGTGATTTACATAACGTGATATTTCGCGACACACCGAAAATTTGGCCGCCGGTGAACGCTTCCTCGGAGGGGCAAGATTACAGGGAATAAACGTAATTTATATTCCAGCGGAATTAAAAGCCCCTTGAAGGGCGGCCGAGGGAAAATGTAGGGAATACTGGGTTGCACGAAAGGAATCGTGACTTTGGAAAGGTCGACGTCGGCATTAAGGCACCTAATATGTAGCAGATTACGTTCTAGCGGTATGACGAAAATTATGTGGATGTTTTCGAGGGGTTTTATGCTAAGGTAGGAGAGTAAACGAGGGTTGGAGATGGAGAGGGTGATCTTTTGGATGGCGCCACTAGCGTGCGGCACCCACGGGCGGGTCCACAGTGGGTCACGGGTCGATCTTCGCGACGTAACGTTCCAATTCGCGCTTGATATTGATCTGAAGCTTATCCACCCACGTTACAAAACCTCCTTTTGCCTTGGCACCCTCTCAACCCTCTCGAGCTTCATACGGAAGAAGGAAAACCTTTGAAAAGCATCGGGAACGTGCATCGTGCACCGGCATGAATTTAATCATATACGGAACTGCAATACGCGCCGCTGAAACAAGCACAACACGCTACACTTTGATTTTGGTATTTCACACTTTCCGTACACTATTTTAATGCCTAGACAAATATTCAGGAAGCCAGACATACTTTCAAGAGAATACAGATGATGTCTATCGGTCGCACTTTTTGTACGTTCTTTAAATGTGAACGTTTATTTAATGCACTCATACATTTATGCTAACATTCATTATATTGGAGAATTATTATATTTGTCTATAAGTTTGGGGAATTAATTAATATTATCGTTTGCCAAATATATTATACTGACATTGAATAAATTCTTCGACGTAATAACATTATGTAGTTACATTTATAGATAGATATAAGATAGAGTTCTAAAAATGAGAGTAAACTTATATTCTTTTACGACAATGAAACGCGGCAAATAAATAATGCCGTAAGTAATACGTGCGGAATGCGAATTCCTATGCAGATATTAATATTAAATCATCGCATTTTATCATTATGACTCGCCACGGAGAAAGGGTCTGTATATGACAGACATTTTTTAGCCAAGAATTCTAAGCGACGCCAAGAACAAATATTAATAGGATGGCGCTATCATGCATACATATCCACGCACGACTTATCAAACGTAACCTTAACACATTCCACGAGTTCAAACATACAATGGCGTCCATAAAATGCGTAGCAGGAGCCAGTCTTCCGATGAAGATTGAAAGGTTCGATCAATTAGTGTGAAATAGAATGGTATTTAAAGTTACCCTCAGTCACGCCCAAGAGTTCATTGAACCATAATGCCGCGATCCAAAATTACCGGTGGAAGCGCAGTCGTACAGAACGCGCAGTTCGTCGAAAGTTATGAAATATTCTCGGATTCTCGCACTTCTTCGTACGACGTTAATTCGTGGCGATCGATCATCCAGGGTCGTTTGTTAAAATAGAACGCCACCCTCTTTTCGCCTACGTCACCGCCGTGTCCTTGAGAATTCAACCCCTCGTGCGACTCCCGCGTTCTCTCCTATCTAAATATGACACGAGGACCCTTAATGACTCTTCGTATTTCTTTCTCCTTGGAACCACCGCGGAGCTCGTGCTCAGGTGAAATACGCGTGCAAAATCTTGATACCACCGGCCACGTTCGTTTTTTTACATATTTCGCGCGTAAAGCTTCCGCAAAAACTCGGTCGTCGAGAGCGTTTTCGGTGCGATCAATACCCCTGTTTTCTAGAATGCTTCTTCTCCACCCACGACATCGATGTCACGTTAGAAATACTACAGCCCCTTACCCTTTCAAACCTTCATCATCCACCACGTCCCCTCTTTCCTTCCGTCTCTCACTATTTCTATTATTATCGAGCCGTGAAAACGTTCCTTAATTTCGAGTCCGCCACTTCGTGTCTCCGCGTAGTGTTAATGTCGGCCTTATCTAGCTACCCATTTGTCAAAAAAGATAATGGCGGCCCTTGTTTTAGTTCCTAGGAATCGAAAATCACCCTGTGCTTGGCGTACATCGGCGTATACCTTCAAAAATTGTAAAAAAATGAAAGTCGCCAAAATCGGTCCTACATGGCCCAAATCGATGGTATATGATGTGTAAACATATTCTAGGACGATTTTGGGTCGGAAGAAGCGGTTTAAAAATTTTTTTGGGCAAAAAAGGGGTCGACCCAAAATCGCAAAAATGTGAAGGGGTATACCTTCAAAAATTGTCAAAAAATGAAAGTCGCCAAAATCGGTCCTACATGGCCCAAATCGACGGTATATGATGTATAAACATATTCTAGGATGATTTCTGGTCGAAAGAAGCGGTTAAAAAATTGTTATTAGTCAAAAATGGGTCGAACCCAAATCGAAAAAATGTGAAGGGGTATACCTTCAAAAATGGTCAAAAATTAAAAGTCGCCAAAATCGCTTCTAAATCACCCAAATCGATGGTAAATGGTGTATAAACATATTCTAGAACGAGTTTGGGTCGAAAGAAGCGGTTAAAAAATTTTTTTGGGCAAAAAAGTGGTCGACCCAAAATCGCAAAAATGTGAAGGGGTATACCTTCAAAAATTGTCAAAATATGAAAGTCGCCAAAATCGGTCCTACATGGCCCAAATCGATGGTATATGATGTATAAACATATTCTAGGACGATTTCTGTTCGAAAGAAACGGTTAAAAAATTTTTATTGGTCAAAAATGGGTTGAATCCAAGTCGAAAAAATGTGAAGGGGTATACCTTCAAAAATTGTCAAAATTTCAAAGTCGCCAAAATCACTCCTACATGGCCCAAATCGATGGTATATGATGCCTAATGATGTTCTATGACCGTTTTGGGTCGAAAGAAGCGGTTTAAAAATTTTTTTGGGCAAAAAAGGAGTCGACCCAAAATCGCAAAAATGTGAAGGGGTATACCTTCAAAAATTGTCAAAATATGAAAGTCGCCAAAATCGGTCCTACATGGCCCAAATCGATGGTATATGATGTATAAACATATTCTAGGACGATTTCTGTTCGAAAGAAACGGTTAAAAAATTTTTATTGGTCAAAAATGGGTCGAATCCAAGTCGAAAAAATGTGAAGGGGTATTCCTTCAAAAATTGTCAAAATTTCAAAGTCGCTAATTTCGGTCTTAAATGATCCAAATCGATGGTAAATAATGCCTAAACATGTTCTAGGATCATTTCGGATCGAAGCAGGTGAATTAACAATTTTTTCCAGTGAAAAATGGGCCGACTCCTGGAGTATGTAAATTTATATCATTTTATTATGAACACGTTTACTGATTGATACATGGTCTAACAATTTTATCACATCCTTTTTAACGTCTGATCATTCTTTCTTTGATTACTAAAAATAATTGTATACTTTCGTGCTGTCAGTGGAATTTCTTTTCGTATGTATATCTGACTCAAGTCCATTGTCCGATCAGTTAGTTGTCATCCAGCAGCGATTATGTTCAGTCGCTATGACAGCGAGATATCCTTTGTCATTTTCGATTCGTCAACAACTTTCTCCGTTTTCTTGCTAGGAACGTAAAGTTTCACAAATTCGTGGAATCCATGATTAACGGAATATTCCGCTTAACACGAAAGCGGGGAGCGAAATTAAAATTTCATGGCAACCGTGAGAATTTATTTCGATTAATACCCAGTTATTAAAATTTGTTAAACTAACTACGGACCATCAATACGAGCTTAATAACGTTCCGTTTTAATCCTCCATCGACAAACACTCGAATATAACATTTTCAATGCACCTCCTCGGTAATTATACTTAAAATTTATAAACTGTACACTTTGCTCTACGAAGTGGACTAATATCCAGCGTATTTGTCGGAAAGTACGGTAAAATCGTTATTTTATTTTTATGATATTTTCTGTCGATTTTTAATACACGCCAAATCGAAAAGTTTAATACCTCTGTCCGCCGAGGAAATATCGTTTGACGAGTGCGCTTATCAAATTCGAATCGACATGCGTTTCTTTCACTGGAAAACTTACAAACCTTTCGATGGAATGGCGATAACGATTATAATAAAACGTTAACAATTCTCAATCATTCTCCCTGATTTACACGCGTTTTATTCGATTATTTGAATAAAACATCAACCTGTCATTCGTCAAGCACAAACACGAAACTGTGTCACTTCCGGGCTGAGGAAGTTCATGGATCCACCAAAGCAGTTCTAAAATAGACGCGGACACGCAATCGTGGAAGGTTCTTTCGCATCGTAAACATTTCCTTGACTTTCTACAGTTTTCTTTGCGCATGTATTTTCGAGTTTAATGCGATGCACCACCACCTGGCAATTAATCCTAATATTTTGGTCCTCCGGCTTTTCTTACGCCCGATGCGACTCCGTAATTGGTGACGGCATCAGAAGTTCGCGCACGTATTCCGAGAATTTTTCTTACGACCGAGCTATTTTGGATCCGACGCACTCCTCGCGATTGCATTACGTCTTCGGCGTTTGCGCGCGGCTGCCTTTGCGCACATAAATACGTTTCTTTCCTCTGTTTTTCGGGTGCGTTTAAAAATTGAATCAGGTCGAACTACGGTGACGATGTGAGTCACGGAACTCGCGGTTATTTCATGAAATTTCCACGAGATACTTACATCGCCCGATTACGAGAGTCCATAGACATTTTGCTCGACAAACGTCATCAGATCGAAGCTTTTTAACACGTTGACCGGCAGGTCGAATTCCGTGTTATACAATACCTCGCGATACGTATCCATAAGGAGTATGTAACGTCTAGAAATCAAATTGATTAAGCCGTCTACGATGCATTATTATCGTACCGTTAGAAATATTGAAAATGTTATGAATATTAGCGATATATTTAATTCGAGTTTTAGTAATATTAGTTTCGATGGCCATCGATGACCGCCATGATGTTCAACGTGTTAAAGATACTCGAAGAAGAGGACTTCGCCTTTCCTCTTCGGAATATTTTTTATCGCGGCAAACAATTGATACCGCGAGACTTATGCGGTTTATTGACACGCACTCGATGAGACTCGCGGTCTGCCGGACACTTTTGGCGATTTACGTTTTATCAGTGTTTTGCCTCGCTCGCTGGATGAGTCACGACGAGATCATCACGCTTTTTGCCAAATAATGTATACGAAAGTTCGTGCGATATTTTCAGTTTCATTTTTCACATTTAAATGCATCGCGGAATGTGATGCCAGAGAATTATCAGACGTGTATTTTCGCTGACAAAATACTTCGATTAAGAATACCATTTTATATATTTATTACGAGAACTGACATTTTTATGTGATTTTCGAATAAATATAATCTGCTGGGAATTTATTCGGCACCAAAATCAAATTCTTTTATAACAGATTATACAACATAATAAATTAGAAATTTGCGAGTGCCAGAGTGTAATGAATTCCTTCTTCAAAAGGAACGGCATTAATGATTAATCATTTTAGTAGACAAATTCTTTTTTAATTGGCCAAACGACGTGTGGAAATATATTTAAAATGTAATTAACGCTAATGGTAAGAAAAATGGGGGATAAAGTATGGAAGCAAATTCCAACGATATTCGCCAATCGCTTAACGAGGTCAGTCGTTTCACAGTCATTCAATGTAACATAGTCGATTCGATATACGTACGCGAAGTCAAGCTTATTTGTTCGCGAACTTCAGTTGGCGAACCTCGGTAATGACATTCGATATCCGCTTCCATCGGTTCACGGTCAGCATAATTACACCTGTTCCTTCAGCGCGTAAACGTAACAAAAAAAAATAATATCACGCGATGTGAAATAATAAATACGTGAAACAAATTATGCTCACGAAACTGATGACAGAGTAAAAGGACTTAAACCAAAGTGGTATAAAAATTTAAACAACACCGAAATCAGGTGTTCCATTACTCGTATGTATAAATAAAATGTACCACGCACATGTTAGGTTTCCCTGGTATCAATTACTTATCGAATTAAATATTGCACAACTAAATGTGTTACGTGATGGGACAACGTGGTAATACGATTTAAATATCGAAAGCATAAGCTGCCTTTCTCGATAGATCCGATTCTTTTGGTCCAACGAAATCAGTCTCTTTTTGTAGAGCACTATTATTCGTGCCTGTCGTACCTTGACACGTGAAAGTGAAGAAACAATTGTAAAAACCAATTGTCGTTTCACATCGCGGAGTGGACTAATTATTGTAGCCAATCCACCGATGGCTGTCTCCATCCTTTTCGTCAGCTCGAACGACACCGTAGTTCGTTGACAATCATAGATCGATTACGTTCTCTTTCGTCCATTAACCGGCAATTGTCATTTTCTCGATTTATTGCGGTTACCAGCGAAAGTACTCTTTGCACCTTGCAACTTTAATTCCTGTTTGGTTTCGCTATAAAAAGCGTACTTCCATCGGCGGTGATATATTTCAATGCTTTTCATCCGTTAAGCGGAACATTTCCTCTAAAACCTTTCTCTCTGTCTACGTTTAACGCTAGAACTACCGAATATACTCTGAGTTATGATTACGCATTTATTTGTATTCTAATAAAATTCATATAAAAGAGTTTTTTTCTAGCAGCGCTGAAAAGGGAATTCTTGTTGAAATATCACAAACGTAAATGTACACCCAATTCTGCTTTTAGGCGAACATTTTTTAAACGAGTTTTGTACGATAATGAAAGTTAAAATTAAATTCTTTTTATTTTACTAATAATAAAATTCTAAAGTTTCCGTTGATACGGCAGTTTTTTACAGGATCATTTTACGCGTATTCTTCGGGAATGCATCAATCGCGTGGAAATAAAATTATTTGGAAAACCGTCGGGTTAAAATGACCTGGCATTCGTTAATTAATGGGTTGAATTATTTGCGTTGTGTACGTAAAATAAAAGTATATAAAATCGTAAACAATGTGTCGTGGTATATTCGTACAATTTAACTAAAAGTGGCAGACATTTTGCCTCCTTTGATAGTTTTAGTGTTAATATAAGCTTATAAAACCTGTCTGTCTGGCAATATAAATAGTAATGAAAATTACCTTTTTGTTTGCAGATTGGACAGCATAAAGCATTAAGCCGACACCAGAAGCAACTACATCGATCTGTAAGTTAATATAAATTCGATATAATAATAACATAAATTCAACATACAGGGTTTCCTAGTGAAATAAGCTACCTAATAATCTCCTTTAATTGCGACAATATGAAAGATATTTTATTCGTTATGTGAGTGGTTTCCAAGGGCCAATACCCTGAAAGAGACTTTTTTCGTCTCGTTTTTTGCAGAATTCCCAAAACCGATTATATTTGTTACATAAAAACGAATATTGTTGTATAATCATTCTATTCTACGTCGGACACTCGGTATGAATTTAATATAGGAATGAATTCCTTTCGGCTTATTTCTGGAACTCATTAAAATTATGGTGTCATGGCGGATTGTTTTTGTGGTATTGATGGGGGTCGTGTAAAACGAGGCTTGTCTGGTGCATTTATCATATAACGAGGATCATAGCATATCCGGAGATGTAACAAATACCCGAAAAACTTCCTGTCCATTCTATTACGTCATAATGTAACATAACGCTTTAGATTGCCGAGTCACTTCCACTCACGTCAATCTAATATTCCACTCGCGACGAGCGTGTTTTATCTATTTATCTACATCGTATCAATGTCACGAATATTTCCAGTATATGTGTGAATTCAGATTCCAAATTACATACGAAATTAATTCGAGGACGAAATTAAATCCCATAATGAATGTCCCGCAAATATGTTATTTATAATCACATTAGAAGTTATTACTTATTGGTTCTTGTTAAAACACTTAACAGGTGTTTATGATAGGAATATCGAATTTGTTGAATTTCCACAATGAATATTCCGAAATTGGTACAATTATACAGTGAATATGAATTTCACTGTAAAAAAGGACATTAATTAGCGAAACGTAATATCGTCTGCGATAATTTGGAAATACATATCTGGCTTCTATGCATTTCTCCTATTCAGCTATATTATTACATATTAAAGTTACGCGAATCAAATTGTTGTTTCATATCTCAAGTATCTTTGGAAGAAATATTGTCATTTTCATATTAATTTCAACATGTCCTTTGTCTCGTAATAAAATACATATCGTTATTAAAAAGGTAACATTCATTAACCAACATTTTCACGCACGCGTTCTACTCAGTTCCTTGTAATTAGTTTTATAATTAAAATGTCAATATTCTCGAAATCAAATATTTGAATATAGAAAGTTATTTATAAACTTTATTTGTAAAATTGAAAAACACGAATTTCATCTCTATAATAAGCATAATACACTATCGCTCAAAAGTATTTGAACGGTGACAGAGATTAAGAAGCTTGCAGATTTCGGTTATAAGAAAGGATGTGACAACAAATACTAATATCAATCACTACTAATTTCTTTATTTTATTATGATTTTATTGCTAAGTAGCGTATCTCTGGTAATTAAGACAGCACAAATGTAGGAGTTCAAAAGCTATGGCGATCGAGTAATTCTCAGCAGTAGTATATGTGTATCGATGCCAGACACTTCGGGAAGTGTTTCGCGCGGAAACTGCTGGCACCGCGAATGCCGCGAAGATAATTCATCATAATTCATTGTTGCATCGCGAGGACATTAAGAATTTGCTCGCAGTGCTGGTAAAGTGTAAATTAACATAATGCCTCATAACCGGCCGGCATTTACGAGCATTTACGGTGTACCGCGAAGCCTTGGAATATTATTATAACGAGCATTAAATTTGCAATGAAAGCCAGTGCCTTGTAACGTGCATCGATTAGATCGCATCCGTGGGGATTTTAAAAATGAGCGGTTTTCTTGAAAAGCGTATATGATTCATATTAACATTTGATTACCTAACGAATTTGTTTGATTATTACATCAAAAGTACTCTCGCGATGTCGTTTTATGGATGAACTCCCTGGTTAACGGGTTAATTGAAATGGATTCTTTCGTAGCTACTTGTCAGGTTTTCTTGAGCGCGATCCTTCGCTTCATTTGTGTCAAACATACCATCGATTATATATCCTTGTTTCGCGAACTATAAGTAGATGTGAAAAATACCATCTGGACGAGGTCCAAAGAAACTATTCCCAGAGCAAGTAGCATAAATAGCATTGTTGTGCCGAACCGGAGACCGCTGTATCCTCTTCGTGAAACAGGAGACCACTTTCTTGGAAAAGAAAAAAAAAGGTCGGTGACTAACGAGGGTAAAGATTATACTCGATACAATGCCAGCCGCCATTTTCGCTGCAGTGGAATCTTTTTTACTCCACATTCTACTTGGTGTAATTCGAAACGTTTAAAGCCCAGTCGTCTTATCGTGAAATTTCCAGAAGGTTTTTCAGTCGATGCGGAATAACGTTGAACCGCTCGTAACATTGACACTGATAACGAAACGAAGAAAGTTGATCTAAATTGTTAATATATGAAAATATCGTACTTGAAACGTCAATGGTGAAAAACTAGCTTGCTTAATTAATTTGCTTAATTAGTCAGCCGCGTGCTGTGACGTAAAAGTTCGACCGTCAGCATCTTTAGTTATATTATGGATAAAGTAAGGAGAGATTTATCTTTCTTTATTTATTTATTTACTTTCGTTACCATGATTTATAGGTTTTAACGCCCCATTACTATTTTATCAGGTTACTAACAAAGTTCGTGCTGTTTTAATCATTAGAGTAAATGATATGCAAAATTGATTGAACAATAGTTTCTTCGGAAAAGTAGTCATCTTCGCCTTTTATTACCTTTTTCCAACCATTTAATCAAGAAATTTAACTTGACATACCGGATGTACTTTTATTAAAAGATTAACACTTATGAAAACCTCGTTTTTCAGGTTTTTCTAAAAATTGGTCAACTACTGACAAATGGTCATTTACTGACCAATTAATTTTTTTACAAAAGTTTTCCTCCGTGGTATCAAAATAGTGTTTACTGATTTTGGGCGGCATCGCTACTTTATTGTGATTATATTTTACTCTTTCGCGTTATATAAAAGAAAATTTCCAGTATTTCGAGGGGAAATCTTAACTAATGCGTGCGCACAGCTCGCTTGACACGAATGGAATTCCTCGGTCCTTAAAAAGTCATTAACACGAATCCTCAAAAGCTTCGTTCAAAATACACATTAATCTTCTACGTGGATCGATTCCCTAGTTGCGTAATAATGAATGCTCGTAACAATAGAATTGACGAATGCCTGCCGACTCACAAGACGCACCCTTGAAAGTTATTCGCTGAATAGATCAGCATTCACGTATCTTTTGCAAAAACTAATGCTTGGAGACGAAGGTCAACATTTTCCCCTTATTATTCAAACTGGTAGAAAATAAATCAGGAGTACCTTGTCAACGCCATTTAATAGCATCCTAATTATACTTTATCCTTAGGCGATAAATTATCAAGGTAATAAGAAATCGAGCGTGTAATTATATTCCGTTATAATTTAAATAATTGTACACAACTATAGTCAATATAATAAACAATTTTGTTTTATTTACTAATCAACAACCCAATTAAAGACTAATCGATTATATAATAAAATAAATTGTCCTCGTGGATTTCTTAGACGAAGATTGTTCATGGAATGTAAAAATTAGTGCAATCTCCAACTATCGATTAAATAGTATGACTATCGTAGAAACAGCGGAATATATTTTACAGAGTGGGGGTTCGTCAACAGATACTTCAACGGTATTATTATAAGCGTGCAACAAATAAAGTTGCAGGAGAAACTGTTGAAGGCCCATTCACACCGAGAACAGCCGGTCACTCGGTCAGCTGTGGTATTCCTGGGGTGACACACGACGTGCACCTTCGCTTGGTTAAAGATGAGACCTCACTATTTATAAATATGGGTCAACGTGGCTGCGCAGCCGGCTCGTTTCGTCATTATTACGAGAGTTAAAGAGAGGGTAGAATACGGGGGACTCCGATTGCTTGATCTTGTTGCACCGCAACGGAACTGACAGATTAGTTGAGATCAGTAATTGCTCGGATGCCGAAAATAATTCGATCAACATCCTCGTTTCTTCCTCCATATTTCCTTATTTCTCAAAATAAGGCGTGCTCGATGTAGATACATATCATTGTTATTCGAATCAAATTTTTATTTAATTCCATAGGCACCTTTTGAAGAAATATTGTCATTCTAGTATTAATATTTTAACTTCTCGATTCTCTTTCCCTCGTAGTAAAGTACATACTGTTGTTATGGAGGTAAAATTCATTAACTAACATGTTCGTGTGAGTTACAGTATTTTTTTTTATAATTACAATTTTAATATTCATGAAATAAAACGTTTGAATATAAAATTGGGTTTAACGAAAATGGGGAAATTGTAGTTAATGAATTTTATCTCTATAACAACGATATTCGAACATCCTTCGAATATTTTCTGTACCATAAAATGTTTCGCATATTTTCTTGTCCCCAAAATTCCACTTCGTGGGATCCGTTGATAATATCATGTACCGTTCTAAAAATTCGCGCATACTTTTCTGGAAATTTAATATAGGAAGCTTTTAAGTGATAGAAAGACTTTTTAAAGAACGGTATTCAAGTACGAAAGGTTTCTTTGCAATCTGGAGATGGTATCACGTGTGAAGTTGGGACAAATCTTGAGTCACGATGGGAGGTCTCATAAACGCGAATAAAAGGGATTGGCACGAATTTCGCCACGATCGTATCTCTCGGTTGCATTGGCAAGGTTGGAGATTTCTCAACCGGCGTACATTAGGCTTGCCGAAACACCTCGGCTAACCCAATTCGTCGTTTCTTGTCCCCGCAAAAACATGTCTAGCATTTCAAAGAATTTATATTAATTACGTCATCGACTGCAGGGAAATTGAAGGGAAAAAGCCTTCGTCGTAAATATAGCTGTCCTTGCGTATGTTATGTGTTATTTCGAGAAAATGCCTCCCTTTTAAACAGCGAATATATAGAGACTCGAATTACATCAGTAAACATGTTATTCAATGTACAAACATACATTCCAAAGTGCTCCACGTTAGCGCTTAAAAATTATGTTCCATCACGTGTTTAAAGGGGATTATGTAATTCTGGCGAATTCCGTTCAAAAGACAAGTGCAACATGAATGTACTCCGATCAAGAAATTTGCTTCGAGCTCTTCCCGATATAAGATATTATTTTAAGTTCGTGATAGAAAACCGTGGATATTTTGATGACAGAAATGGCAAAGACAAGGGGAATTATTAATATTTCCACGCGCATACTCATACCGCATAAATGTTTTCAATCTGACGACGAAACTGTGCGGAACGAAATGTGTATTCGTGACATTTGAAAGGGCGTCTTAAATTAAAACGATGCCAGAGAAGCTAAGCTGGCAGAGTACGAAAGAACGCGGCGATTGCCACATTGAGTTTTGGCACCGGTCACCATCTACTTCTTCTAACTCTTTTTCTACCACCTCTACAATATGCATGACTAACCAATCATGGATCGTCAAGTCCACCGTGAATTTTTGGTGTCAATCACTTTTGCAGAAATATCCACGCGGCGTCATTTTACGATCGAAATATTCCGGGCAAACTGTTTCACATATTTATATACATACCCTGTCTTCGCATATTCTTAACCATCCATAAACAAATTTTGTTGTGTCCAAAGGAAGATTTTATAACGCAAATGGAACTAAGCTATTACATGAAAATATTAACAAAATTATTACTTAAACGCATTGAAAAAAATGAAACAAAAGATACGTATAGATGAGTGTCTGACTTCAAAGTTCCCTGACATGGAAGGTTAAGGAATAGTATCAGGTCATTTAATATTTTTCATAAATTCTTTATTTGATTGTCATAACTCTCTACATTCTATAAATTACCATAACACTTATATATTCTATTGTGGAAGTATGATATTAAATGCAGTATTCGTGGAAGCGGAGACATTTGGCATAATGGACTGCGGGTTCTGAATGAAAATAGTATTGCCTTGTCCTCTGGCTGTCTGACTATTACCGGTACTATTCCACTGGATCTAGCGAGCGTCTATTATGCGATGGTAGAGTTTACTGCACATACATAGCTAAAGCCGACTTACTGTCGTCGGTAATATTCCACCGAAACAGAAAGCGCTGGGCTGTTTCGCGCGTCTAAATGGCAGGTGACATGCATCAGTCAGTTGTCCGTACTTCCTGGTGCAAGCTGGTCTAATAAATGCAAGAATTCCTCGGCCCCGAATTTAGCGTTTATAGTCTCGCGAGACAAGTTGAAGTTCACGATCTCCTCGAGGTTCCAAACTTTCAAGGTCTTCCGTCGCTTTCAACACGCACAATACAACTCTCCGCTACCTTATATTTATCCTCGTTACTTTATATCTCCCGCATTGCAACTTACTGCCAACTTGTTACTGCACGTCTACCGTGATTCCTTTCATTTAATCAGTTAACGGTTCATGCGGACGTAATTGTGTAATCGGTTTCAACGAGCAGGTAAATTACTGCGGGGGTTCTGGAAAGAAGATGCAGTTTGACTATAATTTCAAATGTATCTTATTGGAGATACTGTATAATATATAATATCGAATATATACTACTGCTCAGAATTAATTGCGCGGCATGGCTTTTAAAATTCACTTAAAATTGTTTGCTGTCTTAATTACCAGCGATTTGGTAGATAGGAATGAAATAATAACAAAATAAATGTGTGATATAATATAATGCTTGCACAACCAATAGGAGAAATTCGAGGTGAGACTTACGTCACGAGTGCATTCTTTCCAAAACAGTACTTTCCACACGACTTCCAAGTATCCATTAATCTAATGGCTTTATTGTCGTCATTTGCCTTACTGTATTGGAATTATTAGTCGAGTGCCTCGGTTTAAACCCCGAGTTCTATAACTACGATATTTGTCACGTATTGGCAATATTTCTTTTTAGACAGTGTTTATTGAAAGCGACAAGAATTCAGTTTACAGTCTACAATAAACAATAGGATTATATAATTTCTTCGTCTATTACTCAGGGCTTAAAGCCATCTCAGTGAATAAATTAGTTCGACACAATCTTATTATACGTTACGCTGCTACAATGATAAACTTAATCCTATTTTCTATAGTATTTTATGTTGCAACGAAAAATCATTATTGGGTTACATGCACAGAAATCCTGCATCATTTCATGTATTTGTAATATTTAATCGCTCCTGTTATCGTATGGATAGTTATGAACCATGAAATGGAATCGAAATGAAAAACACCGTGAATAAGATGATGCCTTTCTTTTCAATGTCCGATGGCGTTGAACCTTTTGGAAGTGGAATGGAATCGACATACTTGTGGCTGTGTTTTATACCGGTAAATTCGATACATGCCCGGAAAGAGAATTTCAAGGACGCCGATTTGTAGAGAATGGCGGTAATATAGTGAAGAGGGGACAGGCTATAACGTAACGTTGTAAATTATGCTGCCGTTACGTTGCCGACGATTATGTCGTCGCGTTAAATAATCATCGGGTCACGGTAGACACGTACCATTCGAAGGTCATTATGTGAACAAGAGCCTCTGGACCCGTACATAATGGAGAGTAACAGAACAGGTTAATTACGATATCGTAGTACTGTCGCAATATTTCAGCGATCGATTATATTACAATATTCGGTTTCATTCTGTCATTCTCGTTAGCTTCTAGAACTCGCTATTTCTTCCAGCAACTGGAATTATTTAAATACCACCGACATAAAGAATTGAACATTGGCAACTAATGACAATCATTAAATATATCGTTGGTATAAAGGTCAAATTCATTATCTACAATCTTGTCATTTTCTTCTGCAAATGTTCGAATTTAACAAGTACAATTTTACTGTACGGGACATTCAGGAAATATAAGTAACTTGTTAGATTCAAATATTTTATTTCGAGAATACTGACATTTTAATTATAAAAGAATACAAAAACCTCGGTAATTTAAATATTACAAATATTACGTCTATTCAAAATCTTATTGAAAAATCTTATCACATAACTGACAAACTCTTCTCGTAAGTATTATACTTTTACGAATAAATTTGCTGGTTCAAATGTATATAGGTAGAAATGATCGCTTTGGTTAATTCGATACAGGATAGTATTACTTGTAGGGATTGGTAGGGTAAGGCCACTGCGGCATTTGCAAGGTGCCAGAAGCCACGAGAGTTTAATCTCGTTCCCGCAGGAAATAAATCGTTTTATCGTGTCGATAGCAGAACGCGAGTTAGCGAACCAGGTACACCTCTCAATAAGAATTCATTAATCAATTCCGGGCTGAGGTTGATAGGTGTCCACGAGCACCGCGAAAAATCGGGTCCAGTTACCTTTACGAGCTAACCGATTCCAGTAGTCACTATTTTAATAATCCGAGTGTCAGACATATTTTTCGTTGTACTACTTTTATAAATATTTCCGCTTTCAATGGTATTATATTAATATGATATTGAATACCACTGACATAAATCTATCCTTGTTCTACCATTGTAGTCTAACGTTATTATGTCTGTCATGCTTAGAAAAATAATATTAATTAATACTAGCAAAGTAATGGTAGTGTTTGATTGTACGGTAAACGAGAGCCTGTTATAAAATGGGAGATTTATTACTAGTCGTTTGATCGAATGTTAACGAGATACATAAACGTGGTACAATATTAAGGTCGACCTTGCACGTGCTAAAAGCACCGCGGAATCCTGTATTTCTTTAAACTCATATTTCCTTGTTATGATTAAACCCCACTCGTGTTTTTTGTATTTTATATAACAAGGAAGAAGCCCTGGTTGCATCACAAAGGAAACTGAACATCCTTATTTAGTGTACAGTATGTTCGGAAAGTCAATGAGTGGCAGTAAGTTTCTTGTTATTAATATCCCATGAGATATAAATAATATGAAATGTTTTTTGAATCATATAAACAAGGTATTAAGTGTTAATATCAGTATTGTTACTGATATTATTATGACTATTATTCTTGAAATATTTTACTTAGCCTGTCCAAGAATATCGGCTAAACACTATTTATAAGAACACAGCGACTTTCGGTGCGCACTATATATACATATACAAGGTAACCCTCGTACAACGTGTTACTTATACAATGCGACTTCGATATAACACGTGCATGTAATTCCAATCTCATAACGCGATCTTCTTCGGGAACCTAACTACTGCGTTGTACGAGGGTTACTTGTATGTTGTGTTCCAATGTGTATTAGTAAAACTATAGTCGATTGTGGAAACGTAGTGTCGCGATAGAAACAAACGTTTAAAACAATTATTTTCGATTAGCCAACCAAAACAGTGTCATCGTACATTAAGACCCACTAATAATAAGACCTTGGACATATTGGACTGCCGCGAATACGTTGTGCGCAATATTTCATCGCTTGAAGGCCGATCGGCCGATCGATTATTACCAGGACTGAACCGACAATCGCTAGCTACTCGATAAAAAGAGGAAAAAAGCGGGAAGGGAGATGTGTCGGCGAACACTAACGAATCTATTGACACTTTCCCTTTCTACGATAGCTTTCAATCGAAACGCTTGATTTAAACTCGCTTTTCTCGTCGACCGCTTAAATATCTTCATTGTTTCGCTATTATGTAACTATCATTATCACTGTCATGTAACTTGGAAGTCACCCATTAATCTATCCGTATCTATCGCTTTTGCTTCGTTTCATTTTTTTTTATAATCATAATTATAAAAGTACGCGCAACGATCGTCACATTTTTTCGGGGGTTCAAGTAATAATTTTGTTACTAATTTCACATTACGTAACTTCGTTAGATTCGCGTTTAACTAGATAACATATAAAATATAAAATAGATAAAATAGAAAAAGATAATCGTCATAGCGCGTGCATATTGGACTTCATGTATCCAAGGACATTTAGAATGTTAACAGATTTTTTAAGTCGATATAATTACCTTTGTTATTGCATAAAAATTCTTTCCATACTATTAACTGTGTAATAATTATGGCTGTATAATATAGTAGTTCATAATTATGGATATAATTCTCCTGGAATTACAAGTAGAAATCGATGTTCTAAGAAATCCAAGTTCGATCTTATTCCTTTTTTTCTATGTTAGTAAATGTCACTAAAAATGTTCTTCGACACATGGAAAAACATATTTCCTCGAAGACTTTAATGTAGAAGTATACACTTCAAATTATCCGACGTACAATTTGTATGTATTTACTACATTTATAATTTAATCTCATTTACCAGTAATTGATAACCGGGCCGAGGAAGGAAACACTCGTAATTCCTCGTAATTGATGCTGCGAGTGAACCTAATATATAGAGCAGTGAATCGATATCAAGGAAGTAATGATCGATCGGTTTAGGCGGGGAATTACATCGAATCATTATTAATTCCGACGTTCTCGGCATTACGTAACGTTGAGATTTGCTGCGATCGTTGCGGTTGCTTTCTGATAAGTAAGTGCGAATCGATGATAGCATTCCTGGTATGCCGCTTGACCATACACTCCACTGGGTTACCTATGCTTTCTCGTTCGAAGCTTGAAACTTTAACGGATATACCTCGACGATAACTTCCTACTCGAACTAACATATACGAGAAAGCTCCGCCGAGATTCTCGATCAGAATTTCTGAAATATTCATCTACGTAGAGTGCTCCCCGATAACTTATGTATTAAGTTCAACGGAGGTATCCGTATTATTTGTTTTTCCATAAAATACTTTCTACCAGCTACTTTCGAAGGAATAGTTTACGAAGAATATCGCAGACGTATTTCTATATAAAGTAGTTTAATATAATATGAAGAGGTATCGAAACCAAAGTTCATTAACCCTTAAAACGAACTACCGAACATATACTCAGTTATACTTTTACATTTGTTTGTATATAAATTATGATGGGTGCAATTTAATTAATGGTTTTAATTATGCGCGTTATAGAGAATAAATATATATGAAATCCCAAACAATGCGCCGATTTATATTTGAATGATTCTATGAAAAATTGGAGACAATTTGAACGGAAAGTTTTCGATGCACGGTGCATTCACGTGTCACTTGCTAGTCGATCAGTTGGTGTTTGCGTTCGTTGCGAGTGCACACTGCACACGATGCGTTAGCAAGACGGTTTCGTTTCGGTTT
This sequence comes from Nysson spinosus, assembly GCA_910591585.2. Classification (NCBI taxonomy): domain Eukaryota; kingdom Metazoa; phylum Arthropoda; class Insecta; order Hymenoptera; family Crabronidae; genus Nysson; species Nysson spinosus. Next base: position 5,026,333 of record OU342843.1, on the reverse strand, counting down.
CGTATGCTGTTTATTACCAGTCGATCTAAAAGAGTCGATCGTTTAATTATGCCCTCGTGGACCGAGTTCTTGCGATCGTTTTGTTGAGCAATCACGATGACCGGAACGAGCGGGTCACGATCGAGTGAAGTTCACCAACCAGTCTCCCGTGCTTTATGACCTTTGTCACCGCGACTAAGTACGCCGAAGATCGATGCACTTTCTGGATTTATCATGTAGCCAACGAAACTTTGTACGCCGGTAGCCGACGGAATTCATTATTGCGCCCGATATCGTTTTGTTTATAAGGAAATTTGATTAACCCCTTGACCTCAAATTATGAGTCTGACTCGTCACGGTTATTTAATGACAAAGTATGTAATGACGTGCTGCACTCGCCATCAGGTTTGCAGTACTAATTAATCAGATATAACTTGCGTTTTCTTTTCGATCACGATACGAATATGTGAAAGAAAAGGAAATCGTATCCAATCGAAAAATAGTTTCAATTCAATTATAAGACAATTGCATAATTTTATCCCAAAACGTCATAGTTTGTAATAAAATTACCCGATCAATTACGTAATTTTATAATAAAATTCCATATTATTACGAATTCATTGCATCGGTATTCAAGAAGAAGTAGTAAAATATTCGCAAAGGAAATTCATTCTTCACTTTTGCTACCCCATCAAGATTTATGAATGGCGAAGAATTCCGTACGAAGCGGTGATGCCCGTGTCAGTGCGTACTCCCAACACGCACGTGCGTGCTGTGTGAGGTCTCCCAATGAGAAGAGTTAGTTCATACATATAGAAACGTGTAGTCATTGAAGGTGCACGCGTCGACGCTGCAACTGCAGTATGCATTAGCGCAGACGATGCGCACTTTTTGTTCTCTAAAAGAGTGTAGTATTACATAACACCTTAAACGATTTTTTGTACTTGTAACTCTAATTGCAATTTAATTAACGAATCTTTATTCATTTAAGTCCTTGCATATATGTGTATATTGTAAATCTTACAATTTTATGAAAATATGTAAAACTGGGATATTTGAAGGATACTTGGTGGATATGTAATAAGGCTGAATTAATTTCATATCTAATATTCATATATAAAATTTATTTGCCATATTATATCTTACATATTTATATGTAGTACAGTACAATGCAATCGGGGACGCTTAGAAAACGGAGTAGTCGTTATAACGGTACAATTCCACCATTTCCTTCTTCAAATATAATATTTTAACTACTCCTTGTACAGTGCTATTGGATCCGGGAAATGGAACGCGTGACGAATGTCGATTTCTCAGTTATTACGTATATTATATATTATAATATAGTAATGGGGAGGAACAGAATATACAGACTAGTGACATATCCTACGATTTGTATGAAGTATATTAACGGCAGCCGAGTGTACTCGCGTGCGTGTCCGAGTAAGGTCTCGCGATGACCGTGGCCAAGGTACTCTGTATGTCGAGGATAACTCGTGCAAAAAAACTCGTGTTAGAGTCGGTGCGTGGCTACGCCTTTGCGTGCACGCTCGACACTCGAACGACCTGGAAATTTTACAATCATAAATGAAATGTTGCGTCATCGCTCTAAAGTGGAGAATTGTAATTCTCAGGTGAGTGCTTACACTTTTGCGCGTTTTTCCTCGATTAACACTTTGACTGGTCCCCAGCTGTATCTATGTAAAACATCCACGTACGTCGGAGACAGAACTATCGACAGATTTATGTAAGAGATAAAAATATTCGTCGTGGTTGCGAAGTTTTCTTACGAGTACCACTGGTACGCAGGCTGCCAGTTATTAATTTACAACGCGGTTGCGACAGTGCACGGTGACGTATGTTTAGAAATACATTCTTACATATTTCTTTTGTGAACTTCGAAAGTAGATCATTAAGAGATCTATCTGTAACGTTGCCTTCACTTTCTTGATAGATTTCAATATCGTCGTAACACATCGATAGATAGCGAGAGTGATCTAGTTGGGTTTGCGTAATTTTCCAAAATACCAATCATGGCGATGGTACACTTTTATAAATTACCCACGTATTCCACTGCGCAATTACGCTACCGTATCTATATAACTAGACCTCATAATAGAATTATTACAACGCGAGCACGACGACAACTGTTGACTCGTGCTTAGGAACAGATGGTCCCTGTAACGCCGGCAGCTTTGATCATTTATTAGAACCTTTTAACACCCACGCATTAGTGTTACGATACTAACCGAATCCAAAGTATCATACGACCAACTGTAACGCGTCGAAACATCATCATAATATCGTATCAACGATACGCGCAATAATCGTAGATATTATCTACCATTTCGGAATTATAGAAAGATCGGATTTCCTCCGAGCCATATTAAGCGTGTAGGGAATCTGACCAAGATCTGTATCAGTGTGGAATGTAAGCTCTGGACTACCATGAAAATCGCGTTAACTCCGGAACCCGAGACCTTGAGTACGTACACTCGCGTTGGTACGTCCCTGAGCCGCAAACAGGAACACGGCGATTATCCGGCAAATGAATGAAATCGAGTGAACCAGCTCGCTCGCTCGCTCGCTTGTTTCGCTCACTCGCTCACTCGCACGTTTGCCTCCGTTCTGCTTCGTTGCCGGATCCGCCTTAGGCCCCGATCTACCACGTCTTCATGAATGGTCATTCTCGCACCAAGCGCCTCTCGTATTACGTCGAAATTACACGAGCCTTACCCGGCTATCGCACCATCATTAATCTTACTAGTCCTCCGTTAAAGCGCATTGACCCAGGATTCTTTTCTACTTAATTTCAATTGATGGATAAAAAAGCTCTTAAGTCGATACAACCAGTTGATTGCTTGATTGTACGTCGTTACGATGTTCCTTCACCATCGATTAGTTTCCCGTAAGAATGTGCAAATGTTTGGCGAACACGTTCCTGTGTTTTTAAGCAGGTCTTTCCAAGTGTGTTTTGTAACCGAGACGCGCACTTTCGATGATAGATACGTGCTTTATTTGGACAATGATAGCGCGACAGAGTACATGGAATTGCGCTCGTGACGTTCTTTTATTTGTCTTCATTTACAAGGCAAGAGTAATAAATGAATCAAGGAGTTACGATAGACATCGGATAGATTTCTCTTCCCTCTCTTTTCTGGTGTCACCGAAATTTCGTCGCGATAACACAGAAAAGTCGAAGGTCGATGGTGTTTGCCATTTTTTACGTCGTCGTTTTGGTGATTCCGCGATGATGATTACATCTTGGATCCCCGTTAGTTCGCGAGTGTTACGCAATGTACGAAGCGCGTAAAAGCGCGGATATGATTTTTGTTCGCAGCAGAAACGCCCGTTGCTCTTCTTGCGTATCGCGTTACGTAACTCGCGAAACCAGAGAAACGCCGAATCGACACGATACGAAAGTGCCATCCAGATTTTTGCTCTTCGACGTTCGTCATGCGACATTGTTCGCGAATGGTTTAATTGCTGGTATTACGTTGATTGGTTCACGAATGCAAAGAAGACGGGAATGCACCGTGTGTCATTTTCTCATTAAAATTTTAAACTATGTAAAACGTATACGACGATTAGTGACTTGGAATGTAAGTTTAACTTGCGATTTGCGGTGGCGTTCTACGAAGTGAACGTTGTGCTCCCGATACATTTCGCAATGCTAACAAGATTTCTAAATATGATCGGTATGTGGATAATCATATTTTACAAGTTGTTGTTTGTTCTCTGACAAATCACGTGTATCGTGACATCGCTTATGTTATTTAATACACCGAATATTTCAATTTCCCTGACTGGACCTGGACGACGAATCGGTGTTCTCATAAAATTTCCATCGTAAGCGAACACATTGACTCCGATACTCCGCTGGTGGCCATTCTGCAGAATTTACGTGTATTCGTAAAGCGTTTGTCCCGAATACACGACTACTCCGTAGTTCGCGTTATGTGTGACGATAAAACACGCGCTATCGGCGGTGGACGATTGCGTTTATCACTATAAAAAGTTCGAACGACTATCCAATGAGTCACATCACGTTTTTCCACGCTCGCCAATATATACTTTCATTGCACCTCTTGAAAACAAAATGTGCTTTCGTTTATCCTAGAAATTCTTGTTCACCTTACATATAAATATTTGTTTATCCTCGTCTCGTATACCATGGACAAGGCATTTTTCTTGCTTACTGTTACAGCTTGAAAAGAAATTTCCTTCGTCTAACTGTAAAGCCGGAAATTGGGTAAAAGTTGTAGAGTCAGGATATTCGCCACGCGAGAATAACAGGGTTCTCTTCTTTGTTTAGATCAGGTTCTATTTTTACGTTTAATATATTACGTTACCAAATTCCATAGTATTTCGTTGGACGTTTAAAAGGGTGCGTGCAGAAATGTATTGGTATATATGTATATACATATTTATATATAAATCAGTATGGAATCGTGCACGTGCCGATCAGTATAGAATTCGTTATAGTTCGCGACGCTTTCGCCCAAATATTTGACGTTGGCCATCCGCACCGATCAACTCGCGCGTGAATCCAACTCCCTGCGTTTTCTGTCGCATTGTTGTTTGACTTTTTTCCTTCCGCGGATTTTTGTATTTTTGTTTTAATTTTTTTCCCCCGCCGGGACGCGCACGCAATCATTATTCGTTCGAAGAGGTATTGTAGCAAGGCATGGATATTTCGATGAATTTCACGGGAAAGATTGACGCGGAACACGCGAGTTCACGTTGGACATTTTTTTCGATTTCGTTGCAAAATAAATTGCAATATACCCTGCTGGAAACAACACGCAGGGAGATATGGCATCTGCTGATGTTTACACAAAAATAACCGTTGCTTCGAGAGATTCGTGATGTTGACTGTAACTGATCCTTTCCCATCGAGTTTCACGTTCACCGTTTGTAAAATGCAAAAGCCTCCATTATTCGGGGTGGAATATTGCGTTTATTGAAAATTATACTTTCACCAACGTACACTTTACTCCCTGATTTACACCGTAAACTAACTCGAATCGATATGCATCAGTTTAACGTGATGGATAAAATCGTTCTTCATTGCTTCAAAACATAAATATTCATCGACTAATTTTTTGGTGATTCTACGATCATTTTCAACACCGAGCCGCTCAAGTTTCACATGCGTTGACGCGATGCGATATTCCCGGCATAAAATCGAATTCGTAGAACGTAAGTCTGTTACGCAAAGTAACGAAGTGTAAGTGAATACCAATGGAGTGTTTTCAGACTGTTGGCCGTGACCACGAAGCTCCGCTTATAAAATAGAAACCTGGTAGCATAAATTCTATGACGCAGGACAAACGCGATTATCAGCTGTGCAGTGAATATTAGTATCATGATTTATCGAGTTTTTACCGTTCTACAATCCTACGTGGGTGGATATGATTGATAATGGCTCGTTCTAATCTAAGTTCGAAAGTAAACAGAGATACAGGCAGTGCAATCCCTTCGAGATATCGTACAAGCTTTCCCCTAGAATTATCCATAATCAGAGATACACATATGACACTGTCCAAAAAATGGTACCAAAAATGTACCTGTTACTTGATAGCTGATAATCGTTTAAAGGGAAACACCTACGTTTAACCTTTTAACCAGATACTTAGTTCTTCCAAACGGCATCAACAAATCAGACTTTCAATTTAGTGGTAAAATAAATCCATGCAATATATTTATAGTTATAAAGTATATATATATATAAAAGTGTCAGTGTTCATTACTGAACTTTATCCATATAAAAAATGTGCGAATTGAAAGAGCGATAATTATAATTTAATTCGTAACCTTCGAGATAAGTATAGATTCAAATTACGCGTTAATCGTCATCCCCTGTTAACAGGTTAACGTAGGAAATAAAATTACTGGATGTTCAGCTACCAGTGCTGGGATCGTTGCGTTCATAGGTTCGGAATAAAAGTTCGTACCAGTAATCCTTGGCTTAGTTAACTGGAAACACAGACAATGTAAAAGTATGCGTTTTTAATCTCGGTCGAAAAACCTGCTAGGTACAATATGCACGTCACGTATGCCGCGTTACTGTATGTCCGCGGTACAAGTGGAACCTGCACACCGATCTTCCACCGGTACATTCTTATTCTAGTGGCTCTCTCACGTTCCTGCTTCCTGTGCCAGAAAAATTGGCTAACCTCTTTACTGATGCAACAAAGGAAAGGGAAACAGAACGAGAGAGCGAGCGTGAATGTCTGAGCGCCACAAAGCCCGGGTTACAAAGGGGAAAGAGAAAGAGAGGAGGAAGCGTACAAAATAGAAATAGAAATAGGTTAAAAGAAAGGAACAACAGAATGCAGCTAACGTGGCTGAATGAAAGAGAAACAGTGGTAGAACGAAAGTCCTGTAAGCGAAGGATGCTAGAAATCAGTAATTAATGGAAGGAGCCGATAAACTGCGTTATTTTTCTAGAATAAGGAAACATACTCGATATCGATGAAATATTAAACAGTGCTGATTGAATGTATAATACTTAGGAAACATTCTTGAAAGATTTATGAGGAGCAGTGTAATTAATACATTCTGGAAGGTGGAACTTAAAATATTTTAATACAGGCGAGTTATTAGATCAAGTTTTTATTTCTTGCACTCTGCTTCAGTGGATTTGTAGATTCTCTAAGATGATCTTGTAAAACGTTCGGATGATGGAAATATGAGGGGGAAAGATACGAGTGCATCCATCGATGTTTCCTGGCTGGCAAACTTTCCACTTGCCCAAACTTAGTTAGCACTTCGATGCACCGTGATCCCTTGCAATGGCTTCCGGTGCAGCAGGTGCACTCTGAATTAAAGCATAGTGCACATTAATCCAAGGATTCATAATTCTTTCTTCGACGTGTTGTAGAGACGCGGCTCTTATCAAGGAAGGATGCAAAACAGTCTTTTTCATCTTGATTAGAAAAACTGTATTGTACTAGTTTACGATCACGATTACGACTCACCGGCAGTCTTACTTCATCGCGGAAGCTCCGATATGCATCTACAACCACGATTTGTTGTGATCGTCTTTAGATAGCACGTTTCCTGTTATACGTTAGAGACTTGGATTACGTTAACGACTAAGTGAATCAAGGTTACCGATCATGCTGCGATTATGCGTGGGTTAATATTCCATTCTATTTTTTGTAGTCTGCCGAGGAACGTCCAATCAGCGAGATAGAAAATTCGCGAGCCTTCGAGTACCTTTTTGTACGACCATCTTGTATGACCGTTTCAATTTCGTTAGAGTAATCGAATTTGATTCCATCGGAACATATATCTCTTCGTTATTGACTTTATTGGAATCGTCGTAACCGAGTGTATTCCGTTTCTAATTCTATTTAAATCCTCTAAGTATGTAGATCATTGAAGACAAGGGTAGATATACAGAGTAAAAGTTCCTTAATATTAGCCATTTGAAGATATTCAAGTAAAATGAACTTTATTAGGAAGTATTCTTTATGACATGTTATGTAAGTTTACGAGTCTGTGGGTTTAAAAAGAGCCCGAAAATCGCAGCAGATCGAAGTTCTATTTAAGGCCCCGTCATTTCGAGTGCAGATATTCGGGTGACAAACAGGAGGAAGTTTGATGCCTAATTCAAGATCTTCCTGGAGATGGGTCTCGAAGTTTTTCCTTGTGAAAATGTCAGAGAGACAAAACGAGCGCGAGTGCGAGGAAAAGTGGAGTGCGCGGTGAGTGCTCGACAAGTCGAGGTCTCGCGTCCTTGCCAGTTACCCTCCCCTACATTCTGCTTCGTCGTAGTGGGATCTTCCCCCACGCTGATCCCCCACCTCTGCCCGTCTTCATGTAAGAGGCCGCACATGTTAGGCCGCGTTTCAGTCTTGCTGCGGCATTCGCGAGTGACGGTTTGTGTTGATGTTACTATACGATTCAGCGCATTAACACGCTCGATCACGAACGAAGTATATACACGTATACATTCATACACAAAGCACGCAAGATATTTTCACGTATTAAACGCGCGCGCGCGCGCAAAAGACGAGTTCCTTCTTCAGTGCTTGACTACTCGCGAAACACGTTCGTCATTTACCAAAGAATCATCGAAGAGGAGATACCAGAAACGAGAAGAAGAGCAGGGAATACACATCGATCGTCGCTTAAACTGCTTATTAGTTTCTCTCCTACTCCTTGATCCTGTACCTTTCTTTTTCTACTTTTATATACCCGTGCGCGTAGATGTTCCATATTATCGCTACAACTATAACTTAACTAGACTTTGGATCCAGTGGAAATTCATTACGGAAGATTATACGCGAGTGTGTTCGGAGTGTGGATAGTTTCTAAGGAACGGAAGTTGTTATACCGTGTCGAGTAGTTTGGACGGTGCATCTAGGGAATCAACTGTGGATAAATTCGATCAGGATACAGGGAACTCTGTGATCTTCTGCTGACGTCTTGCAGTTCGTGCGTGCTTTCGTGCATCGTCAGGAAGACCAGAATAGTGTCTACGACCTAAGACACGTGAGTATCGAGTCTTACAACGAACCAACTACAATTTAAGATCCCTATTTCTCGTGCGAATTCAAATCTCATGAACGAAATTATGACACATCGTTGACTATATTAAAGTTATAATAGCTCGTAAAGAGTTCTTTCGTCCGAACGAATGCCGTAACGTGTCACGCGCTTAACCTACAATTCGTCGGGGACTATTTATCGCGCCTACAACGTAGTATCCATACGTGGATTGTTACGCGACTGATTACTTCATCGTAAAGCGATTACCATTTTCTAAAACGATTCTTACTTCATCGTGAGATGATGCTTATTTGTCGAAGTAACTGCCACGCCATAAAGTGTATTGTGATCGAAGATATTAGAAAGGAAAAAGTCGATTTCCGTAGAATTACCGGCGATCAGGTTCGATGCAATTCAAGTAAACGCATTCGTACACGTCGATTAAGTAATGAGCGAGATTCATATTCATAGATGATTCAGAGATCAGAGAAATACATTGTTCCACTCGTGGAAGCTGGTCAATTATTAATTTCTTTCTTTCTTAATTCTCTATTCATTAATTCCATTTACCGTAACTGCGGCGCAGTATCCATGCATTTCAGAAATAATTACTGCATCGGAAGATGAATAACTTGTTTTGGATTGGCTTAGTCAAGGCGATTGAGTTTTTGGTAAATTATTTGCGATGGATCTTATTTTGACACGTGTACTAGTTCACAATTGTAAAAGTATTCGTAAATCGTTAAAGTATTCGTCGGGTTTGTCAGTACGGAGAAGGTCGTTCGTAATTGATTAATTCTAGGAGTACGGACTCCGGCACGCGACGTAATCCTGGTCAGACAAGCTTTGTCGGTGATTTAATCTCGATCTGGAAACTACGTTTATTGTCGATCCGAGTCGTTCCGTTTCTTTCAAGGTTTGCGATCGGGATGGCAATCTGGAGCAATCGCGGTGACTCAATCTCCTGCATTACCTTCTCGCAAACACCTATTACGACAAATTGCGTTAAGACCGCGAAATCGTAGTAACGTTTTTTCCTATCTTAAAATTAAAAAGCATAGAAATATTAATTAATGAATTTTTACGTCTATAACAACGATGTAATTGGAGATATTTGGACGGGATAGTAAAAAGGATAGGAAAAATAAACTAAAGTTAATTGAACGTTATTGGACAAATACGAATCCGCACTATACGGTATTATATTAGGTGTAGAAATGAATGCTTTCGAACTATTGGGTAGAATCGAAGATTTTATCGTACCAAAATTGAACAATTTATAAATTCTATAATGTGAATATTATACAGTCCAAGCAGAAGAGGAAAGATATCGGGTCATTTAAACACTATTCCATCCTCATTCAAGTCATCATAAAAATGCTCGTTTCTTTATTAAATTATACATTATTTTCTATATTTACGTATCGCACAGAATCTTCTTTAACGAGTTATTCTTTCGCGTCTAGTGTAAACAGCATCCTAAGCGTCTCCCCATATAAAAGTTGATCACCATTTAATTGAAGCATCACGGCGCGCAAATAAAACTTAGTAACAACTACCAACACAGCTGATTGAAATGGTTGTCTGTGTGTACGTAGCTTTTATTCACCGATGATACAGCATTCGTTGCTTTTCCTCGGGAAAGCAATTGAATCGATGGAAAATACGAGAAACGCGGTTACAAAAACCGCGTAGCAATTAACCAGGGTGACGTTTCTTTTTCGTCCGTGTATATGTCTCCCTCCCCTTCGAAATAAATATACTTCTGTCGGAGACCAAGAATTAGTCCCAGCAATAAATTCTTCCCAGCATCTCTCTCTCCCCCTCTCTCTCTCGTCCATTCCATGGCAACCTGACATTTCGTGTGACGCAGGCCACGCGATATTAAACGTCAAAAAAAAAATGTTGAAGAGGGCAACCGAGCCGAGCATGAAATCAATTGTGCCCGCCACGCAAAGAGTTATCTTGCCACGAACACGACACTTCCTCCGTAATTAGTGTCTCCTGCTAATTATTGTGCAGTAATTCGATTGCTTCCTTTTTTTGTCCACCCCGTTGTCCCTCACCGTATTTCGGCGTGGCGCATCTACGGTACATGCGACTGCACGTGCAAAGAACCGCAATTATTCACAGCGCGGAACACGGTATGTTAGTTTATTTGGTGTGCAAAATTCACTCGCTGTTTTTTGTTTATCCTTCGGACACTTTCCTCGTTTGTGTTTTCTGTCGAAAACGTGGCTCCACGAGTTCATATATTAAAACAATCGACCGACGAATTATTTCTAACTTTTTGCACGCACGTCGATGCATCGATGTTGCGCCTTTACTTTATTGAATTACCGATTGACGTGCGTAAAAAAACGCAGTCTGCAACTTCGGGGAAAAACAACAACTTTTGTCGCCACAGTTGCCACAAGATTTTGGCAAGTTTCTTTCGCGTGTTGTTTTGGCCAACATAATACTGGAAGTATCGCCGACGTTAGACTTGCAATAACTTTAATGAATGATTGTTTTGATATCGTAAACATTCGTCCGAAGAAGAAGGATTTTATTAATACGTTGAGTGCCAGGCTGAAGTCCGTGTTATACGATACCTCGCGATACGCGCCGGAACGTTTTATTTAACGTCTACAAATAAAACCGTTCCAGCAGTCTACGATAAATTAGTTACTTTATCGTTATCGTAAGTTAGAAATATTAAAAATTGTACGAATATTAGTGATATATTTAATTCGAGTTTCAGTGGTCACCGATGACACCCCACGACATTCAACTCGTTAATAATTACTTTCATTTTCTTGTTTATGCTTCGTGATCGTCACGAAGAGACGAGGGTGGCATTTCTAAGTGGTACGTGGACGCGTAATAGATTTGGTTTCGTCGACCTTCGACCTTTGCCCCAGTTTTCAGTAGCCACTTAAACGATTATATTTTTGTCATTCTAAATCCGCGTCCACCTCGCAATCTAAAGATCTCCAAACGTTGGAGGTATCAACAAGAAACAAGAAAGGAGGATTTGCATTGTTTGAATGCAAATTCACTTTGCTTTACATTGACCTTCGTCAGCGTTGCATGTAATACTTGGAAACTTGTCGTTACAAGATTTATGCTTATATTGCGAGATTCTTTACAAGGAATTATGAAAATCATCTGTCAAACCGATCAATGAAACAATTTATATTCTATTGTCCTCGCGCGAGGATAATTGTGAATATATAATCGATGAAAATCCATGACGGGAATTAACGAAGGTACTGATTATTATGTTTTAGCGTGCCATATTAAACTTTATACAATTATGCGCGATTTAATATACCGCGAATTACTCGTTATACGTGTAATTCGATCTACGGTATGATACTGAATTATTACTGACTTTATAATTTCAGAAGTTCGCAATAATAACATTAATTAGAACTACCTAAATTCCACTCCAACTTTGGATCCCTTATTTATTACCTGAGTACAGAAACAACAAACTAGTCCCGCGGTGCGGGTATTTAAACGAGCAGCCGTAGAACAAGCGTTTCGTGTTTACTTAAGGGTTTATCCACTTTGGACCACCGTAACGTGTTTGTTAATCCTCAATTATTCTACAAGATAAACTGTACGGAAGCCGAATATTTACGGAATTGTTATTAAAAGTGACTAGTTATACCTTGAACTTTTTCCGGGGCGGCCACTGGACGTAAAAATGGTAGCGACGTAAAATCATTCCATTTACTTGACTCAAATTATTTCACATATAGTATTTCAGTCAAATTATTTCATTCATTTGATTCAAACTATTAGGTGCCCAACTAAGTTCGTGCGCTTTTCGTTGTCCAAAAACGAGACGAAATTTGGTACCGAATGAGTAACTTTTAATCTGGTAAATAATTTCCTCCATATTCTATGACCCTTTCCCAACGTGACACAAGTTTCAAAATCCCATTTTTATAAAAATCTACGCTTTTATTATTAAAAAACTCAGACACTGTCCTCTTTACTTCCTCTCCGTTTATGAAGTTCCTATTGGTTATATAATTTTGTAATGCTAAAACAAGGTGGTAATCTGTTGGGGAAAGGTCCGGGGAATATGAAGGATGAATTAAAGTTTCCCATCCGAGGTTGCAAATTGTTTCTCGGGTCTTATTTGCAACGTGTGGTCTGGCGTTGTCCTGCAGCAAGCGTACACCTCTCCGATTTACAAGTCCCAGTTGTTTTTTCTTCAATTCCTCCTGTACTTTTTGAAGCTGAGTAGAGTACAGGTCCGCGGTGATCATTTGGCCTTTTTGTAAACATTCGAAATGAACAATTCCGGCTGTTGTCCACCATACACATAACAAAATCTTCTGTTGGTGAAGGGCCGGTTTTGCAGTGGATGGAGAAGGTTCCCCAGGTGTTAACCAGTAGGAATCGCTTCTTATTTGTGTATGTGACCCATTTCATCCCATTTTTCATCACAAGTAAGAATAAGATTCAAAAACGGATCGTTTTGGAACCGTGAGAGTAGGGAAACGCAAGCCGCTACCCCTTTGGCACCTCTGGCTCTCGGTAAGTTCGTGCGGTACCCACCTTTCTACACGATACACTTTACCTACAGTGTGTAGATGTTTCCTAATCGTTTCTTCAGACATACCATGCTTGATTGCAAGCATTTTGCCCGACATTTTGGGGTCTGTCTCAATATCCACTTGCAAAACTTGATTATTCATAAGAATCGGCCGTCCGTCGCGTTGCTCATCTTCGAGGCTTTCATTACCACTTTTAAACTTTTGACACCACTTTTGCGCAGTGCGATTACTTAATACACTGTCCCCAAAGGCCACACAAATTTGTCTGGCCGTTTGCGCAGCCTTGGCTCCAAGTTTGAACTCATAAAGCAAATATGCGCGAATTACGGCGTTAGACACGGTCATTTTGGAAGTAATATTATAGACGAAAATGAAGTGTAAACTACGATTTTTTTCTACATACTGACTCATTTTGACTTCCTCTAACACCTCCCAAAGGTAAATCGGGTAAAGCAATAAAAACATTGGCTCTAGGAGCAATAAAGTGGTCCGCGCGGGAAAAACCGCACGAACTTAGTTGGGCACCTAATATTTCAATGTTTCACTTATATCACTTATATTAATATCGCAGCTGAAGTAAGTCTCTTTCCTTTGAAGAATAACATTGTTGATCGAGCACAAAATGGCACCGTTAATCTTAATACGGGCTCAGTGATATGATATTTCTGTGCAGCAATATTTCTTTAACATTCGAATTTTTTATCTTCCTTTGCCACTCTTTTTCTATCAAGGAATGCACAATTTTGTCGGGAAACTGTTTTTATTTATATATTTCATACATTTTATACGGACTGTTGAATATTGATTTCTGTTAATAATATTTATGTGTTTTGTTATTTTAATACTTCTATACTTAACAATGATATTTATAAACATCTTCAACTTCGATAATGCAAACCTGTCACGGCATACTTAACTCACAATGATCTTCGAGTTTGTCATTGACCACCTCGTAAACCCAGCGAGTTATTAATTTTTCAAGAGTACCGTAGTTCCGTAAAGTAGAGTTCGGACTTCATGGAAGTCCGATCGTTAAAGTTGTACGTACACGTTCAGGCTTCTTATACTCAGATAACCTTACGTTCACGATAATAATAATTAAGTCCAGTTAGAATAATTATTTCCAGTTTAGCATTCCACCGCGATCGTTTCGCGAGGAGGAAGCAAGTGAAGCAAAATCAAGGAACTATTCGAAGAACTATAATATATAAAGTTTCAGTGGACTATGCAGCAAGCTTTGTGCAACCGTTGCATTAGGATCAGTATGCTCGTGACGTAAGCTGGGTTTATTGATTCGCAGAATCCAATATAACAAACCCAAGTGCATCGTAGCAGGAATACCAACAGTGGTTCACCATGTTGCTCGTGGTTCTATGCTAAAAATTCATCTAAACACAGTTTTAACGTTGAATATCTGGTGTCCTGGTTTCTGGAAATCTCGGCCTATCGACCCGTTTATTCGCACTGCTCTCGAAGGGGTTTCCACGCGGAAGAAGATTTAATCGGGAATTTACGGCTTCGTATAATCGATTAGGAGTCTATACATATCCTGACACACCGTTCTGTGCTTAGAATTCTCTTACACCGGAACCATGGAATCGATTTATCGGAAGTCAACATTCCGACTGGTTACCCTGTTAAAGAAAGTTTTGTTCCTCGTTTGTAGACCTTACATCAAAAGATAAGCACGTTGCGTGAGCGCGTAATTATTTTTGAATTAATGCCACGATACTCGAGGAGTGTAATGAAAAAAGGGGGTAGTTTATGGGTGGCCTAAAATTTTCTCGTGTTTACCGTAATAAATTTCCGAGCGAGGTTATTGCTTGTTTCGTGCTCGTTACCAAGTGTAAGGGCTTTTATTTCACCTTGCCACGGGGTGGGCCGAGAGGGTGGCCCAAGTGGGGTTGCATTTTTCGAGGGTGAAACGATGAAGGGTTAGGGTTCGTTAAGGGCTCTCGAGAAAATGACAGGGCTACCAAACGAATCTCGAGTTGCCCTGTGGTTAAACCGTAATATTAACCCTCGACGTTGCTACTACTATTTACCCTTCCAGTTTTACCTTAGTTTACCACTACACTTAATTCTGTGTACACATCCACCGAAATTACTCAACTTCTACGACCCTACCTTAAGACTTTTTCTTAAGCAAAGATACACGCTGTTAACGTTATCTTCATCGGGCTTTTTTTAACCTTCGCCTTGTTCTTTACGAGCACAAAAGAAGTATTCACTTCAACCTTGATTATAATTATTAATACTCGTGCTGCTACACATACCTCGCCATTAATACATACGATATTCATGCACACATAATAATATTCCAATTTGTTGTATAAAAAGATTCAAGATACTTAAGATATTTATAAAAATTCATCGTCAAAATTGTTTTAGATTATTTCCTGAATTTTCGAATCTGCTTTGTGAGCACAAAAAATATTCACTTGAAAAGTGATTATAATTATTAATACTCGTGCGGCTATACGTGTATCGTCAGTAATACGTACGTTATTGAAACAAAAGTATTTAAGATATTTAGGATGTTTATAAAAAGAAATGATCGTCGGAATAATTATAGATTATTTCTTAATTCTTCCTTGAGAAAGTTAACGCGCCAAGTCAATCAACTTCAAGCGGCCGTTTATCGTAGAATATCGTAGGTGATATCGAATGATCTACTGGCCTCTTTTTCCATACGATTCACACGACCCTCCAAGTTCAAAGTGTTCCAAGTAAGCAGTGCATAATCGTTATCGACTAGAACCAACCAAGTGCTTCTTGTCGTGTTAAAAGGAAGCCATTTTCTGCCCGCTTTTTATGTCAAACTTGGTTCGATGGTCAAAGAACGTAGTCAAAACAACTCGGATGATTATCAAACATCCAAATCTCACTCACGTATACCACTTTCCTCGTCACCCGATGTTCGACCTACTCTTTTTGAATGGCCACAAAACAATTGATTTATCAGATGTTAAAACACAATTCGTTGCATGTCATTCCGGAGCGAAAACGTTTCGCTTATTAGCATAATAATGAAGGTGAAATCGAAATGCCGGGTGAAGGGGCAGGGGGGTGGTGAGAAGAATGCGTACGATTGTATCCTAGTCGTAGATAAAAAATTCTTAGACGAGACATGATAAGGGGATAATGAATATGTGGCGTGGCTTTATCACGTCTTCCGTGGCACTACGTAGAAATATTAATAGAAAGCCCGGGACAATATAGGTCTGACAACGTCACGGGTATACAAATACCGATAAAACCGACGAATTTTTGCCGATCCGAATGTGTCGCGTCACGCGGATATATTTGAACCATTTGCTGATCTCACGGACTGCTCCGCTTTATCGATTCTAAACCCCGTGGCTCTACTGGCGTCGTTAATTACGACGACGCGAAGTCCGTTCATACACGTGTATCGTTATGAATATTAATTGCATTTCGGTATGCCGAAGGTAGACCCGGATATACCTCGCGCTCTTCATTCGGCTGCTTTATTTAACTACTAAATCAGCTGCATTTACCGTGCCTGCTATTATGCAGCTAATCAAGTATTGCTTAAACTACGGCGTGAAAGGATTCCATGGAATCGTGGGAGGTAAACCGTTTTGCAAACGAAATCGAAAAATACGCGAATTAACTCACTTTAACACCGTAACATTGAACCCCGCATACTCATGTACCCGCATCTTTAGCTTCGTTTCATTTTTTCGTTATAATAATAATTAGAAAAATACGCGCAGTGATTGTCACTTTTTGTCACGAAAAAATTTCGTTAAAAATATTCGCAGCATCGGTTTCAAATTGATCTTTAATACTTCTTATTCTATCAGCAATATCCTTTATTAATAATTTCTAACGTCCTTTAATCTAATTTCATTTATTTAATGTCAATAAATATACAGTTTTCATTGAAAGAGAAAACTGCAAACTTTTCATCGACAATTCAAAGTATTACTAAAAATAGGAGTAATTACTCCCGTAAAGAATTTACTGAAAATAATAAATGCACGGGAAACGCACGCGTCAGCATCCTCGTTACCATCTTAATTCGCGTACGATAAGAATTAATTAATGAGTCTGGTATCAATGTGAGGAGGCGTAAACGAGTAGCCGTGAGTTGCGTCGATAATTACGATGAAAATTATTCATTCGAGAAGTTTATCACGAGGCGGTTCGAGCGCGTGCACGCATCATGCTTATCACGATATAACGGCGCTGTCGCGATTAAAATCGTCATGCCAGTACCGATATTACACGGCCAAGTTTCACGCGAGACACCCGAATGTCTGATATCATCGAAAGGGGATTTCCAGAGTCCGGTAGGTCCTTATCAAAAATGATACCACGTGTCCACTATCCTAATTTCGTGATAACATCAATCGTTCTTATACAACTGCAACCTGCTGAGTTGCAAACAAATTTCCTTTGCGAATTCATGAACAAATGTCAAAATCTTACGGTGGATTATTCGTATGTTTTGATCTCCAGTAGTCATAATTTTTATGTGCCGTCGTTATATTTTGTTTGTGTAAAGTGATGGTTTAATTTCGGTTCGTGCAATGAAATTATTAAATGCAAGCAATTAAGTTTGCATAACTTTCAATCAAATCAATTTGTGTAACTTAAGAGATGTATAATATTCCACAACTGTTCAGAATTATTTAACCGGCGTGGCTTTTGAACCTGATTTAGTAAACAGTACAAAATTCTATTGTTTTTCTTCAAACCTAATATGTCAGATGCCAAATTGTTCCTCGATAACGTTCCACGTAATTAGTCTGCGTGGCGTCATAAAAATATGATCAAACAACAACATCAGCGAGATTACAGTTTGATTAGAGACAGATAGGTCAATTCTCTGACGATTGGTTTCTTAATTAATCGGACATTAAGGAAATATTGTACTACGATAGTAGCCTGTTATCAATAACATACATAAATATATCTAACGCGTGATTTAAATTAGTAAAAATTGAGTGTCTGTGATAAAGAATATTATTATATAACATTGCATTTTTTATTTGAATACTGTAAAATCCAAGTATCAAGAATCAATATCCGACCATTGAACTGATAATTATCGAACTGCCGATAGATTTCCGCGAGTCGAAGATCGCACTTGTGTTTTTCCATTGGTTAGAAACGAAGAATCGGCGACCAATAAAATGCCCCCGAGCTCGTGCAACGATGATAACAGTTCGATTCAATTCCTTGCTGACTCAGCGCATTGCAAATCATGATTCTACTTCGATATATTAAGATAATAAATGCGATTACTCTTAGCACATTTTGCACTCCTTTGAAAAAATCATTTATAACGTTAGAATTTAGAATATATTTATAACATTTATGTTGTGTTACCGAGACATTCATTGCGAATTAAAATTTAAAATAAACTTAGAAACTTGCATGTGCAAAGTATGATTTCCGATCGGAACCATTAAATTAAATACTCTAATCAGATTGATTAAAGCTTCCTCCGATTTAACGGAAACGTATATCGTACATATCAAAGTCTGAGTTCGTACGATAACATAGATACGATAGAAAATACAGGAGCACGTGTGCTCGTATCAGCTTCTCGAAACCGGTGTTGATTAATTATTTGTTTAGATATAAACTATCGTATCCCACGCCTGCACCTTCCTGAGTATCTTCCATACTTTTTCCCTGTAGAACTTTGCGAGATTATCATTTTTCATCCGCGGTGTAATTGCGTCGCGTAAGAACGTGTCTGACTGTGTTAGTCGGTTTCTACTTACATGGCGCGAATCGATGTTGAGTAGTTGCACTATATCCATCCAAAGTCTGACCGAGTCTTGAGTTGTAGCCAACCGGAATCATTGCCAGACGGACCACGGTTAAAGTGAAATAAAAAGCCTGCGGGCTTCCAGCAAGTCCGGCCAAAATTCGTGTAATCGATAGTGCTGCTAAAACTAGTAGAAACCTAGTCAAAAGCGGATGCACAAAAAAAACTAGGAATACTGTTCTTAACACAATTCTTGTTGACGATCTCATGATACTTGGTAATTCATTTCTTATCACTACTATGGTGGTCATTGTCTACTTAAATATTAACACGTTGAACATCATGGCGGTCATCGGTCCAGTATTAATAAAACTATATATCTCTAATTTTCGTAAAATTTGCAGTATTTTTAACGTTGCGATAACGATGTGAAGTCACCAATGTATCGTAGAGCACTTAACAGTTTTATTTTTAGACGTTACGACCGCGTATCGCGAGGTATCTTATAACACGGATTACAGCGTGGTGCTTAACGTATTAACGCTTTAACTGCCGCACTGAAATCCATATTATACAATAGCGTAGTAATTAAGGTGTATAGTGTTAATTGAGAGTTCGTTAATAAGCGCCGTTGATCCAGACACAAATTCCAACGAATGAATTTCATAACTGTATTGATCCGACCTCAAAGTTACGTGTTCTTAATAATAGTACTTTCGGCGACTATCACCTGCAAACAAATATTTTATTAGCCGTTTATCATTTTTTATATGGTCACATTAAGCCAGTTAATTCCTCACAGATGAGTTCCAGTGCGATGTAATTACTTAATGTTTCTTTCGCTAAGGGGGGAAATGTTTTACTGCCAGAGTTAATTGGCACGTGGAGAGAAGAGATACATAATCGCAATTATGATCCCACGTGATCAATTTTACTGTACTTCGGCGCGTAAAAAATGTTATGTTTTACTGGCAAGGCTAATTGACTTGTACGGAATGTTCTGACTATTATTAAGATCGAAGGTGATATATTTTACGATGTCCCGTATAAAATGTATAATTATCTTCATGCTTATCTGTTTGATGGCACGGACAGTGAGTTTCATTGTAATTCGGAACAAGGGGAGAAGCATGGTTTCATAATTTCATCCGAAATATTTTTATATATATAAACACCTTCTCTTGTTTCAGGTTTTAAATTTATCGTTCAGTTTTCCTAGATATTTAAGTCCGCCTCTCTTTCACCTATAAATTCCTACGTCGATTTTTCACGTAATTTTCGAAAAATACTGTCAAAGTATAATATTTCGAGCACGATTGGACTGCCACTTTGGTTCCATTTTTCGTGCACATTCTAGGAACATTTCACGAATTAGATATTCTCTATTTCTGACGGCAAGTATTCTATTTTCACATTGCAGTAAATAATTGCATTTGGATGTATTTCGATGTTGCAATAAACAGCCGCATTAGTATATGTACATTGCAATAAATAATTCCATTCAGATGTATATTCGCATTACGATAAATAATCGCGTAACACTTCGCGAGGTTTGCCAGGATTTCGGCAAAGACGCGTGGTTTGGCATTTGAAATTTCTTTGATTCCTGAACCGAGAAAGTTCTTCGGTGAGTTTTTCTTAGGGTTGAAATCAACCCAGGAATTAATCCGGTAATACTCTAACCACGAAAAACCTTCAACCACCACCCTCTTTTATCTTGGTTCCTACGATCTAATTACAAAAGGGAGCTTAAAGCCAAAAGCATGATGAGAAACCATATAAGGGGCATTTCTAGAATTTCCTCGGTTCCTGGTTATCAGACCGCCGTTACCTTTGTTTCATTTCGTGGATTTAGTTACTCCCTACATCTAACAACCGAGAACTTTTCCAACGATTGTAACAGAGCTTTTATTACACTCTCCAACAATAGCCGGAACTATGCTCCACGAAAATTTTCATTCGAAAAAAAGTTTTTAATTCCATTACACATTACACAGCATGAAATAAATGACATAACCTTACGTTCTTGTATTAACCCTAGAACTGCTGGATATTATGTGTAGTTATTTTTACACCTTTATGTATGTGTCTTTACACATCGTTGTTATAGAGGTAAAATTTATTAACTAAGATATAGCAATAAATACAAAAGCAGAGTTTCTGAGAACAATGTAGTCAAGGAATTTTGTATCTATAATAATAAAATAAGAATTGATGACAGAAATAAATAAATTGATTCAACAAAGTCGCACGTTATGTACTCGAATATTTTTATTAAAAATCATAGACCCGTAATTTGGACTGCTTTTGGAAGTTCTAGAGTCAATTACAATTAAAAATCGTCGATGCGATTTTATATTCTGATTCAGTTCGAGATGGTCAAGGTTACACTATACACAGAATAAATCAAATGACACTTCAACTTATCTTTGATATATTAAGAACATAAATTATTAATGTATTCGTTGATATTCTATAAAAGTCTGTAAATTTCTGATTTATTTCTCATATTGGCAGATGACAGCGTATCTTGACTTACGCACTTTAAACGCTTCTGAAAGCATCGTTCTTTGAAATATATCGTAACACCGTTGAAGTGTTAACCGCGATAAAGTGTCGTTCAACGAAATCGCACCTTTTAGACGGTGAAAAATAGAGGGAGGCTAAGAGTGGAAGAGACGATTGTTAGAGCCCCAGTTGGCAATGGTGCCGGAGTTTTTGCTCCAAATATAAAATTAGGTCTGTTCGGGCCGCGGTAACTCGCGAGGTAAGATTTCGGAGAACGGTAGACGTAAATAGATCAACGTTAGAATGCGGCACGTCTTATTCACACTTACGTAAACAGGGCTTTGAGGACATGTCCCCTAGGTGTGGTTGTTTTAAGACTATCCCAAGTAACAAAACACACCGACACCTTTTCACGATGCGTGTCATTTTGTATCATCTGCCAATATATTATTCTTATTTCTTATTTAACAGACCGCTGTTACCTTCGCTTCATTTCGCTTAATTTATTCTGTATAATATAATTTGTTTTATTTAAGATTCGAAGCTTATTTTGTATTCGTTCATATATTAAGTACTGTGTTAAATGTAAGACCATATTTAAGTATACGCGTATTAAATGAATATAATTATCATTATTATACTTTATATTGATAACTTTGAGTTTAGGGTTTCTTGGGGCGCATATCTGCGGACTTGTAATCTCTTTTTTCACGGTGTAAATTTACGGGTTCCCCAGTGAAAACATTCACTCTGGTGGCCGTAAAACGCGCTACGAGGAAATTCTTATTACTCGTCCCGTGTACCCTGGTCACACGCTGTCTCAAACTTTCGTAATAATTCCGTGGTATCCATCACATTCCGAATTATCTTTATCGTCGCGACGATAACGGGTTTATAGTTCCCTCTTTCTCGTGCTCCACGAGACGAGGTCCGTGGACTATGATCTCGATCCACTTCTTTTTTTAGATCATGGAAATTGTATTCATTCTTACGGCTATTTCGAGATTGAATTAATTCAGACGCGACGCTTTTTTCAGCATCCATTCCAGCATTATATTTACTTCTTGTAGATCATCCACGTGAGTCATTGTTATTATGAATTTATTAAAAATCTTTCGGAATAATAACTGTACCGCGTGACACGTGAATCTGATACGAAGTTTGATTTTTAAAAGGACTGGGATTCAGAATTAATAAGGAAGTAAAAACGGGATTATTCGATAAAACGATAATCGGAAGTATGGATCGTTGGAACTTTATTAAATGCTACTTTCACTACGGAAGATGTGGCTCTAAAACTTACAAGTGGCGGTAACTTCATTCTATAAGATTGAGACTAGTTTTGTGTTTCAATCTGCCGAGATCCGCTGACAAGAAATTTTAATATGGAAACTCGAGTATCGTAAATAATAGAAAAGTAGTTGAAAGTTCCCGTTTATGGAGTTCGGTGGGTTCGGGTTTGGGTTCGATGCAGGGTGCGTTCGTTGCATAGGAAGAACTATCGATCGAACTCTGTCTCTTCCCAGGGATTTTATTTTCTTTCACTCTATTCTTTTGCCTCGTCTTATCCTTCGGGGCTGGCAGAAGACACGAACAATTTCACTGTAATTTTCCTCGCATTTTCATCTCGAATTCAATCTTCGTATGTAAATACAACTAATCATTATTAATGCCAAGCCAATCTCGAATACAATATTTCGATCACTGCGTATCATTTTATACGCAAATGTTATTAACTCAAGTATAATTAAATCCATTGATTACCTTGCATCCTCCAGTCATAATTTATATATAAATAGACCAATATTTCACTCCGTATTACTTGATATAAAAATCTTATTATTCTTGCTCATAAATAATTCTGTGATTCACACAAAATGTAGTTATCGGTTTCATAAATCCAATATTAAAGCGTGAATCTATCTAATGACAATTAGTCCTCTTGCGTTTTGGTTCCGTATATGTATGCATTAACGTCGTATAAAGTAAAACGAAGGGTGCTCTGCTTCGTTCCTGGAACTGGATCACTGGAGACAATTTTCCTGGAAGATGCCTCCGAATACTTTTACCCCTCGTAGAAGGTAGCCCGCAATATGATATGGAGTGGTTTTATGCCGTCTATACCCATGAATCTTTCATTATTCCGCTTCTAAGAGCACAAGTTTTTCCAGGCCCGCCCTACGAATTTCCGTTCCGAATATTTCTACGAAAGTAATCCGGGTTAGTGCAGCCCCGACTAGAGTTATTGCATCGTGCTATCCACAAATCTCGATTTACGAGCTGGATCTAGATATCGGTGAGATATCGGCCACCTCGGAATCTTCCTTTTTCCCTCTCATAACCATTCTTCTTATTCTCCTTCCAACGCGCCATGTTTTCTTCCACATTACGGCGCTCGTATTTTCCTCTTTGCGCGAGGGTAAACTCATTACGACGCACCTCCCTTTGAATTTCAATTATAGCCTTAATGGAACTGTAATTATATTATTATATATTTACGAATTTTTATATCGATTTCATATTAGGAATCGCCTCTGAAACAATCTCATTTGGACAGCCTAGAATCTTGTTAGATACTTTCTTGTTATTATAGGGTTGCGTTGTGGAGAATCAAAAATAATGTACACAGTTGTAAGTCATTACGCTTCTTTATTAATGAACATAAATATTGGAATCATTGTACAATGTATAAAGGATATATTATAATATTAATATATTGTTTGAATGATAGTGGAGATATGGGATGATGTAACGTTGCTAAAACTTCCGGGAATTTTCTTTATGCGGAGAAATGATGTTGGATTCCAGGCTGCAAATTACTTTTCACTTCTATTCTCCTTTTATCAGAAGTGTGGTGTCCCTGAAGTCCCAAGGAGGGAACGCGTTGGATATCGTTGAGATACGGCCACGTCGAAACCCTTTTCCTTTTCTCGTAGATTTTCTTTCCACCGATGGAACCACCCCACCAACCCCCTTTCCTTCGTTCCTCCATCTTCCATTCTCCGATCGTCTTCTTCCTTCTCTTCTTGGGAGCGGCTTCCGATCGATCACCCCACCCATATCTTTTCCTTCCGCTTTTCGCAATGAAAATCGCGGGGCGCGTCTCCACCTCTGGAAAGGGTTCTTTTTATTGGATACAGCCACAAAGAGTTTTCGTGAGGTGAGTACTGAAACTACCGACACCCCTCTCCGTAAGACCGTAAAATACTCTTTCTTCGATGGATTCGCAAACGAGCCCGGTTTCACCCCGTTTATAGGTGAATCTCATATTTCATATCGATTCTAGGATATCTTCGAAGAATCACAATGTATATCAGTTTAATTGTATTTCAATTAAAACCATAAAAATCATAAAATATTTCTTACATCCTCAGTAGTAATTTGGAGCAGTGAATTCACTCAAAATGAATGTTATTTGATATTGATTCAAATCCGATATGAATATTAAAATATTAAAGTGAAACTAGTTAAACGCGAATCTAACGAAGCTACGTTACGTAAAAATATAATAATAACAAAATTATTATTATCGATCTTATAATTTTCTTTTACCGATATAGGTCATTCCTCCCGCATTATTTATATTATACGATGCATAAATCATAGAAATTATAATATCTATAGCGATAAATATCGCGAGGCTTAGTCAGATTGAAAGGAAAGCATTTCCTGGTCGCGCAAAGAATACAAAGAGAGAAATTCTTGGTCCATCCGTGCAGAAACTTTTCACGGAAATCCTATCGGTGTCTACTCTACCGTGGTACCGTACCATGATTTTAGATATGTTCATAAATGTACGAGGGGTTTTCGCGTCCCACGAAAACCTCTAAATATCCCGGTGATAAGCCTTGACGGTAATTTTTCAATGGAATTTCCGGCGTGGAAAGTTAATCGCCTTGACAAAACGCTTCATTCTCGGAAGTCGTTTTAACGTCTGCAAAGGATGCGTCAGGTTTTTAATGAGCACGTGTTTAGTGATTTCAATATTCGGGATTTTTTTATCGTGTTTCGTGTGGCATAATGTTTTCCTCTTAAGTAATAGTTTCGTGCAACGGGCGAAGATGAATATTATTAATTAACATGATCCTACAAATAGTCACATTAAGGAAAAGTTCAGATAGAAATTCTAAGATCCGTTGATCTCCGCCATTGGTTTGATTTCATATTTAATATGATAATTATAAAAGAATTGTATCAAGGAATTATTCGTGGAAAACTTCTAAGATACAGTTTAGCTTGGGTTGATAATAATAATTTCAATGTTCGCCATATTTTATCGAGGTTTACGCGGCATAATATCTTTGTTATAAGTAGTGCTTGTTTGTAACAGGCAAAGATGAAGATTATTATTTACCATGATCCTTAAAAAAATAGTTAGGCCAAGGATTTGTTCGTGGAGAAGTTCTAGGTTTCATTGTGGAATGGGTTGGTTCTACCGTCAATTGCCTTTTGCCACTTAGCGTTATCGAGTAATTATCAAGCAAACTGTAGTGTTTCTCTGCTATTTCCTCTAATAACTGCGGACGATAAGACGAAGTAATTCTCAGTGGGATTTCCCAAGTGTCCTGTCTCCGTTGTTCTCGTCGATTGCAGCCATTCTGTTACCCGCTTTGCGGACCTCCTTCGAACCAGGATAATATCTGCCCACGTAATTGATAATATTTTCCAGTGAGGATGGGTTCCCCGACTATAAACCCATTAGTGTTGTGTAAGTGGTTAATTGAATGTAGTCGAAAATTGAAAATACTAAGAATATTATACTAATTAGAAATCGAAAGACACGCCTTAATGTCTTTCCCCGGAACTTATCATCTTCGGATATTCTTACGAATTATATTTATTTGTTTTAATTTATTTCGAATTTATACCTCCTCGCGTTTGTTTATTCAGAATATAATTTTTTCAGAATGTGTATGAACAGTATTATATAAAAGCCTGAAATTAATGACGAATATTGTCGATTCTGATACACGATTTTTAGAAATTACTTTATAAATTTCGATATAAAAATCAAAGTACGTGAAGGAGATAAATATGCCAAGAATATATTTCAAATGCCATGCATTAGGACAGTTTAATATCTCCAAGAAAAAAGTCGAATCGATTATATATAGTTCGTAACCGATGATTTTGGTTTCTCGTAAAGCCACCTCGGTGGAAAGTATGAAATAATGGGGAATCTTAGATCGTCTGGATGGAACTCTGAAGATGACAACCAGCCGTATTTTCGCGGATAATGGTCTCCTTGGCTTCCTTTTTCTTCTCTCCGTTATTCCAAGTCTCATCCCATCCTTTTATCCGATATTCTCCTTTTGGCCATTAACTTGCCTCCCGCCAATTCAAACGTTCTCTGCAGACGACCAAATTATCGAGCAACCGGACGCTTTAGTTCCGCATCCATCATTGTCCCCGTAATATCGCCACCGAGTGTATCACTAGCTTCCGAAATTCATTTCGAACCTTTCCTCCAATCGGTGCAGCATTTTTATTCATTCCAACCTTCCTTTAACTAGCAGTTAATTTCGTTGTTTTAACTCGCTGTTATAAATTCAATTTATACCAATACTTCCAATTATCTATGATAATCCAACGTAGTTTAACATTTCTTAATTATGTAACTAGCAACGAAAATACAATAATATATTTGTGACGTATATATTTACACGAATAGCGATAAAGTTCTAAAGAATTAATTTTCCAACATAGTTTGCCGACTACGACGTGAATAACGGAATTGAAATGAAAGATACAAAGAAATGAAAAAGAATGCGACGCAAATCTGCCGAGAATGCGGAGTGTCATCAAACAAAGTACTTAGGCCAATATTGGCAGAAGTTTTGTGACGGTTAATGCTCAGCACGTGCGGTTAGTGGACCGCTTAATATCGGTTAACGTGGTATCGTGTCATCACGGTTATTATCTTTAATCGGCCAATCGAAATAAAAACACGGACACTGATACGCACCGATGTAATGAAACTTCTTAATAATATCATTCCCCAAAACTTTTCATCCTCGGATTTTCTTACAAATTATATTGAATATTTCGAATACATCTTATTTATTCGGTAGACATCCCGATTTATCGTCTCGATTTTATTTCGAATTTATGCCTCCTCCCTTTCGCATTTATTTATTCAGAATATAAATCAATACACCGATAATACAAGTACAGTCGTAAAGTATTTCGATATACTGAATATTTCCTATGAATATTCACGCCCGCCATTGCTAATTTTAATGCGATCTCGCATTTCTTCCACGCGGAAGATTTTTATTCGGGTTTTAAATGCAACCTGATACTTTGACGTGTATTAAAATGTTATATTAACCTGTTTTTATTTGCGGTAACATCGCGAGCTAATTAGTATGGTTCCGAAGTATCCTTATCATTTCCGGTAGTGAATGACATCGAATTAATTGAAGATGTGAGACATTGTATCGCACGAGAAACATGCGAATGTCTAAGAACGATGGTGGACACACCGGAATCACGTGAGCATAATAATAAAGGAAAAGAGGAAGGAACGGAGTGCATCGAACTTGACCTTTCCGTCAACTTTCTCTCGCGATTAATTAGCCTCTCCGCCGGCACGTATTTTGCCAAGTGCGAATGACATGCGAAAACATTTTCGTCCGTGGGTAACAGGATAACATAATTCTTAGAATTTCTCCATTGTCTTATTAACGAATTAGAGAATGTACTTCCCTGTACTTCTACTTTAAGGTTCATTAGAAGTGCATGATAGTTAACACTTCCTTGGTTCCGGCATAAAAATACTTATCCATTGTCGGGGAAACAAAAATATGTTTAAATAGATCTGTTTAATATACTATGATAATAATTGAATTATATATGTATTATTATAGTATTCTATAATACAATTGGAATATAGAATATAATAATATACTATAACATATTTAAAGTGTATGATACAATATATAATATAATTGGAAAATGAATGGTTTTAATTGAATCGAGGATAAGAATTCACGAGGATCACATCCCATGTGAATAGAAGGGATGGAATTGTTGAAGAAACCACATTTTCCCCAATGAAATCGGAATTCTCAAATTGCCCCGAGATTTCAAATGTTCCCTTATTACACTTTCAAGAAGAGCAAGTATGCTGGGCACACAGCAATTTGCGTAGCAGAATGGGTTCATTTCTCACAAATTGGCATAGGTCATGAATCGACGGAACATTTCGTTTGTGACTTTTTTCTGTTCGAAAGAGGGAGAAACCGGGGAGGGTAGGTCAACCCCCTCGTATTTGGGGCGCTATTTAAATGGAGGGTTATAGGGCAGGGTCCTCGGCTTGTTATCTGGAGCAGCAGCGGTTGTGTCTCTGCAGAGGCTGTGTCGTATTGATCTGCCGCCTCTCCTCGTACACCGGTACTCGGAGAACTAGAAAGGGAAGGGAAAAAGTCCGAGGTAAAAAGCTCTGTCGAAAGAAGATAATTTATCGTGAGATACATTAGAACGTTCGGGGAAAATTGAGCCAACACAATTCTTTCGTTAGATGTAATTTTTTTCATTGAGCCTGAGGCTTATTTGCGACATTTTCTGATCGATATCTCGGAATTCACGGCGAGGCTCGGAGGATGATGGAAATTATAGCAATCGGAATAAATTGGAAAGCTCGTTAAGGATCATTTACAGGTTTGAATATGATTCGCTGCGAAATTGAGAATCAACTGGTTATCGTAATTATCGATCGGTTTGCCACGAAGTTCAAAATGAAACATAGAATGATTCATGAAAATTGTGCTGATAGGAAATATTGAATTTTTTATCGGCAAATTGATATGCACTCGTTACAGGAAGATATCGGGCATGTCTGATTAATCGTATCTATATTAATTTCCATACGTTCAGAGTAAAGTACCATGATACATGAATATTGAAGGGGAAGTTGTTAAAATCATTTAATATTAAAGAAGGCGGGATTAAAGTGAACCATTTGGTTCGCAGATTCGCTATCCGGCTCGTCTGCCCTCATCGCGTGAATATTTATGAGATCGGCCATTAAGGAACACGTGGAAAAAATTAATGATTGCACGGCGGAATTAATTCCGACACGAGTCAGTGCTCGCATTTTACTTGCTTTGAAAACAAGATCATCGCGATGTCACGCGACCCATTCGGCACGTGCCTCAAACTAATGTCAGGGTTCGCATCTGCTTTACAAAAAAGGTTTCCATAATCTGAAGGACTCTTCGTCGTATCTGCCATAAACGAAGCTGCGTTCCTCTAAGAACGTTCTACCTCGAGGTATAATTTAATCTGTTAACCTGAGAGTTTTTCCAAAAGAAACGACATCACGCGACTACTTTCACTTTAGTCATCAAATAAATCCGTGCGATATATTATATAATTTACATTTTTACCGGAATTTGAGGATTATAATAGAGACGATTGTTACTTAATTCGTAACCTTCGAGATATGTGTAGATTCGAATGACGTGTTACTTCGGTTAATAGGTTAAATGCCTATTAGATTAACCTTCGTTGAATATCTTTCTTCATAAACTGTATAAATCGTACGCATTATTTGATCAAACTGTGATGGAAAATTAAATATTTGAAGTCGTTAATTTTATTCTCGCGGCGCAGTAGTACAAGTAACGCCATGATCAGACTTAAGTAGTACGAAGTAAGATTTTGTGGACGGTGACTTTAGTATACGAAAAAGTAGTCTGAAGGCCACTGCGATTTCACAGATCAGTGCATACAGATGTATATATTTGTTTATACGACATCAAAACAGTCTGAAAAATGTCGGCATAACGAGCGCACGTGAGCGTACCGATTTGTTGTATAACCGGTCGTTGCGTAACACGATTCTGCACGGTTTCCTCTTCTCCATACCTCGCGTTCATTGTCAGGATGAAACAATCAAAGGGATTGCGAGTTACAGAAAAAAACGTGTTCCAAGATGTACTGATAAGTTCGTCGAACTTCTAATTCAAATATCATTTACGGATCATTAAAGGACCTAGCACAATTGAATAAGTGAATCTTACTCAATATTATATCTTTATCGACGCTTTTCAATTATATTTTCTTACAATATAATGTATGGATTAACTTATATTCATTCTTGATACTTGTACCGTTTGAGTAGTATTGTTTTGAAAAAGGTATATCATTGTTATAGAAGTAAAAATTCCTGATTAATTCAGGAAATACAGGAATAGAAAGATAGGACGTATAAATGACTCGCTACCTTCAAATATTTTATTTCATTAATATTGAAATTTTTATTATAAAAAAATGCGAAAACTTCTGCAACTCGTTTACATGAAAATGTTAGTGAATTTTATTTCTATAGCAACATTATGTGGTATGATCCCTATAGCGTTTTAGTGTAACATTAAAAGGTAGAGTCTACTGGGTTAGGTCGAGTACTCGTGTCTTGACCTCATTTGCCTTGGGTCATAATTAAATCCACCTACCGCCGCTTCTTTCAGGATCGATTAAAGAATGATACGTGTAACGTGTAACAGAAACTATGTACACAATTCCCATTCCGTTGTGATCATTTTCTTTATCATTGTACAGAAAGTGTTTAATATTCGTGAGCATTTTACTGTGTCATTATTCCTGTGCAACGGTGTAGTTGAATTTGCAGTGCTGTTTTAAAATGTATTTCATATATCTATAATGCGTATATCATCTCAGCACCCTCATCATCATTGGCGAACGGTCTGAATATTTCCACGCGATACCCGCGTACCTAACTTTCCATTGGTTCGGAAATGAAGGCTTAAAGCTCTTACGTTGGATGACCATAGAACTCGACGGGGAAACGCGAAATAGATATGATCGTTAAATCAACGAGTTCTCCACGTGAGTGTCACGGCGAGTGTTCCCGGTTCCCCTTACGTAGGCGAGCAATTACGAGTTTATCGTTCGAAAGTGTACCGTGAACTATATCAAGCCGTCTTCGTCTATCCGGATCGAATGAGGGCGCTCGATAATGCCGCGCGTATGAGAGAAAAGCATAATTATTGGGGCTTCTTTGTCTCCGCGGATCGTTACGGTGTCACCGTACGTCGTACGTCAACGATTCGTGGCGCCTGGCAAGGACACGCTAGTCGAGCGAGCGCAACTCGACTTGTCATGAATATCGAACAACTCGCGCGAGTTTCTGCATCATGCTCCATTGACTTCATTCGCTCGAAGGACACTTCTCTGGCCCACATTCAGTGCCACTTCTGTCGCGTGACCTCCATTCAGACCTCCGTAAACGCCAAAGGGTGCACTCCTAGACTTTTATGCGCACCTACCGAATCCAAATTTCTTCGATCCACCGAGCAGAGACTGAGAACAGGAGTATGAGATTAAAGACGGAGCATTAAGAAAATGTGTTTTAAATTCATTTTAAGTTCGTGCATGTAGGATTTAATAGTTTGCTAGGCAGGAAAAACGTTGACTCAAATTGGCAAAAATGGAAAGGGGTATACCTTCAAAAATCTTCAAAATTTCAAAGTCGCCAATTTTGCGCCTAAATGGCCCAAATCGATGGTAGATGATGTATAAACATATTCTATGCCGATTTTGGGTCGAAAGAAGTGGATTAAAAATTGTTTCCGGTCAAAAAATAGGTCGACCCAAAATCGCAAAAATGTAAAGGGGTATACCTTCAAAAATTGTCAAAAAATGAAAGTCGCCAAAATCGGTCCTACATGGTCCAAATCGATGGTATATGATGCCTAATGATGTTCTAAGACCGTTTTGGGTCGAAAGAAGTGGTTTAAAAATTTTTTTGGTCGAAAAATGGGTCGACTCAAAATCGCAAAAATGTGAAGGGGTATACCTTCAAAAATTGCCAAAAATTAAAAGTCGCCAAAATCGCTCCTACATGGCCCAAATCGATGGTATATGATGCCTAATGATGTTCTAGGGCCGTTTTGGGTCGAAAGACGCGGTTAAAAAATTTTTATTGGTCAAAAATGGGTCGACCCAAAATCGCAAAAATGTGAAGGGGTATACCTTCAAAAATTGTAAAAAAATGAAAGTCGCCAAAATCGGTCCTACATGGCCCAAATCGATGGTATATGATGCCTAATGATGTTCTAGGGCCGTTTTGGGTCGAAAGACGCGGTTAAAAAATTTTTATTGGTCAAAAATGGGTCGACCCAAAATCGCAAAAATGTGAAGGGGTATACCTTCAAAAATTGTAAAAAAATGAAAGTCGCCAAAATCGGTCCTACATGGCCCAAATCGACGGTATATGATGTATAAACATATTCTAGGACGATTTCTGGTCGAAAGAAACGGTTAAAAAATTTTTATTGGTCGAAAAATGGGTCGATCCAAAATCGCAAAAATGTGAAGGGGTATACCTTCAAAAATTGCCAAAAATTAAAAGTCGCCAAAATCGCTCCTACATGGCCCAAATCGATGGTATATGATGCCTAATGATGTTCTAGGACCGTTTTGGGTCGAAGGAAGTGGTTTAAAAATTTTTTTTGTCGAAAAATGGGTCGACCCAAAATCGCAAAAATGTGAAGGGGTATACCTTCAAAAATTGTAAAAAAATGAAAGTCGCCAAAATCGGTCCTACATGGCCCAAATCGACGGTATATGATGTATAAACATATTCTAGGACGATTTCTGGTCGAAAGAAGCGGTTAAAAAATTTTTATTGGTCAAAAATGGGTCGAATCCAAGTCGAAAAAATGTGAAGGGGTATACCTTCAAAAATTGTCAAAAAATGAAAGTCGCCAAAAACGGTCCTACATGGCCCAAATCGATGGTATATGGTGCCTAATGATGTTCTAAGACAATTTTGGGTCGAAAGAAGCGGTTTAAAAATTTTTTCCTGGCAAATAATGGGTCGACCCAAGATTGTAAAAATTCGAAATATGTAAATATAAGAATTTACTTAAGACTTGCAATTATTCCTATCAGTACACATTATTAAGTACATTTTAACTGAAAAAAATTATAAAACCTATTTCACGTATACACGTTTTCGAGGATTAATTTAATGAATGATCTCAGGTACACGTTGGGTTTAGAAACGTAGTTTGTAGGATAATTAATGAGATTCAAAATCATTTCTTGTTAAAAGTGAAGTACCCTGTTAATATTACGACACTAAAGAGTAGGTAGGCCCTCCGGGCCCAACTCGCAAGGCCGTGTATTTTTAACTTGAGAACCTTCCGGCAACTCTGCCAGGGATCAATACCACAAGCAACCCCGACGTCGTATACTAAAGAAAGTAAAAAGGGTACGCAGAGTAGCTTTAACCTACATACTCGTTTTTCTCGGTTTGCGTCGACCTCTGCAAATTTGTTACTGAACCGAGTGCAAGAAGCCAGTGGAAAACATTTTTGCATTGAAAATACATTTTCGTCGGAAAAGGAAGTGTAGTCTCGTGATCCATCCACTAAAATAAACTTGAAAGTCTCACGCTCTAATTCCTACGGCTAGCAAGTACACCTTCCACAAATGTGCTTTTTCGTAACCAGGTTTATTTTTTATAAAATCTTCAAAGTTCTACTTCAACATCGTGCATTCTATTTTGAGCACTAAAATCAAATGAGCTTTCAACTACATTCCGAGATCAGGTCCTATGATTCCGAGTTAACCATTTTCACTATTTACGCATTTACATTTGGTGGAGTTCAGAAACGAGTTTTCAGTGTTTTTTCAAGGTGGCACTAACCGAAGGGTGTCCAACGCGCCACGTAGCGGCCGCAAATGCGGTGCAGTCGCGTAATTGAAAAATATCCGTGTCCCTGTGTCCAGGGAGTCCGCAATATTTGTGGCTACAGCACAACCGAGCACGTGGAAAATAAAATGCAGTAAAAATACTAGAATGAGAGTTAGGCGAGGTAAAGGAGAGAAATGAGGGAAGTCAGGGGAAAAAGGATAAAAGGAAAGGTATCCTGGGATCCTCCTCATCGTTCTGTATCCTGTAACGAGAGACGGTCGCCTGGCTCCGCAACTCGTGGAAGCTCTTTTTACCCTCTTCTTCCACCGTTCGTCGTCACTCTATTCCGTTCTTCTTCGGCTATAAAATCACATGGACAAAAGAAAAGCTAGAAAAGAAGCGGAATCGAGTTCTGAGGCTGAGACGGGTACGACGAATGCACCCGACGCTCTCTCGGTACCGTTCTTTGGTAGACGCCCAAGAATCTCTATAAAGAGGAAAAAGAAAGAAACCGGCAGAAGGAGCCTATGAGAGTGAGAAGGTAGAAAGGACAGACATATCCCCCTCCTCTTTTCTATAGGTACCATTCAGCTCTGGAGAGAGCGACTTCCGCAATTGCGGTGAAATGCTTCTGAAGGAGATAGGCACTCACGAGGTCGTCCGTGAGGTGTAAGGGCAATCCCTTTTATTGCCTTCGTTCCTTCTCTTTATCTCCTTACATAGAGAATGTTTGTCGTCTGCGTATCCTAAGATGCGCATCTACATTTTGGTATAAGCGTATGTATAGATTCCGGAGGACCCCTTTTGAATTGGATGAACTTCGAAACGTTTAGCCTTCACGCTACCATCCGCCACTATCGTCGGATTTACAGATTCATGATAGATTTGCAAGTTATTCGATCGAACATATATCGCCTGCTCGAATCTTCTCTAGCCGAACGAGAATTGCGAATAAATGTTAAAGAATGAGAAAAATCGGATGGGACACTGTTCTGTCTGGAATCGAAGAATTTTATGATTTCTTTAAAATGATGCTTTATTAATATGGATTCATTAAAGAGACATTATCGATGACTAAACGATGGGTGGGAGAAAATATAAGAATAACGAATGAGATTGGACTCCTTCATTAGTAACAGCAGGAAGTTCAATAGGGTATTATATTCAGAGCGTGAATGCTTTTAAAACCATTGATTCCCTTTTTGATTTCTTAAGAGAGAAGAGACCGGAGCGCGCTTGAGTAACCGGAAGCCGTGTTCCGTTTCAATGCGCGATCGCACTCGTAAAAGGAACAGATAAGACAGCCACGAAGTCAAAGTGAATCCCTTTCTAAGATATTCAAAGATATTCTATTGAACCACTTTAACGTTATTTTTCACTTCTCGGAGGTTTTATCTAGATCCCATATCTTGAAAGGACACGATCACTCTATATGTATAAGAGTGTACAATTGTTGATAACTTTGCAATATTTACATTGCAAGATGAACAAAATTACGATGGACTATTCTTCTTGTTTGTTACAGATTCGCAAACAGTCCTGAACCCAAACTCATCCTGAAGGGAAGCGCTTGGCCGCTGTCGGCATTGAAGTCGTCTAGTGGCATATTATCGAGGACAATCCGGTGTTCGTGGCAAAACGGCCGATCGTGCGAGTGTCCTCGGTATTATTCCGCGACTGTTACGAACAGCCACAGCCCAAAGATTTTTCTACCTAAGGCCAAAATGCACATCGAGGTGCAGGTGGCACTTAACTTCGTGATATCGTATCTCTATAATAAGCTTCCACGTAGACGGGTGAATCTCTTTGGCGAGGAACTCGAAAAAGCTTTGAAGGACAAGTTCAAGGGTCACTGGTACCCAGAGAAACCGGTGAAAGGATCCGCGTTCAGATGCCTCAAGACCGGCGACCCAGTGGATCCAGTGTTGGAACGTGCCGCAAAGGAGAGCGGTGTACCGATTCAAGACATCCTGGAAAATCTTCCAGCTGAACTCGCTGTCTGGGTTGATCCTGGTGAAGTGAGCTACCGCATCGGCGAGATGAACGCCGTTAAAATTCTCTACTCTGAGACCGGAGATCCTCACGATGAAAGTTCCGCTGATCGTGAAGTTACCAAGACCTTTAATCCCGAGGCGCAATGCTTCAGGCCGATCGAAACCGTTGGTACATCCTTGGGCGGTTTGAGTCTCAGTCCAAAATCTACCTCGCCGTTCCCAAGCTCATTCGGCAGCAACACCAGCAATGGTTCTTCGAATAATCAACAGAGTGGCCACGGATCCGGTTCCTCGTCGGCGCCCTCGCCAACACCGATCACCAACTCCTTCAAGGGCTCGCCGAGTCCTGTACCAGCTTTCATACCGCGTACTACCGCTCCCCTTACTTTCACCACCGCTACCTTCGCACAGACCAAGTTCGGCAGCACTAAGCTTAAAACCAGCAGCAAACGAGCTAACAGGTTTGTACACTCGATACCTTGTGTTTCTATAGCCTTGCTCTCATTCTGCTAGACATAGATTTATGCTTGCGTAATAAAAGCGGTTCACTTGCTCTTGTTTCTACAAAAACTTTTCACAGTAAGCCAAATAGTATAAAATATTACCGTGATATATTCATTTTAAAAATATGCCTTCGTTCGTACATCTGTAGTTCATTAATGCATAGTAGATGACAATAAAAACGTGTTACGTTTGATACATAATTAAGTTTCACAAATGTATGAAATATTAGGAACGAATGCAATAGATTTCCAATAATCTACTCTAATAAGAACCTAAAATCGCAAATAGTCTACCGATCAGAGTTATCAACCGCACATATTCCCGTCTGTTTTTCAGAATGTCGCCTATCGAGTTCTCAAACTACATAAAGCAACGCGCAATGCAGCAGCAGGTTCATCATCATCATCACCATCAACAACATCAGCAGCAGCAGCAGCAGCAACAACAACAACAGCAGCAGCAGCAGCAACAACAGCAACAGGCTGGCGCCGGAGGTTTGCCAGTTTCGCAAAGCTCACCACGTAGCCGCAGCCTCTCACCTGGCAGCATAGTAGCTGGTGCTGGTCAACAACACACAGATCCCAGCGCTTATTTCTTCCAACATGGACCTGCTACTTACCACCCACAGTTCCCCCACCGTAACATCTTTGACTCGTCAAGCCACGGTGGTTATCTGCCTGCTGATCTTTATGCGGGTGCTAAATTTCCATCATCTTACCTTGATCCTACGACAATTGCCGGACACCAGTTCTATGGTGGCAGTGTCAATGGCACTAGTAATGCTGCTGGTAGCAATGGCCACACACAGAGTGCCGGAAACCTCGGTCCGATCGGCTCAAACGCGGCAAACAGCAACGTGAATGGGACCGCTCAGCAACAAGATAAGAATGCCCTGGTTGAAGGTCTCAATAACTTTGGCCTTGGTTCAGTCGCACCTTATCCGGCCAGCCAGTATCAGCATCTCCTCGTAGCCAATTAATACCCAGCGCGAGCTCAAACTCGGTAGCCGCGGTGATGCTTCAAACGAAGCAAATGAGAGGAAGCTCAGAGAGATGGAAATATCATCTCCGTCTCTCCAGTGTCGAAACGTCGTCTAAAGTCTAGGTTCCATATCCTGACATACTCCGCTTGAACCACCTGATCCGAAGACCTCTCCTATAGTGAAAGAGGTCCTTAATCCCGCTTACCTTATTCCCCGCTCTGTCTCTCTCCGTAATATTTTCCCTATCACCAAAACTCTCCGTCTTACAAGTTGTTAGTGATAGCAACCTTACTCTAGAATTGCACAACGATCGTTGATCTCCTACGATCGTTCCCATCGTCACCACCCTTCCGACGTTAAAGATCCATTGGGGAAGAATGCTCATGAACTTCCTGTATCATCTGATCCTTCCATATACGAAGAACTGGAGACACTATGTTACACACACTACAAACAGTTGGTCACAGAAGGATAATGATGCAAAAGTATTGAGAGAGGGAGAGGGAAGAATGGAAAGAAACAGAGAGGCAGAGGAAGTAAGAAGAGTGACATTATTGGCACTGTGGATCAGAAGTATCTTACCGCGGAGACGATTCCACGTGTATAGAGGACAAGGGGAATGTCGAACGAAGCAGGAAGTGTACACCAGCTTTGTAGGCGAAAACGATATGTGAGGAAGTAAAGAACGAAGTGGAAGTGCAAGGCGGAAGAAGACGAAGAAGAGAATCGCGAAGGAGAAAGCGGTTTATTGAAATACGAAATGCGTTAATATTAGGCGAAAGACCCGATATGGACCCGAATTGCGAAGAAGCGGGGCGTTGGTTCGATGCAAGCCCCACCCAACTAGTCCCGTTTTATTATATCAACGGCTTGATGTACGTACATGGGCCAGTATGGACCAATATGGTCCAAGATGGTGCCGATCGAACGACACGCTGAACGTCGACACCTGGGACTCCAAAAATACACGTACACACGTACGTAACACACTATATCCCAGTTGACACGCATAAGACGAAAACACTCGTACTTTCACCCATACCTATATAATACACCCGCCCACACGTACATAACACGAGAAAAAAAAGACACGCGCGCACGACACACACGTACACAGATATTACCAACGTGTAATAATTTATTTTTTCACTGGTATAGTCGAAGAATTGATAATGAATATATCTGTAGAGCCTATGTATTATATTCAAGATGCACTCACTTTACGGGTTCTCGCGAAACGGTAGGAACTACTTGTATACTCGTCGTAAACGAGCCAGGAACACATTGCAAAGATATAATAACCAAAAAGTTAAAAAAAAATAAGAACGAAATGAACATACATACACCGAGAGGCGACTCGTTTGCCGAAAGATGATGAGCGTGCGACGAAAAAAGATCAGGACCAGCGGAGATAATAAATAATATTAACACGTGAACGTCTTTCATGAACGACCGGGAGATGAGAGAAGGCGTGAATCGTGTCGGATTCCCTTTCTTGGTCCAAATGCACAGGTGGAACTAGCAGTTCCGTACCGTTTAGAAAACTCGTCCTCGGTACGATTTTACATTTTATTTTTATAATAAATGCAGTAGAACGTAGGAGAAAAAGAGATGAAGCGGAAGATAGGGAAAAAGTGAGGGAGAACGAGAGAAAGAGAGCGAGCGAGCGAGCGCGAGAGAAAGAGAGGCGGCGTGTTCGTAGGGATAGAAACGGACACGTTGCAACCCCCTTATACTTTATTGTGCTCTTGTGACCCGTATTCTCCTGCTGTCGAATAAAAACCATCCTGGGTTCAATCTTTTCCCGCGATGATTTCGATATAAATGGGACATCCGGGTCCTTTGGATCGGTTAGAAGACGGCGGATTTACCAATCGTCAAACTTTACCACACCATTTTGATGGGAGTAGTCGGACGAACTTTCGTAAGTCCGTATGACTAGAAATGCCAATGCAATCTCTATTGATCCTATTCTACAAAGATATCGTCAAATCGGCAAGGAGTAATACGGGGCAACATGAAAAAGACGTAGAGAATTCCAGGATCACTTTTTATCTCCACTTAACTTCGAAAGTCTTCGTCGTGACGAGTATAAATGAAACGGAAGGAGTCAAGTACAAAAAGACGTAAGATCGAGAAATATCGAGAAATATCGAGAAATATCAAGAAATCAAGGGCACAAAGAACAATGCGTAAACAATTCGATTTTGCCAGAAGGGGTCCGCAACGTGCCGCTTTTACGTCCGCAAGGTTAATTAGGTGATTACATAATTAAAGGCCGCGGTTATTGTCCTCGGCAGTGAGGCGACGACCACTTCCAATCGCATCGTTCCTACAAGTTACTCCGTAGTCAGGTTCCTGGACAGAATAAAAAAAGAACGATCCCTACGAAACTCTTAAACGTCAGATATATAACATTTCTAAAGACTTATGGTTATTATCACGTTCACTTATCCCTGTAGTAAGCCAGATAACGTTACATTAGATCTTATTAATAATATTTTCTGATACGTCGCGCGAGTGATAAAATTATCCTTCCAACGGTAGATGGTATTTAGTAGATATGCGATCCGGAAGTCGATGGGATCGTTAGTTGTTTTATTCTGTTAGTGGAGCCTGTCACGCAATAGTTGCAGATTTGAATCTTCTCGGTAGATTCTCTTTAGTAGCGTTCCGTTTACTTGAAAATCGGGTGGTTTCGTCGGGGATTGGAGGACGGTCGAGCCTTCCCGTCGTGTTGTTGGTCAGATTGACAGTAACGGTGGCGGAGGTGCCGCGAGCCGCGGGCCGGGCACTAGGTGCTACAAGTATTAAAAAGTGTTTATCCTGTCGTCGTGGGACAAACGTACGGAAAACACACACTCGGAGACTGTCGACGAGCTCGTCTAATAGGGAGAAATGAAAAATGGAAGCGGAGAGGGTTGGATTATAATAATTAGAACATTTGCCCTCCCGTTGAAAAACGTCGATCTACTCGGTCCATCGTGCGTCCTCTCTCCTTAGACTAGTTTCTAACGATCTTAGCGTGAATTCGTACCGTGTAAATGTGTAGTATAATTTAGGAATGATGTTAATAGTTCTTTCTTACGGATTTTTATATAGGCCATTTTGTATAATCGTTACAGCAGCTTCTGTACTGCCGATCGTGACACGGTGACACGGAGGACGTGTCACGATCGTTCGCGTGGATCGAGAGGGCTCGACGTTAACGGAATACTCTTTTTTATAAAGACACGACTAGCCGAAAACTTATCGCCAGTGATTCGTTCCTGATTCTGTGAAATTATCGAGGATTATGACGAACTCGCCATTATCACGCCGGAAATTCGACGTGATACACTCATTTCTTTCTCATTTTAGTAATTTCCCTGAGGAGTAACTTACGGCGGATTACCAAATGCTCCTAAACACGAGGGAAGTGAGCGTACCGAATGGTGTTCGTGATTAGAAAGAATCGTTTATTCTCATGGAACATTAGCTACCATCACTGACTAGTTAAATATTAGATGAAATTTAGTGGAAAAGAAATCGATTTGGTCTAGCGACTAATGCGAGCAAGTTGGCAGATAGTCTCCGGGTGAGTGGGGAGTGTTAAAAAAAAAGAAGTTTTTAACTGTGGAACTAATAAGGGTAGAAAGGGGTCTGAGAGAGGAGATGGAGGTGGTTGGCGATGCGCGAAGAAAGAACAGTACCCTTTAGTAATATCTAAACTTAATTGTAACTATTAACGATACGTACGACTGTGGTAGCTATGCTAGTACCTGCTATTGTTAAAGAGAAGTCGATGATAAAGAGGCGGGAGAAGAAGAAACAAAAGAAGATCGAAGGTAAAATGATAACGATGTAGAAGGTGCACGAAACGAAATGAAAATTGAAACGAATCATCCAGTTTCACAAGCGCTCTCCGACAGTTGTGCATCAATGGTCCAGAGCTGTAGATTTCTTCGATGAAATCTTTCACGATGGAAGACAATGGATATAATATGTTTGTCCATCGAGGAGCGGGGAAGAATAGAGCCGTATCTCAGAAATTCTCGTAGCTCAAGTCAATGAGATCGTAATATGAATATCAATGGTCATCGCACCCATTATTTTTCTAACGTTTCTAATCGAAGTTTGTTAACTCAATGGAATATATTTAATGAACAACTTGAATTTTTTACGAGGAAAATATCAACGACGAATTTGCGAACTGTGTCTGTGAAATCTGTATTCCGTACTTGGTCGAGCGATCTCTGATAACTTTGAGTCGAGGAACGAGAGATAGAAACGAGAATGAGAACGAAGGGAAGGGTAACGTTTTTCCAAAAAAAAAAAAAACGTTAACGGAGGTACGGAGGAAGTAGTAGATTGGTGGAAGTGAAAGAGAAATAGAGAGAGGGAGAAGGGCAAGTGGCAAAAAGAAAAGAAACATTGCAATAAGTCGCGAATCAAATGGATCTCGGCTTGAGACGAGAGGCTCAGCTCAGCGAAGAATCAAACACGATGTATACTCTTAGAAAGGAAAGGGAATAATAAGTAAAAGTACAGACGCATGGAAGTGCGACGATGCGTGTCAAGGAGAAAATGAAGTAAAACGAGAAAAGTCAGAGAGAAAGAGATAGACGGAAAGCGATCTAATTAATATTGATAGTGCATACATTGAGATACACAAGAAAAACATATAGTATTATACGTTTACAATACGATTGTAATGAACACTTTGTAAGCAAGAAAAAAAAATATGCATAGTTTTCCATACCCTGTAATGGATGTATTCGTTAAAAGGGAAGTTAAGATAAATCACACTTACATACTCACTACAAACTACACGGGGAAACACGTAATACAGAACACTATGGATACCTCCTCTAGGTACACACGAAAAAGACAAAAATACAAAAAACGATAAAATCTGTCTCTTTAAAGTATCATGTGTCTATAAACTTCTAGCGATTGATATTGTCTGTTAAACATAAATGGAAAATCAAGTAACCGTGGTAATGTCGTATAATGGCATAGCAATAACCAAAACACTCTGCAATATTAGATAAAATACATATTCGTACGTTTATAAAGTGAACAAAAAATGATAAAAGTCGACGGGAATGTCCGGCTTTCAGTTTTTTAGGAACGTTACAAAGCGCTCTAAACCAGCTCGGAAGTATTATTTTACGAAAGCTTTCACGACTCTGCTAATTACCTCGGATTCCATTAGGCCAACTTTGCTTTTCTATTCTCCTCGGAATTAGTTTCTCGTAAAAAACTACGATAAATTCGATTAGTAAACGTTTCTCGTTCGAAGCGATCTACACGCAAGATCTTTCGACGTACCGACTTAACAGTGTTTTATAAAAAATGATTTCGCGGCGCAAAATTGCAGCTAAATTTGTGTTTCTATAAATCGGACAGACTGGATTACAATATCACACGTACACCTTACACGCACACGTAAATCTATTTACACTCACAGAGGACACGTACACACACGAGCGATGAAGAAAAACGGATGAAACAACACGAAAACACGACGAACACAAGAGGAAGACCCAAAAAACTATCGATTATTCTACCAAGTAATGAATTAACAAGAGGATGATAATTAGATTTGTAATTAATTACATATATATTTTTCAATACTTTAACTACTTGCTGAATGTAAACTATATACATATAATTATATATATATATTATATATACACACACTAAACGTAAATAGGGCTGTACCTCGTTTACAGCACGGGAAGAGAGGAATTCCCTCGATTTCTAGTGAAGAAACAATTAAACATAAATGTGGAGAAGATAGTCGAAGGTATTGAAACAGTCCCCATTATCTTCTTGCATTTTTGTTTTCGTGTAAGAACATCAGGAATCGATGGATTCCTCGATTCCCGATTTTGGGACGCCATGTTGACCCCATGTCGATCCCCGAACAACGGGAGGAATGATCTACGAAACCTTTTTGTACCCCACCCAAATCACACTCTCGGTGTCGAAGAACTATAATACGTTAATCGTAATAAGTGCATCCTAAATGTAACTGTTAAACGAAAACCCCCTTCTCCAAACCCCCCCACCCCATCCCCCAAGAATCTTCATCGTTTCTAGTAAGAGGGCAAAAAAAATATATATATATTCCGTAGGAGCGAGAGGAGAGATAAAACAAGAAAGAGAGAAGGAAGAGTGCTAGTTAACATTAATTTGTGAAGTTTGAATGATCCAGTGCGAAAACGTGTGAATTTGCGAGTTGCGTGTGCGGCACGCGTGAAGTAACAAAAGGGTTTGATTAAAAACAGAAGATGCGTTTCTAGCGTCTTCGTTTAGTTCGCTTTTATCAACACCCAACGATGTATTACTGATCTTGTTACACAAGTTGCGGATCCTTATTGCTTTCGGTTCTCTTCTTGTCTTTTTTTTATTTTTGTAAATTAGATGATTGTCATGCGGCTACGTCACATCACGTGGCTACGGTGACCATTTTATAAGTGAACTTCAGTGGACAATATCAAAATATTACCCGTGAACTATTTAATGGGAACAGTTTTGAATTACTTGCGAAAATACACTACACGTTTATGAACAGATTAAAACCTGTCTGTGGAAGAAGATATTTTGTTATCTTAACAAAAATAAGAAGGTCACCGTATTACCGTAGCATACATGTGAAACGTGTACACTTATTATTATGTTGTTCGAAAGCAAAAGTGAGAAATTTCGAGAATGGAGAGAAAGGGAATGAAAGGGAAATTGAATGCGTGTTACGAATTATTCGCGTGGTATCGTGCGAACGAGGGAGAGAGAGCGAGAGAAAGAGAGAGAAAGGACGAGACACTGCGCGCCTATATATGTATATCTGTATATAGGTCCTTCCTCACCCATTACCTTTCATTGTTTTTTGTATTCTATTATCTTTATCATTTATCTGTTGTAATCGTAACCCAAGATGTGTTTTCGGTTGGCTTTAGATTTTGTTCCTTTATTTTTGTACGAGAAGCGCGTCCTTACGCGCTCGCCGATTTTTACCTACGACACAATTGTGTACGCATATTAAGATTATTATTATTATGATTATGATTATGATTACGTTAATCGTAGCTCGCGGAAGAACTTACTATCCTTCGATAGATATCCGCGTACGTTTCTGGCAGTGATAAACTCGGGAAGTGTTCGGCTGCCGGCAACGAACGGGGAATGAATTAGCCTTAAGGAGAACCCTTATCAATATTTTTTTTATAGTTTGTTATTGTTGTTTTTTGTATGATATTTGG
The DNA here is from genome assembly GCA_910591585.2 of Nysson spinosus. Classification (NCBI taxonomy): domain Eukaryota; kingdom Metazoa; phylum Arthropoda; class Insecta; order Hymenoptera; family Crabronidae; genus Nysson; species Nysson spinosus. Next base: position 4,981,645 of record OU342843.1, on the reverse strand, counting down.
TATTATACCAGCGTGTAACGCGCCTCAAGATAATATAATATATACTGCTATATTATATATATACATATATTTTTGTTAATAATACAGTGGTTTGATAACTGCATTATCCTGTTGATGGAATTTGTTTCAGTTTCTTATGGTCCGCGAATGCGTATTATATACATACAAAACACGTGCATATATATATTATACATAAAAAACATATATATATACATAAACATATACCGCTACATTATATTTTGTTTAGACGGAAATGAGGTAAAAGAGAGATAACAAAAAATCAAGGGAAAATAAACCAAACATAGTGTCACGTTCCGGAAACTACGCGCAGTGCACGCGTGTGTGGCCGACGGTGGGAAGTGTTTCTTGAAATTTTTCGAGCACTCGGGCCGTTTCCCGGACCCGAACTCTAATTAGTATCGATGAAAAATCGCGTGTAATATACTTATAATATCATTTTGTAAATTATTTTTTGTATTTTTATATATATATATACATATATAAATATCGAGAAGCATAGAAAAAAGTCGCGGAACAGTGTTGTGCGCACGCAGACGAGAATGCGGCGTGAACATTGGGGACAGAATAAAAGGGAGCGTGAAAGAGAGCTCGTGCATCGGACGGATCATGCGAGAAGAACGAAAGGAATTTAAAAAAAACAGTGTGAGAAAGAGGAGCACGGTCGCGTTTAGAAGGAAAATTTCAAAGGGTCGTGTGTCTATGACGATACGCGAGGTTCACGTGACGCATTGATAACACTGACGATACTTAAATCAATCGCTGATAAAGAACGAACCGAAGTCCTTTCGTTGATCGAGAGCGGCGGCAATAACTCGATTCGAACGATCGCAAAAATCAGAAAAATCGTATCTGTACTCGCCTATGTGCACCGTTATTTTATCAGGAAAACGTGTACACACACAGTCAGAGAAAGGGAAACATTACATACACCGGTGAGATAAAAAGAAACACAGACACTTATTACATATATATACAATACATATTGTCTTAATTCGATGCTAAAAAGTCCTGAAATGAGAAAGATTTTTGTTCCCTATTATTTGTGCCTTTGTATGTATTCTGCGGCTTGTCAGTGCTTTGTTTATTACTATTATTACTCTTATGATTATATACTTTTCAATATTAACCGGCGTTCTTTTGTACCACTCATTTCTTTTTGTTTTCATTGTTGTAATGCGTTTATTGTAAAGATCAAGTAGACGTAACAAGATTGCCTCCAAAGAGAAAGCACTCGGTGGACCGAGCCCGACTGTGACATTGGTAACCTCGCAACCAGTTAGTCGTATAGTGATCAGAAAATTATTTTTTAATTAAGAAAAACGATTCGGAGAATAGATCGGTACGATCCATTCCCGGGATTCGTACAAATAAATGGAAAATATCGTGCGCTTCTTGATGATCCTTAAACTCGATTCTTTACCAAGGAGGTGAACGTCGTAGACAAATTAATCTCTCGAAAGCCGTACAAACTTTACGTCGTTTGATTTTCCAAAGTTTCTAGCGAATTGTGTAGTGCCGATTAATTACGATCGTGTAGCTTCAGTGAAAATGAAATACATTGATTATATATAACATAGTAAATTTAGCAGAATGAAACATTTCCCTAGATAATTGAGATTTCATTAGTCTCATCTCTTTGATAAAGGATTATATTCGTAGTATATTTCACCTCCATCCTTGAGGCGGCAAAAGGCGTTTAGCTGGCTGCGGAGATCCGTCGAGAAGTTTCAAGAAAAATTTCGTTTCACGCGTGGGAGAAGCGACAGAAAGAAAGGAAGAAAGAAAGAGAGAATGCGTGTTCCTCTTTGTGCGTGCTGGAGTGCGCGTGTCGTGTGATTGTGGTGAGAATGAGAATTCAGAAAAAACTACGTTTCCTTTTTTTCGTGAAGTCATTCTTTCTTAGTTTCTCATGCAAGCACGGTGGACGAGGGTGGCGCCGAATAATCTGCGTCCTGGATCGAATCTTCACCACCGGTTCGCTCCAAATGTTTTTTTATCTACGATTAGACGATTGATATAAAATTGATATAAAAGATTATAAGTGTCCTGTACTCTCCGGTCTCCGTGTACTCCGCTGGCAGAGTCTAACTTAAGAGAAAACTTGTACGTGTGATTCCTTAAGGACTAAGCCAAAATCTATTATCGAATAAAAGTGTATTTAGTACACTTAATTAAGGCGAATCGTTCCATAACGACAATTAGATAATTGAAACGATTGAACGTTGATATTTAAGTGTTCACGATAACGTGGGGGGTTCGTAATGTTTGCGCCAGACATATAATAATATTAATAATAATGATAATATATTGCGAGTATCGAGACGCGAAATGATATGGTCGAGTTAAATTTACGTAAGGGCGGAGTGTCTTAATAAGCTCTCATTAAAATTAATAGTTAAAATTGCAAGGCTTAGACTCTGCCGATATAAGTGATAGGGCAAATTAGGCGTTTAAAGTATACAATGTTAAGGTAACGAAGATAACGTAAAGAGTACCGTGCCACGTGAGTCAGGCTGACGATAAGCCCAGGAAAAAGAAAGAAGAGATCAAATAATGGCGATATGATCTTAGGGGACGATCGGTGATCTAGGAGCAGATCCAGGATGCTGTCGGCGAGGTAAAGGGGAGGGCGCCTGGTATTAGTACACATTAGTTTCTTCGATAGGAGGCGCCCAATTAGTTGTTGGAATTTTGTAGACTAGGCGATAATTCTCGATATAGTTCAATGTTGTCGAGTTTTCATTAATTGACCGAGCGAGAGTGCGATATCTGTGGGAAACCGGAACCCGAAAGCTAGTGTCTTTCGTTTCCTCGTTAAGAAAAGGACGATTATCCTTACACCGGAAGAGTGTAATCTTAAAGAAACATATGCTTGCGCCGGGTCGTTAATTTGTTGACTGATTGGTACTTAAACGTCTCCAATGATAAACGCAATTAGCATTTGCATTTGGTACTTCCAGAAATTAAATGGTTTCCTGGGAAATGACAGTTCAATGAAATACGTGTAAAGGCAGTTCGGTATTACATGGACACGTTTAATTAGCAGGTTGTAATAAGTAGGATTAATTTATTAGCAAGTTTATCATTTGCCCGCAGAATATTGTTGTGGAATAATAATGGTTACTTCGTGAGATTTTGTACGAACATAAATCAGTGATTCATTGGAAACTCTTAATGTAAGCACAGGATTCGATATAATCTAATCATCAGTAAACCGTTAAAACCACAAGTAATTATTATCTGCCAGAATCATTAGAGTTACGTGACTAACCAGATAATAAGGAAACTGTTCTGTATTCATAGTTCACACTTTTCTATGTACCCACCGGAGTGTCACTCACAGTTTATCGAATCCTGTTACATTACAATCGGATGATCAACAGATTTCTGTTCCCTGATAACAGCGATGATTTCTAGCTTCCGGTTTTCCCCGATCGCCGACTCGTATCCGCGATCTATGTGTGGTTAGTCGCGACGATTTCGAGTCATTAGCAAAAGTCTGTTTGTATTTCCCGAGATGGTCGAAAATCGAGTGCTCCCATTGGACGATCGATCAACGACCGATTCTCGAGCGAAGAGACAATTTTTACTTAGTAAAACGAACACCTCGTTCGTTGCACTGCGAATGATTCTTCCTTTCTTCGAACGAGGAGCATCCGAATACTTTTAAGTCTCGATGCAAAAGAGTTCAGTATTTCTTCTTCGTGTCCGTAACGAAGCTTTTAGAGTTCTTTGTTTCTTTCCAATGTCCTCGGGGCTTTTCGTTCGAGATGGAGATCGGTATATCGCGAAGATGGCGATCGAAGATGAAATAAGAAATATACGAGTAAAAGGGAGAAAAAGAGGCGTGTCTCTTTTTGCACGGTCGCTATCCACGACGTGTGAGCGGTAGATGAAACCTTTATCTATATATTTGCCACGATATTTAATATGTGAATGAGTATATCTATTAAAGTAATATTGATATATATACATAGAGAGAGAAAGAGCCAGTCAGGGAGAGAGTGGTGTGTGAGTGTGACACGAGGAAAATGTGCGTGTGAGAAAGTATGGTAATATCATGAAATTATTATTCTTTGTTACTTCTTTATAATTAAAACAATAAAAAAGCTGCTGAATAAAAAGCTGTGGACATTGTTATTTCAAGGTGATACAAAGCTGTCGATTATGTCAATTCCCAATGGACATCATCCGCAAGATGCAACCTAACTCTACCTCGCCGTATATGATTTCCATTACGTGCATTAAAATCCGTTCAAATTATATTCCATTTCATTTAATTATTACTTTCATTGATTACTATTTACCTCTGCAAGAATATACATTGAAAATGGCTTCACTCGTATAAGATACAACCATAATTCCTATTTTAAAGATTTTTATAAACGTCGTACACCTCATTTAGTAAATCCACCCCACAATGAGACATTATATTTTCTGTATCTTCCTCGACCGATTCAAATATTATATATTATTTTTCTTTTCTGTTTTAAAAAGAAAGACGTTATCATTTCGGACGCGGCTACCGTGAAATTTCAGTTTGGTACGAAAATCGTGAATATTACCGAGGCGATTATCGGTATCCGTTTCATTGCACAATTTGGCGAGCGACGCACGCAATCGACACCGATACACCCGGTCGTAATAACGGTAATAACGGGCATCGTTGACAGTCCGGTAACACATCCGTTTCCGGTTCGGAGGTAAGCGTAACAATGGCCTTGCCAGGACAGATCGAATATCTTGATTTTCATATGTGCTCTTGTAAAATCGGAGAACGACACGCTGCCAGTCGGCATGCCCGCTTCTTACGATCGCCGTGTAAACTCTTTTACGTAATGCATACGCTCGACCTTGAAACTGGAGAACCGTAGATGCAACTTAGCCGACTTGGAAGTCGCCGCGAGGAGTCTTTATGGTTTCACTTCTTTACCTCGTTACATAAATCTGATTCCCCGCGATTGGAATGCTTCAATTTATAAACGGACCCGCTTAAAACATCGTCTTTAACCTTTTCTCGCTCGAACAAAACTTGAATGTATTTTATTCATACACTCCACTCGTACTAAGAATTTTTATATCATTATAGAAGAATGATTAATTTTTATGGAAATTATGTGTATTTAGATCGGAACTTAGTAACTTTTATGTTCACAATTATATTATTTATATATGTTCATAAATTATAATATTAGTTGAATAATTCTACATATCACATTGTTCCTTGTAATCTGTTATTTATTGGTGGCATTTTTTAAAACTCGAAATCAGAGTAATTTTATAATTAAATTTAATTTTGTTGTGACTTTATAATTTAATATCGTATTTTAAGATCAAGTCCGAATTTGTTTATCGATACATTTTATTAGCAATGTTTATCGACCTTTTTCAACTGAGTCAGTAAAATCATTTTTATCTCTCTTATTGCGTTATTAATTAAGCTTAAAATTGACATTTTTACGCGAACTACGAACAAGAGAAATAAAACAAGATTTAAAGCTAGCTAATAAAAAATATAGCAGTCCTAATTTAAGACCCTTATCAAACGTACCACGGAAAAAGTCGAAGGTGGAGAGAATGGAACACTAATAATAATTAGTGAGCGACGCGTTTTTCAGCGTGACATTTTTTCCGTGTGTCCCTGTACGAGTACTAATTAACGGCGTATCGCGAAGGCAAAAAGACGCGCAGAAAAATCAAACAGAAATTTCCGGGAATAAAATGAAAGGGCACTGGATATGTTACGTTTCCTACATTAAATATAGAAGGAGAGCATTAAACGAGTATTCAAATTAACATGACTTTATTGTCGACTTAAATTGGGGTTGATGACGACAGAAATAAGAACGCAGGTGTGACGATAATTGATACGTATTAATATGCATACACCAAATTAAAAATCTATTTTTAAATCAATCGAAAGAATGATCCGACGTAATACACTCTACTTGTACTACGAACTTTTATATTATTACAGAAGAATGTTTAATATGTGTAAACTGTATATAACATTTAAAAACCAAACTGTTTAAGTGCTCCATGATACGATAATTACTTTATCGTTATCGTAACATTAAAAGTATTGAACATTCTACGAATATTATCGATACATTTGATTCGTGTTTTAGTAATATTCCTTTTCTTAGTAAATTCCTTTTTCACGGATATTTTTTCCTGATATTAAACCCTTTGATGTTCGAAAAAAAAACATTATCGAATTACTATTTGCTTTCAGTGTTTGGAGTTCTAAGTATCGTTAACATAAACTCATCGAACTAACGTTATGAATTTTTTCAGATATGAACATTCATATCATCGACGTGCAATTGAAGAGACGCGGCCTGGTTTCGGTATGGAAATAATAATTTAGTAACCCAACGATAAAAATGAACATAGAAATATCATTTAATATAACATATCTTCGTGTACATTAACATAATGCAGCAGTGTTAGTGGACAGCAAAAGAAAAGGAAGAATCAGTTACCATAGTAACCAAGTATAGGTAGGAAATATTGAATAAGAAAGGGAATGAAAGCGTGGTGATTTCGAACATTAATTGACGGACCAAAGTGACATATCGCAAGACTTGTAGTTCCAGGTTTCCACTGATAACTGATTTACAATTGAAGGCCACTATCAAGCATTATTCTTGGCATTTATGTCGATACCACATGAGTATTGTGTTGCCTCTAACTCCATATTGGCATTTGTACATCGAGCTTTCTATCAATTACGGATTACATAAATGACCGTAAGGGAGAGAGTTGAAAGAGAATCGATTGTCACGAGTTTGGCAAGTTCGCACGGAAATGTGTCAGAGTAATAACGCTGTGTCAATGTCATTCTCATTTCAGAAGGCAAAAAGTTAATGCAACGTGCGTTACCGAAAATAGGACATCGGATTTACGAGAAGGAAGATAATTCGATTAGGAGTCAGTAACCATGACCAAGTTTACGGTAAACGTTACATTCTCGATCGCATTATGCAGTCGCAGAAACGTTTCGCGAACTAATTCGATTTGTATTATTAGCGAACTTGGATATCGATGAACACCTATTGAAACAAGTTGATCCAAAATGTTTGTCAACGATAGTTAATCAACGTCCTAACTATTATATACATAAATATGTGGCATTAACCCGTTAATCCTCTGTAGCCCAATTTGGTTCGTATTTAAAAGGACATCGCATAACGTAAATCTAATTAAACTCGATTCTAACGAAGGTACATTACGTGAAAATATTAAAGATATTAAATGATCGATAAATAATGTCATTCTTTTCGGATTGAAATGAAATGAAAGATACAATAAAACTGTTTAAGACCTCTACGATATTGGTTTACATCGTTATTATATCGTTAATCATATTGAAAAATGAAACGAATATCAGCGACATATTTGATTCGAGTTTTAGTCAGTTTGGCATTGGAATTCAAAGTGTTAGGAAATTAAACCTCGCGAAGAGATGTACGGGGGAATAAAAGGGACACAGGAAGGACACGATTTTTGAGTTCAAGATCGTCGGCATCATTCTTTTTCGATCGTCGACACGTGTCGTAGACTCGTCCTTCAAACAGGATCGAGCCTTATCTACAGGATACGTAAGTGTACATGTCGCAATCGACACTTGGCAGCGGACGTTTCACGGTGCGCGTGATCAGCATTCACCTTGTTACGGTATCAAATGACAGCACAAGAAGAAAACGTTTGATAAAAAATGGCGGGAGGTATGGAAAGAAAATGAGACACGAAGGTCTGAGTGAGTAACACCACAGACGAGATATAAGTAGACCAAGCACGCAATGCAATCTGTAATTCCAGATTTACTGATCGTGAGTCCTAGAACCCGGTAACGATTTTTCAAAATCGTACGAAATTACTGTGTCTGTTAGCATACATATTACTCGATATTTAAGATATATATATCGCCATTTTGAGCCGTTATGATTTTGCGGTCGCGGCGACTCGCCGGCGCCATTCAAATTAAAAGTGCATCATTGCAAAATATTCTGTGGACTTTTGCGAATAAAATGACATGAATTACATTTGCAAAATAAATTTTCAAATATGTTTAAACGTTCTTTAAAGTTGGCGAGACACATTCCGGGCGCTGATTTTTCGAGACTCTTTCCAAATTTGCATAAAAATTGTGACGTAAGTACAAAAGTTAGACAGTTTTCATTCATTGCAAATAATTCTGTGGACTTTTGCGAATAAAATGACATGAATTACATTTCCAAAATAAATTTTTAAATATGTTTAAACATTATTTAAATTTGGCGAGACACATTCCGGGCGTTGATTTTTCGAGACTCTTTCCAACTTTGCACAAAAATTGTGACGTAACTATAGCACATAGACAGTTTTTGTTTGTTGCAAATGATTCTGTGGACTTTTGAGAATAAAATTACATGAATTACATTTGCAAAATAAATTTTCAAATATGTTTAAACATTATTTAAATTTGGTGAGACACATTCCGGGCGTTGATTTTTCGAGACTCTTTCCAACTTTGCACAAAAATTGTGACGTAACTATAAAACATAGACAGTTTTTGTTTGTTGCAAATCATTCTGTGGACTTTTGAGAATAAAATGACATGAATTACATTTGCAAAATAAATTTGCAAATATGTTGAAACGTTCTTTAAAGTTGGCGAGACACATTCCGGGCGCTGGATTTTCGAGACTCTTTCCAAATTTGCATAAAAATTGTGACGTAAGTACAAAAGTTAGACAGTTTTCATTCATTGCAAATAATTTTGTGGACTTTTGCGAATAAAATGACATAAATTACATTTGCCAAATAAATTTGCAAATATGTTTAAACATTATTTAAATTTGGTGAAACACATTCCGGGCGTTGATTTTTCGAGACTCTTTCCAACTTTGCACAAAAATTGTGACCTAACTATAAAACATAGACAGTTTTTGTTTATTGCAAAATATTCTGTGAACTTTTGCGAATAAAATGACATGAATTACATTTGCAAAATAAATTTGCAAATATGTTTGAACATTAGTTAAAGTTGGCGAGACACATTCCGCGCGCTGATCTTTCGAGATTCTTTCCAAATTTGCATAAAAATTGTGACGTAAGTACAAAAGTTAGACAGTTTTTGCTTATTGCAAATAATTCTGTGAACTTTTGCGAATAAAATGACATGTATTACATTTGCAAAATAAATTTGCAAATATGTTTAAACATTATTTAAAGTTGGCGAGACACATTCCGCGCGCTGATCTTTCGAGATTCTTTCCAAATTTGCATAAAAATTGTGACGTAACTATAGCACATAGACAGTTTTTATTTATTGCAAATAATTCTGTGAACTTTTGCGAATAAAATGACATGTATTACATTTGCAAAATAAATTTGCAAATATGTTTAAACATTATTTAAAGTTGGCGAGACACATTCCGCGCGCTGATCTTTCGAGATTCTTTCCAAATTTGCATAAAAATTGTGACGTAAGTACAAAAGCTAGACAGTTTTTATTCATTGGAAATAATTCTGTGGACTTTTGCGAATAAAATGACATGAATTACATTTGCAAAATAAATTTCCAAATATGTTTAAACATTATTTAAAGTTGGCGAGACACATTCCGCGCGCTGATCTTTCGAGACTCTTTCCAACTTTGCATAAAAATTGTGACGTAAGTACAAAAGTTAGACAGTTTTTGTTTATTGCAAATAATTCTGTGAACTTTTGCGAATAAAATGACATGAATTACATTTGCAAAATAAATTTCCAAATATGTTTAAACATTATTTAAAGTTGGCGAGACACATTCCGCGCGCTGATCTTTCGAGATTCTTTCCAACTTTGCATAAAAATTGTGACGTAACTATAAAACATAGACAGTTTTTGTTTGCAAAATATTCTGTGGACTTTTGCTAATAAAATGATATGAATTACATTGCCTGTCTATGTTATGTCTATATGTCTACTGTCTACGGATAAAGCTAATTTTTTTTATTAACTAATTTATTAGATTTGTTAACTAATCTGAATTTGTAATAATGATTACAGGGTGGCCACTGCTTATTTCGCCAGGATGACCGCAGTCAAAGAAGATCAAAGAACGAAGGGCCATCGTCCAGATGTTTACTTACAAGTGTTTATTTATTGCATATATTTATATATTTATGTCAGTTATATTATAATATTTATTAGTATACAATGTTGTATGAAAATTGTTGTACCTCGTCAAATTTACATTTGCAATAAATGACTTTATTTCGAACATATTGTGTTATATTTTATATTTCCTCAAAGTACCGAATTTTCACATATCCCAAATGTCCTAAAAACTTCCTCGAATTGCGCGGAATTCCAGGAATCTGTGGTCAATTTCCAGGAATCGTGCGAATCGAATACTTCCTCGCACATCATGTTCTCCTGATACATATCCTCGATTTCACGGCAAAATTTCAGAATTTTAGAAGAACTTTCCGGTTCCAAGAAATGACGTCAAATTCCAAGAATTGTGCGAATCGAATACCTCCTCGCACATCATGTTCTCCTGATACATTTTCTCGAATTTACGGCAAAATTTCAAAATTTTCGACTATTGATCAAATTCCGAGAATTTCGCGGATTCCAAGAAGTGACGTCATATTCCGAGAATTTCGTAAATTCTAAGAAATGACGTCAAATTCCGAGAATTTCGTAAATTCTAAGAAATGACGTCAAATTCCGAGAATTTCGTAAATTCTAAGAAATGACGTCAAATTCCGAGAATTTCGCGGATTCCAAGAAATGACGTCAAATTCCAAGAATTGTGCGAATCGAATACCTCCTCGCACATCATGTTCTCCTGATACATATCCTCGATTTTACGGCAAAATTTCAGAATTTCAGAAGAACTTTCCGGTTCCAAGAAATGACGTCAAATTCCAAGAATTGTGCGAATCGAATACCTCCTCGCACATCATGTTCTCCTGATACATATCCTCGATTTTACGGCAAAATTTCAGAATTTCAGAAGAACTTTCCGGTTCCAAGAAATGACGTCAAATTCCAAGAATTGTGCGAATCGAATACCTCCTCGCACATCATGTACTCCTAATACATTTTCTCGATTTTACAGCAAAATTTCGGCAGTTGCACGATACCCGAAAATGTAGGAATTCACTTTTCATTTAAATGGCGCCGGCCAGTCGCCACGACCGTTTTCGCGGTTAATTCGTAACGGTTCTCGGTCGCCAACGGCTTTTTGCTGTTTAAGGGTATGGCGACTCTGGGTCGCCATTTAAATGAAAACTGAATAACGACAATTGCCTGGAACTCAAAATTTGGCCCGAAAACGCCCAAAAATTAGTGGATTTCACTTTTCATTTGAATGGCGCCGGCCAGTCGCCACGACCGTTATTCGCAACGGTTCTCGGTCTCCAACGGTTTTTGGCTGTTTAACGGTATGGCGACTCTCGGTCGCCATTTAAATGAAAACTGAATAACGACAATTGCTTGGAACTCAAAATTTGGCCCGAAAACGCCCAAAAATATGTGGATTTCACTTTTCATTTGAATGGCGCCGGTCAGTCGCCACGACCGTTATTCGCAACGGTTTTCGGTCGCCAACGGTTTTTTGGTGTTTAACGGTATGGCGACTCTCGGTCGCCATTTAAAAGAAATCTGAATAACGACAATTGCTTGGAACTCAAAATTTGGCCCGAAAACGCCCAAAAATATGTGGATTTCACTTTTCATTTGAATGGCGCCGGCCAGTCGCCACGACCGTTATTCGCAACGGTTCTCGGTCTCCAACGGTTTTTTGCTGTTTAACGGTATGGCGACTCTCGGTCGCCATTTAAATGAAAACTGAATAACGACAATTGCTTGGAACTCCAAATTTGGCCCGAAAACGCCCAAAAATATGTGGATTTCACTTTTCATTTGAATGGCGCCGGCCAGTCGCCACGACCGTTATTCGCAACGGTTTTCGGTCGCCAACGGTTTTTTGCTGTTTAACGGTATGGCGACTCTCGGTCGCCATTTAAAAGAAATCTGAATAACGACAATTGCTTGGAACTCAAACTTTGACCCGAAAACGCCCAAAAATATGTGGATTTCACTTTTCATTTGAATGGCGCCGGCCAGTCGCCACGACCGTTATTCGCAACGGTTCTCGGTCTCCAACGGTTTTTTGCTGTTTAACGGTATGGCGACTCTCGGTCGCCATTTAAATGAAAAGTGAATAACGACAATTGCTTGGAACTCAAAATTTGGCCCGAAAACGCCCAAAAATATGTGGATTTCACTTTTCATTTGAATGGCGCCGGCCAGTCGCCACGACCGTTATTCGCAACGGTTCTCGGTCTCCAACGGTTTTTTGCTGTTTAACGGTATGGCGACTCTCGGTCGCCATTTAAATGAAAACTGAATAACGACAATTGCTTGGAACTCAAAATTTGGCCCGAAAACGCCCAAAAATATGTGGATTTCACTTTTCATTTGAATGGCGCCGGCCAGTCGCCACGACCGTTATTCGCAACGGTTCTCGGTCTCCAACGGTTTTTTGCTGTTTAACGGTATGGCGACTCTCGGTCGCCATTTAAATGAAAACTGAATAACGACAATTGCTTGGAACTCAAAATTTGGCCCGAAAACGCCCAAAAATATGTGGATTTCACTTTTCATTTGAATGGCGCCGGCCAGTCGCCACGACCGTTATTCGCAACGGTTCTCGGTCTCCAACGGTTTTTGGCTGTTTAACGGTATGGCGACTCTCGGTCGCCATTTAAATGAAAACTGAATAACGACAATTGCTTGGAACTCAAAATTTGGCCAGAAAACGCCCAAAAATATGTGGATTTCACTTTTCATTTGAATGCTGAATTCGCACCACCCATCGAACGAATACCCCTCTGTAAGGGTGAAATTTATTTATTTCGAAAAGGCGTCTGCTAAGGGTAGTAAAAACGCAAATAATTTTTTGTAAAAATCTTGTTTATTAGAGCAGATAGAATAAAAATGTTTGAACAAAAACCATTTGTTATTTACCTAGGAAGCGATTTATACAACTGGCCTTAATTTTCATTGAAGTTTTGAAAATAGTTTCGACAAATGATTGCGCGGAACGTTTCGCGAAATTTAACTCATGTTTAAACATATTTGCAAATTTATTTTGCAAATGTAATCCATGCCATTTTATTCGCAAAAGTCCACAGAATGATTTGCAATAAATAAAAACTGACTAACTTTTGTACTTACGTCACAATTTTTATGCAAATTTGGAAAGTCTCGAAAAATCAGCGCCCGAAATGTGTCTCGCCAACTTTAACTAATGTTTAAACATATTTGCAAATTGATATTGCAAATGTAATTCATATCATTTTACTCGCAAAGGTCCATAGAATTTTTTGCAATAAAAAAAAACTGTTTCACTTTTATACTTACATCACAAATCTTGTTGAAAGACAAGAAATGTTCTAAGAATGAGCTCGTAGAGAATGTCTCGCCAAGTTTAACTATTGTTTAAATATATTTGCAAATCGATATTGGAAATATAATTTGTATCATTTTACTCGCAAGAATCCACAGAATTTTGTTCAATTAATAAAGACCGCCTAACTTGTACATTTACGTCACAATTCTCATGCATTTTCCAAGATTTTTGCGAGTAACATCCACTGAAATGATTCCCCTTTAGCGGCGGACAAGCGACCATTAATAAACAGACTTCTTCAGATTCGCCTGAGATTTTACTGATTTGTTTTTATTTAATCGGATGGCTCGTTAATAATTAATTAATATAAATAATATTACAATAACTAAGTCATAATGAAATAAATCTATTAAATTATCGATGTAGAATAAAGTTTGCTGCAACCTTGCACTTCCTGAGACTAGGGAATATCACGATTCAAAGATATCATGCATTCATTGTTTTATTAAACTCCAGCTTCCAAATGCACCAAAGGTTGCACGGTGCATACTTTGGACTCGTGCGCGATGAATAAATAATTGCAACGATAAATAATTTTCTTTAAACAATTACTAATAATAGAGACATGATATTGTTCTAATTGTTGCAACGCGGTTTGTTGTGGTACGATGATCGCCGTTTCCTTCGTCAAACAAATCCATTAACTATACTTTAATTATTACATTTTTACAACCATTGAATTCAGGAGTTGATGCAATTGTTAATTAACAATTAGACCTTATGAAACACATACCGAACAAGATTTATATATACGTTAAGTAATATTGAAACGTGTACAAAAATATGTTTATAAATCGATCAATTTATTTTCCCCATCCATCCTTATTTTTAAGGACTTATACCTGAATATACTCATACATCTGAATATATTATCCGTAGTTCTAGTGTTAAACTAACTCGTAATGCAGTACACTTCTTCGTATACAGTGTACACAATGCTTTAGACTACGTTTTATTGAAAATACAAGCCACGGCGAATAAACAAAGGACAATCATACCTTTGTTTACCGACAGCAGTGGTACGGAAAGGAGTTAAAATGCAATTATACGATTAGAAAGCTGACTCTACTAAGCATATGGCGAGAAGCTAGTTAAAATTTCGATCGTTAGACCTTCTCTGACCCAACTCTCGTGTGCTGAATAATAAATGACGTTACAAATATCTGTGCTTGGTTGAATTAGAACAATCTAAAAGTGGACGGTATTATATAATATCAGAACACTAGGTGTACCTTAACACTAGAACTACCAATGGAGTCCAAACGAGTTGTCTGCCATTTGCATTTAAATTATTCGAACGTACCACCGTGCCACATTGTTAACAATTTTATGTACCGTTATTTTATATACAGAACGTAAATAATTGAATCCGTTACTTAATAAATAAAACCGTAAACATAACTCAGTAAATGTTCGGTATTTCAAGTTTTAATTGAAACGGATCCATTTCAGCGACATTAATCGAACAGAATTTTACATTTCACCAAGTTACGTGGAAAACTGTGATTACTTTTTACTCATAATTCTTAATCCCTGCCAATTATTTTCTTATGAAATGTCATTAATTGTACATAAAATATAGTGTAAAATATGTATATTGTATAAAACGTAAAGATAGGAGAAGGAAGAAGCCGTGCGGTTTTCAACAACGTCTCCGATGTTTTATTATCAAGAAGGGTTTTATTATCAAGCCATCAGGTATGAAGAGCATTGGTAAATATATAGATCTGTACATATGTACAGACGTCCTAGTAAGAAATGTTTCGAACAATTGGTACGTATCGCTCGTATATCCATCGTGAAACAAATGCATATGTGTCTTTGGCAACACGTTACATGCAAAGTACACAAGTATGACTCCCTGAATTTGATGAAATTAATGAAATACCAAACGATGTTTGTCTTTCAAAACCAATGCGTAAGGGCAAAACATGTTACATTACATTTCTACGTTTATGTACCTCACGTTTGTGTACAAACATCTTAGCATCAAATGGATATTTTCCGTTCTATTAAAACCATACATATAGCAGCGGAATCAGTATACGAAACACGGAATTGAATAACAGTCATATATACATTTATATCATATGTATATAAACATATTATATTGATAAACTATTATCTATACTTTCTTACTTCCACACTGTTCTACGAATCGTGAGTTTTATTTTCAAATGATTTCAGTCGGTTCGTAAAGAATAAAACGAATGCTTTAGTGTGTTCTGAGTCTACCGTTGAAGCCCCTTTTTTTGTTAATCCTAGTTATTCAAATTATGTAGAATATTAATGAAGACAACGTTTCGTTAACTTTAAAAATGTACATGATGTTCGAGACACATATTCTCCGGTGTTCTCATAAAATATTAAAAATGCATTTGTCCGCAACATGCGTTCATTTAATGAAGTATTAATATAATCGGAGATACAAATGCAATAGGTCCTCCATTTATTTCTACTATATGCAAAACGCTACAGCTTATACATTGCATATACAAGTATGCGTTTAATAATAAAATGTAAAACAATATATAAGCCGTTCACCATGAAAACGGTGTAACACGATTTTCTTTATCCACGGGATAATAAAGTTTTCGCGTTTCCATCGGTTCAAAGATATTGATAAATGTTAGTGAGTTTTAAAAATATTCTTGGGAATTTAAATTAATGTAAATTCATCTACGATGATTTTTAATTCAGGAAAGAAGTGTTGTTGCGGGCGTCAAATATACTTACGGCACTTTCGCAATTACCGAATTGCGAAAATCGTAAGCTACAATAAAAATGTATTCTTTTTTTAGCTGCATATTTATTTAGTTATTTAATCGTATTAGGTTTATTATAATAAATCTATAATTCTTCAGTTCAGGGCAACAAACCTATCATATGTTTGTATTTTTCAGTACGAAATATTGTTTAATAAACACTCCAAGATACTTAAATAACAAAGAATTAATAATAACAAGTTTGTAATGCGAATAATTTTCTGCAACAATTTCCCAAGTTTGGAAGTATAGTTAAAGCAATTTATCGGAAATAAATATTTGATTTTAAATATAGATTTAAAGAAACTCGTCGATTCTACTCTAGGACTGATAACAACAGCAATACATGATTTTATCATTGAAATCCTAGATCTTTACGTTAATGACAACGAATAGAAACAATATTGTCCGTCGTCTATATGTGAACTAATATGACATAACATAATTTTGCTGCGTAGCTAATTAGATTTGGCAGAAAGTGGACTTGCACTACTTTCGCAATAAATGATTTTGCCGTTTCATTTATTAGCACTGAAACTTACGTGGACCCCGACATATATATTTTTAAAAATCTGGACTGGTTTATAAAATCTGGTTTATAATTTAAAAGTTCACATGAAATTACAACTAAATTAAGATTGAATTGATGTTTTCCAAAAATGAAATTACACCACTTTCAAAGTAAACGGCTCACATATATTTTCCAATGTTTAGAAATAACAATAATTCGAAGTGCTTAATGCGGCACTTTATAAACGATCATTCAGTTTGATTTCTATTTCACCATCATTGCTGCTGTAAGATCGGCTTGCACTTCGTATGATAATTTCTGTTGGAAATACTAAGCGTGTTTTCTTTCGAAGTATGTGGAATCAGGTCGAAACAAAAACGATACAATTCGCCCTTATTTTCTTTCACGCTAATAAAGTATTTAATAATAAACATCTGCAGAATATTTGTCGAACATTTCTTGTCTTACAGTTTATTCTCATTTATAGAAAAGAACTAACACCTCACCGGGCGCCTGATGAATAAAAATAGAAGTATGGTTAAAAATCGTAATAACTTCCTTAATTCATCAAACAAGGAAATATAGACTCTCTGTCACTCTTATATTCTCTCATCGTCTAGAAAGATGCACTATTTACAGAACTTTTCATTCGACATACTGACATTTACAGTACGAAATAGTAAACGAAACTTCAACTAGTTGTAGACTCGTAGGTGTATTCAACATGTTGTAAAGTGTAAACAATATTGGGAACCGCCACATAATGCGACGAGCACGTAGAAGCAACACGGTTTACATAACAAGTCTTTACCGCACGTTTACGTTGCAAAAACACAAGAGAATTATCGTCACCGTTAAACTGTGAAGCTCCTTTTCTGCATTTAAGTCATTACTGTTAGCCCCCCCATTCCCATTGTATCATATCGATATGCACCATCCTGTGCCGAAGACTATCAATTCATCAAACATTTCAAATGTTAGTCAGCATTTTCGTGGAACTTAAAATAATGTATTTTCATAGCCCTATTGTTGGGATATTTGATTTTGCACCGTGGACAAACCGCGCCAAGGGCACCCCGTACAACGTAAGTTGTTAAGTCGGTTTCTCTGTGGAAGGATTTGTTTATCTCTGCATCGTACATTGTATTGTGCGCAGTTAACATGTGATTGGTAATGGCTGATCGACTGAAGACATGCCGATTACAAAGCTTACACGTGAAGATCATGTTCGTATGAGATAGCTCGTGATTCTTCAAAGTTAATTGGGTGGGAAACACCATTTTACAACTTTCAATTTGACAAAGATATTTCGGAACCTCTTTATGTTTCAACGAGAAGTGTTGACGGAGGTATTGTAAAGCCGAGAATTCTTTATAACAGACGTTGCAGGAAACTTTACCGTTGGGTGATGCGATTGGTACAAAATCCTCCATAGCTGGGGTGACTTCGGGGGTTTTAGATGCTCGAGATTTATGCACGGATTGTTTGTGCTTATAAAGTACGCTCATATTTGGGAAAACTTTCTTGCAAACGTGACACATTACCGGCTTTTTACCCGTACCCGGCGTACTTGTGGACAAAGGCAATTTTCGGGTATTTTCTTCAACCTCGATCTTGACTCTTTTAGTTTTAGATTCTTCGAGAGAAATTCTACGCTTGTTATTCGGCAGTTGGTGTTGGGGATTAGGCATATCGCCATGGATATTGAGTTTATGACGTTGCAATGTCTGATTAGTACTGAAGACTCTGCGGCAAATTGTACACAAGAACTGACTAGCCATAGGTTTTTTGGCTATAGATTGGAACTTTATGGAAGCCACGGTAGTTGCCTTATGAAGTTTCTTGTGTCTGTATAGAACTTTTTTCGAACTATAGAGTTTACCACAAACATCGCAAGGGAAGCTTGGTTTTTTAATATCACTGAGGATTGGATGTGCCTTATGCCACTGCATATGGATGTCCAGAGTTTCTTGATCGGGGAAAACGTTCGTACACAATTCACATTGAAGCTCATCACCAGAGAAGCTCTTCTCTGGTTTGTTGCGAGCACAGTGCTCGTCCCATAAATGTTTTCTCAATTCCGTAACATCGTTAAACGTATCATCGCAAACTTGACACTTTAAGTTGTCCTGTTGAGACGGTGTTGGATTCGGGAAAGATTTTCGAGCTCTCGGCAAACGTTCCGAGTTTATATTAAATGGTTCCTCCTTTTTCGAAGATGACATCATATCGGGTTTCTCGTCCATCGGAGGAAGACGCAAACTGAATCGAGAATTCGCACGATTATGCCATCCTTTGTGTATCTTTAACGAAGCTTCTTCGAGGAAAACTTTCCCGCAAATATCGCATACTTGGCCATTTTGCGAGTTCGCACCATGCGCGGTTTCATAATGAAGCTTTAAGTTAGCTTTGAATACGAAACTCTTGGGACATTGAGGACAGTTATGCATAGTTCTTCCTGTTTTGTGTTCAAGCTGCATATGACGAGAGCATAACTGCCTGTTCTTGAATGTTTGCGGACACACGGAACAGCTGACGCGTGCTTTTTTGCCCATGTGGACATTCTTGAAGTGCCGTCTGACATTGGCATGATTCGAAAAAACTTTGCCGCAGGTGGTACATTCATTCTTGCGCGGTCCAGGATCGGACTTGGTGGTCATATTAATCGCCTTCACGTCCTCCGCATCCTCGTTCACTCTTCTATACTCCACGCATGATATATTAGCATTTCGTTCGTTTGGATCCTCTATTCCGTGGTCTTTCATATGAATTTCGAGAGCACCGGCGCTACTGAACATGCTGCGGCAAATCACGCACGAATATATCTTGACTTTAAGATGAAGGTTTCTGTGTTCGGTCAACTCTCCTCTAGTAGCAAATTCTTGACTGCATAGCGCACAGCTATACCGATCATTGCGTTCTTTACTCGAATTCATTTCTGCTTCAAACTTATCCCAATCGTTAACAGAAGTCGAAGTGTTCTGCGAGGATTTCGAAGTATCCGATGATTCGAACACCGGGTTCTGGTTTGATTCTCCGCGATGAGTTTCGTGATGTGCCACAAAATCGCTAGGTGCTTTAAATTTCGTGTTGCATAAAGAACAAACAAATTCTTTCTTTTTATGATCGATCGTAATGTGAGTGTGGAATTTCTTGAATACAAGGAAAGTCATACCACAATGTACACACTTATAGGACTTTCGGACATCCGGCTCTAAGCGCATACATAATTCCTTATGTTTGAACAAATTCGGCTTGTATCTATATATCATTCCGCACAAATCGCACATGTGATTATGCGCGGGATCACCGTTTTTATAAGGTCCCGGAATGGATGTGTTTATCATAGGCGATTTGTTTACAATTTCGGGCTTTGGAGGGGATAAAGGTGTCATTGGTTTTAGTTTAGGTGGGGACCTCACTGGTGATATTAATTCTTCATATTGTTTATCTGAGTGCCTTGAAAGGTGACTAAGCAGTTCTTTTCTACTCTGCATTGGACGTAAACACATGTTACAAGTGAAATATCTCTCTTGGCCATGTTTTGGTATAACCAACGCGATTTTCATAGCACATTCAAATGATGCACCACAATGTAATTTGTACATTGACCTATCCCGAAATTCTGTTAGGCATGCAACGCATGTGTATGGTCTCAAATCTGGCATGTGTTGTCGAATATGGGAGAGTGTACTTCTTCGATCATTGAATGTGTGTTGACAAGCATAACATGAAAATGTTTTTAATTGACTAATGATATTTTGCTGAACCTGGGTTAGAGGTGCATCCTTTTCCATACTAACCAACTCATCCTCCAAATCTTCCACTAACTCTTCTTCAATTTGAGATTGAGATGTGTCAGTATCAATGGTTGGCTGACTATGAAACCTTTCCATATGCTTGGCATATGTATATTTAGAATGTAAGTTTATCTGACAGTGCACACACTTTTGTTTGAAGACACGCGTTCCTCTAAAATGTGTATGAGGACCACGTCTAACTTTTTTCTTATTGGCTGATGTGGTGGTGTTTGACTTTTGTGTAGAATCAGCTTCCATCACAATATCTTCTTTTGTTGCCATTGGGTTTGGAACAAGTTCACTGCCAGTAACAGACTCTATTTCTATTGTACAGTCAGTATCATAATCTGCATCTCCCTCTGTTTTTATAGGCAGAGGACATAATTGCCCATCCATGCAATATACATCCTTGTCTGTCTCCTTAGTTAACACTGGCTGTACTACCTCAGGAATTTTTTGCTTCTGAACATTTTCTAATTCATTAGTTAGTTGTGGTATGCATTCATTATGTTGTATGTCATTCACTGTTGGAGTCAGATCTATTGCACGCTGTACAAACAAAAAACATACATGCAATTGAAATATTAAACAATGCTTAATATGATAACAATAGTCCAATCCTTTATTTTCAAGATAGACTACTCACTAGATCTGAATCATTAGTGGATTCTGAAAGGACCTCAATATTATCTTCATAAAAGTCTATGTCCACAGGTTCATCTTTGATAGTAACAACCTGTTTTGATCCAAAAAATTTGGGATTACAATCACTAAAAAATTTAATGATACTCTTTGATACTTTTTTTAGTTGTTGTGGATTAAACCAATATTTACCATTGGATTTGACTGTAAATGTCTCTCCAACCATCTCTGTAGCTTGTCTTGAGAACGAAGACATGATTCTTTATAATTATGCCACTGATTAACATTTTTTACACACTGAGCACAAATTTGTGTTGACAATCTGTCACTGATGGAAATCTGAGGAAGGGCCAAGATAAGAGGTCATAAGTAAATCTTCTATACTTAGCACCTTTTATGATTGTACTTGTTAGAGGTCAAATTTTTTGCAACATAGATTAAATCTAACATATCTTGTTTGCCTAAGAGAGCATGAAACTGGCAAAGACGCGCAAGGTCGTCGTATCAAGGGTATCCTGTTATTTACTATGCAAGCGCAAAAAAAATGCGACGCGGACCAATCTAAATTACTTCTACATCCTCTGATAAAGGCGTAACCTCTAAATCTTTCATTCATTGAGATGTATGAAGTACATATTGTTGGGGAAAATAAAAGCGGGAAATGATATCCCAAAAGGCAAAGCCGCGGAAAGTTGCAGTCGTAAACGCACCTGGATCGACAAACACGCTTGTATTTTAGCGGCAAGCGATACCGGAGAATCTAGCCCTCCAAATACAGACGATTTAGGTTCGTCCGTGGAGAGGCAGAGTCTGCAGACATTTTCTACACTCTGCAACTCCACGATTTCGTCCATTGTGGACGTTCACTTTCGCGATTCTCCCTAACACGATATTACACCACCCTGCCTGTCGCGAGAACGCGTTTTTAAGGGTAGGTTAGGGACGCAGCGTTTTGTTTGTACGTCGACATTTGAAACTGGGATCGAGCGGTCCGCGACTCCACGTTCCCTTTATTCAGTTTTCGATAGTGAACGTCTTTGGCGGGTAGTGACCATCCGCTAGTGGTGGTCATAACTTCTTACTTAAATGGTTTTAATTTGATCGGAAAACATTAGGATCAAAGGAAAGCATCGATAATGCATTAAGCAAGTGATTTACAGTCGTTGAACAAAGTGCGCAAACAGTTATAAGAAATAACGGGAAGAAGACGCTGGCAAGAGAGGATGAAGGAAAAGATAGGATAAACAAAGACAAATAGTCGAGGTGATACATAAATTCGTATATTGTTGGTCGAATCGTCTTTTATTTTATATATTCTCTGTGTTATATACTTGATACATGTTGATTATTTGTTGTTTGTACATGCTTGTTAGACAGATTGCACATAGACAACAGGTATTAACACATACGATATATTTGTCGAACTTTTTGTAAGACACTAAACTGTTCCGAACTACAACTCCGTTAAAATACGGGTTCTACTCGACAAGAGCAAGTCTAACTGAGATCAGTTCTTCAATGTCGTGACAATAAGAATATATATTATAAAAATAATAATTGTTAGAAAATTCAAAAAATTTATGATAGTCAGATTTTTGGTGCTGTTTGAAAATGTCGCGTTTTGTAGGTCGATTACGTACAAAAAGTTGTAAACTACGTATTGTTACGTTTCAAAACATATTGTGCCATAATTTTGACCTTTATAGTGAATCGAGAACAATAATATTTGAATGAAACTTGTGTAAGAAAATATTATTATATGAATGTATAGTATCACCGAATTACTGTTACCATTATTAACATACATTTAAAGTTTGCTACCTGCAGATTCGTACCTACGTTTTGGAAGGTTAATGACATAAACACTTTAATTAAAGATTATATATACGTTACAAATAAAATCAAGAATTTTAGTTTAACAGAGCAGACTTGAAGGACATTACGAAAATTTTAGGTTTTTGTCTTTAGTGGCAGCTATCAAAACATGTGAAAGCTCTTCTATACGGCAATTCTATTGAAACTACTATTCTATTTGGTACGAAGTTTTGTTGTTTCTCAATTTTGTATCAATTATACTTCGATACAATACTGATCGTGTAGAGTGCAAGTTAGAACCATCGAGTTGAAGGCATTTCTAGAACTATCTTGAGATTTTCTACCCGGCAAATCTATTCACATTAATGTACAGTACAGGACTAACTGTTTACATAATTCTCTATAACTTTAATAAGAATTTCACGGCCCGCTCTATACAAAAGGAAAAATCTCTTCAATTGCCTGGAAAAATATCAACATTATATCCAGTGCAAATAACACTCGTTTATGCATTGAAGCCTTCTTAACCACATTTTGATAAAGTAATTACTACTTCGTGCTTCATATATCCTCTAATATTAGATGCATTTTCATTATTTCATGTCTCCAGATTTATGTATATTCTACGATGAGCGGTTCTTTTAATGCGTTTCATTGAAGCTCATATAATGTCATTTTCCCTGCTGCCTGAGTATCATTAATAATCGAGTATAAAATTCCCAGCAACGACCAGCGTTTGAAAATTTCTGACAACATCATAATAGTAATATTTTGCGAATAGTTTAACGCACGAATCTAATTCATAATCATTCCCCGTTCCGCAACAAAAAACATTCGAACAACGACCAGGATCTCGCGCCATTGACATAGCCAACGAGTTCCGGTTCGTGTTCCTTCATTCTCCATGTATTTGATAGAGAAGTATGCGCGCAGGTCTACCGCGCAGTTCAGGTCGTCAGGCAGTTAGAATTGAAGCAAGAGTTCCGCTGCGATTGTTGCCGGACATAATCTTGAACGTTAAACTTTGTGTCATCGGGATTGCTGCTCTTCCTCGCCTTTAATTCCCTGAAAAAGTAAGAAAACTCCTATATTTCATATTCCTTGAATCTCCGCAATCTACCTTTAACTTTTCTGAATCCTCCTTTACACGCAACGTAAGATCCAATGAATGCAATGCTACATGATTCTATTTCTTCAGTTGAGTTCAGTACATTGAGTGTACACTAGGTTTTCCAACGTTTAACTTGTTTAACACAAATCAGTATAAGAAAAACACCTAGCAACGGCAAGAAAAGCCAGTTCCACGTTCAGGCCGGTTTTAGCAGAAGTTTCCATAAAAGGGACTTTGTACTCTTGCGCCAATCGCTCACCGTCTTCTCTCTTGACTATTCGTTCTGTTCCGCAATCGGACTTGTTGCCTAAGAAATAATTATTATCTTTAGTTTCGTACCAGTAACCAATTACGGGCTACTACACTACACTGCCCGTCCTTATTTTTCATAATTCCCCCCATCACGATTTGGCTTCGTTGTATTTCAAGTATTTCGCTAATTGCAGAAAATCACCGCTGCCATATGCAATTCTTATTTGACAATATAAACGTATGCCTTTAGAACTAGTTTATATAATGGTATATGAAAATAGTAGAATTACGAATTCGGGGAAGTATGCACCCCGTTGCGAACGAGCGTAAGTCGAGAAGAAAATGTTTTTCGGGTTACAGGAGATTAATCGAAAGAAATGATGATATAAATAAATCATTGGTATTTTTCTTTAATGTCCTAGAACAGTAAGTTATCAAGTGGTGTAGTGGCCTGTGAACTGCTACCATAAGAAACATCTGGTAACGGGTGTAAGCGAGATATAGACATCATAAATAATCGAGACTCACCTAGCAACATAATGACGACGTCCTCATTCGCGTGTTCCCGGATTTCGCTGAGCCAAGCCCTGATGTTGTCATAGCTAGTTTTGTTCGTCACGTCGTACAGCAACAAAAGAGCTAAAACCAGGTATAAATACTCGCATAAAATCTATAATAAAACATGCAATTGCACCAACGTATACATAATAATCGCTATGGTATAGTATGTACATATCTTTTGACTTCAATGGTCAGAAAAATTGATGGTGTTACTTTTAATGTGCATGAACATTTACATTGTGAATACATTTCATACTTTCTGGATAAATGCGGATTACAATGGCTATATAAACAACCCGAATGTACAAATAGCGTTTGTAAGATAAAACGGCCCATTATCATAAGATATCTTAAGGTTTTAAGGATAGCAGGGATCGTTGGTACGAAATCTTACAATTCAGCTATTAAACAATGTCGCGATTGTTGGGATAATATGTTGCGAGGGAAACGTAACTATTATCACAATGTCTTCGCCGTGTAATTATTAGCAAAGACGGCGAAACGTCTGACTATTGTCGTGGCAACATCTGGGATCAAAGAGGGTTCGTTTCTACAAACAATAGGCACCCCCTGAAACGGCTTGGGTGGCTCAATATCCTTCTTCACCCTCCGTCCCAGATAAAACTTGATATTCCAGCAGAATTAACAGAATTAGCAGAATTATGATATTACGTATGCAGTAAATAATATCGCTTCCACTTGTACGTTGTTTAGATATAAATTAACCATATGGTTCTGTTATGAATTTTGTCAATAACTCGTTCGAATATGTCTCTTAGCATAATACGTGAAAGCAAAAATATTCCTAATAAATTGAAATGAGCGCATAAGACTGCAATCGCAATAAATTTCCGATACATGGAACGTCAGTTCGAAAAACCTTGATTGCTTAAAATTTACTACCGCAAATGACACTATGGTCACCGCACAAAATAGCTCGTAAATTACCATTTTTTAAAATGAATCGTTAGTTGATACGAAATTCTTACATCTGCCCTCGAGTTATCTGCTAACTAACCGGCAATTGCGCTATCGTCTCGCAGCATGATTACCGGTTGCGACGTGGACGTTTATAAAT
Source organism: Nysson spinosus (assembly GCA_910591585.2). Classification (NCBI taxonomy): domain Eukaryota; kingdom Metazoa; phylum Arthropoda; class Insecta; order Hymenoptera; family Crabronidae; genus Nysson; species Nysson spinosus. Next base: position 4,955,633 of record OU342843.1, on the reverse strand, counting down.
GGAATACTGATCAAGTACATGAGGAAATAAATGATACCCGACTTTCCACGGCACACTTTATTATGAAGAAAACTTTTACTTGAATTACGTTCGCAATTTTCATTGAATATCTGAATACCTTAACTTCTAATAATATCCGAGAATCGCAAGATTTATTGGATTTTATTCGATGACCTGGAGTGATAACATTTTGTTCTTCTATTTGAAACATAAATCCATGTTCCCAGTTTTTCTGTGGAAGGAATGGAAAAAATGCAGATTTTCATTAACCAGAATAATGTTTACCGTGTGCATCCCTATAGTATGCATGTGTCACGCTCCGAAACCTCTCTTGGCCAGCTGTATCCCATATCTGCAGTTTGATACGGGTGTCGTCAACGACGACCACTTTGTTCTGAAAAGAATTTTTTTATTTCATTTAGAGATTTGTTCAGTTTCCTTATACTAACGTAACTAAATTGATATGGGTTTTGTGTAGTATAAGCAATCTTTGATATAGCAGGTATATTTGGTAACTTGATAAAATTACGTAGTTAGGAGTATGATGTATTATTAATGTGAGCAATGCATTAGCGTAAACTACAACTTTGAAATTGGCTTAGGTGTATGTCTTTCGATATCCACGTTAGAGAATATTGTAATAGAGACACCCTTAGTAGGATTAACGCCTCTCACCCTAAAATCAATGCCAACAGTGGTTATGTAGTTGCCAGACAGGAATCGGCCATCGCGAAATCGCGTCAGAAGACAGGTTTTTCCAACTCCGCTATCACCCAATAGCATCACCTATATCGTGTATAAATCTTTATCAAATTACATAAAGTAAGAACAAGCTGCAGATCTTGACAGTGGACATAACACCAGATTGTAATACGAAAAGAGAGCATAACAAAATTATTTCTTGGTATCTTGCAAGAGTACACGTAAAAGCCTCAGGAGAGTTATCAAAAGAAAGCAGAAGGAAACAAACATCTTATCAGTGGCAATCCTCTACTTTTGCACAACCTCGAATCTTATAAGGAGCTACAAAATACGATTACTACGCAAGGCTCTAAGTTACTTTCCATCAATTTCCAGTTAAGTCTGGTGAAACTAAATGAAATCGAGCAACGAACATCAAAGGACACAGAGAACTTGAACAGGGCTTATCAGATGAATTTACATAACTAGTGCAACAGGAGTGAGAACCGACAAAGAAGATATCGATAGAAAACGATATTAAAAAGAGGCGGAATGCGAGCTGTTGCTGGTATATCGAGAAGAACGAGTATCAGGAGAGAGGGCAGGACCTTGAATAAGAGTTCTCCTTGTTCGGGTGGGGCCTGGTGGCCGGGCGAGTCCGTGCTTTCGCGCGAGGACTGGCGTTTAGCTGGGCCCGTTGATGCTTGGGGCCTACCGAAGGCCGGTGAAGTAGAATGCGGGCTGGTTGGAGCCGGTTGGGCCGGGCCCCGTGCCCCACTGTTCACGGATGTTCCAGTCGACCAATCCGAGCCGCTATTACTGCTACCGCGCGAGCCGAGCCTGCTACGCTTCGACACGCTACGAGACTTTTCCTCTACGACACTCATGGGCCCCTGCTACCGGGAGCACCAATTTGCTCTTCTTCTTCTCGGCCACTCCTCGTCGGCTCGTCGCGCTTGTGTCGTCTTACTCCTCCTGTTTCTTCGCTCTCTACCACACCATCAACGATCACGACGCGACGATAACAGCCCGGCACACTACCTCCTTCTTGCAGTAGTAAGAGGTCAATCAACTCCAAACTAAAGTGGGAAAAAGAGAGAAGAAGAGAGAAAGAGGAGACTAAAGGTCCCACATCCAAGCCGTTCGTACCGTGCTTCCTCGTCTCTCTTTGCCTCTGTGCTTCTTCTGGCCTCCGCTTCGTCCGCTTCTTCGGCGAACTCGAGCGAAGTTGGTCCGTTCACGAAGTCGGAACGAGTGAAAGTTCGCCCTGTTGAACGCAGTCTTGGCCCTGAGTTCGAGATTTTTGGATGGTCTATATCTTTTTTCTCTGTACGATGTCAAGCTTTGCGGTTTAAAGAACACTTTCGCACACCGTCCAAAGGTGTACTCGTTACACCGTCTTTGTACTTTATCGCTGCCTGGACTCTTAACGGGTACCTAATACATTAGAAGGAATTTTGTAACTGCTTTCAAACGAACGACACCTTTGGTTTGACTACAATATTTCATTGATTATCATCATGAACCATTTAAAACTGACAGAAATTTATACGATTCTCACGATCGGGAGGCCATGATACGTATAATCAGTATACTTTAAAATAACATGGGAAACATTTGATTCCGAATTTTATTTTAAAAGGGTAACATACATTAACGAGTATCGTTGCAAATAGTGCACTTTTCTGGGAATGTGAACATTCAAATGAGTATAATAAACAGTAAAATACCAAATATAGAGAATGCCAGTATATTCAAGTATTCTAATGTTTCTCGGAAGAGGACATAATACGTACCAACTTTAAAGGTTTCGTAATTGTACAGCTTGTTACATAGTAGTTTCTATAATGAGGCAGTGCCTACGTTATTCTGATATTACTAGACATTTCAGACTGCGTTATGGAAGCAGTAATCAGACTCTAATGATTTCTCAAACTAACGAAACGTATCACCGATCCAATTAATATCTCCGTGATATTAATATTTCATAGCGTGATTTTGTCCTTAGAATAAATAATCATTGTACCTTATTAATTTTAATTAAAACCGCTCAATATCAAGGACTACGGTAATAATACATTTTCGTGTTCACTAAGAAATATTCCGTGAACAGGGTATTGTTGACAGGAGATTGTCAATTACCGAAAAGTTGACATTTTCATCGACGCGAATTAAACGAAAGTAATTATAAATTTGTGAGAACACAATCGCGACGTCAAGTCATACGGTACCCTATAGCGAGCTGTCCCCCGCAGAAGTCAAGAATGATGATGCAAAGCTTTGTTTCAATATTTCAGAACAATTTTGGAGCGTAATTAATATTTTCCAAGAATTTTTAATTACGCTACCGTTAACTCCGTTCTTCCTTCATAGTCAAAGGGCGAAAAATCCCATTTTACAGCAAAGGACGAACAAAATTAAAATAACTGCAGGCACGTTCCCTGCTTCCTTTGAGAATATGAAAATTGAAATCTAAAAGTAGAAACTTACGTAGAAATAGGTATATTCTCGATATTAATAAATAAGACGAAGTTCTTTGGAAGAGTGTATACATAAGATTCGTTATGTTGATATGGAGATCAAAAACATCTTATTTTCCATCGGATATTTGCTATGCAGCAGATTGAATGAGTTACGTGACAGCATAATTTCTTTGCTGCTCGGACCTTATCACTAAATTTTTGTACGATCGACTTTCATTGAAGCCATCCGATAAAGATGGAACTGATTCGAATGTCCCGATTACTATTCGTTTCCTAGACTCATGAAAGACGATGCACGATTTCATTCGACATACAAATCTACCTCCGGAAAATGTTCTCTTTCAACGAGCAGTCGGTGATTTATATATCGATGAAATCACTCGTTCAATCGAACTATCTTGGACAGAACATTGAAGTGCAAACCGTTCGCAGTTCTTGCAATCTTCCTAAAGTACTTCTTATTTGTCGCAAAGCGTGCAGTTGCAAAAAGTATTCTCAGTATTCTAGTTCCATGAAGGTACATTTATAAAGTAAGAAGAAGAAGAAGGAGAAAAAGTGGTAGTATTATATATTTCGGCATGGAGGGATAAAGTGATTTCCTTCGTCATTTAGTTATAAAAACCGAATCCTGAAACAGGTACGAGGTTGGTTGGCCCAACCTACCGCTTTGGGCCCACCCACGCCGTACCTGACACTAAAAAGGCCCTCCGGGCTTGGACAGGTTGTCTTCTAGCCGGCAGGCTCTACAAACTATGAACCCGACTGGTGGCGCCCTTCAGAATGTTTTACATTGGAATGCAACAGACACAAAAATCGGACCCTTCCAGAAATTCATGTATACACACATCCTCTAATCAATACTTCACCCTCCACAAAATGTCCACGATATTACCCTCCATTACATTAAACTACAGTATTATACAATAGTCATAATTAAATTAATGTTTGGGTGCATTATCTTCTTGATCCTGGAGCTACGTAAATTTGCATCGCTAATGCTTCGTTGCATACTGCGCAGTTAATGTAAAATTACTAGAATTTCATTAGTGCATTGCAACGTTCCAGAAATTTCGAGTTAAGTACTGGGAATTGATTAATTGTACTCGCACCGGTATACCTTTTAGGATACAAAAGTCAGTATGCGAAAGATGCTTTAATATCACCATGCGATAGGAACGGCATTACGGAATGCACGGCGTCGGGTGCATCTGCAATGTGCTAATCAATTACGCATACTCACATTAACAGATGATCGGACGTATGTGCCGATCAATAATTAATCACGCGTACTAGTGGACGTGCTGGTATTTAATATGCCTACATAGATGTGCAGTAATTATTGAACGCGATGTAATATATTGCGAGGTTTCAAAACTACCTAGTGATCAAATCTTATTTGTTATTACAAAGTAATAGGGTCAATTGCAACGTATATTGATTTACCAACGCATTATTGTCGACATACATTTTTAATGTTCGATCGCAGACGTATTTGTGATATTCATATTAGGATATATTTTAATGAAATGTCAGGTTAATGACCATTTTGCGGTGAAGTGACCATATGAAGAAAGTCGCGCTTGCAACCGGATGTTTTATGTAATCAGGACGAAACCTTTTGCGTAGGTGAGAAAGAAGGACGTTCAACTCGGTTGGCCGATTTTGGTTTCACCGTTCAATACGAAGACCTATCGGCCCACATGATTTCAGAGCATTTTCTGTACACGTGTAACGATGTAACTAGGACATTCTAAGAAAAGATCGCGGATGCCTTTGCAAACAATTGATCAGACTTTCTATGGAAAATGATTTCATTTCTAATATGAAATTCATGGTGCCGCTTCCACTGCGCCCCTTCTATTCAATGCCTTTCTGTTGATTCATTTCTTAATATCTCTCCTAATCAAAATCCAGTAGTAAAAAGTAAATAATAATCCTTGATTTACAAGAATGCAAGTTTTACAATCATTTTAGAAATAATTTCGCGATAATAAATTTCATATTTTTAATTTCCACAATTGAATTGTGAACTTTAATATTAAGCCAAGAAAGTAATCGGACACTTCCAAATTTTTCATTTTATTTCTGTACGTGTGTTTCAGGTGCAGCAAACGTGCTTGCTGGATGTTTCTTGCATCAAAACCGTGGGAATATAACAAGAAAAAACAAACTGCGAGCAAGTCGGAAGCAGAATAACGGAACAAGATGAAAAGGTAAACTTATTATTACAAAGATACTCTAACTCTTGCTGACGCTCTTTGATTCGCTGGTTTACGATCTCGCGCACAGTCGCAGTATTAGGCGAGTATCAAAGCGCTCGGCAACGAGACTAATACTTCCTTCACTTTCTTCGATTCAGCAAAAGCATGCTTTGAAAAAAGATCTTCGGAGAAATCAACGGGAATCGGTATATTACGTAATCATTGAGAGTTGAATATATACGTTTTCCACGATATCCATGAAAATAATGATCAGATTGATAATGTGATATATCGTTGTTACAGAAGTAGAATTGATTATTTACATTTTTTTCAAAAACACTTACTTGCATTTATTATTGTAACTTTGTCTTATTTTTGCATGAAAATATTAATTAATGAATTTTACTTCCATAACAACGATATATTCTCTCACTCGTTTGTGATATATCGAACAATTTATTATGACCTATCACTTTATGATATGAAACCATTTTTTACAAAGTTAAGGTTATTATTTGTCTATAGTAACGGTATATTAATGATGACTCATCGCAATTTATTTTAAGAAATTAATTTTCTAATTTTTCAAGAATGTTTATTACTTGCGAAGCGCGCGTTTGTTATAAAAAAGATTTGTTTTCGCACTCAGAGTAACTATGACTATATAGTAGACTTATTCACTGCCCCGAGGAGATCCCCGCATTGGAGCGAGGTTCGATCCTCAGAACTCTGGGTAAATAATCGATATCATCATCGTGTGAAAACATTCTTCATTCAAATGAATTTACATGTATAAAAAGTTTCCTTAGGAAATTCTTATCATTAAAACTCTACACCAACCACACCGCGAGTCTCGAACCCGCGATCTTTAGGGCCGCGGGTTTACGAGTGCCACGATAGCCACTCGGCTAACGCAGCTATAAGGAGAAATAGGCTTTATTTCGAATATCATACCATTAAAAGTTGCTAAAAAACTTTTTTGAAATTATTATTATTGATTACATTTGCTGAAGAAATATATGTTTCCCATATTATTATTGAAGATGTCTGTAAAAGATAATTTAATAATGTTGAAGTTTAAAAGGTTCAGGAAATCATTTGTTATATTTCTTCACATAAATATCTTGCCCGATACATCGCAATTTATTCTATGTTTAAAATAGGAATTGCGTTCTCAAAGTTTCAAAATTACTTTTGTCTTCGTAATATTTATGAATATTAATAGACGTCAACTACTGAAGTCCCTAATTATCTGTTGCTTTCCGCGCGAGTAACTAATTCATTTTTCTCCGTCCTGCTCTCGTCTTCTGTAATTAGTAACTCAAACCTTCGACAAAAAAGCGCAAATAATTCCGTGTCCTCTTTGTACACGGACAAATTACAAAAGGTTTTCTGCAGTTTATAGTACATGCATCGTTTTGTGTAGCCGAGAAAAAAATATTTCCCATCCCTTTGAACTTCGTATTAAACGGTCCTCCATGGTGAATTTATGAATTTGAATTCTACTAAATTGTCCCTACGCCTGTTTGCAGGGCTGTAAATATCTTTGTCAAATATAAAAACTGTTCTCGATAAAATACAGTTCTTTATACGCCTTTCGTATGTATTCATATGAGAGCGTATATGTACGCCTTTCGCAGTTAAAGGGTTAATAAACCGCGAAAGCGGAGTCATAACTTATACGCTGTTTATAATATTATAGCGTTATTCATTAAAACATTGCATAACGTAACGCCACAGAATCTCATATTAATCAATATTCACTCATTTGCATTACCCGGTTTGGAATAATATTGCGCCGGAATTCTAATAGTTGTTATTGCGTACACTGAGTATGTAAAGTTCCGATGATTACAATATCACAGACGGAGTATAAATGGAGCGCAGTAGATTCCAATTCCCGGTCGACCACCGCGTGAGCTGTTTGTTTATATTGAGCTAGGCCTCAAAGTCGAAACGACCAAAATAACTCGATACGAACGATGACAACATTTACTCGGATTTGAGACTCGGCATCGCACGCTGGATTCGACGCGCTTCCGCGATACTCGTGAAATTTTAATAAATCGTTTGTGCAATTGGCATAATTTATCATACACTTCATATTTGAAGTGTTCAGTGCAACATGGAGAAAGGGAGAATTCCATCTGCTCGAGCAGAGAAACGCCGGAATTCCGGTGAGTACCTAGGAAAACCTGAAACTAAATTATGCCCGGTAATTGAAACGAATTGAAGTCATCCTGCAAACCGGGCGAAAAAAGTCTTCTCGCGAAAGAAATGGAAAAATATGAATGCCATCGGTGTTTGCAGTCGTCCATCGCGAATATTAATCGAAATGCAGGCATAAATATCGACGACGCTTCAGTAGCACTATTTCGATTCTAAGCGATAAAACATACTGTCCCATGCAAATACTCTGACAAATTCGCGATTGTCCAATTGCAACATGATATACACATTCCTTAGTCAGTTTATCATAACGTCGTTTGCGAATGATAACTCTCCAGTGATTGCGAAACTGTAGACATTGTATTGTCCGTTCTGAACAATTTATCAATTTGCACAATTTATTGTGCACCATGTAGTAAAAGGTTATTAATCTTTCGATATCGTATCTCCATATTCTACCGACAATTATCTGTTTTTTCTTGAATCGAATTCTAGAAATGCAACAGCCCAATTTTGAAAACCTTAGAATATTAAACGCGCTGCAAACATTATACTGAAATCTTCCGCCGTAACATTTTTGAATATTTTAGAATTTATGATTAGCTGCGAAGCAAATTAACGATTAATTTAAAGTCATCAAAATGATCTTACTATCCTTTAAATATACATAAATCTTTTCCCAAGAAATATAGACCATGAACGCGTGTAGTAAAAGACATGATAAGTTCTCTTATTCAATTCTCTGAATTGCTGACTGTACAGTGAATTACGCTATATAATTATCAGTATAAATCACTGATAAGTTTACGTATGTTAACCCGATTTTTCGTGACTGTTATCAAGTTCGTTCCCAAGACAGGTTCTCGACGAGTTTCCGTGATCTTCAATCTTAACTTTTTCAATTCTCGAGTGCATAGCACTTTCCCTTTTCTGTTAACTCGCCGGATCTCCCTCGTGTTTCTCTAAAACGGTAGCTCGAAGTTCGTGCATAGTTTCTCGAGATAAGACGACAGTTCGCGCTACATCGGTCGAATACATTCCCATTGGACTCTACCTTTAATCGTTTAGCAACTTAACACTCGTAATATGGAGAACAGGGTAGCTCTTGCAACTGAAATGAATTTGCTACAAAGTGCAGTGGAATGCACTTATCGGATATACGTAGTCGTCCGTAGGCGTTCAGAATTATGTTATGTCTTGCCAGACTGACATTCTTAATGTTCCGTGCAAATACAGAATACTAATTAAGTTATCCTTTAGTGAAAAGTTGTTTGCCTTATTTCATCATATCCACACAGATGATCAACACTATTTGTGGTAAATAATTTAAATGATTACTGATGCATATGCCATATAAAATTAATGCTGTGCCTCTTTGTATAAATAATAAGCGCGATCAAGGAATGTGCAACATCCTAGATAGCAATACGATGAAATTATATAATAAATATTGTTATTAATGTTTGAAACGTTGAATGCGATGCGGTAATCCCTGTTTCGTAAACCGGGTTTACATCGCTCGAGGGCTTTACATCGGGGTGTAACGAGCAATGTTTCGTAATAATTAAACGTTTACCCGGATTCAGATTGGTCACACCCAACTAATCGGTGGCCCGTTTCTGTCGTTATCGTTGCCAACGCGTATCGCGGTTGCGGGCTGCCTTAAAGCGGCATAGCCCGCGGTCCAACAAGATTTCCCTTTAATAGCTATCTTCGTCATTCACCGTGAATACAGAATAGTAGCAATTCCATGATTTCCATGTACAGAGAAAACAGCAAAGTGAATTTCAACTAGAGTACCATTTGATGTTGAAATAATTATCATAATATTTAGTAATTCCTCAGAGAGCTATAATGAAGTCGCACACAAAAGAGAATGACAAATTTCATATTATCAAATATTGTATTATTGAGTTGGCTACAAAGTTCATACAGTTTTTAACGCGTAAATAGACGACGATCTTTATTCAATTTTGTATATTTCATCAATTTTCTTTATTCCATAATGCATCGTTTGTTTGGACTTACAATCTGTTCCTACCTTTTGGACAGTTTTCTTCGAAAACCTGCGTTCATAAAAGTCTGTCGATTTGCCCGAAGAAACTGATGCAAAGAGTACGAACTTTCAGCTGAACCCAATGTCAAAAAAGAGTTAGATTACCGAAGGATAGAGGGTATTAATTCTGTTATTTTGAGTACTTATTATTTCCTGACATTCAGTACGTTCACTGAGAGTTCATTTAGATCGATTAGGTCCATTATGGACGTAGTGTTAACGCACGCATGACATCTCTCGAGGGTGCGGAAGTTGATACGGAACGCCTGCTTGGCCACCTGTGCTTTGTTCAACCATAATCGCAAATATCGATAGGGTGTCAGGTAATATCATCAACAGATATTACACTCGAAGGAAAAGAGATCTTAAGCAACTTCTTATAACAAAGTGATAGTTAAACGTTACTAGTTATTAAGTTTCTATTAACATTGTAAGTTATTAAGTTTCCCGGTTTCACAGCTAATTTAATGAAACTTGTCCATCTCGCGAATATATTACGACGCCCGCGGATTATTCGTGACTTATTCGGTGATAAGTGACAGTCATCGTGCATGTATCATTCCGTTTGCAGATGCAAATGGATTAATTAATTAATAATGGAAACAGTAATGGCGATTGTCCTTTACAGTTGTGTAATTGTAAATATGTGTTATATAATTATATTCCATTAACAAGAAGAAGGGCAAAATAATGCATCAGAATATATGTATCTCCAAAGATCGTGTTCGGAGTTTATACAGTTTGTATTTTGCGTGTTTCGCATTACAAACTGCCAGAAACATTTGAATGAGAGTGTAATTACTGGGCTTTCGGTTTACCAGTACGATTTATGCGTCGCTACGCTCAGTTGCGCATTATTGGATCACCCGGCTCATCGTGATTCGCGATTTCTCAACAGGTTTCCAACTATGGCGATATATTCCAGCCTGAAATTGAAATTCCACAAATTTTCCGTCATTTTGATAATAATCTTTCCCCGATAGCTCATTTTCACGGATATTCGTTTAATAACGCCGCTCTGAAACCCTGTTAATTTTATAGATTTAAGAATCACACGGATATAATAATATAAAATTGGAAATTCGAGTGAGTTACATACCATACGTTTCCTTTGAAACAGATGAATTAGAAATTTAAAAGATTAATATACGATACACGTAGTATTGCATATTTGAAGTAAAAATATAGAGTTTTAGTAGGAACACATTAAATAAGTTGTATTTGGGCCCCATTTCGCCAGCGAAAGCTGAACGGTGGCGAACCGTGAGAAAGGAAGCAAAGTCGCTCGTTGTAACCGGGCAAAATGGGAAAAACTCGTTAAGGTCGACAAGACCCGATGTTAAAAGCCTTCGATCGTCGACTGTCAATTAAAAGAAACCCCTTGGCCAGCTTCTATAACAAACACCGGGTGAATTCGAAGACTGTATCGAAAGATGGAGAGTTCCATGGTGCCACTACTGCGAATAATATTGTGTTGTCCGGAAAGCTTATGCCGATTTTTTCGTAAAATTCCAAGCCAACATTTTATTGGCTTTTATTTATGTCGATATATATTTCTCCATTTTTCACGCAACGTGAAAATTCCATCCTCTCAGATCTTCTCAGGTTCGTTAAAAAACTAATGAAAATCGGCACGAGGTTTCCGGACAACCCAATATTTCGCGGTGCACGTAAAAACGTGAACCAGCCTGATAGAATAGCTGAACGCGGACGACTTAATTGCATAACTATCGGACCTCGACAATTACGTACCCATGATTTTACGATGATGTTCTTTTCCTTACGACCCCGGAGGAAAGCGAATATTACCGATAATTTACAAACTATCTCGTAAATATACCGATAAGAATTGAGGCTCCGCATAAGTGATCGTAACGACTGATCATTCTGTCGGTGAAATCTTGGAGAAATTGGAAAACAGTGCTTAACTGTAATTAGACTAAAATAAGACTTCTTTTATTGCTAAAATTTCTACATCCTGAATTTAATATCAATCACTGATATTTATCGTTTGTACTTGGAATTCAAATATAGCTACGACGTATCGCGCTATGTTCAATTTGATTTTAGTTTGAATTGATATTAAAAAGAGAATGGGAAATCCAATAAATACGCTATTCCAGTTTCCATGAATTGAAAGTAAACTTTGCCGGAACATCCTGTTACAATATTTAACAGACCTTGTTTGCAAGCTGTAGAATAAATTCGTGATTGTTCGATCAATTGTTCAATATGTTTAGAGACGTAATTTAGAAAATCTCCCTTTTCCAATCAAACATTTAAATAATATAAATAACCATCGTGTATCAAATTATATATAATCATATTTAATTAAATAAATAAATATCAGTGAAATATTGTCCTTATGGGACTCGGTGTGAATAACACGACACTCTTTTGTTATCTTTACTTGCATCGCGCGTTTGAACAAGTGCTGCAATTTTTGGATTCTACTTCTGCAGCTGATCCCTTCGTTTATGGCGTAGAAAACCACATTGTAAAACAGCAGCGCATTGTGAGCCACGTATTGCGATATTGTAGCACTGTTTTAGACAACAATTTCTGTCGTTAAAAGCCAGCTGTGTATATTGTAGCATGGCGAACGAAATGTTCCTTCATTATACGGCTGACGGTTGCGTAACCATTGTTAGAGACGATGATAGCAATTATTTCTTTGAAAAAATTTTATTCGCTTTAATCAGAAGGAAAACGGATTTCACTCTAAGATTCTATAATTAAACTATAGTTGGTTTGACATTATAGGACAAAATTATTAATGTTTCGCGAAATTAGTATTACATCTGAGAACTCGTAAGTTATTATATGACTGCTATAGATTCAAATTAAATGCAAACATACCACGGTATGCAAAGGTTGATGAATTGTCTACGAGAATAATGCGGGGGAGTATGGCGATAGATGGAATATTAATTTTCGATCCTGATGTGACGTTGATTTTAATAATCTAGGATCGAAAGAGGACGAAGAAACGAACGCGGAAAAGTCCTGATGGATTGCCGTGTAATTTTTGGCGACGTTAATAACGCTCGTGCAAACTTATAAGCGCAAAACTCGGGGTGTTTGAGGATAATTGTTTCGTGCTTTTTTCACGTCACGGAATAACGAACATTCTTTAATTCTATTAACCTAAATTAAATTCTCAGTTTTTATCATTTTGAAAGACTCATATTAGACTTCCATCGGATTCCATAATTAATGAGGTACAACATTTGGATAAAAGCGATTGAATTCTGAAAAACATTACTCTCGAAATCAGAATTCAATATCCTTCGACAATTTGCGAATATCGTTTATAATAACTTGTCGTTTATCGAAAAGAATTCGGGTTAAACGAAGTCTTCGGTTCAACCAAACATAATCGTGCTACGTAAATCGAATTATTTTATAACTCAACATTAAACAACGGTGTCTTTAATCATGTATTAAAAAAGAGAATAGTATGAAAGCATACACAGAGAACTTTATCTTCAAATCTACTAAAACATCTTGAAGTAGAGGGAAATTTAAGTCCAGAAATTATAATCATCTAATATTAAATATAATATTAAACATTAAATCTTTGTATATAAAACGGAAGAAACGATGCTTTATTATTCCAAATAAATTTTCAAATCAACTTTCTCTGTCTTCTAATGGAAGCCAATTGGAAGTTTTGAAAGTGCATAAAACCGTGGTAAATGCAAAAATGTTCGTTCTATACGATATTTAAGGGACGCACAAACTGGTCGGTTTTGAAAAAAAGAGGGAACCTAATGGAACGATTTCGTCGAACGAAAGTGGATTCCACGTGGACGAGTACGAAAAGAGAGTGGAAATGAAATGTGGAGATGAATCAAATGGAAAAACTTGGTGGTCCAGAGAACTTGGAAAAACACGATGCGGCGCCGATGGAAAAGATAATACAAGGAATGAAATCAGAACAATTATTATAAAAACAAAGCGAGATAAACATCTCCCCGAGAGTTTGTGAGATTTATTAAAAAAGTATCGCGTCCCGGTACATGATACGAAATTATTTCCGTCTGGCAGTGACGCTGAAGTGAGCAAAGCTGAATGAGAATCTGCGTCCACAAAAAGAGGTAGAAATAAGAAAAGATTAAGAGACTAACGCAGGGGAGGGGGTTATAAAAGTGGAACAAGTACATTTAAGAGCTAGATAGAAACAAGAATCTCAAGCGTAAGGACTGAACACAATTTTCTCGGAAACAAATTGCATTGACTCGTAAATCTTGTTAAAGTTTCCCCCAGGAATTGTTAGCCTTTATACGACTCAGGTTTCACGTGTACTAATCCTGAAATGGTTTACACGTTAATCAAAAAACTTCACTAACGAAAATCGTCCCCTTTAAAGATACCTACAAATGTTTACAGTTGTATTTCATGTTGGATAATTACATCAACGAATTATGATACGATAATTAAATTCCATGGTTCTCATACAATTTTGCAATACGTAGGACGCGAGAAGTTGTATTCCGTGTATATTTAATAGCTATTCCTTGTTCAAATTCACGATAATCTATGTCGCTCTTACCATCATTTCCAGAAATTAATATTCGCTTAAATCCTTCCTGTTTCGCTAGATAAACAATGGTTTTATGCAGGTACTCCAAGGTACGACAAATTTATGTTTGCACGACCTTTATCGCGGATTGATTATTATCATTAGTTTCGAGATCCCCTTTGCGTTTCCATATTGTGGCGAACGTGCGGCGAAATCGTGTCGGGTTGGTAATTAACGGCACAAACGTTCTGCTACTTATAAGGGAGCGTCACGTACTCATATTCATCAATTCGCATTAATTTTTTGCGAACAACTAAACTAACTTGGGAATGTATAAATTTATGATTTATTAGAAGATGAACAAAGATATGTTTTGTTCATACACCAAACTATCGTTAACGGTGTAAAGTCTTACAATTAAAGAGTTAATTTATAAAAGTTTTGTTGAATATGTTAGCTGATATTCTAATCAAATTTCCATATCAAAACGAATTATTGAAAGGTAAGATAAAAATGTATTACAACGATGACTGCAGTGAAAGTGTATTAAATGCAATATGATGTTTTTGACATTTCACAAATTGTAACTCAAGTTTTATTTATTAAAACACGAAAAGATTTCAATCGACCTTCCAATGATTAAGTTGCAAGGGATTAAGAAACTTTAAGTTTAATTTATTGCCACTCTTTGCAAAGATGTTATTGCATAATATTATCGTTGGTAAAAACTTGTTAGGCGGGTACTAAGGTCTCGATATTAAAAACCTTCAAAAAATAACGAAAGATGAATTTTAATTTGAATCTACTTAACGTCCATTACTGCCTTTTTTCATTTCATCCCCAGCGGCGCGTAGAAAGTCACGAACTCTACGGAATAAATAAACGATCGGAAGCTTCAATAATTCTACAAAAATATCCTTTTTCAACAGTTTTTGCAAAACAATTCAGGTTCTTAAATATACAAACTTTTCTAGAAACATTATTCAGTAATCATCTTAATATAATAGAATTGTACGGTAAAATAAATAATCAATGGGAAACTACATTATCTTTTTTAGTAAAATAAAATTTAGATAGCTCTTTAAGGGTAAGATTATTAATATTCGATCTGCGTACACCTTAAATAATGTAATTTCTGTTTTAACCAAGAGTGTTTTCGAAGTGTGTTTGCCAGTATAATTATTTGGTTGATAAACTCTGTAATAGGATTACAAAAATACCATGACTTTAATAATAAATTGCATAATATAAAATAACGACCGTGTGGCGAGTGCATGATTGAAGCCGGGGTTGAGATTAATGACGTAAACACCCTTCGGTACAGCTACCTAGGGTGGGTACCGTTTTGATTTCATTTACGGTCCATTAGTACTCTTAGTGTTCTGCTTGTCGATGTTGCGGAGGGTTCGCGTGAAAGAAATCACAAACTAGTAACTTCAATTACAACATTCGGGGAAAAACCATTCCTGTACCACGAGCCCTTAACTATCAAAAGTAACAAGTAAATTAGTTACAAAACATCCCAGTACCGTCTCAGAAGTATACGGCACTAACTTGATATGCTTTACATACCAATTCCTCGATACTTTCTTCACCCGCAGTACATACCACTTTTCATCATATCATAAAACTCACGTAATAAATTCATTATTTGTTCCACCGTGGCATTAAACAAAAGTCCAATTTGTCATCGTTATGAGCACTGTTTCAGCCTAGTCTTCGTAAAACAGAATTATAGATATACGTTCAGTGTTCAATCATGTTCAAGCGCACACGTCTTCGTAGCTGGCAAAAAAAAGAGACGGTACGCGTCGTGCGTGTAAATCGACGTTGTTTAACGTGTACACCCGCGGTATTGAATTATACTTGACATGTGTTCAACTATTCCTAGAGTGTGTTTCACTTGGCAAATAAAGGATGAGCGGACTGGTAACATAAGTATCGACACGGTGGTCTCTGGTAACGTGGTAATATCTAAATTTCGTCGTTGTTTTGGCGAGCGCATAATATCCATCCAGCCGGTGAGCGCGTGTTTCATTTCCACGGGACGAGGGAGCAAACGAATTGCTCTGTCGCGACTATTTACAGCCTGGCTATAACGCTTGAAATGAAGAAAACGAGCACGATACTCGTACGGGAATGCAGTTTACACACGAATGCACTTTGCGCGGGTTATATATCATTACGAACGAGAGAATACGATGGGTAGACAAAGAGGGAAGTACGAGATAACGAGCAATGTCAAACTGTTGCGTTTCCTAACGCCTTTCAATAGTTATTTATTAGAAGTTCATAATTCCACCGGAGAATAATTGCAATTTCATAGAGTACGAACTATGACGAGACTATTTTACACGTATTCTCCTCTCTAGTTCGGTTATGCAATGAGAATATGTCGGAATGAAATTCGTACAAGGTACCGAGAATAGTTGCACGGGAGTTAAAACACTTGTTCAGGAATGTTGTCGAATTTTGTAGCTTTATACGCGGAATGAATACTTGATCTCGTTTCTATGATAGGATTATAATTACCGCGCATGATAGGTTGGTACGTATGACGCGATGATTTTAACATCGTTACATTAAAACTAGCGAGGTGACGCTTTAACAATGAATGGAATTATTTCCGCACTACTTTCCGGTAATCCGGCAAGAGAACCATGTGTCACGCTCACTGCACTAGGAAAAGGAATACGTAGGAGCACGGCTTAATAATCATGCGGACACGAAGCACGGGAAATCGCTTTGTACCGACTATTTCCAGAGACAGTGGCGAGGTAGAAACCCAAGGGAGAAAGGGAACCTGTTGGAAAAAAGAGAGAGTGGTAGGATAGGGTGGCGTGCGGGTTTTATAAAGAGTGAGGGAAAACGCATCCGGCTGGAAAATGTGTTGCTCGCAGATCGACGCATGTCGGTGTCCTGCAAGCATCCTCTCATCGCTTTTTTTTCACCTCGCCTTCCACTCTTTTTTTTCGTCGAAACTCAAAGCGAGACCCCAGTTTGCCGAACGGACCTGCGGTTCGATTAAAATTTATATAGCATCCGGGATAAAGAACGGATCACCCTCCATTAAAACTGTTTGGTCAAATAACGAGCTTAAACCCGTCAATTCGCATTGCGATATTGATCTTCATGGTGGATAAAGTAACGGCATTAATGTATCGCAAACAATGGACTTTGGATAATAATTTCCAAAGGAATTTTATGGGAATTTATAACCATGAAAAACTCGCTTTTAATAAGCATCGGAATAACGAACGCGGGAAGGTCGAAATCCGGACGGTTAGTGAAATAAAACCTGCAAAACCAACGTGTTATTTTAAATATCTGCCCTGCAACCAACTACAGATATGACAGCGATACAAAAATATAACAAAAATCCATCTATTTTTCCTGGTGCACGCGAAACAGTTACAAATATATGAAAAGAAAATATAAAAAATGTTTCCGCGCGATCTGTGAAGCGTTAAATTAATTAAAAAATTTGTCCTAATTAAAACAGTACGTCTACAAAAATTGCAGATATTGATAGAAGAAGAATATTTAAATTTTATTCTCAACATATCGTCGCAGCAAACAATGTTACTTTTTAATATTTTTGTTTCGCGAGTATTCTAAACAATGAAGTATTTACTTTATTGTTAATATTAAGTTGAATGTGTCTGTATTTAAAATAATGAAATCGCAAATCGAAATTTAATTAATTAGTTATTGCCACATGTCCGATAGTGAGTTACTGCGTTCGACACAATGTAAATAATTAATTGTGTTATTCATAGATAACAGACATTCACAGATGACGGCATAGTTAATCATTATTTCATGCCGTTGAAATCGCACATTTGCTGAATAATTTAATTTCCTACCACGTGTATCTGCCAATAAAGAAGCCGACAGTGACGTTGTTGTAATCAAATTAATAACAAGGACTGGCCACTAAAATAGTGACATTAATTACCGATCATTAAAATAGTTGGTGGTTAACTCGTACTTCGATAATGATGGATTCAAAGAGCAATTACGCTAACTACGTGCATAGTGATAGTGTTGAAGAAGAACAAATAAGTATGGGGTTAAAGCACAAAACCTATCTCGTTCGATCGATTCCAGTTCCACGAAGGCATGCTAAAGATCATTGAATTATGATCTTACCCCATGTGCTGATTCCGAAACTACCCCATTGTCATCTGACGAACGACGAAAGGGCGTCACGTTCTACTGAAATTTCAGGGCGTCAGTTGTTGGACGAAGCACACAAGGCGGTCATAATTTAATAACATAATCCTATTTGATGGCAGGATCAACAGGGAATAATATTTTCCTAAGCGATATCGTATCTTGACTAATCGGTGGATGCGAATAAAATGCGAATTCCATGTGCATAGCGAATATTATTTTTAAGTTTCATTAAGTAATAAAAAGTATCCGATTTCTTGGTAATTCCGGCTATTCAGGATTGGCTAAGAATCGACTTTTTCGAAAACTTTAAAGTGTTACTTCGTACAGTCATAAATCCAAAAGACTTAGATGTGGGTGGACGATAGTAGCCCCGATATTTCACGCAGTGGTTTCTATTCTTTAATTTCGAGTTGCGAAGGAAGAGGCGTGTTTTGAAGAGGGGTTGGATGCTTGTTGAAAAATGGACGGTCGTACACAGTTCTCTGATCCAAGATACCCTCGACGAGGGTTGGCTAACAGGACGTCGATGTTCACGACAAGGTCGGTGACCGTGCACCCCTACTCGTTGCTCGGAACGTAATGTCCACAAGTGAAATCGAACCTCTTCAATCTCAATAAAAAAGAGTTGCACGAGGTAATTCCACCCTCTCGAATCTCGTGTCATTTCTCAATTACATATAAGTACAGATATATCTTCTAAATGTATCGATTCCACGTCAAATCGAATAACAGCATATTTCATCTTTTCCAAAGTAACTCTTAATGCAGAATATTATTATTAGGTGTAATAATACCATAAAATACTGCCATTTAGATCGAAATATTCTCCCAAACAAGCTGCCAGAAAAATGGTAAAAGGTCATCAACAATAATAGAAATTATTCGGATGATTGATCCGTTTTCATTCGTTTTAAATAAAACTTTGTTTCAACCCAAAGGGTGGAAAGAATTCATTTCTACAATTAATATTTCTTCGATGAGCAATATGGTATGAAGTATATCACAGATTAGAAACTAAAAAAAATATCAAATATATTTGGCAACTTAAATCGGCTGCCATAAAATCAAATATATTCCCCCTGTGGATGGGGGGTTAGAATTCATCCATGGTATCCCTGCCTGTCGTATGAGGCGACTAATAGGGTTGAGCTATGGCTACGAATCCATGCTCATAAAAGTAGAATAATTCGATAGATCATTTTGTTATGAAAACTTTCGTACATAGTCCGTTCTTTATGGCGAGCGATGTATGAAAGTTCGATGATTTCCGACTTTACTTCCTAAATTTCCGGCGCTCGTTTGCACGCGTATACGCGGCAACGGAATCCATTTTCCTGAGTAACGAAGTGAAGCAACAAAACAGTAATTAAGTTCTCCTTTCCGTCGTGCATTTCGTATGTTGAATGTGTTTGTACGTGATCGGGTTTCGAAAATTTGTTGATTCAAAGGTGCCATAGTGTACGAAGTAATTACAGCTTTTCCAAATATTAATTAAATCCTTAGTTCGCAATATACTTTAAATTATGAAATAAGATCGACGAAATGATTGGTACAATATTTTCGTCATCACCAATGAAATGTGTCTTAAAAATATTTGAATGCCAAACGTAATTATTATTCGGAATAATTTACAGCGACACCTGCGAATCCAAATAATTACAATATTAAATAACATCGCGCTCAATAATTGCAAGGAATGGCTGATTGCATTCATGGATCTGACAAATGCAACGTGTTCATTTCATATAACCGATATGTACGCGAGTTTAATGTAAACTCGTATTGCATATTGTCAGATTATTTCATAAATATAAACAATGTATTTGTCAATCTTCATTATCGTAATAACGAGCACATTCAGGAATGAAATAATGAATTTGCTCATAATTATGTACCTCGTACACAGTGTACATACTTCACGTAAACATAAATATAAAAAACGTCTTTGTCAAATGTGCTAATAAACCTTCCAACTAAATATTTGCATATACAACGATAATTGCTTTCGCGATAAAATTAAGTACATCTATTGAAATATACACCTTTCGCCGATTATTTTACATCCGCGATCTCATTAGTAATTTATACACAATTTAGGTGTTGATGTACATCGAACTTCCCTAAACTCTACCAAGTTTTAGTATCACAGAAATGGCCAGTATCTTCGATACGTGAAATCGAAACTTTCCGAAACTATTTGCATCATAGTTTACACGAGTTCGGTAAAACCATGTACCTTATCCTATAGTATCGTACCCTAGTATTTAGTATGCTTGTAGATATCATTTTTTATGTGCATTACCTTGCCAAAAAATTCGTCGAGGATCTCACTATTTCACGAAGAAGGTCTCTGGATTTTTTCTTTCTCACTTTCAGGCGTAATCATACTTTTTGAAAAAGAAGCAAAATCGAACTTCGAACACTATAGTACAAACTATATTTCTTTAGAAGATCTATAATTATAATAATTGCAATTATTTTTGTTACCTATTTTTCCGATATTAAAGAAAACATTATTATCGGAACAACTGGGACTCTTGTGAAAAAAATATTTTCGAAAATAAGACCATAGTCTTATATTTGGAAAAAATGGCATGGATCTATAGATTTGACCACAGTGCTCTAAAACTTTATTTTTCTGATCTTTTATTATAATAATTATAATTATAAGACACTGCTTTAATACTTTGGTCTTCAATGATCACTTCAAGCGGCGTTTTTGTCACGAACACTTCAAAGCGCGATTCTTTTGTCGGTCGATAGGAACTATTCGTTTTTTAGTGTTTCCTCGCGTAGAGTATCGCGGAACATAAGAGAAACAACGACGAGTAGCTATATATACTTCTATCATTACGTCAGAACGGCAGCGGGAAGTCTCTGTGATAAGAACCCCAAGGTGATTCCCTTTCCGTGTTTCCTTCTGATTTCACATTCTGCGAACGCTCGGAAAAGGGAAAAAGTTTACGCCACCGCATAATGCACGACACGCATTTACTATCCAGACAACTAATTAAGGGTCGATTAGGGGCGCCACTTCGACTTAGTTACCTCGAGCTTAATTAAACAGGCTGCATTAATTATCCGTTCTTCGCGCGAAGATACAACGATTATTCTCGGAATTAAACGATGCTCGATGCTTCCCTGAATTCTGAAAAGTTACGATAATTAAGTAGCGCTTTGAATGCAAGACAAAGTTCACCAATAAATAAATCTAATTTAAAAACTATGACACGATCTTATATAAATCTTGTATAAATTTTAGCATTTTTTCAGTGAATACAAACTTGTATGATAAATTAATATTGGACATTTAAAGGCGTAGATAATAAAATGAAATCAAATGATAAAATCAAGAGATTGGAGGTATATCATTTTGATTATATCGACGCAAAATGCTAACGCTTGGGGTTAGTTTCTCGAAAACTTTGTGGGAATTGTGTTCATTTAATATGCAATATTAATGATGCTCTGACTGTTTGGAACTTTGATGGATACATAGAGGGATACGTAACTGAAGAAGATATAATGTACTTTCACAGAACTGCCGAAGGTTTCATAGAAAGTTTCAGCCGCACTGTTGGAAGTCAACATACGTTAACTTTCTTAAGTCCAAAACTATGTAATGAATTTTAGTTACCGTAAAATCTAGTATGAGGTTAAGTTTAAGTTTAAGCACGACATACATACGTGTATATATAAAGAGCATTGTGATCTGTTATTAATACCAGAACTACCAACGCAGTCAAAATGACGGATCCTCGGGATTTAATAAAAATGTTCAAAATAACGTTTCATTTTTCCGAGATCTTTCCTGATTCACGTTGCACAATGGACATAAATAAATTGATTAATTTATTTCTTCCATCCATCCTTTTTTATAGGACTGTAGACATAAATATAGAAATATAGCTGAACATATTGCCGGTAGTTCTAGTGTTAAGAAACTATATTCACGATATCTCTTTGAATTGCGCAATTAAACGGCTAATTCAGAGATTTCTTTAAAGAAGCATCGCTTTAACGAAGTAATAATAAACGATCGCGCGAAGACCCGATAATTAGAGAACACGGGGGATTGAATAACTTTTGAAACATCCACTGGTCGAACGAAGTGCAGCAAACCGCGTGCCAATAATTATTTAATCTAATTACCACAAAATTGATCCACCGCTCACTACAAAACCAAAACATAATAATCGCGTGAATGGTGCGCGCTCCATTACAATCTTTTACCGAATTAAAACGTTACACCATGAATCGTGAATATAAATGAAATACCCATAAATAATTTCATCCGAATGAAGGCTTCGCGACGATTTCGATAATTAATATGTATCTCGTGTAATTACGTGTTGTAAGATCGATCGGTTGGAAATATTTCAAATAATCACTGCATTTTATTACGGTACACATGTCGGGTATTAATGTCGAGGAAATATTACCTTTTTTATCGTACTAATTGTAACGTGCGATTATTTATTGCTCGAGCAATGATTTATGTGCAGTTATTCGTTGGGATTCAAGAAGTAATGCTGTTTTCACGTAGAGTTTTATCACGCGATCAGAGTGTAACTTTCTAAAAGTTGAAAGAACATTGGCACAGGCGAACGACTTTCCAGTAGTCGAGTACCCAGACGCGGGAAACCATCTCCGATCAACCATACACGGTTTCAATTACATTTCAAGCTGTAATCCCGACTTTAGACTAGCTCTCAATAAACGGCCACTCTCTCATTTGAAGCTCACGAGCGTAGCCGGCCTGGTCACGCTTGTTACATCTAATTCCGACTAACTAATTAAGTTACTAATGAAATGGTAATTGCTCGGAACTCGAGTCGCGGCTATCGTTTGCACGTTTTCCATGTGCCGAGAGCTGGCTACTTCTGCTTCTGCTTCTTTTTGTCAATTCGTCAAGTGGATAATTAATTGAATAACGATCGCACAGTTTAACATGCTTTTCTTTGGTCCTTTCATACGCGCGAAATTTTCTTGCTCGTGTTCTATGTTACCGCATATAATTAAACGTCTCGGTAGGTTCGGGTTATTTTACGGGCAACTTGAGGATATACGAGTTAATTTGAAAGTTGGACAATCTTACTCGTTCTATAGAATGGCTAGGATGACATCGTTTTACGAAATTATTGGATAATCGATACATTTTCTAAGTGAACTGGAAGTTATTGGGACCGGCTTTAGGGTGAATATTGGCAAGCTCGCCGAAAACGATGGTGCATGTAGAAGTGCATTGAGTTTGCCCTTTAAACTTGATATTCTTGTTAGACCTAACTGAAAAATAATAGCGGGACGACGCTACTAAATAGACATCTTTTCTAGCAAAAAAATTCTAGCACAAATTTATTCTTTTCAATATTAAGATTGAAGTAATCTTTATCACCGTGAAGTTACATCTTGACAGCGGCAAACAGTTTCCTGCTGAGCTTACAAGAAAGTTTTCGCTCAGACTTAGCGATAGAGAATCTCAGAGCACAGTTCCTTGATGATACACCAGTAAGTTACGATCACCAAGCGTGAAACGTCTGTTTTACATGACGTATTCTACTTCGGAAATTGATAATCAATAGGGATAAAGATTAATTGCCTTGTGGAAGACGCAAATTTCACGTTATCTTCAGCAAGCATACTATCGGGAACTGGTCACTGATCGTCGAGAATAATAATTAATTGGCGATGCTGGTCGATCCAACGTTACTGGATCACTGGACCGTTCCCGGTGACCCAAGTTAGCTCAAATTACTGGAAAGCTCGAATCACACGCAGATTACGATCTCTCTCCGCGAATCGGGAAAATTGGATACCGAATTATTACTGAAATGTACGAATAACGTGATCTAAATCTCGTCGAATGATACAGAAAACTAGCAAATAACGAAATTGATTTCTGTAGTAATGAATGGAAAATATTAATAGCTTGTAAATATTACACGTATTTTATAAGCGTTCATTGCATGCTTTTACGAGCTTATTTGCGAGGCCTTTTAACTGAATTTTTAAAAGGTTTCGATTTTGAATATTTTTTAATTCAGCCGCTTTTAATGAAATATTAACGAATTAAAAATATCAATAGTTTGTAAATATTAGAGGTATTTCATAACCGTTCATTGTATAATTTCGTGAGCTTGCTTGCAAAATATTTTAATTGAATCTTTCGGATATTTCTATTACAAATATCTTTGAATTCCATCTCTTTTAATTAAATAATTTTATGTAAAGTAGTTTTCGTATCACATTATAAACCGCAGACATCCATGTTTATGCAATCAACCATTTCCGTGGCTTTAAGTTAAAAGAAAATATTTCGGTATTCTATTTCATCCGTACAACCTTGCATAATGAAGAGATAGAACGGTTAAGGTCTCGTGTTTGCTATGTAAATAAGAAATATCCGAGTACCGTCATTAGAATGAAATCAAATTACTTTCCATATTTTTCGCGATCTATATTTCGCAAAATTATTTCTCCGGCTTAACTACAAATCCAATGACAGAGAGGTCAATTAGCAGGGTTTTAACGAAGGACTTCAACTAATTTTTGAGATATTCCCAGAATACCTCGTTCGTCAGAACTACCGTTTCAAGGGAAATCTCAGCCGAGGAATTGAAACGAAATAGCCCGATAAAAACTCGTCGTGCTTCTTCATGATTTACATTCGTAGTTTGTTATTGTTCGGGATTTCTTGATGGAACTTTGGGAATGGGAAACCACGATATATCGCGCTTCATCGGTCGTTTCTTGGAGGGTTGTATTTTACGAGTACATTCCCTCCTTTCTTTAACCGACTAATAAAAGGAAAAGTGTCGTAGTTCGTAGCGGAGGTGGATAAGAGTTTTATGAGATCCCAAACGTATCGTCGATCCACGTTGGGAGCGATAATAGGGGCTGCTATTTTGACAGTAATTGCTTTTGCCCAAAACAACCTGGAAGACCTAAGAGTATCCCTTATCGCGTTCAATGGGCTCCCTTTTGCAAAAAGCAAGGAAATTCTGTACATTTTACCGACTAATGCGTCTCCAGATTTCTCTACGAGAAACCAAGATACCAATCTCTTACAAACTGACAATGCAACACTCGTGTATTTCTTGATTTTTTTAAATGGAACTCGCAGGACATTTAATAAAATCAACTATTCAACACCATTTACTCCGTTCATGCTATTCTTGCAAATTTACGTAGTACTGACTTAAAAATATTCCGGGGCTGATGTATATAGTAATTGTTTAACATGGTTTTAATCTAACAATTTATTATGTACGAAACAATGGAAATTTAATATATAGTAATGGAAACTTTAATTTCTATTGTTATCTGAAAATTTTAATCAGAGAATTGCATTTTCTAATTTCTTAGATTATACGAGAAACTGAGTTATTTTTGCTGGTGTTATTTAAAAGCATATTGATTAAAAATCTGCGTGAGCGGATAATTAAATTTTAATAACTTTGAAAGTGTTTCCATTATTAATTATTATAATAGACCATATTCTTTATAATAATATCTTATTTTAGAAGTTAATGACGTGCTGAACCAGATTCTCTTTAATAGGCCAATCCCAGAAAAGTAAAGTATTTCGCATCATATTCTGCAGGGGTCAAACTCTAAGATAATGCAAATGCTAAAACTTTGCACTTTAAGATTTAATGGTTTTCTCTTCGCTATATTATTTGATTTAAGTTTTCGAGTTGAGAAATAAGGGGAGAAAGTGGAATAAGTGACTTATTTGCGTAATACAATGGAGGAAGTTAATTTCTGGAAGTCACTTCGGGATCAATCTAAAGGTGCTCCTTTCCAAGCGGATTAAAAGTTTTTATACAGCTTTCTGAAAACTCGAACTGATACGTAGATTTTGTAACTAACACCGACATTATTTTATTAAACGCGTAACAAAACGATAAAAATAGAAATTATTGTCGAGTGCGAATTGGTAATAGACAAAACATCGAGTCGATTTAACCCACGATGTTCAACATTGGGAAAGAAAATTGTGAAGCAACGCGTGAAAAGGGAACAATGTCAGATTGATTCCGCTTCGCCAGTTGGGTGAAACGAGCAGTACTTTTTTCCATGTCATTTGCGGAACTACTACCGCCGTAAAACGATATTTCCAAAAAATATTTCCCATTTACCACACCTGTGTACGTTTGTACAAGTGGTCCGCGTTTCAAAGGATATATAACATAAAAATGATGCTTTAAATCTTTTACTTGCAATTCAACAATACCATAAAATATGAAAACCGTTATCAATCTGAATTATACTAATCTTTTCATTTTAAAACATCCACCAAACTTCAAATATCCGCAGAACAACAAATACACAATAAGTACTGCGAACTAAGGATAACTTTGGATCTCCAAACACATAAACTCTTCTTATTCCATTTTCACCGATTCCAAGTCACATTAAAATGAAGTAATTAAAACAAAACAGCTATGGAAAAGCAAATACGATTATACACACGAGACAACAAGAAATCCGTATGGAAACTCACGGGGTGAGAAGATCGAGGAAAAGAAATCCTCCCCGTCGGAGGTGGTTGGATCTCGCGAGGAGAGAAGAGCGTAACGGGAACGCGAGTTCGGTCCGACTTCGACAGTTCGGAGAAACTGTCGGCACTGTGACGCGCTACGAGGGGTTTTCTACCCCCCTAGTACCGCCACCTGAAGCCGCAGGGGGTCCTTCGGGGGATGAATATTTCTATGTGCGCGTATAGTTGTACGTGCATAGACACAAACGAGCACGTATAAAAGCCGCGCGCGCGTTCTCTCTGTCAGTCTCTCTGCTCCTAAAACGGGCGCGCTTTATCTTCGCGGCGCTGAACGCTCGAACCAGGAACCCGCTCGGGTTTCCATGACGATACGCGCGCGCGTCCCGTTTCTCGACGCCGGTGCATGCGCTTCCTCTTCGCCTTGTGGCAACAGGTTTTGGTTTGATAGAGCCCAGAAAACAGAAGGTAGCTTCCCGAGCTAGTCCCGGACTCCCAGATACGCGAACGATCGATCTGGATCCTAAAGCCACGCACCTAAGTACCGAGGCACAAAACGAGGGGGAAGAATTTTCGCCGAGGGTTCGAACCCCTCGCGAGGACCCAAGGCTGGGTTATCGGAGCTTCGCAACATGGATTTCAAAGGGTGGGGAATAATGTATGGCACTGTAGGTCTCCGTAAAGAGGTGGGAGAGATTAAGATAGGATATCAGGTCAAGTATGTACCGTGTACTACCACCCTGAGGATCGTTTTGTTCCTTCAAATGAAATATATATATTGGCTGTCATTTTAGAGTCTCACCTCTTACAAGATATTCGGGGAATACTTGGAATTCTCGCATTTTAGGCTATCTACTTTATTGCATTCTAAAGGGTGAACGGAACTCCGCGAGATTCGAATATAATCCTGGAGTACTTTCATCGTTAATTGTCAATTACGTAATGGCGTTTTTAAGTACGAAAGTACTAGAGTTCTGGCGGAAATTTGAAACCTTTTAAGCAGTTAGGCTATAAGGTTGATAGCAGATTGAGTTGGGGAAGTAAGATAATGAAAAGTTTGCGATATGGATTTTGAGAAGTAACCGGTTGTCGTAGATTAGAGTAGGGTATCGGTTGAAGCAAGCGGGGTGCCGTACTATGTACTTCGAAGTAAAAGAAGTACTTTTTATCATTAAATTGGAAGTTTTAATGAGAACCCGACCGATTTAATTATCTTTAATATCAGTGGCAATTGGAAACGTAACATCTACGGCCTAATCTTTACTGCGTTTACTTTCGATGTTTCATACTAAAAATGATTACTTTGAGTAATAATCAAAGAGATCCATCGAAGAGCTGAATTAAATAAGTGGACCAAGAGAATACATTACTTTTATATTTCAAGGTAGAATTTATTAAAGATTTCCTTTCAATGAAAATATTCAGCAGGAATTTCATACATTTTTTTACTTCTATTAAAAGCAACTGTAAGGTAATAAGATCTACAAGATAATTTAGAAAGACACATGATTTGATTAAATTATTTATGTGGCACATGTCGGTGTGCATTTAGTAAGTATATTTTTTAATGGCACATTGACACGATTTTGTTCGCAAGATAAGAAACAAAGGAAGAAATGGAACTAACTTTACGATGCCCCGTTTCGATTTGCTCGGAAAAAGAGATAAGCTATCTAGGCAGCGAGGTGGATTGTTTTGATCGAGCTTACAGGTCGAGCGTAATCTACGATCGATGCAGAACCAAATGTATCTCTTCTATTTTCTTGTCAGGAAGAAAACAACGAAACTTTATTCACGAGGGTAGACCCCGGGGCACTTTCGTGACTGTCTCCTGATAGTAACGAGGTCAAACGGTACGGTAAAATAGACCTTCGTCTTTTAAAGATCCGGCGCACTTTTTGAAAGCGACAGTGCATGAAGGAGACGGCTCCTGCTTGACTTTACTTCACTTATCATTCACGGATCGCTACGATTTCGAACTCGAGACTACCCTGCTCGTGCAGATCATTATATACGTGTGCTTTTTAAGTGAGAATAAAATATGAGCGATATTTAATTAATATTTTCCGCGGCGTGCATATAAGTTAATGTGCACTAATTATTAGATATAGGGTAAAGCTGAAGAAACAAATTTTTAATCTACTTCTTTCGACCCAAAAGCTGCTTAGAATATGTTTATACATCATTTACCATCGATTTGGGTCATCTAGAAGCGATTCTGGCGACTTTTAATTTTTGACAATTTTTGAAGGTATACCCCTTCACATTTTTGCGATTTTGGGTCGACCCCTTTTTTGCCCAAAAAAATTTTTAAACCGCTTCTTTCGACCCAAAATCATCCTAGAATATGTTTATACATCATTTACCATCGATTTGGGTCATCTAGAAGCGATTCTGGCGACTTTTAATTTTTGACAATTTTTGAAGGTATACCCCTTCACATTTTTGCGATTTTGGGTCGACCCCTTTTTTGCCCAAAAAAATTTTTAAACCGCTTCTTTCGACCCAAAATCATCCTAGAATATGTTTATACATCATTTACCATCGATTTGGGTCATCTAGAAGCGATTCTGGCGACTTTTAATTTTTGACAATTTTTGAAGGTATACCCCTTCACATTTTTGCGATTTTGGGTCGACCCCTTTTTTGCCCAAAAAAATTTTTAAACCGCTTCTTTCGACCCAAAATCATCCTAGAATATGTTTATACATCATATACCATCGATTTGGATCATCTAGGAGTGATTTTGGGGACTTTGAAATTTTGAGAATTTTTGAAGGTATACCCCTTCACATTTTTGCGATTTTGGGTCGACCCCTTTTTTGCCCAAAAAAATTTTTAAACCGCTTCTTTCGACCCAAAATCATCCTAGAATATGTTTATACATCATATACCATCGATTTGGATCATCTAGGAGTGATTTTGGCGACTTTTAATTTTTGACAATTTTTGAAGGTATACCCCTTCACATTTTTGCGATTTTGGGTCGACCCCTTTTTTGCCCAAAAAAATTTTTAAACCGCTTCTTTCGACCCAAAATCATCCTAGAATATGTTTATACATCATATACCATCGATTTGGATCATCTAGGAGTGATTTTGGGGACTTTGAAATTTTGAGAATTTTTGAAGGTATACCCCTTCACATTTTTGCGATTTTGGGTCGACCCCTTTTTTGCCCAAAAAAATTTTTAAACCGCTTCTTTCGACCCAAAATCGTCCTAGAATATGTTTATACATCATTTACCATCGATTTGGGTCATCTAGAAGCGATTCTGGCGACTTTTAATTTTTGACAATTTTTGAAGGTATACCCCTTCACATTTTTGCGATTTTGGGTCGACCCCTTTTTTGCCCAAAAAAATTTTTAAACCGCTTCTTTCGACCCAAAATCATCCTAGAATATGTTTATACATCATATACCATCGATTTGGATCATCTAGGAGTGATTTTGGCGACTTTTAATTTTTGACAATTTTTGAAGGTATACCCCTTCACATTTTTGCGATTTTGGGTCGACCCCTTTTTTGCCCAAAAAAATTTTTAAACCGCTTCTTTCGACCCAAAATCATCCTAGAATATGTTTATACATCATATACCATCGATTTGGATCATCTAGGAGTGATTTTGGGGACTTTGAAATTTTGAGAATTTTTGAAGGTATACCCCTTCACATTTTTGCGATTTTGGGTCGACCCCTTTTTTGCCCAAAAAAATTTTTAAACCGCTTCTTTCGACCCAAAATCGTCCTAGAATATGTTTATACATCATTTACCATCGATTTGGGTCATCTAGAAGCGATTCTGGCGACTTTTAATTTTTGACAATTTTTGAAGGTATACCCCTTCACATTTTTGCGATTTTGGGTCGACCCCTTTTTTGCCCAAAAAAATTTTTAAACCGCTTCTTTCGACCCAAAATCATCCTAGAATATGTTTATACATCATATACCATCGATTTGGATCATCTAGGAGTGATTTTGGCGACTTTTAATTTTTGACAATTTTTGAAGGTATACCCCTTCACATTTTTGCGATTTTGGGTCGACCCCTTTTTTGCCCAAAAAAATTTTTAAACCGCTTCTTTCGACCCAAAATCATCCTAGAATATGTTTATACATCATATACCATCGATTTGGATCATCTAGGAGTGATTTTGGGGACTTTGAAATTTTGAGAATTTTTGAAGGTATACCCCTTCACATTTTTGCGATTTTGGGTCGACCCCTTTTTTGCCCAAAAAAATTTTTAAACCGCTTCTTTCGACCCAAAATCATCCTAGAATATGTTTATACATCATATACCATCGATTTGGATCATCTAGGAGTGATTTTGGGGACTTTGAAATTTTGAGAATTTTTGAAGGTATACCCCTTTACATTTTTGCGATTTTGGGTCGACTTATTTTTTGACCGAATACAAGCATACATTTTTCCAAGAAGAAAGTATGCTATATTTTCTGTCACACCTGCTTTAAGAAATGAAATTCAAAGAAGTGGGAATGGGGGTAGTGTTAGAAGAGAGATATCACGTGCGAAAACTGGGGCGGATACGTATCTCGTTTACGATCTTTCTACTTGAAATCCAGAGGGTACATTCGATATATGTAGACAAATTCACTTTAACCTTACACCTTCATGCAAATCGTTCGAGTTTTTCACGCTCAAAGACTAGAAACAAAGGTGATCCCGAAAAGTTCCTTTCCACATGAATATATCGACGGGTTATGGAACTTCGGAGATTTTTCTAACTGATTTTTGCATCTGTAAAACATGCCATAAGAGATCTCTTATTTATTATCGTTCTCCGGTTTTAATACTTCTACTACTTTCATTAAAAACAATGCCATACAAACATGCCATGAAAACAGAAATACGAAGAAAACGGGTATGAATTTCCATTAATGAAGATAAGTAGAACACATTCACACAAATTGTTTATTGTCTACGATTATTCTACCATCTTGTCTATATCAGTATTTAATCCCAGAGATTTCATGATCCGTTATTCAGACGCATCGAAACGTAAGCGAACAGGAATATTTCAGGTGCACGAAATACACGATCCGTCAATCCGATCTTGTTGTCTTAATTTTTGAAAATGTAATCCCCCGTAATGTGGTCAATTCGAGCGTTTCGATCGACCAATGACCACCAGCGTTTTAAATATTCAGAGGATTGCGGTTGCAATATTCCGCTCGTTAATGCAACAATCGGTAACCGAGATACACGTTACATGAAATGGTACCGCAGATACTTGTTTTATTTTATTGCACTAAACATGACCAACCATAGTGACATTCAAATAAGAAATATATGGAATCAGCTTCTATAGATGATAATCATATAAATTTTAGAAAACGTGGAACACCATGATTTCCATAAATTATCAATATTATATCAGGAAATTTTTAACCATGTCGGACATACTTCTGAACTAAAATATAAATTCTATTTATTTCATTTTCCCTTGCTTAACCAGTGCAAATTCAAAAACAATTACCAGCGTATAGTTTTAAACCGGGAATACATTTATTCTTGTTAAAAATCGTTACTCAAGATGTTAAATTTTCAATCATCTATAAGAAGACTTTTTTCATTCAAGAGGCGAAAGATAATCCCACCTGAATTATACCGACGTTTCTTCATAGGAATTGTCTCCGAGATCGTGAAAAGTTTATGGGGTATAAAATACCTCGGGGAATGGATAGAGTACGACACCCTTGTGTTTTAGAAAAAAAAATTGAATATATTTGCGTATGAGGTTGATAATATCATGGAGAAGTGGAAACGCAGAATGTGCTCCCGCGGTGAATTCGATTCTCTTAGCCGAGCTTCCCTCAGGATAATTGCGCCCACAAATAACGCCAGCCAACACAATGAACCGCAGAACGGCCTTGCGTCGTGGCGTCATACTGACATTAAGCTGGCTTCAAACGTGACAATACAAGTTATCTTCCAGTGTTCAGGAACCAATAACACCTGCAAGTCCACTGGCCTTCGCATGCAAATTGCCGTTTCTCTTTGTCGTTGTTTCCACGAATTTCCTGCTCCGCGGTATTAACGCCGATGAAACTATCTTAATTACCTTTACCTTCCGGCCCGGAATATTTCGACTAATTGTACGTGGAAGTTTGTTTCGATCCATTATAACTTTCAGGTATTCTACGGAATTATTCCTGCGAACATAGATTACTCTCTCCTTCGTCTTGTTTCTATTCATTTATTTCTCTTTAGATATAATATCTGTAACACATATTTTGATCGGTAGTGGAATGA
Organism: Nysson spinosus; assembly: GCA_910591585.2. Taxonomy (NCBI): domain Eukaryota; kingdom Metazoa; phylum Arthropoda; class Insecta; order Hymenoptera; family Crabronidae; genus Nysson; species Nysson spinosus. Next base: position 4,922,563 of record OU342843.1, on the reverse strand, counting down.
TACTCAATGTTTCAAAAACGTTAATAATAACCGTGTTCGATCGGTTATAAAGAGTGAATTAATAAAGAATATTTATTAATATCTGATTTACGTGGAGAATATTGCATTCGAATTTGAATGGTGTCACAGGAATAAAACTATGGCGGAACTAGTGTGATAGGAAGTAATTGTTCGAAGTATACGTCGGCAGTATGTAGTTGCACACACTGGCGTGCAGGATTCAGCTTTCGATGAAACAGCTTGCAAACGTGAAAGCTGAAATTATCCTCGAACAGGAAGAGCCAATAGAGTTGCTAGCGGTACTGTCCTCTGGCACATATTCGTATTACGGTTTCTCTTTGTCGATGCTCATTCCGCGACAAACTTTTTTCCTTTGTTGGAATCGAAGTACCGAAGTATCAAAGGATCGAAACGCAACAATTTCAGAGTAACATCGATTACCGTTGATTTCATCCTCCGTGGGAGATTTCAACTTTATTCAAAAGGTCGTTTAGAACCTTTTGAGCCTAGAGTCTTAAGCCGTTTGAACGCGATTTAATTATATCCACCCTCGGTATCAAAAGCCGATTTATCTCTCCTCGTAGTTAGCGGGAAACTATTTTAACGAGGCATTTATACGATTTAATTAGTTTACTTCGGATCCTCTTGTTTGCGAGATATTTGCCTGAAATCGTCAGGGGTTGTACATACGATTGTATTATACGTAACTTCACGATAGAATCGTGTTATATAAAACGCGGAGTACATGCATATGTATTTAAAGCCGGTGCTCCTTTCCAGAAGACTGAACCCACCCGTTTTCACGGTTTCCGGAACTGACCGTGAAATTGCATTTCACAACCACTCCCACCTCCGAGAGGAAATTTTCCAATTTACCTAAATCGTTATCTCTTACATGAATCTCGTAGTTGTAGAGCTTCCATATTATATCAGTTTATTGATCTAAACATCAATAAAACAATCCATTTCGTCGTAACGGAAAATATTCCTATAATCATTTCTTCAGTTAATTATTAACACTCCAGAAGTGTATCACTCTCAGCGTAGATATTCGAGTTCGTAACTTCGTTATTTCATCGGCAGCGTAATTGCTGAAAATGCCGAGTTCTACAGTTTCAAAATACGAATTTAATTAAAGACAGAAAACAGAGTTATAGCAATGGCTTCGGTAGCTTTAGAATGGAACCGATACATAATGTTCGTTGAAGAAGAGTTTTTCGTAAGCCAATGACAGCCTCGTAAAATAAGATCTTGTTGCAATCCATAACATAGTTGCTGACGCGAATTCGACGGGTTTAAGGAAGCGAAACCTATTCATTTTCCGTATCTGCCGCTTATCGTTCCGTCCCGTCGGAAACCGGCAATAGCCGTCCTTCTCCTTCGTTTCCACCCACTGTATGTCTTTCTCCTTTTTTTATCAACCTTCTTCGTTTTCTGGCTTCGGTTTCTCTCTGTCTCGCGAATGTACGAGTTTCCGTCTGCATACAGAGAAGACAGAGTGGCTAAAGCCCGCTATCGGGCGTCCCACTGCGAGCAAACCCCGGGGGCCGGAGTTTATTAGCACAACCCCCGGTTAGCGTTGGCTATGAGACTTCAAAGAGTCCGAAACATTCTCAAACTTATGTGTCACCGAGATGATATCCTCAAAATAAACCAAAGTGAGCCTGAATGAATAATATGATACCGAACGTTGCAAGCGACTTTTAATTACCGGCAAAAATAAACACCGCGCATTAATAAATAACATTGAATCAAAGCAATTCGCCATCACTACGTTTTTATACGTATATTAGGACACGTACACTTTTAAGATCCTTAGAGTTCTTTGAACGTAGAGACAAATATGTATTATATACTTGAGGCTTGTTCTTTGATCCACTCACCAATTACTTTAAATTGCATATTCAATTAATAACAAAAAATATGCGAAAGGTATACATAAGTCGCTCAACAGCCAAAGTGACCTACTGAATCAAACAAAAATGAGAGAAAATTAATAATTATGAAACGTTAAGCACCAATCATGCGCTTTGGTAGTAATATTGGCAAATTTTCAAGAAGTGGAGTCAATTACATTGACATTTAAACAGCTCATATAATGAATCTTATCGTTTGCACGATAGATTTACGCGTTTCTTAAACCGTTCACTATCCCTATTTCATCGCCTACCCCAAGGCACTTCCACTCCCTCCGGAACACGGGACGCATGATACAGAAAACATATAGGGACGCCTCCAGCCACAACACGACGCTTACCACGCCGCATAAACGAAGTGTATCCTACCAGCATTAGGAGGGTAGAAATAAGGGAAACCAAAGGATTTAGAAAAACCAGGCATTATGGATTTGCACGGCACGAGCGGTCAGATCACTTGGTTCGAGCTGTGTATGTTATATAGCTCAACCCTGTCCGCAGATGTTGGATATATCCCTGACACGAGTCGGTCTATGGGCCTCCCACTTCGTTCTCCACGGTACTACCGTCTTCTATTCAAAATGGCAGAGGCCTAATATTCAAGGACGTGAAGACGCGCGGTATCTTCTTTACACGTCCGGACAATGATTGAGACGAATACTCGGATAAATACATTCTCCGGATACGTAGGATTCTGACGAATCACGAGTGAGAAGAAGGTAGCGGGTTGAATAGGGTCAAACACGAGTATGTGTTTAAGTAAAAAATTCTTATGGCAAGGTAACCCTGGCAGAGTTTATTAGCAAGTTCAGAGTTGCAATGGAAACTGTTTTCGATGAAAACATTACGGGTTACTTCCGTTGAAAGTAATTAGAGTAAGAAAGTTGAATAGAGTGGATTCTAAGGAGGATTTAAGGGGAATCGTGTATAAAGAACAGTGGATATTGGAAGAGTTACAAATATGTACGCAAACTGCTCAAGTTGTCAGAGATAAATACGAGATTGCATTTCGATGTTTAGGGATGCAGAAAGCTATTAAATTTTCTGAGACGGAAGGAAGTAAGTAAGTCAAAATTCGAAAATCTGCGATCATGCAAAGTACGGTTGGATGTGTATCAAGTCCTGCATCGGGATGAGAAGCAAACTCTTAGGATGAAAACTTTCATAAAGTTAGGAAGCTTGCCGAATGATTAAACATTAATCTTACTTCTTCTAGAAGAAATCTAAGTTATATGATGAATCCTTAATTGAGAAGTTTAAAGCCGTTTCAGCTGCATACTGCTTTCTTTCTAATTATCTTTTATTTTCCTTGTCTTACGGCTTTGCTTTATTATTTCTCCATTGAGCTTCACACTTTTTGCGGACATTAAACTTACGGACCTGTATTTAATTCGACTTAGCATATACTTAAGTGTTAAGTAAAATTAATTATTGGAATAAAAAGTTAACACCTGCTAGAGCCCAAAAAAGGTCAAAAAACTTCGCGCAGAAATTAAACAAATATAACCGTATATAATTATATGGTTCATTTAATATTCATATATGTGAGGAACTTTGTCAGAGCAAGGAGTAAACAAGATAACATTAAATTTCTTCCAATAAAATGAAACTTTATCCTTCCGACTAACAGACTGACAATGAGAGTTACGAGAATGCTGCAACAGCACAATTATCATAATTATCATTTCATTAAATCTTTACATTCCAATTGATAAAGGCCGAAAAGTGAAGCCGAAACGTTAATATAAATTCTATAATAACAATTATTAATAATAATAATTTTATATAACTAGGAGAAGTAGATACAAATAATCTTAAGCCGTCCCTAAAATTATACCTTTATAAATACTTTATCCTTTAATAAGTCTGTCACCTTAAAGTTTCCGAAATATGATGTTCCGCACAGAATATCCGTAATAATCATTAATTAGTCGCATACACATTTAGTTTACGAATAATAAACGTACCGTAAACAATGGAATTTCGCGAAACTTGAAGCGATTTATAAATAGATAGTCTTATCCTTTCGCACATTCAGAATGTAAATCCAGGGAAGGCACTTACGTAAATCCTCGATGTTAATCGTACGGAGACTTACATAAAGCCAGTCGGGGCTCCGCTTGTAGTGCAATTTCTTTGAATGATGCAGTGTGTTGGTTACGAGAAAAATTATGTAACACTCACAGAAATTTGTTAATCGTAATCCCGAATTATATCACGGACAGTTGGAAAGAATAACATCCCCTCTTCTTTCTTGCGAAATATTTTCATTCCCGATGCACTCGCGATTTTGGATTTGTGTTTCAACCATGTTGCTGCGATTAATATCGTTTTAATCCTCCGATTTAATCGATTCGGAAGGAATACTTTTTTGCCCTTTTGAGCGCAGATATAATTGATTACAATAAATTGATTTATAATATTCATATTGAATATTTTATATAAATTGTAATTTGAATGGATTGCAAGGAAATAGTGAATAATGAATAAAGTCCTATCTATATTAATTTGTATAAAAAATGTTTAATGGAATCAGTATAATGTCAGGTTTTTCAGAATTTTATACGTATTACATACATTCAAGTGATACCGGTAGGTTCGCACACATTTGTCAAATTGCTTACGTATAAATCTGTCGTTTACATAAATTTGCTATGTAAAAAGCTTGTATATGAAGGCCATCTGTAGATTTCAACTCCGCCATTGCAATTTTATCGGGAATATTGTACATGTCATAAATCTGCTGCCGGATAAAATTTCAGTTCAAACATATTTTATTTGTGTCGGTATAATCTGTTAGATTCCAACACATTGATCTTTATACATGAAATTTAACGCTTTCAAAATAGTTGAGTAAATTCATAAATCTCGTCATTGATTATAATCATAGTTTGTCGGATTTAATAACAGTTTCGTTGCATAGATCAAAGAGACCACGTGATCGGAAAGAGGTATGAAAAAAAGGAGAAACTGGGGCATAAGCAGAAAGATAATACGAGGAAGGACTGAATATATCTTCATTTCAAGCAATCGTAGTCACTAACGAACCAGTAGAATCTCTCTTAGAATTTCTCGAGACCCGTTGCTGAATCGAGTAAGGATCTCCTTCGTGAAGTTAAACTCGTTACGTGTATCCAATAGGATCTCAGTTTCCGAGATTAACGGCAGTCTCTCCTTTTAACGCGACGGGACCTCCAGGATGCTCTTAAAACGGGTGAACGAACGATTGAGAGTTCGCATGAGAATAAGTTGAATCGTGCTTCCAATTCTTCAAACACTTTTCTTAAATCTGATTCCTAGATTCGAATATACAGTGACATTTATTTGTAATATTTGTAATTGTCTTCTAATGTATTAGAGTGAACAGTAGTTCGTAAAAACATTTATGTCATTTCGATATTGCACATACTTTTTGAAATACCTTTGAACAGATTCCTGTATACGAAGACGTTGAAATTTCGGAATTATCTGCTACATGTTTAAACTGTTAACCGAGGTTGACAAATTAACTCGTCATTCAAGTCTAATATTATATTGTTAGTCATAGAGGTATTAAAGTGCAGGTCGTTTAAAGTGCATTAATTAACATGACCTATAAGTTCTAACAAGAGGATGAAGTATAAACTATGAACGTAATGAAGCAAAGTTAAGCGTGCTATGGAAAACCAATTACGAGGAGTATCACGTACTCGTTGGGGAGGACTCGGTGGAATAATTCGTCGACGAGATAAAAGTCGCGGTAAATTAAAGGAAGTCGCGCAGATAAGATCGGTCGCAGGTACCGTTTTTGAGTCGCCGTCTTACAAGGGGATATTTTGATGAAAACAAAATCGACATAAATATGGATAACTGGCGGACAGAACGAAGAAGAAGCAGGAGGTATGGTGGAAGGAAGAAGAAAAGAGAAAGGGAGTTCGAGTTCGTGACCAGAATAACGCCCAAGCCTGGTACACCGGAGAGTAGAAGAGCAAAAGGTCCAAAGCGATTCGAGCAACACTCTCCGGGGCCGTCTCGAATCGGGTAGCCTCGCCACAGAAACCGCACGATACACATCGGCCACGATCTCGAGGAACACATCGAAGAACTGCCAGCTGCACAGGCTGCTCATTCAACGATTTCGAAGAAATTAAGTAATGGAATTTATCGTTGCATCGACACGTACGAAGTACCACCGTCCGTGATATTTCTTTCGCAGGAATCACCCGTGACGAAGTCATTTATTTCGAGACTCGCATCAATCCAATATTAACCCGCTGACTGCTTTTGGCTACTATAATAACCATTCACTTTCAGCTACTTATAAGTAATCAAACTATAACCTGCTTATTTCATATTTTTGACCAAGACATTTGAGGCGTTTATTTTGAAACTGGAAGAAACAGCTCATTTATGCTTTTTAACAAATAAATTGATTTCAAATGCAGAAGTACAATTGCAGTCAGCGGGTTAAGGATCCATTGGTCAAACGACTTCATCTTTATCTTTCATTTCTTTTATCTCATTAATAATTTACTATTTACAACTTTCTTTAAAAGGCCAGTAATTATGATATATTTTGATGGTCGAATAATTCGAGAGTTAAGGAGTATTCTTGATAAAGAGCCTGCATCGATTTTTGCAATCTCAGCGAAGAACAAGGAGAGGGTATATAATGTACATAGATTCGTACTTTCTAAGCTGCTTGACAAATATTTACCCCCCCCCGCCTCCCCCTTCCGCGGGTAATTCACAAAGGGTGGTGCGGATCAGCAATTGCAGTGTTTCGACTATGTTGGTAAAGCCATTTTTCCTGGGTACCCTCGATGTCTCGTCGTTTCTTTCGATTGAGATAGAAAAAAATGAATTTAACGTGGAAGACAAACCACATTTACTTTACGATGAAAGCATGGTAGAAAGAAGAACATTGACATTATTCAGTGAGAGAAATCAGATCAGGTATCTTGATATTTTAAGTTATTCATGATTCCCCTACAAAGAAGTGATTTCTGGGAACGTATCTTCTATGAATGAATTATAACACGACCCGAGGGTGGAACGATTCGCGTGTAATCATAGTAAAATTGGAATATCTTATATGGCGGATTGGAACGAGGTAGATGCGAAAGTAGTCGCTCGATGGAAATGTAAAAATGGTTGGATGCTAGCCAGTTCGATAGAATTTTCGAGGTAAATCGGATTTCGAGTTAGGCGAAACGATGATATTATATTATAATATTATAAATTCGATTGCTCTATCTTTGTGAAAATTTATTCTATCCCCGTTCCGTGGCGGTAGCGAGAGATATCGAACGACGATATTCCTGTGATTTATACACTGTTCATCTGATAGCGTTTAAGCGCAAGAAACATTTCTTATCATTCTGGACGACCTCCCCATTAGTCGCCGGACGATTTTACGTGGATTCCGTAATTGGACGCAGCAATTCGTCCGGCTCGAGAAACACAAATTTCTTTGTGTCGTTTTTTGGCAGCTTTAAAGATAAATGGGAGATACCAAACAATTTTATTGAGGTGCCAAGAGCGCGTTTAATCAATGTCAATTTAATTAACTGGTATACGCTTACTCGACGACTTCTCGTTTCTTAAGTGGTATTTCTGGAGTCCACTATAAACTCGCTCGTTTCCTCCTTGCCCTACTAATTTCACATATTATCAATTTATATTGCAATTCATTGATATACATTCAATATTTTTTAGAAATTAAATTGAATTACCATATCAATGTTCTCTCAAAAACAAATTTAAAGTCATTCTAATTACGGGACCTTGGATGAGTCCCGTGTCGTTATTCATTTGACTCTTTTTCCAAAAGCAAATTTAGTATTACATCTTTTATGGAGGTTTGTCTTTTGTTGAAATATGGATGCATTTTTTGTATATCTTCGGTGTAACCATAAAATGAAACATAAATTAATATGCCCTTCCAAAAATCAACAGAGAATTCGTTATCGCGTGATACAACTTGGCAAGCTCTATCATAAAAATGAGCGCACCGAAGAAGTCAAGATATGACACAGTGCTGTGCGAAACGAAGTGATTTGTCCGAAAAACGTATGGGGTGAAAATACATAGAGCATATCCGTTGGAGAAACGGCACGGCAGGCTCTGAATTTAACGAAGGTGCAGTAAAGTTAATTGACTGACCAGATTGGCAAAACCCCAATTAGCTAGCGCCGTAGTTCAGGTAGTTTCATTTTCTCAAATCGGGGAGTTTCCCGTTTCCCGTTTCCCTCAAAGAAATATTACTAAACTCGAACTTCCCGAAATTCTAATCAATGAAACTAGTTTTGTCTTAATATCCACTTACGAATATTTATGTAAACTTCCGTTTTTCGATTATCCTTATACCTTGTACACAATATTCATTTTTCAGACTTGTTAGCATAGTTTTCTTCCATAAAACACTGATCTTTATTGCAATCATTGTAGTATCTTAAGTTTCCAAATTGTACGCGGAATGAAAAGTTGACTACACAGGAAGTCCAAATTTATGATTAATAAGTTATTGTCAAAGTTACTGATCCTGCAAAAGTCTATGTATTATGATAAAAAATTAAGCGTTTCCGTGGAATTTATTGAAAGTATTCCTGTCGATTCGTGGTATAAAATTCAACAATTTTAATCCTGTCTGCAGATATACATAAAATATCATGTTCCCATTAAGTTACATTCAAATAAATATCTTGAAAAATTAGAATCTAATGTTTAAGATAAAGTACAGTTACTATAAAAAATAAATATGTGACTTATGAGAGAGTAGATAAAGAAAGAGGGACAATAATTTTCTGAAAGGATAGCAATGTCAAGCAATGTCAAGTAAATGTAAGGATGTAGGTGTTAAGGTAAAAAATTGCAGATAACTACGTGGCACTTTGAAATTTTGTTAAGAGGTAGGAAAGAGAAAGTACAGGGAAAGGGAAATAAAGAAGAAAAAGAAGCAGAAGGGACGAATTCGCCTCGTCATGCGGTCCAGCCCCACTTGGCACTGTCAGCTTGCCTGATTTATTGCCCTCTTTCCTTTTCTTCCTCAACCCTCGTATAGCTCGGTTACACAGAACACGAACCGAACTTTCCGTCTCCACTATCGCGTTCGAAGCTTGCTATAAACCTTCTCCTTATTCCTCCATTTTTCCCGAAAACCCCTTGTATTATAAGTAACTTCATTTTGAAACAAATTTGGTTTGCTCTCGGAAATCCAATTCAGGAGAAGGAAGTAGTAAGAAAGGTTGCGTGTTACAAAAAGTAATCCATACTTCTCTTACTTCTCTATTTTATTTCCTAGAGAACTATTACTCTTGCAAGTTTCCCGGTAAATTTACTTCGAAGTGATATCATTGAATATAAGATAACCTCATATTTGAAGAAAGTAAAGGAACGGAAGTAACTCAGGTTTTTAATGTATTCTTCCGCGAAGAAGCGAGGAAGTTCCGATTCCGGGAATTTCCAAGTTTTACGTCGCTATAAAAGATCTATAATATTGACACTCTGAGAACAAAAATTGTCAAGCTATTCGAAAGGTACGAGTTTAGTCATTTTTTGCTGATCTTGTATTTTTATGGAGATAGAAGATTGGTGCCAGATCTACCGCGTCTTATTCTACTTGTAATTTTGTGGACTCGTCTTCTATGTTTTCCTGTCATTCATACAAATTTTCTACTTCTTCGTCGAGTTCCCGTGAAAGGGTTTCCGTGGCTCGTTTTCTCTGTGATAGAGATGTCTGTCGTGGAATGATTTTCTTTCTCCCTTCGGTTTTATTCATCGCATTCTCCTCTGGTCACGCTAGTCTCCACGCTCGTTCCAATTTATTTCCACGATCCAAAAATCTTTCTCTTACTTTTCACATTCATTTTTCTACTACGATTTCCGCCTCGTACTTTACCCCTTTCTCTTTCTCGTACCACTACAAGTATCTTTTCTACGTTCTACCTTACGTGGTAACAAGTCTCTTTATATTCACTGGTCTTTGATCACTGCATTTTGATCAGATTGTTAGTCAGAAACTTAAAGCTATGCACGGACTTTCGACCATTTTCAAAGTATTCAAATATTAAGTTGAATCACAAATAAGTTCCGTGTTTTAAAATAAAGTTTATTCGTCAATCAAATTTCAAAGGTTACACTTCAACTGTTAAATTTTGACTGAGAAACAATTTTCTAATAGCCATGAAAAGATTTAGTTTGTATAAAATATAACTTATTTTAAACTTATTTATGACTGAACACAATAAATATTCTATTAAACTTATTTCTATAAAAATATTCAAATGCACCGTTTCATTACATATCGTTATAAAAGGTTGAAGAATACGATAAGTCAAAATGGACAATATATTATTGAATAAGGAAAATTGAAAGAATATACCAAATGAGTAAACATCACTTTTCATTTATTTGTTAAAAATTGCCTAAACTATTTGGCCAACCCGATACTACATAGGTATTTTGGTCGTGTTTATATATTTATGTTCTATAATAGATAGGTATTCTTGAATTTGTTTCCATTCTGCCAAACAGATCGTGGTTTAAGTGAAAGATTTCAATCGCCAGACTGTTTTCATTTTTCTTCTTCGGGCATTTTTATTTATTTGAGCACGTGAATCGGTTATGAGACTTCCTTCGGTAATTCACTTGAGCCCTGCCAAGCTACGATTGATCGAGAGCTGTGCTAATAACCAACGCAGGTGCTACCTGAAATTACCTAATAATGGTGGTACTGCCACTCTCGGCCAGTAACTTTGTAATTTGTGGCGCGTTCACGCCTTTATCCTCTCGAACATTGTCGTCTGAAGTGCATCCCTGGCATTATAAGCACTCGAATTAGTCAAGCCTGAAATTTCCATTAATTAATTGCCCTCAGTCATAAATGTTGATGATACACTTTTCTCTTGATCTTGGTATCAAACAAGACGATCAAAAGATATCGTTCAGGAATATATATTTAAATGAAAAGTATAATGCAACCGCATTAACGCTTCTTTAATTCGCTCGAAAGATGATATTGATAAGATGATAAGATGCTAATTAAAAAATGATCATCCCACCATATATTACTTCGAAAATATTAATTCAATCATTGCGTTGAATGGTACATTTTTTAATTCTCTCTTTTATATTATAATATTCTACGTGCAATTTTAATTCATTAATAATCAGTGTGAACGCGCAATAATTTTTTATTACAATTAATCACGAATTGTGGTAAAAGATACTTATTAATTGGTAGTGTAATATTATAATATTTACATATATGATAATATACAGTGAGTGTAAAAAGTATTCGTAGAGCAGCGAATTTTAACAAAAACCTCGTAGAACTTTATCCGTTTAAAGTACTTTAACAAACAAGTCGTGACTGTCATAAAAAGAAATATGATTTATCCATATTTTTACATGGAAAGAATCCCAGTTTGTTTTATGCGGAAACAAAGTTCTACGAGGTGCTTGTTAAAAGTCGGTGCTGTACGAATACTTTTTACACTCGCTGTAGATGTATATTCTCTTAAGACGAAACAGGTCCACGTTCCTCGAATAACTACAGGAATTAACCCTTTCGCCCCTGAACCCGCGCCGAAAAGTGTGCACATTGCGTCGATAGTCTTCGGTGTTCGCCGGTGACGCCGGATATATCCGGCACTCGTACACACAGGTCATCAAATGGATGCCGGATATATATGGCACCCGTAACGAAAGGGTTAAGAATCGGAAAGTAATTAGCTATTTTTCGACTTCATCTCCCGTCCTTTCATTCTTCGTATATCGAAGATCTCTCAATCGATTGATCGAGAGAGTGGATATCGCGAGGCACTTCCTTAATACAATTCCCAGTTCGCCGACGATCTAATGATACGGGGAATTACGTAATTATTAGAAGCCGCGCGTCGACACCGGAGTCAATGAGATTCAGATCAGCCGTAGAGTCGAGATAAGCGCTGGCACGACCCGTAATTACGTAATGACGCGTACCACCTCGGCGAATCGACGAGCTGCGTAACTTTCAGAGTGCACCCATGAATATGCAATGTCGAATATTTACGTCAGAATGACTCCCCATAAGCAAATGTATAGCCGAGGAAAAATAGGGTGGAGAACGGGTAGATTAAATGCCATATTGCTAGGAAATTGCACACTGATTATTCTAATTTATATTGAACATTATTGGATTAGTATTTTAATTCAATAATCCGTAAGTTCTTCGAAGAAACGAATCTAAACGAAAGTACATTACTTGGAAGCAGTAACGAAATCATTACTTAAACCCACCGAAAAGGTGACAATCGTTGCGCGTACTTTTATAATTATTATTCAAATGAAAGAATGAAATGAAATGAAAGATACGGATAGGTGATTACGTGATTTCAAATTTACATTCGAATTCGAAGATTGATTTAAAGGAATGATAACACGGTTGCATTCAATTTTTCATTCAAATACATATTTATGAATAAGATATTTACATCGTACCATTTTATACGATGATCAAAAGGAACGCGTATCACGATAGGAATTAATTAAACGATTTATACTCTTATAATTGGAGATAATAATTACTACGAGGGAAATTTGTGAACCTCGAAAAATGGCAGAAAAAATAGAAACGACTAGAATCGAAATCAATTATATCGTAGATTTAATTAATTTATTGAGGGCAACGGTGCATGTTCTCACTGCTTTGATCATTTTTATCACGTATTAATCGTAACGCCGTGTCTTTTTTTCTCGATTCTTTTCGATGCGAGAGCAAGTACGATCAGAAGTAAACTTAAATTAATTAACGATAAAAACACGAAGTCTGAGCTTAATTAGTACTGCCCGGAGTGTTTCGTGCGAGGACGCTGATTAAGTATAACGGTCTTAAACTACATCTTGCGTCCACTCTAATTAATTAACTTTTACGGCGGATCCAACTACGACTTAAACTCGTCAGCCGATTGCGGACAGCGCGATCTCGATCTCATGTTTTATTGCTAGAAATAACCAACACAAATGATACATATCCTTTATTGTTAAAAATGTGATGCCAATAATTCAATCACTCTCAGAATCAGTTTAAAAAACGACCATATTTTGCGAAAAAGTATAACGAAGTTAAATACAACTTATTTACTTTAAAAATAACTAAAAGATCACGAAAATCATGGAATTTCGATGTTCTACGAAATAAAAGATGTACACTACCGGCCATAAGTTTGGGATCGCTTGCTTTGTCATCATTCTAAAGTTTACTTTAAACGGATATACCCAAAGAAAAGTATCCGATTTCATTTTATAGACAAGATATTTAATAATTTGCTTAACGATAGTAAGTGATCCCAAACTTATGGCCGGTAGTGTATACGTGAATTCTCGGCTACGAATGATTCGTGAAACGACTAGCAAACGCGAAGTATCATAAATCGCAGAAGACATTCGAGAGGCTCGCTTACATTTACTTAAACGTTTTCTCGCTCACGATCGCGGATGTGTAAGTGGCGAGAAGAGTCGTAACGAAATTAAACTTTCGCGGGAAAGCCGAGTCGGTGCCGGCATCACGGGCTAAACACGTGTAAAAGGAGAAATCTGCGTTGAAGCGGTTGCTTGATAGAGCAATTTCAACTTTCTCGACGATACAGTAAACTGTTGAACTAAACGGGACGAGAATGGGTACGAAGTATTCCTGGCTCTTGCAACTGGAAAGTGCACCCAATCCACGTGCCATGATCGACGGATCGATGCTTCAAAATCATTTCCAACTTTATCCTGCGAAATTTCATTATCGTGCACGTTCGAACTGTTCGCATCCGTAAAAAAACTCCCGGGGAGTTAACAAAGGAAAAAAGTCATGCCATTGAAATAAATACATTCCGCGAACTCGTAGATGCAAAATAACTGAATTTCAATGAGATTTTACCTTCGCGATATTAATTACATTATTCGTTTTATAAGATACAGTACCTCATTAATGAACAGTTTTATCAAAGGGCATATACTGATACCTTTTACTTTGATATTATTAAAATGATGTGCGAAGTAATTAATTAATATAATCTAATATTCGTAGCTACCGATGCCAATAAATGAATTCGACATTCTTTGAATATCTTGCGAGCTTCGTCACGGTGAACGTAATATTACGCGACACTGAGGTCAAATGTATTTTCTCCGCAGATGACCAATATTTTTCTGCGTATTCGACAGGTCGTTCTTATTAGATCAGCATCGACATCATACAGGACAGTTATTTTCATAAACTCACGTCAGAACATTTCCATACGCTTCGTCTTTTCACATGATAAATTCTCGAGAGGAATCTCCATGTAAATACCGAGGTAGCTCCAGTTGTCATTTGCATTCGTAGCGAACTTATTTTCGATATATAAATTCTGTGAAGGTATACGTTCCATGGTAGTCCAATTCCATCGTATCTTCGTACGCTTACAATTTTACATTTCTGTATTTCTACTCTTGTAAGCACGGCTACCATGTATTGGATGTATCTTCATAAAGTTTTAATGCACGGAAGCTTGCGGGGGGAGGACGATAAGCGGAATCGACTGACAAAATCATACGCGATTGATAATCATCACCCATCGAAGAATATCAATAGTAAGGAGGAGCTTTTTTACGAACTTCAGCCCGAGGCACTTGTTCTTTTCTTTTCCCCCTTTCTTTCATTTCTGACGTAGAGATCGAAGATGAAGTCATAAATTCAATTATTTCCTGATGAAAAGCGCGCTGGGGTTTCGCGAGTGTCGGAGAATATTCTCCATAAATATCCATTCCGAGGAACAAGTCGGAGGTATAAAGAACTTCAGAACCAATGGAATTCTTCTTAACTGACACCGAGACACTTTTCACCTAACTCGCTACTCGATGTTCTATCATCATAATTGAATGAAATCGCATTACCTCTTCTATCCAATTACGAAGAATATCGAATTCCAAATATTCCACTTCGATATAACGCAATCAGAGATAAGGAATAAGTTGATGTTCATAAATGAATAGATAATTAACACTGGAACTATCGTACATATACTCACTTATTTACTTATTTATTTATATATAAATTATGGCTGGAGGATTGACGTTAATTAATGAACTAAATTATTCACGTTATATATAGCAAATAAAACCATATAAAATCTCAATCAATTCGCCGTGACATATTCGAATAATTTAATTAAAAATGGCACTAGTCACTAGTCACTTTGACACTCTTGGTAGTTCTATTGTTAATATTCGATTAAAATTCGCGAATGATAATACGTGACTTATAGAATGATTTACGTAGCAATGACAAATTTTTCGAGGAAATATAAATGTTACTGACGTAACTTATTTCGTGGAGGAAGAATGTCGCGGAAAATAATAAATCACTTTATGACAGCTCGACGTCAGATTTACCGATAATAATGGATTGGCAGACAGCTACAAGAAGTAATGGTGGTAGCAACAAATTTCTCTGGATAACAATTGAAACGGTTTGATAAAATGGAGTAGGTACCTGAACGATTTACCGAGAAATCACGTAGACATATAAATTCTGTGCTTAGGTAAAATACTCGTAGATCGAATGTAAAAGCATCTTACGTCTGTTGGCCTCATGCATAAATGCATTGCTCACATTGTCAGACGCTGATACACGTAGTTGTCACGTGCCGGTGACATTGCGCACTGCATTCGTAACTGCGATCTAACAAAAGCCACTTCGAAAACCGATATTATGTAACACGAATTATAAATAAGATCTCTTCTTATTAAAATTGACGTGTACGAGATGTTTCACTTTGGAACGTTTGTCGTTTGTGAATGAGATTTTTCAACGCGATTTTGAGGAGACTTAATATAAACACAACTAATTCTACAGGTTTTTCACTTCAAGTGAAACCTTTTGCAGATCATACTCACTTTACATGGGATTTGATTTTTGTTACAATAACTGGCGAAAACAAATCTGTAGAGAAGCTTGATTTGCAAATTGGTGAATTTGATCTGTGAAAGGGTGAATTTGATTTTGGAATATGTTGTCGAATTGATACGCACCGTAAAACCGATGCCAACTGTGGCTGCGAAGTTTCCAGTTTGAAAGCTTCCGGTGTCGAACTGGACCAATAGTGAAGTCTTGCCAACTCCACTGTCGCCAAGAAGAATTGTCTGCAAACAAAAGCCACGATCAATTCCCGATAACCGTACTCTTAGAAAAAAGAAATCCGATCTCCGACAAATATTATCCTTTTCGAGGGATAATTGCGGAAAGTCTTTCTGTACATAATAATGAAAATTTTAGTTATCTCTTTCTTTCGGCCTCCGAACCGTCATATATTTAAAAACTGGATCAATAAAGAAAACAAAGGAGGTTCGTTCGCAAAATTTGTGAGTCGGGGGGGCGAAGCGGAAGAAATAAGAGACGGATTTTATGAAACAAAGGATACAAAGGAGGTTTATTGTCAGTGTCGTGTATTCCCGTAAATATCAGTGAACAATGAGTTAAATGGCAGCAGTTCTTCAGGGTCTCCCCTGTTCGGTTCACCTTGGCCGATGACGCCCACACCAGGTATAAAGGTGGTATATATATACCTGGGGTACCGCAGGTGCCATCCTCTCTCGTAATGTAATAATCTGCCGCGTGGCCAGGTCAAACGATTATTGCCTGGCTACAGGTGTCACTATCGGGGACAGGAAACTTCGAGCAACAAAGTTGACTGCCGACCACAAACTTTTATGGGGCCACACACAGCGAGAGAACTTGCAGTTTATTGTTCGGAAACGGGAATGCTTACGCGATCTAAAGATACTCGTTACAAACAGAATTGTGTCTAACGTAACAATTGTAAGATGTAAACATAACATAAGATTAATCAGGTTTTTATGCTGATTATTAAATTCCATTTTAGAAGCAAATTAGCAATAAGCACATGGTATTGAAGTTTTAAGTACCTCCTTAGGGTCATTTTTATATTCCTTGCATAATTTGTGGAGAGATAAGTGTGAAGTCGTTATTTTAATTATTGGTAGAATGCAATTTTAAGAAGACACGTTTGATAAGAGATGATTAAAATAACCGGAACTGATGTGTAGAACAAGTTTCTCTCTATTTGAGGAAACAAGATGTAATTCACGGTTGGCCGAACTCATAACCATAATTAAATTACATTTTAACGAATAACACCTGCATCATGCGAATTCAGGTACACCCTACATATTTTCCTTTTAAGTAATGCAGGTGGAAGCAGTACTTATAATGTAATAATTTAACAACTGCCCGCAGTCAGACAGTAAATGGTTGCCACAGGATGAGAATCATTTGCTTTTATTGCCACGTTTGTCGAATAATATCGCATAATAATAATACTAATGCAACTAAGCGTTCATCAATGTTAACTTATTTTAATTTTGGCTCAACTTGAATATCTTTTAGTCGTCACTCTTCCTACGGTCCATCTTTGTGTTTCACATTTTAATATTTATTTTCTAATAATAGGACGATTCAGCTTTGTGTTTCACAGTTTAGCGTTTATTCTCCAGTGTTTATTTTCTAATAAACGCTAAAATGAAACACAAAGCTTGATTCTAGGAAAGACGTAAAGTGAAACGGTTCTCTGTTGAGATAAAATTAAAGATAAAATTAACATTATTCTTCAGTATTTATTTTCTAATTAACCCTAAAATAGGAAACCAAAGATTAACCGTCCCAATCGTTATTAGAAAATAAACATTTAATTACGTCTATTACGGGGAAGAACATATCATGTTCCGCAGTACGATTAAAAAATTGACATATCATGTACACTATATAAAAATGTTAAAAAAATGAAGTTACTCGTAAAGGTATTGAATTCTATTTAACGCTTCGTTTCCTCGGAAAAAAATGCTATCTCTTCCAGTGTCTGCTATCGGCCTCGTTTATCCTTCCGGAACAAGTGCCTCACGAAACGCCGACCTCTCCTTGTATTGCCGACATCTTTTTTCTCATTTCCTGGACAGACGTCGAGCATTTTTTTCTGGACAAGAAAAAGCTTCCGATTCTGACGAGCATTAAGAACGACGGGGTGTCACGAAATGTAGTTTCTTTCGCAAACGAAGCGATTAGTCTTTCGTACTCTAAGAGAGAGCCAACGAAAAGATTAAGTATGTTTTTTCGTGAGTGTACCAACTGTCTGCTAACCCAAGTGAATCTTTTTTAATAACAACACAAAGTAAATCATATTCAATTGCTAAATATCTAAGCTTCCATATTAATGACGATACATGAAGGTGTTAAAAATATAATTAAAATATTTATTAGATGTAAATATTACTACACTCGGGAAACAAGGGAGACAGGGAAGGGAGAGAAAGACGTAACGGTAGAAAGAAAAACAGAAACAATATTTTCTCCACATATTTATATTTCCCTACGATACAGCGAAGATCATCGAGATCAGCTTCCCGCTTAAGTGATATAATCAATCATTCATTTTAATCTTCGATAAATCATACTCCGAGAGGTTCACACCGAAAAATCAAGCCAGGACTTCTCCGAAAACGAGAGAACGAGTCGGGCGAGTCGAGAAAAAATATCCTAATTTAGCATCCATCCGAAGGGTCTGCTATCAGAGCAGAGGTAAAAGGGAAAAGATCCGTCTTCCGGTGGTTCGCGAAGACTCGTCGCGTCGCCCGTAGGATTTATATTCCCGGAGCTCGAGGCGGCGTCCCCTTCGCGGTGAATTTCCATTGAAAGATTCGCAGGACCCCCAGGGGGTGGTCGTGACGAGTGTCGGCGAATGTGTCGGCCTCAGGGGCGGAGAAACTTAATTCACTGCCCTCCCTTCTCTTTCTCTCTCTTTCTCTCTTCCTCTCCCTCTTCCTCCTTTCTCTTGTCCCTTGCTCTCTCGTTCTTTCTACTGGTACCCATCTCTCCCTCGTCCCCTCGCTCGCAATCTCCCTTCTTCCCTCTCTCTCCCTCTCTCTTGTTCACGGAGTGTGGAGAAAAAGAGAGAGGCTCACCTTTTGTTCCCTTCGCTTCACCCTAGCAAGAGTCTCTTCTTTTGATCGTGCCGTGACTAAATTCTATTGCCGCCACGCCGGCGATCGCGAGCTACTGGAAGCGACCTGGATAAACGGGTAATAATGCCAGGCGTTTTCTCCGTGCCACTTTTCCCTGTATTTATTCACCGGCTGTTCTTAATGCGAATCACTAACCACGTTCTTAACTTTCGTGTTCCTCGGGTATCGCTCGCGCCTTACCTTCGTGTCCGGAGATTACTGGGACTTGTATACGAAGGTGTATTGTACTTAATAGGTAGCTGAACAGACTTTTATGCACGTTATTAAAACACGATACTAATGAGTATTAATTATAAGGATATTAAATTAAATTAACCTCGGTTAAGTCTTTACTTAAGCGCGTTACAGTTTATCACTTGTCGTAGTAATACAAGAGAATCTAACCAATATAATAACACTCTAATATTTATTACTCGAAATCTTTATCGATTGAATAATTGGTGAACATAATTTACAGAATATTAATAACTTGCAGATGTTATCACTAAACTACCAAAGTAGTCAAAATTACTTGCTTGCAAGTTTTAATAGAATTATTCAAATATACAGTGGTGAATTTCTATATAAATAAAGGTATAAGTAATGTAATGTAACCGAGTACTGAGAATAGAGTTTTGCACGACCTTTTTTACACGATTCTGTTGGACGTTATCCACCGTGTAAAAAGAGTCTCTGGTGTATATGTTCGGTAATTCTAGTGTTAAGTACAATATTGGCGGAAGCAGAAAATATGTCTGGATAAGTATCACTTCGATTATGATAGGCTCAATGAAAATCTTATATTATTATGCTGATCACAAAGGATATTAAATCAAAGAATACAGCGATATCAATCTGCGTCGTAACTCGTAAGCACCTCATTTTCTGTATCGTTGGCATTAACGCGAACGAGTATGAATTAGTGTCTACTCGACGAGAAAGAGGCTGGCGCGCTGGCATATACTACTTGAAACGAACAATCGTTATTTATGTGTCTTTATCGATCACGGTGAATTTATCGTGCTCCATAAAGCCAACCCGCGATCGTTTCTTGCCATACATTCGTTCCCCGAGGCTGTTACGGTAACGTCATCGGATTAACGATCCCGTCCAATCATTCCTGATTAGTCCGCGATTCGGCGCATCTCCATCGTCCTTTTTCACTCGCGGTTAAGTGAATGAACGTAAACAGACTGGCATTCGTGCATATTAAAGATTACGCTATCGCGAAGCGTACGACGTATTCAATTAATTCTAATTATTATTAGCTCTAGTTTATCCCTTTATCTGTTCAAAACGCCGTATTCTATTTACGGAGCATAATTGTTCTTGTTAAATATGAACGATAACTATAATTGAGCTGTTTACGATGAAAGTGGGGTAATTCTATTATTCAAACAGAGTGGATTTCATATTGTTTCTGATAACCTTGAATGCTTTCCGTTGTCGTTTCTTACGGTATTTCCGGATCACCGATATTTTGTACAAAGTAAGAAATATTATTGTATAATCAGGTAATCTATTTTACCTAATTATACATGAGATACCTTCCATAATTGGTAAAAACTCCGAAAGCTATTCGCATAATTCATAAAATGTTTTGTGTATTATCTCAATTAAAGGATATAATTAAGTGGCTTATTTCTTACGGGACACTTTATATATTCCGAATCTGATTGGTATTTAACTTGTACCACGATAAGCTACTTAAAGTGCATTAATTCCATTGTCGTTTAAAATTTATTTTTCGAACGAAATTGGAGATCTTCTGAAGGTTTCAGGGAATAGAAGTCGCGTTAAGAAAGGCGATTACATAGCCGACGTGACAATACCGGACGTGCATATGTACTGGCTGCATTATAATTTGCTTTGTGTGCTCGCGTGCATTTATGCGCGTGATCGTGACCAAACGCATGTGCATGCACGTGCGTCATTGAACGTACCGTACGTACGAAAACGCACGAGATATCGCGATACGTTTACCATGTGTACCACTGTTTGCGGAATTGTTCCCGTAATTCCACTGTGTATCAATTATCAGCTAAACAATATTTCCTGAGTGAAATGTGATTCTAACTACCATTCTATGTGTTGATACCAGATGTGTTAATATGCAATAAAAAGTGTCCATGTATCTTCTAACTTAAGAATTACAAGGAATCCTTGGTATTCTGGAAGAGCATTTTAATTACGCGTACATTTTTGGGTTCGTTCATAAATTATAATGGAATTAATATTACAATGGATATTTCAGTTGAGGGGGCTGGTATCACTCAGATTTATTTCAGGCATCCATGTTATTATTAATTACGAGTCATTATCTCTAATTAATCTCTGATTTCCCGCATCGGAGCCGGCGATAATTTGAAAAGCTGCTCGTTTCCTTCGCGCCGTCCCCGTTTGCGTTTATCGGTGGACGGCCACCGGTATCGCCGTAAGTCTCTCCTTCGTTCTCCCTTTTTTTTTTACTCTTTCCGTCGTTCTGCAGCGATTAGCATACGAATGTACACGACCTTGTCGCGCCATTGGACGCCGCCAGCACGAAAAGCCGTATTGTGCGCTCGTACACGAGCGTGTCCAAACGTCGCCGCACATGGAAATGCAACCGAGCGAGTCAACCAGTCCAAGAACTTCCTCTAAGTCCACGTAATTCACTTTCTAAAAAGACACGCTGCATCGAAGCACGTGGAAGTTCTTTAGTTTTCGGGAATGAAGTCGAAACTTCATTTTTCGCGCGTGGAACGAAGATGTTTTTCAACTTTGAAGTATATGAAATATGACTAGATAGAATGCTTATCGGTTAATTATTATTCCGATGTCTTCTACGTAATAAAATACCATTATCGCGTATATTCGCGATTCGCGAATCAACCGCAAATTACACAGATTTATTTCAGGCATCCGTAATTGAGAGTTATTATCTCTAAATAATTTCTGATTTCTGATTCGATAAAAACTACGCGATTTAATAATTGAGTTAAGATTGTCGATGGAATGTTTTTCGGAGCACTTTATAACAGAACGGATCATCGTTCGTTCGCGGTTCTTCATTCTCCTTCACAATGAAATTTAATTTTTCGTCGGACTCGGCGTTTCTTTCACATTGGTCGGTAAGCTTAGGAAATGATTTTATTCCGCGGAATTATAAATTACGATGCATCCTCTATGTATTATGGATTGGATGTCAAAATAGGTCGTTTAATTCGTTGAAGTGCATAAAACGCCGAGCGGAAATTGCTTATTCCTTCTGTAATTCGAGAGAAACGGATATCATGAATATGATAACAGCAATACGTAGAAGCCCGGACAATGCGTGGTTAATAGTGCAGGTTGGTTGCGCAAGTACGTGTGATATTTACACGGTTCCTCCAGCGAATCCACAATACGAGACACGCATACTGCATACGTGCGAACAGAAATGCAAATTCTCCGAGTATTCCGAGCAAAGCACATCCAAACATATCGCCATCTATTTGCTGTCACCTTTTTAAACAATTTACATGCGATTAGCCACACCTATTTCTATCTTTCGGGGGGCTCAAAAGTACGACGTTATTCGAAGTAACTCGTTTCAATCGAAATTTTATTTCACTTTAATATCCTCAACAAAATTATCCACCAATAATTGATGCAAAGTGGCTTTAATACTAGAACTACCGAAACAATCAAGATATAATAACTAGTCATTAATTTTTAATAGAATTATTCAAATAACCAACGGTGGTTTGTATGAGATTTCATGTAGCTTGTTTTGTGTACATAACGTGTATAATTGAATTCATCAATTAAATTCCACAATTTATGTACAATACAAATAAATGCAAAAATATAAGCAAGTATGTAAGTGCAAGCATTCGATAGTGTTAATATGCGAGATATATTACGATGTAATATATTAAAGCAGTATTTTATACATTCGAGGTAATTATCAGGGATAATAGACAACAATTACTTTGAATATTGTTTTGTACATGACTTTGCGTCAAATTAACAAATGTTTGAGGATATCCATGTCAGTGGATTTGTGGTAGAAAAACGAACACTACGAGGCATGACGGATAGGCTCGCGAAGTCCGTTTTTTCGTCGGGCGCAGTTGAGCGTTTATCAATTTACAATTCCCAGTTCGGGGAGTCCTTGTCTGGAATATCAATCGGATGCGTGCGCGAAAAACGCGGCTTGAATCCTCCATTCGTTCATTCGAGACCTCGGGTTCACGATAAAAGGCGAATCAACCTTTCGATCCAGTACTACGGAACCATCCAAAGCAAAATATCCTCGTAAAAAGGATTATGAACGAAATAATCTCTCGAATTTATGAACCATTATTATAACGATGCGTACTAAACACCGCTGGTTCAGCCGTTCACCAGTTCTTGATCTTTCGTACATCGACATACACTACCCCTGGTACCAGTATGAATTAATATAAATTTATTAATTAAAACTGTTCAATATTCAATCAAAGATTCAAATAAATTCTGTATTCAACGAGACACCCCATATTTTATAAATCAATTTTATTTTTTATATGTACCAACCTTGATACAAGTATGAATCAATATAAATTCGTTAATTGGAGATTTTCAATATTCAATCAAAGGTTAAATTGAACACTGTATTCAACATAACACCTAACATTTTATAAATCAATTTTATCGTTGATAGCTTATACGAGGAAATCAGTATTTTTCGAATATGAGGTTCATTTAAGAATGTAAAATGGCGATGGGATGATGTGGAATCCATGTTTTTGCCCAATTGACCGCATTCCCCATTATCGTAAGAAGTAACGTGGAACAAAAAACCCCAGGGGAAACTCTCACGAAGATCTCTGCGACGAGCTTCAGATACTTTAATCGCACGGGAGGATCTGCAATCTGTGAAACGCTTCCCTTATCGTGAATCTGTCGTGCATTTCCGGAGATCGTTCACCGTAGAATGCTCGTCATTCATTAGTAGATCGCCGACATACGTGATATTCACATCTTACATCTTTTCCTATCTTACTAATTACATTACTCTCAGGCTATATTCAAAAACGTTGCCTATTCGTTATTAATATTTATGCTTGTACAAATTTCAAACTTATGAGAGGAATAATTGTAATTTAATTCGTAACATTCGAGATAAGCGTAGATTCGAATAACTCTCCCTGATTAGTAGACTAAACCGCACGCCGCAAGTCAGACACCAGAAATACTGAAAACTCGAAGATGATTTTGCAGGCAGTAAAACAAAACGTAAGATCTTTGTAAGTTCTTGCGATGGACGATGATTCTAACTCTTCTTTCTCTGACGGCAGTTGGTTTTGTTCGCTGGTTCGGCTTTGCTCGTCTTCCTCCATTACCACGAGGCCGCTAACTCAATTTGTATGCGACTGTGCGAGTCTGCCAGATGCACGACCGCTTAAGGTCACCAACGCTCTCTAGCCGAGTTCTTTTTCCTCTCCTCTCCTCTCCTCTCCTCTCCTCTCCTCGTCTCTCTTCACTTCTCTCTTCCCCTGTTCCGCGCGGAAAAAACGCACTTGATCCAACCATTTCTTCTTTTCCACCGCGATGAATAATGAACTCGCGACCCGGCCATTACTTATTATTTCGTACTAATTACACAGACGTGCTTGTGAATTCGCCCGGCGCTTTAAGAGCGCGTTATAAAGGAAGGAAGAGTAACCGTGGTGCAAGGAACTGAATCGTAAATATGGAGTTCATAGTTCCTTACTCGCCAGCAGTATTTTCCGCGATTCAATAATTGGAGTATAAAAATGGTTTAATGAAATATCATTTATCGTGTCAGAGAGCACTGATTTTTATTACACTTACGCGTTCAAGGTTTATTTGTATATATAAAAGGGGTTTACTTGTAGATTTCTGTAGCAACATCGCACGGCTTACGTATTATGATGCCGCCAATTGTGTCCTTAATCCTCCTACGTTGTCCCGTTTATACTATAGTGAATTCCTTGTCTCCTTCGGGATATTGCAAAGCACCCTATTCATGGGATCAGCCGCATCGTGAACATTTACTATACTCAACTTTAGAAGAAATATGTCTCAAGCACACAAAACATTTTAGATCGTTCTTAAGTCTATTTTGAGTCGATAGAAGCAAAAGATAATTTTTTGGTGAGAAAAGAGATTGATATAACGATCAATACAAAATTGTATATTTAAAGTATAATCGTGACATGTGTTTATCTTAGAATATACGAGCCGGTGAAAGTTTCGATTTACAGTGGAAGCGATTTGCAATATTTAAAACGAAGCATACGTCCCGCAGTACTTTTATTAACCATAACTTCTACCACAAACTAGTTTCGCGTTAATAACGAGAAGCCAACACTTATCGTTCCTGTAAATCACGTGAAATTTATCAGACATCCGATAAGAGGAGGTTTTGCCGGTCGCAAAAAAAAGCTGTAGAAAATACATAGCCACTTACTATAACGGGATCGAGATATCATTATTAAATATTTTTTTTCGTCAACCGGCTTGCTTGAAATTAATCGACACGAGGTAGGGTTATCGGGCAAGGAAATCATTTTCACTTTGTTCGATCAAGAATTGGTCGCTTTTTCTTCCGTGATGGGGGATTTGCAAAAGTGAAAAGCCGGTTAGTTCAGCGAGGTCTTCAATTATCCCTTATAGGTGGTACGTAGCGAGTACTCGCGAGGTACTCGTACGCTCGAAAAAAAATGCAAGGCAAGAACCGGCTCGAGACGGTAGACCCCCTACCGGTTTTACTTCGCCCTTCCGAGCTGTACAGAGTAGCCGAGTTCCTCTTTGCCTTCTCTTCACTACTCCTAAGAACCATCTCGTTAATTGCCCTGACATCCCAAAAAGTTTCACGGTCCCCTTCATTCCTCCTATTCTTCCTAACACCCCTCTTACATAATATTCTTACGATCAAGTCAAATTGGAAATCATTTTCTACCTCGGACAATGATCTTATTTATTTTATTCCTCGGATTCAAGTTATTTCCATGCTACTTTGAATCCGACAATTAGAAAATTATCATTGACCATGAAGAGGTAAACACGAAACAATTGGTAGCAAATAAGAATATTGTATCTAATGTTCTACAAAAAATGCTCCATTTGCTCCATCAGTTACGTATAAGGGGGGGAGGGGGGGGGGGGGGGACCAAGCACAAAGCAAAAGATAGAAAAATAGAGGAACATGAATCGGTGGAGGAACTAATATCTCGCGGGGATGTCAGATAGCAAGGCGAGACTCGAAACGTCGACGGTGGAAGAGAAATGGAAGAGAAGGGAGAAAGAAATGGACCTTGATTCGAGGAAGAAAAACGAGGTAAATCGAGCAAGAAAGAGAACTCCCAGGAGGTGGAGAAGACAAGGAAGAAAGAAAGAGAAGGAATGAGAGGGAAAGGGAACAGAGAATCGTCTTTGGGGCCGTACTACGGCTACTACGGACCTCAGGCATTTCCGATCATTATTCTACTGGCTTGCTATGAGAAGGAGGCGAGGGGGGAGGAGGAGGGCTGCTTGACCTTGCCACGAAGGCATGACTGACCTTGTTGGTCCCATATCCAAGGAACATTGTATTCTACCATTATGTAAATCAGCCTGTAACGAAAGTCAAACTTCTTTCAATGCCAAAGTGTTTTTTCCGATTTTCTTTATTCAGGGCTCTGGACTCTGACACTGAACCCTCGGATCATTTACAATGAAACACCGGTGCATAGAAAACGCATTATTCCACGGTTCGACACCCAAAAACAACGATATGGAAATAGCGTAATATGTTCAAAGTGCTTTAAACAATTTACTCGACCACTTTTCTAAGCAAGCATACAACGACTACTATCTGGTTCTTAAGAATGATCATATAATCGCCAATTTTATTAAACCTTAATGACTATTAAGGTTAAAAACTCATTTCACGAGAATTATGTTCGAATAATATTAAAAAACGTAGTGACTTATAACACTAATTTTGTGGAATTCATACGAACTATCAATAAGAACATATTGCCATGAACGTGATTCCTTGCGATGATAGCTTTTAAGGGTTAATATGGTGAAATGAAATTTGAATAACATAAATATATGTGCTATGGAAAACAGAAGTTATAGAAAATTCAAAGATGTCGGTATACACGATTCACACGCGAAAAGATTTTTCCGGATCTATACAAGTTTTCGTATATGCTCGATGTACTCGAGGATTTCAGAATTGAATTTCATAGAAAAACGAGATTAGTCGTGGTAACATCATGTTACATGTGCAAGGAATATTGGCTTACCTTATGCGCTTGGCCATCATCTTTCTCCTGGTCCTTCTTCAAGGTGCTCCTGACATTATTGAAGTCCCTCGATGTCCTGAAGGTACTGCCATAATTATCTTCTAACACTTCTGCTGGTGGTTTGTAGTCTCGATAACCAGTTGGCGAGGGTGTCGATGTCAATGGCTGCTCTGTTGCTGCCGGTGTAAGTCCGCCGGAAACAGCATTCGTGACAGCGAACGAATTGTCATCGTCCACCTCGAAGACGTCATCGTTGATACTGTCATCACCTGTCATAATCTACAAACCGAGTGCTTCCTGTATCAACCTGACACGACTTATTACAACAATTAATTTACAGTTAGTCATAAAAATATCATCTCAATTCCCGAAGGTATTCAGCCACTTTGCATAAATGAAAAATTAACGAAGAGTAATATAAAAACTGAAATTACGATCATAATCGCCTTATCACTAATAAACGAAGAGCTCGGAGTTTATGGATAACATCCAGTATGCTAATTTGACATAATACTTAATACCACGATCTAATTGTCTGATAAAGTGTCCGAGGGATATAAGGAATTATGAAAGCGCAGTTCCTTGGGTAGTAAAAAAGGAGGAATATTGGGATTTCCGTAGAGAAATAGGTCTACCGATCGAATACCGCGTTCCCTCGTACGGGTATCCAGTCCGTTAATATTTTATTATAATTCCAAGGCCGTTCTTCGATCGGCCACGAAACTGCATCGGGAGTGTACAGTGAAGAAATGCTCAAGGTATACCAGCCCACGATAATTCTCCGCAAAACGAGACCCGCCTGTCGCATTATCAAAGCTACCGAGAAAACCAGTTCGAAGAAGCACACCGTCCGCCACTGCGAACGCTGAAATAACTGTCCTTCGATCGGCCGACATCTCCATCGAAAGAACGTGCCGTAATACTACGGCCTTGTAGCACTTAAAGCCAATTAGTAAGTCCTCGGTATGGCAACGACTTCGATATGGCTACTAATTCCGAAAGTACTAGTGAATCTTCGTAAAACCTAGCCAAGAATCGTTCGGGAACTCCATAGATAAGAGATTCCACGAGATAAGGTATCATGGTTATCAATATTCCAGCTTCCGTTCGAAATCTTTTACTAAACTTTTACTAAACTGGGCAGCCATTGCTTAAGAGAATTCAGACTTAAATATTGAAAATGATCATATTTATATTGAGGTTTATATTCGCTTTGATAATATGTATAGTCGTGGGGTTAGACATATGTAGAATGTGTAGTGTTAATTTGGCTTGAAGATACGAAGAGAGAGGGTAGACATGTTTTCTGTTGAAATATGCAAATGTGACTTCGAAGGCTTTCTCGGGGCGAAAAAGAGATTATAATGGATTTCTTGGCTGCTTCTCGATAGAAAGGTGACTATAAATCATATATGCCTGTCAAAACTTATTTCGGAGGGAAGATATCGATTCAACGGAGTAATTGCAAATTTTCCACGCGCGTAACGATCAAGATTGTGGTTGTAGTTCAATTAATTATTATTTGTTCGATCGAATTGTCTTTTAGTTTATTTCTGCTGTACTCAAGATAAATTTAATAAGATATACCTATATAAATAGATTATATACGTATATTATGTGCTATATAAATATAAATATATGTATATCATAACAGTTTTGATTTCGTCAAAATACTAAGAACTGTTCATTAATTGGTTACTATTCGTTCAATGAACATTATTATATATTCTATTCGAATGATAAATTAACAAACATAACTATCCGTAAACTGGGGATTTTGATTTTACGAAGTCCAGTGAATTTGTTGGGGAATTGCAATTTTCGACTGTAACCGAGAAAATTCAATTTCCGGTATGGAGTCCAGAATGAAACTCGGTCATCTATTGAATAGAGAATTCATTACAGGTTCAACGCATCCAATGTCCCGTTCGCTCTGCGAATTCATATATTTTCAACGTTCTCTTCGAGTACAATTTACGAGATTCAGCGTTTGTTAACCGAGGAATACGGTCTTTTTAATTGCAAGCGTTTCTCCAGAATTACTACCAATATTCCCAGATTGAAAACAGAATTCAATCGGAGATAGAATTAAACCCGGACGTTATTTTCCCTGACTAACAAAATTACCTTACTACAATCACGATCATCGACATTCACTTGTCTTACAAATTATTAAATCATAATTGTTTTCGGCAGAGGTTAATAATAACTAATAATAGAACAACAGTGTGGCCAAGAAATATCAGTAAACTTGGAACATCACGAAATGGTTTCTTTTCATTTGCAAATCATTCTTATTTCTGTAATTGTTCGGTTTGTGGACATTAAATTCAAATTCATTAGTTTATTAAGTCGGTGATCGAGCATCTTTTTATCATTTTTCTAAACGATTTTTCTGAATTCTTTGATCTCATTTCCGATTTTTTTGAAATCATTTTTCAATGCCATGAGACGTTATTGTAAATTCATCATAAGAGGTTTAATTAGTTTATTAACGAGCGGTGTTTTATAACCAAAATAACGGACGACGTCAGCCTTCTAATTCACCAATTACGTGGAATAAATATCGTTGAATACGTTTTATGGTAATCAAAGTGGTATATTTAATGGTGGAAGCATGTCAATCATCGGCACGCAATATCGAAAATGATGAAAGAGGTGGCATTCGAACGAGGTGATGCCAACATTACGGGAATGAAGAACCGTGGAGGGCCGTGAATTTACTTCCCTTTCAGATGAGCCGGTACGTCTGCCCACCATTTCACTTTACCCTCCAGACCGCCCCATGTTTCCCCATGTTGGAACCAAGGGTAGTCCCTCCCCTAGTCGCTACAAACGACACTCGTACCCCATGAATTTATCACGCTGATCCTGATAGCGTCGAAGTACCAATTAGGTACACCCTGTAAAGTGAGAAATCACAATCATCCCCAAGAGAATAGCGTGCGCTCTCCCTCCCGAGGAATATTCTACAAAATAAACCGTGAATTCTGGAAGATATTTACGGAATTATCATCGAATGATGTCGTAAATAATGCTACGATATCACGTACCGCATAACAGTTTTTTCTTTCGTCAAAATAACACGAACAATAAAATGGACGCCAATTCATTATTTATTGCGCAATGTTACGTAACATGTCAAATTTCTATTACAATTTTTTATTGGGTTATTCAGATGCTAATAGAGTGTTGAGGGATGAAGAAGTTTATATTGAATATAAAAGTTCCTTGCTACTTCGAAAGTCTATCATTCGACGAATTATTATATTATATTATAGATTGATAATGAAACGGCATGAATATCGACAACCGCGGAGTCTCTTTGAATCTAGAAAATATGTGGATAAATTCTGCATGAAAGCACAGCATAAAAAAGGAACACAACATCCGGATCGTCGAATTGAACCGATTCCGAGAATCGAAAGGATCGACGGTAAACCCGCGACCAACGTAGAACTGTTGACTCTCGGAATACTTGCAGCACCGGTTTTCCATGCGTTACTCAATGACAACCCGGCAATGTAGTACCTGACGATAAAGTTACTTTCCATAATTGGGTTGCGAAATCACCCTTAAAACACCGTGACACTTCGAATTACGGAAGCCGCATTCTAAGGGCTGTCCATTTGTCCTAATCAGTTCCATAACTTAACACCCTGAATGCAGTGAGGTTCACAGGTGATCAACCATGCGAATATTATTCAAATTCGAATCAAATACATGTAATGTAATATTTGTAGAATTTCCAATATTTTTATTGGAATTTAGCAGGTTTTATCAATGTGTGATAATGCCGTGCAAACGTACCTGGTTCGGAAAATTCGGAACCAGGGATTTCAGTCTTTTTCGTTAAGCAATTCTTTGTATAAAAAACATATGATCGGCAACAAAGTACGAGGTCAATTATTCTTAATTAGAACCTCAAACAATCACCTCCAATTTTATTTATTTTTAATCTCTAAAAGATAAGAAATCTAATGAAAGATTGTTTAATATAAGAAATATATTTGTAGCCCCATAGCTCGTTCGATTGATGCCGTGCCGATCAATCGAATATAGTTTTTATTTCGTCGTTTATCAACGACGATGTTCTCGTTGATACGGTTGTAAAAAAATATCGGTGCATGAAAAATATGGCGGGAAATACTCGATCGTCCGGAAACGATGATAAAGGTCCCATTTTGGACATCGAATCTACGGCGCAATGTTAAACTCGCGGTTCACAAAACGCAAATTCCGTGGCCGGGGTATACGAAAAGCAGATGCCACGGTAGCAAGATGCAATTTTAGAGGTGAATGTGTATGTAATTCTCGACGTCTTGAAATTTTACGATCTCGTTTTATATCTCAGGGATTTCGAAATACACATCGACGACTTCCAACCCGAAAATCCATAGGTGCGATAAGTTTTTACGATGAATACGGAACCAATATGTAAATAAATCTTATCCTAGAAAATCTTACAAGTTCTCGATTTTAAACTACTTTCGACGTGTATTTTGACGTGTATGATCTGCGATATAAAACAATTTATAATAGATTTAAAAGATTTCCGGAGATTAGAAGACATTAATTTTATAAAAAGTTAACAGTTGGAACTATATATTCGTGTTAACAATATAAACATCATTTCATTCGCGTTCGCGCTTTGATTATTTGTATTATATTATTACCGGTTTCTTTCAAAGAACATTTACTATATAAAAAATTAGAATTCTTCGGAAAGAGAATGACTAACTTTGATTATTATTTATGAAATATTATATTAAAAAAATGGGGTGCGTACTCACGTTGAGCGACGCCGAGGCGGGAACGGTGACCATCGTAGGAACGTCATTGCTGCCACCCCTCATAATGTCCTTTTTAGAAAATTCACGTCACTCTTGAAGGATGTCACATTGGTTCCCTGTTAACATAAAAGCCGTCGAGATTTATTTTCCACTCGAGTTTTCTGTTGGGTTCAATTTTTATCAAGTCTTTCGTATAAATTGTATTACTACTAAATTTAAGTATTGCTAAGTGCTAAACGGTTATGTGAAATATTTAACGCACATATAAGCGTACAAACGTACCACCGTTCCATTAATAAATGATAAGTTTAAAATTATTAATATAAGTATTCCTAATTGTAAGTGCTTGAAATCGCTTTTCTTTCGTTGGCGCGTGAGCAGCGCTCCGCTTTCATAAACAGACCGCATGCGCCGCGGCAGTCCTCGTGGAATCACCGTATTGATAAGACGCGTGACAAATAGTTCTGCCGCTGCCTGACTTCCTGTTCTTCTTCTACGTGAGCAAAAATGTATTTCTTCTTCTCACCTCACTTTTGGTCTTCTTAATCTTCAAATCTATCGTCCCTTCAATTTAATGCCACTTTCGATGGCCACTTTTTCATGTTGTTATCAATAACTTGTAATAATAATGCAAGCATATACCACGAATAACGTCACTACTACAGTTACATTATAGCCTTCATTTTACTAAACTAAATATTAACTTCGCTAGCGAATTGTTACTGTAAATAGATGCATTCTGTATTTGCTGCTTCGTTGAACGACACGTATGATTTTAATTACGTCGAATTTCAAACGGTTTTAATGAACCATTATTTATGCAATGATACTACAAGAATATTTTACTTCCACGCCACGTTTCACGGCCGTTAGTTAATAAGAATAATTGAATCGTAATGCAGATGTACGAAAATGAATTTCGCTATTAATATTATCGTATACTCTCACATAATCTCAACGTTTTTTGTAGTAAAATTTTGTCGAGACTCCATTAGTGTGAGCATTAAATATGAACAATACTCTAACTACAATAATGGATGCGTAATTAATATTTGACGAAGTACGTAGTTTGCTTCGTCATCGGAGTGCTGAAGTGACCATTGCTATCATATTATTTATCACGCTTCCCGTGTTAAATATTATAATATATTCAAGTTTGTACAAAATCTAGTTTTGTACAGAAAGCGATTTTTATTCCGTAGTTAAATATATCCTAAATGTGTCGCACTTTAGTAGCATGATATTCCTTCGTGCCGCTCGAGTAACTTTGACTGTGTTTTCATAACATTGGCCGAGTCCTTTTGTTTACATGCGCACACTTGTTCTATCTGCACGTTCCTTTCGCTTGATTGACTCCTAGCGTTTCTACGTCGTGTGAAATTATTTAGCGACTGAATATTTCACGTACCATTACGGTTATATGGAATATTTAATGTACATATATGTAGGTGTAAAAACGTATCACCTTTTCATCATTTTTCATATTATTCATATTATTCATATGAGAATCATTCGTTACGAACATTACAAAGTTCATTACGAGAAATTAATATAAGAAGCATGAACTTCGGTAGAACAGGTGGTTCTTGATTTTACAATGAATAACTTAGAATTAATAAGTAATTCATCACAGCAAGACGAGCAACTTTTTCCTGCTGAATATATTAAATATAAGTGGGAAAGTATTACTTAAGTATTATTAATATTAGAGCATAAAACACTAAGTAAGACGAAGAGCAAAGGAAAGGCTGCATTTAATTCTTACTTAAATATATCGGACTCCACAAATAGGCAGATTATTTTCAGGTAGTTATTTATGTTAATCCTTTAATACCAAAAATCCGAAATATCGACTCCATGGTCTTCGGTAGAAATCCTCGGAGCCAATATTTTGGCTTCTCAAAATTTTGCATTTCTGCCCTGAAATATGTGGCAGACTGTATTTTTAGAACATTTTAAATAAATATCTGATTCTAATAAATATCTTCAAAAATTCATATCTGGCAAGGTATTTCTAGATGGTACGTGGAAAAATTGTAACGTACTAAAAGGGTTAAGTATCGCCGTCTAAATAAGAATTAATAGCCAAAGGAAGGTACTCGATGATAATTAATATCATCAGCTAGGGTTGGATTTAGAACAATAGACTCTAAATTTAACTTTAGCAACGATAATTTGCGAAATACCCAACGAACTCCCTCGAATAGAAATTATTATACATTACTATATAATAAGAATAGTTTAAGTTTAATAATATACTGCGATTTAATATTAAAAGTAACAAAAGTATAGTCATAAGAAACCACTGATAAGAGAACTTTTCGCTTTTCCGCGGAAAGTTCTCGTATCAGTTTTAGTTTTCTATAATTAATAGTGCATGGTATTTATTATATTTACAATTTTAAATGTGTATTGCGTTATATTCTAGAAAAAGTTGCTCGAATTTTATACTTTTACGGCAAAAAGTTGATAGCATACGATAGCTATAATTATAATTTTTGACAATATGCAACAATTCATACTGTTGAAAATTACATTTATAATTATCGTGTACTATGAATCTTTTTATTACCTCATCACTCGAATCCACGCTTGCCTCGAAGGTTACGAATAGAATTACAATTATAATAATTCATGCCTTATATATCATAATTCATTTCTTTCATAATTCTCGAGTTTTATACGTCCTAATTATAAATATATCGGACGGACTTAGTTTATTTTTTAATCGAAAGCATGCGCGGGATATTTTTTGGAAGAACTCCACGATTAACAAGCTAAAACTAAAGTTTATCGCGTTATGATGATCAAGTCGTTTCCCAAAGCATGCACACTTTAGTATAGAATTTCGGAATTTCACAAAGTAGCTTTCCAATCTAAGTAAAGCATCTCATCTGCGTAAAAGCTTGCAAGTTCCTAAGGACATTTTGAAAGATCGTTCAACTCCGTTGAAGTAGATTAGAATTATTTATGGAAGGACATGAAGTAGGTATGAAAAGTTTCAGTAAAAATAGATAGTTCCATAGTACAGGAAACTTGTGCAAATTGCATTTAAATTCTTTAACACCGGAACTACGAAAGCCGTTAAAATTACGTATCCTCGGAACGTAATAAAAAGTTCAAGTTTATAAGGTTTCATTTTCCGAGATATGAATAACATGAAATCATTTTCCAATTGTATAGATAATTACAAGGATATTATATACTAGTTATTATATTATATAAGAATGCATATTATAGATAAGGATGTTAAATATTAATATCAGTATTGTTGCTGATATTAAAATTATTGAACTCCGTTCACCGTTCAATTTTAACGTAAAGGTGAAATCTTGAGCATAATATTTGTTTATCAGCACTTTCCCAGATACGTCGAACCCATTATTAATATTATTTGTCACACACTGCAGTTGGCACAGATCACAATTATTGTATGATCTCCATAAGCCTACATGAAAATAGCACGATATACTTTATTATTATATACTGTTCACAAATTAATGACTCTGCTTTCCGCTTCAAGTTACGCAAAAATACTAAAGCATCCAGTTACCGAGAAATTATTATATTTTTGCGGAGATATCTCACGGATATACTATATTTGTTCCGTGCATTTCCGTGCTCGTTAAATAATTATCTTCCTGTTCCCTCTTTCCAACTTTGCATCTTTGCATCTTCCTGCTTCCAAGTAGAGAGAGTGATGTTCCCTTTCGGGTCGAGTAATTTTACGCTAATAAGCAAATCGTTTTTTCTCTTCAATTAACCGCTTATACGCCTCTTATTTTACATATCGATACCCCTAATATTTTATATTATCATTAAATTAAGATTTATTAATAAATGGTATTAGATGAAAGACATTCTGGATTAGATAAGATATCCGTTATTGGATTATATTATGTTTTCATTGCGTCGCAGCTTATTCTACTGATATAATATTCAAAATCCGTCTGTTTGAGACTTCCCTATAAGTCCTACTATGTTCGTCCAACCGGGATGAAATTTGATTTAATTACTTTTTAAGGTCCAACGGAAAGTATAAGCTACTTAATTCGTTTAAATAATAGCTACAAAGTAAGTTAAAAAATGTTCTTGCACACTTTGCCGTCGGCCATGCTTGACGAGGGAATATACTAGTAATACATAATTTACAAGTATATAAATTTATGACTTAGTCGATTCTATCACCTAAAGATTAATACCATGTATCCATAATGGTGTCCGTGAAGTAATTAGTCCAAGGAACAAATGCAAAGGCCGTCATCCTCATTCATATTTCCTTTTATTTATCCAATTTTAATGATATACAACCGGTAGTAGTATATAATATGCGAGTATCCGTCCTCCTGATGGATCTTTCCGAGGTCTTTTTCTTTTCTTTTCACCTCGTCTTCCTTCACTTACATGCAGATGCAGCCCGTCCTTTTTTTTCTCACTTGAGTTCTCGACCAATATGTAGCCGGTATCCACGTATACCTCGAGTACGCTCTATCTTCCTCTTCGTAATCCTCTAACGCAATAAAGGTATCTTTATCCTACCAATTTACGATCTCTACAATCAAGTAATCGCAAATTCTTCGGAGTGGCCTTACATACACATACCACCCCCAAAGAATTCCGTCTCTCTCTTACGCGTCGCTTTACCACAGAACTGCTCTCCATCTTTGTCACACCGCAACGGAAACCACCTCTTTGTTCCACTCACTTACTCCTCGTTGTACGATCCCACTTCCTCTCAAGCTCCGACTATTGTTCCCTTTCCATTGTTATACGCTTCATTCAGACCACACTTCGTCTCACTCGAGCTAAGTGTGTCTAAACTAAGTCGGTCTCTTTTTAAGGTCCCCCGTGTAAGGTATATTGTCCCTGTTCATCTAACATCGTTTTCTTGCCCCGACTCTCTTTCCTGCCGTAATAACGCGTGTCTCTATTTAACGTATACCTTTCTGGTGTATGTCCATCCTTCTTCCACTTAAAGAGATTCGATGGCGGTGTCTCTGTTACGTGAATCTATTCATCTCTTCCTCGCGATTCCTTCGTGGTATACGAAGTATAGGAAGAACGAGTTCTCTCTTTCTTTCTCTCTCTCTCTCTCTCTCTCTTGCACGGTCTCTGCGTGGCCCACCCACCGCAATAAGTTCCACCCGCCCACGTTACCTCTCACGCACTTCTGCCGCGCGATCATCCGTTGCGGATTGGAAAGCAGGCGCGTCGGTTATCTCTACACCCGATCTCATCTTCCCGTGGCGCGTTGCCGACGTAAAAGGGAGACACGGCCGATGGACCAAAGAACGCCAACAAAAATTCCCTCGGCAGCCGTACTTTTTATGCCTCCGAAAGTTAACGCGGCGTCGGTGCCAGCGGATCGCTTTGTAACGCTCTCTATTTATCGATTCTTTTTGCGCTCGAACTACCACGGGATTCTACCCTCGCGATGTATCATATCATTAATTAATTATCATGTAATTAATACGCATTCCTGGCGAACACGTGAGAGAGGAGTACACGGAACCGTTCTATCGCAAGAGAACGAATCAATTCTTGCTTCTGATTTATAATTAATTAGAGCCGTGTGAATCGAGCGAATTGTAATTCGATTGTACTTCCTTATTGCGAACACTTTTGCGTTCGATATTTTACGAGTATATTTCATGTGAGTCGAAAGACTGCGTTTTAAAGTCAGAGTTTTAGCAATTTCTTTTTTGATGCTAGTGTAACGTGTAGAGATTTTAACAGAATAGCAATTCCATTGGTACAACTAGTCTTTGAAGACACAACGGTTGATTTGTACGAGAAATTCCCGTAGCCTTGAAAACCGTACTTGGAGTACTTCCTCGGTCGTTGTTTCCTCGACTTCTAGAGCCAGTCGAGCGAATCGTACTCATGGTCGAAAAGTTCCATCGTCAGGCATTCTTAACAGTTTGCCAAGCCTTGTTACATCTTTGTGCATTGTGTTCTTTTTTAATGAATTCGTTCTTAAACTCGACGAAATCTGGATCTTTGCACTCTTTGCATCTTTGCATAAGGACTTGACCCTAGATCATTAAACATTCGTCTAATAGAGTAACACCGATTTATGTTTAGTGATCTAGGGACAAATTAAAGTCCACTTCTGCCCCTTACAGATCTTGGAGATCTATGTTCAGTTTTGGTATGCTTTTAAAATTTCAGAGTTACTTCCGTACACCCTTCAATTGTTTAAATAATATGCCTCGTGATTTTCATATATTGATATGAATCCATAGGACAAGGAATTTATTATTCACAAATGAAACAGAAATAACAGAACGCATATTCAGCGCCAAGTAAAACGACGCAATCTCCTCAATGACTCAACTACAACAAGAATAAAAAGTTTCTCCTAAGTATTACTTCAGGGTTATTCAATGCTATCCGCCAACTATATAATCGATCGTAAACTCGCACAAATTATAGGCTACTTTGGATTGTCTAAAGTCGTTAATTCCGTATTCGAATACTGGCTAGGCTACGAATCACACGATTGCAGGGTGGAATTTCTTCGCTAGGGCCTCGAGTTTCGTCGGGACAAAAACCGTGCATTCCGCGTAGCTGAATCATTAATTGTAATTACAATTACGGGCATCAGTAGACGGAGAAGGTATCGTAGTTCCTCGTGTATGGCAAAATCACTGCGATATTTGATAGTACACGCTCGGTAGCCTTAATGAGAGACTGAGCTCGATCGAGAAAAGGCCATCAGGGTCCGTGGATCGTTTGGGTCCTCGTAGCACGACCGCACGCCATAAAAGCGTTCTCTATATTTAGTCACAGCTCCGTATATATATATATTCCCCACCTACGTCTTCGGTAACGCGAACCTCCTATATACCTACGTGCTCGTATACGTGTTTTACGACCTTCCGACTTGCACTTCGTTGCATTTACATCTGCGACTCGAAAATTATTCGACTATCCGTCCTGCCGTCAACGTTCAGTTTAAATCAGTCGAATTACTGGATCGTTGCGCATCGTCATTCAAACTTCCATTGATTCAGCTCTTTGCTTCTAATTATGATATATCTCTGTGTACTACGTTGCGTGAACGATTTATTGATATCAGCTGAATTTGCGAAATCAATCTGCGCACTGGAATTTACTCCTGGATTATTTTTTCTAATTAATAACGACAAAGTTTTCGTTAACTGCTTTAATGCGAATGGAGATATAACGAAGCATAGTATTTTTTCATGAATATTTACAGCTTTTATTTGCGGATGTAAAACAGTGTTAACTATGTGCCTTAATTTTTGTAATTTAACACTAGAACTAGCAAAATAATCAAAACGACTGGACCACAATTTTGATTGAAATTCTTCGAATGTAAAACGGCGCGTTGTTCGAGATTTCGTATGTCTTTATTTTATGTACCTAACGCGCATAATTAAATACGTTAATTAATGTACATCCTTAAGCCACAATTTATTTGTAAATAAATGAATAAGTATAACCGAGAATATCCTCGGTGTTTTTAGTGTTAACAACTTTGGAAAATTTATTCCGAAAGCAACGTATGCTAGAAAATGGTTGCATATTACTGTCGATACAGTCGCTAGTCACGTGGCACGATGTTCTGGAATAAAGTTGTTCGGCTATATCTTATGTTGCACTATGTATGCAAATATGCCACGATGCAATATGGGAGTTGGTACATTGAATTAATAAATGTCATCCGGGGAACATACCGCATAGAAATAGTAATAACATTTACTGGATCATTTCAAGGAAGCGGTAGTAGATAGTAGTAAACTGATGACTTTATCAGTCTCCCATTTACCAGCCATGTACAGACATATTTTTAGATCGAACAGAGTATATCGTCAAGTTGACAGTTGCGATAGACAGTGCATAACATGAATCATACATACGTAACCCGTTATATGCATTCAAGAACGTGCATTAAAAACATTATTACTCGCGATCGAAATGCAGGTAGTTCTCGCTTTACGAAGTTTTTTGGATCGGTATTTTTCGCTTTACGCATTTCTTGCCGATTTACGTACGATCGTCAGGAACCAATTATTTCGTAAAGGCAGGAACTACGTGCATATTCAAGGCAACATTTTGCCCATTTAAACTCGATGATAACGATCTCTTGGTAGCGATAGATAATCGATCATTTGTCTTATTACGTGGTATGGTGATAGTCGATCGTACGATCACGAATCTGGTGTAATATGT
Organism: Nysson spinosus; assembly: GCA_910591585.2. Taxonomy (NCBI): domain Eukaryota; kingdom Metazoa; phylum Arthropoda; class Insecta; order Hymenoptera; family Crabronidae; genus Nysson; species Nysson spinosus. The sequence goes on along the minus strand of OU342843.1, from coordinate 4,882,387 downwards.
AGTCGCAGGGATCACGACTCGGTAAAAGTTATCTCGGGCCGGGAATCTTGCACGGTTCGATTCGATATGCGATGGTTGTCTTATTTTTAGTAGGTGGGTCATCGGGGTTGCAACTGGGATTTATCCCGATCGTGTAGTAAAATTAACGGTGCAGAATTGCGTGCAACATCCCCGTGTAAGATCACGTCGACTTTCGCCAATATTGCTAAATCGATGCCACGTAGACGACCCAACTCTATGCGCACCAGCGATCTCCACTTTCTAAACACGATGTTGACTCTAACCGTGGATATTAATAGAATATTGACACGAAGGGAAATAGCGGAAAATTCGAGGCACGAAACTAAGTTTGGTGCTCGTTTGGAAATTGATTAATTATCTTGAACGATTACGTGGAGACCAGATTCATATTAGTGTGTCTAATGTCAATTATGTCTTAATGTGACTCCGTATAATATTTCTTTATGTATAACTATATTTGCGAATAGGTTTTTAACATCGTTCATAATTTATTATTTTGTATTATTATATGGAAACCTTATTAGTGCGCCTAATATGAATGATTTGTTGATATGACTCTATACAATATTTCTTTATGCATCTTATACTCGTGAACAGGTTTTAAGATTGTGTTTCATAATTAATATGTAAGTCTCGATTAGTTAGTAATAACGTTGTTATTAGTATCTATCGGCTAATTAGTCAAATTCACTGATTAAATTCTACTTTAACTTGTCCCTTTCTCTGTTTCCTGTATTATAAGACTATATCCATTCTGAAGCACATATGCCACGACTTTGAAACTGCGATTCGATATCGATTAAATGCCATTGCTAAAGGTTATACCGCTTCGTCTTGGAATTCTTGGTACCAAAATACCATGGAATAGGAAGGTCACAGTTGACCATTCAATATTCTTAAAACGGACAATCTTAACTCATTTTTTCTACCATTGAATAAAGTCTAAACACCTGTAGCTTGTATATATCTCATCAACCTTTGATGTAATACCATAAGTCATTACTACTCATATTCACTGACTAGCATTATCAATAGAACTCCAATTTCAGTAATAACTGAGGTAATCACCGTTCATCCCATTTGGCCAATAATTGTCGACCATTCCCCACCCTTAACTTAAGCACGTTGCGGCCCTCAGCAGCGCCAATTTAGGGGTGTATGCGTAACATTGTTGACGTAGCAACGAGTACTTTCGCGTGATCTGAATTTCAAACTTTTATATCTCGACAAATGTGTGTCTCGAGCTACTCAGATGTTGATTAAACCTTTATTTCCTGACAAGACATTCGAATAATTTCACGCAGAAAAGAATATCCTTACCTTCCTCTTAATCCACGGCAAGTCGACCCACTTAGTTGCCCGACGCACCTCTCGTTTGTCCTCGTTACTCCTTTTTATCGATCACCTTCTTCTGACAGCAAATTCTCAGCTTCCGAAAGCAGGATTAGAATCTATGGAAAATTCCACGGCTTCGTAGAGAACGATTAGAACCAATCACCCGAGTATAAAGCACGTCTTGAAGTTCACTTTCACCGTGAAACCCTCCACCCCCGTCACCTTTGCGATAGGTCGTGGCAGTGGACGAACGTCACGTGACAGAGACCGACGAACTGACACAGTTTTCGCGTAGTTGACACGACACTGCAGGACACGATCGTCACGAGGGAATTAATTGAATGATGCACATTCACGGCCAGCGTGTTCTAATTGGTTAAAATAGAGCCGATTATCGAAGGAAGTAGGAGTACGCGAACGTTGCGAGGCACAGACACAAAACTCCTCTAACGAAGGCAGAAAACACGGAAACGGTGTAGTGTCTAAGCGGATGAGGACGCACGCAAGCGCAGCCGGGCGTCGTCCTAAGCGACTCGATATCGTCGTCTACGTCGTAGTCGACTTTTCGTTTGTTACGTCATCGACGTACGTGTTGCGTCACCGATGCGCGGGCGCACGTGCTCAGCTGCATTTCATTGCACTCTCGATGAATTCGCCGCGTGCCGGTATTTTGAGTAAATTCGCGGGAAAAAAAGAAGTACTTTTAACATTTGTAGCCTTAGAATCTGTTGAACGAGAGTTAATCGATCTGCTTTTGCTTAAAGCTTGAATTGTATTCGTAAGTCATTGAGTTAGTATACACTGATTCGGTGATTGGATATATCAATTACCATACTACGAAACTTAATGAAACTTGATGTTATTATGATTAAAATGTAAAGTTTTTAGGATTCATTTATTAGAATTGTCGGTGGTTAAATGTTTCGACTTGTTTTGGTCAAGGAAAGAAACGGGGTGGCGATGGTAGAAGTGGTCAGAAAATGGACGGAAGTAATCGATATAAAACACGTGGTCAGACATGAGCATTTTCCCACGCTGAAGTTTGGATTTGTTCCGTCCTAATCTACTTGCAATACACAATGTACCACGTGACTACGCGTTTATACTATTAGCTTGCAAAATATGAATCGTTATTAATAATAATCGCATGTCGATCAACTTAGTTAATGAAGAATTCGATCTCCACTTTGATTCAATGAATTACTTTGCTCATTAAATTAATCGATTAATATAAATTTCTCTGACCTTAGTTTAATATTCAGATGAATTAAATAGCAGTAGATACAGATGCGCAGGACAGCCTGCGCATACTACTCGCGAATTTTATGAATAAACTGACACGATCGTTACGACGTAAAGTTTTATTCCTAACTTCATACGCGAAAATGTAATGTGAGACGTAATTGGATACATATTTATTTATTTGGAAGTTTGTACGAAATATTTCTACCAAGAATACTTGGAGGTAGTCGCAGTTCCGAGAAACGAAACAAATTTGAAGTTGATTTTTAGGATTCTGTCTCATCGTTTTTACGGCGGTAAATGTATGTTCAGAAGAATTCATTTAATTGCTCGCAATGAAGTAAAAACAGAAATGCCATTCATTAGCGCATACCTAGCGATACTCGGTTTCCACTTCGCGTGATCTTAAATGCCGCAATTAGTTTCGCGGATGGCTTCGTGGAAAAACAAGATGGTGCTTTTCACAACGTAACTTATTCAGATAAAAATGTTCGTGTTTCAGGGACGCGGAAAATTATTATCATTAGAATTACAAATTCAGGCGGTTTATGTATACGAGATCAACAATAATGGAGTTTCCATGTAGATCTAGAGATTTTACGAGTACAGTTTTTCAGTTGTGTTCGAGATTTTGATAAGACCTAGTATAGGCAGAACTAATTCTATTGTGCACAGTTTTTTGAGGCCATGACACATGCGTTTAAAAAAAAGGGGTTTAAAATTGAACGCCATTTCGGAGGAACTCGGCTCGTTTGCGCGGTCCGAGCTAGGAGCATTATAAGTTAACACCTAATTTCTTATTTTCACTTTATTTATATAAACTCCATGGTAGAGTTAGTTACAAGTGAATTATCTTCCTCAAAGAGCTCTTCTTTCTTTATACTTCGAATGGGTCGCGATAGGAAGTAACTGTCCGAGAACGTAAGTTTTGAATCCAGGAAAAGGAAGAAAGGGGTGGTGTTGAAATGATTTGTTATCAGAAGGGTGCAGAGCCCTCGTCGGTCTCCGCGAGATTTTCCCTAAACCTGTCTTTGAACCACATCGCCGATAAAATCGTGTTCCCGTTAGAATTACCAACCCCTACGAGTAGGAAATCGGTGGGGGAACAGGGTTGGAAAACTGTGTAGGATCGTGCAAAGGATAGAAGGGGGTGGCTGGATGAATTCGCGTGCGCAAAATACATGCGTCCTAACTTAACAAAGCACTGTGGAAAGCTTCAAAAGCTCACCACAGGATGGCGATGCTTCTTGAAGAAGTGTCCCGTTCGACCCCTACGAAAGCCAAGGGCGAATCGGCCAATCGGGGAAGGAACGAGGCCGTAGTTTCTGCAATTCGGCGAGTAGACCGCCATTTTTGGCCGGCCCTCCCAATTGCGGATTGCTTACAAATGATGATTAATGATCATCATGCTCTCCACCTTGTTCTAGACATATTGTGGATGAATGCGTAGAAATCACGTAGGTACCTTAATCGTTTATCGCCCCGAAAAAATGGACGCCGCCGGAGCGCACCGAAATCATTTTCTAATTCCTCGACTACCGTATAAATCGATCATATACATCAACTCGGTACATTTTTAATAGAACTTATATGGAATAACTTATAAATAATTATGCTACGCTTACTTATTCAGAGCGTAATTATTATCTCTAATAATCTGTGTCTTTTCCGTATCAGCCGATTCGTCGAACTTCATTTTCAATCACACATTTCTGGTAAACTTACGTTTAACTAGTTTAAAATCACTGTCAAAGGTAGTCATTCTAATTATATTCGGTGCTTTTTAACACACCATTTTTAAACTGGGCGACACTATTCACGAATGATAGCACAGACAATACTCCAGTAATAATTGTCACGTGAAAATTTTACGATTTCTAAATGAGCCACCCAGTTGTGCATCTCTGTACCGCGTCTCATTTTTCCGTTTTTGCGGAACAGCAATAAATGCTGACGCATGCAGTCTCTGACAAAAAGACACAGTACCAATTACTCTTTCTGTTGCCAGACATTCTAATTATACAAATCTTTTCCTATGTCGCAATGAAGATAGCAACATAAAACCAACGTTTTCATGCCGCAATATTTATATAGACTTTAGAGATGTTAATCGTCCAAAGGACACCACTCGTTTCGTTGGATTTGAAAAAGTAACGTTGAAAGAAAGAAAATAGGTGCGAGGCGGACGAACAGTCGGAGTAAAGAAGCTGGATAAAAAAACCGACGTATAGAAACTATAGAAAAAAAACAGGAGGAAGCCGAAAAGGTAGAGGACTGGTTGCAAAGGCTACCAACGACTGAAGAGCCTTGCCAATTAGTACAAAGCTCGAGTCGTGCCGTGATCTTTGTAACTCCGCAACAGATTCCCTAGCTACTTGTAGAGTACAAAGAAAATAATGTCGCCTTGTTTTTGCGTCGCTATTAATATCTCGAATCTAGAACTTCCTTTTTGCCGCGAGGTTACATCACGACGTGATATTCACTTTTTGAAGATCGTTCCTTATACCTGCCGACACAGACATTCGCATGATTACTTATCTTACATAATAAAACAAGCACCAGCCTTTTCTATATTTCATATTACGTTTCGATATTACCGCTACTCGATTTTGCACGAAGCACATTTTCACGATTCAATACAAGCTTTATTATCAAATCTACGCCGAGTATTAAAACTTAAATTGACTGGACACTTTGTAATTTATTAATAAACATAAATCGATGGACCATTTATTGCAACATGTAAAGGAAATATTAAAACGCACGATGGTTCAGTGATAGGTTATTATTGAAGTTCCATCGCTCATTAAAGTGTTTGATCCCGAGTGAGCATATTTGGGTGGAAAGGTTCGAAAGGTTTGATCCTCGGTAAAAATGACAAAGTATGGAGGGTACCCTACGCATAGGAAGTTCACGCATTTTCTATTGTCTGATACGTGCGATCCTGTTTCTACGCCGACTGGCAGTTACGACAGCGTCTGCGTGGCGACAGTTGGGCGTGCCATCTTGCACGTCTGCGTCCGGCTGCCCATGGTATCAGGGTATCATGAGATCCCTATGGTGAACCACGCTGCCAAAGGAAAGAGACGAACCAACAGCGTGAGACAAAGAAGGGTAACAATTGAAACGGAAAGATTAGGAAGGAGAGAAGTGAACGTGGCGGGTGAGTTCAGCCGTCTTAAGGGGAATGGAAAACAACGAGAAAAGACGATATCCGTTGAAGTACTCGAATAGAAATGGTGGAATAGAACTTCACCATTCTCCTTCGATGTTATCCACCGATATTAGGAGAAGTATGAGGTGTACGGAGTTCGAAGAAAATGCGGTTTTCTAACACGGTAGTTGTAGGACCAAACCGGTGCTGCCGCAACCAACTTACAGGGTCACGCTCTGCCGTGTATGGGAGAAACGAGGAGAGGGTCCGTGTTGTAGCAAGGTGGTAGAAGTGTCAGGAAGTCTTCGCCAAGCGCTGTCGGTTGCTTGCTTGAATTCGGCTACCGTATTATTCATTTCTTCTGTTTATTCGAATTCGATGGGCCTTATGGGATGCGATTAACGTAGTTATACAAATATCTTAAGGAGAAACAGTATCTTGATACTGGCGGAGTTCGAACGTCTTATACTACTTGTTAGGAGCACATTATTTTGTTATCTGTTTCTCATAGAATTTCTTTTCGTTAAGGATTGTGCTCTGCTTTATTCATCTCCACAGTAATTACACTTTTTAAGACATTTACGTTCTCATGCATTCATTACGCTACAAGCTATGATGCATATAAACGCAACACCGCGTTGCAACTTCCTTATCCTGTGCACTAAGCTGCACCGCTTAACATGCAAATTCGCAACGTAGAGGAACAAGTGGAAAAGATGGATCAGTTTTGCCTTTCATTCTCGTAGCATCGTTTAGATTCTATTCATATCTAATTTTCACTTGTCTAGTATAGTAGTTGCATTTTAAAAATATGTGTAAAAATGGTTGAAACAGTCCAAATGCATTCGATGCTGACCGCTTGTACTGTAAGTGCGCAAACATTCCTGATCCATTTGAACGGGCTCTCAAAATGCCAGAGCGGCGAATAACGTTAGTTTTACGAGAGAACGTCCAACGGGATTTCTCATTGCGCGAAGGTTGCAATTTTATCAAACAGCGGCGTGTAGTGTCAGTGACCCTGCGGTCGAGACTACTGCAGCAGGAAAACGTAAAACCGCTGCGCGAGTAGATATCGATTTGTCTGTGTTCGGTAGGAAAAAAAAAGTTGGCCGGCCTCCTGACGTTCAACGCCGATATTGCCCGTAGAGTCCATGCTGACGTGCCGCGTATTCGCTTGGACGAACCAACGACGACCTCCTCGTTTTACCTCCTCGATTCTACCTCCTCATACGGTTCTCTTGGTTCTCTTGGTTCTCTTGGCTCTCTTGGCTCTTCATCCAAATTCATGCACTTCTTTCAACCTTTTTGTGCCACTTGCGTATCCACTACCTACTTGATCGTCCCTTTAAGAAATATACATGAATACCCGGAGTCTTTTCAATTTCTTCGATGTTCACGATGCCTTTTAATTTCATCATTCGCGTGCAATTATGAGGAAGATCGTAGACTTCGAAGTGAAATTTTGTTTGACGAATCTCATACTCACGATCGAAATGTTTTACTATGTTTTTAGATGAGAGTTTCGGGTTTCATGAGAGTAATGTGGGTGACAAAAGACACGTCGTTATGGAACTCTCAAAGCAAAGTTTAATACGCGGAGGAACTCTCGTTCCGATAAAGTACCGAAAACTGATCCCGCTGCTCAACATGTCATAACCATAAACCGAGATTCCCGCTCTTGGTTCACCCCCCCGGAACGACCATTACGGCACCATCCTTGAAATCCAGTAAGAGAATTACGAATCAACTCACTTTGCTCGAACTTGTCGGAACTTTGCCGGCTCGATGATAATATTGTCCATTATCAATTCCTTCCGCGTCATTCTTAAGCCAGTACCAAAGTTCTGCGGTTATTCCTTCACCTTCGCTATCATTAATAAAAAAGGTGCACTTTAATATAGGAAGGTCCAAAAGTTTCTGGCCCAAAGGTATTAAAGAAGTAATAGAATCAAACAATAATACTTAGTTTTTAATATAATCATCCTTTATTTCAATACTTTGTTAAAACGGCTAATTACTTTTTCAGTACCACTGAATAGTCTACATTTTTGTTCTTAAATGATCTAAAGCTGCATATTCGTAATTCTCACATTTTTATACGCATAAATTACAATAATGAATAGTCAAACCCATATGTGCGTTCTAATTAAAAATATATCGTACGGATTTAATTGATTACAGAATCGAAAGTACACGTATGATATCGGTTTTTAAAAGAATTCCGCGGTTAACAGGTTGAAGCGTGGAAGTACCGTTTCCGTAAAAATTCTCAATAATTAATTACTACGCCATAATTCGAATGCAGCATTATAGATCACGTGCCATTTTATTAGAATCTTAGATATGATTCCCGTATCCTCTTCCGCGATATTGCAATGAACCGGACATCCACTATCAACATTGCTCGCTGGTACGAGAATGGTATGAGAAATAAAAAAGCGAGCCGATGAGTGGAAACATATTTGAATTAGTCCGGTGAATAGGTTTACGTGGGTACACGCGTATCCCATAAATCACGAGGTTGCGAGGTTACGAGTTGTGGGCGTCCAGTGTGTTAAGGATGGAGGAAGGGTTCTGGTAAGGGCCCGCGGTTGGAGTGGGACGACGTGTGGGACGGCACGGTCGTACCCGCGAAGGTGGTACGGGGACCAACAGTTAGCGCCAGACGGTCAAAAACTCGCCGAACCGGCTGCCACTGCAAACTCCTCTCTTTTTACTTATCCTCGTTCTTTTGCACCGTGCCGCCCGCTTATATCCACCGCTCATTCATTTTAACCCACTCTGAACCGCTCCTCTTGCTCTTAGGGCACTCTGTCCTCTCGAGGCATACAATGCCTGCTTTTCGTTCTCGATATCCAATCGCGAGCTATTGTCACCTTCGATTTTTTTCCTTTCTCAATAATACATACACACATATTTATATATACATGCGAATGTATAAACACACGTGCATTTGACATCTGACATAGTGAGTTTGAGTTATCCTCATCGGAGTTCACCGCGGCGTTCAACTTGTTGAAAGGTTGAACCTAATTATTAGTACGATTAACTATCGAGTATTATTCCGATGTTAAATGTGTGATAGCATCTTCTTGACATCTATCGCAGAGTTACTCGTTTATAGAACAACGATTGCGATGTGTTGGATGTATAAGAATGAAATGTCAAATTGAGAGAAAAAGGAGGATTTATGTCGTTGGAGGGTGGTAAGAAGGTAGAACGACAGGATAAGCTAGACGGTCTTTCCACCCATGATTCTCCCGAATTTGCATACGAGCCGCCTTGGACCGGTCGAGATATCGATTCGCAGGTGGCTGCCCAGGGGGATTGCTTACAATACGATTTATTACGGGGGACCACCTGCTCGCAGAAATCTCAATCGTACCGACTGCCGACTCTACACGTCAATGATAGAACCGCTTCCTTTGCGCTTCCTTTGCGCTTCCCACGGATGTTCATTAAGATCCTTCTTCCGCCGGTACGTTTCCAATGTTATACATCTCCATCCTCTTCTTATCGTTCTTTCGTTCGGAAAGTAATGATAATACAATAGTCGTAATACTTTATTGCGGAAATTTATTGATACAACTTCATTTCTGGTTCCTTTGCGTACAATAATCTCCAGGCGTGCCGATGCTCCGCAAGTCATGGAACACAAAGGTTTGTTATTAACCCTTTGACTTTGGTGTGTTCTAACAGAAAACATTAACATCGTAAGATGCGACATTCGCGTGACGGTAGTTGACATCAAATTGTGTTGATAGAAATAAGAAAAATTAGAGAGTTTTCAGATTCAGTTATTCGATCGGCTATGTGACACGTAACAGTAATGTTATATACTCTATTAATTTATTAAAAATGAAAATACGTGGTACCGAGCGAAATTTACTGGTCGTATATATACGCCTCTCGTTTATATTCATGGAAATATGAGAGCGTATATATACGCAACTCGTAAACTACGAATGCAACTCGAGTATGGAATTATTAATATATTTGTATGCGAACAATTTTCATTCATACGGTACATGAAAATACGTCGTTGGCTGCCGATTGTAATTTCTATGTTTTCAGTAAATTCATTGGGATATTTTGGAGGTATAATAATATTTGTTTATTCGAGGTATGGCGGTATAAGTGTTATTTTATGACAGCTGGAATTTGTAATTACGCTGTTAACGTTCGGAAAGGAATATTTTAACTTCGATGGTGAACGGATTCAGTGAAAAGTAGATCCAGTGGAATGGATGGATCCATTGGATGGACCGAAATTAAAAGCGCGGTGAGTAATAGTCGGTTATCTCGCTTCGTCTCGATTCGATCCTGCTTGCCGTTGTTCCACTTGTTGATATTAAGGTCCGTGCACATTTGGACGAGAAACAAAATTGTCCTTTTCATGAATCGAACTCTTCTCGCTGTAATATCAAATGTCGTCGAAGTATATTTGACGGTAAAGAGTAAATGTAAAATGGTCGGAGTTATTAGCCGATTATGTAGAAAGAGGGTTCCAGAGCCAGGAAACATGGCGATAACACGATTACATTATCGATAAGCGTGGATGTAATACGATAGAGTTTTCGGTAGACATCCCGTGTCATTAGCCCTGCAACCTATCGAAGCGATTCTTTCTCTGATAAGGTTTTCAATGCCGGCACAGCAAGTCGATGAATCGATTTTCATTCGAGTGCCATCAGCGTACCTCGAGGCTAACATGCAATGCACTTTAACAATTCATCGTTTAAGTAAATATCCGAGACATAATTCTATAACGAGAACTCAGGCTAATACACCGAATTATTCATATTTATTTACGAAGAAGAGAATTCAAATATGTCCAGATTAATATAGTCATAATTGTATTGTACTTTATTTTGTCAATTTCCTCGAGTGGCACGTCCACGATAGAACGAAATATTTTATCATGAAAAATAAAGTCATTCCTAAAATACAGGTTTAAATGTTCACGTAAAACTGAAAGATTTCGAACGAATTTAAATCGTGCACCGATTTCTAACCGGAATTATTATTATATTAATTATTATTGTTAGGTTCCAAAAAAAGATCGCATTATGCGAGACTCGAATTACACAGACGCGTTATATCGAAATCGCATTGTATAAGTGCCGCGTTAAGAACCGCGTTGTACGAGAGTTGCCGGTTCGGTAATTCTAGTATTAAATATTTCATAAATTCTAAATCGCCGAAGATTCGATGTCGGAAAGATGCGCGAACATTTTCAAAGGAAAGTGCACTGAATTGCATCAACTCTGTAAGTGCATACTATGCAGTACGACGTACATAAGTACTCGAGTTTTATCAACGTGCAAGCTTGCGCGAACGGTTGGAATTATGCGCTCGATTACAGTAGTATGGGATTCATGCGGACCTTTGCAGGCAGATAAATCAGTGCCTTATGTGGAACACACGTGGGCACTGCGCGACGCATGAAACGAAGCCATCTTTACATATTCCATCGAACGGATCTATCATTTTCCCGTCCAATTACCTCTTTCTTCCTCTTTTTATACTCAGCGTCCATGTTTTGTTTCCAGTGAATGTCAAAGTCAAAGAATATTCTACTTATATAAATACTTAACACGTTATTCATGTGAGAACATTCGCTATAAACATTGCGGATTTTATTACAGAAATTAATATTATTATAATATTAGAAAGTATGAACTTCTGTACGGGCAGGTGGTTTTTAACTTAAAGTGAATAATTTGGAATTAATAATTCCATGCCAATTATACTAAAAAACTCGAATCAAATATATTGCTAATATTTGTAAAATATTTAATATTTTTAGCGTTACGTTAAAATGTAAAGTAACTAAGGAATCATAGAACACTTAGACAGTTTTTCTTTTAGTAAATAGCATGCATATCGCGAGGTATCGTATAACACGAATTTCGATTCAGTAGCCAACATATTAATTAATCAAAGTATCCGTTCATTGCATATTTTATAGTAACATATTCACTGACTTCGTTTCGGTGACCATCGATCTATGAAGTACGAAAATATTTATTCCGGAAGTGCATATATTGTGTATTCGAGAATTGAAAGGTGGAGAATAATGAGGATTCACACATATTATATTGCAAATATAACTGGACATTCGCTTATCATTTATAATCTACGCGGTAAAACGGCGGATATCCGGAAACGTGAAATTATGCATTTCTTCGCGACACAGGCTTATGATGTATCGGCGAATTAAATATTTCGACGTGTTTATCCTAGCAGCTGACAAGTTTTTTAATTTCACCGGCGAAGAAAGTTTTTGGTAAAAGTCGAATCGAATTATGCATCAATGTCGTTAGACCGGTCTACCAGGTCGATGTACATACATCCGCTTTACTTGCGTGTCGGTTTTTAAACGGATCATACTACTTGTTCACCCTACTGGTTTCTAATTAAGTACACCCGGATCATGGACATATTGCATAATAAATTTCAGTGATAATTAAACGACTCCGTTTATCAAGTATATAACGAACATTGTTCCTCGTGATGTTGAATCAACTCTTATCGATACGAATTTCATTTTCTTGGCAACCGGTTATGTCACGCTGTAATTAATAACACACGCCTCGGGATTATTGTAAGCGAAGGAACTGGATCTCCGTCAGAAATTCGGGTTTGATAGCCGGATAATTAAAAAATATGGTGTTCGTAAAATTTATGAACAATGATTTAGAATGCCGAATTCAGATAGCGACAAATCTTCTCTATGTATTTATTAATAGCTATATATGTTGTTAATAAATAACATTATTCTCTATCTCAATTCGACACTCGACAGAAAGGGGTCTAAAGAAATGACAATCAATATATCGTTATTATAAACGTAAAACTCATTTATTAACGTTTTCATAACACAGATAATGGCTTTCGCAATAGATGCATAACAAAAAGGTACAGCAATAAATACAAAAAATATAGTTAATGAATTTGACCACTGTAAAAACAATATATCCATTATGGTTCTTGTACAAAGAATTGCATGAGAGTCATAAAGAGGTTAAAAAGTCCTCGCACAATGTCGAGGTTAAATGTCTTACACAATTACAGTCTTTGAGAACATGCAAACATGAGTATGCGATGGATGTCAGTACTTATAACATGCATAGGCAGCATTATAAGTGACAAGGGTGTCAATCAATTGTTTTTGAAGAGAGCATAATACACGCTCGATCAGAGAAATGCCAAACGAAAAGCTTTCAAGGGATCGATAAATCGAGGGATTTATGGCGAAACGAATGTGGATAACGTTAACGCGCGAACGTATGGACCTTTCGTAGATCGCAGCGAGGTATGCGGCGCTAAGTTGTCTACTACACGCGTATTTATGCTCGCGCGAACGCCGTTTAACGGGATTTAGCGGCAAACGGCGGACCCTCGCGAAATAAATCTCAGTTATTTCGGTCCGGCATCGGCATTGCCCTCCAGCTTCTCCTCGTTCCTCTGCTTACGGAAACCCACATAAATTCCCTCGTTAAACCCATCTAACCGTCCTCCTAGTTATCGTTCCTAGGATAATGACTAGCTTTCAAATTAAAGGAATTGGCTGTTCAACCGGCCCGCGAAAGTCCTCCTCGAAATAAGGAGTATTACCGAATACTTCATTAACGTGTCTTAAGAAAATATGAGACTTCCTGGAATCTATGATCCAATGACGTAGAATAATATTGCTGACAAGCATTTACCTCGCTTTCGTTTAAAATTATAATTTAAGTACTGGTAACCCTCGAATGTTATACACGCGACAATTATGTTCCACAGAAAGATCGCGTTATGAAACTAGCATTTTATCGAAATCGGATTGTACAAGTGCCGCGTTACACGAGTATCGCCACAATGTGTGAACCGCGTTGTACGAGGCTTATCTGTATATAATTCCTCGTATCTTTTAAATCGCCTACTACCCAATTTACGAGTGACTTACGGTTAGAGATTCTGAAGTACGTAGACTTAAATATTCGAATAAAAAAGTGCATCAGAAAACTTTGAAAGTAATTCGAAGAAATAATACGCGTTATAATAATTTACCTAGAATCAAGCGCGTTGTATTAATCCATGGAACAGATAACGAATCAAAACAAGGAGTCAGTGGTGTAATTAAGATTATTGCTGACGCGAGCCACGGAAGTACTTGGTTATGGGTCCGTAATATGGATTACAAGAAAATGATTTCTTCAGACAGTGATAAACTGTCAGCTATAATAATTTCGTACAGCTCGATGGCCAGTGAAGGATGGAATTGAAGAGGCACAAATGACATAGTATCAGAACCGACTTAGTAGCCCGGCTTATTTAATCATGTATGTATATTCACTTGGTGTCTGCGGACGAAGCGGAAAGATTAGAGAAAGAAAAAGAGCCGGGAACACGGATGGCTCGGTTAGACGGCAAAGTGGAAACGGCGAAGGGAGAAGTACCTTACATGGTAGACCGGGCAATTCAGGTGGAAGAAGCTAAGGTAATTCTGCACGTATGCTCCTCTGTGCCGAGCCAAATTGCTCAGTTTACTGGCGAGCATGCTTGGAATCCTCTATGAATCTCACCGCGTATTCTTCCTTCACTCAAACGTCAAACTGAAGGGCGAGATTTTCCTACACGCTGGTACACTTTATTGTCGGCAAACACTCGAATTTTTCGTGCATCCTCCACCTACTCGGATCGCCCAAGTACTTCGTAAGCCATTGGTATAAAAGCCCGGATACTTAGACATTTCAAGCTTTAATCTGCATATCACTATTACCTAAAGTACGAGCATTGCATTCGAAAGACGAAAGGTTTCAAAGACATTCATTGCTTCCTCTTCGAGTAATAACTTGTTACAATCGGCAGGAAACGTCGACGCGTTTGATACGTTCTTTTTCCTAAGTTGTTGATAACGCGATTCTTTGTCATGCAAAAGTGATACACGTGTATCTGTCGACTAATTTAGATAATGAATATTTCTCTTACGATACTGGAGAACATTGTAGAGATAAGCGTAAAGGAATCTCATTATCGGCGATTCGTTGGTAGGAATTAAGAGAAAATGATAGAAAGTTTTCTACGGGGAATATGTGTACAAAGTATTATTTTATTGCTCGTGGCTTCGTACCCTGGCATATTTATCTTATCGAGCATAAATTTCTCCAACATCTCCCGATAACGGAAGAACCGCGTTTCACGCTGTGTCGTATCTCACACAGACGTTGGTACCTAATGTTCTGACCAGAGTATCTCATAGTAAACGCAGACATAAAGATTACCCGCGCAATAATCCTCGCCGGTTTTACAGCAATTATTGCATTAATCGCTTCAGTGATCTTCTCACCGTGTAATTATTTTTTCGAGTGCCCAACAGCCTTGCCAACCGAATAGAATTACCCAAGTATTCCCGAAATCTCGGAACTTATTAAAGTAACGTGCCATTATGGAAAGAATACGTCGCGTGGCACCATGATTTGCTGTTAACAGTTTAAACAAGTAGTTAGACTCCAACCGTGAAGATCTTGGCCCGGAATACCGTGGCAGGAAACACGTCTGGGATTTCGAGAGCAATGGGAAGGCTCGAGAGAGAAAGAGAGAGACGGAGTTAGAGAGCGGGAGGGGGGCAGGGAAAGAGAGAGAGAAGCAGAGCGATCGTTCGTTATTCTGCGATGCTTTCGGTCGCGATAATTAAGGGCTCTCTTCGGCGAGCAAGGTTAACGAGCTGCTAACGAGCAGCCACGTACGAACCGATTATCATAATCAATGGCGTCTAAAGATGGTCGGTCATGAATGATTCTCCCTTTTGGTAGCCATCGTTCGAGGGAAACGAGGAAGGGGAAAGTTAGCTGGATATGTACGAATGTTTGAGTGCGTTAGGTAGCTAGAGGGTCACAAATGTCACAGATCCCACTAGGATTAACGGAGCCGGTTTATTCATGAATACGCTTTTTTTTCTGTTCTTTATCCACCCTGATCTCTCTTTTTTTATTCTCCTCTGTCTTTCTTTCGTCTACCTGTCCTCTTTCCACTTTCAATACATCGTGGCCCACGGCTGGGGGTCTTTCGTGGTCCACCGGCTACACCCTTCACCTTCCTGCTCCGTACTACTTCTCTTTCTCTCTCTCTCTCTCTCTCTCTCCCTAGTCTTCCTTTTTTTCCCGAGGAAAACCTCGGTAGTCGGTGGTGTGCGGTTTTAATGAGACTCCTTGCATCCAGCTGCTCTTCAGACATTGGCGTAACTTTCATTAGGGATACCCCTAGTATTCTTCCCTTCTTATTTTCTTGTCTTCCTCCACATATCAAGTTATATCCGGTCGACATTCTTTCGTCCTCGATTATTACATTCTTTTAAGATATCTTTTCGAAATATCGAAATTCATCTTGTTCCATGTGAATGCAGGGAATAGCTTTGACTTGAATGCACTGTTTCTATCATTTAATTATTGCCTTTCTTCAGAAATAAAACTTTGTTTCAAAGATACTTCAGCTACGTATATTTCTATCGTATTTCTATCGCTGACACAGTTTACGATATTGTCATGCGTTATAGGTACTGCGCTAATGTACATCATCCTTCTTCTTCGATCGGTATTTTCTCCCACTTTTCTTGCTTTCTTTCTTGCTTTCTTCCATGATACTCTCTCGTGCAGCATCTATCCTGAAGTTTTCAATATTTACGTGGCTGGTAGATACCTACGTCCCGAAGAAAAGCTACGTCGTACGGGGCACAAGAACAAAGTGGCTTCGTTAGATGCAAATCACTTCTGGAACCGATCCAACGAGGAATATAAAGGAAGTACGAGAATAAAAGGCGCTGCCGGTGATATTTCTGGTTGACAAATTCGAGATCTCCTGCGGAATGAGACTTACAAGTAGCATCGACGGTTACCAGAAATATCGTCAACTTTTTCCAGTAATATAGTGCTATTTATTTCTTCTATCAAATGCCACAAGTTAGAATGATATAATCCATATAAATCAAAATACAACAGTATGTGGCTGACATGTTAAATCAGATAAATTCCTCCGAAGACTTCTCTATCAGCTTCACAATGCATCCGTTACATGATATGCTTTCTCGTAAAATATTAATGATATGCAACTATTATTTGAACAATTCAGTCAATAACTATGCATCACTAATCTCAACTAATTTTACTTAGTTAGTCATGCATATTATTAAAAAGTAATTAAGATCCTCATCCTCGTAAGAATGAAATTAAAACAGTTACAATGAAGACATAAAAACTTATAATAAATAATAATAAACGCAATATTCAATGAATACTTCCATGAAGTGTAAGAGTCGGAAGTGTTTCTTTCGTCGACATGAAGCCGGGCGTTGAAAAATAACGATGCATTAAAAATCCAAGGAATACTTCTTGGACGAAATACGGGAGTTATACTTATTAATGAGAAGTTATGCGATTATGTACGGACCTTTAAAGTCTATAAGGGACAGGAATAGAGAGAGGGATAGAGAAAGTGTGGGAGTAGAAGATGAAAGTGGGGGTGGCATAAGCGCCGGCGCCAAAGGACTCAGTCGATAAACACCGATGCGAACACACTAGCGGATCGTCGGACCACCCTCTGTGCCACCGTGAAACCCCCGTAAAGCCCAATGACATAAAACGCAACAGGGCTGACGAGCGAAGCCGCCCTGGGGGTTGAATGACGAGGAATTCACGGAAAAGGAGCTCACGCATTAACCAACCACCGTGGACCTACTTATAGTGCTCACCCTCTCTTCGATAGAATTGTTTATTGTATATAGATAACACTCGAACAGGTACTCCACTGATTTCGAATTGATTATAGATGATTTATCAATGCCATACTAAATGTACATGATACGGTAAAGTTCTGTATAACGCGAGTTCCTACAACGCGCTACAGATATTACGACGACTTCTTTTATATATCGCGATTCTCGTAGAACGCGCTATATAATAAAATAGGTGAATTCCCCGATAACGCGATTTCATACAACGCGTAACATATTAAGTCTACTATATTTATAGAAATATTTCTCCGTGTTTAAAGTAAACGAATATTTTGCTCTGATTCTTTTTTAAAAATTCTGTTTATATTTCGTCTTTATTCCTTCATTGTTATTATTATTCTTGATGTTATTATTATTATTATCATAATCATCATCATCATCGTTATATTTCGATGAATACATAATATTCTTATTTATATTTGGAATATTACTTAATTAGGCATTAAGAAAATTCGGAATATTAATTGCGATAAATCGCGGATTAAAGCGTCAATATGGTCCACAGGCCAATAAAGAAACCCGTTGACTTTAAACTTGTTAGTTGGAATGCGGCGGAGCTGTTTCTGTCAACGAGAATGTAGATTGACGAAGGATCCTCGTCCTGGAGGATCGTTCCGAAGTAACCCAAGCGCCTCCACTGATTTAAGACCAGACTCACGGCGTGGAGAAGTAAATCGCACGGTGGATGAACCGTATTAATAACTTTTCACGCCGCTGAGCAATATCGATCCTTGAAACCTCGGCTAGCTTCATCCTTCCGCAGGATAAAACTTCGCTCGGTTTACCTCCATCGAAAACAGACGAGTGTGCTGCACCGTCGTCTAATTTCACGACCTTCGCGTATAGCTACTTTGAAACATGTTTCTTCGCCGGGAATTTCCGCGAATATTTATCAGGAGACTCCCATGAGGATTTTTGTCCTTGCACTTATGTTGGCTCAAGCGTCGAACTGTTTCCTTACTGGATGTGCGAACACGAACGCGTGTGAAAGCAATCGAAAAAGAAACGAGGACGAAGAATGTACGAGGATTTTCAGGATGAAAGGACATAGTTGATGCGAGGCCCGTAGTACGCCAAGGACAATAGAACCCTTGAAGAAGGATCAGAGGAACAGGATGACGCGCTGGTATGCCAGGCATCGCGGCAGTTTCGTGCACGATGCTGATTGGAGAATTCGGGGGTGGACCTTGGAATCTAAATGCTTGAATGTGTCGAATGGTACGCCGTCGTGGAAGAAACTTTGTTTAATTACTGCCAGGATTTAATCGATCTAATCCTCGTAAAAAACGTCATGTAAAATTACGTATTAAAATTCGATTTTTTTGCGTCACACGTAATCTCAGTTACGTGCAATAAGAGTGGTCTATATTAATTGCAGCGAAGGGTAATTAAGAATATTTGCAAAACAAAATAGATTATTACGCAACAAATGAAACTATAATTATATGCATATTAAACAATAACAGTTAATCGTGATAAAAAAATCACGCGTTTAACAAAATGAATAGCATTCCGAACAAAGAGTTCTGCTAAATCAGGTTAATAAAATGACGATCATTTAATCGAGAAGAATATGGCCCGGTTTATTGGGATTAATTTCGGTAAATTGAATAAAATATATTCCCGACGAAGTTCGAGCATCGATGGAATGAATATCAAGCTACATTTATTTCTAATTGGACATCGTATATTAAATACAAATCAGATTATGAAGTTAGATCCACGTTTCTTCATAATATGCACATTAATTCTAGTATGATTTAGGAATCTTTTCGATCGATTAGGTAAACTATCTTCCACATTATAAGTTGCTATCAGTTTAAGTACGGGATATCATTAATTGTGAAATAAGTTTTATCAAGTACGATTTCTCGTATAAATTCTAATTGAGTAAACTAGGACTACCAACATCTAGAAAACTCGTCCGTTTACGGTTCCTCACATCAAAGTTTCCGTGGTGTAGTGGTTATCACATCCGCCTAACACGCGGAAGGTCCCCGGTTCGATCCCGGGCGGAAACATTTTTTACTTTTTTGGATATTTTTCGCAGAATATCGAAACAATCATTGAATCGAGCAACTTTATGAATTGTTAGAATTTATTTCTTATTCGGCGTTATCTTGATCGTGTCACACGCGGCACTCGATATTTGATTGGATCTTCGTCCGTGAATTATCTAATTACAATTCGCTGGTATTTAAAAGTACTAGTAACAAGTACTCTTATGAAAATCAAAGTATTATCTATTAATATGGTTGTCGCATATTTTAATAACTTTTATTTACATTTCTAGAAATGGAGTCTTCGGTTCTAGTGAATTCTCAGGCGCCAATCGAAACGATGCTTAGGTGAGTGTTAAAATCATTTATGTTAAAAATACGTAAAATGATATTTCTGTGCAACTCGCATTTTATTAGTGTCATGTGCTACATAGGTATATACATATGTAATTCAAAATCCTGAGAAATATTAACAATATTCAACTTGAACTTAGATTACACAAATAATTGAACATTTTTGCGTGTACCGTAGTCATTGATTTCATTGCAGCGGAAATCCTTATTCTTTAATCCAGGGATAAAACTAACGACGCCGTTAGTTTTATTATTATAATACTAAGGTATACGCTAACTTGGCGTTCTAAATTATGCTGTCATCTAAACTAATGATATACGATTAAAATGATCGCATATATCATAGATAGTTCTCAGCTTCGAATTGTTATTCGTGTCTATAAAATACGAGAAAATGTGGTCGGAGGTGAATACTTCTACGCCACTGCGAGGACTTAAGAAGTGCAGTGGACAGGTACGAGCACTGGCAAGAGATCGAGGCCCTTTCTCTCCTTCACACCACGTACTGCCGTAAATCGCACCTTCCTCCCGTTTCTTATTCTAATGAATCCGGTTAGCCTTAAATATGGTGGCAGGCATCGGGTCTTTTATTGGTACCACGAACGGGGAAATTCTGAAAGTCACGCAATTGCAACGTTGGTGAACCCTCGTTGATCTCGCACTCCTAGAATCGCTGATATCGCGCTCGTACATTACCTACAAAACCCACACATACACACGCGCGTAATCTCCTTTTTGCTTCTTTCCTGCCGGTTGGAAACGTCGACGTACGGCCTCTCCGCGATCGATCGTACGATTAAATGCTTGCCTACCTTCGAGCCGTCGCGAAGCGCCGCGATCGAACTCGTCTACGCCGTGAAGCACCCTTTATGTATGCCGAATACAGGGAACATCATTACGAAGAACACTGTTTTTTATCATTTCTATAGCCCTCCTTAACGACATAAGTACTCGACTTAATTGTCCGACGATAATTCACTTCGAAGTAAGAACTTGGAAGAATTTATTACCGTGAAATTACGAACGCGTAAAGCATCGCATTATGTCACCCTTTTCTTTCAATATATTTCGTGACGATCAGGAATGCTTCCTTTGATATCATCAAAGAAGGACGTCGTAAACCGTGTTAACTTTTCTTCTTAGAGTTTTAACTGTTAACTGTACATCACTAGAAGCATAGAGGTATGCAGTCAACATGCGAAAGACTATTTTGAGTGATTTTTATCAAATTTAACATTTTATATATTTTAAGTTTCCCAGTTTCTACAAAGATATTGGGACTAAAATTTACGCTTAACTTCTCGTAGTCGCCGTATTGATAGCCGGTGTTAATGGTGAGAAAGAAGTTGCATTCTCTAATGTGACGTTTTATCGTTTCAATAAGATGTGGATCATTAAGATGTTCATTATTTTATATTAATTAATATTTTGATATAATATGAAATATTTATACGGAATTCTGACGTAAAACTTGATCGAAAGTCATAACGTTTCCGTGGTGTAGTGGTTATCACATCCGCCTAACACGCGGAAGGTCCCCGGTTCGATCCCGGGCGGAAACATTTTTTTTCATTCAAACACTATTATCACACTGCTGTTTTATTATTTTCGAAAGCAATACCAATTAAATCACAACTACTCACATTATTTTAACTTATTAACCGAGCAGTTCTTCCAAAAATAGCATCACGCGGTTGCCTTCAATGTAATAATAAAATTAATTCCTGTATCAAAATGTATGAATCAGGAAAGAAATAATTTTAGATAAGTGTAATTCGTCATATTTCACAATCAATTCGTCGTACATTTGCTTCGATTTGATAAAGTATACAATATCATGGATCAAATGAAAGGTGTTATCAAATTATATTCTACAAGACTTTTAATAATGGCAGAAGGACTCCGGCTGAGTTTCAGTTTACTCCGGTATTTCGTTTCTCAGCCAGGCAATTGGTAATGACTTCTGACTGAAACTAACGAGTCAAGTCCGTAGTGTCCACAATAGACAGGCTCCCATTTACGAAGGCAGTGTTTGTCAACGGATAGTCGGAGTGCAATTGCAATTGCAGGTGCAACTGTGACGGCGAAAGAAACGGAGGAGGCGCAGCAGGAAGGTCGAAACGAAAATCGGGCGGTAAGCCAAGCGAAGCGACAAACGAATCAGCGTCTTCACCAAATCAAGCTGACACATCGAGGTCATGATATGTTATTCCGAGATCTCTTTTAGTTGGCGACTCATTTTGCACCGACAGTCTAATTAGTTAGTCGAGAAATCGCGAGCAACAATCAAAGACTTTTTTCAATACTTATGAGTATTGACGATTAAAGATGTTCAGGAAATATATTTTAATTGATAGACTATTTTATCCTGTCGACACTGAGAACGTAGGCTGAATAATTCACGATACGAACGAATATAATCTGTCATCCCTCAAAAATTATTTTTTTTTACAAGCATTTCTAGTATAACCTGACCTGGATGTGCCGTCGCTTGTCGCTTTTAGAACGTGGTACTTACTAGATAATATTTTTACAATTTTTTCGAGACATTTACTGGATCGACGAAAATCTGGATCCAGCGCTCGTAATAATTGTATGTTACTCTTTATCGCGATATAAAAATAATTACATATTAATTATTACAAAAAGCCATAAAGCTTTGTCGTTGAATTTCAAAGTGATTCCGGGGTAGCTTTAATGTTATTATTAGAAACAGGATCTAAAATTACAGGAGGTATACAATGCATGCTTTTCTATAAAGAGTAACATTATTTCACTAATAAAACTCGGTAAATAGAAGCAGCATCGTATTTCAAGATAACATGATAATTCGCTGCAATAACTAAATATATCCGAATTGTATAACAGCTCACGAGTTCGTATTTGATTCAATGTCCTCCAACTGGAACTTACGTAACATCCACGTAATTCTCCAACATGTTTTCGTTGGTTTTCTTAAAAAAAGAATCTCCATTCAGCGATATCGCCGGTAATCACACGTTTCCTAGATTTCTTTATTTCCCTAGAATCGCATAGCGAGAAACACGAATATCTTATCAGAATTTGCGATGACCGTCTATCGACCTCTGCGTTCGCCAGTGAACGGAATCGTAGTCGCGACAAAGTGGGCGTAAACAAGGCGCACGAGCGTGAAAGTGTAAAAAAAGAGAAATGAAAAATTGGGGAAAAAAGAGATTGAAAAAAGGGGTACGCTCGAAAATCGATATTCCGGTATTGTGGGCTAAGCGTGAAATCGGTGGCTCGTTGTGGTGCCGAGGGCCGGTCACCATATTGTGGCTGGTCGAGAAACCGAGAGAGTTGGGTAATAAAAGAGCCAGTAGGCGCGGCTGTTGGAACCGGTAGTCGTCCGTACCGGATAAGATTAACCTTTCTCTCTCTTTCTTTTTAACAGTACATTCGTCTACTCAACGATTTCCTGCCGATCTAACGAGTATATCTACGTACTCTCTTACCATCTTGGTTTCTTAAAATGACCACCAACGTTGCTCATCCGCGGCATGAATAATCGAACCGTGGACTTACAAAAAAAAGTAGCACTCCTTGAAAATATATTCATGAAAAGCTTCACTTTCCATGTCTTAAATTGTAGACATTGATATTGCGTCCTGTGTCGGCTTTAAATCCTAACGTCTGCCGTATAAAATATGGGTCAAGATTTAATGTGGAAATTAGCTGGTGTTTGAAATATTAAAACTAGCCATTGTTTTAAAATAACGAGTAGATAAGGGATATAGAAAGATCGAGGGAAGTGTAGATTGTAACTTCCCCACTATCGAACTAGAATGTATACAATAGAGATATTCTCGCTCGAGAAAACTATAAATATTCGAGTGTTCACTATTGTTTTTGGCTGACAAGCGAATCTCACCGGAGATACTCGCTCTCCTGTGTTTTCCTGTTCACCGGTGGCTCGGATACGGAAGCATGTATTTTACGGGATTACTGTTGCAGCTGGTAGAAAGAGAGAGGGATTCGCCATTAAAATTAATGAAAGCGACACACGGGACACGAATGGAAACACGATCCGCGTGGAATAAATATTGTAGATGGTTCTTCGACTCGTTTAAACTTAAATATCCTCATAACGATCGATTCTAATGCCACCTATTTTATGACGCTTTAATAAATGCACCATTCATTCACTCTGCAATATATCATTAATATAAGCTTATAATTTCATATGAATCATTTACGTGACTCATTATAATTGAATCATGCTCGCCGATCAACTGGATGTTATTATATTATTCTAAGAATTAGATTACGTTGTTGCATTCAGATAATTTGAATTATTATTTTCCTGCATCGATGACGCTGATTTAATATATTTCTCAAATTATGTTGCTTGTTTTAATATTTCAAACACCGGCTAGGTTCCACGTTAAATCTTAAAAATACCGAAAATCTCTTAAGAATTCATTCCAAGTATTCGATAAAGATTAAGAGATCGTTGTTACTTTTTAATGTTGATCTGCATATATGATTTATGCAGTGCTTGGTTAAGCTTTTTACTAAACGAAATGATATTCAAGTCTTAATTCAAGTCTTAATGATATTCGAGTCGGATAAATAAAGTGAATATAATTTAAGTATTTCTTATTTTAGACACATTTGTGACGAGTGAACATTATTTCAAAAATTAATTTTCAAACATTGAACACAATTTTACAGAGAGGTGTCGGAACACTGTTCCGATGTTTTCCACGGCAAAAGAAGTATTGGACTTATGACATAAAAATATGTAGAACAAGGTAAACTCGCGGTACCCTGCAATATTACGAGGCATAGTTGCATAGCGGAGTAAACTTCGGAGTCGAGCATAGACCGATTTCCTTGGCCGGCTGCCAGAGGATAATGTATTCCTTCTTTTGAAGTCGGGAGTCTCCCTCGCGGAATCCTCTGTAAGCACACGTACCTATATATCGGGTGGATAAAGAATGAGAATCGACCGAGAGAATGGCCTTCCTCCGCGTCACCGAAAACATTCGCCAGCAACGAATTATTACCCCAAATATGTCGGCAATCTTACTAATCCTTCTAAACCTACCAGTCCCCTGCTACTCGTTTCTAGTCAAGATACTTATCATTTATAAATTATTAGATTAGGTTTATACTATATATTATATTGTTTATAGATACTTGATGAAACTCCATTTATTGTTTCATATTGAAAATTAATCTAGTAGATAATTTCCATCGTTATCTATGATCTTTGACCGACGATCCTCCAATGCCATGATTCCCTTTTTGAAAAAATCGAATTTCCATCAATTGATTACTTTTCGGTATCCCTAATACTATATATTTACATCAAGTATACCATATTTTTGTTGGCTTATTATTAGGTTTATTATTAGGTATGACTGTAACCAGTTATATTATTCTTGGGGAAGTAAAATCCGTATCATTTGTCTCGTTTCTTATTTTTTTGTAATAATGATAAGAGTACGCGCGATAATCGTCACCTTTTTCAGTGCGTTTCAGTAATACTTTTGGGTTTCAGAGGTTTAATTACGTTCTTTGCATAAACCCTTTTTATTAATTATTGCGGTAACGTTTTGTTATCCATCTATTGCTATTTTTACATTAAGATGTTTGTTAATCAATTATGCCTCTATAATATCGATATAATTATTATTGATCATAAATATATAAAATATACATTGTGTATGTTATACATACATTATATATAATAATTATTACATGCAAAAAACGGTGAAATCAATTAGAAATATTATGATATAGCAACTGCGGCTACTTTATAATGAAAAAGGACTATGGAGGATTGTACATTCTTTTTATTACAGCAGGATTTATTGTTCCAACTGAATATTCTTGCAATACGAGAATATACGTTAATTGAATAAATCGTTCGCATCCATTCAGCCTGCTTCGAACAATTGTTAGTTATTTTAGCGGATCCGTTACATGAATAAAGGTACATATTACATCGGTCTTTATTGAAAATGTATTAAATTCTATTCCGCATGGCTCTTACATTGAGATGGAGTATATGCAGATAACAAACTGGGGCAGTAAAATGGCTACCGTATTCTCAATATAAAAAATCCAATATTCGCGGTGTCGTTGGTTTGCATCGCTCGGGGTTATTCAATTTTGATCAACTCGCAGAAGTGGCGCGGTGCTTTTATTATAGAATATCCCACGTATGAAGCCGCGGTTACAAAGTGATCAAGAAAATTACTTTCGGGTCATTTCATTTCCTACGAGCCGGAGTGTCTTTAATTGATTAAGTCTCGTCTCAAGTAGAAATAGAATCACCGCAAGAACCTTATATTAAATATACTTGAAATTTTGCATCGATCACAATCACGGTACTTTTATCGAACGAGTATAATCACGAAGTTATTAATATTGACAAGAGAAATGTTCCCTTCTAGCAACAACAGAAAAAGTCCACATTAATTAATGCATACAGATCTAATTAAATAAATCACACATATAAATCACCGCGGATAAAACATTTCAAGAGAGAACCATCCACGCAAGAAAAACAAGCACGTCATCGTTCGCGAGTTTAGAGGAAGAAAAATGGTGGAGCCTAGTTGAGTTCGAGTTTTACAATCGCCATATTCGCGGAATGCCATAATGTTTCCCGAACGAGGAGAAGAAGAGTGGAGTCTGTTGAAAGCGGTTTGTGAAACAGGGAAATGTATGATGCATTCCTGATGCACCGATGGCATACGAAGAGGGAGTACTGGTAGGTGACAGAGAGGTAGATAATAAAGAAGAAAAAGAAGTACGAATGGATAATACACGGTGTATAGGTACGCGTACGATCCGCCGGAATCTCGAATCGCCGATATTTTTCTCAGCGTGGTTCTCTTCGACTTTCGAGCGCCGCCGCTTGAAACCGGTTTTTTTATCCACCCGGTTCGCGGGGCAGTATTACGCTCGGAGAGAACGACGAATGTTTGAAAATTCTGTAACTAATGGCACGCGGCCGGCTGACACGGCAATAAGTTTGGAGATACGCCCGCGCGGAATTGCATTTCAGGCAAGGACACGTAATCGCAATTACGTAAACCGTCCACTGGCGAATGTGTTAGCTGACTGATAGGCTTGCTTCGTCCGATAACGAGCGATTCATTCCGGGAAAGGAATTATCAGCGAATTTTTCACGAATTTTTCACGAATTTTTCACGAATTTTTCACGGGTTATTGTTCCTTGAGTTTTTTTAATTATATCGGAATAATGGGTTGACCTGGTAGCATTTAGAAAATCTGAGTCAATTTCTTCTCCGTTTTGCTTTCCGAAACACTTGCACTTACAATAATTGCGAGAAATTAACTAACACTTTTGCAAAATGTAAATTTTCTTTTCTTTTAAAAGAAGGCTATTTGTTTGCAGAATTATTGAAAGAGATTGGGAAGCTTGTCGAATTTCGTATTTAAAAGGAACATACAGTTTACTTGTCTATTATTTTCGTTCCGTCAATGTACCTTCCTCGTAAATAAATTTGATGTATATATTTTTATTACCTCAAAGGGGGCGAACGTATTCTTTTATTCTCGTATATTCTGCCAAACAGCCATATTTTATTTACCCAAAATGCATCGTTGGTCAAATATAATACTCCTTTACTCCTCAAAAAAACTACAATTTATTCACAATTTAATACCGATATAATACACATATCTTTATTCGATTTTAATATACTAATTATATGTATATTACTATTTAATTAATACACATGCATTATATTCAATTTAACGGATGCATCACATTAGTAATTACCGTCGAGGAAAAAATGAGGTACATCAAAATCCAGTGAAAGCAGTGATTAGAAAAGAAAAACTAAACAGTCCTATAACTATCCGACCTTTACTCGGTGTGGAGATTCGCATCTGCGAAAGTTTCACTGTGGGAACGAATTATTGCTTTGGTACATACCTTCGTTCGAGGTACAGGCACTTGTGACCTCCGACCCCGAGACACCGTGCCAAGAGTGCCGTCCATCGGCTTCCTACAGACTCTCCGCCATCGACGATACGTCCACTCGAACGTTTCACCTCGCAGTCGCTTTGACTCGCGATAATTTAACGCCTGCTGCCAGCCTGGTACCAACCGATCCTACCGCTCGTAAACGATCATTTTCTAGGTACCAACATCATCTTCGAATGACTAGCATCCATCGTATCTCAGTCTACGAAGATATGCATTTCTGTATGTTTGCATGTAAATCTAGTATTCATACTTTTTCATATATTCTGAAGGACTATGGTGGTCTACTTGAGCCGTGATTTTAAGCTCCGACCATCACCTCTGGATTTAGTCCATGTGATACGTATATCATAGTTCCTGATGGTAGCCAATCCATCTCGATAGATTTCATATAAATATGATGATAATCACAACCAATGTAGCTATTAGTTGGTGAGGGCATGGTTTACTATATTTTTTAGTTAAGTTAATTGTTCTATGTTTATGTCTTCTATGCGTATTTTTGAGGACTATGGTGATCAAGTTGTACTATGATCTATATATATTCTACGTATATATTTTCTATATGTTTTAATTCCTAGAAATTGTACTCGCAATTAGTAAAAAGAATCAGTAAATAATAATTCGATTTAACATTTCGAAACTAAAGCTGAAACTAGTAAGTGTCCTATGACTTACGGGAGCGTAGATGATACCTCCTGATCAAACCCTCGTTTAACGCGAGACTCAGATTCCACAGAGTGGTCGCGTTATAAAAATCGTGTTAAAATTGCGAGTTTAAGGTTAAATGTGTTTTTAATTCATTCATATAATGAAGTCAGGAATGCGGTCGTAGAAAACTTTTCTAGTATTAGAATCCACTGAATTCTGGGACAATGTAGCCACTCACATGTCCACTCAAGTTGGCACGGCGAGTAGCGATTATCTTTGAGTAGCCGATAACTGTATTGACATGAGAACAACGATCTACCGGATGACCCACGGTACCTATTTGCACGTAATACTATGAGTGATCTAACCCTGATATAATAATCTGACAAAAGCCTATAAAACAAGTGATGGGACGGCAAACATTATCATCTGGCTGTTGCTACGTTTCCCGGGCATCGATTTATCACTACGCATTCGATGATCTCCATTCTTGCCTACTTTTTATTATAAACCATTGGAAAATGTTAAATCTCACATTCGATATTATATCTTAATACATATATCGAATGCATTCGCTGCCAGCCCAAAATATTTGATTGTATTTGTATTGCCATTTCTGTTTTAAACGTTTTTGTTTGTATATACTATATATTATAGCTCAGCAACAAAATTCACTTCATTATCTTTATGCCATTTTCGCTCAAATAAATAATAATACAACACCATTTATTAAATTGATAGATGTTAAATCTTGCATTGAATATTATATACTTTTATAGACATTTTGATCTGAAATTAACGTACCGACTTTGTTATACATGAAATTAATCTTCCCTAATTTAATCGGAGCCTCGTTAATCATATTCGTATGATTTTCGTGTAGTAAATGGGGTGTATTATAGAGTTGTTGGTTGAAATATTTGATAAGGGTCGATGCATCGGCTATAAATTGTCTAAAGTACACTTATCCATTTCAAGATCAATGAAATTAGTGGAAGTAACTGAGGCATCAACAGTTTGAATAGTTTTGGCAAGAACCCCAAGAAATAAATCAATCCTAAAGAGATACCGCCGCCGATCTACCTCCTCGTTACGTTTAAATGGTTTCCGGATCACGAAACCGCAGAGAAAAATTTCCCCACAGAAAGTGAGGGGCAACGATCTTAATAAGACCTTACCGAGTTAATTGTTTCCTCTTTTTTTTATAAATCATCTCCTCGGTTCGCCGTTATGCGAGACAACTCGGAGGAGTGGTTTCCTACGTCGTTTGCAAGTATTTCGTAAGAACAGGAAATATTAGGTGCAGAAATGAATTCTTTTCGACTGGGTTCACATAATCAGTACAAAACCACAGAATTTTTATCACGATGATATTCGCGGGCTGATTTAATTCTTTTGAAATAAAACGTCTATTGTACCCAAAAGTTGAAAAGAATTCATTCTACATTTTCTTATTAACATTATTTATTTAAAACAAGTGCGGTACAAAATCTTGTGGTGATAACATATTCTACATTTAATTATAATAGAATGTCCATATTAAATATTTCATTATAATACTTCGAAACAGCGAAGTATGTTCTTCACTTTTCCTTTTTACTTAACTCTTTCCGGTCGCATTTTCCGTAGACATAAATGTCGCATTGATCGGAATTATTTTTGAGACGAGAATGCTCAGTCAATTATCCTAAAAAATGTATAAACTGTATTCAAACGAGTTTGTTTAAACTAAGTTGCATATCTTGGTATTCGAAATTTCATATAGTTTCCGGGCTTCAATCGAAAAGGGTTAATACATTTTTGATGCGTTCGCTTACTTATTGAGTAACTGGCGCCGGCACTTAATGATTATTGGGTTAACTCGATTCCGAAGCTCCGTTTACAAATCCCGTTCTTATCGTTGCGGAATTGGATAATGGTAGAATTGGGCGGGCACCATCGAGAGTTTGTATTTATTTGTCGCCATTGAGGGTCTCCCGAGGGTTCGAAGCATTGCCATTTACAATGACTGGTTGAAACGGTGATCGGTGCGATTTCCAGATAGGGGAATTAGGGCGCCTTCGAGCGTAACACGTTGTATATCGTTCAGACTCGATCTATCCTCCGTGAAGAGGCCTTCGTCTGTAACCTTCCGTTCTACCGGCAATCATTTTCTACCTGCAAAAACCAACGAGTAATAATTCAAACCAATTGCCAATGTATCGAAACATTCAAGATATACAGTTCATTTATAAGTATCGTTATACTTAACCCTCTATAAAACAATGATGTCTTCTAAAAGAAGATTAAGTAATGTGAAACTAAATAAACGCGAATCTAACGAAGCTACTATAAATATTATTGCAAGGACAAAATGGAATGAAACAATGGATACTTCAGACTTACGTGGTGTAATAGAGGGTTAAGATCGGTCACTAGAAATTGTAAATCATTATACGGATAATCTTTGTACAACGAGATTTCGATATAAAACGATTCCCAAATTGTGGCGATCCTCCGGATACAAAATAATTTGAAGCTCGTTTACATGCTACGTTCTCGTCGGATTCTGCCGGAGAAAGAGAAAGAAAGTAACTCGTCCCACACGTCGACATTTGGTATGCACGTGCATCGCAATCTCCTGTAGAGCAGATCGAATAGAAACGTGCCTCCACCGAGGACCGCCATTACGAGAAATACATTAGTATGCAGCATTTTAAAATCTCCAAGTTTCACCGCAATAAATCATGAAATGTCATACGTTCGTTGTTCATTTCATTCACGAAATATTTGAAGGCCACTTAAAGTGCGTGCATCGGCATTTCATGAAAACTGTATTTTCCTGGTCCCTTTAATACTTTGATAATATTTTCGCATTCCGTTTAAACGAGTCCTATGTCGAGCTGGATTCGATATATAACTAGGAATCTGCTCCTATTGCAGTATTATAATTGTATATACTTTGATTACATATACTTATGTAATTCGAAGCGAATAGGGATTACATAAGAGACATAAGAATAGATAATAGAAATTGCTAATATAGCGCGGACCGGCTGGAAGTAGCAAGAA
Source organism: Nysson spinosus (assembly GCA_910591585.2). Taxonomy (NCBI): domain Eukaryota; kingdom Metazoa; phylum Arthropoda; class Insecta; order Hymenoptera; family Crabronidae; genus Nysson; species Nysson spinosus. The sequence continues at coordinate 4,850,819 of OU342843.1, read as the reverse complement.
TGTCGCGGTTCGTGAGAAACTGAATGGGTCCCAGATCATAGTTTTTAGTTCTCCTCTTTTTATCTATGAAAGTATCGGGGGACGATTCGCAGATTCGGATGTGAGTGACATGTGTCACAAGGTGTGTCGGAGCTGGTAAACCCTCATTTAGGAGCGCATCGAAAGTTAGCCCACTTTCAGCCACTCACACGCGCGCATCCAACACTGGCCCCTCTCATTGTAATCTTTCTAATACAGAGACCGTGCGATCGAAGGTTTTTTTTTCTGAACGTGCGGAAGCTCGAATAGGGAAAATTCCGTGGCACAATGCGCTATAATTGGAAGTCATCAGAGATGTACTGAGAATTCCTCGTTTCCCATGATGTACCTTTTTAATATTTATCAGATATATCGTGAGTAATAATTATTAGGTGATGTTTATCTTGATTTCGAAAATTACGATCTTTTATGAATTAATTAATTTTTATATATAAATATAGATATGAACCTAACCGAGTATATGTTCGGTAATTCTAGTGTTAATTAAACTTGCATACCCTACTTCGAGAGTGCATGGGATTACAAGATTAAATTAATTAATAGTAGAACTACCGAACATATACTTACTCGGTTATGTTTACTTCTTTATTTATATATAAATGATCACTGAAGGATGTAAGTTAATTAGTGGATTTAATTAGTAGCGATATGTGCATATAATGAAGGTATATGAAATCTTAAACAACGCGCCGTTGTATGTTGAAATGATTTTATTCAAAACGGCGGACAAATCATTTTGATTGCTTTCATAGTTCTAGTATTACAATAATGTTAGTTCTAGTATCGGTATAATAATAATTTCCCAAAAAAATATCAAGGAATTCTCGGGATTGCTAAATTAATATTTTAAGGCCATTCCGTTTAAACGCTTTATTTTATCCGGATAAAATCGCGATGGTTTCGAAGATACGCCTCTCCTCTTAATTCTACTAATTGCCGGCATTCATTTTACACATAGCGCACGTAATTACCAGAAAAAGGGTAATAAAATGCGGAAATCGCTGTAGAGTGATGCGTGTTAGAAGTCTCGTTCCAAAAGAGATGTGTATTCGAAGTAGATAATGCATCATAATATACCGACGGCATAAAATCCTCACTCCTGGTTGCATCCTTCTGATACAATCAGCTCTCGTTCCCTCCTCCTTTAACTAACTCGACTCTTTTCGTCCCCCCTTAATTCCCCCTTCGTCCCCCCTTCGTCCCCCCCTGGCAGTCGAGCTTGTCATAACCGCATAATCGCGAAGATGCCACGAAACCTGCTCGTACTTCCCTCCTGGATTGGTACGACTGTTCAATCCTCATTCCTATGCATACCCAGCTGCATAACAGACACACCGTAAAACGCTTTATTATTCTTCTGCTTTAGTCGACCAACAACACTGTCCAACACATATTTATATTTGTAACATCGGATAGGTGATTCTTATAGATTTTAACGCGCTTTAAACGAATCCGGAAACCGTTTTTCTCCATCACCCTCAGTTCTCGTAAAAATCAATTTTGAAGAAACACAGGATGTTTCATTGCAAATCATTGTGCTGTGTTTTGCGAATAAAATGGTGTAACTTAATTTTGCAATATGAATTTGCAAATCTGTTTAAACACGGAAATACGGAGATTTGAAGAGTCTTGAAAAATTGTTTCTAAGTGGATTCCTCCAAATCGACTAAATGATTTTTTATTATTAAAAGCGTCTTGCATATTTCCGTAGTTAAAATTTAGAGGTAAAATGATTTCTTCCATAGAAGTTTATATAATGTACTTATGTTATCACGATATTTGATGCATGTTTTAACTAGCAGCTGTTATGAATTATTGACTACATCGATTATACGAGTTTCAAAATAGTCATTGGTTTTATCCTCGCTGAATTTAATTATCCCAACACGTCGTTATATTATTCCGTACTTTATCGAAGAAGCAGATTATTCGTGACTTAAGTACATCTAAAATTAGAGTGTTCTTTTATACCGCGCACTCCACTGAATAATTCCAACGTCTGAAATACCAACTGCGAGAAGTTGTATCCCATGCATCGAGCACTCGACCTATAACTCTCGCAGAATCATCCGGACGCAAAAAGCAAGAGAGGAGTTCCGAGGCTGCGACAATAATGACCAGCTCAGGATAAAAAGTGAAATCATCGTATTTACAAAAGGGCCCCCGACGAAGACGGCCGGTTGAAAATCGGTTCGCGGTGAGTCCAGTTCTCCGTAACGTAGAAATTATGTTGGACGTTAATGAACCGATCGAACAAACGCAAACGATGCCGCCTCTTTGCGCCCTTCGTGTGCGGTGGATACGCGCGTCCACTGGATAACCTCTTCACCGTCGCTGCCGCCGCCGCCGCCGCCGCCGCCGCCGCCGCCTCCAGTTCCTTTCTTCTTATTTCTCTACCGTCTCCGTTCTCTCGGTGAGATTTATTAACAGGGCGCGCGGGGCCTCGCGCTGAGATACGCGTTGCGAATTACGGACGTCTCTCCGTGCAGTGCGAGAAAGTATTACCCTACATATTTGCACACAATGGCCGCGTGGTTGGTTTACACGCGTGCGCCCGCGCGCGCACCTTCACCGACTTATGAGAAATATGTCTGTATCAAATAACTACACCTCCTGCTTTTTTTTCTCCGGCGTTTGCCTTCGTGTCATTGTCGTTGGTAACGCATACCGGTAAATCACGAATGGCAGGTGATTGTCAGCGATTATAACCCGTCGGACACGGATTTATTCAAATCGTACGTAAATTACGTAAAACAACGATGCCGCTAGGATTCACGTAGATGTAAATGCGCTTTGTGCTTTGTGATTTGACGTACGCTTTCGTTCGCGCTGAGAATAATGAACGAACGGTGTTAGTGTTTATTGTCGCGCGGAAGGATTCATGTAATTCGTTGCATCTCTCCTCGCCGGTGCTTTGATTATCCCGCGTATTTCTGCTAGGTAAATAATACGTGGAATTTACGGGTTTATTAAAAACCATTACGTCTCGCTTTGATGCCATTGAAATTCAAAAACCGTCGAGTGAAATGTTATAACTGGAATGTCGGATGAAGATCGGGTTTATATGAAATACTTAAATGGAGCGTTTGAATAGATGCGCTGATGAACGAAATGCGGAAGCGACGGTTCCTATTCCTGGTTTCATAGAAAGACGTTTAATCCGCGGTGACTTGAATGTACATTACGAAGCAACATCCTGAAGGATTAAGACACCGACGCGTCATTTATTCGACTCGGCGATGGTGACTGGACAGCGAAATAAACGATCAAAGGAAACAAAGAAATCACGAAGGAAAGGAGAGGAGAGTTCAATAATTCATGGAGAAGCGTGCGGTATCGCGTGTAAACGCGTGAAAGCTATCATGATCAATGAGATATCAGGAATTCAGCCTGGTCACGTGATCGGTGTAAACGGGTTCCCGAGGGGGATACCTTGCGCGAGTTCAGGAATGACACCACCGGGTCGGAGGGGGGGACGTGTTGCGCCTTATTAAGCTTTTCGATATCCACTCGATATATCGCGGGGAAGGAGATTCTCCTCGTTTTCGAAATTGGTACTCGGTATGCCGACAGTATTTCCGTACGCGTAATAGACAATCAGTTTTCCCGGAGTCCCAGCCCTAACTTAAAATCTCCCCTTCCTATTCGTGTTACGAGAGAGTGCCGTGCAATTACAAATTCCCACAGTATACCGAGGGTTCCACCATTTCTCCCCACTCTCCTCCCTTTCTCTCTTCTCCGGGACCCTTTCTTCGTCCTTTCTCTGGATCAGTCGGATATTCTAAGTCCCACTCGTGGAACATCCTTTTTCCTTTCCACGCGTATCTGTTTCTTTTCAACACACCTCCTGCGCGAGTTTCACCGAGTCAGCAGCGAGATGTAAAAAGAGAAAATATTTCATATGTCGTATCCCAAGCGTTTTCCCGAAATAAACACATCTGCGGATTTCTTCGTGAATTTTTTACTCGCGCCGTATAGTTGTGTTTTTTTTTGTGTACGCAAATTGGACGCGTATGGTAACGCAGCATATTAACGAGGGATTTTCCTGTTCGTTTACATACGTGACGTTATTTGGCTTTATTATAATCGAAGTTGTCGGGGAAGAGAAAATTGGCGTTAGGAGACAATTCGAGAGGTGAAAACTGGAGAAAGAGGGAAAGAATGATCGTAATTGTGAACGGGGCAAATGAAGAGGGAGAGGCGGTTTGCGGTATTCACGAGAGGGAGAGAGAAGGGGAGAAGGAGAGATAAAAGATGAGAGAAATCACGCTCTCTCCCACTCGAATATACCGTCCTTATGAATCGAGGGGAGGGCGTAACCCAGATTACTGTTCACCGGACTATAATATTACGTGAACAGATCGGACCGAATATACAACGGGTGACACTTTTTCAATTATCGTCCTTATCCATTTCTACTCGCTCTAAGCATCCGCATGCTTATCTCTATCTTATCACCCCACCGAGGACCATCTTTTATCTTCGCGAGGTACTTCGGAGTTGTATTACCCGCTTAATGGAAAGCAAAATTATTCCTGAAATTTCAGATTTTAAAAATGCTTACTCTTAAACAAATACAGTTTAACAATCCTACACAATATTTCACCAGTTTCTTTAAATGGATCTCTTTATAATAAACATATTCGTTGAATTCCTTAAAATGCTTCAAGTATCTTGCCGTGTATGTCACAATAATTAAGTACTTTTAAGTACTTGACGTTGATTCAGGATTAAAAAGAAATGTTAAATAAATAACATTACAAACCGCGAATTAGAATATGACACACGAAATCATTATCCGGATGATTCCAGAGCGCAGTGACACGAATTACCAATTCTCCGTGAATCCACCCCCATGGCTAAACGAGTTTGACAACTACGGAGATGTAGGAGATAAATACGTGGCGGGTCACCCGGTAGGTATTCCCGAAGGATACCACGGAATGGGACTAGACGAAGTGCCCCCTCTCTCTTATTACGTACCTCTCTTCTTTTAACCCTCTCCATTCTCTTCTTTCTCTTTCTGCCTCCCACTCTGTTGCTCCCTCGAGTTTCTCCCTCCCTCCGTGGTTCAGGTAGTGTCAGAATTCTGGTGCAATACGAAGGGGTGGGAACCCTTCACGGTCCGAATTCCCAACCCCGAAACGACCTTGCGCTTGCACATGCCTCTACAGTCCACCGATCCTACTTTCCATCTCTCTTCCTCCATCCTCGTTGCGTGTGAAGGATGCACTCTGGTTCTCCGCACCGTGTATGCAACAACGGTGCATCGAGCATTCCACGATATGCACTTCTTCCAGATATTAACCCTTTAAATACTGCGTGTTCCACCAAGAAAGCATTAACAACGTAAGCTGCAAAATTCGCTTGACAGTAGTCGACACTAAATTATGTCGATCGAAATAAGAAAAATCGAGGAGTTATTGAGATTAAATTATTCAATCGCTTGTTATGTAACGCGTAACAGTATATTCAACACTGTATTAATTTACTGAAGAAAGTAAATGCGTACGCCTTTCGAAGTCAAAGGGTTAAGCTCTTATTATAGATATAGATTAGCAGAGTGAAGGATGTGTTGCGAATTATAATGGCCAATAATGCAGATACAAATCCTGAGGATCAATCAAGGAGTGCTTATGCATTTCCATGTGTACTGCATTTGTTGGAACACATATGGAGAGTATTACGGTCAGCAGACACTATATGGTGTTTGATGTACCCACAAATCCTGACACATGTGCGATTACATGTGCCAGTATGTACAGTACGATCCACGAGAGAATTTATCTAGGATGCGTGTACATGATGTACATATGTTTATGTACCCACTGCTTGGTATCCTTACGTGTACACTAATTTACACGCCTCGGGATTATTCACCGAAACGTACATAGATCTGAACCATACACCGTAGAGAAGTGACACAGGTAGTTCGTAGACTATACTAGGGAGATTGGTTGGTATGCGTGTTGGCTGTGTTTTCGAGTTGCATTGGTGTTGGTACGCGTAGACGGGTGCAAGTTAGGTCGCACGGCTGACCCAGATAGCGAGATTGTCGTACCGAGCGAAACGCGATTGAAAAGAGCCGCTCTAGATTTCGCCGTGTTTATCATTCCTTCGTGTCATCGACGGCTTCGACGCTTATCTCCGAAAAACATCTTCACGCGAGCCGTTTGTACCAAGCACCGATACATGTTCTTCGATTTGATCGGGCTGAAGTCTAATTTGATTTACAATCCCGAGATAAATAGTAGCAGCATAAATACCTGTTCAACATGCTAAGAAGATGGTTTGTTTATAGAGTGGAATATATTCATCGAAAGACAATATGTAGGTACTATTTTCGTGGCAATGAAATCGGTCAACTTCAACGTGGAAGTTAATCGTTTTCACACCAACAAGTGCAATCTCAGTCTGAAGATAACCGGAGTGAATGTTCTTAGAGGCATATTTTTTATTTAAATCGTTTCCCTAAACAGATATTTGTTTAAGCCTCTACAACCGAATTGTTTTCGTATCTAAAACGAAATCGTATAAAATAAATCTAGTTAAACGCGATTCTAACGAAGGTACATCGTGTAAAAATAATAACGAAATTATTACTTAAACGCACCGAAGATAAAATGAAATGAATTAAAGAATGATTAAAATTTAGCCGTCAAGTTCCTCAGGGGGCTGACACGTTTTGTTGGAGGATAAGTGTCGGACAGCGGCAGTCAATTAAAAATGGTGAAAGAAGGGTGCGGGTGGGGGTGGAGAGCGTGGAACAGTCGAAGTCAGCCAGAAGACAAGATTGATTACTAGGAACGCGGTGGGGGTCGAGAGGGGTTGGCATGCAGAGACAAAACAGATCGAAACACCGTTGGTCCCGGGGTGGGTTTCTATTTGAGCACCCTCTGCCACGCTTGAGTGCCTTACTAATTCCATTAAATGTCTATATCGTCCTTCCGTATCCCTGACACGTGACAGTCTAATTAGCATGCAATTATTTCTCTAATATAAATCCCACATTACCACCAAGTGTTTTTGAAAATAGTTTTTTTCCGCGGTTTATAGATTACCGACTGAATTCTCACTCTTTTATAACAGTATTTCTGGGAATATTATTATCAAGTTTCTACGTGACAATTTACTAAGCGTTATTCCATCTCGATTATCTCGACAAAAATAGTTCATAATTTCAGAGATTCACAAGTGAAATACTTGGAAGTACGGCGGAACGATACAAATCATCCCGTTATGTAATAATCCTTAAACTTTATTAGCAGTTCAATATAGAAATTCAGGGATTTCCGAGTTTCGAAAGAAACCGGTCGTAAAAACAATAGAATTATCGAGGTACTAAGAGACTGTCCGGATAAAAAATGCGAAGAGCATCGGTGCTCGATCTCCGAGTAGAACTCGCAGCGATATTTTAACGGCGTTGCTGGGCGTTCAATCGACAACTGACAATAAACGGAAACGCTGTTGCTGCATCGTGTAATGAATTCCAGTGACGTGCATACATCGACGATGCACTCGAAACGATGGCGTAACAGCAGCAAGCTCTCGTTAAAGCTTGTAGGAGCTGCATATATGCAGTAGCTGTTCCATCGTCATTACAATGGCCGAAGGGAGCCGAGGCGAAAGAGAGAAAGATAGAGGGAACGTGCTGCAGATGACGAGCCGCTCGAGAGGAATTATCACAATCAAAATAACGAGTAGATAAAACGTGTATGGCCGAGGTAAAACATTCCACGATAGAACGAGCACGTAAAATACGACCGGCGGTAGATCGCTCGATCACGTGGAAAATATCCGCCGGATTTTCGAAAAAAAAAACGGCTGAAGATGTATTTCAACGTAGAGCATCGCTTTAAATCGTTTCAAACATTTACGGTGTATTTTTAATTTTTTTGCGTGACGCCTTAGAATATGTATAGAATACAATTTTAAAAGCATCAGAATAAATTCAATATCTAATGCCTCATATTTTTGGAATCGTTTTCTTGAAAAGGATCAAAATGTTGGGTGAAATTCTCCCCAATTTATGTCGCTCGTGTTGCATTCATAACCTCAGTTTTTATTACTTCCTACATTCTTATTTTATATTTTAATACAGCTTTAGCGTAACCCAAATTCAAGGATCGGTACTAATTGTTTTAATGCTATTTTTATTAACATTCTACCGCGCACGGAAAATTGAATGTAAAATATTCAAAAGCACTATTGTAATGTTGCTTTTGAATGCGCACAAATATTATTCTTTATTGGGGTGAATTGCTTTGAATAATTTCATTGTATAACACGTACTTCCTCGTCGAGAATTTGGTTGGTATTTTTAAAAAGTGTCACGGATATTCCGTGCATAGAAAACTTTTGCCATTGTACATGGAAAATATGCACAGCATATGTTCCCGGCGCAGTGTCACGCGTGATTATTTTCAGCGAGAGCGCCGCGGAAAATCGAGGGAAAAACTATTAGCAAATTATATCGCGAGAAAAATCGGTGACGCGCGGTACAATGAAATTCTTCATAACGCGGAAAGCTGGCAATGGAAATAATTCATAACGCACCGCTATTGGTTGATTTATCATTTTTATCCTGAGAATTATCATCCGTAACAAAAGCATCGGTAGGAATAAAAAAGTATGAAACGTCATCTGCAATCCTGTTCTTGTTTTTTGGTTGCAAAACTATGCGATGTAACAGGAAAAGTATTGTTCACTTATTAAATATTCTTCTTCGATTTATCGTCTCCAATCATTTTCATAATTCGCTCAAATAATTTTCGTTATTTCTCCCCAAATTAAACAAATTGAAACATTTCCTTTTTTTATTTTAATGCTTCGTAAAATATATTATGCACTCATTCAATAATTACGAGACTAATTATATTAAAATAAATATTGTTTCTTTTGTTTAATATCTTCGATAAGTTTCATTATTCGCAGAATTTCTCTCGAAATTAAATCAATCGACCAACTCGAATTTCTTACGTTAATCTTTCTTGGAATATTTCCATATAATCCAACGAGCCAATCATAAATATGGATGAAGAACGAAGAAATATTCGCGATGCATATGAAAAGTGTCTAATGACTGTATTTAATTAATCTTCATGCAAGTATAATACATATTGGATGTCATTAATAATATTTCCCAGACCGTTCTTTTAAGTTCTCATTGGTTCACCGAGATTTCCTCGCGGTATGTTCCACGAATACGATGATAATTCCATTTGAAATATGGGAATAATGGCTATTCAGGTAGTAGTTAATTAGCCTCGAAAGCGCATACTTCTCTTAATCACGCGTGAATGTAAACACCAAAGTCAAATAGGGATAATGCAGATAATTATTAATTTGTCCTCCGCGCGATACCGATATCACGGTGATATGTTACCGCGGTATCGCCGCGCGGTGTAACTTAGATAAACGATGTTACGTAATGCGACAATTATATCGCAAATAGATATTCCCTAGTCTCTCTTCTCATCACTTTTTCTTCCCATGGAATTACGTCAATACATGCCACTTTACACAACACGGTGTTCGATCAATTTTTATCAAACTCCACATTGGAAACTGATACAAAAATCGATGCGTATGTAAACCTGTTAACTGGGGAGTTTTATAAAAACAAAAACAACGCGGTTTCGATGTAACGCAGTACTCATACAATGAGTTTCTGATATAACGCGGTACACGACTTTCATAACGCGTTATAAGGCTTACCTGTATTTATAATTGCGAGATATATATGGATTCAAGAATTACGAGAGAGATATAATTGTAATATATTCTCTTGCCTGTTTTACTTCGACGCATAACTTGAAAACCGCATGAAAAAGGGACTCGACAGTATTTATTTATGAATGCCGATTTTGATAATGAATGCCCCGGTGATAATGATCGCGTGTATGCAAAGTAGCTGGCTCGGCGAAGGGGAAGATATTTCGGGGAAATATGCATTCCGACGTGTGCTTCGCGGAGCTGACAATTACAGGTGCAAGTTGGAGTAAAGAAAAATGCATCGGTCGTTATCTGTTTTTCGTCGACGAGCCGTGTTATTGGTACGTAGCAGCGACATTGGGTTGACGTTACAAAGCCGCCTGTAGCGTTTGCGTCAGAACACTCCGTAATTGGCAGCAAATGGGCTCAGCAAATGGGCTTTAATTCCATTTGCGCAATCAACGGCCCATAAACGTAACGGGTAACTCTGGTCATCGATGCTCGATGCTCGATGTCTGTCAAAAGTCTCGGTTACTCAACATGCTCAAATTGTTTTTCACCTCTTTTTTCGTCCCCTACGTCCCTGCCTCCTGCATGCCGTTTTTATATACGATTGTAATTGAATCTCGCTCGTAAAACAGCGTGCTACAATGTTTATCGCTTAATGGATTAACGCGCACGTGGCTGAGGAAACACGCTGAATTACGATGGGGTTGAAAATGGGACGTTCTTATTGGAATTCCAACGATATTCTGATATCATTGACATGCATTTCTTAATAATAATTGTGTAATACGGATAGAATATAATCATCTTTGGTTTTGATTTACATATATGTTTCGCGAATTAATTATGCGACGGATAATTGTTTCGAATGTATTTAATAATTAGTTGATTATAGGGCAATATAGGTATACATAAATATATGAGTTTTATAACAACGAATTAATATGATAACTGTACGTGTTAGGCATAGTCACCGGTGTAATAAAGCAGTTATTACGGATGATGTTTTAAGGTTTTATCATCGTGGATCATTGATATTATTGAAAAGGGAAGACGGGGGTAAAGGCAAGGTTTAATCGGGCGTCTACTTCGTCCGCGGAATGAGTAGTAAAAGTCGATTTCCCGTTACCATCCATAATTGACGCGTCGCGCCGTAATTGGTCATCGGCGTAATGTCGCCGTTCGAGGATCGATTGTTCGATGCGTGCGAAAGCCGAGAAATGTTTTTCTGCACGTCCGGCGAGTATGCCCCACCTATAAATCAGCGGGCGGGCTTCACTCTCTTCCAAAGAAACATTCAAGAAATCTTTCTAGAAAAACCACACGACCAGTCAATCAATTATGAACTTCCCTCTCCTTTACATCTTGTGGATGTACAGTGTAATGAGCCAGACTTGATAAGTAACGTGCAAAGAGTGAGTTCTTAACATGGTGGTTGTTACCGCTAGCTTCGCCATTGCTGTTCTAGGAGTACATATAAAATGACCTTAAAATATCTTAAAGGGTTTAATTCAATGGTAGGTGATGCCTAATGATGATCTAGGACCGTTTTGGGTCGAGAGAAGTGGGTTAAAAAATTTTTTCTGGCCAAAAATGGGTCGAATCCAAGTCGAAAAAATGTAAAGGGGTATACCTTCAAAAATTGTCAAAAATTAAAAGTCGCCAAAATCGCTTCTAAACGACCCAAATCGATGGTAAATGATGTATGAACATATTCTAGGAAGATTTCTGGTCGAAAGAAGCGGTTAAAAAATTTTTTCTGGCCAAAAATGGGTCGAATCCAAGTCGAAAAAATGTGAAGGGGTATACCTTCAAAAATTGTCAAAAATTAAAAGTCGCCAAAATCGCTTCTAAATGACCCAAATCGATGGTAAATGATGTATGAACATATTCTAGGACGATTTCTGGTCGAAAGAAGCGGTTAAAAAATTTTTATTGGTCAAAAATTGGTCGAATCCAAGTCGAAAAAATGTAAAGGGGTATACCTTCAAAAATTGTCAAAAATTGAAAGTCGCCAAAATCACTTCTAAATGACCCAAAACGATGGTAAATGATGTATGAACATATTCTAGGACGATTTCTGGTCGAAAGAAGCGGTTAAAAAATTTTTATTGGTCAAAAATTGGTCGAATCCAAGTCGAAAAAATGTAAAGGGGTATACCTTCAAAAATTGTCAAAAATTGAAAGTCGCCAAAATCACTTCTAAATGACCCAAAACGATGGTAAATGATGTATGAACATATTCTAGGACGATTTCTGGTCGAAAGAAGCGGTTAAAAAATTTTTATTGGTCAAAAATTGGTCGAATCCAAGTCGAAAAAATGTGAAGGGGTATACCTTCAAAAATCGCAAAAAATTGAAAGTCGCCAAAATCACTTCTACACGACCCAAATCGATGGTAAATGGTGTATAAACATATTCTAGAACGAGTTTGGGTCGAAAGAAGCGGTTAAAAAATTTTTTTGGGCAAAAAAGGGGTCGACCCAAAATCGCAAAAATGTGAAGGGGTATACCTTCAAAAATTGTCAAAATATGAAAGTCGCCAAAATCGGTCCTACATGGCCCAAATCGATGGTAAATGATGTATAAACATATTCTAGGACGATTTTGAGTCGAAAGAAGCGGTTAAAAAATTTGTATTGGTCAAAAATGGGTCGAACCCAAGTCGAAAAAATGTGAAGGGGTATACCTTCAAAAATTGTCAAAAATTGAAAGTCGCCAAAATCACTTCTAAATGACCCAAAACGATGGTAAATGATGTATGAACATATTCTAGGACGATTTCTGGTCGAAAGAAGCGGTTAAAAAATTTTTATTGGTCAAAAATTGGTCGAATCCAAGTCGAAAAAATGTGAAGGGGTATACCTTCAAAAATCGCAAAAAATTGAAAGTCGCCAAAATCACTTCTACACGACCCAAATCGATGGTAAATGGTGTATAAACATATTCTAGAACGAGTTTGGGTCGAAAGAAGCGGTTAAAAAATTTTTTTGGGCAAAAAAGGGGTCGACCCAAAATCGCAAAAATGTGAAGGGGTATACCTTCAAAAATTGTCAAAATATGAAAGTCGCCAAAATCGGTCCTACATGGCCCAAATCGATGGTAAATGATGTATAAACATATTCTAGGACGATTTTGAGTCGAAAGAAGCGGTTAAAAAATTTGTATTGGTCAAAAATGGGTCGAACCCAAGTCGAAAAAATGTGAAGGGGTATACCTTCAAAAATTTTCAAAAATTGAAAGTCGCCAAAATCACTTCTAAATGACCCAAATCGATGGTAAATGATGTATGAACATATTCTAGGACGATTTCTGGTCGAAAGAAGCGGTTAAAAAATTTTTATTGGTCAAAAATTGGTCGAATCCAAGTCGAAAAAATGTAAAGGGGTATACCTTCAAAAATTGTCAAAAATTGAAAGTCGCCAAAATCACTTCTAAATGACCCAAAACGATGGTAAATGATGTATGAACATATTCTAGGACGATTTCTGGTCGAAAGAAGCGGTTAAAAAATTTTTATTGGTCAAAAATTGGTCGAATCCAAGTCGAAAAAATGTGAAGGGGTATACCTTCAAAAATCGCAAAAAATTGAAAGTCGCCAAAATCACTTCTACACGACCCAAATCGATGGTAAATGGTGTATAAACATATTCTAGAACGAGTTTGGGTCGAAAGAAGCGGTTAAAAAATTTTTTTGGGCAAAAAAGGGGTCGACCCAAAATCGCAAAAATGTGAAGGGGTATACCTTCAAAAATTGTCAAAATATGAAAATCGCCAAAATCGGTCCTACATGGCCCAAATCGATGGTAAATGATGTATAAACATATTCTAGGAGGATTTTGGGTCGAAAGAAGCGGTTAAAAAACTTTGTTTGGTCAAAAATGGGTCAAACAAAAGTCGAAAAAATGTAAAGGGGTATACCTTCAAAAATTGTCAAAAATTAAAAGTCGCCAAAATCGCTTCTAGATGATCCAAATCGATGGTAAATGATGTATAAACATATTCTAGGACGATTTTGAGTCGAAAGAAGCGGTTAAAAAATTTGTATTGGTCAAAAATGGGTCGAACCCAAGTCGAAAAAATGTGAAGGGGTATACCTTCAAAAATTATCAAAAAATCAAAGTTTACAAAATCGATCCTAAGTAGCCCAGATCGACCGTAGATGATGCGTAAACATATTCTAGAACCATTTTGTGTTAAAACAAGAGGATTAAAATACTTTTGTGATCAAATAGTACGTTGAAGCCTCGAACATTATTTATTCAACTTTTTCCCTTAAGTAACTATAAAAGAAGCGACTTAAGGGCCTTATTACAAGAAGCATATTCGTGATTCGAAGAAACTGAAGTTCATACTTCGCACTTTGATGCGTGACTCTGCACAGCATCCTAAATATTCAATTAAGGGAACGGGTTCGCGAACCACGTCTTGATAGTCGATAATTTTGGGCCTCTGAAGGGGGCCCACTGTAAGGTTACCTGCCGCGTATCAATCTGCACGATGCTGGATCAATTTGCCGGTGCATACTCATTTTTTCCACATACTTTTTAGTTCTCATCGCGAACACCAAATTCTACGAAGTTCGAGCTAATTTGCATATCTAATAAACCGTCGGGGGTTTCGCCATTGCAAGAGCAATGATTCACTTTTGAACGATGGTACCCCTGTGGGCCGGGGTGTAGAATTGGCCCACAGTATCCCCTGCTTGTCGTAAAAGGCGACTAAAAGGGGTTGGGTCAAAGGGTAGATGGATAGAACCCGACCCGTAAAAATCACCTGTTTTGATGGTATTTGCCATCATAACAGGTTAACATCCACCGTAATTCTCCGATTCATATCTTAGAATGACGGTAATGATAAATGCGTACTGATAATAATTAAAAAGCACAAACAATGCGAGAATGTTTAAAAACATTCGTGAATGTCACACTCGATTCATTCTCATTAAAGTTGAATATCAAGGAAATACATATATAACAAGTTTGTTTACTATTCACAGAAGACCAAGCTAATATAATACAAACATAATTCAACATAGTTAATAAAGATAGTTAATAAATAAATATGTCCTCAGTTATTTTATAATAATATGTGATGCTTATAAACAGCCGAATCCATGCGAAGTAATAAATGCCAATATTACTAAAAAACTCGAGTCAAGTATATCGCTAATATTCGTAAATCTTTTAATATTTTTAACATCACGATAAGGATGTGAAGTAACTAAGGTATCGTAGAGCGCTTCAACGGTTTTATTTTTAGACGTTATATACTCATTACAGACACGTATCGCGTGGTATCATATAGCACGCACTTCGGCCGGGTACTCAACGCGTTAATGGCGCAAATGTTAAACACGAATTATCCAGGGAAGTTGAAGCTTTTGAAGAGAGAAGTGTTCCCCCACAGGTTTCGATGGCTGGAACTGATCGGTTGCTGTCTCGAGCCTGAAAAGTCCAATCGAACTGTGCCACAAAGAGGATAAATGCGACTGACAGACAACAAAGTTCGTGGAAGAGGAGGATCCCTCCAGAAGTAGCGGGAGAGGCAAGGTTCGGAGAGGTCGAGGCGGTGGATGCCAAAGTAAAAAAAAAGGGAAGAGGAAGAACGGAAAGAAAAAAGGGAGACGGCCTATTCAGGGACGTGGTGGTAAATAGGTTAAACGGGAGGTCGAGAGGCCAGCCAATTTAAATCACCGCCAATTCTATACGGTCCAATTCGATTCAACGTAGGATCGTTTTGAATCCTATCTCTTTAGTCTTCCGCTCGTTCCTTCCTTTTCCCTCCTCTTTCTTCCACGTATATTTCGATCCGAGTGTGTTCATTGGAATTTATAGAGATATATCGTAGAAGAGTACTTTTCTCACTGGCGATCTTTTCTTACGCATTTGTTTGTTACGTTTTTATTTGAGTTGTGAGAACTCAAATAAAGAAAAACGACGAAATGTAATCGATAGAATTGAAGAAATCTGAATGTTATTAATTGTCGAAATTTGGTATTTGAGAAACTTTATACGGTCCAGTTAATTCTTTCGAAGTGCGGATCTTTTAGAGGTACATTTAAGTCGTGCACCAATAACGGGAATCGATTTGCATCGCGAGGCTTATCCCGTTTCGAGCAGGGGTACAATGTTCTCGAATGAATTTTCATTATCGCAGCCATTATCGTTCAACTAAAAGCTTCTCGGAAAGCAATTATTAAGGCCTATATGAGTGTCACCGTGACGTGGTTTCCTGAAACCAATGCACAGGAAACGGCAGACGAAAGCAGTTACGTGATTCGCCTCGCCTTTTGTTTTTACACGCCTCTATTCAGCGATATTTTATACTCGTCGAATACGGCCTCTTCGTAGAAATTCGCGAAATGCATAACTTTAGAACAAGCATGTCAGAGCTACGACATAACAATTCCTCTTCCATATTCTTTTAAGTATAACACTTCACAATTACTCCCAACGATAACGATGAAATATTAACATGTCTATTAATTAATATTCTTTTTCATATAGACACGATTTAATTGTCTTTCGTATATCGGTGCAGGTAGTAATCGAAAAGAAATTAAATTCACCCAAGTTAAATCTGATTAATTAGTACTTCAAGACCCATGGCGAATGTAACACAAGATTGTATAGTTTGATACCAAATTACCATGACGAGTCAGACTCGTAATTGGCCAAATGGTTAATTCGATTAATTTGAATAGTTTTCGTAAGTTTGGAGAGGAGTTTCTGAAACAAGTACAGGTGGTTCATATGCAGAATTACAGTTCTAGAGCGAGGGATACATAAGCAGCGTACGTGGCCAAAACAAAATGTCGTGTCTAGGTCGAGCCAGATTTGTCGGAGTTCTCAATATCGACTCTCTCGTAAAGAATAGATAACAAAGAATAGGGGGGAGGGGGGTCGGGAGTACGGGGGACGAGGGAGAGTCGATGAGAGGTAGCGATGAGGACTAGAAGAGGATGAAGAGGCTGAGCCCTCCGAGCTCTTGTTGGCGTCAAGCCAACCACGATCCGCATCCTCATCGTATCCTTTCGTTGGCTCGATCTACACGAGTACACATAATAGAGATCGCCTCGGTACTTCGTTAAATTGGTGCTCCGACATTTTAACGGGATGGCTGAATCATAACCGGTACGCCAAAAACACCGTGTATTGCCAACCCTGCTTATGCTCACCGAACATATTTTACATCAGAATATGTGGCTTTCGTGAGTCGCTGGAAACTCGTGTATTTTACATATCTTACCGGAAGACTTAAGAATCGATATACCGTCATTTACCGTATTCTTTGAGATACGTAATACACACTCCTCGTCGTACAATAAATACGGAATATAAATGTAGCTCAATAATGTACGGCAAAAAGATTCGTATTAAACAACCTTTTACGTAGAATAAGTTAATTGTGAAAATAGGAAAACAAGTATGATCTTTTTCTATGAAACACGAAGTGGTTTCGTTGTTCCAAGACAGTGGCTTAGATAACCACTCTAAATCATCTTTATATGGTGTATAATACCAAGCCGTGAAAGTCACCCAAGTTACAAAAAACATAACTATTCAACTTTCATTTGTTTGCTATATCTAATTCCCTCTATTTTTAATCCGATTTCCCTCCTTTTCAAACCCTTGGAAAATATTCTTTCCTAATCCCCGGGATTAATTACTAAACCTTCAAACATTCAGGATTCACGTTACACAATTTGGAGTATTATAAGCGATATTTAAAGCTGAATGAAATTCATCGTTCCAACGCTTCGGGTTGACAAGAATTGTCAGAAAAATCGATAGGCATAAATCGGCGGTTAGTTTCATAACTCGCGAAAATAAGAGAGTTCGCGAGTGCCGTGTACAGGTTAATTGTATGCTTGTTGATTTGTTTTAACACGGTCGGGACGGGCCACTCGTTGTCGGTCTTTCAGTGGAGTAGACGCCTTAATTACGGGCGCCTCCGCGGCAACCACGCGGCCATTCGTCTTCGCGTTATAGGCAACGATCACTCACGAATGATAATTTAAATAAATGATATGTCTAGGAGCCACACCCATAACAGTCGATGTGCAATACGCCGGCCAATCTCGTCCGAGTGAAATTCATTGCTACGCCGGGAGCGCCGAAAGAAATTGCACTAAGAATCAAAAGCGATGCCATGCTCTGTAATTATATGATTAACGCCGCGAATTATAACGACGATATTGGTGGTGCTTGTAATTAAACTTTCAAGACCGCTTTTTACATTAACAACTCCTCGGTACGGTAGATGACTTAATTAACACGAAGTTGTTTAATGCTCTTCAGAAGTATGGTCTACTGATCCTGTAAAGTATGATGGAATTATATGATCTTAAAAAATATAGTACACATAGTTCTCACCTTACGAATTTTGATCTTTACAAACCTTCTGTCTTTAGACGTTATATAGAAGTTATGGACGCGATTTGCGAGGTATCTGAACGTGTATCTGGTTTCTGGCTGCTGAACGTGTTAACAAAACGTCTAAAAATAAAACTGTTTAAGCACTCTACGATACATTAGTTATTTCATCGTCATCGTAACGTTAAAAATATGAAAAATGTCACGAATATTAGCGATATATTTGATTCGAGTTTTAATAATAATAGCATCGACAGTCACCAGTGACTACTTGTTAGTAATCTCGATTACTTCAAAATCCATAATAAAGTATACACCAAACTCTTGAATTAATCTCGGTGGTCATCATGCACACAACTACTGGTCAGGTCCATGGTAGTGTTATTGCCACATTCGCCAAGGGACCAGTAATAATTACAAGGATGCCTCTTACAGTAACACGCGGGATCCATAGCCCGCGGCACGTGTACGAGGGGGGAGATTTGCCATGGGATATTTTCGTTGTGCCAGCCAAGTAGATAAGCCAAGGGAAACGTCATTTATCTTGGTGAGACTCGCGTATGACCTACGTAAATAGTAAACTAGCCATTTCCACGTAAAGCGGTAGATGTGTGCATTTAAATGGGTTGCTCACGTAAGCCAGTGCATGGAGTAGTACTATATATACAGTGCACAGTGCACACTCGTAAATTGCAGTTGCACCGTGGCTATCGTCGCGTGTTGCGAATTCCCGCGTAGGTATACGCATGCCGGGCACAATCTGTTTCACGGATATCCGCATAAACGACTCGTTATCGTGATAAAAGTCCTCGTAATACGACGTGCGCACAGCCGCCGCGTTGATTTCTGCTGTTATTCCATTTCGCGCTTTATGCGAAGTTACACGGCGCGCCGGCATCTCGTTGTCCCCGGAAGAAAATTATTGATTTCATTTGACAAGGAATCTTTTGTGACAGTGATAATGCTCGTTAACTACATTTTTTCGAAAAACCTTTTTTATATTTATTACCGTAATCTCTTGTTATCCGTCTATTGAAAAAGCCGTGCTATAATCAATTTTAATATTGTAAGATTATTATTCAATTTAATATTTGACAGAAGAATGTTGGTTATTGAATGTTGACTCTGTGTTAATAATGTATGGTACTCGTTAGTCGTTGAAAGTTGCATTGTTTATTTTGTTACATCCGGGACTTAAGTTACTGTATTATACTGTAGATATTATTTAATAGTTTAGCTGATAAATGAATGAAATTAAATATTAAATACGAAATGAAATAATACATTCGGCACTTTCCGACGAAATCACTTTCATTAATTACGTGTGATCTGTACGCGCAACATGCACTCACTCGCGTGGAAGTCGGCATCGCGCATAACTCGATCCACGGTCGCTGACACTCGTTTACGTAACAAATTGCATTATAAAATCGCGGAAGTTCGTCAGAGTTACTTTCCACCGTTAATGAACAAGACTTTCTGTTCATCTTAGGTGAATCGTTCTGGTAAACACGAGCCCGTGGCCGATGGTGTAAAAGGGAAAACCTTTCGTACGTGAGAACGTTCACTTCAGTGTTGCAAAATTGGATGTTTTACATCGAAATCAAAAGAATTTTAGTTACGTTCGAATATCGGAAGATGCTATTTAATATTAGATGTGAATCGAAATGGTTCTAATTCAATCCTGAGTCTTCAATTTTCGAAAAATATTTGTCTTTATGGCAATAATCTGCTGGCCTTTAAACCACGTAAATGTGTTGTGTACTTAAACACTCTAATTGTGAATATTTAGATGCAATTATTTCCAGTTAACTCTCAGTGATTGGTTCCCTCCTGCATTCATTTATTTAATTCCATAGTATTATATTTAATACATCGATCATTTGCATTTGATTCCGTCGCGATTACAGCGAATATCGTTCTTGAAATGTCTCAGGGAAGTAAACAACAAAGTATAAACACCGCATCGTGGAACGCCATGAAATCTTTTTCATTCAGTCTTTTCGAGTGATAAAGTAAAGTTAAATTCGGAATTCCCTTGATTTGGCTCGTGTCAATTCACTGAGTACCTATTTCGCTGTTATTGTGGTAGAAATGGTTCTACAGTGTATTCGGAAAGTCAATGAGCGGCAGTGACCTACTAACAAGTAGGTATGACAGTTTTATTCTGCCGTACGGTATCATGTTTCAGTTGTATAGACAAGGACAGTAAGTAACAATAGAATATCAGTATTGTTACTAACACTATTAACACGTTGAGTGCCGGACCGAAATCCGTGTTATAGGATAGCTCGTGACGCGCGTTCGTAATGTATAAGGCGTAAAAATCAGGTTAACGTTTGTAATAGTTAACGTTTATAATAGTTACCGGATTTTTGCGAAACATGGACTTACGCCAGTTTCAAAATAAACGGCTAATACACCTTTGCGAATGTAATTGTAAGACCATGGGGAGTGGACGGGAGAGGAAAAGGGGGGAATGATCCGAGAGTATAGTGCGAGACCAAGAGGGAATTATACTTGCATGAGCCAGCCCTCCCTCTAGCCCTCCCCCCTCGCCCTACGGCCTGAATGGTAATTAAAGCGTGCGAGACTTTCTTACGACGCTCTTAATTCCCAGGAGCAACGGTGAGCCCGCCGATCCGTCCACGAATTTCTGAGCCGATTCTGACAAAAATCAATGCGCAACTTTTTTTTGATATCCCATCCGCCATCGGAAAAAGTGGTTCGTTAATATAAGAATAAGTTTAATGTCTAAGATTACTAATTTTTATTGGAAACATATATACACATATTTAACGTACACATAAGTTCATATCAATGATATGATATGTCAATGTTTTTTAAAACTACACATGAAATATCGCCATAAGCGGTTTTGTATGTTGTTTTAAATAGCAATTATTCGATTATCGAGGGAATAAAAACATTAAAGGGCCGCCAATTATATGGTAAAGAATACATTGACAGAGAGAAGGGTGTACGAGAATACGGGAAATAAAATATGAGTTAATGGATGGACACATGGTGTGGCCACAAACATCGAATTTGTTTTTGTTTCCGGCATAACTCTGATGCCGAATGCTCGCGATCAACAGGTGACCAGTTGGGTATTGGGTAAAACGACGTAGGATTGGAAATTTCCGGTTATGGGGTTCATAAAATGACGGCAGAAATAATTATTCCCCCCTAAGTAATCAATCCACGAGGTTCATTTATTCCGTGCAGAGATAAAATGTGATTTGAAGTAGCAAGGAAAAAGTTATGTTCAAGGATACTTGAATTACAAACTTTGATGTAGCTTATTATTGAATTTCGATATTTCGCACATTTTCTTAAATCGCCTATATTTATTCTTATTACAACAATTCTTGATATTCGTATCGCCTACATACTTTGTATTCCATTATTATTAGACCTAACTAATACATCGAACGCGCTATTTTTTCGAGGCAACATCTAACAATGTCGCCAAGATAAAATACGTGCGACCGCCATCAATCAAATTAGCTACTAGTTGTCGAAACAAGTCATTCAAGCAAGTATTAAATGACATCGTGACAAGCAGGGATTGCAAGGTTTTCTAAAAATTTCGAAACATCTGTCAGCGGGATAAAAATGGAATATCGGACGCGGTGCACACCGGACAAAATCAATTTGTCCCATCAACGTATACCGGTCGATCGGGTTTCCTTGAACGAAGGATCCTGGACATCCTCCTGATCGTTCTATTCGTTCCTGTATCCCTTCTAGTCGATCAGACTTGCACGAAAAATTCCGAGAGAGCCAAAACCTTGTGGCTGAGCCATCCACGCGATAAATCATGACTCCTACGAGTCTATCTACCTTCTTTTTTAGCTCTCTTTCAAGTCGTTTCTGTCCACGTGTCCGCGCGTGGATGATCCCGTTTGCTAGCGTTTGCACGGGATATCGCTGGATGCCTGCAATCCACCAATGCGAGTGCAACAGACTGTGAAGACCTACGTGCTACGTACTTGTTGATTTATTGGCAGCTACACCCGCACCATGATTTTCTCGCAATCAAGGAAATAACGGTACTTAGCGCGATAGTATCCTTTTCTTAACGTAAGAGGTACACGGAAAGCACCGAGTCATTTGGGTGCAAAGTGGCATTATGCGCACGGCATCCGTGAAGATTCATACAATGTAGATATGTATATAGGATACTCTTGTTTTTAGGAAGAGATTTTATTTTGGTACGATTAAGATAATTAAGATGATTAAGACTGATCTCAGTGATAGTAGCAAAGAGAAATATGATATGATCTTAATTCTATTCATGTTAATCTAAGCATTTAATTTATCGACATGGATCGTATCAAGAGTAACGCGGTACACCCAGCAATTGGAATCATGATCTTGCCATCGTAGAGTAGTAGGGCACCTAAGCTCACCCGGCTTAATCGTCATTCTGGGTGGTACTCGCTAATTGATTTAAATTCGTCGGGCTTCTAATTAGATACACACTACGCGGCGCAGTCTAGCCTGGAAGAAACTCGAATCGTGCGAGAAAACAACCGTGCCGCACGAGTGCATGTAAAGCCGAAGCGTCGCCGTTCGAGTTTCTCTGCGTCGATTCCCCCGGTTGCGTTTGCCGTACGTGCGAGCTTTGCGATCCTAGTATCCGATAAGCATTCTCCTCTCACCCCCTCGTTCTTATCCTTCGTTCCAAACCCCCTCCAAGAGTTGCCAACCAAGCCAAACGATCCCTCACGCGCTCGTCGTGCCTCCACCTCAGCTTCGTCGCAAACCTCACCGTACACCCGCAAACGCGAGCGAACACCCCATCGCATCTTTTTCATCCTTCAATCTTCTCTCTTTTCAGCTGGTCTCGTCTTATCCTCCTTCCTTCTTCTTCGTCGCACCATCGTACATCTTCTCGTTTTCCCGCCACCTTCGTCGTGGTTTTCGTATCTCGATCTTCCTCTTTCTTTCTACGGTCCCCACCAACGTTAGGACAGCACCCTCGTAGACCTCCTGCCACCAACTATCCTTGCTCGTTTCGTCCTCCTTGCACTCCCTAACTTTAGAAACAAGGGTCGTACCGTGGAGTTCCACTCCCGTCCAGCCGGTTCCCACCTTCGAGATTCGAGTAAGTCAGTGCATTTGCCTCCTTTTTCCTCTATCGAGTACCCTCGCTCGGTTTAATGGTAAGCCTTCTCTTTCTATAAAACGTGCCAAAGGGTAGCACGTTCTTCTTTGTCTTTACAATTTCTCATTCTCCCTCACTCTTTACCTAAAGTCTATATATATAAGTCCGTCTTTGTTGGGTGTCAAGAGTAGATAGTACACCCCGATGTTGTCTCGTCCTCGCGTATTATCCTCCTCTTTCTCCTTCTTCTACTCGCACGAACTGGCGTTGGCTTCTTTACGCTACCGAGGCCTATTCAACGTGGTACCTCTTCGTCTTCCTTTTAGATCGTCTCTTTTCGTCTCGCCGCCGTGGACCCCGTTCCAATGCACTTCGTACGAAGCACCTTTCTTCTTTCTTTAGCTTACGATAATTCGGTATCCCTCTCTTGTTCGGTTTCTTGTGCACGCTTCATTCCGTACGTGTACCGTCGTACATGCCAACGTCGCCTTCCCAGCACGAAATACGCACGCGTGTCTCCACAGGCGACGCTCGTGATCCCTCGAGCAGTTGCAAGCGCGCACCAGACTATCTGTATATAGTACGTGTCACGCACATACTTGCAACTTCGTGGCGCGGCGCTCTTACACGTATATATACGTGTACGTTTCGCGTACACACGAGAGTCTCAAACCTCTGAGGCCTTTGCCGACTTCGTCGAGATTCTCGTTGCCGTTACCTCGTCATGCTAAGTCCTCGTCAACGATGCTTTCGCATCTTCACTGACGAAGCCAGAAACTTTTCAGCCACATTCCACCGCATTTCAACACAGTTTCATACAAGAAGTCGATAGTCCCTTTCATACGGTGGAAATAAATCAGTTCTTAACCTGTTAGCCAACAAGTTCTTCCAAAAAACATCACGCGGCATACTTTTGATTTAGTAATAAAATAAATCCATGCGATATATTTATCATTGCGATGCATACACGAGTTTGAGTATGTATTAAAAATGTAGAACTATGAGGATAATTGTAATTTAATTCGAGATCAGTGTAGATTCGAGGGACGAGTTAACTCGGCATCCCTCGTTTAACAGGTTACTAGTGTTTCGCAGATATCAGTGAACGGATGTAAAAAAGTTCAGACGGTTTAAAATCGTACAGTAAGTAATTAGAGATAATCTATCGCTTACTGTACATATCATTCCAGGCATTGCCCGTAATTAATGTATTCTAACAGTAGTCTCTTATCACTGATAACATTGATCTGAATGTGGTATGGCATGGATATCATCTTGCTGGTTCGAATATCACGGTTGAGTAATCATGCGCGACTGAAATACTATAGGATTCGTATCGGAGTAGTTGGAATCCATTTTTGCACGGATTTCGCGGGTATACAAAATTGTGCCAAACATCTTACATATCCAAGAGAGATATCTGATAACGAATTGTATTCAGGATAGAAAGAGAGAGGGAGTGGTATCGACGATGTCCACGGTGTCCGCGCAAAAGTGGCATCCCTATACGTCGTTGCATCGTGCACTCATGCGAATCTCACAAGATAGTGTCATCTGGCCGATTCCTCGAGTCGTTCGACTCGGTTAAACGAGGGTTAGGTATGCGTAAGTCTGTCGAGGAACTTTTTATCCTTCGAAGGAACACCACTAGCCGTACCTATCTCATGAGGTATCGGCATTCCCGTAGGGGGGCCATGGGACGTTCTCCAAATATCGACGAAATGCTTTTTGGTCCCCGGACGGGGATCAAGAAAACCCTGCGGTGGTCAACTTTGTCGGAAATAAGAAAAGACTTGAATTGCCACCGTTCAAATTCTTTTCAAACATCCACTCGAATTTCACATTCAATTATCCGCTTTGCTCGTTTCCCGTAGATACTTCAATTAGTCTTCTTTCTTTTTAGTCTTCCTTAATCTTTATACATGAAATAATTCACATGTAACATGTTATTTGAGAGTATCTTTGATAGAGAAAAATGTCAATGAAAAATTGGATGGTCGATCGTGTGGATCACTGAAATGTAAAGTATGAGAGGCTTGTATTTGTATACCGCATGAACAGAACAGGCTATCGATGAAAATGGCAGTCTCTTTAGAAAATAAAGGGTGGGAACCAATGCAATTCAATTGTCCTTCTGCAAGGAAGCTAATGTCCGCGAATCCGTACAAGGACCTATCGGCATTAACGCAAATATACCAACCTAGGAAGGTCGATCGTAAGGTTGCCGCGGATTCCGGCCAAGTTGGTGAATACGTTTCATCGTGGGTACGTTACCATTGTGTGTACATGCTGGAAGGATCCTTGGGGGTTATTACACCGTGTTCTCCCTTTCTCTTTCTGGCTCCTTCTAGAATCTTCCTGGAGGCTTCATTCCAGGAGAGAATGAGAGAGACAGAGGATGAGGAGAACGGGGGAGACGATGGTAGACGGAGGGAAGGTGCAGAAGCGAGAAAGAAGGGAGCGTTTGAGCCAAGTTACGGCTTAGAGAGATAGCCTCGTAGTTTATTAAGGGAGAGACGAAGAGGAAAAAGCTGAGAGAGCGTGAGTGAGAGAGAAGGCGGATGGTGAAGGCAAAAAAAGAAAGGCTGGAAAGTCCCCGAACCTTTCCTTCAGTCACGCTGATCCTGCCGAGCCAAAGAATTATCGGCGTATGATCCGATTTGTTCTTTTATTGAATATTCGTAAACTTTACTCAGAACCCTATTGGACCCATACAATGCGGACTGGTGTATTATTATATTATATGCACTATGATCTTGAGAAATTAAGAATTTATAATATTAATAAGAATGAAATATTTCATTGGCATACGTAAAAGTGTAGGTTCAATTGAGAGATTCGTATTCGAAAAATATGCAATCTTATTAGGAACATTTATTAATTTACGAGCTCGAGTACTAAATGCGGAAGAAGAGAAGAATCGCGGAATATTAAATGCGCATGATAAATGACACAATACTTGGACGTGCATATGTGCAGCCAGATAACATGCAGAAATAGATCGCGCTGACCTGCGGCATAACAAATTCATTAAGATGAAATCAATTCCAATAATGGCATGAGAACGGTGTAACGAGGAATAACTTCCAAAAATGGTGATAAGATCGATCAGTTTAAAATATCGACGCGTAGAACCACTTACTTCCATACGGTTTCATCATTTCTATATCACTTCGTACTAGACATTCTGTCTTTATTGAATCCCATCAATTATATAATTATATAATTGCTCATCCTTTCATATTCATCATAGTCTTTCCGATGCTACGAATACAGTAGAAGAACAAGAAATTCTGTACACGCATATTCAACTCATTAGAAATTCAAGGTAGCCATCGAAAAGTATCGAAAAGGCTTAATGATACGGGACTTTGTTGCACGTCTTATCAAAGTAATTCATCGCAATGTTCAAAGAACCTGTAATGGCAGTTATTACGTCAAGATTTCGTGATACGCAATATACCATTATATTTGACATAAACGTATAATAATATCGCACCTTTCACGAGCTTCCACTGATAACGTTATCGAGATGTATCGCTTATCTCCATGGAGAATGTGTTAAGTAACATTCCTTAGAAGCAAGTTCAGGTAGAAAAAGATCATTCTCCGGCGAATTAGCTAATGTCGAAATCGGCCGCGGGGAAAGGAGGGAACGTTTAAAGGGCCATAAACTGAAACGAGGAAAGAGCGTCAAGAGGGTCAAAATGGCGGAGGAGCATAAATCTTAGGGTCATCGTTGTTCCGTGGTGGCCGCAACAAACTCACTTTAGCGTGCTGGTCGTGGTGGTACGACGGAGGGTCCAAAGAGGAAGTAGTGTAAAGAGAATAAAAGAGTGGCAAGAAAGAGGGGGAAAGAGAAAGAGACTGGAATGGGAGTCATGGGGAAGAGGGAAAAGGAGGGACGCGCAACAAGATGAAAAGTGGAAAGGCAGAGAGGAGTTACAAAGGCACCGTGGAATCGCACTACTGCATTTCTATTATAATGCCCCTTCAATGCGTAATTACTCCTTGGACGAAGGAACTTTGTGCGGAAGTACCTGTGATTTCGAATAAGAATAACCACGGTATATCCTTTCTGCTTTTCCGTGTCACTGAACACGGAAAGGGAGACACGGAGGGGACGGAATATCAAGGGTATTCAAATATTGTTGAATTCTAATAAAAATACAAAAGGAACAGGACAACCTCCGCGCGGATGTTCCGGGATATTTATTTATTCGTCTGTAACAGATTTTCGATAAACATATTTTGTCAGGAGATATGGAATTCTCTGATTTCAACTTTTCGATGAAAATTTCGAAAAAAATGATACGAGGTATTCAAATATAAGATGTCTTTCAAAATACATAATACAAGTCAAATCTTTTTGTTCCGGGAAGGTTACACTTTCGATTGAGGAAGACAAGTCCAATATATGTTGATCTCAATAATTATAAACTAAATTACAATTATCCTCTTTAGCTTTGTTTACAAAACAACATTCACAGCTTTTATTTATTTCCATAGCGAAATTCGCCATTTAATACATTCAAATTTCACAGTTGTTAACAAGTCAAGTTTCGTCGACTAATTTCATAAGGATATTAAAATAAATACCTTTAGCTTATTTCTATCCAAGTTGTGTTTATACCGTCTTCAAAAACGCGGCTGGTATATTTAAAGGTCCCGAAACGGGGATCCTCGGCAGAATCAAGAAGTCGCAAACCCGGAACAGCGGGACAAGTTAAGTGAGACGAGCTACGAAAACGAGGTGAACGTTAAGGAAACCAAGGGACTTGGAAGAAGGTGGACAATAGGAAGTTCCACGGGGGGAGGCAGGGCACACCATAGGCACCTCGTTTCGGTACATAACGACCTTCGGCCTTGTCGATATTACTTTTTCTAGCCCTTGGAAGTTTTGCGACCCTTCGAGTCGTTGACTACTTGTCGTACAATGAGGACCGCCACACCAGGAGGTGGTCCCTGACCGGAATAACGAGCCGAGAAACATAGAATACCGTAAGTGCCCAGAAATGCTGCACCCAGATGCTGGCTATGAGTACTCCGTTCTTCCCTCTGTTTCACTTTACTGCACTTTCTTGCACCGCGATGCTACGACGCGAAGGGGGAACGTAACGATCCTTGAAATCGTTTGCACCCTACGAGAAAGAGCAGATCCTCTTAATTTCTTCTTTTTACGTGGCTTCCTTTCGAGCGTACTCTACGCCCACCATCGAAGATATAGTGGGTGATGATGCTTTCACGTGAGTACTTAAATCTCTTCCCTCCTAACTGATAATCAAGTGTGATCAGTAGTGATCACATTGGAAGATATGAAATAACAAGTTTCCGTTAGAAATATTGAAACGTGCCGAGGTAAAGAGTGACGATTAATATATTATGAGCCGTTTATTTTAACAGTGACCTAACCGTTCATTTTTGAATAAAATCACGACAGCTATTATTTAAAATGAAAAATATCTTATAATGAAATGAGATTTAACGTTGTTATCCAACCAGCGTGTAGAAATTCTCGCGTCCCGCTGGTTTCCACATTAACGTCCAATCGTATTGATTCATATCGCAAATAATAGGAATGAAATGAGTTTGATTAAACGCAACGGGGTAAATATAAATAGCTCTTGAAACAATAACCCCATACAGCCATCGGATATATCATCTGACTAATGAGGTACCATTCGTTTCGAGGGATATTGTACTTTAGCGGTGTACGTGGAATATCATTATAAATCGAACGTTTCCGATATGAATTACTGGCCGGTTAATTATATATTTCGTATTCCACTTAAAAACTATAAAACACCGAGATCTCCGAGGATCCACGGCGGATGATCTCGCGGCCAGCCACCGGAACACTCGACACACATATTCGTGTCCTCGTTAAGCAACTAACGATATTTCAACGATGAGAGACGACAACGACGATTAACGTCCCGGCGAAATTGTGACACGAACCACCGCCAATTTGCAAGCGAACTCGTAATTTCGGAAACTGGTACATCGTTATTTTCGGAAATGGATTTCATGCCCGCGAAAACTTCATGCTGCTATATCATTCCTTAGCTATTCTAGTTCGTTTGATCACTGACAATTGCTTGGAAGTGATCACACTGAATTATCCGTGACTTTAAATTACCCGCAGTTACAGATTTGATGAAATAAACAAGCTTTATTGTATCCTCAAATTAATAATAATACAGTAGAACATCGATTAACCAAACTATTGAGACCAAAGTGGTTCGGTTGATTAAATTCGGTTTTCAAATACTAATCCTAATAAATGATCAGAGTATCGAGAACTTTCGTAAGAGTATTCGAAGATTTAAACTCTTTTGGATTGAAAGCTGTACATTATTTTGTTGGATTCGGTGGTCAGGATAATCAACGTCCTTCCGTAGCTGCATTTTTTTTGAATAAAATATCAATAATGAAAGTGTGAAACGCCGAGGAAAGGACATAAATACAATCATAAAGGTCCACCACGTTATAAATCCGTAGACTTCGTGACCTTGTTAAACTCGTATCTTGGAAAGATCTTCAGCACGTACGGCGCAGGTTTCAAGAGCATACTTGCCACCTGGCGGCAAAGTATACTCGTCTTCTTCCTTGGTTCTTGGTCTCTCTTCGTTTCGCAGTTACGCGACAAAAACTAGTCGCATGCTTAGCTAAATGCTCTCCCGTTCCTTGTCCTTGGTCCTCGTCCTTTTAGAAACACGCCGAACTCCACTGCCACGGGTTTCTCATCTCGCTACTGTTTCTACTCTTCTCTGCTCGCGTTTCATCGAGATCGACCAACCAGGAGGAATGAAACTCACGGATCAACGACGTGTCGCCACGATTCTTCCTCCGCCAAGAACCTTCATTGGATTCTTTGTGAATCCAATACTCCGTGAAATTTATCGCCATCCTTGTTTGATATCGATTTATAATCACTATAATAGGATATCAATAATAATAGTATAAAGTGTCGGGGACATTTAACGCGTAGTATACCTGTCCATAACACAACATTTTAATCGTGCATAATTTAAAATACATTGGTCAACCATGCATAGACATAATTTGGGATACGAAGTTGAGGTAAACAAGAGGATCTTGTGCCGTGAAATTGTGGATAATCCATAAAGTAATTAAAGGACTGGTATGTGATTGAGTTGGGTAAATGGCAGTGGTGAATTTTGAAGAGCGTTGACAGGGATAAGGCGACGAAAGAAAAGCATGAAAGACTGAACCAGCAAAACGGGAACGGCGAACCGTTATCCCATCTGGCACGGTGGACTGCACAACCATACGTCGTATAGTTGCAATCGCGACTAGGATTATGACGTCATTCCGTCACGCGCCATCAAGCATCGCAATCGCTGATCGCGTTTCCTTCTTCCTTGTGTACCGACTAAATGGAGAACGCTGAAATACGGGACTACAAACGAGGGATGTTCATAGAGATACCGAACGATATTGAACGATCAATTATCCGCAACTAGTAGATGGATACCCCGTTCAGTCCAGGTAGCAAGAATCGATTAATCGATTCTATTAATCCTATGATAACATATTTTAAGTTTGCGACTGCTAAGCTCTTAGTTCACGTTGATAAGGATTGATATCAATTATCCATAACTAGTAGATACACCGGTACCCCTTCGAACCATCAATGCGAGGATAATACACCGAGATCTCATTTTATAAAGTATTTTATAAAGTATTTGATACAAGTGTTATACTTTGTTGCAAATTAATTTTTGCACGGTACGCATCCATCGTGCGAAAAGAGACCCAGGTGTATGTTTTTCAAGCTTGCATCTACAAGACTCATACTCGTCGCAGATCATTATTTGTGTTTTAAAGAAGAATATCTTCCTTCGTGATATCCGTAATGTTCTCTTTTCCTGTTCGTGATCACTGACACATGTCGCATCATCCCAGCATTCGTGCGGGACAATAGATGGGCGTGTGATTAATTAGCGGCGCCTAATACCCAGGGAAGATCATGGAAAAAAGGAAGAAAAGGAGCGCCACGCTGGAAAAAATTCTTCGATCAAGATTAGGAATACCTTTCCGAAATCGTATTCCGCATGGTCATCGTGCTGTTTTCCTAGCGGGCAGTTCTTATCGGATCGAGGAATGTACTCCAAACCGAAAGATGAGTCTCGATAAGTGTACCTTGTGTAATTCATTTGCCGAGTTGGGCAACCGATATATTTCAAATAGCTTGGTTTATAATGCAGGGTACAATTAACGATAATAAACCTTTCGAATTCTCGGTGCATAAAATGTGGTAACAGGTAGTTTCCTTTTATTACTGCTATTCGCGTTGATGATATTATGTTTCATAACAGTCGATTGTTAATTTATATGACACGCCACTATACTCTTGGGGATACTTATAGTTAAAATTAACCGGCTTCCGAGAAGTGTTGACAAAGCCAGACGAGACGTTTTCCAGAGCCGACGACACGCGCCAAGGCCTTCACAAGGCGCAGGTCGAAATGAAGAAAAATATGACGAGAAGGAAAATTGACAAAGGAAGAAGGTAGAGTGACGGACTTGTTTGTGGTTAGAATGAAGCATTTCGTTAGGGTTTTCTTATTGGAAGGAATCCTGATGGTTCCACCCTCGATGACTGGATGCAGGGAATTTCTCTATTCTGTTCTGCCTGCGTGACTAGTGTTTTCGAACGCAGTTAGGGTGTGCCGATTTTCCTTGGTAAGGTGTTTCGACTTACAGGTAATTGTCCGTGTGGGATTTTCTAATATCCAATCAATGAAATTACAAATGAAAACTGGTATTTTCGTACATTAAGACATTGAGCACTGGGACGAAATTAAAACTCTAACGTCTAAAAATAATACTCTCAAAATATTTTAGCAATTTGATTTTTAAACGTTATATACATGTTATGGGTGCGTATTGCGGGACATCGTATAACACGGATTTCGGCAGGACGTTCAAAGTGTTCAGATTTCATGCGCCAAGAAATATGATCGGCAATTGGTTTCGCACCTGTTGCAATGATCGACGCATGATTGCCGTTACG
The DNA here is from genome assembly GCA_910591585.2 of Nysson spinosus. Taxonomy (NCBI): domain Eukaryota; kingdom Metazoa; phylum Arthropoda; class Insecta; order Hymenoptera; family Crabronidae; genus Nysson; species Nysson spinosus. Next base: position 4,818,529 of record OU342843.1, on the reverse strand, counting down.
ACGCCATAAACGGTTGCTTTGAGACACACGCTAACGGTAATAAAAGAGGATACGAATACGCGGTAGAAATAATAAAGAAAACACACCATGCTAGCCCGAAGAAGAGAACGTAACCGATCATTTTCCCCGAAGAACGTATACTTTGCCATTGAACTGTTGTCTCATTGCGTAAGTAGAGGGGGAGGGGGAGTAACAGCATGTAATACAGTCGATACTTTTTTAACAAGATAAGTATCGAACACATCAATAAAATGTACTCGGGACAGTTACATAAAAAATCACGCGTCACGTTACACGTCGACTGTCATATATACGAAAAATTACCTATGATTTTATTCTCTATCATTATCTATCATTTAATATATATAATATTAGACGTACCGGGAAATAATCAATCATTTTTCACATACTTCACGAGACTCCATTTATTTTGTCATAGTAAACATTATTCTATTAGATAATCGCCATCGTTATCTATGACCTTTGACCGACGATCGACAAATGTCATAATACTTTTTCCGAAGGAAAACAAATTCCTATCTTCCGATGCGAAGAAATTCTCCACTCCCGAATTGATCACTTTCCGATACCACTTGTGGATATTATGTATATGGAGATTTGAATGGCGAAATACAAAACAAGAAATCTTCGGCGAAACAACGACTTCATAAAACTAGTCTATTAATCGAGACTAGTTAAAAGTCCGATGATCATGGACGATTATGTTAGCTCGTGCAGCTCTAGCCGAGGGTCCGACATACTCGAGATTCTCTCTATAATTTGGCCATTTCGGGCCATTATACGCGATATATCCAACGGACCCCTCTGTCACCCTCCCGAGGGACCGTTTTCCCTCTTTTTTTTCACGGGTACAATGAACAGAAGAACCGGCAGCTGCCTCCAGTGACACGCGCCAATGGCGTACGGATGCAGCCTGTGCGTGACATCCTTCTCACGCAAACGGGCTTTTCCACACACCATCAGGTTCATTCTGCGTTCTAGATCTTTTCACGGGTCTACCTGTGCACATACATAACCAACACATACACCTCCGTTTTTCTAACGCGATATATATGAATTGTCACAAAAGCAGGTAACAAGAAGAATGTCTTGACACAAGGAAGAGCGTAGAATTCATAATCCCCTGACTTAGCTCGTGCAATAATGAAACTCTTAGAAATAAGTCCTGTCGAAGGTAAACAACGTGGAAGTGACTCAGTTGAAAACTTATGCTAGCGTTATCTTAACTCCAACGTTATAGTAGCAAAACACTACAATATCGCCAGTTTCTTCTTCGAACATAGTAATTTAACAAAATCAAGTTTACTAGACAGCTTACTAAACAAGATATAGAAATGACTTGTTATAGTCAAGTATTTTATTTCGTGAATATTGAAATTTTATATTATAAAAACATATACAAACTTCTGCAACTCACTTACATAAACGTGTTGGTTAACGAAATTCATCTCTACAACAACGATATGGTAATTAAAATCTGGTACCGTAGGAATATGCAAATCGTGGATAAACCGTGACGATGACACTCGGATACGTGTATCGCTTAGGCCTGTACTTATTTCGCGATGTGACACGTATCGAGAATTCGCGCGAAGATTCTTCTCGTGTGTTGAGTACACGTGTAGATTTTCAGTGGAGTAGGCGTATGTACAATGTACATACGTGAGAATATTCCATGTGGTTTGGCGGTGGTCCAGGAATAGAGTGGTGTATAGCAAGGGTGCTATAATATTCGCAGACTTACATCTTCGAGCGGAACAGCCGGAGGAGGCAAATACGATCGAATGAATACGAATTGAATGGAATTCGCGTGCCGCGTTAATACAGTGACTGCCGCGACGAAATTAAAAAGTAATATTAACTTTGAACTTTACAAAATCTAAAAAGGAAACTATTTAAGTGCTCCACGATACGTTAGTTACTTTACATCGTTGTCGTAACATGAAAAATATATATCATTTTACGAATATTACAGATATGTTTGATTCCAGTTTTAGGAATATTCGCGTCGTTCACCGAAATGCAAACGTTCATCGGAATATATTTTTTTATGTATTTATGTCATACGGGTTTATCTTGGATCAGGCTTATAAATCACGGTACCAATCATCTATCGGGCGTTATGTATCTTAATTAAAAATGGCTGATTCTTAGAAAGCGCGATGGTTATCTGATTTCATGAAGAACGAAAGATCGGCGGATTTAAATGAATAAATAGTGTATCAAGATTGCTCGATAATGTTGAACATATCATAAATAATACATGATTGTGACGCTGAGGGAACTGTTCAAACATAAAATAATAAATCCGTCAACCGGTTAGCATTCTACTTGTTACACGTACCCAGAGTCGAAGAAGGAACCCAAAAAGGAAAGGTTACGTGATACCTGAGGACAAATCCTTCCAGTCTGCCAGGAGTTTTTGCGGGATTTAAATGATATCTTCAAATTGAAAGTACTTAACGAAGTCCGTTTAATAACAGTAATGCAGGGAATATTAGGGTGGAATCGGCATTAGTTATCGTGAGCATTCATTAACACGTTGAGCGCCGTGCCGAAAACGTCTACGAATAAAATAGTTTAAGCGCTCTACGATAAATTGGTTACTTTACGATATATTTATGAATATTAGCGATATATTTGATTCGACTCTTAGTAATATTGGCGTCGGCGGTGAACGGTGACCACCATGGTAGTCAACGTGTTAACGAAATACCATGTAGGAATGATGTAAAATAGAGAAGAAAGAAAATCGAGGGACGAAGGCGTTTCAATAAAGACTAAAAGGACGTTCCGTAAGAGAGGATCTGATCTCGAGATCTACGGTGAATCAATGACCCGCTGAGAGCCTTGTCTCAGGAAGAGGGTCTAAAGAAAGAGAAGAAGAGGGTTACTGAAGCGCCGAGTTGCGCAAAAACCGACCGAATGAATCCTCGGGCGTTCTCGAACATCTTCCTTCGCGAGTCGCGCTAGAAAATAAAGAAACCGGGAAACTCCAGGATGTCATAATTAATCGATCCAGCAGCCAGGGAGACGCAAATATCGATCGCTTTCAAGGAAGTAATAATAACTCGCAAAATCAGTCATCAAAATCAATATATTAATCTCGTTGTCTCATTACAATCGATTTTTCTGACTGCATTATGATCAATTTTTGCGATTTATTGATGATTGGTTTTCATCATGTAGTAGCAGCCACAGTGTTAATCAAATATAATCAGGTATGTTAGCTCATTAATCGCGGCAGTATATTAAAATATTACGGGGAACAGTGGCCACTCCTTGCGCTACCGGTCAAGCGACATTATGTTGGCTAGATGTGTCCGAGGATAGGATTACTCAGCGACACCGGAGACTCGTGAAAACCGAGTATAAGGCCTTTAAATCCGGTATCACGAAGAACTGTGACGATTGCGTATCCAAAGCCACGTTGAATTGCGCCGTTTATTGCGCCTTTATTGTTTACTCCAATAGAGTAAACAGTTCCACTACTTTAGAATTTCGTAACTATGCATATCAATGAAACTCTTTAAAGTACATCTTTAATAGTTCCAAGCTCGATACGTGATACCTTTCTCGTTGCGTGATACACAACCTCGTATTAAACATCATCTTTAAACTTTAAAGGAGGATGCTGAAAAACATAGACACGCTCCTTGATACGTGCGAAGAAAAGCATCCAGGTATAAAACTAATAGGCTACCTTATTATTTCCGAGCTTAATCGAAGCGAGCTGTCTAACGCGTTTAAGAATATCTTGATTCCTCTAGCGGAAGAAAGAAAAAAGAATTGCGTCATGCCGTTTACTCGGCCGCAACCTACGCCGTAAAATTACGTTACGACGCATCTAGTCTCGGCGATTAGCTCCCAAAGTATTCCCGGCGGAGAGTCCGCACCGGCTGAAACGTATATTCGAAACGTGCGTGACCTCGCTTACGTTCCCGTGGACCCCACTTATCCAATCGCTCGATAGTTCTTTCTTGCTTCCTCTCTCTTTCCCCATTTCCTCTTTTTCTTCCCCGAGGAGAGCGACGAATATACAACGGTCTCCTTCTTTCTTGGTAGCCGGTGTCGATCATCGTCCCTTCTACTGGCTCTTTTGCCTCCGAGATTGTCCTTCTCCATCTCCTTCTCTCTTCTTCGTCCTCCTGCATTCCGAGGCGTGAGCATCAGCAGGACCGTAAGAGCCGTCTATTTAGTAAGCTGTAAATCACCGCAGAGTCGTCTCCTTTGACTAACGGCCGCGGTATCATGCTTTTCTTATCTTCTTCCTCCTCTTCATTTTCATCGAAACCTCTGTCTATTCTTGCCCCCCCCCCTCCCCCTCCCCGTTTCCTCTCTTTCACCCTTCTTTTCGATTGATCTTCGCGGAACATCGCGAACGGCTAAGTCGCCCTCCGAGGAATTTCCAAGGTTCGGCGAGGGGGACGATACCTGTGGGCGTGTTCACGTAAATTCACTTAAGCTTTTGCAGGCGTGCCTGTCTTCGTTATTAATTCTTGACTTTAAGCGGCTACCTCCACTACTTTGTCCGAAATTATACCGTCTTCTTAGCGAATTTCAGGAATACTCAGCGTGATAACGAACTACATTATATCTCAAAAGCATATTCTAATATGACTAGAAAAATATATACAATCATCATGTACACAGTAGTAACATAATGCAGTTCTAATAGTCGTCGCACTTCAGAAGGTATTTCGTTATGTCCGAAATAAAGGCTACAAAAGGTACACGAATACTTCGAACACTTCTAACAAAGGAAAGGAGGTACGACATTCTAACGCAATAGATAATTGCGTAAATGTGATATTCGGTCTGGCTGGTCTAAAATAGGACGATCAAGTAGGATCTCGCAATCAGGATACTGCGCTCGGAAAGTCAAACCGGCGGCGAAGAGGCACGTGCCGCAACAACCTCTCTTTCTCTCGCCAACTGGTTTCTTCGGCTACTTTTCTCACTCGCTCCCAGATGCGAGTGTAATACACTCGAGCAAGGCCGCAGCAGCAGCACGCCGTACTATAGATACGATCGATCGCCTCTGGAACCACGAACACAGCAATTTGGGGCTAAGGTGCCCAGCTACATCGTAATAGTTTCCTGGAAAACAATATCTACGAGTTCCACGCTCCTTGCACGAGTGAACAGGCCACTCGTAGACGTGGTAGACGTGGCTAAAGGGATTAGCCTTGCGACGGATTACTTGGAGTGACGCCACTTCGCAGTTGCAACATATCCCGTGAAAAAAGTCACCGTCAATGGAGAAACTGCTCGACGAAGACCAAGGACCCAATCGTTTCTTAACGGGGGTAAAAAGGACGAGGAGAGAAGTTTTTGAAGGCGCATACAGCGAACATCTCCGTCGTTGGTCGAAACTACCACCTGTTGCACAATCGACCAAAAGTCACGCATGAAAGGAGATTAAGGGAGGTCTTTTTTTCATTCCGTGGCTGTAGGTTCCCGTTGATTGTCTTGGGGAAATTTAATCGTTTAGTATCGATCCCTAAGTGCCCGTGATTCTCTTGGTCCCTTAGTCGACTTCTTGTCGCAATACACGCTTTAATTGATCCTCCACCGCCTGCAGTCTTGCGTGATTGCAATGCCAACTGCTAAGTTCAACGTTTCGTCCATGTTTTTCCCTGAAGTATTTGAATTGCTCGCGAGTGATCCTTACGCAAGAAGCCGTAGATTTTAATTGTCCGCATTTTATCGCGCGCATTTATTCGTGATTCGTTTCAAAGGCAACACCTAACACACGTTCTTCTAATCCATTCGATTGATTAGCTGTTTCGTGTTCAATAACATGACCCGTGCCTTATCGACGAGGACAAGCTGCAGGCGTAATTTTCCTCGATCCATGCCATCGATTATTATCAGTCAGAGTCGGGGCACAGTTTGGAATCTTAAAACCACGATCGAAAGTGAGAGACATGGTACTATTTAAAATAGCAAATCGTCTTGGAGCGAGTTTCTCTCCCTCTCTCTCACTCCCTGTTGGTTCGTTTATCTTCCGCCCTCTCCCGTTCTTCGTCCCTCTCTTTCGCATGAAAGCGCGAGACCGCGATCGGAACAAGCACGAACTTCTCGGTCGGTTTTAGCTCGAGGTTGATTAACCCGGCGAACCATGGCCGCTCAGGCATGACAAGTGACAAACACGGTAAAAAGTACGAAGAGGAATACCAAGAGTATCCAGAGAGGCCATGATAATCCTTACCAGATTATATTACAGAGTTTACGGGCCAATCGCATGTCTATCAGGAATAATCCAGCCTTTAAGGACCCTTGGAATAATTTACTGGCGGGAAAGTATAATTTGCGAAAGTAAATGTATACAATTGCTGGTAGTTTTCAACTTGCAATTTAATTGATACAACGGTACACACTCGCGCATAATTCATAACTGTTTCCATTTATTATTATTAAGAATCTAAAGAAGACATGAAAATAAGAATAAAATAACATCGATCGACATTTGCCAGGCGTTATACGTGATGCACGGTGGCATTGATTATAAATTCGGCGGATTGATTTATTACAGTGATCTACGGATACGCGAGCGTTCCGAGAATGAATCGATGAAGAGGCGTATTGGTATCGATAAAGGGGGTCCAAAGGTAGCGTAGCCACCACTAATGACTTCGTTATCAGCGGGAGAAACTTATTTGTCGATCGTCGAAAGTCACTCGCCGACTCGCGCGGCTCCGCAATACTCCGCATGCGTCCTTGATTGCTGATAAGGCTGCAGCGCGAGTTTCCAGCGCGCGCGAGAGAGCATCGCGTTAAATCTACGTACGCGGAGTCGATGCGATGTAAGCGGGAAATCTTATCAGCGACACAACACGAAGCCGATTGCGGCACGAGTCCACTGATAAAGTGCATGCCTTTCAAAATGGACGATCGGGTCATGCCCCAGGAACGGAATCTCGGATTTGACACGAGGCAGTCAGTACGTAATACGGTATTTAGTTCCTGTTTTTTGTCTCCCGACACCTGCGCGCTGATGACATTCATCATTAGTTAACTTGACTGATTACCTTTTCCAGACTTCGTCCTTAAAGAATTTCCACCCCATCCAGGAATAATCAGCATGATAGACTTTGAAATTATTCGATGAAACTAGTATAAATCCTGTCATGTGATACTGTCATTAATCATTTGATATAGACGTGCCGGAATATCGACTTATGCAAGTGCCATTTGCGATTTGCATTCGCGCAAACACCTTGCCTCGACATATCAGCTTACCGAAAATTCCCTGATCTGCAGGGAGCACATGAATTTCATACGCGAATAGCATACGGTAATATAAGGCGTAGTAATTAAAGTATAATTAGAGATATTCGTAAATGCTTTAACAGCTAAATGTTATCTCCACTTGTTTTCACGGTGATTGTAATTACACGGGTATTTCTAGATTCACCTAGAAACAAGGCTAGATTTCGGAGACTTTATTACGATATCGCTTCGAATCGCTTGAGAATTAGTTAATACCAGAATCGCTGTAGAATTAATTAATACCAATGCGTAATTCCGTAATTATATCAACCACGCTGTATAATACTCATAAGAATATGGGACTCGAATGGAGTATTTTCTATGTTCGAAACTAAGATACGGTCTAAGCGATTACGGTCTCGGCACGGTCTTTTTTTTTCATAATCCCACCGCATCCTTCGTATATTTTTGAAAGACGTCGACAGGATGATCGCAGCTGCCGCAAGGATATATAGGACCATCTGGTCGTTGGTTCGTCGCTCGGTCGCAACATCGGTAACCTTGCGGCACGGGAGCCGCGTACGGATGGACGAGGGAAGGAAAGAGAAAAAGAATAAGAGGAGAAAGGATGTGCGAGGGAGAAAACGAAGAAGGACCGAGAAGGAGACGAAAACAGTGGGTTCTCTCGAGTGGGCTGTTCTCCAAATAGCTCCACCTGCCCTCGCAACGCCAACGTTTTGCTCATCCCGAACCCCCGATTAACCCACGAGTTTTTGACCCGTGGCTGACTAGTAATGATCGCGACCTGATCACCGCCACTCGACGAAAACTCGGAGAGGGTTTTCGGTGGGCCACACCTGGCGCCGAAACCGCTATTCTTCCAAGAAAATTCCCTCCGAAACTTCACCATGGAAAGGTCTTTCAAGACGAACAGGGAACGAGTTGAAAGATGTGTTCGAAGATTCAAATATGTGGCCGAAGAATGCATGCAGATATATTAAGACCTATCATCGATCGCATGATGATTTTATAATTAGACGGGGATGGACAATCCATACCAAGTGTAATTATCTACGTATTACATGATTTCGGAACGTTCAAAATTAGGACAGTTTATCATCACTATTCAATTAACGGTGATTCTTCAGGGAATCAATTTGCGGCTATAGATATAAATACGTTTAGCAGCACGCCAGTACAATTTTTAACGCGTGTTCAGGAAACCCCGTAACTCGTTAGTCAGCTATTCAATTTTACGAAATATTCAATTTAATGTTACAATTTACAGTGTAACGATTTTATCGTACTGTTACATGTATGTATGTATAAACTCATGCATATTTACAGTGGCAAAGTATATTTTTAACATCATCGTAGCAGTATCTCCTGATCAACGTCACTTTTTACTACAATCCCTTGAGAAGATTGAAATTTTATGTTAAAAATGCAAGACCAGTGTTCCAGACGCTTATCAGTTTAAAATATATTTCCTTCCAGCCCGGCGAATATCTTTCATCCGTGACCTCTATTAACCATTATATTCAGCTATCCAGCAGCGATGGTGGATACGTTCCAATGTATTGGCATGCTGAAAATACGGGGCGCGTTCGAAGCGCCGGCAGCCGTCGGGGTATTGATTTACAATGCTTACTCGACTCTACAGCAACTCCCATAACTACAAGCCCGTCTCTCACTCTCTTCCTTCTCTTGCCACTTCTCGATATGATTCTCTACCCTTTCTCACTCCCTTCGGGATTTTCCACCCTTCGTGTTTCCGCACTGACTGCGACTACCGGTACCACCACTCACATATCCACACTTTCCAGTTGATAAGCCGGCCCAATTTACCAAATGTTAGAGCGCGGTGTACGGCGACTCGCGATGACCTGGTTCCATGGTATCGCGACATCTGAATTTCCAATGGATTTCGTGTAAGATTTACAACGAAACGGTGGGAATTTATTTTTGTTGGAATACTATATATTCGAAATAAGTAGTGTTAACACGTTGAATTTAGTGGGGGGTCATCGATGACCGCCAATGCATATTAGAACTCCGATCAAATATATATATCGCTAATATTCGTAAATTACAATATTTACAATATTTTTCACGTTGCGATAACGATGTAAAGTAACCAATGCATCGTAGAGAGCTTGAGCAATTTTATTTTTGACATGTATACATTACGGATACCTATCGCGAGGTGTCATATAACACGGATTTCGACCCAGTACTCAACCTGTTAATTATATAGTCATTTTTGAATGACATATAATGGATTTGATTATTGATATATCCTATGTGGACTGGATTGGATATATTGCAGAGATATTCTAGAATTTTATAGGTCACCGGTAATGAGGTCGTGCAATTTTAAAATTCAAATGGACAGACTTCCGTGCCGTGCTTAATCTTGATACTTATGTTTGACTTGAACAGAACGGAACTGATATTCTCGGTTTCACTGTGCGATTGTGTACTAGTCCGGTGTAGCAAGCTCAACGGGGAAGAAAAAAAGAGGTAAAAAGAGGTTTAGAAAGCTCCGCTTCCTGTGCCGCTAGAATTCTTTCAGAGTTCCCGACCTACGTCACTACTGGAGGTACATGGATGTAGGCGATAATAGCTACAGAAATAGTGCATTCAACTTCGGGATGACTAAGACGAGAGGAGAAAAGTTGGGTTAAACCACTGCACTACCACTTAATCCTTATCTATTCACGGTGTTATTTAAATTTCTACTCTTGTACTTCACAGCCGAGATAACATATCCGATAAAGCTACACCGACAATATCTTTCACATTACGTTACAGCTTTAACGGAGATAATAATTAACTCCGTTGACTTCCCTATATTGTTTCAAACTGTAACAATGAATCAGAAAAATGGCCGACTTTGAAAATTACGTTTACCTGGCCGTGTTAGAAGCACAAATAAGAGATCGTGACGATATTTATTTCTAGTCATAAATCATAGCGATTCGTAATTACTTGGCCAACATTAAATCATTGGGTAATTACCGAAGGTGACTTAAAAGAGAAAGCAATTGTAGGTAAAGATATAGAAGGGCCAATAGGGTGTTTTTGGTAAGACACCAAAACTGACCTTCCTTGTACCTGTAGAATGGACATTACTGAAGGGCTGACAAAGGTGGTCGTAATAAATATATTTCCACCGACGTCATCGCCGTAATACCACAACTCCGGACGACCCACGTGGCCGCCCACATGGGGGGTCCGACCGGAAGTTTATTACCCGATTATCCGCCCTGTAGCTCATTTTACGCGCTGCGATAAAACTTATACTACGGATGAACTGCTAAGTCCCGACCGTACCGTGATTACCTTCAAATATCCGTTCTGAATGCTGTCAAATAAATGTCATCGATCGACGCCATTTATATATCCCGTCTCGACAGCATGCGTGTTCGAAATTCAGATGCAGATTCAAGCTTCAATGTAATTCTAGGCTTAATCATTGAAATCATTTACTAAGAAAACTACCGTAATCATTATCCGATAGCCAGTATGAGTTTACAACTTATTTAGCAGTCGGAAAAAATTGAGTTATTAAGAGAACAATAAAAACGGGAGATTTTGATGGGTTATATCAAATTGATGTGTCGATATATATTTATTCAATTATGTGTGCACCGAATTTCGCATGTTTTGCGCTGAAAAACTACTTAAATTGGTATGAACTTTCCGGAGAAGCCAATACGTATTAAGTTTAGCAGGTAGCGGCTACCTTGGTCGTTTATAAGACGGAAGCGACTAATAAAACGATTTAAATTACGAGGGAATTGTCGTTGACTTAAGGAGCAACGAGCAAGTGCTAATAACCTAGATGCAAATTGATAGTACTCATTATCATAGTACCGATGAGCGCAGAGAACCCGCCAAAGCATCGTAAAACTCGTGGAACATAGGGGCGGCAAGATTTATTTCGCTCGTTTAAATTCCCTCCCTTTGCCACGCGACAGAAACTCACCGGGAAGAGAATACCGTCGGACTTTTCGCATCGGAAACTCGTATATTCCTTGGCAAATGAGGCAGATAAGAATCTGACGTTAAATGCCGTACAAAAACACAACGAAACCGAGGAAACGTCGAGAAAAACTTGATCTTGCACTTCACTTTATTCGGTAAAAGAAAGTAGATCAAAGGACATAATATTTTCTTTTAGTCGTAATGATACAAGTCTTTTCATAATGTATGTATATTGCATTTAAGAAGTTCGAACTTCTGATGACGTTGGAATTCAACTGTGAAAGGATGAATTATGTGTATCGACCCATGTTTATTATTATTATTATTGTTGTTATTATTATTGATAAAGGGTTGCGACCAAGAAAAAGACAGATAGCAACAAAGTTGGAAATGAAGAAGGTATAATTAGATTAAAGAAGAAAATCGAGATCCCATGGAACCGGGAAACACCGTGGGCGCCACGGTGAGGTGTCACCTGTTGAATCGAACCGCTTCGCGAAACACACCCCATACATTTCCCTGGGAATTGCAGGTTGTTGCAAGGAAAAGAGGGAGCGGAAGTGAGGGTGGACGAAATGTGGAACGAGGCAAATGTCAGTTGAAAGGTATACGTAGATAAACAATGAAAAAAGAAATTCGAATATGGCACCGAGGAAATTTCAACTGTGTAATATCTATGTAAGGTTAAGGTGGAACCATTTTATTTTAGTTACATGTTAAGGAAACAAGTCGGATAACAAATTTCCAAGACATTTAAAAGTCTTGGAGGCACTTTCCATGCGCCCCTTATGTGATTGTTTTGCTTTTATTTTTAAATTTATTGTTTGAAGATACGAGTTTACTTCTTTCGACCTAAAACGGTCCTAGAACATCATTCGGCATCATATACCATCGATTTGGACCATTTAGGAGCGATTTTGGCGACTTTTAATTTTTGACAATTTTTGAAGGTATACCCCTTTACATTTTTGCGATTTTGGGTCGACCCATTTTTGACCAATAAACATTTTTTAACCGCTTCTTTCGACCAGAAATCGTCCTAGAATATGTTCATACATCATTTACCATCGATTTGGGTCATTTAGAAGTGATTTTGGCGACTTTCATTTTTTGACAATTTTTGAAGGTATACCCCTTCACATTTTTTCGATTTCGAGTCGACCCATTTTTGGCCAGGCAAAATTTTTTAACCGCTTCTTTCGACCAGAAATCGTCCTAGAATATGTTCATACATGATTTACCATCGATTTGGGTCATTTAGAAGTGATTTTGGCGACTTTCATTTTTTGACAATTTTTGAAGGTATACCCCTTCACATTTTTTCGATTTCGGGTCGACCCATTTTTGGCCAGACAAAATTTTTTAACCGCTTCTTTCGACCAGAAATCGTCCTAGAATATGTTCATACATCATTTACCATCGATTTGGGTCGTTTAGAAGCGATTTTGGCGACTTTCATTTTTTGACAATTTTTGAAGGTATACCCCTTCACATTTTTTCGATTTCGGGTCGACCCATTTTTGGCCAGACAAAATTTTTTAACCGCTTCTTTCGACCAGAAATCGTCCTAGAATATGTTTATACATCACTTAAACAAGTCGGATAACAAATTTCCAAGACATTTAAAAGTCTTGGAGGCACTTTCCATGCGCCCCTTATGTGATTGTTTTGCTTTTATTTTTAAATTTATTGTTTGAAGATACGAGTTTACTTCTTTCGACCTAAAACGGTCCTAGAACATCATTCGGCATCATATACCATCGATTTGGACCATTTAGGAGCGATTTTGGCGACTTTTAATTTTTGACAATTTTTGAAGGTATACCCCTTTACATTTTTGCGATTTTGGGTCGACCCATTTTTGACCAATAAACATTTTTTAACCGCTTCTTTCGACCAGAAATCGTCCTAGAATATGTTCATACATCATTTACCATCGATTTGGGTCATTTAGAAGTGATTTTGGCGACTTTCATTTTTTGACAATTTTTGAAGGTATACCCCTTCACATTTTTTCGATTTCGAGTCGACCCATTTTTGGCCAGGCAAAATTTTTTAACCGCTTCTTTCGACCAGAAATCGTCCTAGAATATGTTCATACATGATTTACCATCGATTTGGGTCATTTAGAAGTGATTTTGGCGACTTTCATTTTTTGACAATTTTTGAAGGTATACCCCTTCACATTTTTTCGATTTCGGGTCGACCCATTTTTGGCCAGACAAAATTTTTTAACCGCTTCTTTCGACCAGAAATCGTCCTAGAATATGTTCATACATCATTTACCATCGATTTGGGTCGTTTAGAAGCGATTTTGGCGACTTTCATTTTTTGACAATTTTTGAAGGTATACCCCTTCACATTTTTTCGATTTCGGGTCGACCCATTTTTGGCCAGACAAAATTTTTTAACCGCTTCTTTCGACCAGAAATCGTCCTAGAATATGTTTATACATCACTTAAACAAGTCGGATAACAAATTTCCAAGACATTTAAAAGTCTTGGAGGCACTTTCCATGCGCCCCTTATGTGATTGTTTTGCTTTTATTTTTAAATTTATTGTTTGAAGATACGAGTTTACTTCTTTCGACCTAAAACGGTCCTAGAACATCATTCGGCATCATATACCATCGATTTGGACCATTTAGGAGCGATTTTGGCGACTTTTAATTTTTGACAATTTTTGAAGGTATACCCCTTTACATTTTTGCGATTTTGGGTCGACCCATTTTTGACCAATAAACATTTTTTAACCGCTTCTTTCGACCAGAAATCGTCCTAGAATATGTTCATACATCATTTACCATCGATTTGGGTCATTTAGAAGTGATTTTGGCGACTTTCATTTTTTGACAATTTTTGAAGGTATACCCCTTCACATTTTTTCGATTTCGAGTCGACCCATTTTTGGCCAGGCAAAATTTTTTAACCGCTTCTTTCGACCAGAAATCGTCCTAGAATATGTTCATACATGATTTACCATCGATTTGGGTCATTTAGAAGTGATTTTGGCGACTTTCATTTTTTGACAATTTTTGAAGGTATACCCCTTCACATTTTTTCGATTTCGGGTCGACCCATTTTTGGCCAGACAAAATTTTTTAACCGCTTCTTTCGACCAGAAATCGTCCTAGAATATGTTCATACATCATTTACCATCGATTTGGGTCGTTTAGAAGCGATTTTGGCGACTTTCATTTTTTGACAATTTTTGAAGGTATACCCCTTCACATTTTTTCGATTTCGGGTCGACCCATTTTTGGCCAGACAAAATTTTTTAACCGCTTCTTTCGACCAGAAATCGTCCTAGAATATGTTTATACATCACTTAAACAAGTCGGATAACAAATTTCCAAGACATTTAAAAGTCTTGGAGGCACTTTCCATGCGCCCCTTATGTGATTGTTTTGCTTTTATTTTTAAATTTATTGTTTGAAGATACGAGTTTACTTCTTTCGACCTAAAACGGTCCTAGAACATCATTCGGCATCATATACCATCGATTTGGACCATTTAGGAGCGATTTTGGCGACTTTTAATTTTTGACAATTTTTGAAGGTATACCCCTTTACATTTTTGCGATTTTGGGTCGACCCATTTTTGACCAATAAACATTTTTTAACCGCTTCTTTCGACCAGAAATCGTCCTAGAATATGTTCATACATCATTTACCATCGATTTGGGTCATTTAGAAGTGATTTTGGCGACTTTCATTTTTTGACAATTTTTGAAGGTATACCCCTTCACATTTTTTCGATTTCGAGTCGACCCATTTTTGGCCAGGCAAAATTTTTTAACCGCTTCTTTCGACCAGAAATCGTCCTAGAATATGTTCATACATGATTTACCATCGATTTGGGTCATTTAGAAGTGATTTTGGCGACTTTCATTTTTTGACAATTTTTGAAGGTATACCCCTTCACATTTTTTCGATTTCGGGTCGACCCATTTTTGGCCAGACAAAATTTTTTAACCGCTTCTTTCGACCAGAAATCGTCCTAGAATATGTTTATACATCACTTAAACAAGTCGGATAACAAATTTCCAAGACATTTAAAAGTCTTGGAGGCACTTTCCATGCGCCCCTTATGTGATTGTTTTGCTTTTATTTTTAAATTTATTGTTTGAAGATACGAGTTTACTTCTTTCGACCTAAAACGGTCCTAGAACATCATTCGGCATCATATACCATCGATTTGGACCATTTAGGAGCGATTTTGGCGACTTTTAATTTTTGACAATTTTTGAAGGTATACCCCTTTACATTTTTGCGATTTTGGGTCGACCCATTTTTGACCAATAAACATTTTTTAACCGCTTCTTTCGACCAGAAATCGTCCTAGAATATGTTCATACATCATTTACCATCGATTTGGGTCATTTAGAAGTGATTTTGGCGACTTTCATTTTTTGACAATTTTTGAAGGTATACCCCTTCACATTTTTTCGATTTCGAGTCGACCCATTTTTGGCCAGGCAAAATTTTTTAACCGCTTCTTTCGACCAGAAATCGCCCTAGAATATGTTCATACATGATTTACCATCGATTTGGGTCATTTAGAAGTGATTTTGGCGACTTTCATTTTTTGACAATTTTTGAAGGTATACCCCTTCACATTTTTTCGATTTCGGGTCGACCCATTTTTGGCCAGACAAAATTTTTTAACCGCTTCTTTCGACCAGAAATCGTCCTAGAATATGTTTATACATCACTTAAACAAGTCGGATAACAAATTTCCAAGACATTTAAAAGTCTTGGAGGCACTTTCCATGCGCCCCTTATGTGATTGTTTTGCTTTTATTTTTAAATTTATTGTTTGAAGATACGAGTTTACTTCTTTCGACCTAAAACGGTCCTAGAACATCATTCGGCATCATATACCATCGATTTGGACCATTTAGGAGCGATTTTGGCGACTTTTAATTTTTGACAATTTTTGAAGGTATACCCCTTTACATTTTTGCGATTTTGGGTCGACCCATTTTTGACCAATAAACATTTTTTAACCGCTTCTTTCGACCAGAAATCGTCCTAGAATATGTTCATACATCATTTACCATCGATTTGGGTCATTTAGAAGTGATTTTGGCGACTTTCATTTTTTGACAATTTTTGAAGGTATACCCCTTCACATTTTTTCGATTTCGAGTCGACCCATTTTTGGCCAGACAAAATTTTTTAACCGCTTCTTTCGACTAGAAATCGTCCTAGAATATGTTCATACATCATTTACCATCGATTTGGGTCATTTAGAAGTGATTTTGGCGACTTTCATTTTTTGACAATTTTTGAAGGTATACCCCTTCACATTTTTTCGATTTCGAGTCGACCCATTTTTGGCCAGACAAAATTTTTTAACCGCTTCTTTCGACTAGAAATCGTCCTAGAATATGTTCATACATCATTTACCATCGATTTGGGTCATTTAGAAGTGATTTTGGCGACTTTCAATTTTTGACAATTTTTGAAGGTATACCCCTTCACATTTTTTCGACTTGGGTTCGACCCATTTTAGACCAATAAAAATTTTTTAACCGCTTCTTTCGACCAGAAATCGTCCTAGAATATGTTTATACATCACTTACCATCGATTTGGGCCATTTAGGAGCGATTTTGGCGACTTTTAATTTTTGACAATTTTTGAAGGTATACCCCTTTACATTTTTTCGACTTGGATTCGACCAATTTTTGACCAATAAAAATTTGTTAACCGCTTCTTTCGACCAGAAATCGTCCTAGAATATGTTCATACACCATTTCCCATCAATTTGGGTCGTTTAGAAGCGACATTGGCGACTTTTAATTTTTGACAATTTTTGAAGGTATACCCCTTTACATTTTTGCGATTTTGGATCGACCCCTTTCTCGACCGGAAAAAATTGTTAAGCCATTTCTTTCGACCCAAAATCGCCCTAGAATATGTTCATACATCATCTACCATCTCTCTTTGCGATTTTGGGTCCATTCCTTTTTCGACCGAAAAAAGTTTTGCGATTCTGGATGCTGTGCTTACAATAAACCCTTAAATCTTTCATAAATCGGTGTTCCAGAGATCGAATTCATCAACTAACATTTTCAAGCAAGCGAGTTACAGAGGTTTCTACCTATATTCCTTTTATAATTAAAATTTCAATATCCTCGAAATGAAATGTCCTGTCTGTACTGTCTACTAAAAGTGTGTTTACTTAATCATTATATTTGAAGAAGAGAATGGCGAAATTGTAGTTGGTAAATGTTACCTCTGTAACAACGAAATACGTGCTTCCACGTGCACATATAATCAATGCACGACCTACACATGCCTTGTACAACACAAATTCATAGAACGCGGAAGGTATGCACCGCGTTGTACGGGGAACCAGTATGCAAGTAGAAAATGGGAGAGTACGAAGTAAAAAGACGTGCGTATCACGAGAGGAGTACGCGTGTAGGAGCGTGTGCCGACATATATACGCATCGCGACGCACGCACGAACGTCGCTTATCCTCGCTCGCTACGTTCACGCTACGCTTCCTCCCCTCCCCCGAACGTGCGTACCCTCCAGCCACGAAACCCTCTCTGCCCTTTCCATGCCCCCTCCTGTCTCCGCCTCCTCCGCGTCCCGCGCGTTCTCCTACCGATGTCGCTCGACAATTTATGCCCAATTACACCCTAATTACCGTAATACCACGACTCCGGTACGGATAGTGCTCTCCGAGTTAAGTAACTGTCACGGGCCGCGAGCCTACCTAACCATCTAACCATCCTCCGATCGATTCTTTTACTATGAATTCTTACCTCCTCGGATTCTCGAGTGCCTTTCAACTTTAACAGTGGAACCCGATGGACGATTATTTTTTCAACTGCTCGATGAATACAATAAATGTATTTATTTCTGTATACATTAGGAAAGTAGAAGTACAATTATACAATGTAATAGTATTCTACCATCGGTTCTTTTACTGGGAATTATCTCTTCGTATTCTCGAGTGCCGTTCAACTTCGTACATTTGTGTATTATTGAATACGGGTGTATATAAATATACGTAACTAAAGTATAAAATGTGACTGATATAATTCATGATGGACAGAAAGAAGAATGCTGTTCCTTGGTTTAATAGTTTTATATTCATATCGAAGACAGTCTACATAGGCGAGGCTAACAAGTGTGGACTTGATTTATTAGTAGGTTCGTGTCCATGTACTGAACATGTCTTCCTCCCTCCGCGTGGCTATTGGCTATTATCGAATTCCTGTCTATCATTCTAAACCCTCTCCGTTTGTCCCCTGTTTAGTGGAACACGTGAATAAATGGTTCTGTTTCAGGGAAACAAGCTCCTAATCGCTTAGGACGTGTACTTCACGAATGGACAGAAAGGCAAAGCATGGGACGTCACCGTGGCATGTGGGAAGCACGTGCTTCTGACTAGCCTAACCTGGTATTCAACCCTGGCCTAGTACACGATCTGAAATGCCTTCTATTGGAACCTAAGCAGACATAAACATTCTTGAATTCCACGTACTCGCGGAATCATCGAAATTTACGTGACAATATATTTTGTCGGGTTCGCTAAACTTTCGTAGCCGTGCAGCGTTTATCTCGTGTATATTAGAAAACCGACGGCGGAGAGAAATATGAAATTTTACAGAAATCGCTGTCATAATGAAAGCGCCGAGGGGAGCGACAAGTGATGCATCAACCCCTAGAAACTCACCCTTCGAAGCTCGTCGATATTTAATGAGACAATCAATGCGATGGGGGAGTCCAGATTACGACGGGATAGGAAAAAATTTCGAAAATTTATACTCGTAGACGAACAGATTTTTATTGGATCCCGTCTTCTAGATTTTAAACATATCACCTTGCACGTAGAATTTTCATACCTTGTGCTTCGATCAGGAACATTTATTTCATTTATAGGAATACGATTAACCCCTTCACTGCGAAAGGTGTATATATATTTATCAGTATATTTTGCTCGGTACATTTACTCTTTTACTAAACTAATATAGTGTTGAACATTCTGTTACACGTCGCTAATGGTTTTTGGAACTTAAACATATTTAATCTTCTATAACCCTACTTTTTCATGTATAAAAGAAAACTGTACAACGTGAAACTAGTTAGACGCGAATCAACGGAAGCTACGTTACGCGAAAATAATAATGAAATTATTACTCAAACACACTGTAAATGTACCGATCTTAGTACATACTTTTATAATTATTGTTATAACGAAAAAAATGAAACGAAATGTAGGATATGGCGTTATAGAGGGTGGATTATTATCCTTGCAGTTGGAGGATCAAATGTATATCGAGGCACGCGCTACGCCTAATAATGTTTGATTTGGAAGAAAAAAGTTGACAGCGTGAAAACGACTCTCATGGGGGAGTAGTGTCAGTTGTTATCGAGCCGCGTTATACGCCGAATTAAAGGGGTATGGTGAAATACTATGGGGTCGTGGTCGAAGCCACGCCTCGTTCTCTGTCTCTACTGCTCTTTCCCTCTCTCTCTTAGCACGAACAAAAAAAGCTCAACTCCGCGTAATTTGCCGAGATCCTCTCTGAAAGTTTCGCAACAAGCTCACCCCTTCGATTGCCTCTCGAAATATTCATTATTACGAAATCTCTTTGCTTGGGAACAAGTCAAGTTCAACTCTGCAACTCGAAATCGCGTGCCCTTCACCCAATTTCACTCGCCAGATTCAAACTTCGCATAATTATCTATCAGAAAGCGCAAAATACCAGACAGTTTATTATATCATATTTTCGTAAGCACCCTTCGCGGTTGCAGCTCTATGCGCTACTCCGGGGTCTCGTTTTACACGGTGAATACGTACCGTGCAAAACAGTCATGTAAAAAAAATCATTTAAAAATTGATATAAAACAAATTAATTCATTGTGGAAAATGAAAGCAATTAATATTAACAAAAATCGGCATTATATTCATCGTCGGTTTCTAGTAAAAAATTCGTTTTCTTACTAATGCGACAATATCACTTTTCTCGCTCGAAATATCGTGTAACTGTGAATGAAACGTGTAAAAGGAATCGTGTAAAAAGAAACCCAGGTGTACCTTCACTTTCCTAACATTTCTTATCAATAAGAGATTATAATGTCGTCCAATTGAATTACATCGGATATTCGCGCAAGGAATGCCAATTTCAAAAGACATTTATTGTCTCCTTTCAAATGAATTAAACATAAATATTTTCGCAAACGGTGATTATAAAAAGCGATGCCCGTTGATAACGTTGACGAATATATCGATCAATGACATGATCGTAAATTATACTTGACAATTAATGAAATCACTCGCGAATTCCTAATAATAATATAAGGTACACGTGGTAATGCGATAAACGGTATAAATAGAAACTGTACGATGCCCGGTGAAGTGTATATCCTTTATCGAGCACAACATTCCACGGTACACTGATAAGCATAAAGCTACGGCTATCGGAAGCTATCAACGCATCCGAGACGCAACTATTAGACTCGAGTACACAATCTTATTAATCGAATCCTATCTGCTCGAGGCTCGTAATTACATAATTATGTGCTACGATGCCGGCTAATAGTACGTTGTGAGACACGTTCTGCTCCCATTATCTATTAAATGTCGAAGGCTCGCGTATCCAGGAAAGTGTGAAGATATAGATTGCCAATATTAAGTATTCATGCTTTGACATTTCGTCACTCGTATCCTCCGCAACTGGAAATAGTTGGTAGCACTTACTCACGCGGAACTAGTGAAACATTATCACTTATCAATGACCAAGAAATCATAGTGTAATAATCAGATTGTGCCTCGGTTCTATAATATTCTTATTATCTTCGAATAAAATAATTCCGCTAATAATGTATGTAATTGCCCGACGACATCGTAGGATGATGTTGCTCGAGAAATGTTGCATCGATTAAAGATATTTCCTTCGACTGTGTTGGTACGAGTTACACGAGATACGTATTCGGTTTATAGGTTATATATACACAGGGAGAGGAAACTAGTGGGATCAAATCGTGGTAGATTTTTGTCGAACAGTTATATTAATTGGAGGATGCAGTTAAGCGAGGGTAAGCGAACAGTAGCACGCTTACTTAGCGTTGAGCTAATGGCTAATGGATAAAGGAGACGAGTTATGCTAATAAGCGTGCAAACGCTCGCGAGAGCGCACCGCTCCGCTCATGAATATTCATCGTGCTATCTGATTACGTCACTGATTGCCGGTATTCGAAAGTGTTTGCTCGCCAAAGTCCACCAGCGTATCGTATTAGTTGATCATCGTTCGCGACTGGTATCGTCTCCTTCCCACTGATACCACCCGGCGAAACCAGAAATCCCTATTTCTAAGATCTACCCTTTCAGCAAAACCAGATCTCTTTGAAGAACGCTTCCCGAACGACGCTCCGATTAATCTTTTCGTGTATCTACTTTTTCGAGGCGGATTACCAGGAAAGGTTCGATCGAGCATGGATATTTGAAAGAGTTGAATTATGAGCTCTGTGTGGATTATAAGTGAATGATTTCTTTGGTAGGCATTATCGATATGTTTATTCTTAGTTGTACATTCGTAGGGCGCGCAAATAGAAAATCCAATTGGCCAGTGCGAAAGGCAGCGTAACAAAAGCTTCATGCAGAATTCAGTCGGCCGCTCCTCTATAATCGGAGCACCGTATCGATCGGTTACCACCAAGTACACCTGCTTGTGTGCAAGGCTTTCCCTGGGCTCGTTGTTGCCTCCTCCTCTCTCCTCTCTCCTCTCTCTCCTCTCTCTCTCACTCTCTCTCTCACTCTTCCTTTCTCACCCTTTCACTCTCCTCTCCTCTCCTCTCCTCTCCTCTCCTCTCATCTCTCCTTTCCTCTCCTCTCCTCTCCTCTCTAGCCCTTCAGGAATTTCACCCAGGGCTACCTCGTTAATCTCACTCCCCGACATCGCCATCTTTACGCCGGCAGCCTCCGTGATCGTAGTCGATATCGCAGCATTACCGCGGCTCAATCATTCTTGCGACAAACGTCGGAATTATTATTAACAAAATAAGTATTGACAACTCAATCCACGCAGTTTTGGAATGTTTACCGGTTTAATTAAATAATTTAATGTATTATGTGCTCAGGTGAGAAGGGGGTTGTAAGTGAGATGCTTTGTATTTGATAGTGGTTTATTAAAACTAGACTAAAGCTATACTTTTATTGTTAACACGTTGAGCGCCGCACCGAGATCCGTGTTATGCGATACCACGCGGTACTTATATTAATTACTTTATACTACTATTACTTGTATTACGTTAGTTTATATCGTTACTGTGACGTAAGAAATATTGAGAAGTTTACGAATATTAGGGATATATTTGATTCGAGTTTTAGTAATATTAGCCACCAATGACCGCCATGGCGTTCAACGTGTTAACAGAACAGATGTAGCTAAGATTGTAGATATTTCAGTTGATTTACATATTTTTATTTATACCCCTAATAACTTAAAAACCATAGAAAAATCGGTTAATTCTTTCGCAAGATAAGCGCTTATCTACGATGCAGTATTATTTAGAATCGTATTTCAACCGCCGCACATTATTCCAATGAAAAGTATGAATGACAACAATACCATAAATAGTTCCCTTTTCACCAAGCGAATAATTATATCTTCCACAACATACATCGCACGGGAGTAGCAATTTAAATCCCTGCTGTATTCCCGTAGAAATGTAAACACTGCCAACTTTACGAGCCGATGTACGCGGACCAAAGATACTAGGAATTATATTTGAAACCCGGATGAATTACGCGACCGGTCGGCGAGTGACGAAAAGATGAATTTCAGGATTTTTCGAGGTGAACTAATCCTGGTCGCAGACAACGATCAACATCGTTCTCCGGCACCAGAATACTTTATTATTCTCGGAGGTGGTGCGTGCGTGGAACGTAACGCTCCTAAATTAGAGAGGGTTTTTTTATCCGGCTCAGTTCGGCCCGAGTTGATTCGGTCCGTCCAAGCTGTACGGAGAAACACGGTGCAGCCGCACCTGGAGACGTTCCAAAAGACATACGTCTGCGCTTTAAAACAATCGCGTGACAACATCGAGTCTAAGCGAAAAATATCGTTGTTATACAGGTAAACTTCGCTGGTTATAATTTCGCCATTTTCTTCATCAAATAGAATAATTTCACCTGTTAACCGGGGTATTTCTTCGAGAAACAACATCACGCGGCTAATTTCGATTTAGTGATCAAATAAATCCATGTAATATATTTATAATTACGATGTATACATATATAGCTTTGACTGTTAATACTGAAATTGATACGTATACAAATTTGAGAATTATGAGAGGGATAATTGTTATTTAATCCGTATCCTTCGAGATACTAGGAATTATAGAAACCAATATATATCCTTCGAGATAAGTGTAGATTCGAATCCCCGGTTAACCCTTTGACTGCGGCGTGTTCTAACAGAATACCATTAACCTCGTAAGATGCGATATTCGTGTGACAGTAGTTGACACTGAATTGTGTCGATAAAAATTAAAAAAATCGAGTTATTAAGATTCAGTTATTCGATCAGTTGTTACGTGACACACGTTACATGGAAAAAAGTAAATGCGTGGTACCGAGAAAAATTGATTCGTCGTATATTGGTACGCCTTTTCGTATATATTCATGGATATATGACAGCGTATATATATACCTTTCGCAAGTCAAAGGGTAAACAAGTTATCAAACACGATTTTACTAGATCTATACCAAATTGAGTTCCAAGGGTTGAATTATGAACAATCAACCAGTCGGTTTGCTTTATGACTTCACAATCGCGTGATTCAATGGAATACCGATCGAAGTGAGATCAATCGATGCTCGCAATATTCCGTATTCTAATTATATAATTCCACGAAGATCTTCAAGTGTTAAATGCGCACGCAATTCTGATCTACACTTTGGCAGAAACGGTGATTTCATAGCACTACCATTTTGGTCGTTACATTGGAATCCGTGACTCATTAGGAGCGAGATTAACAGAGGTGTGTCATAAAATCGGCATTCAATCGGCAAATTGTATGCATTCGTTTTAGTGCCTTGATAAGAGTGGTAGAATATTGCAATAAGAATGCATGACTGATGTATCCAGTTGTCCGGAAAGTTTGTGCCGTATTTAAGGATAATTCAAAGGCAATATTTTTATATGCCTACTTAAAAACTACTGAAAATCGGTATGAACTTTCTGGACAATTTAATACTTTGCAGTAAGCAGAATTAAAAACGTCTCATAGTAATAGATACACGAGACACGTTTCTCCTACAAATTGCTAGTTTTCCTGCAAATGTTTATCACCATAGGAAGTTAGAAGTTGATAGTGTCGGATGTTAGTTGCAGGAGTTACCCACGAAGATAATACGGGGAAAGAAACGAAAATTAACATTAACATAATTACCACTACCCAAAAATACACTCTAGTCTTCATTTCCCAGAATTCTACCTGATAATCAACCTCCGTCCAGAGTTATACAGAAATACCTGCATTCGTAAACAAACGCGCGCGAGCATTTTTCCATGGAAAATAAAGCACTCAGGAACGTTCGTTATTTTCTACCTTAAGATGTAAAATAGGTTACAAGAATATGGAGAAAGGATATAAATAACAGTAAGGATCTATATATTCGTTGAAAACGTTGCTGATATTCCGTGCAACATGTATTACGTAAGATTAAGAGGTACCGTGGCTTCCGTTCACGAGAACCTTTGAACGTGTTTCTATTGGCGAGCGACACAAGGATCGCGGATGACGGTGTAATTTACATATTCGTGTGTTACAGCTATTTTTCGGTGATCCTGTCAATGGAAGGTGGGAGGTACGGTAAAACAGACGGAATCCTGTAAGAGAACGGGGAGAACCGTGGTGCCTCGAGCAGGCAAGAGCGCGAGAGCGGAAGTCGAGAATGTGGGGCGGTGATGGGCCACTTCCGGTGGTCCCGGTGCACAGCTCGTAAGCCAAGTCAGTCGGACTGTGACTGTGACTGTCTGTCGGCAAAACCGCAGACAGACCGTCTGTCTCATCATTCCATTAAGCGATACGGTGCTCGGTGACATGCCGGTACCACCAACGGGGGGACCGATCTTCTAAGCTCACAACACCGCTCATAAAAACACCGTAATGCTGGAATTCCTACCTCGAAATTATAGGAATGGCTACGACTCCCCTGTGCTTAACCCTGCCTCGCTTTTTCCGAAGGTATCTACGGAAACACTTTCCTAGTACTTTTTTTATACGAATATCGAAGGTATTCGTGATTCTAATATCTGCGATGCACGTGAAAGAATGTTTTGCAAAATATTTCATTGATATTTAACAGTTAATATCTAGATGGGTAGAGCGAGCATATCAAATTGATATCGGAACTAGAATTCGGCGATGTTTCCGTGCATTGTGTATGGATATAGTACGAATGAAATTGTCATCATATCTTTCCTGTTGAATGATCGTAGAGTCGAGTGTAGCCATAGTCGTCATTTTTACTGTATAAATCCCTAAAATGAATTAATCGAAGATACCCTTGATATTCCTTTAACAACCGAATAAGTGTTCAGTAACTTTAGTTTGATAACAGAAATACGTAAACAAGCTTATAACTGCAGATGAATAAGATACACCCTTAAATACCGCCAGCAAAACATCTAACAACATTATATCCAAGTAACGCGTTAGTTCGGAAACAACATTTAATACAGTTAATTCTATAATTGACATAGACACGAAGTTTCCAAGACCTATACATTATTATCGCAATTTGCAAATAGAGTCGGAAGTTCGAAACTGTTGGTAGATTAGTACAGAGGAGAAGCATTGTTGTTCGGGCGCAATTATTAGAGAACATGCAGAGATTCACACGCGCCTATTAGTTTCACGGCGAAGTGAACTACATAGAGAAGAAAGCAGGAGAAGAACTGTAAAACAAACGTCCTGTAAAAGAAGAACTAAACGATTCGAAGGTTTCCGAGTTACGAGGCTGGAACGAACGCGCCTCATTGCACGAGGAGGTCACGTGAACATCGGGTCACTTAACTCTCGTTCTCTCGCGTGCACTTCGTTTCGAGTTTTCAGTATGCGCCCGAATATTCGTTCCCGGTGTGTGTGTATATATGTATGTGCGTGTGTAGGTTTGCATGGTGTGCATTGGTTGCAACACGAGAGAGAAAGAGAATAAGAGAGTTCCCACTGAAATCGTTGCACGACGACGAAGATAAAAACAGTGTATAAAAGAGCTGCGGGAAGTGAGAATGGAGAACGACAAATCGAGATTAGGATATGCAAAAGAAAGAGACGGAGTTTGTACACAAAAGGCAGGTAATTACGTGTATCTCTCTTTCTCCTATTCAGTTTGCTACTTCTCTTTGTCCCTCTCCTTCGTTCTTACTATAGAATGAGGGCGCCACGGGCGCAAGAAAGAGAGAGAGAATACCACTCATAGGACCGTAACAATGGCTTTCCATGCTGCCTCAACCAACCAGGCGAGTGACTGACGATCATGACGAATCGTTCCTGTAGGATTAGTGGGATCGAATTCGTGGGTTTGTTCTCGATCTTTCTTGTGACCATTTTATACGATTTCTTAGGTTTAAGGACACCGGGCCTATCGCGAATTCACTGCACGGATACCGATAAACCGTTACCTTTGACAGGCGATCGGCCAAAGAAATTCGGTCTGTGGATTTTTTTACTTGTGTCTTTTCCATTGTTAATAACGGGTGAGAGACTTCTATTTAAAATATGTAGCGTTCTATTGGCATTGTATAAAGTGTACTTGATACGATCTAATCGGTTATTTTGATGTCGCATAATTCACAGTCTGGGTACATTCTCAAGATCACATATACTTTCGCATGTAACGAGCAGTAATCGTACTCGTAATACATTATGAGTATACAAGAACCAACAGGCTTTGATCTCAATGGAAATGTTTGATCGGAGGTATAATTGTAAAGACTAGTAGTACAGCGCATATAACCTTAAATCTTACGTCTTAAGATATAAATGTAAATCCAAAAATGTAATTGCGAAAGCGATACAGTATACAGTGGCGCATTTGCAAGGATATCGCACATACCTCAAATACAGTTTCTATGTAATTAGGCTTTCGATACCTCCAGTTCGTGAAAGAATGTAAGACTCCGTCCAACGAAAGAATTGCGTCATGCCATGGTTGAACAGATTCCTCCGGATTTCGTACTTCAGAGTTCCCGAGAATGTATAATTAATATATTAATGTAAAAGCGATCGCGATACGAACACTAAATGTCACTCTCGATATTCTACACAATATCGCGATATCGCGATACGATATATGTTTCACGAACGAATTAACGACCTTGCTAGACGCGTCAAGTTGCTCGCCGCCATCTTGAACTGCGGGAAGTAAGGAGGCAATATACAAAAATACAACACAATCAATGTTATGGTAAAGGCAAGTTTTCACGAGTAGCCAATTGACCCATTTTACATAGAAGCTGCTGTTTATACATAATAAACGTGACAGTTCTACCGCGCGAAATGGGAGTTTGGAAACATGTTTGTAGCCAATTACGTGTATATTTAAGCGAGCAAGTACTTCAAAGACAATCCCCTATCGTGAATTGAATTTCTCACGTTAAACGAGTGTGTCTGAAACCCTTGCTCGGATGATGTCTCAGCTCTTTTTTTAGTCAGTTTCTTCGAGGATTTCATTGGTAGACGACTGCATTCTTCGGTAATTGCTGGAAAAGTTTACGAAGTTGTAGCTACCATATTTGAATACGTAGTGTCTCTCGACATTTCGGTATGTACCAACAACACAAAATCGATATAGAACTCGATATAGAAATGTAACTTAAAAAACAGAGAAAGTGTGTCAGGTACGTTTACCATTTTGTACTGGAATTCACGTTGCACAACTAAATGCATAACGTTTGAAAGCTTATTGAGTTATTTGCATATTGACGAAGAACATCGACGTACTCTTCCTGTATCCAACAAAATAATTGCATATTATAGTTAGCCGAACCTTGGTGCGCAAGTACTTTCTTCCGCCGATCTGTGTGAGTGTGTGTGAAATGTGTAATAGCACATCCGGCACCTTGGCATCGAACAATTGTGTACAAACCGTTGAAGAAGTAGATGCATGAAACCAATCGCTAATTAAAGGGAGATAAAAATTTCTAGGAGATATGTGATCTGGTTGAACGTCCCGATTTACAGACACATTACAGACGCATTACAGACGCATTACAGACGTGTCTCGAATAGCGCCAGGTCGCCGATACACGTTGGCGGTGTAGATCCTGCAACAAACGGAGCTCATCGTACGCGCGGTGAAAGCGAGCGAGACGGAGCGGTCTCGTTCGAGAGAGCGAGAGAGATATAGGAGTTTCTTTATCGCGAACGATGAAGTGGTCGCGAGAGTGGAAGGAGGACGAGAAAGCTGAAGGACGGAGATAACATTAGCCCAGTTACTGTACGCGCGAGAAAGAGAGGAGGAGAGAACGAGACGGAAGACGAGAGCGCGAGCAAAGATAGAAAGGGAAAGGAACAAGTCAAAGAAGCGTGCACTACTCGTGGGAGAGAAAGAGAAGGGACGGCAGTGGATGCCAGAGGAATAAAGACAAGGGAGTCGGTGCAAAGTGAAAGAGAGGAGAGAACGTAATACGAGAGAGCTAAGAGGGCTGGCAAAAGAGCCGAAGCAAGATCTCGCACTCTCTCGCCGTGCCCGTAGACAGATAATATACACTCGACGGCGTTGCTTCGGTTATACACGTGCATGGGCGTACACTTGTGTGCCGACATATCTGCGGATGGCTTAGAGACCATGGAATATCGTAAACCTGCCGCTTTTTGCACCGCTTCAAGCCAGACACCGTTCGCGCTACGCGACATACACCACCGGTGTACAGTTTCCAAAACTTTCTACTACCTTCCACCAATCGGGGAACTAAAAGCTTCGCGAACTTGCTCCGTGCAAACCTTAAACTAAACGGTGATTCATTTGAAATCAACATCACTATTCGGGCTCTTTTGTAGGGCATTTAAATTGTAGCATGAAGATGCACGATGAGCGACATTGATGTTGCTGGTCCACATGGGACTATTAAAACGACGCGATAGAATTCTATTGGTCGGATAAAGATAAAGGATGAAATTGCGAGTGGGTAACTAGAAGGGGGCACCGGTCGGAACTTCATCGGCGAGGAGGAAAAATGAGGGATAGGGGTTAAATCTTGTTACGCGTTGAGCTTCGTGTTCACGATGAAGCAAGCTCTAAACTCAAAACCCAATGCTTTGAACCAAACTAGTACTCGGTTTCGATGCATTTATAAACACCAATAAAATGTCGGGTTTATATGAAATGTTTATTCTTGCGACAGATATACATCATACATTAATCTGTATTAGATCGCAATACAATAATCGATCGCGTAATACGACGTCGTAAATCCTCTTCTACTCTTGGAAGACATGCTGCATCCGGCAAAAGGAAATCGTGTAGTTAAGATATTTCAAATGCCGGGAGTTTCCGCGGGACGGCGTGCCGGCGAGAGATCCCTTCGAGGCTGATGCCGCGCACAAACATCGAGGCACAGCTGAAACAAACCGAGATCCACTAACGCGCGATTCCTGATAATAAACGGGGGGAGGAGAGAGAGAGAGAGAGAGAGAGAGAGAGAAAGAGAGAGAGATTGGTCGAAGGGAGAAAGTTCCGGCATGAACGAGAGAAATGAACAACGAAGGGTAGGGGAAAGGGAGATGAAAAAGAGAGAAGGAAGAGAGAGAGAGAGAGTGAGAAAGAAAGAGCAGACGATCCCGTTGTCAGTAGCACTCCCCGTAGAATACGTAGGACCTCGAACTCGTCTGCGGATCGATACGAGTTCCTGGTGGACTCGCGAAAGGGGGCTTCAGGAGGGGAACCGGGGGGGTGAAAGAGGTGACGTCGAAGGGGGATGAAGGGGGATAGATGGTGGTGTTTGTGGGGTGCGGGGGTGGACTGAGACGGGGACGCCTCGGGGGTGTTACCATGGTGACGGGTATGATCGTCCGGGGTGGGTGTAGGGTCTCTATTCCACTATCTCTCTCTCCCTCTCTCTCCCGTCTCTACTCTCTCAACCTCTCACTAATACGCCACTATCACCGTCTCTCTTTCTTCCTCCAGCGCAAACTTCTGATTTCGTAACGCTGACTCTGCTGCTAACCTCTCGAAAGGGTTGCTTTTTTGTTTCCCGAGAGGAGGACCGTGGAAGACTCGCGACGGTCCAAGGAAAGCATGAACGGCGCTGGTGAACACTCCACTGTTTTTCAGATGCTCTGCCACTCCGCACGTTTTGTTATTGGCAGCCTGTACCGCCGAGAATTATTGGCAGAGATCAAGTTGACCGTATAAATAAAACAACGCTCGTGTTGTATGCCAGAACCGTGCTTTCTTTATCCGGCAATTGGGATTAATTGATACGCGCAGAGATATATCGAGGACGTATCATCGCACGATTATATTCTCAATCTCTCGGTATATGAATATACCGAAGCAAAGCCAGCAAGATTATACACGTTGCATATAATAGAGCGCAAAACACGGATATGCTAGGAATCCAGTGCACAGGCTAACTAGTGTAGATATGCTACTGACGAGCACAAAGAAATCTTTGTCTTTCAATCTGGACGAACTATCCGTTTGCCTCATCGTTACGAGTTCCCGTGGAAATGTGTTATGCATCGATGTATGATTTTGCTTTGGAATAACATGCCACGTTGCGCTAACCTGGTAAACAAGTTAAGGGAATTAATAATTTCACATTAACTTACTGACTGTCTTAAACCAAAGCATGTATTTATAGAACCCTTGATACAAGATAGTATTACACATGTAATTCCACGTGGGTTCACCTGAAATGTAAACCTTTAACTGGAATAATTTCGATCTATTATTAGACCGTGGAATGCCAAGTTGTAGGATTGTAATGTGGTTTTCAAGCATTAACAGAGTACATCTTTCTCGTGTATTATAAAGTGCATTCTAAAATCTCAAAGGCCAATAACTAAATCGGTAATTCCACGGGTGGTCTCAAAAAACGATCGAACCGATGATCTCACCTCGAGATATCGATACTAATGTCGAGGTCGTCGGGTCTCGTGTGTGGAAAGTTCCACTGACTCGAGAGAGGCAGGAAACCTGCGCAGACACGGTACGTGATTCCGTACCGCCTCGCGCAGACGTAAAATCACTATTTTATATCTCACCTTTGACAACAGATATCAACGTAATTCTTGCGCCGAACGATTCTACACCATTTCGCCGTCTTACACTTTTCATTTCGTTCAATTCGACCAGTAAACACGGAAGTTATGACGAATTTCTGGAAACGCATTTCGCGCGGCATTCCCGGCGAGTCCGTTTACGTTTTTCCACAAATCTCGATTCCAATGCATCGAGTATCATCCACTATCACTTCATTACATAGTTACGTCATGATTTATTAAAAACTGTAATCGCCGTGGAGAAATATTAGTTAGAACACGATAAGGCGTTTCCCAGATATTCAACGATACATGACACCCCACGGAAGATGTACACCTGGAAACAAGTAGTATAGATTCCACGCACTTACGCCTATGGGTTTACGAATTACTGTTACGTAATACCATAGCGTTACTGTTTAATGAGCATATAAATCGAGCGAGTAAACTCACAATGGGTCCTAATCGGGCGTGCACGTAAAGGAGGGTGTGGCGTATTAACAGGTCTCTGCACCACGAAATCCGAAATAGAACAGCCTATAAAGAAGATGCAAAGGCGTCACGTGACTCCCAAAGATACGACGGATGAATGCTAAAGCATTTAACGTCTGTGACTTAAAGAATTCCGAGAAACCGCGTTCCATAATGAACCCGCACTCGCCTTTCCCTTACACGACCTGATTTCTTCATTGAAATCATCTAAACATTATCGCCTTGTAATATTGTACATATTGTTAACATCAAGAGTTTACCTAAATTGTCTTCCAAGGAAGTTTAGTGTTTCGTGATACGCGAAAAGCGTTCCGAAGGATCATCAAATCTAATGTGACTTCGATTGTATTGTTTTATATACATAATTGTGGAAGCTGCCGCGGAGTTTCCGTGTAGTTGGGGAACTAGGAAATTCGTTCGATGAAGGTGCCCCGTAATAAACATAAGGGTGAGTGCATTAAACTAATGATAGACTAATATTTCCTCTACCGATTTCGAATGACGCTCACAACGATTTAGAGTATTGTTGTCTGGCGAATCGGAGACTCGTACGGATTGTATTCATCCCTCGCCGATTATCGCGGATTAAGTTGGACCTCGTAAATGTTGGAGAGAAGAAATATCAACCGAACCGTTCCCCTTTCTCCGATACTTATTACGTTCACCGATTCCAATGGTGAGTGGATAAGTTCGATGATGGAACTCTTGCGTTCTTTTATCAGCATGCTGAGATAAGATGTCTTTTCGGGATTATCGTGGCATGAATTCACCGAAAGAGACGGCGGAAGAGAAACCGGAAGAGAGATGGAAGAATAAAGAAAAGAAAGAGAGAGATGGAAGAAATCGAGGTGCTAAGAAGATCGGTACCGGCACAGCCGGTCTACCGCATTCGTGCTGCGGGCGAGTTTCGAGGGAAGGCCCCGAGACCTGCCAAGCTAACAAAATGGTAGGACCCACCAGGCTGGGCCCCAAATCGAGCAACAAGTTTCAGGCCGCCTCTGGCTCCTACAGGGTGTACCTTAAAGTACGCAGGGGAATATACGCGGAAATCATCGGTGACTCTTTCCAGGAACAGGTATATCCATCCATATTGAAATTGTTTTATACTTTCTTTTTCGTCCGATGACTTGCTTAACGCGTTCAGCGCCGCGCTGACATCCGCGTTATATGATCCCTCGCGATACACGTTCGTAACGTCTACGTAATGACTCAAAATAAAATAGTTTAACCAAACAGAATTTTGGTTATTGTTGAATAAATAATAACGCTGTCCATCGCATAGTTCAGCGTCAAAAGTAGTTCATCTTTTTTGCGTTACACATTTTCCTAGTTTCTTTCCGAACCGATTATGACTTTGCTTTACGAAAATATGTAACTGTCGCTTTCTATATTGCTTGAAGTATATCTCTTAAAAGAGTTTTCTACGCGTAAGAAATGATCGGAAAAATAATTAAGTCGTGCAATAAAGATGGGAGACTTAATTGAAGATTTACAAGTCTCTAATCGGGTTTGGAGAAGTTTATTTATCGAGAATCCAATGAACTCCTCGAGGAATAAAAAGCATGTAAATGCTGAAAAGTTACGAAAAGTACTCGTGCGTCGTCCAAGAAGAAATATTCAAATAAATTTATATTTAACACTAATCTAGTTATATTGAACGTAAACATACTCAGGTTGTACTTCATCGGAAGCGATCTCTTAATTGTATACAGTGGCACGAATTGTAGAATAAATCGAAGAAAAACCAGTAGCCCAAAACAGATACAGTGAACGATACAAACTTTACATGGCGATTAGCTTTGTTTATCTTGTACGCAACCGCTTACAAGATAAACGCTTACGTATGACTAACACAGAGTGCATACGTAAGAGACTCTTGATGTATAATAACAAAAAGGAACGTCCTCGTCTGCTGCCCACGCTATATCGCGCAAGGCTAGCCATTTGCCAGCAGACGTTTTTCGACATTCATCAATTTAAACTGCCACTTCTTTTGCCAAACAAGCGCGCTTCTCAACATTCCAACAAGCCTAGTTTCATGTGCCGTGAATGCGCGGCATCAACGAACGCGATTGTTAACATCAATTTCGCGTAAAAGGTTCAAACGGAGAAGCTCGATTTGGCATCAAATATATCCTGGGATTCCATCTTGTTCCGTGTCTAGTTATTTCCTTTTTCTCTAGTTGGAAATGTATTTTCCGATGATAGAAAACATGATTCTACAGTTAATCGTGATATTTTTCTATTCATGATATTCCTAGTACTTTCTTGTATCCTAGTTCCACTATGTAGATTCATCTTGCAAGGATACAAAATGTACTAGATTCTAGAATTCATCGTCATCTCGGTACTTAAGTTATTAATATGTGCGCAGCAAGTAAGAGAGGTTAACTCCATTGATATGCGTAATGTTTTTTAACATTCTTTAAAGGCTTGCTTTCATGGAAGTTCCACCGTTTGAGAAGTACACAGCATGGTTAAACGCCGTGAGGCGCGTTCGCGCGATAACACGAGCTCGATAACACAAGAACGTAGAGAGTCGCGCTCGTGTTATAAACATCGCGTTGAGAGAGGCGCGTGCATATTACGTGCATACATATGCAGATGTGTACGCAGGGCTGGCTGTGTGTAAACGGTTGTATGACTCGTACAGTGTGTTCCGTATGTGGTGTATAAAGCGGTGCATTGCGCCAAGCCTCTGCGCCGTATGCTCCCGCCGGTGAATTAATAATCGAACTTACGTAGGTAGGTGTTCGTCTACCGGGTGTCTACAACTACCTGACGAATTGCGTAGAATCGAGCATAACCCTCTATAGCCCAATTTTGGTTCATGTCTGAAAGGTAATCGCACAATGTACATCTAGTTAAACGCGATTCTAACGAAGGCACGTTACGTGGAAATAGTAACGAAATTATTATTTAAACGCGCCGACGAAGGTGGCGACTACTGCGGTTACTTTTGGAATTATTATTACAACGGAGGAATAAAATGAAATGCAAGATACATATACATACACGAAGAACATATACTTGGTTATACTTTTTCATTTATTTATATACATTATGGCTGAAAGATTTAGGTTATTTAATGGATTCAATTATTTGCGTGATGTGTATCAAATCAAAGTATATCGAATCTCAAACAATGCACCGTGGTAGGCTCGAATAATTTAACTAAAAATGGCGGACCAGTCATTTCGACCCCTATGGTAGTTCTAGTGTTAACCTTTTAACTGGGGAGTTCTTCCGAAAAACAACATCGCACGAGTACTTTCAATTTAGTAATCAAATAAATCCGTACGATATGTTTATAACCGCGTTATTGTAAGTAGTGAGGTTAGGTTTAGACTCGAGAAATCTACGCTTGCGGAGATCCCCTCGAAAAATCAGTGGGCGCCATTGTTATGTAACATCAAGTAGTATACCTACTACTTTGGAGTTAACGTTGAATATGGACGTTGTAGTTACGCGACTATACTTCGGTTTGCATTTGTTTGAAGGTGAAGAACTATCGTTGATTATTGTTTCCTTATATTGATTTAGTACGGGAAAGTAGTGAAATAATAAAACATGTTCCCGATTTACGTAGATAATCCGTTCTACGTCGGCGTTATGTTTTTGTGTTGAAATCAGATACCCAGATTACCTAGATATGAATCAGGTTGAACAACCTCAGAACTGTTATGTTCTCGAAGTTAAGGTAACACTAGTTTAAACTGATTGATTACTTTCTGTAACCGCAATAATTATTATTCCGTAACTCGCAGGAATTATGCATGGTTTGTTTAGAGTTATATTACGGAGTCCGCAATTTGTGAATTAAAAATTAGAAATTATTAGAAATTGTTCCACGTAATAACACAGATAGAAAACTCTGTTTCAAAACGACATTAAAGTATAGAATTGCTCGATGCACTGAATAAAGCTCGGTAAAGCAATTTTTGAAATTAATAACATTCACAAGAATTTGGAAACAAATGTCCGGAAAGATTCAGATGCACTTGGATTCCTAATTTTGGAAATACCGCGATTTTACTGGGCGTAGTACGCTCGGCAATCTCCGCGAAACGCGAACATTGAATCAGCGATTTCTCGGAAACTACTTGGCGGATCGCGATGGGGTTTCCATAAGTAAGCATGACAAATGGTAGAGAATAATCTGCAAAAAGTTTCATGTCGATATCCCTAGCGGTTCGCGAGATATAAAATGGTCACTTTTGCCGAACGAACTCGAGCTCGAGTACGAACGTTTGAATTTCGAGCGGCGCGCGCAATCTGGAAAGCGCTTGGGGCTCAAGTGAATGGTTAGGATTTCTTATTGGAGAATCAACCTTCATTCCTTTGTCACGTGGTACACGGCTTCCTATATTATCATAAATTCATGTGAACCTTCAGTACATCGTACGTCCGTGCATCGCGTACTTCCGGTTTCCGTGATGTACTTTAAACCGCGAGTAAAGGGAGACATATAATAAACAATCGTACGCATTCCACATCTAAAAGCATGTTGCGTACTGGTTAATTATATATACACAATAGTAATCGTTTTGGCTTCCGGAAAGAAGTCACTCGGCTGCTGTGGACGGAAAGAGGAGAGTCTCATTTATAACCAATTGCAGGTACCACGTGACCGGAAGTACGCGATGCACTACATCAAAAGTGACTTCTTTACGAACTCCAAGTGTACTGAATCCTTTCAATATGAAGAGTTCTAGGTATCATTTTCTTTGCGAAAGCTGAATATCTTTACGGATGATGATGACTTAGCTTACCACAAAGATGGTGGTTATATGAAATCATTACGGCGCCAAAGTTATAAGCAATCTTTTGAATGATTTCGATGAAACCTATTACTTCAGAAATTCTTCGTCCGTGATTTTTTTTATCGACCACCAACTTTAACGTTTGTTAAGTTTATGTAAATGTGTTTGTTGCACACTTATTTCTTTATTCTAGGATTCATTTTATCGAGTCGAATAGGGTAGCCGCCATTTTGTTAATGGACTATTTGTGAATCATTTTGGTGCAAGGGAAACGAACTACGTTTCAAACTACGTCGCTGAGTTTTAAGGTTCATATCTTTTAATTGCATTGGGTTTTTATGTTCGCGGTAATCAAAGAAACGGTAGATTTAATCCGCGGTGCTTATTTGCTGTTGATCTATTTGTTACATCGGAAGCATGGAAATAAATTGGAGTCTTCGCCAATGCGACGCGCGGGTAAGTCAAAGCGCTAAAATTGACTTCGAGCGGAGGATTAAGTAAAAGAAGATTTACATTCCGGCGAGTAGAAGTTTACGAGGAAAGTGCCACGCCCTGCTTTCGACATTTCTGCGTCCGCGATGGATGCCGCGCATAATGAAGAACGCGAATCAGTAACCTCATCGTCCTTGTATCTTTAGTCGCGTGCGTTCCGACTTCGTGCGCGCTTGTCTTTCCTTATCAAGTTCTTGCGCAGCTTTAATTAACTCGCCGCCATCTCTGTGTTACGCTGATTCTGCCTATTGCCTTGTTGTTTTCAGTTATTTTACAATATTATATCTCGTAACACGAGACAGACATGCCGACGTTCTCCATTGAATGAAGGCGTCAGGGACATTCGTATCCTGTTTCAATTTCGCAAAGAAGTATACATTTGAACAACGAATTTTCAATGAACACGTATTTAAGTATTTAATCAAACGTAAATCTCCGAATTGTTTTCCGGTATTTTGTTACCAATAGCCGCGCGTAGTGAGTCGTTTATGCGTTCTAGATTTTAATGCTTCTGCACGCGTGTTCTGCAGATATGCAATTTATTCAGGATGATTTTTATAATATGTTTGAGAATCCTTTATGTAATATTGCAGAGACGTGAAATGGATTGTCGCGTAGACACGTTTGGTGATACCATCGTCTAATCTTTCGGAATTTCTAAGAAGTACAGCTTCGACTACATTGTTTTCGAGGAACTTAAACTTCTAAGGAAACTACTATCAACGAGTATATAATTGGGCATGTCTCTTAATTAATGGAACTCCTTATTATACCTGCTTCGCGAGTAGCTTTTAAAGAACGATAAGTATAAGGCGGAAGTTAAACTTATTTAGTATGGATGCAAATGAATGAGTTCGAAGATCGGTGAAAGAGAAAATCGTGCTTTAAAGCAGAGCAATGTGATATAAAGATTTAACAATAAATACAAGAGTTGTACCGTCGACGAAGATGAGAACGGTGACGACGATGATGAACAAAGGAGAGCATTGGTTACGCGGAGAAGAGGAAATGGAGGGGACATGCCATAAGCTGCGTATCCGCGGCACGCCATCTACTCCGGCTTTGTATATTCCATGGTTGCGCAATACTGCAGCTCGAGAGAACCTAACGCGCTACGTGCGCGCTCGCATTTTCTCTTTTGATGCATCGACGCGCGGGGTTGCGCAGCACTCGAGAGGAATGATTGCGCTCTAAAAGGGAGGCGAGTCTGTTAACCAGATAGGGTAGGGAGTGGGGTAAAGCGGCCAAGACTCGAAAAAAGAGGGTACGCAACTCCCATCCCGCTGCGATCCATCGGAACAAGGGCAAAGTAGGCAAGAGATGCGAATTACAAGGGAGAGAGAGTGGGAAAGTGAGAGAAGGGGGAAGGAAGCAAGAGGTATAGAAAAGGGGGAGAGGCGCCGGCAAGAGAAAAGAAGAGAAAGACTACTCTTGGTGCAACGTAGTGGTTATAAAGAGAAGCGGCATCGCCGCACGGTTACTTGGCTCTCCAGGGCCAGGATATTTCAATACCGACGGTGGTCGGCCACCGCCGACGACGCGGGTACGGAGAGGGGAAGTGGTGTGACGATGTACGGCTCTATATATGTGTGTATAGGATATATAGGTAACTTTCCTTTTCCCACCGCGTCCCTCGCCCACGTGCCCGCCCTTCGTGGCGCACATACGATATATACGGGTTTACACACCCGTTGGCGTCGAAGACAGAGAGAGCAAGAGACGTGGCCGGTGGCACGGTAGCGCTCCGCTATTCGGGTTTCCTGCACAAGGGGAAGAGTGTTGCGGAGGGAGAGAATCTGTCTCTGTTTTAGCATAGAGAGAGGGGAAGAGTCTATCCAAGCAGAAAAGGCTGCTCGACGGGGAAGCAGGGACGCGCGCGGTGCGGTGATGGGGACCTCGACAGAACGCGACCGACCGTTGCCAGTGGCCCCGCCTCCTCAACGAGTCGAGGGGAACCTACGTGGGCTGTACTAGACAGCTATTGGGCACATCAGCGCGCGGGGTTCGGAGCGGCGGTGGCGCCTCGAGAATTCCGCCAATCGGGTCTCTCCGGTCTAGCTTTTTTCTCCTGCTATTTATGCCGAAGGACGGAGAAGAGCGGGCACCGATCTAACTCTCTCACTCTTTCCCTATTCCTCTCCTTCTCCCTCACGAGCCGCTCTCCCTGTGTGTCGTCAGCACGGGAGAGGACACTCTCGTTTCGGGATCCGTCGAGGTTGCACACGTTTTCACGAGAGGAGCGTCGCCTCTTTATTGCGACGCGCTCTATCTTACGTCGGTCTTATTGTATACTTTAAGTTCTTTGGATATCGTCTACGATTTTTTGGGATACATCCACTTTCAGACGTGTGTTTACCGCAAAGACATCGTGCACAACGGTTGATGCCGTACAATTGTGTTGTGTAGTATGTGTGTGTGACAGTACGTCGCAGGAGGATACAGCGTTGCCAGATCCTGGGCGCGAATATACGGCAAAGTGAACTTCCAAACCGCAAAATATTGTGTTTAAACAGTGAGTGCTTTTATAAACGAAACGTATATCCGGGTTCGTTTAATTGCATTGGAAACGCGTATATATTTCAACGGCATCGTACATTCTGGAGTATATTGGTGGTACGCCAGTGACATTTGGTGCGGTGCTATCGACGAAACAGACTTGGCAACGTCGCATCGACTGCTCTCACACACAAACGCACGCATACACGTACCTAGAAGGGAACTTGGGGTGGCTGGCTAGCAGGCAGGCAAACAGGCAGGCAGGCAGGCAGCTTTCTTGTTCCGAGGACGGCGCTCCTGGTCGCGCCGTCTCTCTTTTCTACCTCCATTGCGCTTGCTCTTCTCCCCCTCTTCTCCCTACCCTTCTTGTCTTCGGTCACTCAATCACACTCTCCTTCTTTCCCTTTCTCCCTCTCTCTCTTTTGTTCGCTCTCGAGCTGCACGTACCGTTGAGAGCTTCTCCCTCCCCTTTCAGCGCTCTTTCTCTATCGCTACCCCCACCCCTCCTAACCTCGAGCAGGTCGGGCGAGTCCACTAAGCTTGCAAGGGGAGTTCGGCAGACCTCGGCTCTAGTCGGCCTCGATCCGTAGAATGTGCTAGACGCTGTGAGTCGGTCGCTCCAGTTTTTGGATATTCCTATTAAGAGACCCTGTACGCTACCCGAAAGGGTTGCGAACGTCTTTCCGTGTATTGTTTACCGTTTTGCGGGTCGCTGACACCTATATCGTCGGTAATTCTCACGATCAGCTTGGGACGCACTCGATCAGCGTATATCCATCCGACGGCCATGTTTGGTGTTTACGAGGTGAGGGGGAAACGCTGACGTCACGAACGCCGATCTTGCCCGAAGGGAGCAGCAGCACCAGCAGAAGCAGAAAACGTGTTGCCGGCCAACATAGACACCGAGCCTGTACACGAATCCGAAATATACGGAACGCAGCCAAGTGTCCCGAGTAAACAACAAGGATTATCCGCGAGGATACTGTGCGGTGAACACACGAAGGAGGAACTCGCGGTGCGCAAGCTGTGCCGCCTGAAATTCCCTTCCCGATGGGACGTGCGTGTACGCCGACTTTGCTCGTGTTCGCCGGTCGTGCCGCGACTACTGGCCATTCAAAAAACATTGGTCGCATTGCCGCCTCGCCGTTGAAATAGCAGCCCCTCTAATCGCTGTCTCTCGACTGCGATCAGTGCGGAAAACATCGAGCTATGCCGAGTAGTCTCATATTCGAGACAGCACGTGCTGCGTCTTGACTCTGATGTTACGTACAAAAAATGTGCGAGACACCGAGGCCGCGATCAAATTGATCGCTTTTCAAATACACGTGGCTATCGTATTTTATGTTGTGCAACCTATTTCACGCTGAACCGCGTATAGTATAATCACCTAAGCAGCTACGACATCGTTCAACTGTTTTTCTTTCGGTAAAAAGACGATCAGCTCGATCGTCACATAAGTGTGTTTACCATTGGGATTCTGACATAATTGGAATATTGTGCCCGGTTTAGTGTGTTGGTACATATGGTGTATCGTTGTGTAGTGTTGTCTAGTAGTGACATATATTACATTGCCATTGGATTTATTCGTAACATCTATCTACGTACCACGGACAAGAAGTAAAACCATGGATTTGGGTGACAGGGTTTATGCCGCGGAACGGATTACGAAAAAGAGGGAAAAGCGGGTAAGAAAATAACTGAATCCTCATCATCAGAGGGCGCCAATATATGGAATCTGTTTGTCTATGCGCCGTTGCCGGCTCCACTTTGCCCCCTCTCTGAAGATAACCCTCATTCCTTACTACCTTTCCGACAACTCTCTGCCCCTCCCGTAGCGATTTCTATCGTCTACTGTGCTCTACAATGTCAGTCGTGAAATGCCAGTATATTCGAGTTTCCTTAATATTCATCCATTTTAGAGTAAGGAAACTCTCTAATATAATTTCGAATTAAATCTCATAACAAAATCCTGACATACTTCGAAAACAAATTCATTGATCACTTATCGTGCATGGTAGTGATGTCTCAAATTTCCTTTGAGAATTGTACTCTACAACTATTATTATAGTATACGTACGGAAAGTTCAATATTTATGGACAGTTACGCGCATTGTCATAATCTAGTATTATCAGTAAAGCATAAGATTCGTACAACACGCCTGTTACTTTATGAACACAAAAATAGGCAAAGTTTAGTAGCGTTATCAATCTACATATAACACTCGGAGCTTCTCAGCTGCAGTCGTCTCGCAGGCGATAAAACATCATGCTACACGTTCACAGTTATGTCATTGTTTTCCAACTGTCACACTGGCTGCGCACCTCAACTGATCGGCATGCTTTCGTTCGTTATCCGACGGCCAATGGGTGAGCTTTATAAGAGGTTTCTCGTGAAACTCTACGTCGTCAGTTTCATCGACCGTGCGACAGGAAATAAATTTGAAAATCCACATGCTGACGCAGTCGCGAGGTAACAAATCTTAGCTGCCGGCTCGATCAGCTGGGTAGATCTTATTTACGTTTAATACTCGTCCCCCGTTAATTTTGCAACGGCACAAATTCCTAACAAGTTATATTATACAAACAATAATCATGTTTCATAAATGGAACATGTTATTCTTCGTAAAAAAGAAATGTACTTCCAGCATTCTCTTCCTTGGGGTAGTGAAATGCGGACTACATAACCGACGAAAATATCGAGATGGATAGTGACAAGGACGATATAAAAGAAGTAGATTTTATTGTATCAAGCGTTAAATATTAAGATCGACAATTTAGAACTATTCTTTAGCGTTATTATATTAATAATACCGTGACCAAGTATTCCTTGCAGCCAGTGTGAGGTAACTATAGGACAACGAATATCAGATTATCCCAAAACTACTAAGTGACTAATTAGCATTGTATATTAGCAATTTCATTTTCATGTTCAGTTAGAACACAATTATATCTAATGTTTACTTTTCCTTTCGTGTAATAATCTGCATCCTAGGTATACGACGTATTACATTTGTTTATGAATGATGTATGTATGTGGTCCATTCATTGGTGTAATCGGTAAATGATGCAAGAAAGATTTGATGTGCGAATGTGAATCCTGTTAAATCGTATTCGTTTTTCGAAAAATTAAGGAATTTCGTGTCACCGTGTTCAATCGGTGTTGGTCCATTAATTTTTGTCGAATCATATTACGAATCTGATCACAAATAAATTGCTACGTCCTTTTATAGATAATTAGAATAAATGAGGTTTCGTGGAAGAAGGATTTATTTCTCGACACAAACATAACAAATGAAGCCGCGAAGCAGTATTTTCACGTGCACACCATCGTTTGAC
Source organism: Nysson spinosus (assembly GCA_910591585.2). NCBI lineage: Eukaryota > Metazoa > Arthropoda > Insecta > Hymenoptera > Crabronidae > Nysson > Nysson spinosus. The sequence continues at coordinate 4,775,484 of OU342843.1, read as the reverse complement.
ATTATTACCTTCTTGACTTTTTTTAATCTGTTAGTTATTAGTCGCTTTGCAAGCGTTATTTTCTATATACGCGATCTCAGACTGCGAAGAATCTTTCGATTTTCTTTTACGAAAGCGTATTAGTTACGTGAATACATCTTGGACTTTGACTTCCATGATGTAGCCATTTTCTTCGCACCAGTATATATCATATTTCTGCAATGGTTTCATAAAATGTATTTGTTCTGTTCAGGGTAAAGTGGAGTATTTGGTCAAATGGAAAGGATGGAGTAAAAAGTAAGTTAACGTTAAGAGAATGCCGTTGTCGGCTTATGAATATGTTTCGTTGATGAACATGTTTCGTTGATGAACCTACGATCATGGCATCTTTTCGCTCTTCTCAGATACAATACGTGGGAACCAGAAGAGAACATTTTAGACGTCAGGTTGATTGAATTGTACGAAGAAAGTCAGAAGGGCGGTACTGACGTAGCTACACGAAGACCAAGGCGGAGGGACACAAGATACAGTGTAATTAAAATATTTATTATTTCGGAATCTTAGACATAATCTACACATATGAGTCCAAAAAAAGAGGAATAATAAGTCAGAGACTACAGAAAGATCGGAAGATAACGAATTACCGAAAATTAAGGACACTATTAGAAAACGTGAAGCACTTGTGAAATATCGCCCCTTGCATTTTCTATACAGGAACAACTTCTGGCTAATTTGGTCGTCGAGGAAGAACCGGGTGGAGATGAAAGAGTTGGGGAAGATAGTCAAGATGAATCTACGACCGGTAGCACGTCTGCTCCTCGGCTAAATCCCGTTGCACCTGACGAGGATACTCTTCCAAGTTCCCTTGATGGTCATGAATCTCCTACACCACCAGAGTTATCGGCGTCCGCGTTTAGCGTCGACTCGGATAGCTCAAATAGTAGCGTGGACATTCCTTTAATACCTAGGAGGGAACCAGCAGGTACCAAAAGGAAAGCCGAGGTGCTCAGCAAGGAGTCGGGAAAAATTGGTGTTACCATTACTACCAGTAGTCCCAGTAGCGGTAGCGGAAGTCCACCGCCAAACAAAATACCTAGGTTATTGCCTATAAAGACTAATCCAACATCTCCATCTTATCATGTAAGTGTAGATCTACCGCTTCACATCGAATATTCTTACGTGAATAAAGTCTGATTGTAGACTCATAAGTTACTTGATGGGATACTAACCAATAAAAACATGTTTGATTTCGTTGTTCCAGAGCCATAAAGTCAATGGTAGGAGGCCGTCATCTTCCAGTGTGAAATCCACGCCGGAAGAACCGCTACCGGCAGTGCCCACGACACCTGCACCAGCGGTACAAGATAAAAAACGACCTGAAGCCGATGTACCACATGGTCCACCACCCTCACTTCCGCGTGCACCTTCCGCACCTCTATCGCCGCAGATAGATACTCCTCTAGAGCAACCTACCAAAAAGAAGCATTTGCCAGAGCAGAAACAAGAAAAATCGAACGGCACAGTGACGATAGACGCGAATGGTCATAAGTCTCCAAGTCCTACAGATTCGTATACCAACAACAACAGGTTACCTACTGTTGTGAATGGACATAGTCATAATAACAATAACAATAACAATAATAACAATAACAACAACAACAACACCGCGAGTGTGAAGCAGACAGAAATCACGAAGGCAGACTTGTATGTCCCTCTCTCGAGTCCTGGCACGGATTACTGGCATGCAAGGAATCCAGTCGCCGATCAGGTGTTTATTACGGACGTTACTGTGAATCTTAAAACCGTTACCATCAGGGAGTGCAAGACTGAAAAAGGGTTCTTCCGGGAGAGGGATCCTAAAAGCGATATCTATTAACGATCTTGTAATGAGAACGCTTACTGTGAATTTTATCGAAACACTGTAAATATAAATTATTTTCACACGCCGAGTGTTGAGCCACGGATATATTGATGGTACCACGCGATTAAACTTTTTCTAAGGGAAGGACTTGATGTCACAAAGAGAGAAAGAAAATGGAGATACGGTAATTTACTGCTCCGTTTCCGGTATTATATGTTCTGATCGAAGTTCTAAGAACCTCCTCCAGAGAAAACGCAACCCCCAGATTGTTTGCCAATAATAAGTGCTCGTGAGTTTTATTCAAAATGGACAATTGAATAATCAACGGCAGTGTTTAAAAAAAAACAAAAATTCGTGTAAATCACCAATAAAGATAGTAAGACTATCACCTACATGACGACATTCTATGTGAAAGGATACGTCATGATTACTATCGCGCCGTGATACACACTTGTATATTTTAAAACGCTTGATAGACCTTAATTGTACTAAAGATCTGAAATAATAGGAGGTAATACATTTTCTCAGTGATCGCATTTCCGCTTCTATTAGGACATTGCAGAGAGGGAGAAAGAACTGTGTAAATTTAGTTTATTTCGTGTTTTACTATGACGAATAGTACAGATCTGGGGAAAATATTTTTCTAATTCGTTTTTAGAATTATCGAAACTGCTTCGTAGAAGCGAATTTCATGAAAAGATATACAAGTATGGAACTAATGTTTATCTCGATGGCGTATTTCTCAGCGTAATTATATTATACTGTATTTACTGATCAACCCTTTTTTTCATTAGCGGGTAAAACCACGTCACAAAAAGATATATCATTTGTTTGTAGATTTTATACTCGTTTAAAACATAACCAATGTTGATTTTTGTAAGTTGTTGGTAGTATTACGTTTTGTGCATACCAAGGCAATGCATACAAACGTGTCCTTTTTTTTTAATTATCGGTTTTGTTACGAATTAATTCCGATTTGTTCAATGTTACACACTGCATTTTTACAGCATCGAATACGTCTCATCTCAACAGGTCGGCAGCGATTATAGTATTTGATAATACATATTTCAGCTGGTATATTTCAATGGTACGAAAATTTCTGATGCACATCCTAAGAACACAATTTTATTTCCAGATGAATTGTCGAGTGTATCCCAAAATAGATGTTCCTACCTCGAACTGTCATCTCGAACGTAAATTGAGTACAAAAACCAAATTCTAATCTTACCAAGCTTAGACGCTATGCAAACATTTATTTTAACGACATTGCACCGTACATTTCGAGTGCACTTTCAGAACCAGTAAATCCGTGATATAGATAAATGATATACATATAAATCTTAAACATATACGTTGCTTATTTATTGTATCTATTATGAAAATTTTTAGGTTTTTACATTCTTAGTATAGTATTATTAGACTGTACGCAATATGTCCCGTTAAACAAGCCCGTATTTTACATAATCCTCCGTCATATGTTGGTACAAAGCTTTATTTATATGATTTATTCTATCAAGATACTTGTGCACGCATATATTCCAAAATTGCTTAATATTCTCTAGAGACTGTACACATAATACGATTCTCGGAAAGAAGGCAGAAGAAAAAAGAACGACGATTTATCTTTTTTTTCAGGATGGGGCAATTTGTGTACAATTTAGATCGCGCGATTTCCGCGCCGACATAAGTTGCACTACGAATTAAATACACGTTTAAATTGTTGTAACGTATCACTGTATATTGAGAAAGATTTTCTGTATAAATTGTAAATAGTCCGAAAAAAAACACATAACGCTCCGCGGTAGAAGGAAAAAGGAGCGAGATGATGCGTAGCTTTAGACCTTTGAGTTATCGATTGTAAATAGACAAAGCAGAAACCCCTTTAAGTTGTAAATGTATATTGCAACTGCAGGTCTAGAGAAAACTATTCTTTCTAGCTTTAGAATTTTGAGATAGACTGTGCGCGTACCTTCATCGTCGTTTCTGTACTTATAGATATTCAGACTACTTATGCGATAAACGTGAGAAAAAAAAGATCCCAGCGATTACGCAGGCATATACGATATGTGAACCCCGGTAGTACCAAATTCAACAGTAATTTTAGTTCTGTCTGGTACAGATTCCTTATATTTCAATAAAATCACTACTTGAATTAATTGCCCCGTATTGTCTACTACGTGTTTTCTTTAGTTTCAATTATTGCTTTCTCATTCCTTTAAATAAGAACTCGGAAATCTCTCCTCTTCATAAATCGATATAGTCAAATACGACGAACCTTTCTGTTGTGTTGATTTAGGAAACAATTCGCAACACCTTGTACAACTATTTACGATATATTGGAATATCGGAGAAAAGTTACTGTTTGTATTGATCCAAATGCAGTTACAGTTACTGCGACTTTAATAAATCGATTTGTTTACAAATACAAATTTCAGAATATTTCGAAAGTAACGCAGCAAAACATCCCGCCTTTCTGTTGCGCGAAGGGACTTCACGGTATTGGCTGTAAATAGCTGATTATGTAATATTTACAACGTTAGGCCACTGACACGTAAATGATCAAGTACGATTCACTAATGTAAATAAAAAGGCTGTATTTATAACCCGAAGTACCATTATAATATTTGAACGTTCGCATTGCGTACGACAGGTAATATTTCGTAGTGTCGCCGTAAAAATGGAAGGAGGGAGAGTTTAGCAGCATTATATGAAAAATATATTGCAAAGTTGGATAATGATTTAGATAAATTCAAAATATTTTCTATAATGGAATGTAATATTTTAATCACATTATTCCTAGGTATAATTAACAATACATCTTTCCACGGAATCATGCCGAAATCCATCCTTCCTTTGTTACATTTTACAACACGAACTTGTTAATTTAACTCAAGTATTCCCATTGTTTTATTAGAAATTCCGTTGCACAAAATGCTCAACGTTTATAAGAAAATCGTAAATAACAGCAATACTTTGCGCAAGTAATATAGTTGCCATTGCATATTTAGATTACACGTGAATTAATTTCAGTAATTAGTCGAATCAATGTATAAATAATCGATATTAAAAGAAAAGTATTAACTCTGCGGTCATAGCGCGCCAGTGAATGGGTGCCCCATTGGACAGAATTTCTATGAAACGGACTACGCGACGCTTCCGTCTAATCAAAGATTATCCCGTAAAATCCATAATCTTTTTTATAATGGAACCTTTTTATGCTTATAGTGTAGTAATATTAATATATTTATATTATATATTTCCGTCGCTGCTTGTTTCTGCCCCTCTTTGCGTAAACTATTACGCTTGTCGGGCAAAGTTCGACTTAAGATCGAAATGGTAAAGGTGTTTTGTATGATTCTGTGGAACGACACATAGTTAATTATATTAGTGGACTTACGACCGCAAAGGGTTAACAATCTGAAAGATGTTTTAAATCGTACAAACTTGCTGCAAGCACAGCCGAGATAAGAGTACACCAAGCATGCAATGCAATCTGTAATTCCAGAGTTACCGAGTCCTAGAGCCCGGTAACGATTTTTGTGTCACTGGTGACGTTACCCATCACACATAAAATAGCTGTTTTTTCATATTTTTAGTCAGGAAAATACAAAAATAAAACATGAAATTATCTTTCAAAAACTCTTACGCTGCAGCATATTTTACATCGATATTTAACATATATATGTTTGCAATCCGTAATTAGCAATTGGCAATATATCATTCGAGTTTATGTACCGCTTGGCACGTGTTTCATAAAATTAATTACAATTACGATTCAAATGGATTGTTGAACTTGTACAATTAACAATCTTTTTGTATTTGCTATAAATTTTCTTTTGGATATCCAGTAATATATTGCTCACAGATATAAGAGGTTTTGAAATATAACACTGTCCGATACAAAAAAATGTTGCAACAACAAATATGTGATCCTTATAGATTTTGACGCACTGAAAACGAATCCGCAAACCGTTTCTCTCCATCACCCTGAGTTTTCGAAAAAATCAATTTTAAAGGAAAGGGTAATTTTTGTCCTTTGAACAGGATTTGTGACGGAGATATAAAATTGAGCAGGTTTCATAAATTGCAAAGACTTCTGTGGACTTTTGCGAATAAAATATAAATTACTTTCGCAGTACGAGTTTGCAAATATGATTAAACATTATTTAAATTTGCATAAAAATTGTGACTTAAATATCTCGTCTGTGCTGCAAGTAAAAAGAAATCATCAATTTAAATTCGGGCTGTCGGTATATCAGGTATCGGTGCCCCAAAGACCTCGCTCGGCGGAAACAAAAAAATGCATTTGACCCCCTTAGTCTATTCAATATCTCATCGGTGGTCCAACTTCAAATTACTGCTACTAGGTATTTGTTTTTTATGGTTGCAACATTGCATTTTCGGAATTCGAGATAATCTTCAGACGTTAAGGCAAACCATGCGGTTGGCGTGTGGTTGGTTATACAAATTACAGCACGTGTGATTGTCACAACATAATTTTATACATTTATTTTCAATTACGATGCGCTCGCTTTCGCGCATCTAATTGTTAACACGTACGGTGCGTAATACCGATAATAGTTTTTAAAGTCGTACCAGGGAAATACAAAGCAAAATGCAAATGAAATTAAGTACTCGTCGCGAGTCAACCACTGTTGATATAATAGATGTGGATGACTTAGTTGTTAAAAGAAAAGGTGGTGGAAGTGTAATTGATCAACGTCCCCTATTTTCTACCGATGGAGAGTAAGTTCTTTTCTACCAGGAAAACAGATTATTTAATGTCTTTCTTATAATAGAAGTATTTAACAAAGAATTTTAATAGAAGCATTTAGGAACAGTTTCCCTTATGATGAAAGATTTGTGGGAATATGAAAGAGAAACTCATAAAAAAGTAGCTTATGTATGACATATAAATTGCTTTCTTCATCTTTGTTGATATTAGAACATGATACTGTTACTAAACACAATATACACTGCATAATCCTTTATTATATATGTGCATTGATACACTTACATTCTTACATTCTTTCCAGAACATTGTACATAGTATGGAAACAAGTTGTAAGAGTTTACAGTACACAGACTGGTGATTATGTTAAAGAATTTGAACCAGCTAGCCATAGAATAGCAGGATTAGTAATTCATCCTGAAAATCCAAATAGTGTTATTGCATGTACTGAAAGTGGGGAGCTCAATTTCTGGAGTTGTCAAAGTGGAATCATTACCAAGAAATTAGTATGCATCCAGATTTAACATGGTATTTGTCTGTTAAAGATTATTTAAGTACTAAGATTTAATGCCTATTAACATACTTTCAGCAATTAGTATTTCATGAGCAAGTAAAGGTGAAAACATTTCATATTGTTAATTACAAAACACCAACAGGATGTGACAAGTGTGAGGTACTAATAAGTTACATAGCAAAATGTCACACAAAGATATATGTTCTTCTGTATGATTTAGAGAATGGATTATGTACAAAATCTATTTACATTTGGTAAACCTACATTGATTTTAAGAAGATCTGATAAGAGTAATGCTGTGTGAATGAACATACTATGCCTACATATGTATACATGATTTTTTTTAGTACTGAATCTCTTGAATATTATATTGATATAATTGGAAACCATGGTGATAATTTAGTAGCAGTACTTCATGATGTAGATTTGCATATATTAAACCCAGGAAGGAATCTTGTGGATAAGCTGTATGTAGAAACTAGAATGAGTGTTGTATTTCCATATTATATTTTCTTCGATATTATGAGGTTTAAATGAATGATTTCAATGATAGACATAAAACAGGCAAAACTGGTAGGATACCTACTTGTATAGCTGGACATCCTGAAGAAGAATGTGTTGCTACAGGAGATTCAACTGGTCGTGTTGTAGTATGGAGAAGTCTATTTCAGACAAGACCATACACAGCAGTATATCACTGGCATACACTGCCAGTTATAGAAATTGCATTTAGCAAATCTGGTGCATATTGAAAATCATTATATTCTTTATACAATACACTCTACTTCTCCAGAAAAAATAAGTTTGCTAATAATATCACATGAACACTTTAGGGGGACATATGTATACTGGTGGAGGAGAATGTGTTTTAGTGAAATGGACACTAGCAAATCCAGAACATAAATCATTTCTACCAAGATTACCAGCACCTATCAAACACCTTACCATTGCACCTGATAATTTGTATGTTGCAGTATCTACTCTTGACAACGGTAAAATTTTGTTTCAGAAAGAGGAACAATATTTTTTATTTTCTTTTACACTGATTTATTGATAGTTACATATACATTAACACTTGTAGGTATTGTCGTTGTAAATCCGCAAAGAAAGGTGACGTCGGTAATACAAAATTTCACTTGGGGTGTTGCTCTGTCATCCAAAGAGTTGTTCCCTGCAGGTCTTGTTGTTGATCCACGTACTAGTAGTCTTGTATTAAATAGTCGTACTGGTCATGTTCAGTTTTATAATACCCACACCAAAAGTTTATTGTATAATGTAAGTCTGAGAATATGTCCTTTCTGTCCAAGGTCTTTGTGTGGATACATAAATTGGAACAAGTATGAATCAGTATGTGTGTTTTAGATTAACATAACAGCCCAAAACTTTTTAACTCAAGAGCGTAGTGTAATTATTGTGAATACCGAAGTAACGAAAATAGCATTAAATCATGATGGGACATGGATGGCCACAGTAGAGGAACGAAACGACACAGTCTCGTGTATAGAAGTAAGACTGAAATTTTGGATGTTTGATACCAAGAAACAACTGTAAGTGTGAATGATTCGTTTTTGTTTGAGTATAATCCTAATATATAGTATTTCAGTATTTTTATGAAATTTTAGCTTTATATTAAATACGTCAATCGAGCTTCCCCATGAAGCTGGGGTAAATGCTTTACACTTTCAACCACCCACATCATTTGATGATGTTGAACCAATAGCAGTTACAACTGGTAGGGATAGGAAATTTAAACTATGGAACCTTGTTGACCCTACATCGACATATAGTGCGTAAAATCATGATTGTTCAATCAATTTGCTACAGTAAGTTGCGATTGGAAAGTATATAGTATGCTTTGATACAGGAAAAACAAAGCACTGGCAATGTTATAGTGTAGGGGATTACCGAAATTTACCCGTGAATGATGCCGCATTTTCTATGGATGGATCATTAGTTGGTATTGGATTTGATTCTAGTTTAACAATTTGGGCGCCAGATAGTTGTACATTAAAGTGCAGCCTTACACATAGTCAATACCAACAACCAATAATGTAAGCTTAATATCAACGAATAACATTAGAATGAATGACACTAGCGGCAATTAGAATCTTTGTCGAATATTAACATTTGATGTTTGTAGCCGAATTGAATTCGGAAAACAAGAAGCGTGCGAACTCGTAGTAGGAGCTTCTAGTGAACATATCGCTGTTTGGAATATTTTATCACTTACTCTAACATGGAGCGTGCCTTTAAAAGTTGCGGCCCTAACATCCGACCCAAAATCTGTATATATGGCTGCGTTTACGACAGATAATTCGCGTAAGTTTGAAGATCAAATTTGAACTTATACTTCGTAATTTTTAGTAAAAGGGTTTCGCCGAACGAATTTACTACATCGTTATGAATTATTCCATTCCAGTATTTGTATTTACACCACAAAACTCGTCACCAATGTATACGCGCAAGGGTATTATCGAAAATGATAGTTTCATTTTGGGTGCAACCTTTGTACCACACTTACAAGAGAAGAGGGACACTTCGTTCAGACGATGGCAACGGAAGTCGCAACTTTTCTTTTTAGATTCCAATCAAGTATGTAGGAAACAATTTTTGCCAGTACTTTATTCTAACAGGGATAATTAAGATTGTTTCATTTACTACATGAATATGCATGTACTTTGCGCAGGAGTTGCTGACATTAGAGCCAGAATCTGAAGTTAATATTACTTTAGAAAATCTTTCGACTAGCGGAAGCGTGCCGATGACTGCCTTTAGTAGTTTAGTAGCGGCAAAGACAACCACCGACAAAGAAACAACCACACCATTTATGCATGAGCAATTAGGCGTGTCTGGAAAGGGGATGGTGGAAGAGGTAAGTGGACAAACATTTTTTTATATATGTTGTGTAGATAAATGGAACGAGGAAAGTATCATATGGAAGGTTTCTAAAATGATAAAACCACTTTTCAGAAATATATTTGCAATTTATTTTACAAGAAAGAAATATTACATACAGTCCGAGAAAGTATTAATTGATCTCATGCTTTCGAGATACTTTTCGACTTCATCGCAAGATCAAGATACATTTACAGATATTAAACTAATCTAGTATAAATAATTAAATACAGAAGATAATACTTTTCATAAAAGCGAACATTTCTATGTTTCACATTTATGTGAAACATAATAGTGATACAGTGAGAATGTGATGAAACTTTGTAGCTTTACAACACAGAATTCAGAGTTTTCTTGATAAAAATATTGTTTCTAGTTATACAAAAAATAGCGTATATTATATTAAGAATTTGTCGTGTCTTAGAACTATATGGCAAGGAAATTAGATTAAGAATAGGGAGATTGAAAGATGAGAATTCGAAGTAGGTAATCAGGTAATACATTTTCCTGCAGTATTGTAGGGAATTTTGGTGTTAGTCAGAATATCTTCTATCTTCAAAGAAATTTAATCACTTGCAACAGAGCACTAAGAACAGCGGGTCGATGAAACTTGAAGTGTACAGCCTTAAGTGGTCGTCCATAATTACGTCGATTTTGTGTTTGTCAGTGTTTCCTTGCCAAACGATAATTCCGACATCGGCGAACGAGATCGAACTTCCTGTAGCGCAGGCAATGCCACTGAGGAATTTGTCTCATGTTTTCGATTGCCTGTAAGTTATACAGCTTAAAAGAAATAATTGATAATGTTCAATATAACAGAAAAGAGAGCGATAGTGTTGTGAAGCAAAACTAGGAGTCATGTTAATGAGCCGTGTTACTAGAAAGCAATTGTTTTGAAATTCATTGATGGCGATCGCGCTGTTTACGTGACTACATCTACCACCTACAGTTCAGTATGATTAGATATACCACTACATTTAGACAAAACATAAGAGATTGCTTTAACAAGCGGCGTTCACTGACCAACGTCCACTTATACTTTCAACATTATCATACGCGTCCCACGTGCCGCAGTAAAGAAAATACAAATCTTGTTGCTAATAATCAGTACTGAGGATGCGCGAAATTATCTGACCTTTTTGTAGTCCTTTTCTTCGGGCATGTTAAGTTTAATACATTTTGACTTAAATGATTAGCAACATTAAAAATTTCCGTGAAATAAATTTTAAGTATTTAGTGCAATCATTATTTCGCATAGTCGTACTTCAATCGAGTTAGTGGTATCTCAGTTCTAATTTTCCAGTTTTTAAGTTTTTATTTTGGAAACGTGATTAATTAGTGGAATGATTCTAATAGTGACTCATGACGGTGTCTTTAAAGTTGCTTGTTCTTTAATTCTTCCTATTAATACATATTTCCTACTCGACTAATTCGTTGCCGGACAAATTAGTGTGCGAGTCAAAGACTCGGCGCAGTCGCCCTCCTACGCATGCGTTTCAGCACGTGGCCCCATTTGATATACGAAAAGTAAAAGAAATAAACAAACAACTTGTTTACAGCTCCAAAAAAGTCCACGACATTTAACATTGAAATATGTGGTAATTATTATTTCGAATTTAACATATCAATTGCAAAGTAGATTATAACGCAATGAGGGGTGCGGCGCAGTAGAAGATATAGTGCATGATAACATTATCATCATTTTCTAAGCTTCATAATGAATGCAGTTGTGAATTAAACGTAAATGTTTCTATAATTAATATGTACATTAAGAATGTCTTAGAATTTGTCTCGTATACAATTTCATTTAAACGCAACGCAAATTCAGTAATTACGATAGTAAAGAAGTACTCACTGCTTCTGGGTTACTGGCAGGATATCCTGAAGTAATAACCGCTAGAACTAACATCGCTACGAAGACGTACGATACCAGACAAAATGCCGTGATCTTCATCCCCAAAAACTGTTTGATATTCACTTCGAAAATGAATTGAATCTGTTTCGATGACTACTTCAATCTAGGTCCTTCTTCTTCGAGCAGGAAAAAATAGATTTTGTCGTTTGTAGCAATTTCTTGCGGGAATATTCCCAGGGTGCTCACAAATTAGTATTATACGTGACTTTCTTCGGAGACCAATATAAATATGATCTTAAATCCCTAGTATACAATACTTTTTTTTAAAAATTCGGCGATTAGTATCTTTAGAAAAAGGATTGTATTAGAGTGCCCCGGAAAATATATCAGTGATAATAGCTTGCACTAAAATCTTTTGAGACGTGGATCACGAAGTTGAAACCCGAAGGAAGAGTTTCTTGCGTGCTCCAGCGTTCGACGTAGGACTGACTTTGGGAAGTGGCCCCGCCATGATTTAATATAGGAGCCGCTTCTCCACACTCCCACCCCCTCACGGCGTACCAGTTATCCCTCTGACCTAGGGCATTGTCTTTGATGAAAAACCTTCGCTACTAATCATACCAAGAATCATTTTCATCTTACCAACATAATTCAGTTTACTCAGTATAACTTCCGGGTGATTTAAGTATGGTTTCTTTCATTTTGTCCTGCCTTCCGGGAAACGCTATCAATATTCGAATTATTGTCAAGAATTCAAGATATAATTCGTGAATATCCCTTTACGAGCTACCGCGATTTATATAATAATACACCTTCTTACGATATTAATTAGGCATACTAATAATTTTATGTCTTTTATCGCGTGCATAATTATTCACGAACATAATCGAGTAATTAATATTCTCGTTTCGCTTACTTAATCTACACTTTTTCTGCTGTCTCCACGAGATTAATAATTTGTGATTATTTCAAGAAGTTATACGTACGGACTCTGATTTGAGGCAAAATTGGACATCATGTATTAGGTCCTCTTATGGAATTTTTATTAATATTATGTAGATGAATTAAATTAATGAAATTAATTCGAATACAAATATCATCTTGTACCTTGTGAACTACGCGAGTTTAACAATCAGTTTCATTGTTTTCTAAGGCAGTAGCTATTAAATTCCATCTCGCGTAATTGTGAAATTAAGAATACCATAAATCAGATATTTGCCGTATATATTTATTTCTACCTGATTTTGTGCAAATTCCGTAAAAATCGTATAAAAGCGAGTTATGAGTATAGATATAGTAACATTACTCTTACTAGTTAGATACATCTACGTTCACATGCGAAATAAACGGATATCCGCTAACGCACTGCTTTCCATCTTACGTTACAAAGTGCGTCAATTCTGCAGAATAGTTTACGATTGCTGTTAATTGTTTACCACCATAGTCCTACCAGACGGTCTCATCTTACACGATTCCAAAAGATCGTATAATTTTAGAAATTTCCCACGAATGCTTTACGCCAGCACTTTTTATATCTCCAATGCAATTAAGCTCCATTAGACAGTTTAAAATACACAAAGATGGTTATGTCGTGACGCATTCATTCAGGTGAAGTTTATAACGCGACGATTGCCTTACGATTTCTAGCATGAAGTCACTGGAAACTTTTACGGAAAGAGGCATAAATGTATGTAATGCGCGACTAATTTTAAACCCTTTTTTGAAAAACGCGTGGACCACTACACCCAAAACTTGTGCGCAATGGAATTAGTTCTGTCTGCGCTACGTCTCATGAAAATGTCGTTGAAAAATCTGAGTAACCGCTGACAAACTCTCCTTGTAAGTAAAGTTTAATGACGTAAGAAAAAGTTTGTGAAGTTTGCTCCTTTGTTCATTCCTACTGGGGCGGTACAATGGAGAGCGTAGAGCGTAGGAATTGTTTGGAAATGTTTCGTTAAACCAGGTCAGGACGAACCTGTTGGTAGTACGAACAAAGTTTTATCTCCCCCGGGAACTGTCCTGATTGTAACATTACCTAGTAATAAAGCGGTATGCACTTTATGCGAGAGAAACTTGGATCTAATCTCATTAGAATGACTTTGACTCTCGTTATATATTCAATTTTGTTTAGCTGCCATTTTTAAATACCCCTTTTTATATTCGTAAATAAGAACCTATATCTCTTCTTTATTCTTTCGCGTAAGAAGTGTCGTCGTAGAAAGCGCAATTCATTGCACAATTAATAAAGTACATTATGCATAGTAAATTATCAAAGACTCCCGATTCTCCATAATACTTTTTATAAACAATCATTTACGTACCAAAAATGATTACTTATTACCGATTTTTTTCAATAATAACATCAGAACTTATTTTTGGAACAATATATAATAATAATTTTAAACAAAAATGCCGAAAGAAACTGTAATTCATAACCGAAGAGAACCATGGTCTTCTCTTCGGTTATGAATTACAGTTTTTTCTTTTTTTTTTCTTATTTTTGGAAATTACCGGTAATCCATAATATTTACTATCACTGTTCACGTTCCTATGTCTTTATTATTTACTGATTTCTACTTCATTAATGTTTGTACTGATTTACATATTCTATATGTTTGTGATGCAAAATTTGGATACGATTTATTCAGCAGTAATTGCAGAAAATCCATACAGCAAAATTCTGCGGTTCTTGTTAATATACCATTTATTTCGTATCAAGTTTTGCCTTGATAAAATGCATTCGCGCTCGGGAATTCGTCGCGAAAATGCGTGTAAACCCAGAAGAATATTCGCGTAGGTTGGCGCAGACGAGTCAACCTAGATCTGAAGTAGAAGATTACAGGAATTGCAGAAATTTTCGTTCGGGGGTGTGCCGGCGTCAACCTTAAAACTAATTAAGTAATCGGACACTATAACCATGATACATCGCGTATATATTCGCACACTAAATTCTCTATGATTCGCTTCTAATAATTATTTACGTATCAGGAATAATAACTTATTACTAGATGCTTTATTATTTATTACACTTTTTTGCCTGCTACAATCAGGTGATAATACTGGGCACTTTACTGTTGCTTATTTATCGATGCAACAACGGCATACTGTTATTATTTTCGTATCATATTTGTACATATTTTTAAGAAGCTAATTGTTATTATTACTTTAAAACGATTTGATTTGATCGTTGTGGAATAATACTGGTGTTTTACACTGTGCAGCTTTTAAGCGTTTCGGCCCACACTCTGCCACCAATGAAGTTACTCTGTGCATCCTTTATCACTTCTTTACTGACAACATCGTCCTTAAAGGATGTATCGTCCGATGAATATGATAGGTAATTGAACACGGCTATGTAATACAAAATTAATATTTAATATTTCGCTGTACATTATACACGGAAATTAACATATCCTGATAGCTGTCGTTAATTGCGGGATAAGTGTTTTTATTCGTTTTAGGGATGAAATTGCAAATGACGAGGAGGAATCCGCGGATGAGGACGAAACGGAAACCACGCGGCCAATCATAATAGAACCTGCCCCCATTATCGAAAATGATCATGCGGATGAAACGAAAGTACAACTCACCGATCACAATTGGTTGTTTCTATCAACCATACTTCCTGATCAGGAAAACATCGAGCAATAATAGATTGGAAGAACATTGGGAAGTTTAGATAGCCGAATTATATTAAATCCGTAGATGTTTGTTATTTTTGATGGAGATGAAATGAGTGGTTGATGTATAGTTTTATATTTTATTATGAAGCTTTGATATCAATGAAGATGTTACACAGAAAGAAACGGTCTCTGTTTCGCACATTATTTATTTCATATTTTACAACAGAGACGAAGATCGGTGGCCATTACGAGGTATCTGTAAATATGCTGGAGAGTTATAAAATAAAAATCTAAAACCACGTTACCAGTCAAGGCTTTAATAATTAAGCTTTGTAAATATTACGTTGGTTTGGGAATTTCGTCAAGACGGGAGCAGAGCTCCACTAATTCAGTAACAGTTTCCGAAATCCTCCTACCATACTCGGGATCAGTTTTCATATTAGCAAGCACAATTTCGTTTCTGTTATGAAACACATACTCGGAGTAACTGACAGGGTCGTCCATGATCTCTGCACTAAGAGTTTCATCTAGTAACACGGTGGGAAAATATAATACTGCTGTGATGAGTGCACCAAAGCGTTGCTCTTCGATCCCTTCGACAATTTCAGACCAAGGTGGAGTTTCCACAGATATTTTACTCGAACTTAACGTTTTACGTAACACGGAATAATAATGTTTCAGCATTGTGTCTTCCCAAAGTTCTCTAAAACCGCGGTCCGTGCACAAGTACAAGAATTGTGCCACATCGTGTGCAAGAGGACAGTATCGCACTAACTGAAAGTCTACTAACAAACACTTTGGAGGTACCTCATTGTTGAACATGAGATTATTTCCCCAAAGATCACCGTGACTGACAACATTCCTTTTTGTTGATGATGCTTTGATAGTGAGGAATACTTCTTTACAAGCAGCAGATATTAAACTTGATTCCAGATTCAAATGTTTAGCAATTGCTACTGTAGCATTGATACCAACATCCATCCATTGCCGGGTTTCACCAACTCCACAAAATGCTTTTTCTTTAAAGGCATATGGAAAGATTTGGTTTAAAGGCTTTCCAAGATATTCTTCGGCTATCAACGATGCAGCATGTAACCGTGCAAGAGTCGAGAGACCAGCTGTCACTAATTCTTTATCAAACAGCTTGTTTCTCATCGTATACCCTTTGTTCCTCAAATCCTCGAATACTATTAAATCTTTTTTTACCATACAACATGCTGCTGCCCATGGCTCGTCGTCATACACGGCACACAACCGGGGAACTATTTCACGATAAAATATTGCCTCCTTTTCGAATACACCTTTCTTAATCACGTACTCCGCGTGAATAGGTACATCATAAGGCACTGTTTTAACGAAGAAGAATATGGTTTCTTTGCCACTTTTACTTTGTATGCCTACGCGCAGACGCTTGTGAGACCCAAGAAACCCGATCTTTCCCTCTGAATATGATTCTAATGAGAATTCTAACACATTTGTTTCGCGATTTAGAGCCCGATTTACTAATGTTTTTACTTCCTGTAGAGTTAACAACTTCCGGAACTGATCAGCCTCGGTATTGGAGATAGTATGGTTCTCCGGCCGATCAGGTAAAACCTGAACAGTTTCACACGCTGCATTGTGCATGATTCAGGAAGTTAATACTCTCACAAATTCTTCCCTTTATATAGTCATAAAGCTCGTCGCACATCGAATACAATACGTTCCCGACGTTTGCTTACCCAGATATTTGCCGACAAACAATTTCGAGATAAAACCCTAAATCATACAAGTCATAAACCCCGATCATTAATAAGTTCCAAAGAATAAGCATCCTAATAAATTGTTTAAAATTCGACGTATTTATTTTTCTCATAGGGTTCGTTAAAAACATATCATAAATATTTGTTCATTGTGCGGATATAATAATCATACACTGTGCCGTACATGCGACGAATACGAATAATAATATACTTATTAAATATTTAAATAATAACTTCAGTTTCATGATAATCTATCTCGTCGAATAAACAGCCAGTACGGTATCTCAAAAATACTTAATATACTGGCACCTAGAAAAAGTCCTGTCGCGCCTCCAACTGAAACTTAAAAGTAAACGTAACAGTATAATAATGCATTGTAATATAATTGTTCAATTCTATATCATACTATGTACTATTTATACTCCAGCATCCTTGGTTTTTCGAGATAACAGTGTTGCAACTGTAATAAATATTTACTCTCTTCTTTGATAAAACCGTTTCGAAACAAGTAGAGTATTTAAAAGGACACGGAAGTGAAGTGAACGAAGTGAACGATAAGATTCATGTCATTTCGCGATAAATACGTGGCATGACAGATTATATTGCCGGAGAGAATTCTAACTTTACGACCTATTTTTCCTTGCATTTTTGATGGTACATTTTAAGCAGAACACGCAGATAATTACCTATGAAGCTTAAAACATCGTTCACCACATATCGACGATATCTCACTGTTGGATGAACGAGCAAGGTAAAATGGATTCTAGTCAAACCATCTCCTGGTGCGTCGTTTTCGGATGGTTCAAAACGATTTCTGCAATTAAAAGTGTACGATATTTATTTCATATCGCGATATGTTAACACTAGAACTACCAAAGCTCAAAATGAGGGGTCTTCGGAATGTAATTCAAAAACGTTCAAATTTATAACATTTCATTTTCTAACATTTTTCGCGGTTCACGTTGCACCATGGACACAAATAAATCGATTAATTTATTTCTTCCATTCGTCCTTTTTTTCAAGGACTTACATATAAATCTACCAATATAGCTAAATATATCGCCAGTAGTTCTAGTGTTAAATCATCGACGAGTGACGATAAAAATGGCCGCACATCGCCAAAGTTTTTCCCTCGCAGTCCAGAATACATTCTTTCGTGTCAATTATTATAATATCTTGTTTATAATTAAGAAGACACTGCATCTCGGTTATATTGCAAGCGCGTGCATCGGGCGGTATGTTGTAATAGAAATTTACGCAACCGCAGAATTTGATCATTCGTTGAATAATCTCCTAATGAAAGCATTATATCTAACGTTAATAATATATTATAATATACAAATATAATCATAGTTTTTAATGTTCATAATATAACGCAACGATTTAAATGAAAGTTATTACTGTTATCTGGTATTACCTATTAACACGTTGACTGCCCGACCGAAATCCGTGTTACGCGATACGTATTTACAACACGCATATATTTGATTCTAGTTTAGTGACACATGACATTCAACGTGTTAACATCGTATAAGTAGAAGTTAGGAAGACATTTATTGATTATCAAAATTAATAAAGCTACCTTTACCTCGAGTTCGCATGTACTCGTGCTATAAATACCAAAAAGACTATCTTTTAATATCTCATTTGAGAAACGACATTTTCTGCGAGTTATCGGAATGTTTCTCACAGCTTCTTCATTGTACACGTCTTGCATTGTAAACTCAACGCGAGTCGTTCTACCGGATTTTAATCGGAATCTTCTATTGTCTTCACTCGTTGTAATCATTGGCATATCTATGTTACTCAGCATGTAAATCTAAAGCATACGTACGTTTCGTCACATCAGTCTTTCAAATAAATATGGATCGATTTATTTGTACGCGAAAATAATACGAACTTCGAAAGCTTTCGGAAAGTAACTTTTCGTTGATTTGTCGACGATAACGTCGATGATAAGATCGGCGTGAGTGACGCTGCGGTTCACAATATATTTCAATCCCGAATTGCCATCCCGACCAGGATGTAAGGAATTTATCGCGATACAATGGCCGATTCCAGTTTTCCGTAACTCCCGAAATTCCGAGCAGCAGTTGAATTTTATGTTGTTCCACATGCAAGTGTGCAGAAACTCCGAACACGGAACTTTAATCTGCACAGAGAGCTAGTCATTTAAACACCGGAGCATTCTTTATATTCTCTATAAACATATTAACTATATACATATACATCTACATATACAGCGAATTTGATCAAAAATCTCGTAGAATTTTGTTTGTTTAAAACATTTTAGCAAATGTTTCGTGCGGGAACAAAGTTCTACGAGGTTTTTGTTAAAATTTGATGCTGCATGAATGCTTTTTACACTCACTGAATATATCTACGAGAATTATAATTATATATCTATTGTTCAAAAATCACTTTCGAATTCCGTACCTCTGCATAAGCATCTAAGAGCTCCTTCGCTGTAACTCCAACCGCGGTTTGATAAGAATAATTCGTAAATGTCCCGGGATTCCTTGCAATTGTGTTTGAGTCAACGTAAGAATGAAAACATGATAATTGCCGGCATAATTTTCAAATGAAATACAAACTGTTTGAAGTATTTCTTCCTCATTGCACTGGTACTGGAGATGCAGAAAGCGATGGAGGGGAAGGGTGTCTGCCAATCGAGATACATGGTTTCCGCAGTTACAGCAACGGGATGATAAGTATATGCGTGAATTACATCTTGGATCATAGACGCGCATCTCCACCAACAATACGCGCAGGAAATTAACCAAAATATTCTGCAATGATAAACTAGCTATAATTCGCTAACAATATTTATGGAAATTACATGAAACATTATTTTATCAATTTATATTTATATGAACATCGTCAGAACTTTTGCGAACATTTTGAAAAGCCGATATATCGGCTCAAGGTATTTCTAACAGAGATTGGCACCATGGGCTAATATATCGGTTATTATGTCTTAAAAGGGTTAAGCTTTCGTGCTGCGATAAAAACCAAGCGTGATATTATTTTGTAATTATGCTATTACTTCTCTAAAAAAGAAAGTTCGTCGTCCACGAGGTATCTGACACCATGGATACTGCAGTTAGCTAAATATTGTTTTACGATTTTCCAACAGAAAAGCAACTTTTTAAACGCCATTTTGTAAGAATAAGTACTGCTTGTTTAATGCAGGTATAACTGGGAAGTGTACTGCAACCATAAATCGATTTGTTTAAAGTATATGTTGTCTAATAAATATTATAAAGGACGATTAAATCGCTGGTGCTTGCGCAACACGTTAAAAACGACATCTGCGTGACTTGATGCATATTAAAAAATCATAGTGAATCAAATATTGAAGAGGTGAATATGAACTCGAATGTGCTTTAATTCCAGCCGTATTTTTAATGGCCCTTTATATTGAATCAATTTGAAACAATGCAAATTTTTATTTTTATTGGCCGGAAAGTTCGTGCCCTTTGCATCAGTTTTTTGCGGGGGCACGGAAGAATGTTGATGAAGACTTGTTTACGAAGCTGTCCGAAAGATAGGAAAATATTATAAGCCAAAATGCTAATAATAAGAATAAAATGCTGCAATAATAAGAACTTACCGTGTTATATTTTATATTCCCTTGATATATCGAATATTTTGAATTACATGTATATCGTAAGAATTCGACGCGGCACTCAACGTGTTAATAATTATTTGAAGATTAACGAGGATAATTAACACAAATTAGTCATCAAAATATGAGCGTAGAAAGTAATGGAACTGATTTAATTAACGCCATTTTGTTTCTTATTCGCACCTTACAACTTTATTTTTCGTACGGCCAATAATTAATATTGGTTTGAAGCAACGTTCTCGGCTGGTACTATTCAGCGAAGCCCACAAAACGCCAGAAATTATTCCTTGGTAACAGGGTTACAGGAGTATAGTGGAGGTATGCGTAGATACAAGCGCGGAGGTATGGGGCGTTACCTCACGGCCCATTTCGCGGCCCATTGGGCGTTCCCACGACCAATCATAGAGAACGTGACGTCAGGTTCCCGCGACCAATCAGAGAGCTCGAAACCTGGCAGCACAATGGCCGCACCTGACAACATCACTTCAACAGTGACATATCACGCATTTTCGTGAAAATCTCACGTGTATCGATCAAAATCGTTTCGTAAATGCACTGGAAAAATAGCTAAAGGTTCATTCTAATTTATTATTACATATTTGCTGCGTTTACATGCCCAAAAACTTCAATTACAGCCTTCTAATAGTCGGAAAATTCTGATCCTGTCAAGAATAATCTAATAAAGGGTCCGATTGTCGATTTAAAAAATGCTAATATCTACCAGATACATAACAAAAAATCAAGATTGATGTTCAAGAGTGATAAAAGCAATAATTTGAGTTATCGTTTTAAAGATATTAGAATTCTTTATATCGTTCTTATTAAGTTATATTGTCCCATTTTTCTTCGAGTTTAACTCGAAGCAAAATGTGCCTTGAGAATTTGGAATAAAACGGTGGGTGGTTCGGTCCGCCACCCACCCGGGTCTCTGCTAGCGGCAACCTCCACGTGGTGGGACCTGGTAATCGGTAATAATTGTAGAGAATTAGAATTAGAATTACTCTACAATTACAACCGAGCTAATAGCTGCTTTATATGTTACTTTAATTAGAAGTTAGACATCTAGTTTATCGAATAAGTTAGGAATATCGAGTGGGATATCACTTGACTATCTTTCAGCGATGAATACGAGTATACTTTATAAACTTTATTTATTGTACAACATTAATGATGAACATCTATTCATATATTCATATGGCTATTTGCTCTTGTGCTTTTAATAATGATTAATTGTATTGTAATACAGTACTGTAATCGTAATACCCAAACTCCTTCAGTTCCGCATGAGATTTTATTAATTTTGTTATTATTTAAATACACTACTGCATATTGTTATTAAGTAATTCAATAAAATAATATTCATTAGCCCTTATATTCTCCATACTTATAACGTACCCAAACAAGTTGGCAATGGAATTTGTTTCACACAAGTATTCGACCGATTTTATATTAATTATTTCAAGCAGTTCATTTTAATGGCATAATAATTTGAAGGATTTCATTGAATTAAATAATAGTTTATCTTTCGTATAAAGCTAATTTTGTTTATTGACTAATTTATTAGATTTTATAGAGTAATCTGTTTTTTTTTATTACCGGTTACAGGGTGGCCACTGCTTTTCTCGCATGGCCATCCGCAATCAAAGAAGATAAGAAACGGAGGGCTATCGTTAAAATCTTTTATATATAAGTGTTTTGTTTATTGCATATATTTATGTATTTATGACTGTTATGTTATATTCTGTAATAGTGTACAATGTTGTATGAAAATCGTTGTACTTTCTGAAATTTACGTTTGCAATAAACGACTTTATTAAGTATATATGGTATTATATTTTATATTTCCTCGGCGTACCCAATACCCAGAATCCCATATGTCCTAAAAACTTCCGCAAATTTGGCCATACCGTTTAACGGCAGAAGGAGATAGGCGATTGAGCGCCATTAAGAATAACGGTCGAGGCGACTGGCCGGCGCCATTCAAATGAAAAGTGAAATCCACATATTTTTGGGCGTTTTCGGGCCAAATTTTGAGTTCTAAGCAATTGTCGTTATTCAGTTTTCTTTTAAATGGCGACCGAGAGTGTCCATACCGTTAAACAGCAAAAAACCGTTGGCGACCGAGAACCGTTGCGAATAACGGTCATGGCGACTGGCCGGCGCCATTCAAATGAAAAGTGAAATCCACATATTTTTGGGCGTTTTCGGGCCAAATTTTGAGTTCCAAGCAATTGTCGTTATTCACTTTTCTTTTAAATGGCGACCGAGAGTCGCCATACCGTTAAACAGCAAAAAACCGTTGGCGACCGAGAACCGTTGCGAATAACGGTCGTGGCGACTGGCCGGCGCCATTCAAAAGAAAAGTGAAATCCACATATTTTTGGGCGTTTTCGGGCCAAATTTTGAGTTCCAAGCAATTGTCGTTATTCAGTTTTCTTTTAAATGGCGACCGAGAGTCGCCATACCGTTAAACAGCAAAAAACCGTTGGCGACCGAGAACCGTTGCGAATAACGGTCGTGGCGACTGGCCGGCGCCATTCAAAAGAAAAGTGAAATCCACATATTTTTGGGCGTTTTTGGGCCAAATTTTGAGTTCTAAGCAATTGTCGTTATTCAGTTTTCTTTTAAATGGCGACCGAGAGTCTCCATACCGTTAAACAGCAAAAAACCGTTGGCGACCGAGAACCGTTGCGAATAACGGTCGTGGCGACTGGCCGGCGCCATTCAAAAGAAAAGTGAAATCCACATATTTTTGGGCGTTTTCGGGCCAAATTTTGAGTTCCAAGCAATTGTCGTTATTCACTTTTCTTTTAAATGGCGACCGAGAGTCGCCATTCCGTTAACAGTCAAAAGACGGTTGGGGACCAAGAGTCGTTACGAATTAACCGCGAAAACGGCCGTGGCGACTCGCCGGCGCCATTTAAATGGAAAGTGAATTCCTACATTTTCGGGTTTTCGTGTAACTTCCGAAATTTTGCTGTAAAATCGAGAAAATGTATCAGGAGAACATGATGTGCAAGGAGGTATTCGATTCGCACAATTCTTGGAATTTGACGTCATTTCTTGGAACCGGAAAGTTCGTCTGAAATTCTGAAATTTTGCCGAAAAATCGAGGAAATGTATCAGGAGAACATGATGTGCGAGGAGGTATTCGATTCGCACAATTCTCGGAATTTGACGTCATTTCTTGGAACCGGAAAGTTCTTCCGAAATTCTGAAATTTTGCCGAAAAATCGAGGAAATGTATCAGGAGAACATGATGTGCGAGGAGGTATTCGATTCGCACAATTCTCGGAATTTGACGTCATTTCTTGGAACCGGAAAGTTCGTCTGAAATTCTGAAATTTTGCCGAAAAATCGAGGAAATGTATCAGGAGAACATGATGTGCGAGGAGGTATTCGATTCGCACAATTCTCGGAATTTGACGTCATTTCTTGGAACCGGAAAGTTCGTCTGAAATTCTGAAATTTTGCCGAAAAATCGAGGAAATGTATCAGGAGAACATGATGTGCGAGGAGGTATTCGATTCGCACAATTCTCGGAATTTGACGTCATTTCTTGGAACCGGAAAGTTCGTCTGAAATTCTGAAATTTTGCCGAAAAATCGAGGAAATGTATCAGGAGAACATGATGTGCGAGGAGGTATTCGATTCGCACAATTCTCGGAATTTGACGTCATTTCTTGGAACCGGAAAGTTCGTCTGAAATTCTGAAATTTTGCCGAAAAATCGAGGAAATGTATCAGGAGAACATGATGTGCGAGGAGGTATTCGATTCGCACAATTCTCGGAATTTGACGTCATTTCTTGGAACCGGAAAGTTCTTCCGAAATTCTGAAATTTTGCCGAAAAATCGAGGAAATGTATCAGGAGAACATGATGTGCGAGGAGGTATTCGATTCGCACAATTCTCGGAATTTGACGTCATTTCTTGGAACCGGAAAGTTCGTCTGAAATTCTGAAATTTTGCCGTAAAATCGAGGAAATGTATCAGGAGAACATGATGTGCGAGGAGGTATTCGATTCGCACAATTTTTGGAATCTGACGTCATTTCTTGGAAACCGTGAAATTCTCAGAATCGCGAGCCGATTCTTGGAATCCTTGGAATTCGAGGAAGTTTTTAGGACATATGGGATATGTGGAAATTCGGTACTTCGAGGAAATATAAAATATACCACAATATGTTCGAAATAAAGTCATTTATTGCAAATATAAATTTGACGAGGTACAACAATTTTCATACAACATTGTATATTTATAAATATTATAATATAACAAACATAAATATATAAATATATGCAATAAAAAATCACTTGTAAGTGAAATATCTTGACGATGGCCCTTCGTTCTTTGATCTTCTTTGACTGCGGACAGCCTGGCGAAATAAGCAGTGGCCACCCTGTAATCATTATTAAAAATTCAGATTAGTTAACAAATCTAATAAATTAGTTAATAAAGAAAATTAGCTTTATCCGAAAGTTAAAATATTATTTAATTAAATTTAATTCTACAAAATATTATTTGATTAAAATAGGCTGCATGAAATAATTCATGTCTTACGTTACAGTAGCTGTAAATGTGGAATAATTAAAATATAACAAATGGATTTATATATTAAGGCGTACAGATAAGCAATTGATTAATACATGAAACCTAGCAGCTTTGTCCGAAAAAGAAACTATTATTTAATTAAGTGAAGTTCTTCCAAACATTATGTCATTAAAATAAAATGCATGAAATAAAGAACGTCTAGAAAAATCCGCGCCCGGAATGTGCCTCGCCAACTTTAAATAATGTTTAAACATATTTGCAAATTTATTTTGCAAATGTAATTCATGTCATTTTATTCGCAAAAGTCCACAGAATTATTTGCAATAAATAAAAACTTTCTAGCTTTTGTACTTACGTCACAATTTTTATGCAAATTTGGAAAGAATCTCGAAAGATCAGCGCGCGGAATGTGTCTCGCCAACTTTAAATAATGTTTAAACATATTTGCAAATTTATTTTGCAAATGTAATACATGTCATTTTATTCGCAAAAGTTCACAGAATTATTTGCAATAAATAAAAACTGTCTAACTTTTGTACTTACGGCACAATTTTTATGCAAAGTTGGAAAGAATCTCGAAAGATCAGCGCGCGGAATGTGTCTCGCCAAATTTAAATAATGTTTAAACATATTTGCAAATTTATTTTGCAAATGTAATACATGTCATTTTATTCGCAAAAGTTCACAGAATTATTTGCAATAAATAAAAACTGTCTAACTTTTGTACTTACGTCACAATTTTTATGCAAATTTGGAAAGAATCTCGAAAGATCAGCGCGCGGAATGTGTCTCGCTAACTTTAAATAATGTTTAAACATATTTGCAAATTTATTTTGCAAATGTAATACTTGTCGTTTTATTCGCAAAAGTCCACAGAATTATTTGCAATAAATAAAAACTGTCTAGCTTTTGTACTTACGTCACAATTTTTATGCAAAGTTGGAAGGAATCTCGAAAGATCAGCGCGCGGAATGTGTCTCGCCAACTTTAAATAATGTTTAAACATATTTGAAAATTTATTTTGCAAATGTAATACATGTCGTTTTATTCGCAAAAGTTCACAGAATTATTTGCAATAAATAAAAACTGTCTAACTTTTGTACTTACGTCACAATTTTTATGCAAAGTTGGAAAGAGTCTCGAAAGATCAGCGCGCGGAATGTGTCTCGCCAACTTTAAATAATGTTTAAACATATTTGCAAATTTATTTTGCAAATGTAATACATGTCGTTTTATTCGCAAAAGTCCACAGAATTATTTGCAATAAATAAAAACTGTCTAGCTTTTGTACTTACGTCACAATTTTTATGCAAAGTTGGAAGGAATCTCGAAAGATCAGCGCGCGGAATGTGTCTCGCCAACTTTAAATAATGTTTAAACATATTTGAAAATTTATTTTGCAAATGTAATACATGTCGTTTTATTCGCAAAAGTTCACAGAATTATTTGCAATAAATAAAAACTGTCTAACTTTTGTACTTACGTCACAATTTTTATGCAAAGTTGGAAAGAGTCTCGAAAGATCAGCGCGCGGAATGTGTCTCGCCAACTTTAAATAATGTTTAAACATATTTGCAAATTTATTTTGCAAATGTAATACATGTCATTTTATTCGCAAAAGTTCACAGAATTATTTGCAATAAATAAAAACTGTCTAACTTTTGTACTTACGTCACAATTTTTATGCAAAGTTGGAAAGAGTCTCGAAAGATCAGCGCGCGGAATGTGTCTCGCCAACTTTAAATAATGTTTAAACATATTTGGAAATTTATTTTGCAAATGTAATACATGTCATTTTATTCGCAAGAGTCCACAGAATTATTTGCAATAAATAAAAACTGTCTAGCTTTTGTACTTACGTCACAATTTTTATGCAAATTTGGAAAGAATCTCGAAAGATCAGCGCGCGGAATGTGTCTCGCCAACTTTAAATAATGTTTAAACA
The DNA here is from genome assembly GCA_910591585.2 of Nysson spinosus. NCBI lineage: Eukaryota > Metazoa > Arthropoda > Insecta > Hymenoptera > Crabronidae > Nysson > Nysson spinosus. Next base: position 4,748,158 of record OU342843.1, on the reverse strand, counting down.
TATTTGCAAATTTATTTTGCAAATGTAATACATGTCATTTTATTCGCAAAAGTTCACAGAATTATTTGCAATAAATAAAAACTGTCTAGCTTTTGTACTTACGTCACAATTTGTATGCAAAGTTGGAAAGAGTCAGGAAAATATTCATTTCAGACGCTGAGACAAACTATATATTTCGTTAATTTATTCGGCATTTTGAGCCACTTTGTCTTTATCCTTTTTTCAAAGTAATAATTTAATAGTAATTATTTAATTTTATTCTCAGGATGAAGATAAAGTAGTGGCGTATTTATTTAATGACTATAGAATAATGAAACATATATGTACGCCTCTTACATGTCGAGGATTATGTATGCTAACAGATGTAAGAGTTTTTGTCAAATAATTCTATGTGGAATTTTTGTATTTCTAGGATTAAAAACATAAAAACGCAGCTATTTTATGTGTCGGTGGGTAACGTCACCAGTGACACAAAAATCGTTACTCGGCTCTACGACTAGGTAACTCTGGAATTACAGATTGCATTGCGTGCTTGGTCTACTTATATCTCGTCTGTGATTACATCCTAATAAAATTGTTCTTGTGATTCATATTTTCATTGCTTACATGTAAAAACTCAATCCCCAATTTTCTGAAGACTAGGGAAATTATTGCCGCAAAGAACGTGTGCATCGATAGTTTACACTGTCGTCACAATATCCACCGACGTCATGCATAAGAAGTGCTTGTGGTATAGTTTACAGAAAATACGCGTGCCTAAAAACGCAAAATAAATTGATATTACAAAAGTGAACTGGTTCTCGGTCAGTTTTCCACGATGGATTCCATTCCGAGGACTCACGAAGGTTTCTTTCTTTCTTTTATACCAGAACTTTTCGTCCTTCCAAGTCGGATACTCTACTATTTGAGTAACAGGCATTCAGTAGATCAGTAATTAATCTTATCATGGGTTAACAAATTTTGCACTAGTAATGCATCAAATTGAATTATTGATTAAACTCTAACTACTCAGAATAATTATAATTGTCTAATCTTACTGTTCATGAGATGCTCATTCCGAACACGTCACGCTACCCGCCTTTTTTAATATTAAGCAATTACATGTATTTCACGTTACCTTAGTACCAATGTGCTATAATAGTTCTAAATTCAATGATATATACGTTCTCAATGTACAACCATTATGATCTTACTTATTCATATCTTGCAATTTATGTATGTACTATAAACTATTTACAGATATTGAAGCACAAATAAGAGAAATTCAATCAAAGAAGAAGGAAATCCAAAATGCAACTACTGAAAAGGAACAAGTAGGTTTAGGAAAGACAGGCTTCTATGATCAAGACATTTATGATGGAAGCAATAATAAATATGATGGCTATGTCACATCTATTGCAGCCAATGATGAAATTGAGGTAAGTTTGCAGATTGATAAAATATTATCACTCAGAATACATTAACATATAACTGATATCTAATATAAATTTCACCATTTAAAGGATGAAGATTATGAACCCAGCACATTTAGTTCCAATAAAAGACCTGGTTATAATGCTCCAGCAGCATTGCTTAATGATGTGGCACAGGTAAATTATATATGTATAATGACTTACATATTATTATTCAATGTAAAGCATATTAATGCTATAAAAATATTGTACTTATTAGAGTGAGAAAGACTATGACCCATTTGCGGATAGAAGGAGACCCACCATAGCAGACAGGGAAGATGAATACAGACAAAAACGGCGACGAATGATTATCTCCCCTGAACGTGTTGATCCCTTTGCAGAAGGTTGGTATATTTTTTCCTTGTAAATTATGATATATCAAATTCAAGCAGGTAACCATTATCTATTAAGTGTGTTTGCATTTACTTTCCATTATATTTTACAGTAATGCAATCAAATATAGTAGTTATATTGCTAATAGTAATGTCTCTGTTATCTTTAGTAATAAGCTACAGCATTATATAGTCACAATGTTCTCTTCTATGCACACTTCTATCACAATGAGAATATTCATATTGTGTAATTACATATGAATCATATTTCTGCAGGGTTTATATGATGTTACAAAGTTTTTCATAAACAAATCAATATCAGAATTTACATTTGTGTACATTATACAAGAAGGGCCAACTTCATTTTGAATGAATTTTAATATCAACATGTATATAATTTACTGAAATTTACATTATACTTTATGATGGTCAGTATCTTATATTGTTATTTGAAAATACAATTCATGATGGGTTTCCAAGTACATCCCATAAATATATAAAGTTGGCCTTTAACACACTATTACTTCTTATTTTGCACACCAATATAAAGATGTAGAATATTTACAATTTCTTTCACTACATAATATTTTGTTACAATCCTATATAATTTCTAATTCTTGTTTATAAACACAAGGAAACAGTACCTATATACTCTATTTCAACTATGATCTTATTACAATGGCAGGTGAACCATGTCATTCTTTACTCCAATAAAATTACAGAGCATATATGCATACAGTTGTATATGAGCCTGAATGATATCAATATAAGGTTGTGTCAAAGGTAAAAACATTAAACTTGTGAATAGCACAGTAAACAATATTAAGTTAAATAAATTTAAAACTACAACAATACATTTCTGTAAAATTGGAACTTTCATCTTAGAGTCTTTTGTTAGCTACTAGTAAACACAAGCCCATTCATGTGCACTGTAATATTATTGGCTGTGATAACTAAGGCAAAAATGTTGATTCTAGGAGAGCATAAACTTCAATGATACCATATGTTTTCCATATATTGCACATCTTGAAATATTTCAACATATGAAATAGTTCCCATGTACTTTGTATAACATATTCCTTATTACTGCCTTAGTTATTAATACTTGATAAGGCACTGATGGTTCGTGCACTGATATAGAATATAATGCGAGTTAGATGAACTGGCTTGAATGAAGAGTGTGAATGTGATTCTTTCAAATACATACTAATGTGGACATTTCTTTCCAATCTTAGTGACGGTCTGCACATTTGGAATCATCTGCTTACCCAGGATACTATGTCGAAGGTTAAGCGAGATTGAATTGTCACAGCGTTACAGTCACGTCGTTAAAATGATACAGTGAGATTTGATGAAATTACATTTTAACCCTTCAGACCCGGAGGCCTTACCGCCGCGTACCTCCTCCGTGCGCAGTTAGTGGGATCGTTGCTTATCGCGTTCCTCTGCACTCTGCACAGCATTTTTTTCCTTTTCTTATACTTTATTTCTATATTTCTGACATATTATCATGGTAAAGTCTTAGAAAAGTTTAAATTACACGTAGAGTACTAGGTAAGCGTAGTCGGCCGCACGACGAGCAAAGCGTAATATTGCGCCGGGCTTGAAGAGTTGATTGAAGATATTTTATCAATTACAGAAGTTGTGATAGATTGCAATAATCACTCACAGAGAATCGAAATAAATATGCTTGTTATTTATTAACAACTGCATTATTAATTACGTTTATTCACTGTCGTAAATATGTTATCAAGCTCTCACTGTATCATTCACTCTCCGCGGAAACATAATTATTCAAGTTCTAGTATGAGTGGCTTGTGTGCAAATATTATTAATAACGAGAATGAGTTGATTTTTAGATGGCTAAAGTATTTTTCCATGTGGAAGACTTGAGCAGGACAATGCTCCCTTTGGCACCAATCTCTCACGTACGTATGCTATATGCCATCTACTGTTGCAGCTCTCGCAAACCCGTTGTAGGATTTTATTGAATTCCATTTTAATGTGCACTTTGTAGAATACAACTTTGTTATATCTCCTTTGAGGAGATACAACTGTACACAACGTGGAAATGAGAGTGAATTCAGTAGTTTACTTAGAATATAGATAAATATTCTAAGGGCATTTAAGAATAAATACTATGATTAAACAACTAGGTCTGCTCAGAAATCTTTGAAAGCTATACATTTTTTGAAAATATCTCTAACGGTTGCGCTTTGCGTGACTTTTGTTTCGTGATTACAGGTGGTAAGACTCCAGACATTGGTTCTAGGACGTATACCGAGATTATGCGGGAGCAATTACTTAAAGGCGAAGAAACTGAGGTATGTCACCCTTGAATATTTATATATATAATAGTTTGACGAAAGTCATAACACTTAATTTCACTTCTTTGTTATCTACAAGTTGAGAAAAAAATTAGCAGAAAAAGCTAAAGATGGTACTTTAAAAGCAAACGGTGAACCTAAACCAGCACCCAAAAAAAGGGGGCGATGGGATCAAACAGATGATGCTCCGACACCTAAAAAATCAAGTGGTCCTGCCGCGACTCCGACATCATGGGACAATGCAGATGTAAGTTTATGGGAATTGAAACATCTTTTTTAATATTAGGATATATGCAATTTACTATACTTGGTACTGTAATATGTAATTAGGTAACTCCAGCTGCTATAAGATGGGATGAAACACCAGGTCATGGCAAAGGTGGAGAAACTCCTGGAGCAACACCAGGAGTAAGTACAAGAATGTGGGATGCCACACCAGGACATGCTACACCTGGTGCTGTAACACCAGGAAGAGAAACACCATCTCATGAAAAAGTTGTTTCAAGTCGTAGAAATCGTTGGGATGAAACTCCAAAAACTGAACGTGGTATGTTTCTGTTATTTCGTTAAAATGACAAAATTGTAATACATAGCATTACATTGTTTAATACTATCATCTTCATTGTATACAACAGAAACCCCTGGTCACAGCAGTGGTTGGGCAGAAACACCAAGAACTGATCGAGTTGCCGGTGATCTGATTCAAGAGACCCCGACACCTTCTGCTAGCAAACGGCGAAGTCGATGGGATGAAACTCCATCAAATCAGACTCCAGGATCTATGACACCCCAAACTCCAGCTACTCCGCTTACCACACCACATCAAACTTCAATTTTAACACCTAGCGGTGTAACGCCAACAGGACCTAAAGCTATGGGTTTAGCTACACCTACACCAGGACATCTGATGTCTATGACACCAGAACAACTCCAAGCATACCGCTGGGAACGTGAAATAGATGAGCGAAACAGACCGCTTTCTGACGATGAATTAGATGCTCTATTCCCACCAGGATACAAAGTTTTACAACCACCAGCTGGTGAGTAGATAAAGTACCATTTACTTCCAACTTATACTACTTCACAATACTTAACAAATATTTCTAATTGGATAGGATACATCCCGATTCGAACGCCTGCAAGGAAACTTACGGCAACACCAACCCCTATCGCCGGCACTCCTCAAGGATTCTTCATTCAAACTGAGGATAAGAGTGCCAAATTTGTAGACAATCAACCAAAAGGAAATTTACCATTTATGAAACCGGAAGATGCACAGTATTTCGATAAATTGCTGGTTGATGTTGACGAAGAAACTCTTAGCCCTGAAGAACAGAAAGAACGGAAAATTATGAAACTATTGTTGAAAATAAAGAATGGTACACCGCCAATGAGAAAAGCCGCATTAAGACAAATTACTGACAAGGCAAGAGAATTTGGGGCGGGACCATTATTTAATCAGATATTGCCACTACTTATGTCACCTACATTGGAAGATCAAGAACGACATCTTTTAGTAAAAGTTATAGATCGCATTCTGTATAAACTTGATGACTTGGTCAGACCTTATGTGCACAAGGTATGATTGTCTACTTATTAGATCATTTGAATAATTTTCTCTCTTATGACTGTTTTAAATTAAAATGACTTTTCCATGTTTTTATTTCAGATTTTGGTCGTCATTGAACCTCTATTAATTGATGAAGATTACTATGCTCGTGTTGAAGGAAGGGAAATTATTTCCAATTTAGCAAAAGCGGCGGGTTTAGCGACGATGATCTCGACAATGAGACCGGATATTGACAATATCGATGAATATGTGCGTAACACCACAGCGAGAGCATTTGCTGTGGTCGCATCAGCTTTAGGAATACCATCTTTACTTCCTTTCCTCAAAGCTGTTTGCCGAAGTAAAAAATCATGGCAAGCACGGCATACAGGTATTAAAATCGTACAACAAATTGCTATTCTGATGGGTTGCGCAATTTTACCGCACTTGAAGAGTTTGGTAGAAATCATTGAACATGGTAAGTAAATTATTTTAATCATTTATCAAAGGATACAATTTTAGAAAATTTCTAATTATGTGAAATAAACATTTAGGTTTGGTCGACGAACAACAAAAAGTTCGTACAATTACCGCCTTAGCGATTGCTGCTTTAGCAGAAGCTGCAACGCCGTACGGTATCGAAAGTTTCGATTCCGTTCTTAAACCACTTTGGAAAGGTATTCGTACACACAGAGGAAAAGGTTTAGCTGCATTCCTGAAAGCCATTGGTTATCTCATTCCTCTCATGGACGCTGAATATGCTAATTATTATACTCGTGAAGTAATGTTGATCTTAATCCGTGAATTCCAGTCTCCTGACGAAGAAATGAAAAAGATTGTCTTAAAAGTAAGAACATGCCAAATTCACGAAATGACATCCACGATATATTTACTTACGATATAATACATTTTTCCATTACAGGTAGTCAAACAATGTTGTGGAACCGATGGTGTTGAAGCACAGTATATAAAAGATGAAATTCTCCCGCACTTCTTCAAACACTTCTGGAATCATAGGATGGCTTTAGATCGTAGAAATTATAGACAGGTAAGTATTTATACTTATATTATATTATATTTAATAATTACTGTGAAGATTGAACTTCATATGATATTTCACAGCTCGTTGATACAACGGTAGAAATAGCAAACAAAGTTGGTGCATCTGAAATTATAAACAGAGTAGTAGACGATTTGAAGGATGAAAATGAACAATATAGAAAAATGGTTATGGAAACCATTGAAAAAATTATGGGTAACTTGGGAGCAGCAGATGTAGACTCCCGTTTGGAAGAACAACTTATTGACGGCATCTTGTACGCCTTCCAGGAACAAACAACAGAGGTTTGCATGACATATATTTATAATTTGGAATATATTCTTTTAATTGATTATAGAATATACGTATTTATGTATTTATCAATGATTATATATTCGATTAATAGGACGTTGTGATGCTTAATGGTTTTGGTACCATCGTAAACACGTTAGGAAAAAGGGTAAAGGCATATCTTCCTCAGATTTGTGGTACTATACTGTGGAGATTAAATAACAAATCTGCTAAAGTACGACAACAAGCTGCCGATTTAATTTCGCGAATTGCGGTGGTTATGAAAACATGCCAGGAGGTATAACGAATCTTTCTAAAGTTTAGTGTTCAATGAATCTGATGTAGCAAAATACTAATTTGCGATTATTATGTATACAGGAAAAACTCATGGGCCATTTAGGTGTTGTTCTATACGAATATTTAGGTGAAGAATATCCTGAAGTATTAGGTAGTATTCTAGGCGCGCTAAAAGCTATTGTTAATGTCATAGGAATGACAAAAATGACACCACCTATTAAAGACTTACTACCACGTCTCACCCCAATTCTAAAAAATAGGCATGAAAAGGTAAGCATTGCTTAGTACGATACCAATTGTTTATATGTACTCATAGATTTTATGAGTACAGAGAGAAAGACGTAAAAACTATATGAATCTTTGTTTTATAGGTACAAGAAAATTGTATCGACCTCGTTGGTAGAATTGCGGACAGAGGCCCAGAATATGTATCTGCACGAGAATGGATGAGAATATGTTTCGAATTGTTGGAATTACTCAAAGCACACAAGAAAGCAATTAGGAGAGCAACTGTAAACACTTTCGGTTATATTGCTAAAGCAATAGGGTAAGTATTTCTAATGAAGTAGTATCATCGTGTATGTGATTTTATTATATCGAATAATAAACATTCTTATTTATAGACCTCACGATGTACTGGCGACACTTTTAAATAATTTGAAAGTTCAAGAACGACAAAATCGAGTGTGTACAACAGTTGCAATAGCAATCGTAGCCGAAACCTGCAGTCCGTTTACAGTTTTGCCTGCACTAATGAACGAATACAGAGTACCCGAATTAAATGTTCAAAATGGCGTATTAAAATCTCTATCTTTCTTATTTGAATACATTGGAGAAATGGGAAAGGATTATATTTATGCTGTTAGTCCATTGTTAGAAGATGCTCTTATGGACAGGTAGAGAATATGTTTTTCTAGAAAAAATTAATTATTGTAATAGGTATAACACATTAATAACTTGCCTGCGTTTGTTATTCTTTTACAGAGATTTAGTACACAGACAGACTGCATGTGCTGCAATTAAACATATGGCACTGGGCGTTTACGGATTTGGTTGTGAAGATGCATTAATACATTTGTTAAATCATGTATGGCCAAATGTATTTGAAACATCACCTCACTTAGTACAAGCATTTATGGATGCAGTGGATGGTTTACGCGTTGCTCTAGGACCAATAAAAATATTGCAATATACCTTACAGGTGAGTTTCTATAACTTTCTAAACGGTACAAATATCAATCTGTGTAAATCGGAAGGTTTAAAGAACTCAAAAATGTAATGATGTATTTTACTTCTTACAGGGCTTATTTCACCCGGCTCGCAAAGTACGAGATGTATATTGGAAAATTTATAATTCCCTTTATATAGGTGGACAAGATGCACTTGTAGCTGGCTATCCCCGAATTATGAATGATCCAAAGAATCAGTACATTAGATACGAGTTGGACTACGTTTTGTAATAGTTTAGCTAGATTTACTAAGATGTGTATTATACGTTTATATAATCTTCATAAATACTTTCATCAACTGCTTATTATTGTTTATAAATTTGCTGAAAAATAGTTATATTTCACGTGACATATAAGATAGACGCTACAAAAAAAACAGAAAAATATTTATTTCTTGGACTTCTCTAAACAGATCAATTGTATGACAGATTTACTTGGAAAAGACACTTGTCAGTTATTTAAATATTAAACTGAAATAAACAGTTTCATATTTGAAGTTTGTTGTTTCATTCTTTGCACTCTGACCTAATCTCGCTAGTCCCACAGGTTTCCAGTAATCCGAACTTAAAGAATATCGTTACAACTAATGGTGTACAACATGCTTGAGTCAATAAAATATATGATAAATATAAATACTTAAAAAATATAAAAGCTAAACATTTACGAATATCAACAAAACTCACTTCATTGCAGATGATAATAACGCAACCTGATATCTTTAAAAACGGATTGGTAATATATTTCCAAAAGAATTTATTTCTGATTACTTAAGACAGAGTTCAATACTTAATAGTATATATTGTGTAAAACGTCCACGCGTTAGACTTATGTAAGTATATTATGTTACAGTTTTTTAAGTATTGGGAATTACAGTTATGCTTTTGTTTTTAATAACGTCCTTCAACCATTCATGCATTTACATGGACTTATCGGTCACAATATATCTTGTATAAAAATTCCATAAATGTTACTGCTTTCCCAAAACGGTATAATTTAAAAACTGGCACAAAGCATTTTGCGTAAGCTTGCAAACGCATATGTTGCATTGTACGTCCGTGAAATCTTTCTGAAATATTTGTGAATTAAATGCAATTCCATAAGTTTTAGACCTAACAAATATTCACTACAACATTTAGATAAATATCCCGAATCGATAACCAATTAAACAAGTTAATCTCAATTTTCATTCCGGTAAAGGAATACTGCAATTATACGCGAAAGGACGTTCACGTAATAGATTTCTGATTTGATAGCGCGTTAAATACATTCGTTATTCATCAAACATTACAATCATGTGACGAAATATAATAATCCTAAAACTGTCAAGGATAATAACATAATATTATTATTAATACTCTATTACAATAAAGGCAATAAGCACAACAGAGAGGATGCCATAACAATGTCTCACATTGGATCAATAAAATCTTAAATGCATCACTCAAACTGCAATAAAATAATAGAATATATAATGTATAAATTGTAATAGCAATAACATATTACTCTAAGAATACGATTAATAAGTATTAACAATGCATCTGGAACACCTCCTTCCCATGTTATGCATTTTTATTACCTTTATTGCAGAGCGTATAAACAACATTTTCCGAATCTTGATTAAAATGCTTAAGCATCAGCATACTGTCCACCAGAAAATAAGATTAATTTGCGTGATATGCGTGCTTTTAATGATTACAGCATGTGGAATAACATAAGCAAGGCTAAATTTACAGTTATTGTACGTTCGACGATTTTGGTACTCTTATTAAAAGTATTCAAGATGAGTTCTCATTGAATTGCGGTGTTACAAATCATACAGTATACCAAGTAAAATAATGTAAGAATTGGTTTATCTGTAATACCAAATGTAAACATGTATATTGATAATCCATACATATTTCTGGTGAACATATTCTTACATGAATGTAACAGTAGCAGATTATAAAACATTGGAAAAGATTGATGAGGTGTCACACACTCTCAATTTATTCCCTATGTGATGACTTGAAACATTCATGACTATGTTTTGTGTTCTATTACGCAAATCTGCGTTTTTGTATATTTGTTTAGGTAATAAACTACACCTTAAGAGAAAACACTTTGGTATAAGAAGTACAACGACTGATTAATCGATAGAATGCAACAAATATCCGTTATGTGGTATAGAGAACATAATTAATAAATGGTATAAAATCACACTGATACAATATGTACATCCTGAAAAAGCAGTTTTTGTAGCTAAGTACTGTTTTCTTATGAATTCTCGGTATCATTGCATATAAAATAATAAACATTTATAGTTGAAAACTACTTAAGAATCGTTATTAAATAATATACCATCTTATTTCTTCTTATATTTCTCTTGGTACATCAAATAACGTTCAATATTCAAATTTCATTTATGAGATGTTTCGGATTTATCTTGGAATAAAACAAAATATTTGTCGCTGATCTTATACGTTTGACGTACAGTACCAGATACTTTCTGTAGAACTGAAATTCATTGGATATTTTGTATTCAAATTCATTAAGAATGAGATGCGCACTTTATGTGATATGCTTTGTGAAACTGGTGGAGATTTTCCGAAAAGCATTCCAAAAGAAATACCTATATAAGATCAAGCATTATTTATACTCTCCGTAAACATTATTTAATATTAATGTACTAATGAAACAAATTAATTTAAAATATCACAAGCACGCATAACTGCAATGCACAATTTACAGTAAGAATTGCGTGTTTACTTCGACATGGATTTATAAGTTGCGCATGTTGCATGGAAATATGTTGTTCTCTTTTTATCGCTCGTTGTGATGTGTTAAATTTTATAATAGAATATTGTATCTTGTATTTTCAATAACTTTGGTACATGACTATGCAATGTAAAGGCTGTCAGTCCTTCCTATAGCTAATAAAATCTTTCATATTCTAATAAAATCCTTAAACCGTTTGGAAGTCATAGTTACTAATATATTAATCAATAGATATAATAAATAATATATCTTCCAAAACCAGTATACATGATTCAAGTGATTAAGATACTCAAAGTATTACTGTTTCTAATTCTAATGTAGAACAATTCTCATTCCGTCTTTCAAATCCTGTTGCATTTAATGCTCTTTAAAAACATGTTGATCATATCTAATGATTGCATCTGTATCAGATTTTATAAACCTCAATTTATAAAATTAAGTATCCAATGATATATGAATACATGTGATTCAAAAGTATACTGAGCCACAATAATCCATAACCAAATATTGTTTCTATATAAGTAACTGTATATTAGTTTCGCTTGAAATTAAAAAAAGAAACGCGTATACGTAAAATGATACAAAATATACTTAGTACGTTATGTAAGTTGACCGGAGCTAAGAAGAAATTTCAATCAGAAAGGAGCAACGATTGCTGCTGCTTCACCTCTACTTGTTGGCAAAGAAGCGCATTCGTGCCATTTATTTGAATGCGGATCGTAACATTCAACGGTAGAAATAGTTATTTGCGTTCGATAAAAATTGATTTCCTGAGATTGATCACCTCCTATGACATATAGCCGACTGTCTGCTGCAGCTACAGCAGGATATGCTCTGCCCATATTCATGGGTGCAACTGTACTCCATTTATTCTAGAACATAACAAATACACTAAGCAGAAATATGCCTAAGAAAAATAAATAATATTCTGAAATTTTAATCACCTTCTCGAATGAATATCTTTCCACAGAAGTCAATACTTCCTGATTCTTATTAGTACCGCCAACTACGTAAAGATATCCGTCCAGAATAGTGATCCCCATTTGCGAACGAGGTGTGAGCATTGGTGCTAAATAATTCCAGTCCCTCGTTACCGGATTATAGCTCATTACATCCTGACGATGTCTACTGTTATGTGTACAACCACCGACCACATATATTAATCCTGAGAAAGTTGTAATGCTTGTTAGAATATAAATAGAAATTCTAGGAATCAAGCTTTATATTATAAGTTAATAAGCAACTAATCTTCGATATTTTACCTTCATAAGCAACAACTCCCATACTGAATCGTGGTTCAGGGAGTTGTCCATCAAGGGTCCAAGAGTTAGTTATTGGATCATATATCTCTATAGATCCACCAATATCTTCACCCACCCATCCACCAAATGCATATAAACTATTGTCCAAGGCACAAAGTCCAAATTCACATCTAGGTTCTTCCATACAAGCAATCGACGTCCATATATTATCACGTGGATCGTAACATTCGCAATTGGCAATGATACATGACTCAAGTTCCCCACCAACTACATATACTTTCCCATCTAATAATGCCACACCTGGCAAGATCCTTCCTATCCCAATTGGAGCTACTTCGCTCCATTCTCTGAAAAACAATTGATTATTTTTACCCAAGACACAATGTTCTAATTAGCTTTACAAGTATATTGACAATTATACAGGTACAATTAAGAAGCCTCTAATACTGTTTAAACATAATTGCTTTCTTATAAATCTTTTTTACATGTATTAATAAATATTCTGAAAATACAAAACTGTTAATAAACCTTTTTATAAGAATTAAGAAAAGATTGTACCCAGTGAATATATCATATTTCTCAATGGTCTCATAAGTACTTTCAGCAGCTCTACCCCAACTATCTGCTGAAGGCTCGCGTTTAGAACCACCGATCACTAATATGTTTTTCTTAGCACAAAGTCTAGGTTGTGCGTGTAGCGGCACAAAACATCCTTTGTTTGATACTAAATCTTTTTGTATAGATCGTAATGCAACAATGAGACTCGCGTCTTTACAATCCAGAATAATGCGCTCCAATCTTGCTAGTGAACACAGCCGTAAACGTATATGGCCTAATATTTCGAATACATAACACCTTCTTGTTGGTATGTCATGAACAATCCAATTGTATGCAGCTTGGAAGACCTGTTAATATGTTAATATATTTATTAATGACAGATAAGAAAATAGAGTACTATATGATGGCTAATTAATATACTTCAATTATTAAAAAATGAAATGAAATTTCAACCTGGAATTCAGTATCAATATGAATATAATCACTACTGAGAAAATGAACAAGGTGTTCCTTCGGCAGATCCAAAAATTCTTCCTCCTGAGATACTTGAGGAAAATTGACTTGTATAAAGCGTAGGGCAGTTTCCAGAAGATCTAATCTATTATGTGCTTCTGCAAATCTAGCCAAGTAACATTTTATTTATTTTACACCTCTGTATAAGTCTTATAATTTACTAGTAATTCATCTATGTTCAATGTTTATATTTAAAATAATCACCTATAAATCCCAAGGGCATTTGAGTAATGGAGTTGTTGCTTTAAATAAGTAATGCAGCCAGATACTACCTCATCCAACTCCAACATATCAGCAGCTGCAAATAATTCTTGAACATTGTCTTGAGTAATATCAACATTCCCAGTATAAATAAAATCCACCAGGAGGGAAAGAATATTAGCTGATATTGAATGAATTTCTACTAATTCCTGTTGCTCCTCTACAAGACCTCCAGTAAACATAGCATTAAAATAAGCGCTTCCTGCTGCCAACACCGACCTGTGTGCCCTAATGACACTGCCACCAGCAACTAAACCTACATCACTAAATTGATTTTTTAGTCTTTGTGTGTTTAAGTTCCTCAGAACTTTTGGAGCATATTGCCCAACCGCATAAACAACATTAGAAACATCAGAGGTCTGTTTTATAGATTGTGTTGCAAATCCCATATTATTACAGTTATGGCCATTCTTCACTGGCGGCACTGCACCATCAGCCATGAAACCATCAAGTTGTCCTTTGTCGGCAGTTCCTGTGCAAGAATAAGATACTTAAAGGGAAATGAATTCTGCAGTCTTCTCCATTTATGTGCTTTAGACAATACTGTACATTATATGTTTATTAAAGATACTATTTAATATTTATAATAGATATAAGAATAGAATTAATGTTTATGAATATACATGGCTTTTGAAATACTAATTTAAAACAAGAATATCTAGAGATTGATGATAAAGTTTCCTGACATATAACAATGTAAAAGAAATTTGTATGTCTTATTATGACTTATTTCAATTCACTTTATCAAATTATTATTTATTTCTGCAAAGCTAGCATTCTTATAAAATATAGGAGTTATTAATTAAGAAATTAAATATAGATTACTTACGACATATACGCGAAAGCACCTTATAGACGCTGTGAAATGATTTCGTGTTGTTCTTCCCTTTTAAACGCATCACTACCACCACATTTTCACCTTTATTTATTATTTCCTGACACTTCCTGCCATTCAATTCATTCAAATTTCTAACGCTTCGAATTAGCAGCTAATTCGGTAATGAGGAATTTGACATATGTCAAATAACCTATCGAAAGTATGAAAGTAGCTACAATAGAATAGGAAAGAAGTATTTCGTACATAGCAGATGATTCGTGTGCGCTCTGAACATAAATGCGGAAAAGGGCTTCACCCCTAAAGCGCACTGTTTCACGGCGGCTTTTTTCAACTTAACTATCGACAAACATTCTATGATATTTACATCTACTGACCCACAATTTTGATTATTCATCGCCAAATATGATCTCCGGACTGAGCTGTCAAACATACTAATGCAACAAAACTACCCCAGTTCGCATTCTTCCGGAAATAGTCTATGACATTAACATACTCCATATTGAATACAATTCTAATCATATAATACTGTGATGCTACTAAAGTTTACATTACGATATTATTAGCTGTTTTTACAAGGAATGCAGACCATAAAAATTTGAATCGCAAAATACAATTGTATTGCTACGTTCAGATCACACACTGTGATAATACATATCCTCTTGTACCACACCTACTTAATGAGTCTTCTACCCCGATTCACAAAGAACGCACCACTGAAATACAATCTTCGTATTCAATCAAGAACTATTCACTTTCCATAAAGTAATAAACAACGTCATTTTTTATAAATTTACTACCGAGAACAAACTTTTTTTTCGCTCACTCCAATCCACTTGATTTTGATAATTCAATTATGGTTCATTGCTTCTCAGCAATGCCAACTCTTGGATTACAAACTTATTCTATGTCAGTTTCTTTAAAAGAAACTGCGATAACAATTGTCCTCGAATTCCGGTTACGAATTTACTTTCCACAAGTTTAATCCCTCGCGAATAAAATCTTATAGATCTTACTTGGTAAACATTTAAATTAACATCAATCAGCTGATGAATGTTGCGTTTGTATCTCTATTGGTATGCGTGCATCTTCTCCCACTACATTCATTATTGCACGCTGTTATATATATACATATATATATAGTGCATCACTTCGCTCATCTAAAAATTAGGTTTATGTACTGATACCACGGGACGCGAATGTATTAAATTTCAAATTCATACGTTTATTTTTTGAGAAATAATCGCGAACGATAGCAGCACGAAAGATAATACACAGAGATCTTAACATGACGAGTATTTCGAAAAGAAGAAATGCTCCGGCAAAACTTAAAGTAAGGACAGCTGTCGAGCACATTTTATACAGTTAACAATTAAGTGTACTTTTTATTAATGTATATACTTTATTGTAGAGCATGGGCAATCATGACGAGTTCTTGAATCGAATAAAGAAATCACTTTATTATTCGGAATTACCAATGACCGACTGCCTCAGTTTGCCAGTTACTGGTTGGTATATCTGTATTTCAAACATCCCACATTAAGTCCTTTCTATAGGTTGCTAAGTAATATTCATTACCAATATAATGGAATTCTTTATAAACTATTTACTTAAAGTGACACCTTGATTGGCATACTATTGAAGACAATATTAATCTTAATACTCAGAGATGCAATCTTATTTACAAAGAAGGATTTATTCACCATCTTCCTTTATGTAGTATAGCATCTATGATGTACATTTTTAAAAACAAAATAGAATTACATTGTAATATCAGAGTTTCATGATTATATAATTGCTGTACTTGTTTTCAGAATTGGCAGTTGAACTCTTTACTGAAGTAAAGAGTGGTCATACCTTAGAACGCTTAGATATGGAAGAAGCAAGTAGAATTTCTAGAAATGCATGTGTTTCACCTTGTTCTCTTGTTTTGGCCCTATTGTATTTAGAAAGACTAAAGGATTGTAATCCAGAATATCTTCAACGTGTTGCACCCTCTGAACTTTTCCTTGTCTCTTTGGTAAGATTTAAATACAGTGAATATGATTTACTTGTTGGCCCAAAACATAAGTAATACATTTACTTATATACTTTCTATTAATAGGGTTTATGTGATTATTAAATTATGGTTATCCTTAATCTTCTTTGAAATTTATTTTATGTTTAATTTTCTGTACAACACAGATGGTTGCCAGCAAATTCTTAAATGATGATGGAGAAGATGATCAGGTTTTTAATATTGAATGGGCAGTATCAGGTGACATAACTGTGGATCATATAAATCAATTAGAGAAAGAATTTCTGAGAGCTATTGTAAGTTAAAATACAGTCACATTTGTTAAACTGATTTAAATTAAAAACTATTACAAGTTAAATTTCATTAACTTCACAGGATTGGACAGTATTTGTTCGTAATCAAGACTTCTGGGAAAAGCTGCAAAAACTAGAAAAAGATATAGCATATAAAGAAGCACAAAAAAGGGGATGGTTTTCTTACACAGAGTTGAGCTGTTTGATGAATTCAATGCAACTCATAACTGTAGCAAATGCTGTCATAAATGTATCATCCATATGCCTTGCAACTTATGCTGCAGGAATAGTAACACTTTTAGGATCTGCTTTAGTAGCTAGCTATTTCCCAGGAACACTACTTAGCCCAACCCAAACAAGAAATGCTGTGAATACATCTAAAGTAGAACTGAATCCAATAATAAATATAAAATCAATAGATATTGAAAGTGTACCAGAAGAAGAGATTTTAACAATTAATTTTGTACCTACTACATTGAATTGCAATGAAACCCAAAAGAACACAGAGAGAATTCAAAATAACGAGGTAGCAGATGCAAACTGGAAATGGTGGTTAAATTCAGTAATGACCTGGTTACCTGAATATTCAAGTTTGGAATCAGAGGATATCTTACGCAGAACAAATGATAAACCAGACCATGCAAATGCATTGATAACAAATACCAAGTATTTATTTGACACCACAACATTGGTACAAGAGGCAGAAGATTTCATAATGGAAGTGAAATGGAAACAAATTCTGGGAATTGACCTGAAACTCCTCCTTCATGACTGGGGTCATTATGCAAATTACATTACACAGATAACTCTTGGTCACCAACACTGATAGTTACAACCAACATACATATATACGTCTCAAGTTATAACAAAGTCTAGATATATCTTTACTAGGGTGATTTAAAAAAAATATATTTTTTGTACTAACTTGTAAACCTCTAAATAATTTCTGTACTAACGGAATAATTTTTTCAATAAATATATTACGTAATAAACACCTATTCTACAAATATTGCAAACCCTAGAAACATATTACTTAAAATTGAACAGGAGCATGTATAACAATAATGGAACTGCATATTTTTTTATGAGAGTAGCTGTCATCATTGTGTATCTATTATCACGAAATTTTAAATTCTACCAAAAATAAATATAATATGTGACCACTGGATTACTGTATTACTACTTATGCTAATATATGTAATGCACTGTTATTTTATACACATTCATACCAAAATTCGTAAAACATAAAAACAGTCATAAATGAGAAGATCACATTATATTACACTGGTATTATGATTATAAATTAAATATAAAAAAGAAATCGTAAAAGTTTCGTACTTCGTTAATATATTACAGTGATTGTTAATGACCGTTTTTCTATCGCTATGTATAGTTTACCTTTACAGAGTAACTTGAGAACAGTAGAAAGGTTTTGATTTATCACTTTTGCAATCTTACTCGTTATTGTGAAGGAATGCGAAAATAGGAATTGGTATCATTCCGATTAGACATCCAATCGTTACTCCACAAACGCGTCCCTAAATTATTGAAAAGTATGTATATAAATATAGGATAATATTTAAAATAGTTACGAGCAAAATAAACATGTCATACCACATTGGCAGCTAGTCTCGTTTTAGGCAAACTTAATTGTATAGGAGTAAGTTGCGGCGGTTCAAATCCAATTTTCTGAACAAATGTTTCTACATAATGTACAGAACCAATCCCTATTATATCAGAAACCGTATTTCCTAAGGCTGCAGCGGCCATAGTCGACACGGGAAATTTTCTACTTAACATCATTTCAATTTGATCACCCTGAAAAAACCAAATTTACATATTCTGAAATAAATTATATAAAATCTTTAATACGTACAGCGACAATCATGATAAAGTTGTCAAGAAAACCGAAGGCGATGAACGGAATTGCATTTGAAATCGCGACTGCAAGAATATAGTTGGGTATTATTAATATGGAATCTGATTTATATTGGTAAGCAAACGTTTATAAACTGATCTCGATTGAGATATGCAAAATATTTTATAATAAACATTCATACCAAACATTAGTGCCTTTGTTGTTGGCTCTGGAACATGTTCCACTGTAATGAAAATAAAATGAATATCAGTATATGTATATGTTACTTTCACTGAAGGAGTACTGTACAGAGAAATAGCTAAGAAGCCTAGTAGAATAACATTTAATGGCATTACTCAAGAACTAATAAAAATAATTACATGTTCATGCTTTCATTCCATTATTTGTAAAACTCAGAGAACTAAAACAGTATTTGTGAATAACAGTGGCTCATGATTCCTGCCAAGTAAAGAGTACCAGCTGTAATTAATGAAAATTTTAGTAACTAAATATAAGAGAAACTTTGTAGAACATTTAGTTAAACAGCCATTACAAATACAATTAAAGAAAGGAAATAAATATATATTTTTATACTTAATACATTATATTTTTTCGTTTGTATATAGTTATTAGATCTTGCACAGATTTACAAGATTTTGGAAGTATTTACAGTAAGACATTCTCTGTAGCAGCAGTATGTGTTTCAGAATCGTGCAAAATTATATACAAAGTACACATGTAGAATACACATATAGGATTCACATGTAGAATTTAATGGGTGTAAATGGCAGGAAAGAATATAGAAAGTTGACTTGCATTGTGAAACTGTATTTTATTCCTATGTAATGTATGATGTAGAATGTTTGTATTTGTTCACACAGACTATCATATATTTCAGTCCTCCATGCACTTGAAAGTTACCATATAATTACTGTCTATGGAGTTAATAAATGTCAAGGAAATTGTGGAGTGGCAAGGTCAACTGAGTAATGTAATATTATGTAATATGACTAAATATACCTGTGTGTAGTAAACTGCCACATGTGTAAAATGTAACTACATTCCATTGTAAGTGTTATGATAAAAGCTATAATAATAGCTATGATAATAATATAACTATAGAATTAACCATTTGTATGATATTACTTAAGTAATCTCACAGGTAATGCAGAAATCTAATTTGTGGCATTAGTTTATTTGTACTGTACTGAAAGTAATGTATGTAAGTCATTACCTAACTGTGACACTGTGGTTGTCTTTATTTAACATCCCGAATGTTCAGACAGAATAGGAGAAGCAAGTGAGAGAATTAGAGTACATAGATGAGAAAAAAATATATTATATGAAGCATGGAAATAGACTTACAAAATAATGTCCATGGAGAATGCAATGCAAGGAAAAAGTTTATACTGTTAAATAATAATGAAAAACACATATGATTACAATATAAAGATAATACATTATTAGTTATAGTATCAGATTCATTAGTACAGACATATAACTAAGCACCTCTCTCTTAATATAACTCCTTGCAATCATTAAATTATAAATATTCTAACAAAGTATACTCTTGTCCCAAATCAAGCATACATAAGCAATAAAATATAACATCACTTAATTCTTAGATATTCCCATAGAAAGTAGTCAATCATATTATTCATATTTCTTATCAATCAAAAGTTT
This sequence comes from Nysson spinosus, assembly GCA_910591585.2. Taxonomy (NCBI): domain Eukaryota; kingdom Metazoa; phylum Arthropoda; class Insecta; order Hymenoptera; family Crabronidae; genus Nysson; species Nysson spinosus. Next base: position 4,727,606 of record OU342843.1, on the reverse strand, counting down.
AGTTTGAGGATAACTATGCACATACTAGATAAGTTTAGTTTGATAAATCAATGATTTGTTTTGCACACTATTATAGACTTTTAAATTTAAATTATGAATCTTATGTATAACTATGTATATTTATTGCAATAAATTAAGTAATTCTGATGTTCTTACCATACTTGCGGATAAGCCAATCATCAGGTACATGACAGTAAGTACCAGTAGGATCCACATCGCCAAGTGTAGGTACTTTGCTAGGCCTTCCAAACTTACTTCTCCAACGAAAAGCAGCCAATTGACCTTAAAATTACATTTAAATATGGAATAATAACTGTTCCCCAAAATCTATGAAAAATAAAAACACCAATGCATAGAGCTACTACTCCATATTAAATGAATTAATGATGTAAAAGAATTTACCTTCAAACCCAGCTTTATCGTTTTCAGATTTACACTCGTTAAGAGCTATTAAAAAATGGTCACGCTCCTCTGTAGTAAGTTTCGAAGCTAATTCTTTTGCTTGTTGTTTCGTTAAGGTGCCAGTAAATCTATGAGAGTTTATTGACCTCGTACACGAGGAAACTAAACTTTGTCTATCATGACAAATCCTTGAACTTTGTTTATTAACAAAGAAGGACGTTGTCAAATATTGTCCCATGAAGGAATTATTAAAACTACATAACTTTCTTTGATGATGACGATAATAGAATCGTGATACATTTCTACCAAAATACATAATTTCTCGGGGGACTAATGCCCGTTGGCTACTCAGTGCTGTCATAACTGTACACATTCTTAAAAACTATATAAGATATAGTATAATTATTGATAATTCTCAGTTAAAAATAATGTTAAAACTGACCATTGAAACATCTAGAATCAATAATTAAAACCTGTCATTTAGAATACTTAAAAAGGATCAAACTTCAAGTGCACTGATCCTTTGATAAATGTATTTATAGCGTATAACCAACGTATACTGGCGTGTACTGCCAAACACCATATAATGATCACTGATAATTATTCGTATTATATCTTGATTTAGATGGCCAAATAATGAGTCAAAACTTAGGTCAGCGCCATATACGTGTAGCGGTTAGCAATAAAATGTTTGCATCGAATAAAAAAATCTATGACCTTAACCGCTTGAGATTCGTCACGTACGCACAATCGCGCCACTATTTAATTTCAATGTTCATCGGGCAACGATGCTGGAATTTTATTATTGTCAGTTTTTCGGAAACAAATACATTTAAGTGTAGATAATACTTAAAAATGCACTATTCCGTGGAGTTTATCGTGAATACTTATAACCTTTAAACTCACTCTTAAGCTCGTTAATAATATAATAACAAGAACTGATTAAGAAACTACTGTACAAGATCAAAATTATTGGATTCAGAAATGGATATAGTGCTTTCGGATATTAGACATTCTTATTATTTCATTGTTTAATATATATCAGAATAATTTACATTTATAATTAATTACTTTTAATTAACAGATAATAATTGTCACCTTTCTAATCGTACAGTTTTTATACATGGTCGCCCATATCTATGGCGTGCTTCTTCGATAAAAGCATTTTCCATTTGTCTTACTATTTCATTGAAAAATAAATTCGATAATTGTGAATGAATAATTGACTTAAATTCAAATGATAATGAAAAATCGATAACACACGTTTGCGCATTGTTTTTTAACCCAGGACTGAAAAGCCACAATGTATTTAAATGATTGAACAGTCTTCCATCAGTACATTCTGCTTTTACTAATCGTGGACGAATCATTGTTACTTTTGATGTATAACTCTCATTTATTGGCGGAAATCCGATTACTAAGTTCGCCTTAACAAAATCTTCATTTCGATGCGTGATATCGGACTTCTTGCAGAAGGGCACAAAACTTTTATAATTTTGTACATCCGCTACTACTGCATATATTTGTTCCATGGAAAATCTATGAATACAATTTAACTTAAACGCTAATTACTCGCACAAGTTAATAATCAGTCTTTCATTTGTAAGTCTTACCCGATTAATTTCCGACCCTCATATTCTTTCGTTTTACTTGAAATTTCGGCTGTATATAATCGCTCGGTTTTACATTTCGTAATAACAGCTTTATTTTGAAGTAAAATATTATCTAGCAACGTAACCCGTCTAAAATGATTAATAATTTAATATTTTTAACGTTGCTCAGTATTGTCTCCTTGTATTTTTTAGAGAGTAAAAAGATTACAATTAGTTAAACAACTATCACGAATTATTGTTACTACGAATACTAAAAAGGATCTAAAAAGGAGATTTTTAAATTTATATCATAATTCTGTTAAAACCATAATTCTTAATTTACGTTTTTGCATCATCATTCAATTTAAATATAATTCGATAATTCGCCGCTGTTAGAGCAAAAACTGGGGCTTCAACTCTAATGAAAAAGGCATGAAGTACACGGCCTTTGACTTTATTTAAATAATAATATACACACAACTTGCATATCATATTTAAATTCGCACGGTTAGAAAAGTCCGTTAAATGTAATGCATGCTCAATAAAAGATTGTATAATAATGTTTAGGTACATACCCACCCAGTAATATACATAAAACTCAAGAATCGACTATTTTCATAATTGATTTTATCTAGTCTATGTTATGCTTTACACTCGGATTTTTCATCCTGTAAACACTATTTTAACTGTCATCTAACTTTTATTTCCCATAATTCTTTACACAAGCAAATTATTAACGTACACTGCGGTCATTTTCAAACAGTACTAACACATTCAATACATAACCTGTTCACGTGTAGCCAATATATTTTAGTAAAGAAAATCGTTCAAAGTAATTGGAAAAACTTTGTATTACCTGTACATTATGATGAATGACGTTAGTGTGTTGAATATCGCACTGCCAATTTATTTTATCAAGGCACTCTATGTCAAGGTTTAAAATCTATACATAGCTAAGCAGGTTTTACAACGTTTTACCAGCGAAAACTATGAATCGACTAATGTTACGTTAATAAGTTATACTTGAGTGTACGCACAGGATCAATGTAATTTCTTTGAAAACGATGTAATTTAGATCTAAGAACACACTAGAGATATAAATACTCGATACGCAACTTACATATGCACTCCCGTGCATCGAATATGTTTAAAAATACGTACAATATTTGCATGACATTGTGCAATGAATTGGAAACAAACGCATTGATATATTCAATGGGTTTAACAGCAATGAAAATTAATTATATTCAAAACATTCTTGTTAAGTATTATCTGTTAATATGATTCTTTTAATATACTTTCTTTCGCATATTTTCATTTTGTGAATACGTATTCTGAATTAATAGATATTTTAAGTTCCATGCGCGCACTGCGAATGCACAAGAAAGCGAATCGCAAGAAAGGCAATCCTTTTTTGAAGCAAATTAACATCCAAAATCAGTAAAAATAATTATATTCTATGTATGCTCCCATCTCTCATTTATGACCTAAGGTCAACTGCTCCACCCTTTCTATCCTCCATCATTTCAATAGTGTGAGACATTAAAGAATTTGTTATATATTTGTAATCTTTTGGAAAGAATTATATCACTCACAATGGCTGTTAATCATTAATTTTGCAAATATATAGACACGTGAGAATATCTCTATCGATGTTGCAATAGAACTTTGACATTCGCCCTTATATTTAATTTGCATCTACAGATAAGTGTGTGCTAAGTTGGTACACCCTCACGTGCAAGGGTTACATAACACAGGTATCACAAACGTCGAGGGTTTAAGATTTTTTCACGGAAAAATGGCTGGCCTCGTACCACAGACATGCAGAAATGCATTCCGACAAGTGAGTTAATACAAAAACGTAATATCTGATACTATCGCTGGGTAATAATTGTTATGTTCCGATCGTCTTCTTTTATAACTATTTTTGCAATCTCTTGTGCAAAAACTTTCTATAGAAACTAACTTCAATGTACGGTTGCTAGTGTCAGATTTTTTTTTCTTTGCCGTCTTTTATTTGCAGTCCTTTAAAGGGTCAAGGACTATGTCCATACGTAAAAAACGTCTTAATTCGAACAAAAAGCCAATAATGATTAATTTAATTTCATACTTCAAACATTGATCCCTTTATGAGTTGTATGAATAATCTTTAAATGTAACTTTACCAGATCAGAGGTATGCACATCTCTGCTAGTCAAAATGCTGAAGCCAGACTGAAAACGTTTTCTGTATATCGCTGGAATCCAGATAAGCCTGATGAAAAGCCTTCTATGCAAGAATATAAAATAGACTTAAACACGTAAGTTTTATTACTAATTCTAATTCTATAAAATTCTTTTCAATATGTATGTATTTTGCAAACTACAATTTCAGATGTGGTCCTATGGTGTTGGATGCACTAATCAAAATTAAAAATGAGATGGACCCTACATTAACTTTTCGCCGTTCATGCCGTGAAGGCATTTGTGGTTCTTGTGCTATGAATATTGGTGGTATCAATACCCTAGCATGTATTAGGTATCAAAGCTACTTATATTAAAATATTTCAACTTGATGAAACAGTTAACAGCTGGAGCATTTTTTTTTAGCAAAATTGATAGTGATTTAAGCAAACCAAGTAAAATTTATCCTCTCCCACATATGTATATTGTTAAGGACTTGGTCCCAGATATGACTAACTTTTATAATCAATATAAAAGTATACAACCTTGGTTGCAACATGGTGATGGTAAACAAGTTGGGTCTCAACAGTACCTGCAAAGTGTTGATGACCGCAAAAAGTTGGTAAGAATCAGCACATGAAAGTTAATAACATATAAAATATAATTACTATATATAAACCTAATTTATAATACAGGATGGTCTCTATGAGTGCATCTTATGTGCTTGCTGCAGTACTTCATGCCCATCATATTGGTGGAATGGTGATAAATATCTAGGTCCTGCTGTGCTTATGCAGGTGAGAATTTGGGAGGAAATAATTTGAATTTGTAAAATAACTAAAAACTACAAAATATATAATACATAAATTATTGCAGGCCTATAGGTGGATTATTGATTCTCGTGATAGTCAGTCAGAAAAACGTCTTAAGCAAATGGAGGATGCTTATTCTGTCTACCGTTGCCACACAATTATGAATTGTACTCGTACTTGTCCTAAGGTATGTCATAAAGGAATTACTTCATTGAAAATAATATACATCTATGTTAAATGGTATGTTGCTCTTTTTTTTCTATTAGGGTCTGAATCCTGGAAAGGCAATTGCTGAGATAAAGAAATTATTGGCAAATATTAGCTCCAAAGAAAAACCTGGCTTGAATGCTGCAGTATAAGTTGATCAGAATCAGGAATTAGTCAGCTTATGTAACTTTTTTAACCCTATGTTATGTATATTATGTATAAAAACATCTGTTTTCCAAAATAAAGATACACAATGAATTCACTTAAAACATACAGTGAAACAATATGAATTGAAACCGAACAGATCTTTTGTAATAAATTATTTATTAAGAACATTTTCCTACTGTCTTTTATTGTAAATAAAATTTCAGTTTTAATAAATAGATGCATATATGAAATTTGTTTAAACAATCACCCTGCTTTAGATTAATTTTTCATTTTTATCATGGAGGTACTGCGATTGTTTAAGTTGTTTATGAGTATCGAACTTTATTAGAAGCGATAGTACAGCTTTATCACATTAAAGTTGAACGATATGAATATAGTATTTGCGAAATCAAAGTATCGCGAGAGGTAAGATACTTTGTTAAAGATGTAGCCCATTCTAATAGTTTGCGTATATTGCATGTTATTGCCAACAATGTATAGTAATAACCAATTTCAATGCACCAAAAATATATTCAAGATGTATACTTAATGTTTTGTTAAGTAGGAACCAATGAGGATATACCAATTACTCTTATACTTATACCCCACCGAGGTACCGCAATTGCATACAAAATATATATTTGTGTATTTACTAGAGTCGGAAATTTGTATCTCAGTTGCTGAAAAAACAGTGTTAGAGCAATGCTATCAAGTTACAATGATATGTAAGAGAAGAATAAGTAATCAATCTCAATTCTCCATAAGTGCATAAAATTCGTAATACGTGTGTGTTTGAAAACTATCTACAAATTCATTAAAGAATTTAAAGATTATATATCTTGTAATGAAATTTACGGTTCCGCGGCCATTCTATTTCTGGCCGTTTCTCTGGACCGATTATGTACTTCTGCTGTCCGTAAAGTTATACCAAATATATCTTCATGATAACGATTCTCATCCTGAAACATATTGTTTTTCAAAATTACTTAATACCGTTATTATTGTACGATTATTGTGTTCGCTGATCCATGGAATCTTACTCTTAAAGATAACATGTAGGCCTCTACTTGTTTAACTGTCATCTCACTCCGAGTTTGTATAATATGTTTTAAAGTTTGATATACATCCTCGGCCATAGTACAATCACCGCATACATAAAAATGGCCACGTTCGTATACTAACATATCATATATTCGTGATGCCTCCGCATGAATTAAATCTTGCACGTATGTCTATCATTCACAACAAATGAGAACATGTTTTTTTAAATATCGGGATTAGTATAACTGGTCATGCATTATTTGTTATGTACCTTTTTCATTCCAGATTCCCGAGAAAGCGCTAAGAACACTTTATCTAAAACTCCCGCATTTACCATTTCGTCCTTTTCATGCCTGTATAAATCGAGGCTTCTTTGACGGCAACCAAAAAACAACCAAACCTTTCCCAATTCCTGATCTACAAATTTCATACAAATACGCTGTTCTATATATCCTTTCAAATTGTATACTTTATATATATGTCTGATATGTTCCTCCAAATCTTACCTGGATTGCACTTCATTTGTGCTAGACGATGATGCCAAAAACCGCGGAAGGGTGCAATCCCGGTACCCGGACCGACTAATATCATCGGAGCCTCGAGTTCAATCGGCATATAAAAGTTCGGTGCACTATTACACATGGTTTAAAATACAATAAATAATAATAGTTGTATAATGTAATATGATATAAATACTGCAAATACATGTTTGCACTTGCCTGCGAACGAACACGTAAAGAGGTTCCCCGTCTGATATCTCGCGCAAGTAATTCGAACAAACTCCATAATGAACCGCTCCCGAACCACCTTGTATATCGAATACATTTAAATGTTGTCGAAATTATACATGGAATTGTTGTGAGCTATTTGCGAGACGACAAACCTTGTGTTTTGTACTGCACAACCGCAACAGTGAGATGTATTTGTCCTTGGTGGACATCGGGAGAGGAAGAGATGCTGTAGAATCTGGGTTGCAAGGGGGTCAAATGGAGTAAAAGCAATGGAGCGAAAGGTTTTACAGACGGAAATTCCTCCAATACTTCTATCAAATTAGGAAATTTCCAATGTCTCCAGTCTTCGTAAGCAGCGGAATCCTGTTTTTTTTTAAATATAATTAGTTTCTTGGTATCATTCAAAATGAATGTAAAACTCATTGTCGTGAAACATCCATCATTATATTTACGGAAGCTAGAAGATGAAGTTGACTTTGCTCTTTCGGATTTGTAGCTACTGACGCGAAGTATCTGAGAAGATTTGGTGTCGGAGGAGTTGTAATATCTAAGAATCTTGTTAACAACATCCTCAAAGAATTGGGTAAATATCGGTCGTGGGGAACCCATGTTTTCACAATGCCTGCGTTAAAAGAATATTTGATAAAAATGTATGAGACAATTCTAATTCTATCTTCTTGATATAATCAAAACAAACCATTAGGGGTGTGAGATTGTTTTTGCATTTGTAGTTCGATCGGTGTATCAGGAGAGAAAGGAGTCTGTAGTCGTTTTAATATTTTTTCTACCAGGTCCGGTCGGTTGCATGCAAACACACCAAGATGATCACCGGGCTTATACGATATTTCCATACCCGTTATATCATCAAGCTCTAGGAGCAAAGTCGTGCCGCTGTAAATACGGAAGAATGAATGCAATATGAAAACTGTGACTTTTGTCCGAAATCATACGAGTATAAAATAGTATATTAGTACCTCGTCGAATCTCCGCTCAAGTTTGTTTTTCGGAACATGTTGCACGTAGTCACATTTCTGTTATGACATTTACTTAGTGCTAGGATAGTAAACATTATTAAAATACAATGAACTACCGAGATTGAAAATTGTAAAATATATATTTTCATTACCTTTCCCAATTGGTTGTGGGTCAGCCTCCACAAATCTAACAGTTGTTGCAGATAAAGCTTCGGATCCTAAAGACAGAGCTACTTCGAGTAATGTATCATCATCGTCCAAACAAAATGTCTCGCACGCAACCTACATCGAAATTTGTAAAACATGGTTTTCCACATTAATTATTGATATTTAAGAATATTCAATTTGATGGACAATACAACAATTAATTACTATAAATAGTTTATTAATATACACACGGCAAAAGTATCAGCGGCCCATTTCCGGAAAGCTTGCTCTTGCCCGCACATTTCATCCCCTTGTGCTAAACGTAATAATCGTTCTCCGCCTAATTCACCCAATAAATTATCCACGTAGCGCCCGAACGCACAAAAGTTAGGATAAGCTGATGATCCCAATGCAAACACAGCAAATCTAAAAACAATGTATTGCATTATGTATTTTATATAATATATTAGGTAATTTTTTTATATGGGGTACCTACCTGACGTTACTTAAAGGTCCAAAAGTATCCTCCGTTTGCGAGTCCGTCGTGGACCCACGTAAAGAATCTAATCTGTCCAATCTTTTCGTATTGCCTACTTCACTCTGACTATTTGCTTTAATAAACGATTTCGAACTAGCCAAACTATAATCGTAAACATATTTTATGGACTTACAAAAAGTAAGAAGAAGTGGTTTTGCGACTAATATATTTACCTTATTTTAGTTTCGCTGTTAATATAAGTCTCGTTCATTTTCATTGCGTATAAATTTTGCGCAAACGCCTAAAAGATATAAATATTTATGAAATTACAAGTTAAAGATACAATCGTTTATTAATTATATTGTGGAATCAAATTTACTTCTCCATTCTCGGGAGGATCACCATTTCCGAAAGTGGATGTTATTACCAGCAACAAAGCTTCATGCTCTATATTGCTAATATCATAATCCGACATGGAAAGCACCTAAAATTGTTTGTTGCATTAAGTAATATTTAAACGTATGTATTTGTAATATAACAATATTTAAAACCTGAGAATGGAATGCATGGCCCAATAACTCGCCGAGTTTTTCGGCATACATCTGTGATGTGCCGGTTTCCGTAGCAAACAGAACTGTTGCTTTTATCCTTCGGGATAATGCTCTTCCAAATAACTTCGATGTAAATTTCACGGCCCTGCAAATTATTTATAAGACTATAAATATCCACGTCATATATAATATATGTGCGGCCATTTACCTTGCAATTTGTTTGAAGTGAAACTTCCGCCGCGGTTTTTTTATTGTCGATTTTTTATCCCGACCTTTTTTCCATATGTGTGTTTTCCAAGCTGGGTCCTAGTAGAGTACAATATTTAGGAAACGGTATACACGTATTTTCTATACTAAATACACGGAAAACTAATTTTATTCTATGAACCTGAGCATCATAGGATGGTTTTAAATGATAAAGAGCCATTTCTTGATGAAATACTGGAGTTGCAGATCCTGATATAGGTGGCACAATCCACAACCAATCTGCTGGACAACCGTTTCTTAATCGCATTTCATTTTCATAATGCTTCATAAATGATTCTGAAGCAGTATGATGATCTACTATGGTAACATTTTTCATCTACAAATATTATAACTTAGTCAGTACATGTATGGAAATATTTTGCATAAAGAAACACAGGATTTTCATACTTGAAAACTGTGCAAGACCGCAACATTTGCTTCAATCATAGCTTTATCTTTCCATAACGAGGTGGATGTTCGTGTATCAAGACCCATATGGGTTGCTATGGACTAAAATAATTATTTACGTAAGCATGATTAAACGAAGTTTAAATTCTATTCTACAAAACGATATTTCAAGATATGGGTCGCGTAGAGTACCTCCATTAAATTATATCTTTGAACATCGCAGAGATCTCTTGCCCCAATTTCAGTACTCATATACCATCCATTAAATGGTGCTGCCGTAAATTCGAGACCTCCGCAATCAAATACCATTCCCGATACAGCGGGGACAGCAAACCATTTCAAGTCTAACTTTTCAAACCAATCATATCTATGATAAAACATTATGAGGATGAATTAGGTTCGGACAATTAAAAGTTATTGATTGCAGATACAATAAACTCTGGTATTTACGTGGGGTGACTAAGAGGAACTTCAAGCACAAGATCGCTAGGAATATCGAAGTAATCTGGATCATGACCATTCGCCGACAATACTAGTGGCAAAACGTCGAATCTAGTACGCGCACCTTTCCACCCTAATTTTATACACAGCTGTAACATTAAATTTATATATAAATTCGCCTGGTAATTGAAAGAAATAAAAATGTTGATAGTAATACAGTATACTATAATATATTTCACCTCTGTAAACTCAAGATTAGCAGGATCACCGACAATAGTTCCGTCTGGATTTTTATATCCAGCATAACTAATTAATTGCTGATTCCAAACTCTATAATCATGCTTCCCGTCCGTTCGCTGAGGGAATATTGTTATTGCTGATCTGTGATAACGTAGTATGATATATCGATTACATGTGTCAACTTTATAACGTAATATTACACAATCAACTTTAATACGGATACTACGTGGGTACTTCGGAAATTAATATCGGTTTTAGATTAAAAAATAATCAATACATGTTTTACATCTACAATGTCAAATAAAAAGTTTTCTTCATGATTCTTTTTATTCTAAACCGGGATCTAATTTTCGAACGACCTTCGTACATGTTTTTTCAATTATCGCGTACCTGATATTTCCCTTATTTGTACTGTACTTTATATGATTGCATAGAGCTTCGAACATGCCACTCGTTGTTGTAACATATCGGCAATCAAATACCTACAATTTACTACAATGAAAATCGTATTCAAAAGTAAACAACATAACAGAGATAGAACTTCTCTTTAAATATAATAATATAGTAGATAATTGTTGCCCATCATTTATTGATAACATGCCTGGAGTTTGGACCATTGTATACGACCAATACACCTTGCCGCATTACGCCAAGCAAGTTTTGCACCAAAAACTAATTCCGTTTCGGTCAACTGATATGTGCCCGTAGAATAAACTTCTTTTTGTACTCCCTCGCAACGAGAGCGATGGGCATCGCTATTCAACCTACCATGTACCATTGAATACAGAATATATAACAGTATTTTTGAAGATTATATGTTTGAAATCTATTTATTTGACAGACACGGTACCTTCGAATCGACGAGAAGTATTGTTCAAGAAAATCTTTCGCGTGTATAAGTGTTTCTTCTTTCGAACGGGACTCGGTTCCGTGCGTTGGTAGTTGCATTATACTACCAAGACATACTTGTTTGGAGCATAACGTTCTCTAAAAGAGGTTTATATAATATAATGATATTTATCATCATTTAAATTTGGATCACATAGAATAACGATTTATGAATCGCATAATTAAGTATCACTAATTAATAGTGTTCTTTTGCTGCAATACTAGAGGTTCTTGTGCGAATAATTCTATTGATTGGAAAGCTTAATGAATATAGCACACATATGATATATGTTTTTTAGGTATATTTTAATATCTTTTTCTATCAACTGGTTATAGGATGTCACGTTCTGTAATGATATAAAGACTGCGGCTATTCTGAAAATTACTTCGAGAGATCGTATCTCTTGGATGATCGTTGCCTGCTGATACGAACTGCACTATTCTTGGAGTCTCTTTTATTTCAAACTATATTTTATTTTAGAATTATTTCCTTTCTTGCAAGAACAATATCTCTCCTAATATAAAAGAACGAAGCGACAATACCGCTACTGATTTTTACGATGTAATCCAGAAAAGTATATGTTACTATAGTAAAAGAAAATAATAAGGGGTGGAAGCACCTTAAAGTGTAAATAGTCTACGTACATATAATTGATATATTTTTTTACTGTACGAATGGAACTATTAAATTTTCTCAAAGACAAATACTTAAACGTCATATTTGCAAAGAGTTGATAATTTAAAGTTTCACAATCCTGCCGACATATAAAAGATGCTCCAATTTCGGTGAAACGGAGAATTTTTAGTAAACTATCCGTGTACTATCAGCATATTTATGAAAACTACGATAAAGTTGCACGTGCAAGTTCATGCATCAGAAAACGATAATGAGCAAAGTAAAATCGATGTAGTTACTTTGGCAGAATACGTGTCTTATCTTCAAAACTTTTCGACAACCGCTAGTTTAGTATTTATATTGCTAAGTACATCTAATAATATGTTATATGAGATATTAAATATGTTCAATTACTTTGATTCTAACAATGCTTCATTTCCGTGTCACATTTCTAAGCTAGATAGAATATACAGCTGTTTGATTAAATATGTTATCAACCAATAATTATTACAGTATAAAAAGCGCACTTTTTCAAGGAATTAGTGAACCAACGACATAAATCTGCTTTACTCTTAAGTTATATTGACTTCGACTATCCTTAGAAATACTTCCTCGTTCGCAATCAGGATTCCATTCAAAACACCCACGTACGAACCCTCTTATCAGAATTTCTAAAGAGTCACACTTTTTCATGCAAGACCTACTTGTACCACGGATGACGACTACTTCTACGACGAGAAATATATGTATTTTGAAAGAATTCAATACGCACCTCTGCATTCCTAGCGTGCAGAGAATCAAAGGCTTCGGTCTTCTGGATCAAGTTCCTTAATTTCGTTGGTTTCCTCTGGCAAGCCGGTGTCTCGTGTTCCTTCATTTCGTCCTGACAGGAATAGTCCTGCCTTCCCTTCAGGAACTGATAACGAGATGTTGCTCGGTCCTCGGCGCTCGACTTGTGTATCGTACCGCGGCTCGTACACCAGTTGAGTTTTCCTTGGAAAATCGCCCCGTGGAGGGAGAGGGAGGGAAAATCGCACGGTCAGGGAGTGGAGACGAAAGGAGCACTCCAGGCTCCACGAACGAAATCTCACATGCGCCGCGAATGCGCCATTGATTTACCGCGGCACCGAAATCTTTCGACGAATGCTTTCATGCATTCTAGATTTTCTCCGTAAATTCCACTAATGCTTCTCTCATCCTTGGACCATTTGCATCACTTGAATAATTGCAGATAGATGAAACAATGCTTCATATTTTCTACCCCTGTATATTAATATTCTAATATATTTCTGATCCGTAAGTGTAGGTGCAGATTCCCTGCTCTTATTATTTATGTTTTATATATACGTACTTAATATTGCTTTGAAATATTTCACATTTTTGTATGTACAATACAAAAAGCTATATCTGTCATATAAATTTCGATTTTAGATAAGAATTGAAAAGTAATGCCCGCTCGTGTTATTGTTACGTGCTTTAAAAGAAGACTAATTTTGTAATATGTCGATGTCCGCGTTAAGAAAAAACTTATATTGATACTTAAATATAGTTAGAAAATAGATAGAAATATTAGTTGTTTTTTTTAATAAAGAATTTCATTTGTATTCGGAGTACGGTAATTATATATACATTTCTCTCTTACCATGTACTTCCGAGTTACTTATTGAAGAATCCACTTCCGTTCAATGAATGTTATTGGTCAATTTCTTCCAATAAGAAAAGATCAAATCAACAATTGATCAACCTCAGTTTACTAACGTAGTGTAGTTTTAAGTTTAATGTTGGAACTGGCTTCACCTGGCACAAGATTTATATTCCGAATAACAAATCAATTGGAAGTACGTTTAGCTCAAATGTAAGTATATTGGTAGTCTTCCAATTTGTCTAAAAGGCATTATCAAATATTGTGTATTAAATAAACCATAAAGAAAGTTATGTGCACGTTCGAATATTAAATATTATTATCATTACCTTGTTGAATAAGGTATGGAAATACTACGCATTTAAGCTTGTATTTTGTTTCATATATAGCAGGATCTAATCACAGGAAGCGGAAAATGCAACGGGAAGGAAGTATTCGAAAATCTGAATTCATGTCTGGTACTCCGAACCCGGAAAAGTTTCCGAAAATTTCTGTGGATAGTGGTAGGTTCATTATCGATTTTATATTAATGGCGGAATAGGATACTCGGTCCATCGGGAAAAAGCTAATTTATAAGTATACTAGCAAAACTTGTAAGCCCGTATTATCAACTTATTATTAATGAAGAAATATTACCAAACATTCCAATGGATATTAAATATAGATTATAAGTAATATTATTATCGGCATATATAAAGAGCTATATGTTGTTAATATCTTTGTATTTCATATCGTTTTATGCGGAAATTATTATTCCACTTTACAGTAAGGTCTTCTGGAAGAGAAATGAAACAGAACCAAAAGAGCAACGAATATATAATTCAATGCACACCTCACACTAGCCCCCGCAAAAGACTTCGGAAAACTCCTCAAAGCAGTATGTCCATAATAGATTAATAACTTTTACTACGAATGTCTTAATCCTCAATAAAATAATTGTATATAATCTCATATGATTTTGATTTATACTGTGCATTAGATCAGTCCATAAGAGAAGCAAGAACGCAACAGGAAGAAGTCAAACGAAAAGCTGAAAGTACTCCCCATTCTCAGATCCCCGAAAAAGTTCGTAAAACACCCCAAAGCGGAAGATTCTTTAACGAGTTGATGCTGCGATGGTCGAAGCATACTAATACTCAATTTCCGTTATCACAGGCAAGTAGAGTTTTGCGCATGCATCTATGCAATAAACAAAGTTTTTCTACATGTTTCTGTATAATCTTACAATGTCGAATTAGAAATCGATATATAATTATCCTACGGTTAATTACAAAAAATTCCAATAATAATCAAATTAATGAAAACCAGGTGCTCGATACTTCTGTCACGGAAGAGAAGACACAACAATACGCGGATCAAGAACGAACGATACAAATGTTGCAGAAGAAGCTGCAGTTTGCGGAAGAAAATATATCTTCCCTTACTGCGGCGCAGAATGAAGAGTTTAGAATTAAAGAAGAAATATTTCGAAAGTAATATATTATATATTCTTGATCACTTTATCTCTTGAAAATATATTATGTATAATAAATCATCGTAGGCTCGCAGCGAATTGGGAAACTATTGATATAATAACTAAATATTCGAATTACATATCAGACAGTCTAACAGGATTTCAACAGCACCATGCTAATCTATCTGCTTCGCATGATAATATTATTACCATACAAGAAAGGGTTGTATCGAAGCTCCAGGAACAATTGAAAAATATGAAAACGAAAGGTCAGTCGGAAGAAAAATATATTAATATGTACGTAATTATAAACGAGTATATTTGTTAACATTAGAGGATGATCGGAAGAAACTCGTTGCTGAAGCGGAAAATAAAATGAAAATCCAAGAAGAGAGGTGCGCGAAATATATTATATTGCATTCTAATTAAATTATGTATGTTTATGTCACCGATTCAAAAACTTGCTTTACTCGCTACATTAGAGTACAAGAGTTGATAACGGCACAAGATGATTTGAAGAAGAATATAACGTGTATTGAAAATAAGTCAACCTCAGAGATAAGTCGGCTAACAAGTCTTCATGCAGAGGAAAAATTAAAGCTAATTAAGGTTCGTAAATGAAGGTTCTTTAAGTTTTGTGAGCAACCTGTTTTCTTAAATAGTTAACAGGAACATTTAATCTTAAAATGTGTAAAGTATCATTCCGTATTACTCGTAATTTTAGGAACAAGAAAAAATTGTGACGACGAACGAGGAACTGCAATTACATATACGGCAACTTGAGAAAGAAAAGGGAAATGTCTCAAAACTGTTTTCGGAAAAAGAGGAGCGCATATCTAAATTACAGGAAGAGGCCTCCAAGTGCAGGTAAGCAATCTAAAATTCTGAATCATCTAATATTGCATTTCAGTTAATTTTTAGATTATATAAATATAAATAGAAGTATATACATTTATATCATCATTATTGTCACGATAGAACTCGAATTGACGCACTTCAGTGTGAAAATGCTGAGTTAACAAGCAAGTACGCGAACTTACTTAACAATGAAGATCAATTTTCAAAGGAGTTACAACTGAAGCAAGAAGAGGTATAGAATACCTAAATTATTCAATACAAAGAATGTAGTATTGAGTCTAAGGTTTTTGTAGCTGGAAAAACTTCGAGAAAATTTAAATGCAAGGCAAGAAATAGAGTCCGATTTGGGAAAGGATCTTAATCTAATTGAGAAGCGGTATTCTAATCAAGTGGAACAATATAAAACTCTACAGAACGACTTGAAAAATGTAAAGGCACAATTAAGACAAGCAGAGCTGGATAATCGAGACCTTCAAAAACAAGTAAAAGGTACGAAAAATGAGAATCAAAATGAAGTTGCGAAACTTACTAAAATGATGGAAGGTTTGAAAAAGGAGAAGGAAGATATACTTTCGAAGAAAGATGCGAAAATCAAGGTAAGATTATGGAAAACATTTTTTTAGTATGAAAATCAAGATGCTACTATAGTAATATCTAAATATTATCAATATAATAAATTAAATCTGATTATTTTATATAATAGGATGCAGATATATCTTATACAAATTTACAAGAAAAACACAACTTTGAAATAAACTCCTTACAAGAAAAGTTTGAATCTAAAGTTTCCGAACTGACGAAAATATTAACTGAGAGGACCTCCACATTCGAGAAAGTAAATGAAACACTAAATAAAATAGATGCGGAAAATCAAACACTACGTGAGAAAATGAATAATATGAAAGAGTTTCAAGACAAATTGCAAACTAAGTTGAAAGAGCAGTCGGAAGAACTTGCAGCAAAGACTATCGCAGAATCTGAAAAACGAGAGATGAATAAATTAATCACAGAAACTTACAAAATTACCGAATCGGAATTGAAACCTGCGCAAAATAATCAGGAACAAAGTCTAAAATTGCATCAACACACAACTCAGCTAGTAGATTCGGAACCGGAAGATTCGTACAGTTTTATTGTGGATGACCTTCTTGATGGTTTACAGAAAGTAAGGCAAATGTATAAGAGTAAATGTATTTTATCAAATTTTAATTGATATCCAACATTTTGACTTCAGACACAATCGCAGTGGCCCTCGATATTAAAACAACGAAAGAAAATTAGATTTAACTTGAATTCGACTCCTGAAGTATGTTTTCTATGAAAATAATCGTACGAGATTATATCCTTGTATAATCTATTCTTACTAGTTAGAACGTATATCATACATTCTTACATGCTATTCATTTATATTTTAGTCGTCTACACTGAAAAATAGTTTTGATTACCAAACTCACAGTAAACCCGCGTCACAAGTAGATGCACATTCGGCATCACAACTGCAACAATGCAATGTGAGTGAGGTAATGTTTCTTACATTACCTCATATAAGCTACCGATTTTTAATTGACTGCTTTTTAATAGGAAGGCGATAAGACTTCACGAGAGAGAAAATTCTTCAAATCCCGCGTAACCAAGGTAAAACAATATGCGTCACAGAAAAAGGTCAACAGGAAGTAGTATGTACCAAAAGGAATCTAAAAATAGTTTCACTATATATTAACACAATAAAAAGCATATAATTTATTAATTTAATGTAAATTATTATGAAGCTATATTAAAAGTCTAATTTTCATAAATTGAAAACAAAATAAGAGTGCCACTCTATTGTCACATTTTGCTTAAAGAAATATGAAATATTAACCACATACTATACCTTCAGAATTCTTAGAACTCTCTATTTGACCACTGTCAAACAATTAATACAAACAGATTAATATTCTAATAAAAAGTATAAAGTAAAAAATACTCCATTATGGAAATCATGAAATGTTTATAGCATATATTTATACAATCTTGCGATATCTGTAAAATGTAATGCGTATTATATACATTTTATGTATATATTGAACAAATTATTGTAATCTTTATGTACAATACATACATACTTTTGGGCCCTCTCTTTGATCGTAATTGTTGCGTTTATAACTATACTTAATGGGCAATATTAAGTATTCAAGGAATTGTATATTATTTTGTTCATACCAATACCCCACTACTCTAATACATTAACTCAAGAATCCCTAATAAGATAAAATGTATACTTGTACTGTAATTATTAGTCTGTTGCATTTTAAATATATAGATGTTGTATTAGACTACTGCACTATACTGTAATACAGTACAGAATCTTCTTTTTAAGCATCTACATTGTTCATACTTATGCAGTTGTTCTTAATTATCACTCATTAAACTGGAGGAGCAGTCCCACTTCATTGATCTCTCCACTGCCATTTTCCATTTTGAATATCTTAAATCCCTTTCTAAAACATAAATCACCATAACAACGAATTTCTTATTTTTTGTTTACTATTATTTATATAATGGGAACATCATAATACCATCTTCACTGATGATAGGGCTAAACTTTGTAACTTGTGATGCATCAACATCATTGATATCAATAAGTCCTGCACCTATACCAGCTAATATAGCTGCTCCTAATGCTGTTGTTTCCACCATATTAGGCCTTACTGTTGAAGACATTAGTAGTTGTATTTATAGGACAGAGTTCTAATTATACTATTCAGGTATAGAAAAACATTGTCATGAAAATATACATGCCTACAGTTATTCCAGTTAAGTCAGCTTGAAGTTGCATGAGTAAATTATTCACAGTCATCCCACCATCAACTTGAAGTGTTGTTAATTTGGTCCCAGAATCTTTTATCATTGCCTCCAAAATGTCTCTTGTTTGAAAACAAACAGCCTCTAATGCTGCCCGAATAATATGATATTCCTGTGTGTCTTCAGTGATACCACAAATTACTCTATTCAATAAAGATAAAATAATTTTTTGTCACAAGATGAGGGATATGTAAAATAATATCTTTGTTTGTTTTTTTCGTTAATTTCCAATCATAGCTAAATTAGAAATTACCCTCGAGCATCTTGTTGCCAATATGGTGCATATAAACCAGAAAAAGCTGGTACAAAGTATACATCTCCTGAACATCTCACACGTTCTGCCATATCCTGAGTCTGTGTAATATTACTTAACATTTGCATATTGTCCCTCAACCAAGATAAAGCTGCACCAGCAACAGCAACAGAACCTTCTAAAGCATAAATTGCTGGTGATTTTCCAATTTTATATGCAATTGTTGTTATGAGGCCTTGTGTTGAATCTACTTTCTGAAAATGTTTTAATTAAAATAATCCTATTCTGTGTTTTAATCATTCATGTAGGAATTATTTGTATGGAAGGAGTACACATACCACATTTCCTGTATTATATAATAAGAAGCACCCTGTACCATAGGTGGCTTTTGCTTGCCCAGGTTTTAAACAAAGCTGGCCTAGTAAAGCCCCTTGTTGGTCACCTACACACTATAAATATTCAAGTTTCTATTAATTTTTAATGGATCAGTGTATTCTGCCAAATTTCAAGCCTTAATATTCACCCCTGCAATGGGAATTCCAGAAAGGACTTCAGGGTTTGAAATAACTCCATATATTTCAGCACTGGATTTTATCTCAGGTAAAATGTGTTGGGGTATCCCAAAAAACCGGCATAATAGTGGATCCCATTTTAAAGATTCAATATTCATTAACAAAGTACGAGATGCATTGGACACATCAGTTACATGTAACTGTCCTTTGGTCAAATTCTAGTATAATACATATAAAATCAATGATAAATATCTAGAACTGTTACATAAATACAAAGAATTTAAGTTAAGTACCCATATCAACCAAGTGTCAATTGTTCCAAAAGCACATGTTTTTGTATCTATTGCCTGCTTCACGCGTGGTACATTATCAATAAGCCACCGTATTTTCAGGGCACTAAAGTATGGTGACATAGGAAGTCCACATAGTGGCTTTAAATAATTTTTGTTTCTTGTTTTATTTGGTACACTATCAAGTACATCCTCAAGAGTTGTGGTTGTTCTTATATCAAGCCATACTAAAAATTATATAAATGTTGAACTCAAAAATAAGAGATACTGAACATCCTAATGTTTGTCATACCAATTGCATTATGCAAAGGTTCCCCAGTTGTTTTATCCCAAACTAAAGTAGTTTCTCTTTGATTTGTGATTCCAACTGCTTTGATATCTGCAGCACTCATACCCATTGCTTCCAATTTTTCTATAGTCTTTTTTATACATTCTATAACTGCCTGCAATATCTCTTTGGGATCTTGTTCTACCCATCCTTCCTGAGGATATTTTTGTTTAATCTCAATCTGATGTGATGCTATTACTTTTCTATGTAATACATCAAAAACCTAAAACATGGTATCACATCAAATAGGGTGTTCACTTAAATATAAGAAATGAGCATAAAAAGAAACACAGTAAATACATAATTTACATAATGTTGAATCTAATCTTTGTGTGAATAACAAACAATTACATTTTCTATAAATGTATCATCATTCCATTCTTTAAGTAACTATGTCAATAGAAGATAAGGTCTTATAGAAAGAACTTAATACTGAATGCTAAAGTTCATTTGTGAAAAGGGTAAGTATGATTCATTAATTCACTATTCAAATGATACGTTATTTGTCAAACGAAAAGAAGAAAGAATAGTAATCATTTTCGTAGAAACGCGATTTCGTAACACGGTTTGTTATATCCTATGCATTTCGACAGAGTGACGTGTCGTATAATAAACAGGACCGTGCAGCCATATGATCGGTGTTTTATGTGACCATATCTAACCCGATAATTTTGACATGCCACTGACAGACAGAAGAAAAAAAATACACATTCACTTACTAAGAATCTAGCGCTACTTGTTCCTTCGTCGATTGCCCCTACAAGTGGTATCGAACGATTACCGTTCTCCTGCATATTTTCTCGATTCACTTCGAACACGATGTTCGAAAAATGATGTGACTGTATTTGAAAGATGACCTATTCTTAACCTTCGTCTTATCGCGTTATGTAATGATGCATATAAAATATCAAATTTGACTGGGTCAGAACGTGAAATTAAAAAATGCATGTTTCTTTACAATGTAATCCTTTTGCCAGACGATTAATATAATCGTTTATCATTAATCTACACCTTCCAAGGTGATAAGTATTTAAATATACTTTTTCTTAAAATCAATTCGATGATGTCATAGTGTTTATCGCTGCCCAAAATAGATATGATAATATGCAACATATAAATACAGGTATACAACGTGCCCACGTGGCAGGTTTATTTTTTTACAAGAAAATCAAGAACAAAGGGAAAATAGTAATTCCATTTTTTGAAATTCAATGGAAATCGCTGTTTCAATTAATATTTTTTCCTGGTGAATACAAGAAAATTAGAAAGAACTTTGATTGAAATCGAACTTCTAAGTTCGAAATCGAACTTGTTTTCTTCTCGAAAACAAACTTTTGTTGCGCATTTTTCTAAGCAAGGCATATTAATTAAACAAAATTACATTTTACAAGGGGCTACAATTATCGCAGTGTAGGCCGAAATAAAATGTAGGAAAAACATTATAAATGTTCCTTATCTGTCAATTAGAAAAAATTATATTTTTGAGTAGTTGCTAATGCTGAATTCAAAAATTTAAAACTGTGACAAGGAATTTGTATAGTGTCATAATAATATTTATAATTGTTTAAACTACATATTTAAATTGATTTCTTACACACGAGATACAATTTCTTCATAAAGGTGGTTGTAATTTGTAATAAAAAACATATTTAAACGTTATAATATGGTTTTTCTGGTGCAGGATGCCTAGTGTTTTTTAATCGTAGAGTTTGTCACATATGCATTTCGATATTCCTATGATGCAGTAACTTTTCGTAAGTGACCAGCAGTTATCTCATTTCACTGTGCGATACCGGTAAGAAAAGACGTGTGTTCTTTGCTGGCAGTTAGATAATTTGTTCGATGATAATTTAATTACAGTCAGTGCTGAATCAGTGACTAATGAACGTAAAATTTTGGATGTTTCAGGCATATCTGCATTAAACTGGCTTCGTAATAGACGTTTATTACTTGGCCGGATATCTTTATTACGGTAGAGTAAGTATTCTCTTTTAGTCTCTCACAGTCGTGACTACCCGACCCGCAAGACTTCTCTGTCTTTCTCCCTCTATCACATTCCTTCTTTTCTTTTCGCTCTCTTTCTCTCGCTCCATCCGAAACATAACGATATCAGACTCAATGATTAGGAGCGTGTTACTTCTATTTGGTAATTAACGAAAACTATTTTCGGCTGACAAAACGCGTGGACGTACTACTGGGAGGAGGTTACCGATCTCGTGACGTGTCAAGTGAATACTTCATTCCATATGGTGGTCACTGGCTGAACCACTGGTCATTGACATGCTGGCATTTAACTTGAATCTGTTTTCCTGCTTCCTGTCGAGTATTTCGCGAGATTTCGATCCCATTCGGAGAACCATTCGTTAACTGCAAACTCCTCCTTAAAAATTTGAATGCCATAACATGAATCAGGCATCCAGGCTTTCATGAAACCAAAAATACCTTCAGAATACTATTATACTTAACTATAACATACTATTGACCCTCATTAAAAATCTTACTTATTTTCTTCCATGTCTTTTTAAACTACCTCAATCGTGCGTTTACCTTATTATTGATTTGCACTACTTGTTAAATTAATTATCGTACAACAATTTTTAACGTACTTTACAAACATTTTTTTATATAAATGATAATTTCTCTTAAAGACTAGACCAATTGTGAGTATACTATACATGTTAATGCTGAAGCATTAGTATTTTCGAATGTGCACGATTTAAATAAAAAACATTTCGCGTTAAATATGATTATTAATTTTTAATAAAATTTTGTTATTATGTGTAAATGAATGTTGAATTCATTTTATAGTGCTACTGTAAGGACTTGGCACGAATCAGGACAACCCCAGAATGCAGCAGCAGTCAGTAATGGAAGAGGGAACGGCCTATGAGCCACCTACCTATGATGAGACATTCCCAGTTCTCCCTGAATCAGCTAGTTCAAGTTCAGGAAAATTAAATATTTTCTCTATAAACAATAGCTTACAGCTTGGACGTATAACTATAACTCAGGTACATACCATATACTTGTAAAATCATTTCTATACTTCAAGTGGCACATAGTATATTCAGATCAACTATATTATCTTATACTTTTTATTTGGCTTAGATGTTCCGTGTACCAGGAGAAGAACGCAAATTTGATCATAGTGACAAATTTGGTGAACGTGAATCTATACGTACTTGTAAAACAATAATGAAAGATACAAACACCATTATTGAAATAGCATCCTCCAAGGATCAGTCTCTGACATTCCTCATCACTGGCAAACAAAGTCAGGTGTTGGAAGCTAAGCGCAGGATCCTAACAACTTTTCAAACTCAGGTGAACTGAAATTTTTGGATTTTTTAACTTTTAATATTTTAAGACATATTTGGGAATATTTGTAATCTTATTAATTAATAATTACAGGCGAGCAAACAAATCAGTATTCCAAAAGATCATCATCGATGGATTCTTGGAAAGCAGGGTCAACGATTGAAAGATCTAGAAAGGACAACTGCTACTAAGATTAATGTACCCCCTGTCCTAGATCAATCAGATATAATAACAATTACAGGAACAAAGGAAGGAATAGAAAAGGCAGAACATGAGATGAGAGTAATATCTGATGAACAAGTGAGTATATATATATATATAACATAACAAAATATTTTCTGTTTATATATATATATATATATATATATATATATATATACACATAACATATAAAAAACAGTTTCTGTTATATATATAAACAAAATGTTTTTTTAACGTGTTCCTTATTACTAGAAAATATATGCATGACCTTTGTGTCTTACAGTCAAGGAAAGCCTTTGAAAGAATATCTGTGCCAAAAATATATCATCCTTTCATTTATGGTGCACATAATGAGACCCTCACTGCCATGATGGCTGAAACTGGTGCTCGTATTAATATTCCTCCATCCTCTGTACCTGAAGATGAAATAACAATTGCTGGTGAGAAGGAAGGTGTCTTAGCAGCCAAACAAAAAATCGAAACTATTTACATGGATATGGTAAGATGCACATTACTAGAATGCCTACATGGCTTTAGAAGATTTGAACAATCTCTAAAACACACTGCTTATTTATATAGGAGAAAAGATGTACTACTGTATCAGTTGAAGTTCCAAAATCACAACACAAATATGTTATTGGACCACGCGGTAGTACTATTGCCGAAATATTGCAAGTAACTGGTGTAAGTGTAGAAATGCCTGCATTAGATTCTTGCACGGGCACTATAACTCTGAGAGGACCTCAAGAGAAACTGGGTCAAGGTAAAATTAAGAGAACCTTATATAGTAATATATAATAAAACATTATTCCCGTGCAAATGTTTTTAAATCTAATTATAATCTATATTGCAGCATTAAATAAAGTTTACGAAAAAGCGAATAGCGTGCGCACAGCTGTAGTCGAAGCACCCGTTTGGATTCATAAATATATAATAGGCCGTAAAGGTGTTAACATTAAGAGAATCACTCAAGAAATGACAAAAGTAAACGTGGAATTTACTGGAAAGGAAGATAAGATAAAGTTAGAGGGACCGCCGGAAGAAGTTGAGAAAGTGCAGAACGAACTCCAACTCATGGCTAACGATCTCATCTCGAAACTTACATATGCGGAATTAAATGTCGATCCTCGATTCTACAAACATATTATTGGCAAAAATGGATGCAATGGTAAGGTTTTAATTGAAATTCAATCCGTAAAACCAAAACGTAACAACTATTTCTCATTCTAGTAAATCGCGTGAAAGAAGGAACTGGTGTGGTCATTAATATTTCCGAAAATGACGGTAGTAATATCATTCGTATAGAAGGAAATCACGCTGGTGTACAAAAAGCTAAAACCGTTAGTATTGCCTCATTAAAAGTATCCAATATTAGGTCTATTTTTATTTCGAAAATGCTTATCATCTTTTATTGAAAAATAGGAACTAATGGAAATGGTGAAGAAGCTTGAAAATGAGAAGGAGAAAGATGTGATAATAGATCATCGTTATTATCCTAGTATTATCGGAAATAAGGGAGATACTATTAAAGAAATCAGAGAACAGTTCAATCAAGTACAGATTGTTATTCCTGGTCCAGGTATGTAGAATAATTTATGCAATGTCTACAACTTGAATTTTTGCCAAAAACAAATTTTTCAAAGACCTTGTTTGCTCTTTGACATTTAGCCAATGAGACTAGTACTCTACATTTGAAGAGAATTGGCTATACCTTCCATGCTATGGTTACACATATATTACTCTAATTTATATCTGTAGACAATACATTACAGTCAACATACAGTCTTGTAAAGACTTCTGGCACTACTAATGTTTAACTTTGTTTATAGTACATTATAAAATAATTTATTACTGCACGCAAAATAATGTCTTAAAACTTATTAAACACAATTTCTGCATACAGGTGAAAAGGGAGACATAGTCAAAATTAGAGGCCCCAAAGATGATGTTGACAAGTGCCATAAACATTTAATGAAGATGGTGAAGGGATTAAACGAAAGCAATTATGTCTTAGATGTTCCCATTTTTAAGCAGTTCCACAAATTTATCATTGGAAAGGCAGGAGCCAACATTCGTAAAGTAAGTATATATTGTTACCTAGATGTCAACTGAAATGAATCATTTTGACACTCTTCACATTATTTAGATCAGAGAAGAAACACAGACCAAAATTGATTTACCTGATGAAAATGAAAAGAGTGATGTAATTACTATCACTGGGAAGAAAGAGAATGTGGAGAAAGCTAAGGAAATGATACAAAAGATACAAAATGAACTGGTAATGTATCTGTAGTAATTATACAGAATTATTGACCATGACTTATGGATTATGCTCTCTACAATGATATTGTACTTCTACTAATTGCTTTCTTCGTAATTAGGATAATATCGTTACTGAGGAAATCGTAATTCCGCCAAAGTTTTATAACTCCCTTATTGGTACTGGCGGAAAATTAATTCGTTCTATTATGGATGATTGCGGTGGCGTCACGATTAAGTTCCCTACCGCGGAAAGTCGCAGTGATAAGGTAAAATATATTTCGAAATATTGAATAATATATTATATAATTTCATACTATGCGAACTATATCAATTTTAATTTTTAAATTCAGCTTCTTTAAACAGATGGCACAATCTGAATTAAAAAATTATGCTATAAATCATTATTGTTGTTAATACAATATTTTCTATTACTTGCAGGTGAGCATTAGAGGTCCTAAAGAAGATGTTGAAAAAGCTAAGCAACAATTATTAGAAGTTACCAATGAGAAGCAATTGTCTAGTTATTCAGCTGAAGTTCGTGCCAAAGTACAACATCACAAATTCCTCATTGGTAAGAATGGTGCCAATATTAAAAAGGTAAGTTTTGCATATGATTATTCCACCTGCATTGCGAAAGCTTGTGTTGTTCTTTATAATTAATTTTGTCCTAATGACATTACAGATAAGAGAATCCACGGGTGCGCGTATTATATTCCCAACCGATCATGATCAAGATAAAGAAGTTATTACAATTATGGGCAAGAAGGAAGATGTTGAGAAAGCTAAAGCTGAATTAGAAGCTACAATTTGTGAGATTGTAAGAGTTTTTGTTTTGTGCAATTGCATTTACTATTCAATGTAATTCTAATCATTCATAATATTTTTATGGTTTTGTATCTATTATAGGATAACATTACTGAGGGTGAAATCCATATTGATCCCAAACATCACAGACATTTTGTGGCCCGAAGGGGTGGTGTACTGCACCGAATTGCAGATGATTGTGGCGGAGTACAAATTTCATTCCCTAGAGCTGGCGTCGACAGTGATCGAGTTGTTTTAAAGGGATCACATGAATGCATTGAGGCAGCAAAACAAAGAATGCGAGAAATCGTACTAGAATTGGTAAGGTTCCACTCGTATAATGAAGGAAAACAATGTGCAGCTATTATGCTCAGTATATGTTAACAACTACAATTAATATTTCAGGAATCCATGGTCACTGATGAATGCATAATAGCGCAGAAATTCCACCGCGTTGTGATGGGAGCAAAAGGTCGCAAAGTACAAACGATTACTTCAGAACACGACGTGCAAATTAAATTCCCCGATCGTGAGACATGCGGTTAGTGTACATTTTTGCTATTTTAAATATGAATACGATTTAATTGGAGAAACCCTGCTTTTTCGTGAACTGATTTTTTCGATCTAATTGTAGTATAACGAAATATTTACGACGCAACAATCTGTATAATACGGAATTATTTCTCCAACTATATTCTCAAACTTACTGCGTATCATGCTGTTCTTATTGTTGTTACCTCGATTTATTCGAACACTTCTTACGTTTGACAACGACCAACATTTACACTAATTTACACACTCTTCACCAATAATTTAATTACTACGCAATATTATAATAATGAGAAAAGTATTAATCATTTTTAAACTAAGTATGAACGAAGAAGTATGTCAGAAATTAATGACAGACGTGAGACGCGGAACGCCGATGTTGACGCGTCGGCTTCCCGTGATACACTGCGTGCGTATGTTAGGGGTCGGCGCGTATATTGGCAAAGGCACGAACGTTGATCCCTAATATATTTACACATAATTCAACTCTAATACATTCATTGATTTGCTGTTATATATTAATGAAATATAATTAATTTTACTAACTAAGCACTTCTTTTTTCCTTAGATGAAAATCGTGCAGCTGAACAAGTAAACGGTGAAAATGGGGATGCTGCAGAAACAGTTCCAACATGTGATATTATTAAAATCACTGGACAACCAGAAAATGTTGCTGCTGCCAAGCAAGCTTTACTTGATCTTGTACCAATCACGATCGACGTATGTTTCTGTCTCATGCTTCGTTATTTTTTTTGCAAGAATAGAAGTAACGGATCTTTAAATTTGATTACTAATTTAAATTTCAGGTGGAAGTACCGTTTGAATTGCAGCGTTTAATAAATGGACAAAAACGTCGTGACCTTCGCGAATTAATGAACACATATGATGTTCACATTATCCTATCGCCGATGGAGGAAAAGCTTGATTTTATAAAGGTAAGTAAACTATTACAGTTAATATTGGGATAGAATATTATAAAACAATTATTGTCTCAGATTTCTGGAACCCCTGCCAGCGTTGAGAGTGCAAAGGAAGCCATTCTTGAGAAGTGTAAGGTTTTGGAAGAGGAACGACAAGACCGGGTCCTGAAGTCGTTCGAACTCAAGGTAATATATTATTTGTTTTTATATATACCTCTTGGCATCATGTTATGTCACTTATTATTTTCATACGTTTTACATATGTCGCGCAATGAGTAATGAACATTTTCTTTTTCAGATCAAGGTTGAATCAGAATATCATCCAAAAATAATTGGACGCAAAGGTGCTGTGATTACTAAAATACGTAGTGATCATGATGTCCAAATTCACTTCCCACATAAAGGTGATCCCGAAGAACATATCATTACAATCACCGGTTATGAAAAGAATGCTTACAGCGCACGAGATGATATCATGAAGATTGTTAATGAATTGGTAATTCAATTATTTATATATTCCTCTATATTAAAGTCACTGACTGATTCTAATATATTATTACGCAAATTCAGAATGGCTTATCAAAAGAAGAAGTGCAAATAAATGCAGCTGTACATTCACGTTTAATTGGAGCAAAGGGTAGAAATATTCGTAAAATCATGGACGAATATAAAGTGGATATTAAATTCCCCAGAAAAACTGACCCAGATCCTAATCTGGTAATTATCGTGGGTGCAGAGGAAAATGTAGCAGATGCAAAGGACTGCTTATTAAACTTAGAAGAAGAATACGTTAGTATTACTATCTCCGCTTATTGTTATTAATATACTTTGCGATTTTTATCTATGATTAATTCCAAACCTCTTTCTTTGAATTACAGATGCAAGATGTACTGGAGAACGAATACCGTGAAAATCTCCGTGCACCTCAACGAGATGATAGAAACGCAAGCACAAATGAAAATGACTCTGGCTTCGTCGTGAAAGGTGGTCCTTGGGAACAGCAACAACAAAGTGCTCCAAATACAGCTAGCGTTGAAGAATTCCCACAATTTGCTGGTTACTCCCACGTACCAGTTAGTACCCCTGATGGTCCTTGGGGAAACCTTAAACGTTAAGAATTTCATCTAAAATCTTACAAATCGATGAGACATGTAAGGTAATAACGTATGATAACTTTCCTCTGACAAACAATACAAAGATACATATATTAGTGCTGGGTGGTTCCCTGTTCCATTACTGATGTTGCTGCATACGACCTGGCCACTCTATTGGACTCTGATACTGGTTTACTACATAACATTCGACGACGATGTTTATATTTACAGTTCATATACCATGTCCTATGTATCTGTAACTGTAACGCATGATATTCTAAGTTTATTGCCATGTTAATATACATATACTCTGAGACGCAAGAACCGCGTTATATCATATATACGTAATGAGAACACTTAATTTCAGGACTCTGATTTCTGTTAATATGCCTTCCAGGTACAGATATGTTGTACTTAAGACTGTGGCTTCGTAGGAACTAATTTTTTCGTGTATTATATATTTCTCACATCGTCTGTATCCGTGTAGTGTGCATGGCTAAACGTTCTACGTTTGACCGGGCATAATGTTTTGTTAATTTATTTATATTTTTGTACATAAATTGCATTTTTTTTGTGTTGAACTTAAGTAGAATCGATTTCAAACCACATCACAATATTAGAATCAATATTACAAATTCTTTCGTAAATCATGGAGCTTTAAGGTCTTTCTAAGGAAAACGTTCCTAGATATTATATCTTCCTGCTTTGTTAAGCAGATAGTATCGGGGTCTACTTACAGACCCTAAAATTATAATATACTACAAAGCAAAAAGAATCTGCCATCAAAGTAAGCGAATATGTATATTATTGAATACAAGTTTTAAGCGAAAAACATCAACGACAATGATTGTGCGTTGGGGGAACATAATCTTTAGAAGGCCTTTGATAATTGCGTGCTGCTTAACAGCCGCGAAAGAGTTGACATAGAATCGGCGTTATCAAGAATAAATCCTGACATATTTGTAGTTTAACAAAGTAATATCTTTTGAACAGCCGATTTTATTTATATTTTCTATTTTACTGTTTGCTGTACGATGTGCAAATCTTTGCATTCTACTATTTATGAGGCCAACTAGCTAAGAAAAAGATATTCGGTTCAAGTGCCTTGTCTATTTTCTTCGAGACAGCTCATTTCAATTGTTGGAGGAATGTGAATATTAGATTATATATATATGTATACACATATATAAATACTGATAATAATTATATTACAATATTATATATATATAATCGAACTATGATAGGTATTGTGCCACAGGTACAATGACATACTATTATTGCGCGTTAAGTAATAGAACTATCATGTATACAGAAATTCACTTATATTTTTTAGATTTACAGTAATTTTTATAAACCTACTTGGTGCGACGACCTACATGTCATCTCCAATGCATGGTGTATGTAACGAAGCCAGATTAGCAAATCTTATTATGCTTAGATTTGGCTGAGAGTTTGATAGATGCTGTGCATGAATATACCTTTTCTAATGAGTTATAAATATAAAATATTGTAATTACGAAATAATATTCTCTGTACACATAAATAATGTCATAACACATGGATTCTATTGTAACAATATATACATAATTGATCTATTGTTAAAGAACACAGTGTTTTGAATTATTCCTCCTCATTTAGACACCTCTAACATTTTCAATTGTCTTACAAATCCCTCGTTCGGTTTGATACAACCTCTGGCAATCTTCACTTTAGCGATCGCATCGTCATAGGATAATTTTTCAAAAGCCATAACGTATGCGATTACAATTGTCGGAGATCGAGAAACTCCAGCATTACAGTGTACGAGTACATTTTCATGCCGATTTTCATGTATGATTTTAATGCACTTTTCTACTACCGAATGTATGTCCGATTCGGGCAAATCTAACAAATCGAAGGAATAATATTTAATATTGTCGAATTTTAAATCTACTTCTATGCCGATACTCAAAATATGACCGATTTTATACTTTTCTAATAATTCTACATTTGCAACAGGATCCTGAGAACTAAGGAATAATCCTGATATTATCTCAGCGATTTGTAAATCCGGTTTGTCGTCTATTACAAAAGGGATTCCGCTTTCTAGCTGATTTTTCTTGCCGTTAATTATTTCATGTCTTTCTCCAATTGCGTTTGTTACAATTGTTTTGCACGATTTTAGATTTGACTTTTTCTGCCTGATAAGGCTTTGGAAATCCATTGGAAATATTCCGAAATTTGGTAGAACGGATTTTCCTTTAAATAAATTTATTCTGGTTTAATGGTGCACTCATCTATTTCGTTTTGATCATATTCTATTTTTAAAAGGTGCAGCCCAAATGCTGGGACTGTTTGAAGTCGTTTGTCCCAATTATGATGCCCAGGAACTTGTAACATTACTTGGACATCCTTTTGAGTAACTCTTCCTGTACCTACACCAATTAAAGCTGCCACTATCCTCCTGACCTAAAGATGATTAAAATAATATATGTATTAAGAAATGGATTTGGATTGCTTCAAACTTGCCTAGATGCAATTTCAAAGTCAGGCTGATGTGTGTGTGTGTGTGTGTGTTACTACTGGTTTGAAGTGACAACTATTAGGATCCTGTAATATCTAATTTTTACTGAATATGAACAAACCAATCAAATTACCTGATTGTAAAGAAACGACCGTGCTGTGCAAGTTATGTTCCAGTAATTAAAATTTTTGGACAATTCATCAAATGGCATTAAAGGTTGTGCCTCTTCTATAGATAAACCATATAACTCACGCACATATCTTATAGGTTTATTAGATTCATGTTTCGCACAAAACGTTGTAAAATCTCTTAATCCTACAAAAAGCTGTGTTGCTTTCTTTACACTTTCAACATCAAAGTGGTCTTCTGATCTACAAAATATAAATTAAAGGTTTGTATGATACTGGTCTATCATTTTGCACTATGTGGCTCCTCCTTTCAATTATTGTTACTAAAGTACCTTAAATTGAAAGTATGTTGCATTTCTATTATGGGGACCCTAAATTCATTAGGTTCTTTTGCTTTCATAAGCCTATAAAGGTAAGTTCTCTGCTTTACTGTATATCTTGAGCTAAACTTTTCTGTCACTGGTATGGCTTCTAAAAGTCTTTATTGTGTATATTAATTAGTACTGTATTAGGTATGTACAAAGTTTGAAAATAGGATTACAAATACCTAATATTGTGATTGCATTTAATAAAATAACGATTTATTTGCGAGAGTAGAAAGTCGGGACAATAGGAAGTCTGCAATTCCACATGAGCAGTTGCATTCAAAGCATGAACTCCTGCATCCGTTCTATTAATTAACGAAATTAATCCATCATTAAATAAATCCGAAATTCGTAATAGAAGTAAACCTAATATTTTATGTATATGAAATAATTCACCTGCTAGACATATGTACACTGGGAAAAATCTGAGTTTTTGGCCTAAGGGACAAAAATGCTAATTGCAAAGCACCTTGTATAGTGTCTGTATCCTGTACGATCTTTCCCCTAACAGATTTTGCAGCACCTCTAAACAGGCAGTTTGAATTAGAATGATATTTTAATAAACAATGGCAATTCGTAATAACAATTTCATGTTATGTTTCATTGTGATATCTACTGTGCATAAGCATGAGACTTTGTAATTAATAACATATCACAATACTTATTGAGTTTTTACATATTGTATTATCATTATATATAAACGACAATTATTATTATGTTAGAAAAATAATTTTGCCGGTAACAGAGAAAAATGATGTAAAAAAAAGGTTAGTTCATCAGATTATACCTGTACTGCGAACCAATGTATGAAAATCTAAGAAAATAACGCACCATATTTGTTCTTTGGATAAAAATAAATTTAATTACTAATTCAGTAATAGTTTAACGAATCTTAAAGAACAACGTGATGTGCACCTAAAAGCATGTACGATGCTGACGAACGAGTTCATCCGCCATTGTATCGCATCTCGCGCATGTGACCTCTAAAAAAGCGGAGAATAATGTAAAGCATACTATATGGACGACATATTTGTAATAGGAAAATCAAGTGCTATTAAAGCACTATTAAATTATTTTTAACTAAATGGGCTTTCGTGATTCCAGCCAGACGAGGTATTACGTCTGGGATTACAGTAAAAAATTGCCGACGCGGTGAAATTAATCTCAGACGAGATATAAATTCATATCTCTTATATATATATATACACCTTATATTATACATTTATATCTTGGCTGTGAATTAACGTAACAAAAGGCATCCTCTACAAAAATGAATTAACAGCCGTTAATACCCGAGAAAAGTAATCGAGCAAAGAACGTGATAATTAAATATGTATTTTGTATTCAACTTTCGATTTTTATATCTTGGACTTAGATGTTTAAATCAAATACTAAAACTGAAATTATTTTCATTAAAGAATGTTGTCGAAACATTTCATGGTTCGAGTATTGTTGTTATCTGTTTCAAGAATTATTTAGACATAGCAAAGGGCATTTTGGCGAACTTTTTACGAATTATATTATGATTTGGTACATAATTACAAATGACTTACTTTATATAACATTAAGTTCTTGTTTTACGATAACTTTGGTATATTTTGAAGGAGTTCTCACAATGTTAATAAATATTACCGTTTTTATTAACTATTGTTCGTTGTTATTATTAAAAACCTTCTAAAGGCTTTCGTATATAGTATTCGAATTATTTCGTACAGAGTGGGGGGAATCGACTAGTCGATTGCATTTGTAGATGAAACTGTTTTCAACCTTCAGTGGTTCACACCAAACATGAACTGTTCTGTGCGACGATACTTGTTTTTTAAAGATAATTTTGCTTTCCTATAAATATTTTGTATATACTTACAAGTTGAGAATATGATAATTGAATAAATATCAAGGAATAATTATTTTTCTTAAAGTTTGTGACTTTACAATATGGAGCAGTCAAATGATTCAAGTTTATACAGGTTGGAAGGCTCTGACAATAATCAGGCAGGAGGCTTGGTTATTAGGAAAAAAGCTTCCGATCATATGTTTAAAAAGCCTCAGACGTCTATGCTAGGTCTAGATAAACTTGCTGAACGAAAGAGGAGAGAAAATTCTCAGGAACCCAATGCATCAAAGTATTCTTCAGGATCTTCAAAGTCTGAAGCTAGAGATAGAAAATATCGTTCCTATGCTGAAGAGACTCCAACACATACTGGAGGTGTCAATTCTGAGGCACAAAGAAGATTAGAGGCGCGTTTAAAGCATCAAAGATTAAGTGCACAGGAGAAACACTATAGAAATGAGTATAGGGATAGAGATAGAAAGAGGGATAGGGATAGAGACTGGGATAGAGAAAGAAGTAGAAGCAGAGACAGTAGTGGCAGGCAAACCCCCTTGAGATTCAAGGATGAACCACAAACTCCTAAATTTAAAACAAAGGTAAATTGCTGTACTAAACATAATATTCATAATTGACTAAAACTTGGTTTTTATATAATGAATTACTAATTCCATAGGATCCTACTTACAAAAGTAATTGGGATGATGATGAGGATGAAGAACCTAGAAAATCAAGTTGGGATCATCCAACACCAAATCTTTATAATAGTAAAGATGTCCGTGATAGTATTAGAAGTGAATTCACACCATCTTATAAGTATAATCCATGGAATAAAGATCATAAACACAGTGGTGCTACACCCATAGTAGATGGAGAAGAAAAAGAATTATGGGAAGAGGAACAACAGAGGTATGTATTTGATATCATAAGCATAATATATGATTCAAGTTTTCAAACATTACTTTCAGTGGAAATAACTAAAAGGAGTAAATTGTGTTCCATAGGCTTGATAGAGAATGGTATGCATTAGATGATGGTGAAAATCATGCATTTGCTGATGTATCTGAAGAATACACACGTAAGAAAGAAATGGAACTAGAAGCAAGGAGGCAGAAACGTTTATCTGCACAACAAAGGCAAATTAATAAGGACAATGAACTCTGGGAACGTAACAGAATGTTAACATCTGGTGTTGTAAGCTCTTTAGATCATGATGATGACTTTGATGATGAAGGAGAGACTCGAGTTCATCTTTTAGTTCACAATGTTGTTCCACCATTTTTAGATGGTATGATATTCTTCAATTGTACTCTTTAATATTTTCAATTACTTTTGTTATAAGGAATAGAGTATGAAAACAAACCATGGAGTAGGATTTTGTTGTTACTATATAAATATAAATACTGAATGTAGAGAGCACATCATAAAACTAACTAATACAGATATACACACACATATATATATATGTATATATAATCATTATATATATAACTAATTACATGAAACTAATGATACCTTTTAGGTCGGATTGTTTTTACCAAACAACCTGAACCAGTTGTTCCCGTTCGTGATCCAACTTCAGATATGGCTCTCGTAGCAAGAAAAGGTTCGGCGTTAGTCCGCGCGTATCGTGAACAAAAGGAACGACGAAGAGCGCAGAAAAAACATTGGGAACTCGCTGGAACTCATATTGGTAACATTATGGGTGTCCGCGATCGTCACAAAGAGGATAAAGAGCAACCAGGCCAAGAAACCGATTTCAAGGCTGGTCAGAAGTATGCTAGGCACATAGGAGCTGGGGAAGTTACAGGAGATGCTAGGCATCGAAATATTCTGCACCAGCGGCGAAGTCTTCCAGTATTCGCCGTCCGTCAAGAACTTTTAAATGTTATCAGGGAGAATAGTGTTGTAGTCATAGTAGGAGAGACTGGCAGTGGAAAAACTACTCAGCTAACACAATATCTCCACGAAGATGGTTACAGCCACTATGGAATGATTGGATGTACACAACCTCGAAGAGTGGCTGCTATGTCTGTTGCCAAAAGAGTTTCTGATGAAATGGCTACTGCCCTTGGTGATAAAGTTGGTTATGCTATTCGTTTTGAAGATTGTACCTCTAAAGATACTGTTATTAAATATATGACCGATGGTATATTATTACGAGAAAGCTTAAGGGAAGGCGATTTGGAGCGATATAGCGTTATTATTATGGACGAAGCTCACGAAAGATCTCTGTCTACCGATGTTTTATTTGGTTTGCTCAGAGACGTTGTTGCACGAAGGCACGATCTAAAATTAATCGTAACATCCGCGACAATGGACTCTAGCAAATTCTCAGCATTTTTTGGAAACGCGGCAACCTTCCAAATTCCTGGCCGTACATTTCCGGTTGAAGTTATGCACGCTAAAAATCCGGTAGATGATTATGTGGATGCTGCTGTAAAACAAGTGTTACAAATCCATTTGCAACCACGAAGTGGGGATGTATTAGTATTTATGCCTGGACAAGAAGATATTGAAGTAACATGTGAAGCTTTGAAGGAGCGTTTGGCTGAGATAGAATCGGCTCCTCCACTATCAATCTTACCAATTTACTCCCAGTTACCATCTGATTTGCAAGCAAAGATTTTCCAACGTTCTGAAGGAGGCTTTCGTAAATGCGTTGTTGCAACAAATATAGCAGAAACATCTCTGACAGTAGACGGAATTGTGTTTGTTGTGGATTCCGGTTACTGCAAATTAAAAGTATATAATCCAAGAATTGGTATGGATGCCTTACAAGTTTATCCTGTGTCAAGAGCTAATGCTGATCAACGATCTGGAAGAGCAGGACGTACTGGTCCAGGTCACTGTTATAGATTATATACAAGAAGACAATACTTAGACGAATTACTTTTAACGGGTGTACCGGAAATACAGCGTACAAATCTTGCAAACACTGTATTGCTATTAAAGTCTTTAGGTGTACAAGATTTACTAGCCTTTCACTTTATGGATCCACCACCACAAGACAATATACTGAACTCTTTGTATCAATTGTGGATCTTGGGAGCGCTCGATCATACTGGGCGCTTAACTCCTTTGGGGCGGCAAATGGCAGAATTTCCTTTGGACCCACCTCAATGTCAAATGCTTATTGTAGCATCCCAACTTGGCTGTACTGCAGACATCCTCATTATAGGTAAATTTATCTCTTGAAATATTTTTTGTATTAATATATCGGTAATTCATATAACTCTAACTATTCATGTTGTTATTTCAGTTTCAATGCTATCAGTGCCTTCGATTTTCTATCGTCCGAAAGGACGAGAAGAAGACTCAGATTCAGCGAGAGAGAAATTCCAAGTCCCTGAATCAGACCACTTAACATACTTAAATGTTTATAATCAGTGGAAAGCAAATGGTTATTCCAGTTCTTGGTGCAACGATCATTTTATACATGCAAAAGCGATGCGCAAAGTTAGGGAAGTCAGGCAGCAACTGGAAGAAATTTTAAAGCAACAAAAGATGGAAGTCGTGAGTTGTGGTACTGATTGGGACATTGTACGAAAATGTATTTGTTCAGCTTATTTCCATCAAGCAGCGCGTTTGAAGGGTATTGGTGAATATGTAAATTGTCGTACTGGGATGCCTTGTCATCTTCATCCAACTTCTGCTTTGTTTGGCATGGGATTTACACCCGATTATGTAGTGTATCACGAATTAGTGATGACCGCCAAAGAATACATGCAATGTGTAACAGCAGTTGACGGACACTGGTTGGCCGAATTAGGTCCTATGTTCTTTAGCGTGAAAGAAACAGGAAGAAGTGGCCGAGCAAAGAGACGCCAGGCAATGCAACATCTTCATGAGATGGAGGGCCAAATGAAAGAGGCTGAAGAAGAAATGAAAGCACGTGCACAGGAACAACTTGAACGTGAACAAGCTTCTGTGAGAAAGTAAGTGAATTTCAGCCTACAATGTTAATTAAGTACACATTTTTATAAACTCTAATATAACTTGTACTTTACCAAATTGTTTTAGAAAGGAGATTTTGACTCCGGGAATTAGAGAACCCGGAACGCCTGCTCCGTATCGTAAGACTCCTGGTAGACTAGGATTGTAATTAATTTATTACTTAAATATTTTCTAAGTAATGACGTTTAAGAAATAATTTTTACTACTGATAATCGCGAAATATGTATGGTTCACGCCTGATGTGTTTATTGCCTAGAATTATATGAGCCATGTGGCAACAAGTAAACAATGATATTTATATCAGAATGAACTCTATTTTCTTATAATTTTGTGATTGTTTATATTGTAATAAAGTGTCTGCATGTACAGCTAGTGGTAAACAATTTTGGTGTGAATCATACATAAGTTTTTGTAGCATAAAGTTTTCATAAAAATTGGATGTACATTACATGTAAATAAATGTATTTCGTCTAGAAATAAGTAACACCATTTTAACATATTACCTAAATAATTGTGCCTTCTGCAAATCAAATGATGCTAACAGCTATAAATCTTTTGTGAACTCCATGAGGAAGAACTTGCATGAAGAGAAAGGTAATGTAGGACGCGTTCGTCTGTAAAGATGTTTATTATCAATACAGATCTTTTTTTTCATTTTATACAAGTAATTTGTAAATATATTTATATGATGCCGATCTTGTTGGCAACATCAAGTGCATCGTAATCGCGGGTCAAGCGTACGTACGCCTTCTTCTTTCCATCTGGCCTGATCAGAGTATTGACTTTAGCCACATCAACATCATAAAGTTTCTTGATGGAAGCCTTAATGTGGTATTTGTTAGCACGGGTGTGTACAATAAAGACTAAAGTATTGTTGTCTTCAATCTTTTTCATGGCTGCTTCAGTAGTCAGAGGGAATTTGATGATGTTGAAAGCATCCATGCTAAAAGAATATTTTTTAATTTTGATTTAAAAAGGAAGAAATAACATTTGGTAATTTTTATTTGAAAAATTAACTATTGAAGAACCTACCGGTTCCTATTTGGAACAGATTTCCTTGGGTACTTAGGTTTCCTTGGTGGTCTGAATGTCTTTGGCCGATGAAAATGGACTGATGTCCTGATTTTCCTGACTCTGGATCCATGAACACCCTTCAAAATCTAAACAAAAAAATCTTCGTTAACTTTTGATAATCATATTACACATACAGAAACATTAGTTTTATCTCATACATCAGTGTGGATTAAAAGTTGTTTTCATATAATCTCAAAGAGATTCCCAAACATATCATCATGTGTTATAAAAACTGTTTATCAATTATATTATGAAAGAGCCTTTCTGTTAACCTTCTTTTGTGCTTTAAGTGCTTTCTGAATAGGTGCTGCAGGCTTTCCACCCTTGGGTGTCTTCTTTGCAGCTTGCACATTCTTCTTGGGCTTGCTGATCAAGGGTTTGGCAGCAACTTTGGGTGCAGGCTTAGCTGCAGGTTTGGCTGCTGGTTTAGTGCTGCTTGCTGGCTTAGCAGATGCTGGTTTCTTTGCAGCAGCTGGCTTGGCAGCAGGCTTGGTCACTTTAGATGCAGAAGCAGCGGTTGCTGGCTTCTTCTCTGCTTTCTTTTCTGTCTTCTTTTCGGCAGCTTTGCCTGCTGTAAAATAAATAAACCAATATTATCATTTTAAGTGTATTACACCGTTTATATAACGCATCATGAATGAGATG
The DNA here is from genome assembly GCA_910591585.2 of Nysson spinosus. Classification (NCBI taxonomy): domain Eukaryota; kingdom Metazoa; phylum Arthropoda; class Insecta; order Hymenoptera; family Crabronidae; genus Nysson; species Nysson spinosus. The sequence goes on along the minus strand of OU342843.1, from coordinate 4,687,695 downwards.
TTTATGATTACAAACTTGAAACTCTCCTTTAATTCAGGTTAGGAAACAGGCGTAAAGTGATTATAAGAAACTACAGTTTTGAACAATTATTTATAAATTAATATCCCGAAATTAAAGCAAGCGTGTTTCCTTTTCATAAAAAAGACTGAAGTGATTGTAAACATGACAACTTCAACCATGTGTCCAAGCAATATAATGACTGACCACATGGCTATGATTGAAATTCGTCGCATATTTAATAAACGAAGACCATATACATCTAGTTATTTTTGAATCCTTTTTTATTTCTTGTTATAAATTTATGGAGTGTGGAGTTTTTTGTTTATAAAGTATTTAACCACTGTAATAAATTTACAAATCTACCTGGCTTTTCCGTGGGCTTCGGTTTCGGAGCCATTTTGCTAAAAAGGACGTAACTTCTTACCGGAAGCGGACGCGTACTAATTCATAGACTACGTTAGTCGTTGATTCCCAAGTTTTGTACTTTCAGTTTAGAAATAAACTACAAACATGTTAGTTTGTATAGAAAATTCGTGCACTTAGATTTACCATAGTTACGCACAGAAAATTACTTTTACGCGTATTTTTAATCCATCAGAAGAATGCAAGATATTTTACAAAATGTATACGGAAATTCCAAGCATCTCCAATTCGAAATTCATAGAGTGGACTGTACAAAATTCAAAATCTAGAACCCAAGAGTTACAGACATTACGTGTGAGTAAGGATCACATATAATTTGTTACGTTCAATCATTTTAATTATATCTGTAGAAAAAGTTCTGTTAGATTGTTTATATTACGAGCTTACTTCAATTATTCCTTAGTAGCGCTATGTGAAAATATGTTAATCATTATTTGGCATGTAACAACATCAATAAAGTACAAAATAAAAATAAACGTTGATTTTGTTTGAAAAGTATACTGTTTTAGGTAATAAGGTCGGTACAATTTTACAAGTAAATTAGAAGTGAACTTCAATATATGAGAGTTAAATCTTGCATAAATAAATCGGCAATTATATTTTGCCTGCAGTTGAAGAAAATCTAATTCAATATAATTCCTATTAAATAATTGATTCTGCTTTAGTTTATTTAATATCTATTTCAGCTTAACGATTGCAGCATGTGGGGCGAACACACCTGCCACAGCAACCAATGTTTCTGCTTCAAAACAGAATTACTCATACTTCTGCTAGCTTTCCGACCAAAAGCATCTATGCCCTAAAACACTCATCATTCTCCAGTTACAGTCAGAATTCATCGTGCATTAATAATAATTTATTAAACACAAAGTATTCCAATAAAATTGTTAAAAGTGCCATTCATAAATTATTCAAAATTAAACATAAAAGTATACTTCTATGTGAACACAATTTTACTTCGTTTTATAAACTGTGTTTCTAATATTATTTCATACGTAATAAAAGTAATAAACAAAGTGTTTAATACCAATGCTGGAAACCCGCTCTGCTATTTATAAAATGTTGAAAGAAGCCGCGCGCGACGAAAGACAGGTGTCTGGTGTTTTTCTATTTTCTTGTGCAGAATGAATTATACTAATAAATACTATAAAAAACTACTACTAATAATAAATATTAACATCTTATTTTAGATAGATAATTGGCCACCACCGTTTTCATCGATGATGACACCATACACGGAAAGGGACTTCAGTAGTTTAGTTAGACGTTCGTGTGGTACAAAAAGTTTAACTTTGAAAATTTCAAAAATGATCGTCATTGGTGACGTGTCCGTTGGCAAAACTTCTTTGGTGAACAGGTAAAATTATTTTCTACCCATAATTCTGTTGTTTTCTTAGTTCCATATTTTTGTTTAATGTTTCTAAACTAAGCTGGCATTGCTTATTTTCAATATTATCTATTTATATTAACAATAATCTAGATTCTGCCATAAATCGTTTGATAATAATTACAAGGCAACGATTGGAGTAGATTTTGAGGTCGAGAGATTCGATGTACTTAGCACACCTTTCCATTTACAAATGTAAGTATTAACACAATTTTTTATAGAGTTTATGTGTAGAGAGAAATCTACAAATAATTAACAAATTATGAAATGTAGATGGGACACAGCTGGACAAGAAAGATTCAAGTGCATAGCAGCGTCATACTATCGAGGCGCGAATGGTATAATTTGAAAATTAAATTGTATTTAATTATAATAATTATAATAGATCATTTTTTCAGTTATTATGGTTGTCTTTGATATGGGAAATTTGATGTCTCTAGGACATTGTCAGCAATGGCTAAACGAGGCTAACCGAAGTAATCCAGGTCCTTGTCATATTTTTTTAGTTGGCACAAAACGAGATTTGTTGGTAAATAACATAATTTCTTATAATCAATAAAGTTACGAGGGAATCGTTCTATGTCAGTTAACATAGTTTGTGGCTAGAAATAATGGAAATTTGAATTGCAGTCGAATCAAGTGTATAATATAATCGAGAAACGTGCCATTGAAGTAGCTAAAAGAATGAAAGCAGAATATTGGTCAGTTTCTGCGAAAAATGGCGACGGTGTATCACAATTATTTAATAGAATTGCTGCATTATCGTTCCACACTACTGCATTACAAGAAATGCAGAATAAAAAATTAGAACCAATCAACATCGGGTCTGGACTAAGTGTGTGAAATATTTTGATGTTGTCAATGATGTTTATGAATAGAACTAGAATTAAATATTTATAGCATAACACCCATTGGCGGATGGTTTGCATTAATTTATTATAAAATATATATTTGTGCCTTTTACAGGTCTGACACTTCCGCCAAAGCACGCGAAAACACGGCAACGAAAAATACCAAACTGTCGAAATTGCCCAGGGTGAACGCACTGGAAATCTTAATGTCCTTCACTGAGTTTAACGGGACTAAAGAATCTAAAAAGATATGTACATTTTTCATGATTTATTGACGGTTTAATTCTTCGAACATAATGATCAAATATAAAAAATGGATAAACTATTGATACTGTAATCAAATGGTAGTAAAGTCCATACTTCCTGTACAAAGTTCAATGCACAAATCTATAACGTTTTTACTAACTTTCTACAATTTATGTAAGGGATGATACAATAAACCTAATGTAATAAAAAAACAATGATATCTCAAAATACCTGATATTTAAAAACAATGATAGTAGTCAATTATATCCTTAAAATGGAGCTGTTACACCGTTATAAATATAAACAATAACAACAGTCCAACAAAATCTGACTTTTTTTCATATTTACAACAACGAATTGGTAATTTACACAGATTTTGGTGCACTGAAAACGAACACGCAAACCGTTTTCCTTCATCACCCTCAGTTTTTGAAAAATTCAAGTTTGAAGAAAAGAGTCTTTTTTGTCCTTTTCAAATGATTTTATGAAATCAGTAAATTGTAATGACAGTAATAATTGCAGTACTATAATAGTTACTAATAATAACCGTCCGTTTATTCAATCATAAATTATTGCTTGCATTATATCTCTAACGATCGTTATTCTATATTGGGCTTTAGTTACTTGGGCTCTATGTAAAACGATTCAAAAAAGCCGCGCGTAAAACTTCTTCCGGTTCTATAGCTCGAATCATGTGGTTCCCCCTCTGACCCTAAAGTGATTCTATCCTCTTTGGTTTCGGTTTCTCTTCCTAACTACGAGAAAAAAGGGTCGGTTGTTCGGTAGACCTTAAAAGAGTGAGACAGATATAAAAAAGTGATGTCAGGGAGAGATAAAAAAAAAAGGAGAAGCCGTGGTAGGATTATTGGAATGCGGAGTCCCTTCGTATCTATCAATATGACACGGCGTAGCAGTCGCTCGTACGCCGTTACGCGTGTCTATTTCCTGTGAGGTGAGCCAGTACGGCCGTGGGTTTTTTTTTAACGCGAGTGCAACGTACTAGACCAGGAAAGGAAGCAAAGATAATCTCATTGTCAGTGTCACATGGTCTACGCGATTATCTTCTAAACGGCCAAGAGAATAAGTCTTTCGAAAGGAATCGAACGCGATCGATCTAGGATCAAATTGGACGAAATCGAAGCCGGTTCAGTGTCAGGTAAATTTGAAGGTGCATTCCGACAGGTGGTGGTGGTAGACAATTCGAAGGTACATGTGAAGTAGGGATTAGCACTTCTAAGAAAGTCATAAATAAAGGCAGAAAACGTGGATTTAATCACGTGACCGCACGAGAAACTATTTCCTTTACAGTTTTCTTTCCGTATATCTTTGCGCTTGCGTTAAATCTTACGATCTGTTTGAAATTTCATTGAAACTTCGGAATCTTTTTGGATTTAGATGTATCCTTCTATATCCGCGCGGAATGAAGTGTATTATTCTTTAAAATGTTCGTAGTGACAATGCAATATTTCTACTGATACTACTGCGAACTTTAGAACCAATTGAGTGTAACCGGATAGACGGTGTAAAAAAATCAGTGTGTTCGTTAGACTGGCGTGATAACTGATTTCTGCCAACGTCATTTTAGACTTAGCAAATTATTTGAACTATTAATTGCACGCGTCCTCATTTGAAATCTAATGTAATAAGTTACAAGTATTTTGTATTAAACTACGGCTTTTCCTACAAATCCATTCCAATTTCTTTTCTTAATTTGATTCACGAGGTTCCTCGTTTTCTGCCCTAATTAGATTATCGGATCCTGATAAGATCCGGTATACCAAAGTTTGATTAGGGGATAAACCGTAATTATCTAATTACGATATGTTAAATCATTTCGCGGCACATCTAAATCTAATATTATAAAGTTTACAATGCAACATTTAAATTTTGAAATACAACTACTTTGTGTATATTTGTACAAATTTAATATATCGTTTTATTTTTTTGTAGAATTCAATCTGCTTGTTTATTTAAAAGCGTTATTTTAATTTGATGGAATATTAAATGAAAAACATAGAAACGAAATAGATACTTTGGTACAACTTAGTGGGTTATATAAAGTAACATATTAAATTAGATATAGCTATCTTTCATAGATAGTAATTAGTTCTCGTCGATAGATATAAAAAGTTATTGCTGTCATGTCTGATAGTCTGACCAACGATAATGTCCACCCAAGCACATTGAATAATACATCATGAGATCAAAGATCAGGAACGAGAGACCTTCCTTTTCGCGTAAACCGTTGATTTCAGCATTAACGAAACACTTTGATTGGCTTTAACAGCATTACGTGTAAAAAGAACTATATCAGTTCGAATTTTCAAAAACCAAATTTATGCAACAGATTAACATCACCAACGGAATTTAGAAATATCTCTAGATAAGACACGCGCAAAGATGAAAGTAGGTAACTGAATTTAAAACCGATCTACTTCGCTCTATAAATAACCCTTAGAGGCGAAACATAACCCGATTGAAATCATAAGTGAAGAACAGTTTTGCACAACAAAATGATCGGATGAAAGTACATTAATATTGTAAGAAATTAGTTCAAAGTAGATATGATTATGTTAAGATTTTATTCGACATTGAGTTTCTAAAGTTTTCGATTTTCTTCATCCATTAACTTTCGAAAAAGCTTTACTACGTAAGGTTCTTCGTCGCAAGCTTTCGCTCCCTTATCTTCGGCATCGCGAGCTACGGACACTTTCTGAATTTCTAAAGACTTTTGACTTTGGCTCTCATCGTTAGCATTCATACTTGCATGCACAAACTTGGTTGAACCCAGATTATTATATATTATTACTTGGTAATGAATGTGGAAAAACAATAAATTCAGTCTAAAATCTAATATACTGAATTTTACGTCCGATGTCCCTTACTAACCTTTGAATCTAAGGTGTTGTCTTTTGGCAAAGTTGGCATGATTCGACAAGTCCTTTCCTTCTACGATCGTTAAAATATACTTGTATTTTTAAATTATAATTTCCCGTTGTTCAGTGATTCCAATCTGCTTTTTAACCACCGTACTGCATTAACAGGTACACCATGGGCAATTCTTAATAGCTTTTTTATATGTTTATCATCAGTTTATATTATGTCTTGCTAATCTAAAATTATAAAGGGGGAATACTGAATTTTATGAAAGTACATAAAATCTTACGATGAGATCTTCACACAATGCATTCCTAAGTCAAATCAGCATAGTTTCATCTATGGTAATCAATCTTTGTTTCGAACCAATATATGCTACATATATTAATAAATTATGTAGATTCGTAGATAATATGAATTAAAGTTATATCCCACTTTTGTACGTCTTTCTCGTGATTATTAGATAGGAAGCCATAGCCGTGTGTAAAGCGGTTATAATAATTAAGAAAGTGTGATTGAAGCTTTCCCAATCTACGATGTCCATACGTTTTCAAAATTCGTGATTATCGAAATGCCATTAGAGGTGCACCATGCTCGATGAATTCATTTTTTAAGAAATTTTCTTGTGACATACGAAACTGAGAAAAACAAACACTAGAGTTAAAAATATGAGAGACATAACAAAAGAATTGAGAATGAAAACATTAATTTTGTTCTAGATGGGTTTATACGTGAACGTAGCGACAGTGTCACTTTTTGCGACTGCTTTACTATTGAAACAAATATATAAAATATGAAAGGAATGTATTATAATTTTGTTTACTATGCAAGTGGGATATGTCATGAGTTCATAAATAATTTGCAACACTAATAAATAAAAATTCTCAAAGCATTTGAACATTTAGCATTATTTTCACTGCTATCACTATAGTATATCATATTTCTTACCATCATTTTTATTTCCTAATACTAAGATTCCTATAACGTGGTACGAATTAACCTGATTTGTATGTACGTACTGATTCCAAGGTGCTCATAACGCGGTACAAATGGATCGCGTTATAGGAAGGCTGACTGTAAAAGCCGGAGATTTAAGACTGACAGTAAACTTGGCTTTTAAAATGTAATAAATCGCAGTGTAAGAGTAATTTAAAGAGATATCTGCTTGTAATTCCATGTAACGGATATCTTATTTATTCTCTGTATTCGATGCTCGTGGCCATTCACCGACTAAATGCCGGAGTATTGCAGCGCAGTTTGTTATTATCATGATTAATATTTTCCCACACATAAATCTCTGTTGTTACTATGAACACAATCATTAAGTTTCTCATTATCAAGTCACTGCGAGATCGTATACCGGTCTTTAATGTAAAAGACGTAATGCTTTATTCAGTAGAATGATTTGTCACAGCAAAGCATCTTTAATTACTCGTATAAGAAAATAATGAGTCACTACCGTCTCTCAAGCACTCGCTTAACTTCGAATTTATTCGCGGTATTAATAAATAGTATAGTTAATAGTAAATTGCAATAGTTCATTAATCCCACGAAGATCTTTAAGTACGTGAAACCAAGATATTTGTTTCTTAACAAATAAATTTGATAAATTAGTTTGACCTAATAAACAATACTTTCCACATATGAATTGAACGTGATTGAAATATTATATCTTCGATAATGCGGATATCAGAAATGATCACCGAACGTGGATTGCAATTCATGAAATTCTTTCGTCTTCAAATTAAAATTTATCGCACGTGCGCTTGCGTCATATCCTCTACGTATCTACCTTATTTTCAAGTGCACGTCTGCAATGATGCCAAACATCGATGAAAATTAAAAATGTATTTCGTAAGATTGCGATTAGATTTTATGTCACTCATCTACAATATGTGTGTTGTGCATTATGCCTGACGTAGTTAGCGAGATAGTAGATACCAAAATGGTAGACAGGTGCTCGAATATTTATCAGATATTGAAATGAAATTTCAGTGTAAATGGAAATTGCTATCTTGACATCCGGACTTTAATCAACTTTCATAAAATCGAGTAATAAACTTATGTCGTACCATCGACGTATTACAGAATTAATAGAAAGTGCACACCGAGGAGTGCAGTGTTTGTTCCGTGTCGTACTATCGCTGTAACGGTTGCCCAGCCTGTGGATTTCCTTAGCTTCCGAGAAACTGATGCAACCATTTTTTGAGAGGGTGTGATTCCGGGACATACAATCACGTACCAACTGCTACTTCTTTTGGAATGCTTTAATTACTTGCGATTTTCGAATAATTGGCATAACGACCTTAGTGAATATGTATGTTATTAGAAAGTCTATGCAACTCATTAATTACGCATTATCAGAGAAATATTGAACGTTCATATCCTACTTACCAGTAATTTGTCAAATTCATTACTATCGATCAAAAATTAATAAATGCTGGAAAGTGACACTATACATCACGATTCTCATAATATTATTTTAATTCACAATGATGAATGTGTTCAAAAGTCGCAGCGTTAATATTTTTGTGTACTCGTACGCGCTATTTTATTCAAGGAACTTTGAAGGCTATTCTTACATTTATCCTTGTAATAGCCCAATGACAGTTTGCGCATAAAGACCAATCAGCGCCAACTATGGCACTGATGGATATTCGCCTCGTGTCGTTTTCGACGCTAGTCTTTCGTTTCAATTCCTAATTAATAGTTGTAATTACTCGTAACGATTTCGTGTACTTTCATTTTCTTTAGGTCGTATTTGTAAACTCTGATTTTATTCAGTTTTTATTGAGTTCTGAGTTTTTATTAAAATCACAACGATTCAAGCTTATTATTACCATAGATCATTAGTTTACATACCTTTTGCGCTTCGTTTAATATTATCAAATGAATTTCACAAATTACTTAAAAACAGTTTTCCTCGTGAAATATGATGCACTTTGCAGTTGCATCATATGTCATTGGAATTCTGTTGAAAAATCGTGATAAAAGAGTTGATCTTCATTTAAACGTCTGTGTCAACGAACTCAACCTTATTCACTCTCTACGCATTGAACTTGTATCGATCTTTTTTTGATTAATCCAATATGGAGTGTATGTCATCACATCAGTGTTATGACTTCGAAGATAGATATTGCATAACTAATACAAATTCAGAGAAGGATGTTATAGAAGTGTCGACCTTGTTGTAGTTTAATATTGGCCCCCTAACATTCTCTGATCAACCCCTAAATGAACAAACCGAATTTCCTGCAATTTCACCATTAAAACGCTTGCAGAATACTAGTCACATTGACGTATGAAATTATGTTATGCATTGTCTTAACTCACACATTACATTATATATCAGTTACATTCTTTTCGCTGGTGCTAGAATTTGCAGCAATAGCGTCTGCCAATTAAAATTCAGAAAAAATAGATCTGCTGCCAGCCGAGTCACGTGTACTTGCATAAAGTATTTTTGTTATGCATGGTGCAAGACTTAATAGCGTTTTGGAGTTATGTCACTTTAAATGTTGAATGACATTCGATAAAATGACGCGCTAACAACAGTTTTACATTACATATAGTTGTATATCATTGTGGGATTGTGATACGGATTGCATAATTTCTTGGGGGTCGAGTCACTTGTAAACTGTACTATCTGCTTCGTAAGCAGACTTTGATAATGGAACATTAAATATCGTGGTAGTCTTTAAGAGGATAATCGTCAATTTTAATAAAAATGAGTAAACAATATCTATGAACGTCAGTATTTATCGTTAGTCAAGATCATACATTTTTCATAGCTGCTCTCTTCTCACGGAAACTCTTAATCTTTTATAAACTTAATCATGATGTATATACGTTTTATTCTCATTAATTTCCGATAATTACATCTGATATCGACTTATCGCGTTTAGTGTATTGTTTTATAAAACGGGCTGAATGGTATATTGCCTTCACGTCGCCTACGTGACTTTCAGACGGGTATTTCTTTTTGTGTGCAAAAGGAAATGCATTTATGTAAGATGGCAAACTGGGTAACTCTCTTTGAGGCGTTTGTTTTTTATTGCATTTCACTTTCTCCGTCAGATGAATCGACGCGCTCAGTTTCCGCGTGTGCAGCTGACATTTTCCATTTGGCGATGCATTTACTGCCTCTATGAAAGTGAATCTCTATCGACTTAAGTTTGCTTTAAAGCACTCAACAGTATTCGTACCACATTCGAAACATTTCGAGCAATAATAAAATTATTATTATTTTCAATTTTAACTTTTTAAAAAACTGTCTCCATTCTAAGAAACGTAATTACGTTCCTTATGTTTATTCCCCAAGTGAAAATGATTAGGTACACTAAAGACGATTTCAATTACTATGAATTAATCCTGAGATGACGTAACATGAGTCAGTCAAAAACAAAAACGGCCGTGGGAACAAATTAGTATATAATTACAACCAATATTGTAAAGAAGTAGGTAGAATAACCCAGGTCATTCTGGCGTGGTAGAAATATGAAGTATTTACTATTATCATGATATTTGATAACAAAATAATGTTTAGCGATAAAACTAGCGAGTTGGAATTTCAGTTTAAAATATGCGATTATGTATGTATAATAAAACCGTATATGATACATTTTCCGTTTAATGTAATAGGAAAACTTTGCCAGTTAAACGGTAGATATCATAGTGGTTCTAATACGTATGTTGAGATAGAGTGATGAACATCGTTGAAGGACGCGGATATGATAGATTATAAAGTCATATGATGTAATAACGCCATTGGATAATATAACGTGTTGTTTTGATTTTTTTTAGTACAGACATACACGTCACAACTAAATTGTATATGTAACGAAACTTCCTTGACAAATGACGTAGTGCCGTCACGAGGTAACTTAATGAAGTACTGACACGTTGATCGTGTACGAGTGCTAACCTGCCGTTGCTAGCTTCGGGCTCGGGTCAGCGAGGTGTTCGTATTGGATAGCGTGGAGAGGGTGATCTCGCTTCAAATTGCCAAAATGCTATCACAATACTTTATTCACAAACTATATACACACCACTGATTGTTTACATTGACGTTGTTTGTACTTTACGAGAACTTGATATCTGTTCTCGGAGTCAACTTCTGCTAACACTGACTATACAGTATAGCTGTTATTTGGTTACAGGTTTCGAATCGCGTCGGTAATTGTTGGTATCGAACTTAGGTGGTTCGAGTAAATTGGTTTCTAGTTAATTCCGAGGATGAACCTGTTTCTTTAAACTGTCAAAGATGATTCGGTTTCGTTTGGATTGTCGAAGATGACTGATGTTCGTTTCTTCGCTCACGATCCAGCTCGTGATGTCCAAAGTCCCTACTCCTGTAGAGGCGTGGAAAGTCTTGGAATCTGTCGCTGGTCTAATTGGTCAAACCGATTTGGGACCTTCCTATTGGTCGCAATTGTTTTGCGACAAATTCCAAGAATCCGCGACTTTCGAAGGGCCGCTGTCAGGTAGGCTCCGCGAAGATTGGGACATTTGGCTGCCAGATGTGGGACTGGGCCGCGCGTTCGAGTTCAGGTAGAGTTAATTGCAGGGCGCAAGGATCCGTACGTGTCTAGTAATAATGACGATAGGTGACAATAGATCCCTACGCCGCTGCCGCTGCGACCAGTCCCAGGGCTCAAGCGACCGTTCGGACTTTAAACTATACATTGTTTCGGGGAAAACGGCCAACGGTACCAATAAAGAAACCGTCCGAACGATGCGCTTACCCTATCGTGAGCGAAGTGTTGGTTGCAATAAAATTTAATAAAAAGGTAAAGGCCTTGGGACGGAACATGCCGCCCGCCTTGAATCGCTCCGGTTCAACACGTTAAAATCTAAGTATAATAGACTTATCCACTATTGGTCTTAGATACAAAATAAATATACTTATGACTACGGGACCTGTACTAATTCGCTGATTAAGCTGGTGGTCTAATATACAAAGGGTGGGTATAATTTAGACTTGGTTTTCGCCAATGGGTAGGACGTAGAGGCCCCTCGTGCTCCGTTTTAAGGACCCTGTTGCCGTTTGGAGAGTTACGACCCGGACGACTCCATCAGCCCCTGGGTGGGTGGAGGTCACACGTCCTGGGTTCCAGTGGTTGGGTGCTGCATTGGCTTCCTTGATCAGCACGAGTGTCCCAATCTTGAACTGTTCTAGTCCCTCTGGAGATGCTGCCAACTGGATAGTCTATTGACTTGTGTCTCCAAGAGATCTGGTTCCGGTATGCTCACTAATGACTCACCGATGAGGAAGTGTGCCGGGGTAAGGGCTTGGAGATCATTGGGATCGCAGGATAAGGATGTTAATGGTCGCGAGTTAAGGATCGCCTCTATTTGAATTACACAAGTGGTCAGCTGCTCGTAGGTAAATAGGGTGCCTCCCACAGTGCGTGCCATGTGGAATTTGAATGATTGAATGAGAAATGCCACTGTAGGCCTTGTTCAGATAATCTATCAGCTACCAAACTATTGAATTCTGAAGAAGAGACCCAATCTCCTGGCTCGGATAACTCATTTTTAGCGCCTTCAAAATTGGTGGCATTGTCTGTGTATAGGTTCCGCGGAATGCCTCGTCTCGCACAAAACCCCTTTAAACTAGCTAAGAAGGATTCGGTGGTTAAGTCGCTCACGACCTCTAAATGGACTGCTCGCAAGATTTGTTCTCTTGCTGTTTGGAGTTCTTAATGGCGATAATACGCCTGGGGATTTATTTTGCGTTAAGGCATTAATCTTAAACCGTATCGCGTAGCTAAAGCGTTGTAATTTTTTAAACGATGAACTTATCTGGAATATCTAACGTTACCACCCGGGTGGTCCACGCGACTAGGTTTCGGCGCTCCGGTACCTCTATGCTAGGCAGTTGCCGCTAATGCCAACAGGCTTCCGATTTCTTTAACCGAACGGGACCCGATAACCAACGATGGTTTTTAAGTATCCCGGATGGTTGTGGACCGCGCGAAACATGGTCAGCTGGTTTTGGTTGCGTGTGGGTTTGCATGTCGGCTACTCTATTTGCCCCAAATTTTGGTAATTGTTTTTCTAGGTGGGATTGTACCACGTGACATACTGTCGAATCGTTAGCTTTTAACGGTGATCCTACATCGCCGGAAATAATCCACCCTAATTGAGTGTTCTGTAAGATGGTGGTATCATTTTCTAGACGAATCCTACCGCTAGTGGTGAGTTTATAAAAATGGTATTCTCCTAAGAGTACATCTACTTCCTGCGGTCTGTGGAATTCCGGATCTGCTAATTTAATGTTTGAAGGTATTGCTAGTTGTGAAGTGCTAATTTCACGCGATGGTAATGGTCCTGTAATTGATGGCAATACTAATAGGTCTGCTGTCCACGCGTAGCGATTTTCGCGGTCTGTGAGGGAAGCCTTTACCGTGCGAGTTATCGATGAGGATTGCTGGCCTAATCCCGAGACTGTACGCGTTTTTGTTCGTTGCTGAGGTAATGACAGCGTCTTAGCAAGTCTTTCCGTAATAAAACTTGCTTGGGACCCAGAATCTAATAGGACCCTGCACTCGTGTTCGTGATTGTGGATATCGCGAATCTTTACGCGTGCGGTAGATAACAATACTTCTGAGTTGACCGTAGAGGTCAAGCTAACACTTGAACTAGAGGTGGACGGTTCGCGCGAATCCTGTCCCTCGGTCGTGTTACCCGATTGTTTATAGTGCAAGAGGGTATGGTGCTTCCCCTTGCATTCTCTGCACAAGCTGGCTGTGCAATTCGCTACCGAGTGCCCTGCTCTTAAACAGTTAATGCACAATTTCGCTCGTTTTACTAATTGGTAGCGCTCTCGCGATGCTTTCTGTGTGAATTGCTGGCATTGCTGTATGAAATGGTTCTGAGAGCAAATCGGACACGTGTGTGAAGAAGTTACAAAACTATGGGTGTGCTCCCTGGTTTTCCCTCTAGGATTTTTATATGTTCCCCTTTGCTCATTGCTGTGCTCGAGGGTTTGTTTAATAAGGGGTACAGGATCCGAATTTTGTGAATATTTTAACAGAAATGCCAAAAGATCTTGGTAAGTAGGCGGTATCTTTTCGTCCACTGTTCTATCCCAAGTGGTACGCGTATCCTTGTCTAATTTGGAGGAGATTATATAAATCAGCATCGCGTGCCATTCGACTGGTTCCTTTAATGATTTGAGCGCGTTTATATGAAGTTGCGCCGATTGTGCTAAGCGGCGCAGTGCCGTGGACGAATCCCTTGCTACTTCTGGCAGTTCAAATAGAGCTCGCAAATGACTCTGCACTATCCTTAATGGTTTGTTATACCGATCTTGTAGAAGTTCCCACGCAACATAATAATTTTCCGGAGACGCGTGTAAGTGGTGAAGTACGTCTGCAGCTTCACCTATCAAATACGATTTCAGTAAATGGAATTTGTGGGTGGCTGAGATACAGTCGCTTTCGTGGACTAAAGACACGAATGTGTCGTGGAAGCCGCGCCATTCCGCAAAATTACCATCGTATGGTTGAATATTGATTTTAGGCATAATATTTCGATCCGAGCTAGAGACTGGGCTTGCAGTGATTACGGGAGAAGTTCCGATCGTTTCAGTAATTCTATTCCGCGATGTCTGGTCAATCAGATCGTCTATATAGCCACTGCACGTAAAGAATAAGGATTCAAATTCCTCGCGAATTGGATCGGGTTCTACGCAATCTTGCAATTCTTCAATTTGGTTTTGTACTGATAGAAAGTTATCTAACGTGGCTCGAGCTCTATCTCTCAGCGATTCCAATTTTGTTATGGTGGCATCGCTCGGTTGTTTGACTAGGTTATCAATACGAGTTAGCTGTCCCTTTACCACCGCTCGTTGCCTAACTAGCGATTTCAAGTCGGCTGCCATTATAGAAACGGAGGCGATTTGGAAATGCGGATATGATAAGGAGAGGTGAGTCTAGAGCTTACTTGATGCGTGATGCGTTGAGTGGCAGGCACAGGTTGTGCGTCTTGTCCCCAAAGTTGTCCTTGCTGGATAACTGGTCGGTTGGATGTCCACTGAATCCGACGGTTGGTGTACGTCCTTGTCCGGTCGGTTCTTCGTGGAGCGTTGTACAAATGTTCACGTTCAATGCAGTGGTGGTATAGCTCAAGGACCCAGTTACGTCCCCAAGTGAAGTCCCAATGACTGTGTCCTCTTGGAGGCTGGATCCGGCTCGAAGGACCAAAATGTACGAGTGCTAACCTGCCGTTGCTAGCTTCGGGCTCGGGTCAGCGAGGTGTTCGTATTGGATAGCGTGGAGAGGGTGATCTCGCTTCAAATTGCCAAAATGCTATCACAATACTTTATTCACAAACTATATACACACCACTGATTGTTTACATTGACGTTGTTTGTACTTTACGAGAACTTGATATCTGTTCTCGGAGTCAACTTCTGCTAACACTGACTATACAGTATAGCTGTTATTTGGTTACAGGTTTCGAATCGCGTCGGTAATTGTTGGTATCGAACTTAGGTGGTTCGAGTAAATTGGTTTCTAGTTAATTCCGAGGATGAACCTGTTTCTTTAAACTGTCAAAGATGATTCGGTTTCGTTTGGATTGTCGAAGATGACTGATGTTCGTTTCTTCGCTCACGATCCAGCTCGTGATGTCCAAAGTCCCTACTCCTGTAGAGGCGTGGAAAGTCTTGGAATCTGTCGCTGGTCTAATTGGTCAAACCGATTTGGGACCTTCCTATTGGTCGCAATTGTTTTGCGACAAATTCCAAGAATCCGCGACTTTCGAAGGGCCGCTGTCAGGTAGGCTCCGCGAAGATTGGGACATTTGGCTGCCAGATGTGGGACTGGGCCGCGCGTTCGAGTTCAGGTAGAGTTAATTGCAGGGCGCAAGGATCCGTACGTGTCTAGTAATAATGACGATAGGTGACAATAGATCCCTACGCCGCTGCCGCTGCGACCAGTCCCAGGGCTCAAGCGACCGTTCGGACTTTAAACTATACATTGTTTCGGGGAAAACGGCCAACGGTACCAATAAAGAAACCGTCCGAACGATGCGCTTACCCTATCGTGAGCGAAGTGTTGGTTGCAATAAAATTTAATAAAAAGGTAAAGGCCTTGGGACGGAACAGATCGCATGCAGTGAATTTACATATTATCGGTGTCAGAAAATATCGTATTAGGTCGCTTCAGAAAGAATGCACCTTTTTTCGGTCGCGATAGAACTCATAATAAAAGTACACCCGAACGATTATGAATCCAATATATACTGCTCCTTATTTTCAACGTCCTCCATTGCGGCCATATTTATTTCACTAATATAAAATGACTCTAATACCGATATGTTTTTACAAAACATAATTCAACATAATTCCGCAAACAATCAATTTGTTTCTTAGCCTTCCATGCATCGAATGTTACCTCTAAAATTAAAATAAGCATAATCTACTCTCTTTGGCAAACTACCAAGAGACATGAAACTTGACAACTCAGTGTGAATTTCAGAGAAGAAGAAATTTCAAAGAAGTCACTTTAGTAAAATCTACATAGAGAGAATCTCTAATGTATAATACAAAGTCGATAAAATCGTGTGAAATCAATTCGACGACATTAAGTCTGAAAACTTGGGAAGCGGGAAAGGCGGTGGTGCACCGAAACTTTCCTGCAATCTGTTCCTGGATTTTTTTCCCTGTTTTGCAGCGCTATTACGATGTAATTTTTAGTGATAAGTATTGAGAAAGTTTCGTAGCGCGAGCTTAATCAATTAGATAAGTTTACGAAGGTTTTGTGTATCTCTTTACACGTATCTACATAAGACACTATGTAGTTCCTCGGTGATGACTTGCTTGTTCCCCACTCTGACGATGACGCGAAGTCGAGTCGAGTCGAGTCAAGTTGAGTCGAGTTAAGTCCAGTAGGAGGGCCGTTCGCGGTCTCGTATTCGCAAAACCAGCAGCAGTCGCGTTTTCGACGTTGCACGAGTTACGCCGTTGTTTGTCCGATCGTCATTAATTGGCGCGCGTGCTGAAAATCGTCAGAGTTATTTCAATACTTGTAACAATAGTGCACGCAACAACTGTCATCCACGAGCGTTTCATTTTCTTACGCACAACATGAGCTTGCCGGTAAGCATACATTTGATGACAACACAGGTTAGATTTTTTCACGAGGAAAGTGCACCTTGCGGGTTAAACTATGCCTTAACCGTTTTCATTGTACTTTCAAATTCGTGACATTACTTCTTTCATGCGATAAGCATGCAACTTTTAAATATTATTGCCACGAAGTTCTACGTCAAACAAACTTGTATCAAAGTTTTCCACTGATTTACATATGGCACGTAGATAATAAAATTGAATGTACTTATTGGAATTCCATATACGTATCATTCGTTTCTTTCGAACTTGTCGCATATAAGATTTGAGCTGCTTATCGGGACAAGAATTAACAGTCAAGGAATAAGTACTGCATATCTTGACGACTGATTTTATTTTGATATGACTTGAATGCAACATTCTAATCTGCATAAAGATTTTCATACTAATATCAGGTTAATTAATAATGACTATTAGAATAAAATAATACGTTAAATACATCAAGCAGTGAAGTCACAGTTAAATATGTATTAAGGATATTCCGGAAAAACGAGGAAATATTGCACGTAGTTCTGATTACAATTGTACACTTAGTTACCCAGTAATTTACTTTATTACTCCGTAATTAAGTACTCTTATTAAAAGGTTTTTCCAATCTCGGTTTAAGTTCTTGAAGTAATGAGGGGCCATTTTTAAGAACCTTGCTGCTTAAATTACGAATTCTAACACGTGCCACTTTATGCCGTCCAATAGAAAATGCTCGAAATCACGGTCATCAATAATAAGGGAACATCTCTTGCATTTAATTAGCATCGTTCTAGCTTACGTCAATACAGAATGACTTTGTTCTCTTTCTTATCACGTACAGGGTGTCAAAAGTTTGGGAATTTTAGACTCACGTCAGAATATGAAGAATTGCAATTCTTATTAGACGGAAAACAATGACTCTTCCATTGCCATTTAATGCGATAGATAATAGTCAGAAGCCAAAGTTTGAACACGACAAAGCTTTTTCATTATTCTCATAATCATTTTCATGACATATGATTATACATTCATAAAAAGACGATGGATTAACGGAAATAAGTATCATTGGGTAATATAGAAAATGATTGATGATAATGAATGTCTCTACACGTTGTCATTAGCATTGGTGAGACGTGTGAATTAATTACTTTTCTAAGAATTTATTTGCGCGCAAGTCTTAAAGATATTGCCCTCCTTGAAGCAATTTCAATTTTTAAACATGTTTTTTTCTGGTGTAGTATAAATGTAAATAAACACAAAGACGAGTGTTAATTTTCTTTTAGAAGACGCACTATCTTCAGGACTATATTTTTACAAAGATTGCGATAATTTTTTATTTTTAGTTACGTGAGGTTGAACAAACATCGTCATTACGATACCAAGGCATAGTTACATATCTTTAATGTCAATGATAAAATTCTTTCTTTCCCAGTATTGTCTTCGCGGGTATTATCTAATTACAATCAGGTCTTTAGAATTGTCATTTCACTTTCCTATTAGTACGATAGCACGTCTTGCGTATCATCCGTTGTAAATAATATCATTGCATTTCTAGATATATTTACTCTATTATCTTGCGATGTAAGGTATACTGTTATTTTGTTTATCGTACCGGAAACCCTTTAAGGATATAAATAAAACCGATAGATTTAGGGTATTAATCAAGAAGAGGTTTTACAAAACAACTTAATTAATTCAATGAGAACCATGCTCTGCTGAATTAATTCACAATCATTTTGATTGTTTGAAGGTTTATCTACATATTTGCGCGTGTTCTGAATGTACGGAAAACCATGCATTCTATCTACGAGAATTATGATTAATTATTCTATACCATCCAATGAATATTTCACGAAGATAATATCGTTATTATAAGCGACCTGCAGAGGTTCCTGTACTTTTGTTGTAATCAAAATTGCAATATTCGCGAAATGAAATATTTGAATATAGTACGTGATTTATATATCCTGCCTATATTGTTTAGTAAAACTGTGTGTTGGTAAATTATTATATTTGAAGGAGAAAATGGCACATTTGTAGTTAACGAATTTTACCCTTATAACAACGATATGTAATGCAACCTGTTGCATTAAGATTATTCAGACTCTCCTTATTTCAGGACACTGATCCTCTGTGATATAATTCAGTTTTCTTTTTGCACTTTCGCCAGACCGACAAGCTGAAGTATCATTACCTTTCACCAGAGTTACGAAATTCCAAGTGCCGAATATTAGTTTAATAATTATCTATTAAATATGAATATCAGATATCAAGCTGTTCGTAACAAACAAACATGTACCTCTTTAAGAAACTGTGTCTATCATTGTCCACTGTCGTATAATAATTAATAAGAATAATAATAACTGATTTGTCCCTCGAACGCCATTTGAATCAGAAATCAATTAGCACATAAATTCTGGATTTCTTATGCCCTCAATTTACGTTTTATCTTAGACTCTTAATTATATGAGCCACGAACGCGGTTGATAAATTCATTTATATATATACCACTGATCAGACTGAAATTTGTCTTTTGCTGAAAGAAACAATTGCTTTATACCAAGCAACTTGTGAGGTGTCTGAATATTATTATAAAAAATATTCGAATCTGTCGATACAATTTTTCTACGAATTACTCTATCTATGAATGCCTTAGAAAATATGCATTTTTACTTCTTATTTAGCTGTATTTTGTAAGACAATAGGAGAAAACCGATTTTTATAAAAACAGATATCATTATATGTAACTTTCCAAAATGAATTTTTGTTTAAAAGCCAGAATATTGTCCCGAGGTGTTTGTGACAAAAACCGCGGAGCCGATATTTCGATTGTTGGGTGTTAAGACTAGTTAACTAGGATTAATTGGTTAATTAGGGATTAAGTATGATGATGGAACTCTTTACTTGGTTGCAGAGCGCGGACGCGTCGCAGCCGAAAGCAATAAGGATGGCGGGTTCTCCGGTTTTGGAGAACCAAGATAAAACAGAGGTTCTAGATGAACCTCTTTTCAGTACTCTTGATATTATGCTCCTTGGGGCTCTCCTCGCAGCTGCATTATGGTGGTTAATGCGTAGAAACAAGCAAGAAGAATATACTCCCGTCACAAAGTCTTATTCTATCCAGTAATTATCTTCATCCACTAGTATCTTTTAATAACACAGATTCCATTGTTTCTACTGCATGCATAAAAATTGAATTAATCGTCTCAAATTAACTTTTTAAAGACCAACGTCACTTCCAACTTTGACCCCTTCGGAAAATTCGTTCATAAAGAAACTCAAGACTTCTGGAAGGAGTCTTGTAGTTTTTTATGGTAGTCAAACTGGAACCGGTGAAGAATTTGCTGGTCGCCTTGCTAAGGAGGGTATCCGGTATAAAATGAAGGGTATGGTGGCTGACCCTGAAGAATGTGATATGGTAATTTCCATATTTTGTTTATTATTAAACAAAACGATATTATTTCGATTTGTTTGACTAATGAGTGTATTGTATAAGATCAATGAATAATATTAATGTTATTGCAACAGGAAGAATTGGTACATTTGAAGACTATTCCAAACAGCTTAGCAGTATTTTGTTTAGCTACTTATGGGGAAGGTGATCCTACAGACAATGCCATGGAATTTGTAGATTGGCTAAAAAATGGTGATGCTGATCTCAATGGATTAAACTATGCAGTATGTATGAATTTTCTTATATTCAAGTTTCAACTCTAATTCTAAGGATATTTTCTATAATTATTTTGGTGCAAGTTGGTCTTTACTGCTTTAAACATTTCTTAAAATCCGATAATGAATAACTTTGATCTGTACGAATGGGAAATCCTTTGCGCATGAGCCGAAAAATTAGAAATCTCGCGGCATGTAAATAGCGCTCTTTATCGCCCGTTTTCACCGGAAGTTATTTCTGAGCAGACGTCATCCTAACCTCCCTCAGCTATTAAAGTTTATTGCTAGAACTTCGTTTACTATTAACCTTACTCTTCTCCATGTCCACATGCTACAATGACTATTAGATTATATTAAATGTTACGTAAGCATTTGTACATTAGTTCGGCACACGAAGTAGACCTGTCGTCCTCCATGAATGGACACTAGCGTAATTGGTTTAATAGATTTTAGTAGTAAAATAGTAGTTAGAGTTATTTTATTATCGCAAAAAATGAGGAACTGTAAATAAAGCTTCGTTCGCTTTAATAATTTGGTAGTTATTTCGAATTTGTTCTGATATAATGAATACGAAATCGTTCGATAAATTGTTGCGCGTGGTGAGGCGTGGGAGATCTAACAGCGCCGCCATGCGGCGGACTGCAACTTTATTTTCACCGCCAACATTCGAGGTATTTTAATAATATACGTATAGAATTATTAAATCACATCATCTGTGGTTCGAGTTATATTTACTTTTTTCTTTAATACTTTATGCGTCAAATGTTTTAATCTTTCAAAATTTTTACTGCAACGTGTCTTGCGCTTATTTTACATGCCGGTTTTTAGTCAAAAAGATTGTCACTTATTTAAAACTGTAAAGAACTGATTATTTAAATATATTTATTATTATTAGGTACAGCAATTACTTTTTATATTATATTATATATATATTAATGTGTAATGTGTATTTTTCAGGTATTTGGACTTGGAAATAAGACATATGAACATTACAATGAAGTAGCTATTTACGTCGATCACAGATTAGAACAACTTGGTGCTACTCGTGTATTTGAACTTGGTTTGGGCGACGATGATGCCAAGTTAGTTTTTATTTAATCCTTATTCTCATCTAATTTTATTTAATCAACGATGAACAATATATAAGGCAGTCAAAGTGTAATATAGTTCTCATTGAGATGAATTCATTTTAACAGCATAGAGGACGATTTTATTACCTGGAAAGATAAATTTTGGCCCACCGTCTGTGAATTTTTCGGGATTGAGGGCATGGGAGAAGATGTTAGTATTCGTCAGTATAAACTCACGGAACAGGTCGATGTACCTGCAGACCGAATTTACACTGGTGAAATTGCTCGTCTTCATTCTATGAAGAATCAGAGAGCGTAAGAATGTTTATATATAACAGCATTAGATGATATTAGTTTTAGAACATTTCTTAAAAATCTTCATTTTTATCCAGGCCGTATGACGCGAAAAATCCTTTCATGGCACCGGTGAAAGTTAATCGTGAACTGCACGGTCCGACCTCGGAAAGATCTTGCATGCATATAGAATTTGATATTGAAGGGTCAAAGATGCGTTACGAAACCGGCGATCATTTGGCTGTTTATCCTGTAAATTGTGCTGAACTAGTTAATAAGATAGGAGAGAAATGTGGTGCCGATTTGGACGTTATATTTACCCTTACGAATACCGATGGTAAATTATCACAGTTTTTAGCTTTAATCTTTTACAAAGATTATCAGCATATTATGATTATTACATGTATTATATTATTATTATATTTAACTGTAATCTTTTACAGAGGAATCTACAAAAAAGCACCCGTTCCCTTGTCCTTGTACATACAGAACTGCTTTAACTCATTACTTGGACATTACATCCAATCCGCGCACGCATGTTCTTAAAGAATTAGCCGAATATGCAAGTGATCCCGCGGATAAGGAGAAGTTGAAGTTAATGGCATCCACGTCTGCCGAAGGCAAAGCTGCGTATCAACAGTGGATAGTACAAGAAAATAGAAACATTGTTCATATTTTGGAGGACATACCGAGCTTGAAACCGGCTTTGGATCACTTGTGTGAAATTTTGCCGAGATTGCAATGCCGTTACTATTCGATTTCTTCCTCGCCGAAGGTACGGTTAATTTAATAATGCAACTCTAATCTAATTTGAATAAATTTCGTATAATTTAAAGTTTATAAACTACACTTTGGTAATGTATTTTAATTTCAATATAACTTTATAGTTTATCGAAATAGCTGCAGCGATATAATATCGTTTGAACAGAACATATATTCTACCTAATTTCGTTTCTTTACAGTTACATCCAACGTCGATTCACATCACGGCAGTCGTAGTAGAATATAAAACGCCAACCGGAAGGATTAACAAAGGAGTAACTACTAGTTGGTTGAAGGAGAAGCATCCTTCTGATCCACCATGTTATGTTCCTATCTTTGTACGAAAATCACAGTTCCGATTGCCAACTCGCACACTAACACCTATAATAATGATTGGTCCGGGTACTGGTATAGCACCATTTAGAGGATTTATACAAGAACGTGATATCGCTAAACGACAAGGTATATAAAATAATCGTCAACTTTTTTTCGATAGTATAACTAGATTACAATTTACACTACTTAGAATTTGAATATATCTTACTCAACGCGTTGACTGCCGTGGTAGACACAAGTGACTGACAATGCGAATATTACTAAAACTGGAATCAAATATATCGCTAATATTTGTAAAATTGGCTAAGGAATCATGGAGCACTTAAACAGTTTTGTTTGTTAGATATATACATGTTACCAATTTTAGTCTGGCAGTCAATGTGTTAATAGTTAATCAGAAATCTATAAGGAGATCTTTCGAAATCATGTTAATGAAACCGGGTAATTCCCTTTTTAGGTAAAGAAGTAGGTGAGACAATTCTCTACTTTGGATGCAGGAAAAGTGCGGAAGATTTCCTTTATCGCGAAGACCTTGAAGATTATGTGAAAAGTGGCAGTCTGATATTACACACTGCATTTAGCAGAGAGCAGGCGAAAAAAGTGTATGTCACGCATTTACTTGAAAAGAACAAGGAGGAATTATGGAGAGTAATCGGCGAACAAAATGGACACATATATATTTGCGGGTTCGTAGAATTTGACTAAATTCCATAATTATGTGAGAAATCTAATAGATTTTTAATCCGATATTTTATTTTCACCAGTGATGCAAGAAACATGGCACGCGACGTTCATAATATTCTACTGAAGGTCGTAATGGAACGAGGCAACATGTCCGAACTTGATGCTACAACTTACATTAAAAAGATGGAATCACAGAAGCGTTACTCAAGCGACGTGTGGAGTTGAATTCGGTACTTTTATCTAATTTCTAGAATATGTGTGAGTTGAAGTGCCTATGGAAGAAATGTTTCGATTGAGCATTCTTGAATGTCTTCCTGAGTGCCTGGTCAAGAATTTCCGTACGTTTTGGTCTGCGCACATGTTCATTCGGCATATTCGATATTGGATATTGATAATATTTATTGAATACACAAACAACAAACATTCTATTCATTTTAATACATTTTGCAGTACCATGTATCTCTTTAGCAGTAAACGCTGCGAGTGCAATAATCATTACAAAATTAGTTCAACTTAAATGATATAAAATATGTGCATACTTATAAAAACTAGACACATACTTCATCCGCGTAACGATTTGAGTGTAACACAATTATACACTTAGATCGTTAACGCGTACTATTTTAATATATAAATATATTGTTTTCTGTAAAATTTTGATCATTATAAGATATTCGTGAAGATCCTATGTTTATAACTTGTTTTCTGCTTAGGGTAGGTAGGAAAATTTTAATAGTCAAGCCTTTAGAAAAGAAAATCATTACACTGTCAATAGATATTAAGGAATTAAATAATTATAAATTATCACGTGATAGAAGTAATGATAGAGTTCCGCCGATTGTTGTATCGGGGGAATAATTGCACAACAAATTTTGTTACATACGTGATTATATTTTTGCATTACCTGCAACGATGGTGATCATTTTCCATCGATTTATGCAATAGAATAAAATGACGCATTTTTAAAGATTATTAATATATATATACTATATGTATTAATGAACATGTTTGTAAAAATTGTTGAGGTGTCGCATACATTGCATAATTTGTGTAAACATTGAATATGTGGGTGTTCATAATATTATAAACATGTTGCGAGCTTGTATTAACAAGAACGATTACGATATAAAAATTGTACATTTACATAAGAGCAAATAAAAGGATTGAGCTAAGGTTTTACTATACTCACGGATTATGTGCCTTATTTGTTTAGATACCAATAATGATATTAATGAAAAATGAAATTTAGTTGACCGGAAAAGATTTTTAACCGCTTCTTTCGACCAGAAATCGTCCTAGAATATGTTTATACATCATTTACCATCGATTTGGGTCGTTTAGAATTGATTTTGGAGACTTTTAATTTTTGACAATTTTTGAAGGTATACCCCTTCACATTTTTTCGACTTGGTTTCGACCCATTTTTGACCAATAAAAATTTTTTAACCGCTTCTTTCGACCAGAAATCGTTCTAGAATATGTTTATACATCATTTACCACCGATTTGGGTCGTTTAGAAGTGATTTTGGCGACTTTCAATTTTTGACGATTTTTGAAGGTATACCCCTTCACATTTTTTCGATTTGGGTTCGACCCATTTTTGACTAATAAAATTTTTTTAATCGCTTCTTTCGACCAGAAATCGTCCTAGAATATGTTCATACATCATTTACCATCGATTTGGGTCGTTTAGAATTGATTTTGGAGACTTTCAATTTTTGACAATTTTTGAAGGTATACCCCTTCACATTTTTTCGACTTGGGTTCGACCCATTTTTGACCAATAAAAATTTTTAAACCGCTTCTTTCGACCAGAAATCGTCCTAGAATATGTTTATACATCATTTACCATCGATTTGAGTCGTTCGGAAGCGATTTTGGCGACTTTCAATTTTTGAGAATTTTTGAAGGTGTACCCCTTCACATTTTTTCGACTTGGGTTCGACCCATTTTTGACGAATAAAAATTTTTTAACCGCTTCTTTCGACCAGAAATCATCCTAAAATATCTTTATACATCATTTACCATCGATTTGGGTCGTTTAGAACCGATTTTGGCGACTTTCATTTTTTGACAATTTTTGAAGGTGTACCCCTTCACATTTTTTCGACTTGGGTTCGACCCATTTTTGACCAATAAAAATTTTTTAACCGCTTCTTTCGACCAGAAATCATCCTAAAATATCTTTATACATCATTTACCATCGATTTGGGTCGTTTAGAACCGATTTTGGCGACTTTCATTTTTTGACAATTTTTGAAGGTGTACCCCTTCACATTTTTTCGACTTGGGTTCGACCCATTTTTGACCAATAAAAATTTTTTAACCGCTTCTTTCGACCAGAAATCATCCTAAAATATCTTTATACATCATTTACCATCGATTTGGGTCGTTTAGAACCGATTTTGGCGACTTTCATTTTTTGACAATTTTTGAAGGTATACCCCTTCACATTTTTTCGACTTGGGTTCGACCCATTTTTGACCAATAAAAATTTTTAAACCGCTTCTTTCGACCAGAAATCGTCCTAGAATATGTTTATACATCATTTACCATCGATTTGAGTCGTTCGGAAGCGATTTTGGCGACTTTCAATTTTTGAGAATTTTTGAAGGTGTACCCCTTCACATTTTTTCGACTTGGGTTCGACCCATTTTTGACGAATAAAAATTTTTTAACCGCTTCTTTCGACCAGAAATCATCCTAAAATATCTTTATACATCATTTACCATCGATTTGGGTCGTTTAGAACCGATTTTGGCGACTTTCATTTTTTGACAATTTTTGAAGGTGTACCCCTTCACATTTTTTCGACTTGGGTTCGACCCATTTTTGACCAATAAAAATTTTTTAACCGCTTCTTTCGACCAGAAATCATCCTAGAATATGTTTATACATCATTTACCATCGATTTGGGTCGTTTAGAATTGATTTTGGAGACTTTTAATTTTTGACAATTTTTGAAGGTATACCCCTTCACATTTTTTCGATTTGGGTTCGACCCATTTTTGACGAATAAAAATTTTTTAACCGCTTCTTTCGACCAGAAATCATCCTAGAATATGTTTATACATCATTTACCATCGATTTGGGTCGTTTAGAACCGATTTTGGCGACTTTCATTTTTTGACAATTTTTGAAGGTGTACCCCTTCACATTTTTTCGACTTGGGTTCGACCCATTTTTGACCAATAAAAATTTTTTAACCGCTTCTTTCGACCAGAAATCATCCTAAAATATCTTTATACATCATTTACCATCGATTTGGGTCGTTTAGAACCGATTTTGGCGACTTTCATTTTTTGACAATTTTTGAAGGTGTACCCCTTCACATTTTTTCGAATTGGGTTCGACCCATTTTTGACCAATAAAAATTTTTAAACCGCTTCTTTCGACCCGAAATCATCCTAAAATATCTTTATACATCATTTACCATCGATTTGGGTCGTTTAGAACCGATTTTGGCGACTTTCATTTTTTGACAATTTTTGAAGGTGTACCCCTTCACATTTTTTCGACTTGGGTTCGACCCATTTTTGACCAATAAAAATTTTTTAACCGCTTCTTTCGACCAGAAATCGTCCTAGAATATGTTTATACATCATTTACCATCGATTTGAGTCGTTCGGAAGCGATTTTGGCGACTTTCAATTTTTGAGAATTTTTGAAGGTGTACCCCTTCACATTTTTTCGAATTGGGTTCGACCCATTTTTGACCAATAAAAATTTTTAAACCGCTTCTTTCGACCCGAAATCGTCCTAGAATATGTTTATACATCATTTACCATCGATTTGGGTCGTTCGGAAGCGATTTTGGCGACTTTCAATTTTTGAGAATTTTTGAAGGTATACCCCTTCACATTTTTGCGATTTTGGATCGACCTATTTTTTGACCGGACAACATTTTTAATCCACATCTTTCGACACAAAATCATCCTAGAATATGTTTATACATCATGTACCATCGATTTAGACCATTTAGAAGCAAAATTGACGACTTTGAATTTTTCACGATTTTTGAAGGTCCCTTTCCATTTTTCCCATTCACAACACCTGATATAAAGTCAGCGAAACTTCAAATGCATTCTTCTGTCACCCGTTTTAGGGAGTCTCTGGATGTCAAAGAAATGCATTTGAATTCTGAGTTGACATGTAAATATCTTGTCATCAGTTATCTACGTTGATCGATGAATTTAATTATTAATGATAGATAGCTGCAGAATACAGCATAAATTAACAATATGGCTAATTCAAAAGTGAGTAATTTATACTTCAAGGATATTATAACAACAAATACAGGTTACTTGGAAGTATAAGGGTAACAGTCATGTCTATCAAAATAATAGGTTTCTCAATATGAGACTATGATTATAAACCTTAATTCCTCTCATGAATATTTCAATCAATTATTATGAATAATAAATATTCAAATAGAGAAGCACCACCAATCCTGCAAATTATATTTCCTTTTTATAGAAAAATAGTACCTGGTTGATGCCAGAATTTGATACTGAACCTCCAAAAAAAGTGCCCAAAATCAAGACACATTCACAATCTTTAGGAACAAGTTTATATAATGCATTAAATGAATATGAGGTACCCACAGAGAAGAAGAATATTAGTAGCTTGTCGGTATTACTGAAAACATGTGAACCACTGAAGCCTTCTGAATTAGTAACAAGTAGGCAAAAACAACAGGAGATTTTAAATTGGTTGCAACACAAAGTAAAAAGGGGTCACCCTTCTGTTTTGGTTTTGTGTGGACCATCTGGTTGTGGAAAAACTATGGCATTAAGGTTGCTTGCAAAGGATAATGGTTTTCAAGTTATAGAGTGGATCACACCTATAGATCCAGCCATGGATGAAAACAGTAATTATTTCCAGTGTCTTCCTGTTTGCAAAACTTCAATGCAGATAACATTATCAATGAATTTTAACCAGTTATTTTATGTGTGTTCACATTTTGATCTTCATTCAGCTTATTCACAATACATTTATATTTTTATTCCATTCATTTTGTGATGCTGAATGCTAGGTACAATTCTAGTTATTAAAAAAATTTTAGACCGCATAAGGAGCCAAGGGGATAGATTTGAAGACTTTTTAGTGAGAGCTACACGTTATAATTCAGTTCTTTCTAAATGTTCCAGTCGCTTGCTTCTTATAAAAGACTTTCCAAATGTATATTTGCAAGATAAAAACAGTTTTTTCTCTCTTTTAGAGTAAGTTATATCTGATTGACTTTTTTTAAAAACGAAATACAATCGACTTTCAATTACGATTTTATCTTTCAGACGGTATTTCGAAATAGGGAAAGAACCAATAGTATTTGTTTGCACTGAAACAAGTAATTCGAGATTGTTACAAACATTATTTGCACCAAACATTAGAGAAAAATTTGGTATTGATTTAATTAAGTAAGTTATTACTTAACTGTGCCTTTAACTAATATTATAAACTTATCGAATTATTTTCCCTGATGTAGTTTAAATGCTGTTACACAAGCGTCTATGAAAAACGCGCTAAAACGAATTTCCGGAATATTGAATGCAAATGCAGGTCACATTATGAATGTTTCTCAACAGAAAATTGACGAAATACTGTCTAATAGTATAGGGGATATACGTAGTGCAGTGCTAAATCTTATTTTCACTTCGTTAAAAGGTATTATTTCGAATTGTTTTCAATACAGCAGACCTTCAATTGATGACCTCTTTTTGAACGATTCGAAAATAATCTATAAAAGCAATGAACAGTTTACGATTGCGTTTTCAAAGACTTTTGTAAGGGAAATACTTGGGTCTCAAGCATGAAGGTCTCTTGTATATAAATCGAAATGTTATCATACTCTAATGTAATTATTACGACTATCAGTACCCGAGCTGAATCGATTAAAAACCGACTGTAACGTCCGCGAGGAAAGTTTGGGGCTTCTTCACGGCGTTGGAAGAATAATAAATCCGAAAAGTGAGTGGTAAAAATGATCTATGAAAAGAAAAATCAACCGGCAGTAACATGAAGTAACGAGGGCAAATTTTGACAAAAATTCCTTAGGAATTCAAGAAGGGACTGAATGGAAATTCGTGCACGACCCCGATGATATAGCATCGTATTTTCAGTCGCAGGCGACTACATTACTATATTTTCTCCAAGAGAACTATTCAAATACTATGAGAACTATAGAGGAAGTGAAAACTAGTGCTGATATTTTAAGTCTAGCCGATGTTTTGAATTCCGAGTGGCGGGTTCGTTTACCTTTCAATTTGAAAGTCGTTTATAAATATATTACCTTTACAAGACGTATCTGTCCTTTTTCTATTTAGGATACAAATCTTAGTAAAATTACTTTGTCTTTCTGCATCCGCGGCGTAATGGTGACTAACGAGAAACCAGTTTCTGGTTGGAATCCCGTGAGAAAGCCACCCAGTGATTCTATCGAAGTGTTAGTATTGGAGATAAATAGTAGATTTTATTTAATACTGTATTTCATAACATAGTTTGCAAATATTCAAACATTAAAGTATAAATCTTTACAACGTATCTACCTTAATTAATAAGCGTTAGAGATCTGTCTATATCAAATGTCGTGTGATACAGACAAAGGTGTTTGTCCGCCGCCGAAGTTCGATGGTACGAGTCCATAATAAGCCCAAAGAAAACAGATCCCACGGAATTACAAGATGCCGAGTTCGAAGGAACAATCGAATGAAATTTATGATGCTTCTCCGAAGTCTATTTCGAATGTATGTACTTTTGACTTGTATTATGTAAACAAAGCATAATCTCATTTGAAATTGATTTTAATTAGAAATGTAATAACTGATAATCGACTGTGTAGTTTTAAGTTGAAGTTAGCAGTCATTTTCACGGTACTTATATTTATTTTGAAGCAACGGTTAATTTGTCCGAGTGCTTAATTTTAAATAGAGGTTCGAAAAACAAACAATTTGTATTACGCGCAAGTTGTAGATGTTTGTTTGTCATTGAATTTAGAATTGGCAGTTTGAGGAGGAAACGATTCCGTGTATTCGCACATAGAAACGTATATGATTTAAAGTAATATTATTAATGCTATCGAGTATTCCGTTAAAAAATAGAATATGCGATTTTTAAGATACGATTTAAGCTTTCAGTATAAATAATTCTCGAGCGGCTACGACTAATAGGCAACATTTGTACATTGAAAACTTTGTACGCGAAGCAATAATATATCGCAAGCTTGCGTTAACGTGAAGTTTTCTTTCGTAAAAAATTGTAGTTATAAAAATGCAACAAGAAGCAGTCTTCCGGTTGAAATATGTTTTTGAGTTAACATTTTCCAATCGCGACGCAATTTCCATAACTGCAAACAAAAATTTCTTAACGGTTTAGTTGTTCGATAAACTCATAAGAATTCCAGAGATTCTCGAGCCGTTGTGATTCGTTTGACCGATTAAAAAATTGTTCTCTTCATAAATAAAGACTTGAAGATCTTAGAGATTTCTGATATCAAGAAATGCTAATAAAAACTAATTGAATTTCAGACATAATCGCGATTAGACTAGGACATTAACAATGTCTAGGAAGATACAGGAATTTGGCAGATGAAGGTTCGAGAGCTACACAGAGGAGGAAAGTTTGACTTCTTCTATCGTCGAAATTAAATTATCGAGTCCTAATAGAAAGCCTTCCTCGTGGTTTCCCTCGTCCCAGGGTCTTCTGTGTGTGAGTTTTTGCCCATTCGCTAACTCTCGTGTCTTTGCGAAATCGATTAACCAGACACCAACCTTCTCTTTATCATAAATCATGAAGATGCTGCTGCCTATTATCTGTAATATAAAAGAAAATCCACTTTATTTATATCATTTTCCTTAACGGAATCTCATACAGTCATATTTTTCCAAACGCTAATAATAATCCTTGATTGTATTTTTGAAAACCAGCGAGTTTTTAGCGTGTACTAAATAAAGATACAAAAACGATCCTGCAAGAACTATATATTTTGCAAAAAGTGAGATACTTAAAAGAATGTATATGTACCTCATGTGTCTTAAAATATTCGGAGGATTCTATTTTCGATCGAAGGTTTTTAAGGCGAATGAGGAGTTTCTCGCGTGTGGCCTCGCGTGTCCCCAGAAAGAGCTTCATGGTATCGAGGACCTCCTGATGCGATTTGACCTTCTTGAGATCGGTGATCGGTGGTGCTCCAGGTAATTTCATAGCCTCGATTCGAAATCCGTGGCTACAGGTCGAGCTCTGTTGCTCACGGAACTGCATGTACCGTAATTTCGTCACGGCACGTTGTTCGTGCTCCTGTTTCGTCGGTGCATTCGGATCCACGGCGATCATTTTCTGATAGAGATCCGATCTTGCGGTGGTTTTTGATACCTCAGACTCGAGGAACGTTCTCGTACCCATCTTGATATCCATCACGTGAGGGTCGTTAAAACCGAATAATAAATCCTGCAGTTCAATGAACGTATCGCCTTTATACTCGACCTCCCGATAATATCTGAAAGTAAACAAACCACGCGATTAATCAAAGTTTTATAGTTCGATTATTATAAATCAATCTGATGATTTCATTATTATGAATTATTTTCTGATCGAATTTATTGCTCACGAGAATAGCAATCTTTTAATCATACAGCCTTTGGTACATTCCGCGAAATATTTTATGAATTAATGAAAAAGCATACTATTTTTTAATTTGTTATATATACCGTGGTATGCAATCCCGTAACGATTCATCCTTGCTCAGTGCTTCGTAAACAGCTCTTTCTGTATTTTCCGTTCCGCCTGTCCTTCTTTTCCAAACGGTGCCAGGTCCTGCAGGTGCGAAACCATCTGGATGTCCCGACAATTGAAACCAGGACTTCAGTCTATTCTTCAGTAGGACATCGCTAGCTGGTGCCGTTAAATCCAATGCGTTCTACGTACGGAAATAAATCTCACCATTAATCTCACATTACAACTTCAAGCAATTGAACAATGTCATTCGAGCAAGCAGTAATTTCTTCAAATTCTCATATTCATTTTAATACTCTATTCATACTTCTTATCAACCTCCATATCCCCGTATTTCTCTTGAAGGCAACTCTATACATTACTAGGACTTTTTATGCAACAATACGTTTCAGAGAACAAAAGACCGAATCGTACAAGTTGCCTAATATAATTCACGATTACATAACGCAATGGAAAATGTACGTTTCGAGGTCCTTGAAAATCAGTATTACATCATCGCGAACGGTAATAGGATCAACTAAGTGTCCGTATCCTGTACTTAAGTATGAACCCCATACTTGTGCCAGTTCCTCTATGAATGAATACTAAGTATCACGAATATCTGATTAAAAAATGAACATTTTATAGAACGCTATTAAAAATCAAGTATTAAAAGTGATTAATGAGTCAAGTGAAAACAGATATTATTCATCAGCCAGGATAAGTAATACATTTATGTAGATGTAAGCAAAGGAAGAGCGCATAGAAGATACACACCAATGCGAGGAATTTTAAGGAGAGATCCTCCTCCGGCATTGTCGCGTCGGAAAGGACCATTGGGAATTGTTCCATCTTCTGTATAGTTGCAGGATCATTGGGAAGCCTGGCAAGGGCACGGGCCGTGCTGGATCCAGCGCTGTTGGATCGATTTGAACCCGTAGACGTGCTCCTTCGCCATTGACGAAAGGCACTGTATGTACCGCTGTGGGATGCATCCTTTTGCCTTCTATGCTCCTTGTGATTCGAATCATGGTTCAAACGAGTCTGTTCCTTGTTGGAAGTCTGTAACCAAAGAAATCTACTAAGAATTTAATCCAGCCGACATGATCATGACTTTGTTATCAGGAATATGGAGGATCTTCAAGGTCGCAGAGTTAAAGGACATGTTAAGTGTCAGGTTTCAAGTTGTGCATGCATGACAAGTAACAATTCAGAGAATATTAATCGATTAACATGTACTAATAAAAAAAGACGTTCAGAATCACCTTCTAAAGAATGATTCGCGTGACCTATCATTACAATCTATTACTTCTTTAATACTTTTTTCTAAGATCATGAATGAATAGTTATCCGTTTATGTAATACAATGATTATGGAAACGGACATTAATAAAGGCATATTCACGTACGCTAAGACCATGATTCAATGTAATCGTGTTTCGTTCGAGTTCTAAAAGGCAGAATGCGAGAAAAGTTTCGTAACCGTGACCTCAAACCTGTACTAATTAGAGTGCCTCCTTAAATTGGCAATCAGAGCCGAGTAAAGTACATGTCTTGGGAAGAAGGCATCAAGCATACGCGGCAAAGTGCACGCGGCGAATCGGAGTCCCGTGATACCTCGATTAATTGAGTTTAGTGAGACGCGAGAGGCTGTCAGTGCGAATTAATGCGTCGTGGTTTCAAGCTAATTCGATTATGATGCGCCACGTGTCTTCGTTCGATGCACTGACGACGGAGTAATGATTGGACGGATTGAGTAATTCATAAGCTAGGAGATAATTCCTAGCGCACACGAGCCACTAACTAAAACGATACTTGATCATTGATTGTTTCTCGACTTCGATTGATTTCCTTTCATAATATTCCCTCGCTGGAATATCTTTCGTGTCAGAGAAGTGCGCATGAAAGCACGCAACATTTTGCGTGAAAGTATCTGCATATCTCCTCCGAAAGATTGGATCGTGCTCGTTTACAAGTGTAATGCATACGTGACTTCTTTCGTCTACAATGTTTTCGCGAGTTTATCGAGAGCAGGGTGATGCACGGTGGAATTCCTACCAGTGAGTGTACAATATATATATATTGACAATTTTCCATGACTGTTGAATAAAAAGCGAATCAATACTGAATTAGTTGTCCTAGGTTCATCCTTTTCTTTTTTACCAGCTCATTGATACCGTTTTCCAAAAATATAAGATTCATTTACTGGCCATATTTACGTCAGAACTTACGACTGGTTTATTTCAAGGAATAGTCATGAAATAAACAATTTATGTTATGGAATTCAATGTACATGTTTTATCATGTGATTTCTTGTATTTACTCTCACTGGAAGACGTATTTAAGCATCGGATAAAGTGAGATCCAATAATTCGCAGACCTTTCAGAAATTCATCAACCAACCCTGCAGATGAGTTCTTACATCACTGGATATTACGAAACCAAATGGTTACGGAAACTCGCTTGAATTCCACCCGGCAGTTGCAGCAATTCTGCATTCCGAGAGAAGGAAGGTGGGCGCGATTGATTGCTAATGATCAATTTGCTGTGTCGGATTACCAAAGTGACCTCACTTCTGCCACCACAAAATCATTTCATACAATAAAGTTCCAAATAATCTTGAAAAATAACAAAATATCCTAGCAACAACAAAACGATCGAATGACTATCAGGTTTGTTACCCCATTATTCGAACAAATTCCCACTAAAAAAGCACACCTATGATATGATACTTAACAATGAAATTGTCCACGCTACGTTGCACAGTGGTATAACATTCTCAAAAATAAAAGCTTATAAGAAATGGCCAGTAAACTTGACTATTAAAAAATAATTGGAATTGAACTTAATCAGATTTATCTTAGATCTGCGTACGCAAGTTAGTACCGCAGCATCGGTAATCATCGAAAGCAAGTTTTAGTCCTTCAAAGTTGAACCTTCTCTCGTGGAATTTTCGATGGGTATCCGTGAATAGTGTATCGCACTTCCGACGTGTCGACGAAGGTTAATATTATTCTTATTATTATCGGCACGTTATTATCGAGAGGAGCGTGTCCCGATGACGATCGTAAGGTAGTAAGGCGTGGAATTCGATTTCGCGATACGCCATTCATTTTAATCTATCCAGCAAGGTTTCGAACGTGAGAATATGGCGAAATGAAGTTTGCAATCCGACGATCTATGATCATGGACTCCGATGCTCGTGATTACTCGTGACACAGGTGAAAGAGGTCATTATACTATCGTGACTCACTGCGATAGATTATGGCAAACTTTATGGCAATATAATGGAAATTCGAATAAACAATCACTCTTGACAATTCACTCTGTATTCCGTTCGTACAGTGGATGACTTTGGAATAATAATTTTTGTTTTTGCGCTACACATAGTTTGTTGACTTTGTGCTTCGGATATTACACTATTGCTCTCAATTTTGTATTCTGCATAATGAGACTTCTTTAATGCATTTTAATGATATCTCATCTCTCTTGATGTTAATAAGTGCAATTTGTGGAAACGTTTGATCAGAGGACAAGATTTCACCCCTTCCCTGTATTTGTACTCTTACTGTTGTGAGTCAGCGTGGCTGATTACGGCAAACGTAACAGCAGTTTCAGGCAATAAAACCGTCGTTATATCATTCCATTCTGCAGCATTTCTCAATTGTCCAGGACTTTTTATGCGTGCCACCAGCAGAATACAAAGATTCGCTAATGATGTGAAGTCTCAGTAAACCCAGACATTCCACAGTCGTGTTGACTTCCAGCAAAACACTACACTATAAAGTTAAGATTCTTGCAATCGCTTTTTAATATCTCAATAAACATCACTTAACTCCTCAATCACTACAATTTTCTCGTTCAACTTTATTTGAATTATATAAACAATTTTTTAACATTAACGTTTTTGCACCAAGTTTGAATTCGTAGCAACTCAGATCATTGTTTTCATCGAGACGAACGAACTATATAAAACCACGTATCTTTTATTCGCATA
The DNA here is from genome assembly GCA_910591585.2 of Nysson spinosus. Lineage (NCBI taxonomy): Eukaryota > Metazoa > Arthropoda > Insecta > Hymenoptera > Crabronidae > Nysson > Nysson spinosus. Next base: position 4,651,290 of record OU342843.1, on the reverse strand, counting down.
ACGAATGCACATCATTTTTATATAAGCGAATGAATTTGGCTTCTGTAACGTTAATAAAAAGACTGAAAGAAAACAGGACTTTTATAAAAACCTTGGTGCATGCGTTACCGTGCATTTATGTTTACATCGAGCTTGCGTCAAGTTATAATCTTCATTATGACGGTAAAATAATATATATCCGTTAATATTATCACCTTTCTCCGAAAGATGCGTTATACTCGCGCGAAGTTTTTCGAGCTTCGTCTTTTCGAATGTATGTATATGAACATTTATTACGCACGTAACTCCATCGTGTCTGTACAAACCGACGATAGTAATTACAGGCAAGCATAATAAATGTCGCCAGCGGGGGAGAAAAACAATCCTTATCTACGTGCGCATTTCGACAGCCAATAAAATAGCCCGGTTGCCATATTCGCAAACAGCCACAATAGATTGTGGTTTCCAATAGAAGGTTTCCAATAGATTTACAATCGTTCGCTTTCAATAGTTCCGAATAATTTAAAGTACTGTAAAAATAGCACTAAGAAACTTTAAAACGGGGAGAGATGAGTTCTATGTATAATTAATAGGAGGAACAACTTACATTACGTGAGCCTTCTTTCTAGAACCCAACAGTAACCGTAGCACGCGCGATAAAGTATACGAAGAACGTCGAAAGTGTTCTGCACGCTGCAAACGAAAAGCGTGCCGGCATAACCAATAGAAAGCCTTCATTGGTGAACAATATTATACGATTCTGGATAAACTACATGATACAGTTCTATATAAATTCTAATATATAATATATAAACTAACGTATTATTACTTATTCAATAGCATATGTATATCTACAAGATTGCGGAGGAGTAAGAAATAAGCTGCGTTGCAAGAAATAAACGTGAATTTAAGCCCCGCGGCAACCAACGTAATCATAGAGATGAAGCGGTTATCGAAAGAGAAATCTTATAAAGTCCATGATGGCGGCAATGAAACGTGAACAACGATTTCTCAGGAACTGTCTTTGGTTACGATACAGTAATCTTTTCACTGTGAAATTGTGTTTGACTATAATAATATACATGTATTTATATGGCAAACAGTGCTAGTTACATAAATAGGGAATAATAATAATCGAAGTCTACATATTACTGTTACGATCGTTGCAACTAAGGAATGTATATGAATATAATATACTACAATTTGCAAAAAAGGAAACGATTTCACTCTGTGATTAGTTTATGCACAAATCTAAATTGTTTTTAATACACGATAATTCTATTATTAATTTCAGACTGTTTTGATAACATTTTTATACAAGTACTTATAACCGATCTACCTTCTTTTACTTCTACCACTCACCTCCTTTCCTACTGTTACTTTTACGGTATTAATTATACGAATACTAACTGATGACGTGAATTGTTACGAAACTGTGTTGTACACTTCCTTTTGAATTTCAGAGCACGCAAACATTTTCACTTCCCGGGTGATAATATTTGAATTCGATAAACAAAAGAACTTTTGCGGGACATGCTAAAAGTGATAAATGCGTGAAAGGGGAAACATTGAGGCTTTGTTCATTTTGTAAATACCATCGTATTTTCCTGGGCATTGACATCAGTGCTTTTATTTAAATTACATCGTATTGTTGTTGCAGATAAGCTTCAATCGTGCACCATTCCAGTTTTAATTTTTAACAGACAGACCCACAGTACACGATAATATATTACACGAGAATCTTGTCGCACGATTGTTCTTACTTTTATGTACTTAATTGTGCAAGCGTCTTAAAATTGATTTAATAAACGTAACACAAATCATTTTACGTAATAATGTTACTTATGTTGTTTCGAATATTTCCACACTCGACGATGACTTCAAATGTTTTTCAACAAAAGTGATAATCGATTGCTATATATAAAAGAATCTTCAAATTCACCGACTCTTTACGTAGTTCGATTTTGATGTCCCTAATTCGAAGAGGATAACAATGCGAGATCCTCGGTACACAAATTTGTATGCGAATAAAGAAATTCATTTGCCCACTTTTACGATGTCCCCGATAAAGTAATCGCCCACGGACGAACCGAAACGTCCACGAAATTTTCTTTGAGACTAAATCGTGTAGACCGGCGACAATGACCTCGCCATATGTGCGTCAATGCGCGCGAAATCACTTGATAAAAACGCGACCATGGTTCGAGCTTAACGGCAAAAACCAACGCGAGTTATTATGCTCACTAAAAGACTTTGTTCCTATTAAACTGAATTCGCAGCCGTTTTACATCCTCTTCAATTATGATGCATTTCAAATAATTACAAACATACTATGTTTCATTATTAGGTTCATTATTTAGAAGGCAAGCTAAACATTTACGCATATAATAACTTAGTGAACTCCGAATACTTATCAGTAATATATTTAAAATGTACTTTAGAACAAATAGTTTTATTCATGAAATAATAGTTTATTTTATAAGTGAAACTATTTAATTATTATAAATTGATTTGTTATAACTATTGATAAGAATTCAATGAAAGAGGGATGAGATTTACTATGCGCTCCGCGTAGTGACGAAAAAAACTTCCTTCTGTTTTCGTTATGACCGCGAATCGTATATCCTTCGTGATTGGCTAAGATACGTGATCCTTGTTTCACATTGGCGAATCACTATGTGAATCATATAAATCAACCGGCGCAAGGTTTTACTGCGAATTTGTATGCCAAACGGGACAATCGAAATTCGTGTATGCTAGCGATTTGTGTTAATATGAAATACCAGTTCGTACTCGGTAAGGCTTGTTTCGTATCGAGAATTATTGATGTCTTAATTATCCGTTGTGCATTGTATGTCTCATAAATAATGATTATTGGAAAACAAGAAGTATTTCTACGAAAAGAAACTATGAGATCATTGTCATCCCCTGCTGCAAATTACCATTCCAAAATTCATGGAAAATTCTCAATATAACACTTACATGTTGTACTAAATATAATATATAACTAATTTATTCTAACGAATGTAATAATTGATAAATCGCAGACAAAATGTTGTTATGTTTGCAATATTAATGAAATATACGTGTCGATAATGTTAATATAATATTTTGTACGTGATAGATAAGATGATAATTAATTCTAAATATTCATCAAATAAATATGACTATAAGTATAATATTGTAAATACCACAATTAATCGAATGACTTACATGGATTAAAGTCAAGGATTTGCCCAACGAAAGTTGCACCGTTAAATGAAATTTCTCGTTCATTTAATGGCACGGAGATACAGTTAGATTAAAAGAACGACACGAGATCGTATGCACGTTGCAGAACACGCAAGCGTAAATGCCCGACGCAGGTGAATGTGTGGAAGGAAATGACACGTGAGAACCTCTCTTACAGGGTTAATTACGTCAGAAGCAGACGTGGTTAGAAAAAAAACGGTAAAATGTTACACCGCGTGTAGGCCGAATTTCTAATCAGCGATAATGCCTATTATAACTGATGTAACGCGATTTTACCACGGGTTTCGTGTGAGCCGTGTAACCCGCTTCCAACATCGTCTGCAGCGGCAAATACATAAAGCATTATGAATTGCAAACTAGATCTAATCGAGTAATATAAGCGGAACAATATATATTCAACAAGCCGATGAATATTCAACATTTTTGTACAATGTCCTTATCTTATCACGGAACAAAAAATCAGAATCCAAAGAATTTCTGTATCCTTGTTGCATTGCTTGAACAAAAGTATGATACTTTACGTAAAACGTAATATAAATATTTTAACAGAAATGTAAAGTAAATATTATTTTATTCAATGAAATATCAGGAGTATACTAAGAGAAATACGAAAAATAATTTATATTTGAAGTAGCTTTTCATCAAAGTTGAAAAACATTATACGAAATATTAGACTTAAATCCATTTAAGTGAATATATTCCATAAACCACACGGTAGATAACTTTCTTATTTTGTATGCTACTTTTATTTATTATATCAGAAAGTAGTGATCACGTGCTTAATTGATCGCGATACTAGCAGCAAGTTAATAATCAATTACGTTAAAAATACTCTGATCTCGCGAGTGTTAACAACCAATCATATCCAAGGAATAACGATGAAAATGAAACGCTCACTGCAATCGTATGTTGCATACCTCTGCGTGTATTGGTTGTTGTCGGATTAAGCAAATGAGGGCTTTAAAGTGTCGTTCGATGATCCCCTGTATACGTGACCCCACAGGAAAAAAACAATTTATATATCAAGCCCACTTTTAATTCATGATATCAACGTAGATAGAAACTGATTTCGTCACGTGACTCAACGTCCACAAGGTAATATAAATATTTGTAACAATACATATCATTAAGAACTGCACCGCAAAAATAGCTAATCACGTTGTAAAATGCGAAGAATTTTTGTTGATTAAATATCCTGCTTACAGTTGTTCCATGTTATACTTTTTGATTACGTATGGGTGTGTAAATGGGCGTAAATAAAACTTTTATTGTAATTTACGAGTAATAAAATGTATACGTATCATTTGTTACGAAATATCTTGTATATATTATTGGTCATTTAAATTAATAAGACAATGAAATATGTTCACTGTTATTCCTGTAAAAGATACGAGATTATTTTAAGATCTTGAAGGAGGAAATGGAAGAAGACCATAAAACTAAGATTTTTACGTGACCCTTATACAAGAACGGGTCAACTGAAATGACCATTTTTATTTATTATTTTATCTGTTTTGATATTCATATCGTATTACTGAAAGTCGCATCAGTGTTTCAATGATTAATGTTATTACGTTACATAATCGTGGCAAAAGTTGGTTATCAATGAACTCGCTATCCTCTCCACGATCCGAGTTTGTGTACACGCGATTCATTTTCTCTTGAATTTCTCGGTGAAAACTGTTATAAGTAGATAATCACGATAACAGAGCTTGTTGAATATTTCCTCAAAATATGCGGCGAAACATATTTTATGGAACAACATACGGTGATATTAATAAAAGTATCATTTAAATGTTGCTGTTTAATTTACATAATAAGAGAAATACTACGTAAAACATACTGCTGCGGTGTATCTGATGCAGTACACAATGATATTAAAAAATAATCGATTATTCTGAATTAATAATGAGCACCACGATTATTATCGCGAAGGTAGGATGAATATTATGCCAAGATAACAAAGAATTTACATGACATAAATTCAGAACAAACTCTTTTTCACTGTTCTCAGCTGATGAGATTGTGGTTGAGGTGCGGTTCATCGAATCATGCGACTTCGTAATTATTTCTTGGCGTTGGTGGAGTGAACTTCAAACTAATGTTTATAAACTGGCAGAAATAGAACGAATGAACAATCAGCAAGGTTGAGATCCAGGAATATTTTGATTATTATTAAACGCAGGTCAATTGTAATCGCGATCGTAAATAATTCAAGCTCATTTATTTATTCTATCGAATCTGCCTACCAAACTTCGAGATGATGCATTGTTATTGCAAACCTAGTATCTCATTTTCTTTTATACCCTTTTTCATAAATTAATAGTCGTTCCATGAAGATTCTTATTCTTCGATAAATAAAACTGAAGTCTACAATGATATCATTTACTATTAATGTAAAACTCTATAAAATATGTACTAGCCTTTACAATGTGCAGATAATTAATTGCTATCACGTTTTAACCTCCTGTAAACATGAATTATATAAAATATTCTACGTTTCATGATACTAACAAATACATTGGATTTCTTAGGAACACCGTTCACCACAATGAGATACTTGTCTATTTTTGGTAAAATTATTTTCCTTGGCTCCGACTGCTACCAATTTCCTACCGGAAGTCCCGTAAACACTCGCGGATTCTTTTTCTTTGAGAACATAAAGTATCCGGTAGAATCATTAATCTTTCTAGTGGAGGACGAAAGACATCACTACCGTCTTCGTATTTATAAACACTGAAATCAACAAACGGTAAACCGAAGGTTGTTCTAATAATAGACATCAATCTATGTATGCTTCTTCGTGTATCTAATTAATATGAATGATCAACGTGTGAAAAAGCTACGAAGACAATTGCGAGTACATTTACGGTGGAATCGAACTGCAATATTTTCCATATCCAATATGCAGATCAATTCGACCAGGCACTTAACCAAGGAATATTTTCGTCTTGTTTTGTTAAAGAATACATTTTTTTATATTATTCCTACTCTATCTTCCTGTCAGAGAAGCAGTACCTATATGGGTAGGACACGAGACCAGTTTTTTTAATTGACCGCCGGTGGTCCAGAGATCATTGGTCCCTCATGACGATTTACTCTCGTTGGATTACATTCGAATAAATTCTTCAATGAATGAAACTCAGTCATTCCAACTCTGACATTTCATCTTAATCTCCATGCAATTGAAATTAACTAGTTCATTTCTTGCAAGTATACATTTATTATCTACAATATACTAATATCTGAAGAAATCAACTTTAGAATATTAGTATTGATAGTTCTTGTAATTACGAGCATATATTAATCGTTATAAATACACGCACTCTATACAGTATTATTTCTGGAAACCTGTATTTTGAACAGGGTTGAGAATGCATAGAGATATGTGTACTAACGCGAATGAATAGTGGAATTTAATTGGTGGTGATATTCAAGCAAACTAAGTGTCCGTACCGTTGAGCAGGTACCGCTTAGCAATGACAAGTGTATTTGTAGATAAAACTGTGTCACAGTACGCGGACAGCTATTTCTCAGTCCCGTATCAAGCTACACCGAGACGTATCCAGATTCAGTGTTAAAAAGCGGTCAGATATTAAACCAAGGTGGATTAGTTAAGTCGAGGTGAGCGAAGTAAGAAGGATCGCGTTTAAAAGAAAACGAACGCACATGCCTCGAAGATGTGTCGTCCTCGTAAATGATTTTATTTAATCTACCCCTCGAGATATTTCTACAGGTGAAACGTGTTTGCCTTCCGTTAATTCGGGCTTATATCCGAAGCGGAAGCAATTCGATATCACCGGCGGTCCCAAGATTCGTTATACAAAGTCCACCCACGTGGTGGACTCTATTTTTGGATACAATTATTCCAGGCATTTCGATTACTATGAACTATATTGGCATTCCGCCGGCGTGCACAATTATCGATGCACTAAAAGAGTATAATGATAAACGGACTGTTCAATATTTGCACCATTACAGCGATTTACCATCAACGTACAAGGAAAAGCGGACGCGCGCACGATAATTTTAGAATCCCTATTATAACGAATATGGTGATGTTAATGGTACGTAACTCCGCGTAGAAATTTACGGTGGTAACGATGTTTTATATTTATCAGATACATTTGCGAAAAATACACACGGTAGATAAACGAGCATCCGGAGTAACACGCATAAAATTCCTGAGAATGTGGTAATTCGTGGGTTTGCACAGTTATTGGAATTACCACATTCTCCTTGATTGACGTCGGTGGTTACGTAGTAAGAGTTTATACTTGTTAGATTCCTTTAAGTTATTCGTAAGTATACTTGTCTAGTCGCTGGGTGGTATGCCAAGCAAAAAGTTTTACGTATACATGTGCATTTTAATGGATGTAAACAATGATGCACGGAATAGTAGACGACAATTTGTAGGCAATTAAAATCTTCTTCGGCGAGAATACACGATCAAGGAACGACTTAATTGCAATTTCGGAGTTTACGATGGCCATTGTACACTTTATGATCGTGCAAAGTGTTCTGATGGTTTACGAGAGTGCTATGAACAACGACAGCTTCATACACTACAACTTATAATTATTCCTGAAATAATTCTGATGATCAGATCATCGTATAACTGTGATTTTACAATGATTTAATTCCCTCCAAATATTAGTATAACAAAAAAAATCTGTTTCTAACATCATGTGTATCAAAGGATTTAATATCTTTCCTTTAAATCATCTAATACGATATCAATATACGAATGTTTGGAGGATAAGACAACGATTAAGTAGAATGCGTGGCTGCGAATATCGCGTGAAAATAAATCGGAAATAAGAGAAAGAGAATAAATCTCCTTCGTAGAAAATAAATGTATGTCAACGAAAAGAAAAAGTAGTTACGTCCCTGGGTGGTTCGACCTCCTGTTACACCAGACTACACGGAGCGTATCTTTCACGTCATAGGAATTACTTTATATGTAGATATACAGTAATATACACTCGTATTAAGTAGCATAGGCCTGCAGACTGAAAGTAAACCCAGTCCTATAAATTTTGCATTAATTTAAGGTATAACGCGGAAGCGGTTACTCGTCCCAATAAAAAAAAGTGGCCACTGAATTAATATTTAACAAGATCGTTCATGGAATTCTCGCACTAATTGATGTATTATTTATATGTCACGGCGAATATTTTCTGCCACAAAGATCTCACTCCCTTTTTTTACTTAAGTAAAGAATACCCCTTAAAGTATAATACAAGTAACGACGGAGATCACGAAGTCAATGGAACATTGGAAATTCTAAAATTAAAGATGAAGTCAGTGATGAAACGGTCGATTGATAATTCAGAAAGAATGGAATATGAAATGTCATTAAAGGGTACCGGTATCATTGAAGATTTCTGATGTAAAATGTGAGAAAAGTAATATCGAGAAGCATCCTACGAGTACAGAAATAGCAGTGTCTGCAACGAATGAAAAGTAAAGAAGACGTTCAAGGTGGCAATATAAAAGAAGTTCTTGTATCGACGCATATTCTAGTCTAATTATCTTACGAGCATTATAATACACTCGCTGTCTCTTGCACAGTTATTACGTTTAAAGAACAGTTGGTGTGTCATTTGTATTTTATCCTCGCATGACTTTGAATATTATTTAACATTCTTTAAGACGTAAAAAGCTGCTTTATTCTAAATAAATAAAACAATGTATTCACATTTTTTAATACGTCTAGAAAGAACACAAATAATTGAATAACATTGTACTGAATTGATTGAATCAAACCGATTTATATTCTACTCCTGTTCTGTTCGAAGTTTAAGCAATGTTCATATTTTCGATTTAATGTATATTATAATATAATAACTGTACGTAGGAAGTAGTCACACTATAGTACAACTATCGATAGGAGATTAAAATCGTAACACGTTAAGTTACTCCAGATACAAGGGATCCTTGAAATTGCTACGGTACACCACCTTGAATTAATTCATTATCTGTCATACACGAAGGCTGGCTCGATTCAAAATTCGAAAGTATTTGCCAACCGCGACAGTCTTTCAGTTGAATTCAACTATATCAACTATGTATTGATCAAATTATGTTTGTAAAGTACCGTATTCGACGAACAATCTGTTCCGGAAGAATGCGTGTAAGCGTGAGTAAGTAGAAGACGACGAAATGGTGTAAAAACCCAACTGGAACTTGTGTAAATCAAGACAGCGATGATAATCAATTTTATTTTGTCTTTTACCGAAAACGGAAAACTTACATACTGAAGTAAAACGACGAGTGCGGAAGCAGTGTAACATTACCGTTAAACAGTGCGCGGTAAATCAGAAATAGGATTTTGTTAGGATAGAAAAGGGATGGAATTTTGCGGTATTCACTGATCAAGATCACGGGACAGGTCGATGACCCTTTCGAAACCGGGTTGTTTCAAGATTTATGTGAAACCGATAATTCGTGGTTAATCGCTTGATTAGCTAATATTGCTCCGCATGTATTAAAATGCATCAATGACTGTCACCGACATATTAATATTCATTTGGGATAACAGTAAATACTGATATGTACGATCAGCAAAGAATTAAATCTATTTTATTCACGGAGTTCTCAATGTAATTTTATTACAGTATTCGTATCCGATTGCTTGAACGTTTCCTTTATTATTACGCGGATATTAATAACCGATTTAACCTTTTAAAGATGGAATTTTAAATGTTTTTTTAGGTTGCGAAATATGCAGAATGAGACGAAATTAGCTGGATTATGTTTGGTTCACGTCACGTTATTCTGGTAAGATTCTTTTTTGCGATAGGAATGGATGGAAGTATGGAATTAGATGTTTAAAGAGACTAAATAGAACATTCACAACATATGCGAATTACAGAATTCCTGAATAACTGTAAACGCAAAAAGGTTTCATTCATAATGCAGAGTATACGTGAATAAGGCAAACGATATTAAGTTACGTATTCGATGCAATTGTACTGCATTGCTGCCAAATCAATATCGAGTAAGAATCATCAAATTAAACGTTAGGGAGGAATTATTACTCTTGTTTGTATCATTCATAAGATATTAACAATTCTATACATCACAGTTATGTGACAAACGTAAACTTGTTTAGGATACATATACCCTCTTTTAACTTAATCAAACATCCAAATAGAAGACACTGCTTTGAGAAACGTGGCGTTGCAAATGTTTTACCGGCGAAGCCTTAAGTAAACTATATTTTGTTGTAGCAGCGAACTTATCAGTGATAAAGTGGGAGAGGAAAGAGGTAAATATGGCAATCAGTTTCGATCGTGTACCTTGTTGAAGTGAGCCTGCAGAAGCCGTTCATACTGGTCAGCAGCACGGAGACAGAGCCTCGTAGTGAACGCTTCCATCCGTGCTGGCAGGGGCGCGTGGCACACACTACTTGACATTATTCTTCTCTTCACGCTAGCACTCCTCCGGAACACGAACGTACAGTGTGTACAAATCAAATCGTCTACCGGCCGACAGGCATGCACGCACGCATGTACGCACTTAAATCCCAACGACGAGAAGTTCTAACCTCAATTGAATGAACTCAAGTATTCACCGTCCTACTATATTTACACCGTGGAAGCTTCAACTACCCTACGTAAAGATACTTTCTTTATAGCGAGCTCCTAGGTACTCTTCAGGACAACGACGTGGATCTGCATTCACTTTCTTTCACTTTTTATCGTAGACTCTAGCGTACCGTTTCGATGTGTTGTTTCTACTATGGTGGCTAGAACTACTCTAGTCGTGATGTGTATCGAGGGTGAAGTTCGAAATTCCTGTCACGATATCGATGTTTTTTGTACATCGGATATATTCTTGATAGTAGTGGTTGATAAGTAGAAACTGCACTAGGGTAATGACAAATATACTGCTCGTATTTGTTCTCCCATATATGATACGAGAGATCGTTTCGAGAATGCCGGCAAATATCACACGCAAGAATGTGCACTGTAGTCCTTTTATTTCGAACCTTTATAGTATATATATATTTCACTGCTTTCTCAGAGCAAACACAGGAATGTTACTTTCCTTCACGTTAAAGAATTGATATACAGAGTATATATTCCACAAAAGGATAGTTCTAACATTTCTGTTTAACAATAAGATTTCAAACGATAATCACGCACACCTAGTCGTTCTTGATTAGCACTGCGGAGGTTGAACACCCTGGAGAGGGAGCTGTAATCCTTCGTACGATTGGTGGGGTTAATTTCTTTTTGACGAATTAACGTCGACGTTTTTTCTCGTTTTCATGAGAATATTTTGAAATGAATGCAGCGAGTATCGCTACCTCTCCGTTCACTTAGTGCATACTGAACGGTGAAGAGAACGTCGATGTGTTTTATCGCCTTGTCGCTCCCCACCAGCCATATCGTCGTCCGATTCTCGTCTGTATAAAATAAGTATACAGCTGTGTGAGTAATTCGCATACATTCTGAAGCGGGAGCCACAAGCAGGGCAATTATTCGGGTCGCAGCCCCTTTTCACCGTTACACTCATCGCTGGCACTGTTCTCCATGTATCTCAGGTATATTCATTTCTGCAATTTGATTTCAATTTGTTTTACTTTGTAAACTCTTATTGCATGCGTTATTACTTAAACGATCTCACGTACGGGTTATTTGAACATTTGAAACAGAATCGCGATTCTTTAGCTCGGGCAACATAGCCTCACATATTGCAAAGTCCTCCGGTTTTAATTGTGAACTAAATATTATCATATCGTAGTAAATATAATCGTGGCAGATATAATATTACAATTTAGTAATTTTTTGAGGTAATACGATGTTTTAAGAAAGTTTTGATGACTGTAGAAGTGCATTTGAGCTTATGTGATCGATTTTCGATCTCAACATTAATAGTCGTGTCAAACTGTGCAGAGATAAATTGTAAGAGACGTTACGGGAAGAGGAAAACGTGGAATACGAGGTTATAAAGTACACAAACCATTTGCATATTAATCTTATAATACTATGTAATGCTAATTTTATAATAGAAATGCAAAGTAGTGCATTGCAGTAATGCACTTACGTATGATATAATATTCATCCTAACAAGACAACTCTTTCTTACGACCTTAAGATCTTCGTTTTATCTCCCCGGGGATATGAATATACAGTAATATACACATGAGATACTGAATTAAACTTACGTCAATGTGGTTTAAATTAGACATGCGTTGATATTCTTATCAGCATAATTGTAAATTACACTGAAGTAATCGTTGGAAAAAAGTCCTTTTTTTCTGAACGTCAGAATCTTAAATTGTACCACACCCACTTATAATAGCACTTAAAAATAACAAGCTTAATCGTAACGTATCGCTAAAGTTCGCTATTCTTCGTATTGATCCATTTATCGAAAACAGAACTCACATTTCGCCGGATGTTACTAATTCTAGCAGCTAGTAGATATATGTATATAAAGCAAATATGGAAGAATTCGTATTTACGAACTTCTTCAAGTATTACGTTCACCGGTATCGGTATCTGATTCCAAAAATCGATTCCAGATAAATATCGCAACAAACATAATTTCTTGTATTTGCTGATAAATATCTTATCGAAATTCCTTAGTCGCGATTTTCTTTAGGAATACGATATCAAATTCTCGATCGAACACTTATATATTGCCACTTAAGACAATTGTTCTCGAATATATCTCGAGTGAAAATGTTTTTCATAATAAAATTTATATTCATCACGTACGGCTAGGATTACAATTCTCTTTCGAATTTCAAGAGAAGTTAACCCCGTGTGCAATGAATAGGATTACGCAATAATTCCTGCACAAATCTTTAATCGCTATTCAATTGCACAATACCTTAGCTATGCATCTTTTTCTTCGTATCAAATAGTGTATTCACGATTGATCAAAGAAGTTTCATGATTCATCGCTTACTAATTATTCCTGAAGTCTAATGCGTGTCCGGTATCAAATCAGGTTTAATGGTAGCTTATTAATGGTATCATGATTAGCTGTCAGTGTCAGTTAAACTTTTTACGATATTCCTACCACATTGTCGAAGGTTTAACATCCATTTGCACAATAAATCGTTCTCTAAGCGGTCGAAGATAACAGAAAAAAAGTTAGGGAACATTCAAGCGTATCATTGTAATCCAACACTGAAACGATTAGCCTTAATTAAGGGTCTGTCCCACATTTTCGAAAGATCATTCTTTGCATGAGAAACTAGGTTCATATCAGGTCGACCGTGATATTAATAAGGCTACAGAAAATATTAGAGAAATACTGGCAATTACTTGAACTAGAGTTATGGTATCTATATTATGCGAATTTCACATGAAACATTTACTTTCTGACGTAATTAATTTCAATTATTGCGCACACGTTGTTTCACCCGGTATCATCATAATCATAAGGAATCTATAATAATTTAAATATTTTATGTCAAATACTTAACTGAAGCACGTGAAATCGATATATCAAGCGCATGTTTACTTCGTTTTTATTTTATCACTCCGTTAATTCCAGCCACAAATCGGTCTTTACTTCTTTTCGACAATTTAATTTTCCGCTATTCGCGAGTATCGTGGCACACTCCGGGAGACATTCGCTGACGTACGAAGCTTTATCGCGGTGAAAGTCTGCGTACGCGACAGTTATATTTACGATACGCCATGAAATTTCGGAGCATAGAGTCAATGGTTACATTATGGGTGAAACCCGTGGCTGGTTTCTCGAAACGTAGCGAGACTTGACAATGCATAATATTCATTGAAATACAAAGCACTGACGTCACATCTACTACGTTGCAATTTCGTCGTTTAGCCTTTACAAATTTGAACTGTATCTTTTTTCCTCCACTGGTAACATCTTACGTAGGTTATCTCGGGCAAACAGAATCGGGATTTGATGGCAAATACAGATTGCAAGAAAAGGTTTCCCCTGTTTCATACAAGCGCCAGTATGTTCCTTGGCACGTAGGATATATTCATTACTGCGTATACGTATACTTTTATACTTCTATGCACATATTTCTGATAAACAGATAAAATAACGCGTCATACATTCTCTTCATGTAAACATGTTTATATCTAAAGAAAGTATTGGTATTCTTCGATACGTTCAATATAAGGACAGAATTGGATTCACAATTCTTTGTAACAATTAGACCGTTTAATACATCTGAAAACCTGATTTAAATCACGAAGAGCTTTATATTTTCAAATTAGAAATTAATCGAATTATGTTTCATTATTATGAGAAAATTATACCCGTTGCTTTTCAACTATTTATACAATAATGATCCGTTAGATAAAATTTCGCACGTAGAGAATTAACGTTAAAAAGAATACTTATCGGTTGGCACTTGTGCATCGAATAATTAGATTGCACAGGTGCTTTTAATTCGCGGAATCTATTACATGAATTGATAGACCTTTTGAACAGATGATCCTGTTATTACTAATGCCAATGGTATGCAGGTCATTTTCAGGAAATCGTAATTCACATAATATTCCCGGATGCAAACTTGTGGTAGAAAAGATGAATGGCGAAAGATAATGTCCTTGTGTACTTACGTTGAGATTTTATATCGCACATGTGTCTCGCGTCGTTAAGTCAATTACTTTTTAAGTAATACTTCCTCGTGGCAATTTTATATTAGACTGCTTAGTATTATATCTTAACTTTTGAATTTCCGTCTGCGTTATTTTTATGTTATCAATATTTGTAATTCGGTAATTTCAGACATAGCTTTTATAATTCGCCCGAAATTGGTGCGTTTATTGATTACAGTAGAATATGTATTATGATTATTGTAATAAGGATATGTTTTGGTGTGATTGACCCTTCATCAGTGAAAATTCAAGATCGATAAACGGTATACGTGCAAAATTTGATAGAACTCATAAAATATTTAAATCAAGTCTTTTCAATTAGTTTCAAATTAATATCAATGACGTAATTATTCCAAAATGTAGAGGCTATCCAAAAAGTTTGGTTCATCTTCGTTCTTCGTATAATTAAACGTCAGCCTCAAATCGCCGGTTCTTCGGAATTCACATAATTCTCTAATATTATACTGAATCCTTATTTTACTTTTGCGAGAGAAACGGGTTTTAAATAAATATTAAAGATTTTCTTCTTCTTATACCAATGGAATAATTATCCATTTATAAGTTTCGAATTATATATAAAACGGATCGCTTTACGTCTGAATGTATAAATTCCGTACACGGCCGTAGTGTTTACATGAAGCAGAGCCGAGAATGAGAGGAAAGCTTTGTTGTTAGACATTGAACAAGGACAGACAACAGTGTTATTAAAATAGGAGGATGACTTTGACGCTACGTGGTGTTCGGAATGAAGGATGCGACGAGTCATTCGTACCTGGTGATACGGTGTAACCTACGTACGCACAATTCGAGGAAACGAACGGAGACGTGTGGTTTCAAGCACCCTTTTAAAGTATTCCTGTTCTTCGTAAATTGCATCACACTCCTCGATCAATCCAATTAGTTGAGCTTTCCTATCTTCTTCTATAACAGGCGATCCAAGCCAATCGTGAGTAATTACATCTCATAACCTATAATACTACGCATTCTTTCGAGAGTATTTCACCGAGCGATCCTTTATTTTAACATAGATTTAAAGCGATTTTAAATTAATTCGGAATCTTTGTCGTATAGTATGTGTGAGAGACATAGTACATGAAAAATCAGTATGCGTTAATATTAGAAATGATACAGTTCTTATACTGTTATCACAATTGGTTCTAAATTGGGTTAGAATTAGACAGTACTTGTCTCGAAAGTGCATGCATGTATATTGCAGTAAATACTCTATTTGCCGTAGAATATTCGACGTACTTTTATAATGATTGTAGTTTATTAATAGTTGCGAATTTAGAGTGAAGTGCGTTTCAATTACAATATGAAAGAAATAACGATTTTAAACAGCCACTCGTGTTTACTCTGCTTCTTTATCTTCGTATTTGCGATTCATTCATTACTCCTGGCTTCTTCGACCTTTTCTTGAATGGTTGCCAAAATGCATGCGAAAAGTGATCTTTCTTCAAGTTCGATTTCCTGGAAATTCGTGGTGTGTAGGTGAATTTTTTAAACGATCACGACGTGACGTGAAACATCGAGTTTTATTATTGGTGCAGTAAAAACATACTCGGTACCATATGCGTATGGTTAATCGACCAGGAGGAAAGATAATTCGTTACAGTTCCGAGAACAACGAGACCAAATTGCAAGGTTGCACATTTTTTTTTGACGTCTGCACTAACTTTTGTGGAAAGATTTTTTAATTTTTTACCCGACACGCATTCTACCGTTTCATCGATATTAAATGTCTACGGAAAAGTACCTGCCCGAGATCACTAATTTCTTTCATTTCATACAGTTATTTATTTTATTCGTATATTTCATTCAACATTCTAAAGAGCATGGTCAAATTTTATTAGCCTAATGATACACGATTGATTCAATTTAGATCAAATGTTATTCCTAGCACTTAATTCTACAGTTCTAATTAAAATTTTACAATTTTACAATTTTGAATCGATTTTGTTACAGTTTGCGTTCAGTACTAGATCATCAACAACTAAACCTAATATTTTATTATTAACTATATCCATTACTGAACATCGAAATACATGATGCATCCTTCTACGATTTAATGTAGAAGTTCAGTAATATACATTTAAATATTTGTTAAGTAGTCATGATTCTAAAAAGTGCTTTTATATCCATTAGGAGTGTAAAAGTAGTTTAATTTTCATTTTTCAAGATATATTAATAAGTATCATTTTGCAAATTCCGTGATGGCGGTACCAAGTCACGTTTCATTTAGTTTGGAAAGTAAAAGCATGATGAGATCTATGACAATAGGATGTTTTCTAAGAAAAATGAGTCAGAATCTTTGGCACGAAAAATCGAAATTCTTTGTGACGGTATCATGTGCTCGAATAAAACGGCTGATTAATTCTCTTTGTCATCGATGTAATGGCTAAGGGTTCTTCGAAGATGTTAGTTGATAAATTCTTGGTGATTATGCCTCGTCATACTCATCGGACTTAATTTCTTCCGACACACCTACATAATTATCTTGTCGAAGTACGCACTCTATATGTTCGATGTAAGCCATGTTTACTTTTCACACAAAACTTTCCTCCCTCTATTGCACGTCCCAATTAAATGTTGCAGACACCTTATCGAATAAATTACGATTTGTTGAAATTTTGGATCAGACCACGAAAAATATCCAATCAATGTCATACCGTGAAGATGAATATCTTGCACCTGTTAATTGAACTTTGTTCGAACTTCAAACACTTTAAGGAAACCAAATTCGGCGCCTTTGTTATTTTCCACCATTTAATCATTTCCGATTTTGATCATCTTTCATTGCTCCTATTATTTTCCAAAGTGGGTCTTTCTAATCGTTCTCTACGTCTCCTCTGATAGGCTAACAGCTTGTCATTTCTGTTCCCATTCCAACATTCCGCTCTTAACTTTCATATTAAACATATTAGAGCCTAAGGCAATTATTTAGCAGCTTCTTCAAAATGATATCTATATTATTGCTCTATCATCGAAAAGAAAATTGAATATATTTGGTCGATGATAGTTTCGCGTATTTAATTAAATATCGGTACAATGGAACAAATTCAAAATTATTCTGAGCATCAGATTAAAACTCAATAAAGAATCAAGAAAATGTGCAACCTTGGAAGAAAAGGAGGATCTACAAATGGACGTCGTTTAAGCGAAGTCCGATTTATTATTATCGCATAATTATCCAGCGCCTCTTTTCCATATTCTTATCACTCGACAGCCTCGTAAAATAGTTAATTTGCATCCACATATCTCACCTGTTTAATAATAAACTCATCCTGTCACGCGTTTTTACATTCAGTTAAGAGACGAACGTTATTATGTGTCGGCCGATAGCCGATGATAAACCACGCAATTCATGCAATGCTGTAATTACAAGCAAGAAGAAGTAATTACAACCGTTAGTTAGTTACGCGGAAACTGTTATTTCCATTTCATCCTAAACGTGGGTTTCGTGAGAAATCAAATTCATAATTCCTAACGGTTCATTTGTATTTTAGCATTATTCCATTGTTATTATATGTCATTCCCACGAGTGAGATTAACATAATTTTTTGCTCAATGCCTAAACCCTATATACAGGGAATATCGGAAACGTAAACTTTTAAGGTGTGCTACTCAAAAGTTAAAATTGAGAGATTAATGATAATCATTGCTGGATTTAAGTATATGCATATCATTAAATACTGCATTAAATATTGATGTTTAGAATGAGAAGTTGAAATGATGGTATAACTGGCGGCAATTAGATGTGTGATTTTATTACTTCTATGATAAGGAAAGTTTCATTATCACGTTATGTGCAATGAATTTATCTTCTTTCCTGCCTTTCCTTCCTTCTTCTTTATCTAGTAGCATACGTGATATTTCACACAAAATTTTGCGCAATGCGTAGTTAAAGATGCAGACATGGAATAACTTCTTTCTAATTGCACAAACTAATTGTTCTTATTTGTAATATAATTGCATGACTCTTACAATGTCATCTGCGTTATTCTTTAAACGGCATTCACATAGTTATTCCAAGTTGTTCTCCTTTGAAGAATGAAGTATGTGCATGTATTATAATTGCGCATTAAAATGATGGACAGTGTCAGCATTTGAGGTAATCTTGATTACAGTTCTTCAATTTCCACGTAGTAAGACAAGCAACAATATTGAATACAAACTAATTGCTACCTGACATAATTAACTATGAACTTCTGACTCTTTACGTCACTCGAGTTTCCGTAAATCCGTGATTAATTATACTGATAGCTGCTTTATCTTTAATCACTTGCAATTTTTTCCGCTGTGTATATTGATGTAATTGAGTATTAGATAAATCATTAGTTATTATCCCTAATCATTATAATCGTTACTGATTATGGTATTAGCTACATATTTAAAAGATTTTTCCTTCTAGCACATTCTACATTAACAATGCGTCAAAGTTATGAAACTTATCCAAAGTAAATATAGATACATTGATTGACGTTATCCCACTTAAATTTCTTTTTATTCTGCAAACGGAATTTCTACCTGGCACATGAAGCGCGGTTACATAATACTTGGCGTAATTGTAATGTTAAATACATGCGCCATAGGAATTGCAAATTTTCGCGTGCTAATTACTAAGAACTTGGAGTATTTGTCGTAACCAAATATTTATATGGAAAGTAAAAATGAATTAACATAAATCGGCCGATTAAGAAGGAGAGATTTACGAAATACAAGAATCACGACTTCTTCGGCAAATAGTAGGGTAAGAATGAGATCTGTTATATCCGTTATTATCTAAAATTGGAAAAATGAGAGGCCGGTTTCTCAAAGAGGTTCGTAGTGGATTTGAATGTCGAAGTGTTTTGAGATTGCATAACTCGATGTACCAGCTGCGTTCGATTGTCGTCAGAGACACGTGTCTTGCGGAGCAAGTTACAAAATCACTACAAAAAGCTAGTAGCGGGAGAGGAGATAATCGATTAGTGACACGACGATATTCAAATCCGGTCGATTATTACCAAAATTCATACCGTAGGAACGAAGGATCGTTTACCAATTAGTAACACTATGTCTCCCGAATCTGACCACCGTTCCTCTCCAAAACATTCCGAACTCGGCAGAGATTCGTGACGCATGTTACCTACTTAATTCATCCGATAAACAATTTCTATTTTATTACGCGACTCAATCGTATATAGCCACACGGAGGCGCGATCTCGACGCTGGTAGATCAACAAACCGGCGTGCGCAACATTTAAGCATGCAAATCATTCTCACCGGTAAGGAATACATATTAGCAATCGTTCAAAGGCTGCCGTAAATGCAAATTTCGCGAAACAACCGGTATTTACACCTCGATTATAATCTTACATTATTACGTAGGGGAGGAGCTCATATTGTTTCATTAAACTGATCTTGATTTCAATCTACTCTTTTCTGACTCCAGTTCGTTTGTTCTTTGGTATGTTGTTGTAAATATTTCACCACCCACGTAGTACTGATCTTGCCTTGATTCTATTTCTTTCCTGTTTGTATTATTGATCACGCAATATGTTATTGTTACAAGTACTCTGTGACTAGTAGTGTGTACTTAACGCTTCTTTTGTGGTAGACGTTATGTGGCATACGTTTCTTATCAAGCTTCATACAGTGAACAATTTTTCTTTAACAAACAGCGATGCTTTTACAAAGTTTAAGCCATTACGCATTGATTAATATAATATTGGACGGTCTTCGTGTTATAGTTGATACGGTATGATCACGATATCATGAAATAATACTGAAGTACATGCCAAAATTAGAGACAGTGATAAAATGAATCGTTTTGTTTGAATAATTTTATATGGCGGATACGAAAATCCGTGACGATCTGCAACTGTAACGCGTCATTATCATATCAGAATGATAATACATTCTTGTTGGAGATCGTTGTTTTGCGATACATTGCGTTGCGTGTCATAATGCGGTCAACGTCAGAGCATCAAAGAAACCAGAGTGTGATACAATGTTATTACGAAACCATTGTAATCGAATTACTTATGAATTACGAATTTAAGTGAAACGATTATATCTAGTAGTTGAATTAATGACAATTGTATCGCAACCTTATGGAATCTTAGTAAATTACTATAAATATATTCTCCCCCTGCGTTAAAGTATTCATACGGATTACAATAATGAATGTATAAAATTGCTTTAAATTAACATTCTTAACTACCTCCTCGTGCGTCGTGCGTAAATTGATTAAGGCAGCCAAGAGAAACTTCTTAATTCGGTGGATATTAATATCTTTAAGCATTGCCCGGAAGATACTTTCTTATTCGTATATTCTATTAATAACCTAGCTCATGAAGAGCTATTTGAATATCAATTCGATCGATCAATCGAGCTTAACAAGACCAAATCATATAAATGTAGATCCGCAACTAGTTTCGCGTGGGTTTCACGTGCTAATTTGCAACATGAAATACGAATAATCACGAAGTCCTACACAGGATTCAATATAAAAGCATATCACTTATTTCGTTAAACCTAACAAATTAATAGAATTATTCTAAGAAGAAATGTATTTCAAACGATAATTCGTAAGAAAAAATAATAACTGTACACCCTGCGAATACTGAGAGGTATCAAATTTATTCGTATTATTATCGAGTTTGATTTCCGAATTAGTAAATCGAGCCGAACGCAACCGTGGAATATCACTAGACGGAATGTAATCTTTTCAATTCACACGTGCCAAACGTATTTGTACCGACAAATCGATGTTGTCTTATTTAATCAATTAATCAGGACGATTCATTCATTACAACCGTAACGAAACTAAATCGAAACAAAATAGTTGACTCCTCACTCTTCATACTTTCTTTTTGCCGGTCATTGATCAAAATTGAAGTCATAGTCTGCAGGCAAAATTCACAGGAGTTTATTAATGAATCTATATTTAGAAAATATTTCAATGAAAAGTGTAAGCTTCGTGATATCGCGTAGGTTTGAGGAAAATAGAAGTCGTATGTTGAGTGACCGTGTCTTGTCGTACTCCTAATTAACAGGATACTTTATCTTGGTGAAAAATAATTCATAATTCATTCTAACCAGTGAGTCTTGTCTGATAAAAAAGGAATATGCTACTCCGAAGACGTCAATGGAAATAATGTGGGATAACAACGATTACTTGTTATATTTAGCATATATTCTGTTGGTTGCAGAAGTGGTAATTATATGTAACGTACGAGTCCCCGTGTGGTTTTTAAGTGAAATTTCCAAACTTGATATTTGGACCCTCGTATAGATTTCTTATATACACACGTATATTACTTATTGAAATTAAAAAATTACTGTTGTGAGCAGGCGTTATAAATTGACTTTATTCACATCGCGTTTAATATTAATGGAGTGTCTATTATTGGAAACTATTTTGTCCCAAAATACCTCTAGTGAGGTGCGGTTTGGGCTGTTGCAGGAAGACGGAGATTTTTCTTTTTGATTGAAAAAATTCTTTCGGATCAGCGTCACTGTCTATATTTACGTAATTTATATTTATAAAAAGTTAATATCGAATTTTACGGATTTCCACGGACCTCCTTTCGGTTCAATCGAATTCCTTAATGCATTCGTCATCCCTTTTATTCACAGCGTTTACGTTACTAGATTCAGTTCAATTCGAAGGCAAAAATGCCCGTTATTGTTGCAAGACCCTTTTTTAACGCGAATGAAGTTTAAAGTGTCCGTAGTTGAATTGCTGAATAAATTCGATAAAAAATAAGAGACCTAACTCTGAATAAATGTTTTATCCCCTTCTGTTTCGAAAATAATATCCGTGTCGACATAAACGAAATCTGCACGTGTTGCCACCGTTTCCTCTTTTTTGGAGACCGATTGAATTATATATATATTTTATTATAGCGACACGTGTTTACCCATATTCGCGAAGGAAACTGGCAACTCGGTCTTCGACCTTGGAGAATTTCACGTAGCCGTCCAAAAGAAAGAGCTCGATAGATACGTCTAAATTACACGAGGAACTATCCTCGTTCTTCTTGTTCCCTGGTAAGAGGACCGCGAAATTCGTGCGTCACTGCTGCCGTGTGATATTTATTTTTCTTTTACGCTCGCGTGGCAAAAATCGCAGGAAAGAGTCGTGAAAGCGCTAACAAGATCGGGGATTAAAGTGTTGAGAACAAATATTCGCGAATTAGGCCAATGAATCTCGTTAGGTCCCAGTCGTGGAAGTTTTCGATACTTTGAAGACCGGTGAGAAAAAAAAAGAAATTGTAAAAATCGGTCAGAGTGCCAAATATTGACATTGTCCAACTTTAAATATTAACCAACTAATAGACTTTCAGTGGATGCAAGTTTTAATTATATGCATTTAGAACTTTAATGCATTATAATAACCTTGAGTTTTGCACTCTGTAGAAATATACCGCCTTTTTTAATCGATTCTTTAATTCTCAATCTACACCTTCCTTTCTGTTTTATTACGTTAGGTCTTCATGATGCATTTTATATGTCATGCGGAGTTTCCGTTAGTCACAGCACCTTTTGTTCCTATGTTAATGCGTTTCATTCTTCATTCTTCACATTCTACGTATATACTTGATTTGTTCGTTGCTTGAACTTTATGTTCCGTTAATTTGGTGGCTACGCTGCACATTCCAGATTACATACTTCGGGAATATCAGAGATTGAAGTTTCAGTATTTAGTCAAAAATGTCTTAAACGATATTCTTATTGGGTACAAATCTGAGTGGTCCATGTCTTTGGGTATTTTATTTAAATATAAATGAATTCATGAAAACCAGAGAAATGAAAATCTGATGCAATTTCAATGCTGCGTTTGCTAAATCGCTTTCACCTTCCTTCTCCTACTTCTAGTTACTTTCATAGATCTCGCACGTTCTTCTATACTTCTAGAATTCTCCTTACCATGTTTCTAACTTCAATTTTAATTCTATGGTTTTACCTCGTTAATCATTTTCAACCTTAATATACACCGATTTTAAAACGTCATTACTACTCGACAACATTCTTCAACAACTTGTTGCATGCATCCTACCATCGCCTCAGTTTTCTACTATCTTGACCAACATATATCTATCGTTTTTAATTACATCTTTTTATTTCACTAATAATTTCCACCCTTAATATGCATTGCCTGTAATACATATACATTACCTACTTGAAACCGTTCTCCAACAACTTGTTGCATTACTACTCTTACCAGCATATATCTATTTCTAATTCATATTTAATTCCTATCCTTCGTTGTTCCGCTATTTAAGTTCTTCTTTATATTTATACTTCATATCTTCCTATGTATATCTCCCAGTTTCATATTCTCTACAAAATATTATCTTCGTCCCCATTCCTCATCGAAATTTTCGAATTCCCTGCTCTATCTCTCCGTCTTCGAAGATGTTTTATTCTTCATCTCTTTCGGAACGTGCGCTGTTTGCTTTTCTTCGTCGAAGCGCCGGCAACTTTGTCTTCTTTCTCCGCGTTCTTTCGAAGATAGGGGACCTTTATCTTGGCTCGTCTTCGTGGCACGGGTGTCGTCGGTCCCACGGGTCGTTTTCACGACAGGGCCCCGGGTATCGGATACCGGGTACCGGTGGGGAGACGGCATAGTGAAGGCGAAGAGACGGTGAGGGGCGAAACGACGGATACGCGAACGCGGAGGTCACCATTGACGTAAATCCATCCGAGTGTCACGTGACCGGCCGTGCTGGAACACAATACTTCTACCCACCGACGGACGGAACGAAGCCGCACGCACCACCTTTCATTAAATCCATGTCAGCCGAATCTATGCATTTATGGAGTACGCCCGAGGGCCATGAGAGTAGACGAATAGTGATGGGACTGACGATTAACGATAGGTTTCATATCTATCAACACGAACAAGCTATCATATATCTTACTATCCACACCTCAGCTTAACACTAGAATTACTAAACCAGTCAAGATGACTGGTACGAAATTCTGACCAAACTTACTCGAATATAAAACGGCGCATTGTTTCAGGGTTTTCATATTTTTGTTTTATAAACGTAATACGTATAATTAAATCCACTAATTAAATGTTAGCTTGATACTCCAGCCACAATTTATAAGTAAATAAACGTCGGTATAAGTGAGTGTATATTCGGTAGTTCTAGTGTTGATAACGCGACCTCACGAAACTGCACAGGGCACCACTCGCAGAATTAAGTGACTTTTATTTTACGGTTAATTGTTACGGATGGAGAATTTCGAGAAGTAGGGGAATAATTGAAGTAATTGAATAGCATGACACACATCACGTACTTACAGATTAATTTCATGCCAAATGACCGAAAAGGAGCATAGAGAATTGCGAAATTCTTTAATCGGGGTTCTTCGAATATAAGGAAATTGCGTAAAAATCTCACTTCTGAGATGTACTTTTGCGAGTCTAAACATAGTAAACTTTTACAATATCCTATAAAATAATAAAATTTATTCAGCAATATTATTCCTCCATTACTTTATAAGACATAGTTTCTTGTATAAGATGAAACAGTGTATACGTTTAGTATCAGATATGTGTATAGATAATTACAGTAGAATGAATATTAATTTACAGGAACTGTAATCATATGATCCACGTCTTTAGAGGTATTGATTCCAATTGATATTTACATATTGCATCATGGTTTTCGAAAAATGATACTTTACGATTGGAATCAATACTGATTGCGAAGAATTGTTCCCATCGCTAGAATAAGAGAGCAGTTGTACTCATAGCCCACCCACGCTACCGATATAATGGCCAATTAATGTCCGGCGAATCAGCTCTTGAATCCGTTTGAATGCCAATCGGATACGGGAAATGCCTTTCATTTTGGGTCATCTATTTTACCCCCTTCTACTCTTATCTTAGTCAGTTTTATGCCGATCGAATGATCTACCAAAAATCAATAAAACTTTTATTACATATTCAAATTCGCCATGTGAAGATCGCCTATGAGATAGGCATAGCAGATTTAAGTTTAAGAATATTACAAATAAATATTTATTATCAGCTCTCTGCTCTCTTGATTCCATTTATACACTGTTCCATCTTACACGAAAGATTATCTCGTATAAAATAATTAAAAAAGATCACATCCCAGAAATTCTGATTTCGACAAAATTAAATTAAGTTGGATCGAGTATTTTTAAAGAAATTATATCTCCGAACTGTGAATAGATAGAGTGCTAAAAAGTCATAGAATTCTCTAAACATAGGAGCGTAATTAAGCCTAATCTGAAATTTAATTTCTGAAGTACGGAAGAAAGTACTCGATGTAATTTTAATCGATATGAAATCTGTAAAGGATACGGTTTTTGAACTACGGAATATTCGTGAATATTTCGTACCAAAACCACGGATCATTGCACCAAAAACTTGTCTTACCACGTACCCCTTTTTCTCAGTGGTGAAATGTCATAAGAATTTTTCGAGGAGATCGTTGGTTAAAGTATAATATCCGATGTATAGTATAATGCGATATTGCGAGAATAGTTTCCCCGTTTCTTCGAAAAAGATTTATAGCAACAACAAGTGTCATCTGACGTTACTGTGATGTCAGAGGAAATATTGGCCACCGTCTTCCTTTTACGGGTCTGCTGTGGATCCGGTTTTTTAAAACTATAATAATCGGCTAAGCGTGAGAATTCGTCATTTTTAAACGAGCATTACTTCATGGATTAAGTGAATAAATTCCTTTTTTTAAACGGCTCTCCTTTTTTTCAAACGATGTTTGATTCACGATTATGCATAACTTGTCGTAATAAATAGTATAATAGTATATAATATATGATAAAGGAATTATTAATATAAATTGGTTGTAATAATTGCGGTTTCGCTATTAATATACAGAAGTTATTTTTATTTTAACTTTTTATGCGAATTAATCTGCGTTAAGAATTAATTAGTTCAATTAATTACCTGTAATTTGTTTGCATTAATTCTTTTTATTAGACGTTAGAAAACTAAAAAAATTTAATTTAATCAGTTATTGTGGTTCTAATATTTTTCTTCCTACTATTGTCTGCTGGCAATTTGATCAAGGACAATGCATTTTTTTCGCATTTGTTTCTTTCAACTTCGCGAAATATCGAAAAGGACTCTTTCACGACGATGCTCCGAGCCGCTAAACGGGTTTGATATTTTTGCACCTTAATTTATACGTCGCCAGATCCCGCGCAAATTCTGCATACAACAGATATATACGATTCGCCACGTTGAAATGGCAGAGAAACTTAAACAATTCTGCATCTTAATCAGATTTTAAACGATCGATTTTTTATATTCAACAACTCTTAACATTTTTCCTGCCGTCTGATATATTATTACGATTCATGGAATACTTAATGTACCAGGACTCTCTGCAGTTGTATTAATTGTGATACTTAAAACACGTGTTTTCCAAGAGGGTTGTAATGATTCTAGATCCAGAACAGACTAAGGATAACCATAATTTGCAATACATTATAGAACAAGACGGTTTCCTAATGATTTGTTTGTAAAACTGTTAGTTAATGAGAATACAAATACCTAGTCATGCACCCCTCTGTGCCATGTGTACCTGTAATCACTGAAATTCTCATTTACCGAAATGTTGCATCAACAAACATGATTTAATGGAACATCCTCATTGTTCATGAACAGCACGTTGCATCTAAATAACTCGTGATCTGCTATTCGGTCATCACAAAAATTAAACCGCATTATCTTCAACTGTCGGATGCATGCAAATGAAACCCGAGGAGGTAATAATATTGTTAACGGCGCAAAGTCATGCACGGGATGGAAAATGATGTTCGTTATTAGGAATCTAATGCCTCCATACAAACTAACAGAATGCTTTTCTCGTGACGCAATTCGGATAAACGATCCAATCACTATAAATCTAACTAATCCCCAGGCACTTACTATTAGGAAACATTATCGATAGCACATTTTCATTAATATTACATTAGATAATAAGGGCTAAATTATACTCGTAATTGCGTGATAGTGCAGTTTTATCTTTAAAACTACTTTCAATATCACTTATCTAACAGAATAGTTTTTGCTTACTTGCTGCTAGCTGTTAAACTTATTCGAGATGTGTTAATTATATTTATTACTTGGAAACATTTATAGTGTAAAAGATTGCCGTTGATTTGATGTCAATGTATAAAATATATTTTAGCTAGTTTAATATAAAAAGATTGACTCCCGCTCGATTAATTACCACATTATAGCGTCATTCTTGTAGTGGCTTCTTACTCAGTTATTGTCAGGATATTTTCTATATAGTTTTAAATACTGTAAAGTCTTGAGTTTATGTACAATTCTTGTTTTTCGCTATATTATCTATCTAAACACAATCGTTCCTTTTCTCAATTGGACTGAGGATTCTTATTACGTATTGTAGCATCGTTACTAATTCTGGTTCCTGTTGTTTATCGTCCATTGACAGCAATGAAAGTCTGCCTAGAGTTTCTTGTATACTTTGAGAAAAACCAGCACTGCGTGCTATTAATTTGCCTTTCTGGTTATTGGACACCAGGGACCACAACATAGAGCCAGCTATTTTAATTTCGCAAAGAGAGCCAGTCTTAAAAACGTCGTGTAGAAGATTGATGAAATTCACTGAAATAATAAGCTCGTATGAAAACAGTTCGAAATTCGTATGCTTCTTGAATCATTTTGAATGTTTTACCGGAACTCAGTAATCGCGGACGATTAGTAATATTAAATGCCAAATTCCGTAATATTGAAATAGCCAGGATTCTACTAGACGACGAGGAGCATTTAGCTAAATGTAACAAAACATCCAAACCATCGACAGCCTAAAAATCATGGTTTATAATAGAGAATATTATACAGTGAAATGAAATATTATATATGCGTTCATTTGGTATACCTTGGGCACGCATACTTGACCCTCTTCGTAGTACGTAAAATCTATCAAAAATTCTAGACAATATAACTCGA
The DNA here is from genome assembly GCA_910591585.2 of Nysson spinosus. Lineage (NCBI taxonomy): Eukaryota > Metazoa > Arthropoda > Insecta > Hymenoptera > Crabronidae > Nysson > Nysson spinosus. The sequence goes on along the minus strand of OU342843.1, from coordinate 4,622,472 downwards.
CAAGCGGCCATGGTTTAATTCGTTTGGTGGTAATTGGATGTATCTTGGTAAAAAACTGAAGAAGATTACTCTGTGGACATTTTTCTGATTAGTATATGAAATATGTTCAATCTGAACGTATTAATAAAAGATGCATGCAACTACCTTTGCAATGGACACCCTACACTCGTGAACATGAACTGCATTTCGTAAAACGTGAAATGCAAAATGTAATTTTTGATTGTCAAAAAGCTGACCAGCTTTTTCGATTTCTTTGGAAACTAATTGTAATATGACGTGTATTAAAGCAAGAGTGTTAGGAGTTTTCCTCATTCCACTGCCTGGTAGTACAGTAGTTAAAGTCAATGATTGAGCGGCTGTGAAAATTTATAGGTTTTTCGTAGAAACGAGCAGAATGCGTGACAGAATAATTGCAAACTATTTTAACATTACCCGCTGGACATTTTGTGGTGTATGTTGCCAGTAATTTTAGTGCAGTTGTAGACACGACCTTATTCAGTGCAATCCAAGTCCACAGTTTATGTAATACATCCGCCAAACCGTCTTTCGTTAAGGATTCTTTAACTCGCGAACTGCCGTACATGAAATTCATCAGCAACGTGAGAATTCCATTAATATCATGCAATAAAGGATGTGCCTATTAAAAACGAAAGAGCGTCATAAGTTAATAGATCAAATGTGCAGCTACAGTTTAATCGTACCTTTTTCTCGCGTTCAACTTGATTCTTATAAAGTTCGAAGGGTTGCAGATTTAATCTAACATATAACTCTTTCAATATCATTAAAGCGGTTTCAGGTAAATTTTCTTCCAAAGCGATATTCTTTGATTTCTCCGATACACAGAGCAAATTCGTAAGCGCTCCAATAATTAAATCTTTGTCGTCTACTTGCTTCCGATTCTTCTTCGATCTCGTGTAACTGTGTGCGATAAATAAATGTAACAGAATACTGCAGATTTCTTCGCCGATTGTAACATCCTCTGAATGTTTCCTTTTAGTACGAGTATCAACGACGATATCCTCCTCGTTTCCGCTTGACTTTCTCGAGTGTGCACTTGAGCTTCGTATAGAAAGTTTATTCACGTTTGATATCACCTCTCTTAAGTTTTGATTTCTAGTGTTACTTGACGTGTTCGCTGGTCTTGTGTCGAGAACATTTTGTAGGGAAACGGTACATTTTTCTGAAGACTCTTTTTGAATTTCCTGTGATAGTAAAAATGCGATGCATCCTATGGCACTCGTTCGAAGTTCTCCATTTGTATCTTTCATTGCGAGGTATATAGTTGAAAGTACCGCTTCTGGACCACATAATTCTAAAGCAGTTTGTATTGGCTCAAGATGTTGACCGTCCGTAAATGACAGTGCACATATAAAATTAAATATTTCTGTCCAATATCTATTACGTAAATGCATCAATTGTGGCGTGTTAGTTCCTGAATAATTATAATATTATATGTTACTGTCTCACGAATTACCACACATCACTGAACTTTATATTGCATAGCTGTATCAAAATGCTTGAAGCTCGAAACTTACGATATAATTCAGCATTCAGGAAAGAAAATATAGTATAAAGTGAATCCGATGAAAAATGAATTGCATTAGTGTATTCATTACTGTGCGTAATGCAGTTCGTTAAAACCGTGCATATACTAATATACATCTCCAAAATATCGCAATACTGTGTTAAACTTTTCCTGCTTTCCGCAATACTCGGGATTTCATTAAGGCACCTGAAAATAGAAGTCTCTGGATAATAAAAGCTGTAATAGTAAAACTGTATAATACAGATTATATTTTACAATTCCGTCATTTTACCCGAATAAATATTTGTCTATGGAATGCTGATACATTTGGCGGACCACATCTTGTTGACCAACAAATATTAAGTTGTTTAACAATCTGCAGGCAGCTGTAATTAGCGACGGAGTGGCTATAAGCTGTAAATAATTATTCGTCTCGGATGTCTCTGATTCTCTCGCTGAAACTGTTTAATCAGATTATAGATTAACATCCAACACTGATATATCAAAATAAAAGGAATACTACAATTTCGATATATTTACATAGTTGTAGTTCATCCTGACAGTTATATAAATATGATATCGTGCGTGGTACTATGGAAGTACATCCGGATTGTGTACTATGAACGGATGTTGCTTTTCCACTTCCTTGATCACAACTCTCCACGTGATCCATATCCAAAGTAGTGTACATATAAATATTGGAGCACAAAATACTGATTTCGTAATAAGTGTTGCTTTGTTCGATGTATATAAGAACAGCGGTTGGTTTTAATGAATCCACCTACGCAAACAGCTATTATTAGTATACTTAAAATTAGCATGGTAACTTCAACAGGAACTTTAAATTTCAAAATATATTATTCCACATAAAAACAGAAGTTGTGTATTATTATTTTTAACGCTGTTTTTGCAACTGAAAGTAATGCAATTTTCTCTTACATATTGAAAAGTAACCGAATTACAATTCCTTATCAAATTACTAAATGCCATGCACGCTTGTTCTCTAACTATCGATGATTCTTCTCTATTGGTAATACACTGAAGTAGCGTTTGGCACAGTTCACTTGGTGCTAAAGCAATGCTGTTCAGTAATTGCGATGCTGTGTGCGAATTGTTCATTAAACCAGCCAATAATTGCAAGGCAGAAGCGCGTACTAACGGGTCACGATTCTGCCATAGCATTGGCAACCAGTTTAACGAGCGGCCCTCCTCATACCAGAATACTGTAAAGGCCTAATGCAAATGTAGAAAAGAACATAAAAAGGATATATTCAATTATTTATAATGAACCTTAATTATCATTAATTATACTTACGTTTTTATTCAAATTAATTTGCATTTGATGCAGTAGGTGATTAAGGCATATTATAGAGCTTCTAGTTATAGATAGACCCATAAAGCTAACAGTCCCAGCTCCGTGGAAAGATATTATTAGTTCGATTAATGTGTTCCCAAGAGATACTAATAAACTTTTGTATCCAGTCCACTGACATCGGCCAATTAAGTACGTTAAACATGTCAATAACCACTCAAGGTAAGCTGCAAAGGATAATGTATATTATCTCTGGGAAATAACAAATTTTGCATTCGTATACGTAGATTTAAATAAGAAAACGGAGATTTGCGCTGACCTAGATTATAAAAATGTTGTTGATCTCCGAAGCATAATGTTGACACAATGATCTCTATAAAACGTATCCAGGTATCTTGATCTTCCGTAATTGGCTTTTCTAAGTTTTCTATCGCGCAGCATGTACGAGCCAATTTCAATATGGATTGATGTACATTTTGATTATCTAATTCCAAGTTTTTAAATAATTCCGCTAGTGACTTTGTCATGTGCTTCATCATTTTGCTGATCCAGTTACTTTTACCTAAATGGAGAAGGTTGAATAATATATTATGAATTAGACAGATGAAAATGAAACTCAGTAGGTGTGTGATAACATTAAGTTATTTTCTTACCACCTTTCGTAATGTTAACATAGATTTGTAAAAAATTCAAAACATCGACAAATAAGTCACAATCTTCTTTACTTGCTGGATGTGATAATAAAAACTTTTCAAATGTTTGTTCCCACGGTAGAGCGTTAATATCTTTAGTTTCTTCATGTTCCTGCATTTTGTGCAATTTAAGATACCTACAAAAGTTACATAGTCATCAAAGAATTCGAGAATAAAAACAGATGAATTAATGAGGGGGATATTTTTCAGAAAATGTTGATTAGATTACATTGTAAGATAGTCAAGAGAACAGGAAACATTGTCGTGTGTAGTCGAATTTTGTATATTATATAATTGTTGTTGACAACAATAGTTTAGACAACTGTAGCGTATGGATTCAAATTCGTTTTCAGGAATTTTTAGTTTTTCCGATAATTCATGGTCGTTGAGTTCACTCCACGATTTCCATAATACGTTTACTCCATTATGCCATTCCCAGTTCCAATATTGCCTAACAAATGTCAACGCTATTGGATTACTACTATGAAGAACTAAAATATAAAAAAGTATACTTAGCAGAAATGAAAAAACTGAAATCGTAGGTCGTAAAGCTCCTTAAAAAAGTTTACGATTTTCGATAAATAGGACTTCATTTTGATAAGAAATTTACCAGATACGTCTGATCGTCGATGCATGCTAATTTTCCCATGCGATTTACATATAAATGGAAGCCTCGTTCTGGTTACAATAATATGCGGTAAAGAAATATTTAACTGATTATAGTTCTCTGTACTTTTTTCACTTGTCCGCATGATATATTCGTTATATAACAGTAAACAAAGAAGTTGTGAGCCATCAACTTTTATGCACTCATTATTTGGAAATAGAAAAAGACCTGTGGGAATGTTTGTAAACAATAAAACGTAAGCGAAATGTAAATATAATTGTAAGTTATATATGATAGCGTACTTCGTATTATATTTAAAAGAACGTCAATGCGAGTAGATAGTTCCTGACGTATCGAACTTTCGCTAGTTGCTAAGAGCTTCAGTATCGTAATTATGGAAATTACGGAATCTGGGTAGTTAATATAATCCTTTTCTATCTAAAACAAGTACATTTATAATCACTATTCAACTTATCAAAAGAAATCTGTAATTTGGCATTTATAATCAATATACAAATATTACCAAAGCACTGTTGAATATATTCAAAACTAAAGGAAGTCCGTTTTCGTTTATAAACAACTTGTGCAGAGAACTATCCGTGAGCATAACACTAATTTGTACCAATGCAGATTTCCGCATTTTGGGATCGATATCCGCTTCGTTTAACATTTCAAGAACAGACAGTAGATTGCTCCTCTGTAAGAACATTCCATTTACCAACAATAATACTGATACATATTATAATTAGTGAGAATAATGCAGGTAGATTCAAAGTAAGCAATGAATGGTTGCTTAATATATAATTATGTTACCTGGTAGTGGCCCTCTAATCTTTTCGAAAAAATTTGTCGCTCGAATATGCAAAGCGAACCGAGTGGTAATCCATGCAAGGAAGACAATCGTGGCATTTTTTGCATAGAATCTTTTTCTTTTCCAAGCAACCAAATTAATCGGCAGACAGCTTCCTCTCGAATATCATTGTCGGGCGCAAATAGGAATCTTAAATTACCTTTCAGAACCTGTAATATAATGATTGTAGATATTATTGCAAAAACATACATGTGTTCTAAAAATTAAGAGATACAACATAATGGTTTATATTACCTCTATATACGGTAGCCGTATACTAGAAAAAACGTCAGGATCAAACATTTTCGTAATACATTGGCCCAATGTGGTGGATGAATGTGCGTGACACTGTAAAAGTGGTAATACAGGAACAATGGCTTCAAGAAATTTAAACCATCCCTTTTCTTCCATTTGCACCCTTCCCTTTAATAAGTAAACCAACATTTCTTCTGACATTTCCTTTATCTGGAAGTAGAAATATTAAAATGTGTTACATTATTCCGCGGGTTAGTGTAAATCCTTCAGTTACCCTATCGTTTTCGTTTGTCACGCCATAGGAAATAATTTCGGTCAAAATGCTTGGATCAAGGAGAAAGGTCAAGTTTTCCCAAAAGAGTTTTTCCCGGGTCGGCTCTACTCCCAGGACATTTTTAATCAGAGTATAACATTCTAAATAAGTTGTGTACTGCACGTCCGCATCTGCATTTGCTAATAAACCGAGAATTAACTTCGTACACAGTGCATGATCTGCTTCACTTAAGGAATATCTGAAATCGTGGTTTATATTAGGTGAATGGTTTCCATGTCGTAAAAAAGGATTGAATATACATTTTATAGTTATGTATACCGATTAATATTCTCCAGAAATTCGATGGTCTTCTTGATAACATTCAAATTTTTGTGGTATGGCAAACTCAATTTTGAGGCATACACAGTTTGCAGGAACTCCGAATGTGTGAGATCGGATGAGTCTTTAATTAATGTAATAGCTGCTTGTATCGACTTTGTTATAATTCGAGTTTCGTCGAACATTTTGATATATGCTACTTCGTTATTCCCTAGAAATTGCTGCAAACATTGATGAGACATGTAGTTAATGTATCCACACAAAGTCGCGTGCATTAGGTACGATATATGTTAATTCTGTTAATTTAAAGTTATTACTCACGCGACCGTATTCTTGCAATATCGAATGTAATCTCGGGTATAATAAATATATGGGCGCATCCATTACTGCGCTAGATATCGATGTTTTAAGTGATTTGGGAAGAATAATATCTGCTATTTCCAAGGGAACAACGTTACTTAACAATTTCATAGTAACAGATATAAGATATAGATACGTTATCCTATAATGATCCACATTGCTGTAACTTCCAAAGTATACCATCATTTCTCCCAAGACATCGAATAAAGATTTCAAATCGTCGCTAATTTTTAAGGCCAGATCATCGTTACAAAGCCAGATATTCGGAATAACACTGACGATCAATAATTGTACAAGTTCATAAGTTAAGTCCATCACATATTTAATATTTTTTAACGGAAACGTCGGATTAGGCGAGGAACTTAGTTGCGATAAAACGTGTTTTAAGGTATCAATGCAATAAATAGGTATAAGCATTTGTTGCAATTGAAGTATTGAATCGTCAGTATTATCCATAACACTTTGACTTCTTTCACTTGTGCCCTAAAAATAAAATAACGAAACAGGATTTATTAATTATTTCAATCATTCACGGGATAGTAATATATACCGTTGATTGATATGCTTGATAATTAGCTTCTGGTAAACCACCATCTGGGCTGTCTCTAGTGTCCAATGAAGAGTAAGCATTATTACTTAACTTCGCGGCTAGCGACTGTAGAAATTGAAACATAAAAATATATTTTTTATGTTATACAAATTTTTATAAACAAGTAATAATATAAATTTTACATCAACGAACATGTATTTACCTTTTGTTTTTTATTTGCAATGCATGGTTCACAATAGTAATAAATCCGTAGCCTCAATGACCTTGTTAGCTTGTGGAGAGTTTTTAACACCATAGGTACAACAGTTCCATGAGTATTTTCTAACACGTTTCCTCTATTAGAAGACTCCAAAAGATTATGTAATATCTAAGAATATTTAACACGTAAATACATTGAAAAACAATTATGTTAAGTGTACATTGAAACCAATATTTACAGAAATTATAGTTGGCCTTTGTAGAAAAACTTCGGCCGGAAAATCCTGCATCATAACATTGGTTATAAATTGGCAAGTGTGCAATATTAAATCTGTGTCTAAAGTATTATTTAGAGCTTCTTCGACTGCAGCTAATACTCCTTTGTCTGAAGTAACTAATGGTTGCCATGGCATAACTAGCCACTTAATACCACCCTCCGTTGTTTTTGAAACTGGGGTACCATCCCCATGTTCCAATGTTAAATCAAATGGTACTGTGCTACAAAATAAGATATACTAGTAGATCATTATTCTGCTGAAAAGACTCGAATAAATTTAGATACTTTATCAGGAAGTAAATTTTCTGAAGAGACATTTTTTTTCACCTGTCTAATACAGAATAAAGTGCACTATGTGAAACATTATGGTCAACTATTTTATAATTTCCATGTTTAGTATTATCATATGCTTTCAAATGTTCTCCCTGATTATTAAAATCTCCAAGTCCCAATTTTGAAAGTCCTGCATTCTTAAACAAGAAATAATATGAATCAACATATGATCTTTATTGAAAGGATTTCATTATACATGTTTATTTCATGGGAAGTCTAACATTATTAATAAATTTATGATACAAACCTCCATATGTTTTTTTGTATCAACCCTTCTGGTCTCCGAACCATCTGGATTAAGAATTGCTTCCTCAATTTCATTTAATTTCTCATACCATGCTGAGTCAAATTTTCTTCTTAACTCATGTAGTTCATTTTGAAGTTTCAGCTTTCCAAATGCATTTAGGTAACTTTTGTCCCCTGTCTTAAAAGTAATTTTTTACATCAGTTGCATAATCTTAAATAAAAAGCAAGATAGCAAAAAAACATTCTGCAAAAGCATGAACTTTGTATGATGTTTATATTAATAGTATTTGTACTAAATTGAAAACTGAGAACTATATATAAGAACAATTCTCATTGTAGATTAATATATTTTTATATTTTTGAACGTAGATGTAATAAATAATATTCTCGAAATGAAATCGGATAATTAAGAGGATCAGTATTTTGAATCATAATGACTAATGTTTTTGCAAATTGATGATGAATATTTTTAAATGCAAGCAATACTATTAAACAGATAAATATTAGGAATAGGGTATTAATACTAGTATAAGTTTGTCGAAAATATCATTTATTATTCGAACAATATTTGGAAGTTAACAAAATAGAACTTGTACTTTTACTAGACGAAGCAACAGATCAAGTGCTTTCTCCGGTTCCAGTACATTATCGAAAGAAAACCAATTGAAGAGTTTTAAGATCAATTCTTTTTTGACGGCATCGCAGTCACAACCAAATCCGAGATCATATTTTGAAATAATATTATCCAGAGCTCTCGATCGAATTTCATCGATATTATGACCTGAAAAAGTTCAAATTGCTCTGAATCTCAAAATCATTCTTTGACTATTTAGGAGCTGCGTAATAAGAAAATTGACGAAAATTTAATACCTAGTTTTTTAACATGGACTGATGTTATTCCATTGAAGTTTGACATTTTCATTAATCCTTTCACTGTTACGACATTTTTAGGTTAATCGCCGTAACAAAATCTCTTTGAAAATTTAACCGCCAAATCCTCTAACGCGTAACGGTTAACTTCAGCATGGATGAAAGAGGCATATACTATATACTGAATTTCATGAAATTTGAACCACAGACGAGATATAGGAATACCGAGCAATGGGCTTTCGTGATTCCAGTCAAAATTTAATAACGTTGCAAAATGCAATCACAGACGAGATATAAATAGACAAAGCATGCAATGCAATCTGTAATCCCGAGTGATCGAGTCCTAGAGCCCGGTAAAGATTTTCGTGTCACTGGTGACGTTATCCACCGACACATAAAATAGTGTTTAATACATTTAATACCGAATACATTTAAGTAAGGCCACCTAAATACCTCTTCAGGTTATTGTAATGTTTTATCCGTTTCCTGCGAGCGAAAACTTTATTAGAATATATTTAGGCATTATATGCCTAACATCGATTTGGAGCATTTAGAAGTAAAATTGGCGAGTTTGTAATTTTGACGATTTTTGAAGGTACACCTCGGCATTTGTGCAAAGTGCACTCTTAAGTGCGTGTAGTTCACAGTTTTTTTTATTCATTAGTGCATTTAGTGCTTGGTCTACTTATATCTCGTCTGCGTTTTTATATTTTTAGTTCTAAAAATACGAAAGTAAGACATGGAATTATTTTTTCGAAAACTCTTACACCTGTTAGCATATGTATTATTCGATATTTAACAGATATATATATATATATATATACCTATTAAAGATATGTATATCTAACATATTTGCTAAGCGAGGTATCCAGTTTCTAATTAAATTATACATATAAAGCAGCTATTAGCTCGGTTATAATTGTAGAAGCATTTTAATTCTAATTCTCTACAATTATTTCCGATTACCAGGTCTCACCACGTGGAGGTTGCCGCTAGCAGAGACCCTGATGGGTGGTTGGGTGGTGGATCGCGTTCCACGACCGAACCACCCACCGTTTTATTCCCAGCCCTCAAGGCACATTTTGCTTCGAGTTAAACTCGAAGAAGTATGGGACAATCAGACTTGGAATATCGTTGCGGATACAATCTTTTAACTTAATAATTATTCTTATATTAAACTTATCGCTAAGTCACTGATCGTACATTATTTCGAAGAGCGAATGTACTAATTGGGGGGATTGACTCTAAGAAACTAAATGACTCTAACTCTAAATCGCGATTCAAAGTTCGAACGACCTGATGCCCGCCGAGCCGTACTCAGAGTTAGACCATGCAGAGGACTTCCAATCTATATGGCCTGTCTAGGCGCACGAAGCCAGCACCTGGCGGTAGTAACAACGACCGAGTACCGCACGCAGCCTCTAGTCGGATTACCGATACCCCATACCAGGCGTGGTTCGATCTATCGCGACTCATGTCACCGAACGACATATTACTCGACTAATAATTAGTCAAGCAATATCTCGCCGGTGCTTACGTCACGACCGCCCATACTCTGAACATGGTCCTTCCTTGCAGGCGCTGGACCCACTCAGATCGAACAAACATGCTATCCAAGTATTTCATTTCGATACTCTTTAAGAGAGTAACGAAAGAGCGAGAAAATCGTCGCTCATCATTGCAAAATAAACTACTTCATGGTGCGAAACAAGGCAAAGGAAAGCAAAAGCTAATAATTCGAGAATTTGCAAATATTCGCTTTTCTTAAATACGTTTGTCAGTGATTTAGGTCTACGCGTAATTTCTAGAACAACACTTTCTCTGCCACTGCGTAACTTATACTAGTCTTAAAAAACTAATGCAATCGAAGTGTCATGTCAATAATACAATATAAATCGGGCAAAGCAGTCTTTGCAGAGAACGTGTTGAACCAACATACATAATATACATATATTATACATCATAAACTTATTTCTATTTTCACTGCTCTTCACGAATTTCGCTGCAGCAGACTAATAATTCTTTCTTCCTTCTTCTTTCTTCTCTCTTCTTTCTTCGAGCTCATCTTCTGAGAACTATGAAACTAACTAAGTATAATATCTATAACAACTACCAACTATTCCACCAAACCATTAACCCAAGCAAGCATGCGACAATAAAGAATCAAATAATAAGTAAATAGTCAATGATCTGTAAATAATCAAATAACCAGTAAATAATCAAATAATCTGTAAATAATCAGTAAATAAAATAACCAGTAAATAATCAGTAAATAATCAGTAAATAATCAGTACATAATCAGTAAATAGTCAAATAACCAATCAAATAATCATGTAAATCCATTAAAAATAAGTCCCTAAAACAGATCAGAAACAAAAATAGAATTAACTGCAAAATGGTCAGTACTGGTCACTGTTGGTCAGTATTGGCTGGTACTGGTCGGTAGTGGTCACCCTAGAAAGAGGAGGGTTGTCGGTTTGGGAGAGGGGTAGTTTTGGAAGAGGAAATTAGGAAAGACGTCTTTCCTCCTCGAGTGCACCGGCCGGAATGAAGGATCGTTGTGCTGGGGGTACCTATATCACCTCGGTTCCTGAGGATCCAGGAAGGGGTTAAAATTGGTGGGGAAGACCCCCCTGGCCAACCGCGATCACCTTTCTTCGAAGAATTAACCGTCGAATATTGTTTACTTTCTCCGATGTTATCGATCATATTCGTATAATTATTAACTTTTAGCGTTATGGCAAATATTTTTTCATGCATTTTCGAAGATTTTTGCAACGACGTTATAATTGGTTCACTAGATACCAATACAGAGAAAAGATTCGCCTCCCGCGGCGGACAAGCAGTCGTTCAATAAAGAAACCTCTTCTAATTCATCAGAGATTTTTATTAATTTGTTATTATTTCATCAGATCCTTTGTTAATAATTAATTAATATAAGTAATATTGCAATAACTAAATAGTAATTTAATAAATTTATTAAATTATCGATGCAGAATAAAGTTCACCGCAAGCTTGCACTTCTTGAGGCGATGGAATATGATTATTCAGAGAAATTATGCTTTTATTATTCTATTAAACTGCAACTTTTGAATGCACCAGAGGATGCACGGTGCATACCTCCGACTCGTGCGCCAAAAGTGCAACGATCGTTGCAACGATAAATAATTTCTTTAAACAATTACTAAAGATATGTTAGAGACATTGTTTTAATTTCTGTAACGGTTGTGGTTTGTTGTGGTTCGGTGATCAGCGTTTCGTTCGTCGAACAAATCTATTAATTATACTTTAATTATTACATTTTTACAGCCATTCGATTCATGAGTTTATGTAATTGTTAGTTAACATTTAAATATTGTGAAAATCAGACTGACCAACACTTATATAAACAATTAGTCTTATTAAAACGTGAGCATTGTTTGTTTCGAAAGTACATGCTCACATTTTAACATTACTTATTGTTTATATAAATGTTGATCGGTGTATTTTTAATAAGGTTTAATTATTAACTAACAATTACATCAATTCGTGAATCGAATGGCAGTCAAAATGTAATAATTAAAGTATAATTAACGGATTTGTTTGTCGAACGAAACGCTGATCACCGAACAACAACAAACCTCAACCGTTACAGAAATTAAAACAATGTCTCTACCATATCCTTAGTAATTGTTTAGAAAAATTATTTATCGTTGCAACGATTATTGCACTTATGGTGCACGAGTCGGAGGTATGCACCGTGCAACCTTTGGTGCATTCAAAAGCTGCAGTTTAATAGAATAACGAAAGCATAATTTCTCTGAATAATCATATTCCATCGCCTCAAGAAGTGCAAGCTTGCGGTGAACTTTATTCTGCATCGATAATTTAATAAATTTATTAAATTGCCATTTAGTCATTGCAATATTACTTATATTAATTAATTATTAACAAAGAATCTGATGAAATAATAACAAATTAATAAAAATCTCTGATGAATTAGAAGAGGTTTCTTTATTGAACGACTGCTTGTCCGCCGCGGAAGGGGAATCTTTTCTCTGTATTGGTATCTAGTGCACCAATTATAACGTCGTTGCAAAAATCTTCGAAAATGCATCAAAAAATATTTGCCATAACGCTAAAAGTTAATAATTATACGAATATGATCGATAACGATCGGAGAAAGTAAACAATATTCGACGGTTAATTCTTCGAAGAAAGGTGATCGCGGTTGGCCAGGGGGGTCTTCCCCACCAATTTTAACCCCTTCCTGGATCCTCAGGAACCGAGGTGATATAGGTACCCCCAGCACAACGATCCTTCATTCCGGCCGGTGCACTCGAGGAGGAAAGACGTCTTTCCTAATTTCCTCTTCCAAAACTACTCCTCTCCCAAACCGACAACCCTCCTCTTTCTAGGGTGACCACTACCGACCAGTACCAGCCAATACTGACCAATGCTGACCAACAGTGACCAGTACTGACCATTTTGCAGTTAATTCTATTTTTGTTTCTGATCTGTTTTAGGGACTTATTTTTAATGGATTTACATGATTATTTGATTGGTTATTTGACTATTTACTGATTATGTACTGATTATTTACTGATTATTTACTGATTATTTACTGATCATTGACTATTTACTTATTATTTGATTCTTTATTGTCGCATGCTTGCTTGGGTTAATGGTTTGGTGGAATAGTTGGTAGTTGTTATAGATATTATACTTAGTTAGTTTCATAGTTCTCAGAAGATGAGCTCGAAGAAAGAAGAGAGAAGAAAGAAGAAAGAAGAAGGAAGAAAGAATCATTAGTCTGCTGCAGCGAAATTCGTGAAGAGCAGTGAAAATAGAAATAAGTTTATGATGTACAATATATGTATATTATGTATGTTGGTTCAACACGTTCTCTGCAAAGACTGCTTTGCCCGATTTATATTGTATTATTGACATGACACTTCGATTGCATTAGTTTTTTAAGACTAGTATAAGTTACGCAGTGGCAGAGAAAGTGTCGTTCTAGAAATTAAGCGTAGACCTAAATTACTGACAAACGTATTTAAGAAGAGCGAATATTTGCAAATTCTCGAATTATTAGCTTTTGCTTTCCTTTGCCTTGTTTCGCACCACGAAGTAGTTTATTTTGCAATGATGAGCGACGATTTTCTCGCTCTTTCGTTACTCTCTTAAAGAGTATCGAAATGAAATACTTGGATAGCATGTTTGTTCGATCTGAGTGGGTCCAGCGCCTGCAAGGAAGGACCATGTTCAGAGTATGGGCGGTCGTGACGTAAGCACCGGCGAGATATTGCTTGACTAATTATTAGTCGAGTAATATGTCGTTCGGTGACATGAGTCGCGATAGATCGAACCACGCCTGGTATGGGGTATCGGTAATCCGACTAGAGGCTGCGTGCGGTACTCGGTCGTTGTTACTACCGCCAGGTGCTGGCTTCGTGCGCCTAGACAGGCCATATAGATTGGAAGTCCTCTGCATGGTCTAACTCTGAGTACGGCTCGGCGGGCATCAGGTCGTTCGAACTTTGAATCGCGATTTAGAGTTAGAGTCATTTAGTTTCTTAGAGTCAATCCCCCCCAATTAGTACATTCGCTCTTCGAAATAATGTTCGGTCAGTGAGTTAGCGATAAGTTTAGTTTAAGAATAGTTAGTATAAGAATAGTTATGTTAAAAGATTGTATCCGCGATGCTATTCTAAGTCCGATTCTTCTATCATTCTTGGAATTAAACTAGAAATAAAATTTTCCTCGAGGACTTAGAATAAAACGGTGGGTGGTTTGGTCGCGGAAAGTGATCCGCCACCCAGCCACCTACCTGGGTCTCTATTAGCGGCAACCTCCACGTGGTGAGATCTGGTAATCGGTAATAATTGTAGAGAATTACCATTATGATTCTTCTACAATTATTACCGAGCTAATAGCTGCTTTATATGTACTGTTTAATTATAATAAAAATTAGACACCTCCCTTTGCGAATAAATAAAGAACGTCATGTTGGATAGTAGTTCCATGTACCGTTGTTTTATTTACCATTTTACTGCCTCCGCTGTCCTTTATTAATAAATCTCAACGTTTTCCTAAGTAGTTTATTATTATTAGAATTAGAATTCTTCTACAATTACGACCGAGCTAATAGCTGCTTTATATGTTACTTTAGTTCAAAATTAGACACCTCGCTTAGCGAATAAGTTAGGAATATCGGGTCGGATATTGCTTGATAATCTTTCAGTGATGAAATATACTTTAGAAACTTTATTTAGTGTTCAACATTAATGATGAACATCTATTCATATATTCGTATAGAATTAGCTCTTGTACTTTTATTAAAGATTATTTGTATTGCAATACTTTACTGTAATTCTAATACTTAAATACTTTTTATTGGACGGTGTGGCCAATAGTATAGAGTAGTATAGACCAATGTTTGATTTAATTTTCTTTATTTAAATTAAAATCGAAACGTTTCGGCAATGGCTTTTTGCCCTCTTCAGTCGAATTTAATTAGTATAAGAAGTCCTAGGTATTTATTCTGAATTAAAACTGAGTCTTAAATAACATCTAAGACAGTAGCACCTAGGGCGTAGTTTAGAATAAATACCTAGGACTTCTTCTTAAGTTGGCAATGGAATTTATTTCACTCAAGTATTCGGACAATTTTATATTAATTGTTTCATGCAATTTATTTTATGGCATAATAATTTTAAGAATTTCACTTAATTAAATAATAGTTCATCTTTCGGACAAAGCTGCTAAGTTTTATTTATTAATCGATTGCTCAGCGGTACGCGTTAATGAATATATTCATTAGTTATATTTTAATTATTACACATTTACAGCTACTCTATCGTAAGGCACGAATTATAATACTTCGTGCAACCTATTTTAATGACATAATATTTCAAACAATTAAATTTAGTTAAATAATATTTTAACTTCCGGATGAAGCTAATTTTGTTTATTAATTAATTTATTAGATATGTTAACTAATATAGTTTTTTATTAGTGGTACCGGGTGGCCGCTACTTGTTTCGCTGGGATGTCCGCAATCAAACAAGATAAAATAAGAAGGGCCATCGTCAAGATATTTTATTTCCACGATAGTTTATTCTTGTACCTCGTGAAATTTACAATTACAATAAATTAGTTTATTACATTGTGTTATATTTTATATTTCCTGGACATACCGAATATCCAAAATCCCATATGTCCTATTACCTTTTCCCGTAAAATAGAGCAAATGCATCAGGCATTCAAATGAAAAGTGAAATCCACATATTTTTGGGCGTTTTCGGGCCAAATTTTGAGTTCTAAGCAATTGTCGTTATTCACTTTTCTTTTAAATGGCGATCGAGAGTCGCCATACCGTTAAACAGTAAAAAACCGTTGGCGACCGAGAACCGTTGTGAATAACGGTCGTGGCGACTGGCCGGCGCCATTCAAAAGAAAAGTGAAATCCACATATTTTTGGGCGTTTTCGGGCCAAATTTTGAGTTCTAAGCAATTGTCGTTATTCACTTTTCTTTTAAATGGCGATCGAGAATCGCCATACCGTTAAACAGTAAAAAACCGTTGGCGACCGAGAACCGTTGTGAATAACGGTCGTGGCGACTGGCCGGCGCCATTCAAATGAAAAGTGAAATCCACATATTTTTGGGCGTTTTCGGGCCAAATTTTGAGTTCTAAGCAATTGTCGTTATTCACTTTTCTTTTAAATGGCGACCGAGAGTCGCCATACCGTTAAACAGCAAAAAACCGTTGGCGACCGAGAACCGTTGTGAATAACGGTCGTGGCGACTGGCCGGCGCCATTCAAAAGAAAAGTGAAATCCACATATTTTTGGGCGTTTTCGGGCCAAATTTTGAGTTCTAAGCAATTGTCGTTATTCACTTTTCTTTTAAATGGCGACCGAGAGTCGCCATACCGTTACACAGCAAAAAACCGTTGGCGACCGAGAACCGTTGTGAATAACGGTCGTGGCGACTGGCCGGCGCCATTCAAAAGAAAAGTGAAATCCACATATTTTTGGGCGTTTTCGGGCCAAATTTTGAGTTCTAAGCAATTGTCGTTATTCACTTTTCTTTTAAATGGCGATCGAGAGTCGCCATACCGTTAAACAGCAAAAAACCGTTGGCGACGGAGAACCGTTGCGAATAACGGTCGTGGCGACTGGCCGGCGCCATTCAAAAGAAAAGTGAAATCCACATATTTTTGGGCGTTTTCGGGCCAAATTTTGAGTTCTAAGCAATTGTCGTTATTCACTTTTCTTTTAAATGGCGACCGAGAGTCGCCATACCGTTACACAGCAAAAAACCGTTGGCGACCGAGAACCGTTGTGAATAACGGTCGTGGCGACTGGCCGGCGCCATTCAAAAGAAAAGTGAAATCCACATATTTTTGGGCGTTTTCGGGCCAAATTTTGAGTTCCGGGCAATTGTCGTTATTCAGATTTCTTTTAAATGGCGACCGAGAGTCGCCATACCGTTAAACAGCAAAAAACCGTTGGCGACGGAGAACCGTTGCGAATAACGGTCGTGGCGACTGGCCGGCGCCATTCAAAAGAAAAGTGAAATCCACATATTTTTGGGCGTTTTCGGGCCAAATTTTGAGTTCTAAGCAATTGTCGTTATTCACTTTTCTTTTAAATGGCGACCGAGAGTCGCCATACCGTTACACAGCAAAAAACCGTTGGCGACCGAGAACCGTTGTGAATAACGGTCGAGGCGACTGGCCGGCGCCATTCAAATGAAAAGTGAAATCCACATATTTTTGGGCGTTTTCGGGCCAAATTTTGAGTTCTAAGCAATTGTCGTTATTCACTTTTCTTTTAAATGGCGATCGAGAGTCGCCATACCGTTAAACAGCAAAAAACCGTTGGCGACGGAGAACCGTTGCGAATAACGGTCGTGGCGACTGGCCGGCGCCATTCAAAAGAAAAGTGAAATCCACATATTTTTGGGCGTTTTCGGGCCAAATTTTGAGTTCTAAGCAATTGTCGTTATTCACTTTTCTTTTAAATGGCGTCCGAGAGTCGCCATACCGTTAAACAGCAAAAAACCGTTGGCGACCGAGAACAGTTGCGAATAACGGTCGTGGCGACTGGCCGGCGCCATTCAAAAGAAAAGTGAATTCCTACATTTTCGGGTTTTCGTGCAACTTCTGAAATTTTGCCGAAAAATCGAGGAAATGTATCAGGAGAATATGATGTGCGAGGAGGTATTCGATTCGCACAATTCTTGGAATTTGACGTCATTTCTTGGAACCGGAAAGTTCTTCCGAAATTCTGAAATTTTGCCGAAAAATCGAGGAAATGTATCAGGAGAATATGATGTGCGAGGAGGTATTCGATTCGCACAATTCTTGGAATTTGACGTCATTTCTTGGAACCGGAAAGTTCTTCCGAAATTCTGAAATTTTGCCGAAAAATCGAGGAAATGTATCAGGAGAATATGATATGCGAGGAGGTATTCGATTCGCACAATTCTTGGAATTTGACGTCATTTCTTGGAACCAGAAAGTTCTTCCGAAATTCTGAAATTTTGCCGAAAAATCGAGGAAATGTATCAGGAGAATATGATATGCGAGGAGGTATTCGATTCGCACAATTCTTGGAATTTGACGTCATTTCTTGGAACTGGAAAGTTCTTCTGAAATTCTGAAATTTTGCCGAAAAATCGAGGAAGTGTATCAGGAGAACATGATGTGCGAGGAGGTATTCGATTCGCACAATTCCTGGAATTTGACGTCATTTCTTGGAATCCGTGAAATTCTCAGAAATACTTGGCTAAAATCGGAAAATTCTGAAACTTTGCCGTAAAATCGAGAATGGGTATCAGGAGAACATGATATCCGAGGAGGTATTCGATTCGCACGATTCCTGGAATTTGACGTCATTTCTTGGAATCCGTGAAATTCTCAGAAATACTTGGCTAAAATCGGGAAATTCTGAAACTTTGCCGTAAAATCGAGAATGGGTATCAGGAGAACATGATATCCGAGGAGGTATTCGATTCGCACGATTCCTGGTATTTGACCACTAATTCGCGGAATTCAGCGCAATTCGAGGAAGTTTTTAGAACATTTGGGATATGTGAAAATTCGGTACTTTGAGGAAATATAAAATGTAACACAATATGTTCGAAATAAAGTCATTTATTGCAAATGTAAATTTGACGAGGTACAACAATTTTCATACAACATTGTATACTAATAAATATTATAATATAACAAACATAAATATATAAATATATGCAATAAATAAACAGTTGTAAGTAAAATATCTTGACGATGGCCCTTCGTTCTTTGATCTTCTTTGACTGCGGACATCCTGGCGAATCAAGCAGCGTCCACCCTGTATATAATTAATCGTTATTAAAAGGACAAGAGCAAATTGCTATATGAATACATCAGTAGAGTTTGATTCTATATTAAATTTCTATATCAAAGAAATAAATTTAATAATTATTTGAAGACTAACAAGGATAATTAGCGATAATTTTATAATTAATTATTAGAAAAATATTTCATTAAATTAACAAAATACTGAATACATTAAATACCGAAAGTTATTTAATTAACACCATATTATTTATTATTACTATTAATTTGAGTTACTTAAACTAACTAATAGTCTGTTAAAAGATCACATGTATTACTTGTGAAGAAGTAATTAGCCATCAAAATATGTCCGTAGAGAGTAATGAAAGTGATTTAATTAACGCGATTTTGTTTCTTGTTTGCACCCTGCAACTTAATTTTTCATACGGGGTAATAATTAATATTGATTTGAGTCGCTTACACTTCTTAGCATACGCTTAAAGAATGTCTGTATTAACTATGGGGTAGAATTATCCAAGCAACTCGCGGCTGGTACAACTCAGCGAACCCCACAAAACGCCAGAAATTATTTCTTGGTAATAGGATTACAGGAGTATAGTGGAGGTATGCGTAGTATAAGCGCGGAGGTATGGGGCGTGACCTCACGGCCCATTCGTTCCCGCGACCAATCAGAGAGAACGTGACGTCACATTCCCGCGACCAATCAGAGAGCTCAAAACCTGGCAGCACAATGGCCGCACCTGGCAACAGCACTACACAGTGACATATCACGTATTTTCGTTAAAATCTCGCGCGTATCGATCAAAATCGTTTCGAATATGCACTGGAAAAATAGCAAAGGGTTCATTCTAATTTATTATTACATATTTGCTGCATTTACATGCCCAGAAACTGCAATTACAGCCTTCTAATAGTCGCGAAATTTTGATCCTGTCAAGATCAATCTAATAAAGCGCTCGATTATCGATCTAAAAAATACTAATATCCACCAAAAACATAACAAAAAATGTATGGGAAGATTCAGGGAATCAAGACGGATATTCAAGAGTGATAAAATTAATAATTTGAGTTATCTTTTGAAAGATATTAGCGTTTTTTTAGATCGGCACACGAGCCACTTGAAGCGAGGGTAGCGACAATGGCGCCGCCCGGCGGCAGGGATCGGAAGCTTACTAAAAAGCCCACGAAACAGCAGAAATAATTTTTTGGTAATAGGATAACAGGAGTATATTGGAGGTATGCGTGGAGGCATGCAGCGTGACGTCACATTCTCCCGACCAATCAGAGAGCTCGGAAACTACCAGTACGAAAGTCGTTCGTGGAAAAGAGTATTTTAATAGCGATACATCACATATTTTTTATAAAATCTTGCGTATATCGATAAAAATCCTTTCGTATATGCACCGGAAATATAGCTAAGGGTTCATTCTAATTTATTATTACATATTACATGCATTTACTTACCCAGAAACTTCAATTACAGCGATGTAATAGTCGCGAAGTTCTTATTTAACGTACGAGAGAGCAAAATAAACTTGTTCGAATATCGACGGAAAAAGTACTAATATCTTCAAAACAATAACTCAAATTTGTACTTTTATCATTCACGAATATCCGTCTCAATCTTCCGAAGTTTCCTTATCCATTTTTTACGAATAATTTCGCTTAAATATCTAGTTATATCAACTTCGTGGAATTCAAGTACCGCGTCATATAAAATTTTATCGAAGGCAATAATCGAATCATTCGAACTAATAATTGATATGAATTCTCGTAACGCAATTATTTCAATCTCCCGACGCAATTAAATTCGAGTTTTTCTCGATTAAGATCCAATCGATTTAGACTTTACTTACCAGAATACTAACCAGTCCTTTCCAATAAAACCCCGTGGAACACGATTTAAATTCGAATTCCCAATGAAGTTTGACTCCGCAATTGATACGGCTCGGTCCTGATTACGCATGCGTTGGAAACGCTGCGAAACACTTTGGAAATTGGAGAGAAAAGGGTTAACGAGTAACAAATACACACAAACATTGACTTACGAGTCTAAATAGTTCATCTTTCGCGAGATAATATTCTATACTTATCATATTATTTATAATATTATTGATAATAATGTTTAGTTATGTTTTCATATTAGTCTCATCATTCATATTATGCTTTTAATAAAAGTATTAATCCAAATTCTTCAACACAACCAGCATCCATTTTCACATTTTATTATATAATAAACTTGATGACAAACAAATGTGAACGTTATGTTGTTTTTCTTCTGATAATTAATTCCAGCTAACAGCCACTGATTATGCATTTAATTTACATAATTTTTTCTGGATATTATTCATCGTCAATTATGAACAATTAATATCGGACAGTAATGAGCACGTAAGTCAACGTCACACAATAAATGATCATTTTCGAAAGGACCGTTTAATCACTTCATGAAATTACAAGGATAATAATAATAATTGTAATGTTATAATAATACGATAACAATAATCATAATAATCACGGTAATAATAATCATTCGAAGCGCATGCGTTCCGCTACTGAGGCTCGTGTGTGTGTGTGTACGTGTGTGTATTACAATCGGATTCATCTTCACGACATTGAGTTAGTTAAGTTAATTAAGTATGCATCATTTAACTGCATATAAACGTACAAAAGATTTAACTCTAATCCAGCGGGTACTTTTTAACACTGGAACCACGGAAACCGTCGAAATAACAGGTTGGAGGAATGTGATAAAAACATTCAAATTGATAAGATTCCATCTTCCGATATTTGTTGCGGCTCACGTTACATAATGGATATAATTGAATTGATTTAATATATTTCTTCCATCCATCCTTATTTTGTAGGATGTACAGGTCAGTACATAAATATGGCTGAATATATCCGTAGTTCTAGTGTTAATATATGTACTATATATAGCTATATAGTAATATAATATGTAATACACAACCGGTCAAATGTTTGGGATCACTTTGCATTGTCTTCGTTCGTTCCAACGTTTACTTTAATGTTAGAATGAACATTGAAAGTAAATGGAATATAAAAGCTTTGTCCATTTTATAATTACCATTAATATTAAACTATTTCCTTGCAATGCAGACACGTATTATTGGCCTGGGTGTAATCAGATATCGTTACCTTTAAAATCAGTCGGGTCCGTTTATTGCTATCGGTCGGGTTTTAGTTTCCCCGCAAGAAATGACTTTACTACAAGAAGGTTGGCGAACTATGCAGCAAGAAACATTACGCAAACTTGTCGGGGTATGTCAAAAATATGTAAAATAGTAATAATGAAAAAAGGGGGATACTTCGACGAATCGCGTATTAAGCGAAATGTATAATTAATATAGAATCAAATATACGAAATTTATACGACTCTTCTATCTTATAATATCAACGTACATCAACCTACAGATATACCCAAAGAAAAGTATCCATTCCATTTTATAGACAAGATATTTCATAATTTGTTTAACGATTGTAAGTGATCTCAAACTTATAGCCGGTTGTGTATATGGTACGATATAGCTCCTCGTATTAACCGTGTTATACGGGAGACTACTGTATAAATGTCGATAATAAATATTTCCTATGTAGTGGAATACCGCTCCTCGTTATAATTTGCAAAACGTCGGAGACCAACTTCCGAAGGTTAAACTTCCGGAACTCGTCGAGGCATTCAAGATGGAATCGGTTTTGCGCGCACGGCGATCGTTCGAGTTCTTTCATAGCGCATTCGAAAATAATCTAATCGAAAGTTTCCAAGAAGATTCTAGCGCGATATCGGAGCTGCTTGAAAAACTGATATTTCTGGGTCACCAGGACATTCTGATATTACGTAAAGCTTCAACTTTCAAATCCATACAGGAACGTGTCTCCATAAAACGACATTTCTGGTAGAATTATAATAACCTCTACCATTGATTAATACACGTATCAATTATTCCGATATTATTTGATCGGTTCAATTATTGCCCGTATTTTTATAAATATTGTACTGCGCCAATTTAATGCTATTTATTTGAATTCAAATAATAATGAATATGCAACTATCTTTCAATGAATATTCTTGAAACGTGATGTTATTCAAGCTATTTTTATAAGTTTTCTAACAAAAGTATAGTGATTGAAATTTTATTGCTTTGTTTTATGAAATAGTAGGTGTTAGATATTATTTTAATATGATTAATAGAATTACGATATTCGACTGAAAAATATAGTTTGGAATACTATGTTATTTTATTAAAAAAAGAAACTTCAAATATTTATCGTGTCTCTGTATAAAACTGTAGAAAACTCATCTTTGAATATATTCAAGCTGTTATTAAAGAAACTCATTATAATTATTATAACGTTATATTATAAAATTCGGTATATTTATTGCAATCAGTTTGTCCTGTTTTATATTATTTAATTAGGAAGAACTTATCTTTGAGGAATATTATAATTGTTTCCCGATAAGCTATGAAAAAACTCACCTTCGAAGAGTAATTAAAACCCTTTCGTCAATTCCAGTGTTTTTCTTCGGATTAGAATAAAATTCGAAAACCCTTTCAAAATCCTTTTAGAATCCTCTCAGAATCCTCGTTGGATCTGCGATATTCCGCTATTTTGAACCCTTTGTAGCCTCGGTAAATTGTTCCCGAACATTGCGATCGTTTCTTTTGTTAGAATATTAGTGTTATCCAGGAAAGACACAAATAAATGTTAATCTTCAACGTACAATCGTTTGATTTATAAACAACATCTACGATTGATTAATACACGTATAAATTGAATTAATGTGTTTATAATAAGACTACAAAGTGTTCGTTGAATTACAGTTCGGGCGCAAGCTTCGACCCGTTGATTTTATAATTGTATACTTAATTAATTAATTGCAAATTAATAACGCGCTTATTATATTCTGTGTCGCTTGCAAATCATTGCACGTAATATTGCTTTTCATGAAACGTTCTTCTCGATGACATGTTGGGAATCATTTTCGTTGGATAATAATAATTAAACTATAATTTATAACATTAAGAATCTACAACATTTGAAGAAGACTTCTGCGGAATTACATTTATATTGTATTATTATCCTCTTTGATTTATATTAAAGAGAACGAATGTTCAATAAATAAATAAATAAATAAATACTTACAAAATACACGTAACATGAGATCATATTTATTCTACAAATATGATATTTCATTTTAATTATGCGCCTGCTTTCAGGAATAATATAATTCGAAATATAAAATCGTACAAAGTATCTGGATCTCGGTGATGCAACAATCAATTTTGCACGATATTTGTTTTAACGTTATCATATATTAAATGATCATATCAATCAATATTTATTTTAATACTATTACATCAACGGGTCGAAGTATAAACTTGCATTATTTTAGTGATGCACTTCTGCATCATGTAATGTCTCGCGATAAGAAATCTGGGATTTCTTGGCATATACAGGTAACCCTCGTGTAACACGGTACTTATATTATACAATGCGACTTCGAGATAACGCAGGTTCGCAATCCGAGTCTCGCACAACGCGATCTTTTTTTGTAACTTAACCCCCTGCATTATACGAGAGTTATCTGTATTTTGATATTGCTTTTACCGCAGCATAAAACCTTTCGTAAGTCCTTCTTCTACAAAACTTGGTGAAAGTCAAGCATAATTTAATCGTAATTACTACGCCTCCACTGTCTTTGCAATTAATCCTCCATAATATCATGTAACTGTGAAGTCACACACTCATCTATGTGTATCTTTTGGTTGAATTAATTTCTTCGTTGCAATAATAATTGTAAAAGTACATTTGAACATTTCCAATTGTCGAAATTAGTCGAAGCTTATTGAAATGAATTTATACGAAGAACTAAGAGCAACAAATTTATGCTTCCAATGAAATAACAAATAAATATACACCCAAGTCTCTTTTTATGCGGTAGATCCATTCCACAGAAATCCGCACAAAAAGAGATATATTTATTTGTATGTGTGAATTATTTCCATCTCTCTTAATTCTCAGTAGAAAAATATAAAAAGAACGAAAATAAATGGATGAGCGTTGATAAAACTTTCTAGACCTCTTCTTGGATTACTTATTTGTTCTTGCTTTTTTGCTTCACCGCATTAAAAAGATACGCACAAAAAGGGACTCCACTGTATAGTTATAGATATTCACACGCGAATATGATTTTCGAGTACAAATTCACGGATTATTGATAATATTCATTAACTATCGTCATCAGAGCTATTCAAAGAAGTTTTCAAAGTATGCATCGCACGATAATGAAGCTGTTTTAATATTTAATCTCAAGACAGTACGAATAAACAAGAAGATGAATTAGATTGAAGTGTAATAAAATAAGGAAAATCGAGGAAGATAAAACACGTTGGAAAGTCAGGGCAAGTATTGTTAGGAGTTGAATAGCTTTGTATTACAAGAACGAATATGAATTCCAGCCGAGGGACGCAATACAAATAAGTCCGTTGCTCGGCGTGCATTTCAATTAATCTGTAAACGGAATCCGAGCGTCGCGATGTGCTTTATTAATATATCCTAAGAATAATGAAGGGACAAAACAGTGGAGGCAAAGATAAAAACCTTTTCGAACCATACCTTTCACCTCTCCATTCACCTTTCACCTATGAACTATCAGTCGATTAGGTTCCCAGCTTTCTATTGGCGCAAGAATATTTATTGCTTTTTGTTCCTCGACGTCACCATGCTTTTGCATTATTCACCCTTTGCGTTCCAAAGATATTTTTATTACATATAATGTTACGAAATAATTCAAGTAACAAATTCATCCGACATTTTCTGATATGTATTATGAGAACATGAATCCGTTTTCATAGTTGATCCTGGCTTTTACAGTATCGTGTTAACCCTTTTAGACCAAAGTATTTGTTTCAAAGTGTACATTATTTTCTATAAAAGTGTTTATTTGTTTCGGATGCTCGATTTTCTAATACATTTTGAAACTGGATCGAAATTTTCCATCAGACCTGAAAGAGTTATTAACACGTTGTCGAGCATAACTTTAATATTATTTCTATGTATTCACCCTTTCAGACTCATATGTTTTTTCGCAAAGCATTATCCCCTTAAATACATAACTTCTCAACACGTAATAACGATTTCAATCTTCTTTTTTATTTTTCGAAAGTAAAATTATATTATTGAAATGCAATGTCAGACCTGAAAGAATTAAAGTTTCTACAGCAAAGCAAATCAATTCTTCGTAACTAGATATCACTATATTACATTAATTCTCTCAGATTTAATTACGTGCTCATTAATAGGCTTATTACTTTACAGAAATGTCATCGATATTATCACCCTTATTTTCTCGAAGCAGTAATATTCTTCTTAGAGAAACAAAGGTAGGCCTGAAAGGGTTAAAGTCAAAGATTACGATCGACGATTGTATATGCAGTTAAACAATTGGATCCCCAGGAATCCGTGGCAATCTAACGAGATACAAGTTACAACGTAATAATTAGGGAATTAATTAGTTCCGCCATGAACAATGTACGATTAAGAACCGAGAATCTATCCAGGATGTTCCACGTAAAAAAGACCACCGAATTATCTAACAATATTTGTTTCCGTGTAAATAATATGAGTGACTTTCAAACTCTTCAAAGATATACAATCTTTGAGACTTAAAAACCCTGCAAAAAATGGCGCCGAAGGAATGTCCTTTCCAGGATATTAGTACGTTAAACATCCTTGGTTCTTATTCGTTCATTAATTGATTCGTTCACAGATGGAATCTTTTTAGAAACGTTTTAAGAGAGCGAGAAGCGACTCGACACAAGGAGACTCTTGATTAAATCCATGTTTTTTTTTCGGTTTTCACGTGTGCCAGTTTTTCGTCGTTAAATATCTATCGAGGTAAGGAGAAGGGCGGATAATCACGACAGAAAACACATACACGGTATACGCTATTATAAAAAAATAATAAGTATCATTGAAACGTTAAATTACACGAATCGAGGACACCGGACACCGAGAGGTTCCAAGTACTTCCATCTTGGTATCTCATCGACGCTCGTTTCCTCACTTTAACAATCGTAGACATCGACAACGATATAATATGTGTGTGTACGTGTATTGCGTGTAATAAGTGTGTTTTTTACACGAATTAATTTCATGTTTTTATTGTTGTGTTGATATCGGGATTAGAATCGATTACGAGGTTCAGATGGAGATGCTTCGAGAGAAAGCATTTTCTCCTTGACTTCTAATGCCGAGTTTCACGTGTGTTCGTGTCGTGTAGAATTTCGTAGGTGTACGTATAGATAATTATTGATACGTTAGGATCTAAGCTAGCTATATTCATTTAAAATACTGTCTGGATCCTCTCTTCGTCTTTCGCTTGGTAGAATATACTTATTTTCATTATTCTTATTCACTGTACAATTCGTGATCACGTGGATCCTCGGCGAGGATCCACGAAAATCGTATCGCGATCCCTTTGGTTTAATATGTCTTTCATTTAGTAAAATCTAAACCTAACTCTTCCATCATCCTTCGCCTCCCTTGTATATGTAAGTGTATACATTGTATAATGTTTATAATACATATATGTATATCATGTATATACAATATATCAATTTATATGTATATTATATATAAGACGTGGTAAATGTGTAATAAATTAATTATTAGTGTCGCCGTAACTTTATACGGATATTCCTTAAACGCTGGGCGCCATTTACGACTAGTGATATGTATTCGTTTTGAACTATAGCGTTAGTTTGATACGGCCCTAAGGTAGTTCCTAGAATCCCTTTACGATCCGGAATCATTTTGAGGCACCATTTAATATATCGATCAACGTATCCACTATTCTTTTCACATGTAAAACTTCATTTTTCGAGCGATGTGCATCAAAGAATTCGCATTGTACATTCGTCCATAATTATACATATAATAATCATTCCGGATGAAATACGAAAATGTTATCCCGAAATCTATAAGCGAATTAAATACCATTGCATCAATACTAATATGAACAATATATATAATATAATTAATACAACATATGTAATATAATTACTATTAATACAATAGTACCACGTTAATAAATATATGACAAGCAAATAAAAGAATGCTACAAATCAAAAATCGATTACAAGGCCAACGAACAGATATAATAAACCTTTTCATCAACGAATCCATTTCCGCCGGGAAATCTACTGTAGCTTTAACGACTAACGAGTGATGTCTAACGAGTACAAGCATGGAATTATCAATTCCCCGCTAATTACACTGCAATTTAATATTGATTCACGTGTGTGCGTCATGTACAAATCACGTGAAACAGTAAGGGTATCTTTCGCGTTAATATGCGCTCTGTACGAGCAGGCAGGAAGGTGATGAGTTAAGTGGACGAATTCCGCCAATGAAATTAGCTGTGTCGACAAACGAGTGGCGAAATAATCGCGGCAAACGTGCACGTGAATTTTTGTCAAGTTTCACGGTGGAAATGAATCGTGGAGATAGGGTTGTTGGATAGGGGATAGAAAAAAAAATCTCTTGGAGAATCGATGAGTATCGGTGGGGACTTTTATCGTCGGCCGAGATTTATTGCACCGGAGGCTGCGTGCGTGGAGATGCAAATTTGTCTCGACTGGCCTTTTGCCCGTTTTATCGAATCAACCTTCCGCCGATTAGATGGACAACGATTTTTAACGGGTCGTCGAATACCGGCCCTTTGTATTCTGCCAAAGGCCACTCTCTGGGGGGGATGGGGGGAGGGAGGACACGCGGAAATATGTGTTACAGAAACGTGCCACTGCATCTTGATATTTCACTTCTTTCCACCGTACTTTATCACGGATTCTTCACGCTACTTGCATCCCAGTATCCTTCTATTATCGAATCACCCCTTTTTTAAGTTTGTTGGTATGCTTTAATTAAATCTGTCGAAAGGTTACCTGATTTATTATTATAATTATTAATATCAAGACATTAATGTGAGATTATGTCTTTTAAGGGTGTGTTTGGAATATGGGAATAAATAAAATTATTTAATTATTATTACTTATTTGATTACTACGTTTGATTGTATAATAGAAGGGCATGGTTTTCTAAGGTTATTATATTGGTAGTTGAAAGGTGAAAATGCCAAATTCGCTAGGATACCTCTTTATCTCGACAGAAAGGGCCACCCTGATTCACCAAGGTTCAATGGATGCATCGTTACGAATCAGTGAAAAAACACGTTCTACAAATATTTCCGGACTATCCGCGTTGGGGGGGATTTGCTTTACATCCACTTAAGAACATGGACTATTTGATGAAATTTAAATAACTGAAGTTCAACGCGGTGACAATTTCAAGTTCATTGTCGTAAGTTAGAAACTCAAGTTAGAAAATAATGTGCCAATAAAAATGTAAGAATTACAATGCTTATAATTCATGAGACTCTATCAAATTATAATTACGATTATAATGAATGTTGTATGTATTCAATGGAACGTGAAGCCTCAAAATTGTTCCGTGATCGTATCGAGGCTGTTGCCTGTACACCAATTCGTTCAGACGATTTTTGGTTTTTTCATATCTTTTGACTTTGGTGCTGGTATTCCAGATTTCGTACCAGAGATATCGTTTTCAGGCAATTCATGATATGTATCGTTTCCAACATGGCTTATTGCTTAACGTAGTACTACGAATTAAATTCTAAGAGTCTTAGTTCTAATTACGTCTATTCCTCCGCTCGATGAAATATCAAATACTTTACTAGACACGTAACCATTGGAATCCTGAATTCCTTCAAAATTGTCGATTAATCGAAGTCCGAGAAATATGTGAATAAAAGCAAAATATTTTATAAAAGCAGAATATTTAACAAGATGCCGCATTTTCTTCGAGATTAATATAATTAATCGACAATTTGATTCTTCGCAACCCATTAACCGGGCACGACGAGTTACCTCGTTATTGGAATTAAATTATAATTATCCCTTTCATAGTTTTACAATTATAAATATATCGCATCGATTTGTTTTATCACTCTATCAAAAGTGCACATGTTTTGTCGGTTACTAGAACTCTCCGGTTAACGGGTTAATAAATTAGAACATTGAAATCAAACACCAAAGGATCGATGTAAATACATTTTGGACGATAAAGAAATCGTTTTTTTCCAGTAAATTGTGATAGGTCAAGAAGATTTGGTATTTCCGAATATGGATTGTCTGTGAATTGTCATCAGCAATATCTTTGGATATCAAGTAGTGAAAATAATTCGATTGTTTTAAAAGATTTCGTAGTCCTGGATTTTCTTCTCTTTGACCACATTACAATTTAGGGAAATCTACGTTCGTAACGTTAAATTATTATTATAAACATTTACTTGAAGTAAGAATAAGATTTTAATTGCACCAAAATAATTGCCACCAAACACCTATACTTCGAATAGCAATCTTTGAAGTAATGGACTAATAAAGTTTTCCTAAACCAATTATTGGCTTTTCTTGTTGATATACGAGAAGTGTGGTTTGCGTTTCGAAAATGTCATTGCGAACAACATCTTCCACGCATTTCATATTTGAAATATTCACTGCACAATAGTAAAATATTTGATATCTGGTCGTTTCTCCTTCGATGAGTCTCGGCCTAGCCAGCTCGTTCCACAGATAAACGCAGATATTGTGTACACGATAAACAAAGTGTATATACAACTATGCCACTCATATTTGGTTTTCATCACGGAAATCTTATTCGCGAATCCCCGGTGTATTTTCCTCCAGATAAACGAAAACATGTTTGAAGAAATAGTAACTCCGCTTAAATGTCTGGTAAGTTTTGGATATCTCAGATTTAATTCCAAGATAATTGCAATGTAAAAAATAACTCATAAGAATTCTTAATAACGCGAGTTCCTATAACGCGAATTCCTAGAATCCGCTAAAGATATTACGACAAAGTTCTTTATATAACACGATTCTCGTACAAAGCGTTATATAATAAAATCCGGGAACTCCCCGTTTATTTTAGCCGAGCATACGATAGTTTGTTATCTAACGTGTAACATATTAATCGCATTATACGAGATCTACACTGATATCTATAAGCGATGATATTAGTAGTTAACACTGCCGATTAATACCGCCATAAAAATGTGATAACAATTAAATTTAATAAATAGTAGAATAAAAAGTGTTTATCAAATCAAATCCAGGAGATGCTTAGAGCATTAAATCCGCGTGGTGGAACGAATATTAAGGAATCATCAGCCTGTTACATCAGTCGGTTTTACATCAGGTTTTTCCTGGGTAGACAAGATCTTCCTTCTTTTCCCGGTTAAGCTTGCCATCCGAAGCGAATCTTGCTGGCGGCGTCGTCTTTTAAATAAATCAGTGATGTTCTCTCGCGGGACGTGAGAAAAGGAAGATCAGGGGGAGATTCGGGGAGTCAGAGATTCTTCGAAGTGGAGGACGAGAGACACTTTCATCGGACCTCGAAGTGCTTCCGGCCCGAGATTTTACCGGTTCTAGGATGCATCCGTAAAAGCTGATAAAAAGGAAGTAACCCCGTGTCGAAACACCGACTCGTTTAAAGGAGGAAAGGATTTTACGTGTTGATCGACGTTCTGCGATTTTATTTTTCCTAGATTTTCGAGTGGTTTATTGCAAAAGTGTTTGACGCAAAAGTTTATTGCAAAAGTTTCGAGGAGAGACAAATTCTATGAAAGCTTGTATCAAACCATTCTTTGTTAATTCGAAAATTACACGACGATAGAATTTAAGTTTGCAATCGTCTTTCGTGAAAAAGACAATAAAACGATAGAATTGAAAGACCATATAGAAATGATGTAGAAATATCCAGAACTTAAAAAAATCATTTTTAATCATTATAAGGTGGTAAGTTTAAAACTAATTCATTATGGCAATATAAACTTGTATATAAGTAGACTGGAAACTCAACAAATTATTAAAAGACGAAGATATCTGTTATATTAAACAATATATAAACTCAATATCCGAATAATAATTCGTTGATTACTACGACTACTCACGATTGACTCCCATACAAAAATCGAATGCTTCGGATGGGTGAAGCAAACCAATGATGCATTAAAACATGATTGAAATTTGCATAAAAAAATAATTGTTTAATATATATAAGGAGGACACGAACGAGGAAGGAATTTCGATGGTAGGAAGCGATAATTTAATCAGCAGTGTTTCCATCGCGTTGTCGTGAATGTGAATAAGATTTATCGATCATATCCTTGGTACTTAATCGAATAAGTAACAGAACCGTGACCTTAATTGCATTCTTATTAGTGGACGCATATTACTGAGAATGATTACATATAGAAACGAAAGCTATAATTATGATACGAATGACCGTCCATTATCAAGAATACTTTGTGTAACTCAGATTAGAATCAAGATTGGAATCATATTATTCGGAATCAGAAAAAATTTGAACAAATGTAGGCTCATTTGGATGCGGACCACGTATTCCATGAAACTGTTAAGATGAATCGAGTACTCGGAAGTAATCGTAGCAATTAATCAATTATAACTTTGATATTAATTTGATATACTACGTATACTGTGACGGAAGGTATCTTGCTCTTTTAATAATCTTTGGAACTACCATACTTTGATTATACATATATAAATCAAGAAATGTACTCCGAAAAGTTAAAGTCCCTGTTATTCGGGAATCATAATAGTTCCTCGAAATGGGACCGCATCGAACAAAGGGGATTTACTGGGTTACGTGTATCGATCGAACTACATATTTGCATAAAACATTACGTGAGGTTTCATCGATCCTTTCACGTAGCTAAAATGATTACCAAATAATGATTCCACGTAATTGACTTGTCTCGAATTCAACAAAAGATCGATAATATATTATCGAGAACAATAAAAACCAATCACCAGAATTAGCTTCACCGCAACCTCTTCATATAAAATAGAATTCAATAATCATTCGATTCATTTCGTAGTTATTATAACATATCATTTTACCGAATGAATTAAATCGATCACCTTGTATCCATTACCAGATATAATTATTGTAAAACATCCACTTTTAAATATATATGTTATACATATTTGTAGTAGAATTGATACAAGAATTAAATATGAATCGATGTCAAATAAAATCCTACTGTTTTATGTACCACATTTCATATCTTATAGCAACAAAGGGTATCACAATGCAGATACGATATTCAAAGAAGATATTCAAAATGGTTAATCAAAATAGCCACGAGGTACATCTGGAGAAACAATACACCATCTAATGGATTTCCAATGGAAAGTGTCACCGTGAATATTTCTTATCTGACCAGATAAACCACTACGTTAATGTTCCCAGAAAAATATATCTTGTAATAAAACTCGAAGTGGCCGAGCCGAGAATCATCGTCGTTTTTGTCCGTCGTTCTTACAAGCTACGATATGTTAATTCTTTAATGACTAACCGTTGGAGTAGCCCCACCTTGAAAGTGTAAAAAAAGAGCGACACGCGGGGCTTTGGAAATTCAGACGCGCGGTTTCACCGAGCTTTTTTCATCCCCCTCCTTTTACTGGTTAATGTCTTTGGTTTCGTTCACCGTCACCGACTCCTTTAGCACTACGTGCTTCTCAAAGGTTCCTCGAAGGTACCTCGTCAATTTCCTCCTTTCTCGCTTCTCCCTCCTCGAACACGATCCGCGATTCGATTCACCGAGTTTCACCGAGGAAAGGGGCTCGATTCGATTATCCAGTATCCTCCTAACGATACCGTGTTGTTATTAAAAGTTTTCGGGTCGAAGTTCTACTGCATCTTCCTCAACTAACGTACGGACTCTTTGTTTTCTTAGATACATATATTTCTTTGCATTTGTTTGTAGACGTTTGACTTGTTTTTACTCAACTAACATATAGATTTCATATTTTAACCTGTTTTGTTTGTGCTCCGTCTTGATATGTAAGTTTTGTGGTACTTCAGTATGTTGATTTTTAATATAAGTTATTTTTATCTAATAATTCGGCAATGTAATGATTCTTCGGGTTTGGTTAGAATATTAAATGTCGTTGTTGGAATATCAATGTATATTAAATAACCGATATGTTCACGCGAGGATTAATAACTCACGAAGAAGATGGTATAAGAAGTTTTAAATATTTGTTAACGTATCTTTCTTAATAGGTAAGTAAAGTAATAACGATTTTCAAATGTTTCTCATTTGTTCTTCCTTTCTTACCCTGTTAATAAATAATAGTATTAATTCTAATTGCCGCGATGTAAGATTAATTAAAATTATTATTTACACCGGTAAGTTTATTAATATATGTATCGTAGATTGCAACGAACCACATGAATATGTATTTACATATATGTGTATATATTACTTGTTTGTAATTAAAAGATATTAAGCTGCGGTGAAATACTCTCCGGAGCTTTAATATGAATATCAAATGTAGCATTACAATAATGAATTTAAAAGTGGGGGTTACAATAGGAGATTCTCCAACAGAATTTGTGTTCGAAATTTCAAATAACGAAATATCGGTTTCTTCGCGCGAAGAAAGATTCTTCGTGGTTTTAAAATAGATATTGATACGATCTGTTCGATTTGTGTCTACGATGGCTCGCAATGAATTTCCTATAACACTGGACAAAATTGGTTTCCTTGCTCCGGTAGAAGTGCCAGCCATTTCCATTGGAGGATCCTGGCTAACCTACAGATTGGGAAAAAATTCAAAGCTCGAGTGTCCTCTCGGAAATGACGATAAATCGTCCAAAGTTATTAAAAAAATAGACGAATAAAATTCAAGTACTCCGTGTTTTCCTGATATACGATATCCCTTCGTCAACTTCTATTAAATCATTAATTGGACGTAGTTCGTGTTAACGGAAATTCATCGTTTTTCATTGGCATATTACTTGCCAAATATTTTGTAAAATAATCAGATGACTTTGATTAATATATATTTATATTGCAGCACAGTTTTATTACCACCATATATTGTAACCGAACATAAATACGATAGCGGATTGTTGAGTATTACATAAATATGGCATTCGCAAGTTAATTTTCATTTCCAAGCGATTTTGAAACAGCACAGCGTCACCTGGCATTAATAATTTTATAAATTGCAATTATTAAATATCCGGGTAATATAAGAATAATATTTATAAAGGTTTTAAAAAATGATAAGTTATAGCTGGCATAATGCAGCTACTTTGATTTTTGAAATATCTTTTATGAAAATAAGATAAAGGCCATCTCTTTCAATATAATTCTTTACCATGAAAATATAATTGAATTCAGGTATAATATTTAATAGTCAATGAATAATGAAGACGCAACATTTAAATGTCAACAATATGATGATATTAAAGTTGGGTTGAATATCTTACAAAATTGATAACGTTTCATGTCGTTACAACAGTCTGTGGAGATGTAACTTCGTAGTAGTTTACAACAAATCTTGGAGTTTCAAGGAATTCCAACATTCTAGCGCGATTTGTCCTTTGATACTTTATAGCTCGGAGAGATTCCTTGCGGGAAAGCGGACTAATAACGGAAACGGAACTAAGGGAAATTGGACTCACGAAAGAAGGCCTCGTAGTTCGCAAAGCTGTTTAACTTCGGCACACTTGCTGCGTTATAATTTCGCTAATTAAATCCGAGGATGACTCTAAAGCGATTGTAACTCCCCGAGGAGTTCCCGACGCCCTCCTGTTATTTCTTATTAAATTATGGTGTCTCATAGAATCTTTAACCCGCCGCTATCTTACAACTTGGCTAACTTCAAGCGTTTCACATGGCAAAATTCAATTAGAAGAATTCAATCTGCGCTACTTTAATCCATTAACTTTTAATTCGCCTATACTAACTGTATATAGCATTTATTTTTTAAATTTGGTACACTTATGAACCAAAAATAATTGGATTATTAGAAAGACTAATTGTTAGCCTTATAATCAACCCTTTCAGTCGCCTCTTACGACAGGCAGGGGATACAATGGGTGAATTCTAAATCCCCCACCCATAGGGGAGTTTTAATCCTTTAATCCTTTATTAATTAATATATTTTATGAGCTTTTTTTATGACCCAGTATTATAATAATATGCAGGAAGGACTCCTGGTACTTTTAATCATTGTATCAGAATGTGTTTGTATTAATATTTAAATACTGCATTAAATATTATTTCTGAATTCTGTTACATATTTATTGTAATAAATT
Source organism: Nysson spinosus (assembly GCA_910591585.2). Classification (NCBI taxonomy): domain Eukaryota; kingdom Metazoa; phylum Arthropoda; class Insecta; order Hymenoptera; family Crabronidae; genus Nysson; species Nysson spinosus. The sequence goes on along the minus strand of OU342843.1, from coordinate 4,586,235 downwards.
ATTTTAATATGAGTATGTTGTTTTAGCGTATTGGTTACGCATTTTGTGAGAACTGAAGTAAGTGCTTTAAGTCAATTGTGATTTTTATTTAAATGTATTTACAGAACGAAGAATTAAGTAAAGCACCTACGAAAGTCGAGGAAAAGAGGATTAAAAAATATTAATCGATCATTCTACTTCACGAAAATATGATAAGATAAGATCTTTAGTAATTTATTATTTTCAATATATAGTGCGGAGTATTTTAATAAAAGTTCAGCGATGTTTTAGCCACCAGGGAAATTGCAGTTGACTTAAGAGAAACCACGGAAAGTACCAGAAAAACTGAAGGACGAGAAAGCATCTCTGACGTGGAATATCGTTGTGGGAAAAAAGGACACTTCTCTTTTTTTCAGAACGTGCTTTCGTTATACATCCACTCACACTTTTCCCGCTACCCCCTCCACTCTTCCTCACTCTCTTTTGTTTTTCCTTCTAAGAACAAGGAAGATCACAGGAGGGTCTCGGCTCTTCTTTCTCATTTTGAGGGAACAAAATATGGTAGCGTGCTTTTCCCTTTTGTATTCGGAAAATGATATCAAAGTCTGCCTCCGTCTTATTTTCCCTTTTAAGATTACGTCGGAGGCCTTTATACGGGCTAACTTCAAAATGAATGTATATTTAAATGGAAATTAAACTGAATTACTTCCTTCGCGCGGATCTTTGGCAACCCGAGTGGTTGCAAATATCAGCCGATTTTTGTAAAAGTGGTGTAACTCCATTTTCGAAAAGAATTGAGTTCAATCTGAATTCGGTGATAACTTCATTTCTGGAAGAAATATTCCCAATTTTAAGGACTATCTTAAAATTCCGTGAAAGACTAAAATTGATCGGGTAATAATTTTACGTGAGCTCTTCATTTATAGATAATTTACGATTAAAGTATTAAATGGAGTTATGCCGCTTTTGCAGTAACTAATGTCTCTTGATATCGATATCACGTTCCAATAAAACAAAGAAACATTAGATTCTTGATCGAAAAAGCCGGTTAAAAAATGGGTAATGGGTATCCACTTTTTTGGAATGGTCTCACTTATCATTTAAAATAGAGGAGCCGCTCGTGGAATGCGAAACAATTTGTCTTTGGTAAGTATTTAACGTGGCGAGCGGAATGATTTGCGAGGTACGAGGCCGACGAGCCGCCATTGGAAAACTGCCAAAAACCTGAGGAACTGTTATCGCTGACAATCACCCGGCTACTAAACGTCAACACTTTCGTGAACGCGGATAGTATTTAGGGAAACTTCGATGTTTCAATTTTCTAGCATTCAACCGCACGGACATTTTGCCAAAGTGTTTCCACATTTGCCTTCCAACGAATATTTCCATGATATTCTGTTACATCTTTGTTACTTCGTTTTACTTTCTTTTAATTGGATAACTCTTTGTTTTAATTGGATAACTCTTTGTTGTAATTGGATAACTCATCGTTTTAATTGGATACATTTAGTTTCATAAATTACTAGATTTTGATAATTTGAGATAAGTTTGGGATTAGTGGATTTGGGTGATTTTAGATTACTTTAGAATTAGTGGATTCCAGTAGTTTCAGCTGATTTTGAGATTAGTGGATTTTCCAAATTCCAGATTAATTTTTATAATGAATCCTGGTAATTTCAGATAATTAAAAAATGAGTGCACCTTAATAATTATGCCTGTCAAATTATTCGGATAGAACATAATTTTATATTTAACTAGGTCTAATTTGTTTCATTTGTTAATTGGGTGAATTTATGTGCAATAATTATGTCCCATAATTATGATATATTTATTAATGGATCTACCTTAAGCAAAGCGGTTTATATTCATTCGTATAAATTATTGGATTTGTTAGAAAAAGAATTACATTTTTCAACCACCTCGCTGAAGCCCGATAAAAATCAAAATCGATTTTCCATTAATCCGATGATTCGAGCAAGGTTGCTCTTCGCGTTTGACCTTCTTGCATAATATTGCAGCATAAAAAAAGCTCATCTATTCGGTGTGAAAACGAACGTCTTGAATATTTTCGGCAAGATAATAATAAAAGGTTCCAATAAAATCTCATGCAAATACTCTTATAATGCATACTTATTATTATTATTTAAAGTAACCACTAATTTCTAAATTATTGTAAACCATCAGAAACCAATAACTTTAATACTCTTCTTAAATATCGAATTTCTCTAACTGACAAAACTAAATTCATCACGAAAAAGGATGGAATAGAAGGATAAAGAATATGTAAAACAATATCGTGGATCAAATACATATACTACATCGTTGATTCTTTAAGGCGCCAATGACGACGTTGTAATGGAAAAAGAAAATTGCAATTGATATGTCACATAATTTTCCGATTAATGCCTCGCAATTCAACTTAAGCCGTGGATTTAGATCGAAAGGGTTAAATTGCAGATAAACGGATGGCAAACCATCGTTAATCGGGTGGAGGGAACTACGGGGATCCGTAAAGAAACACATATATATATATACAGGGCAAACATAGAAAGCGCGACTAGGAAAAAAGAGAAAAATCTGTCGAAGAGAGGGAAAGAGGGTGTTAACTGGCCTCCGGTAATGCCGAGGTGAACGGCCGAGAGAGGATATCGTGATCGTGGCTCTAAAGCTCATCCAGACACAATGAAAGAGCAAAAGAGACGAACAATAATGGAACTCTCGAAGAGAGAAAGAGATGAACACTGGAAGTTATAGTAAAGAAAGAGGAAGAAGAGTGAAAAGCATAGAAGAGAGAAAGAGAGTGGAGCAAAAGAGTGTATAAAATGGAGAGAGAGATAATCGGAACACCTAGAAAGGAAGAAGCGAGAGGAAGTTCGAAAATGCAGCTGAGAGATAAAGTCAACTGGAAGAACGGAAACCAGAGGTCCAAGAGATATACTGAAAATACTGAGTGTCGGAGACAGGGAAACAGAAAAGGAGAACTATGGCGGAAAATCTCCCGGCAAACAAGGCACAGAAAAACCGGAGAACATTCTGAGAGTGTTAATGTTCATAGTAATAAGAAATTATGATAATATGGTATAATTAAATTTCAGGGTTACAAGGAGCTAATATGTACATAGTCAAAGCAGAGTATAGAAAACCAAGTAATATTTGTATGTATATTATAATTGTTATAGAAATTTATATTCTATGCATATTCTAGTATCACGCTCAATGGGAAATTTCGTGGAAAAAGGAAATTCAGGAAATTATGGAAAATAGTTTCCCAGGAAAATAGCACTCCGGGATACTTTTTCCTATCTGGTTTCAAGATTCCCAGTTAACATGTCTCGCGAGAAGGAAATGAAAATGGTACTCGTTTGCGTTAATATTGGCATGGATTCGTTTGATTTGCATGGATAACATTAAATCGAAACTTGTTTCATAGAGCTGTTGTATCGCGTGATGCGGATTTAACTGACACGTAATTATATCGAGGCATGAATGCATTTCGGATAATTAATGAATAGGTGCATCGCGGTGTAAATGTGCATCAAACATAATCGTGGAAATTAGTGTTCAATTAATGGTGCGCGTATTTAATTATTTATAACTAAACTGTCGCCGGAACCTGACCACAAAGCGTAATTATTCCATTTCATTTTATGCTGTTTCTTTGTCATTCCGGGTGGCTAATAACTATGTCAACTCCACCATATTCCGAGTAACTTAAACGTGCATCGCCGATTCTCGGAAACAAAACTCATTTCTGCATGGCTGGCTTTTACTTGCATTGCCTATTGGTACATCGCGTGCACTTGGAATTTTATCGATTAGCCTTCTCCTTCGTTAACTGCAGTCATACTTTATTGCACGACCTTGAAAACCTCTCGCCTTCGTGTCACTATCGGAATGAATTAAAAAATAACTTTCCACGCTTTCATTCATAAAGTTACGAGTGAGTTTGACCAGTAGCTTTTTAAGCTGAGTACAAGCTACTCACTGATTGAAGAACTCTACAAGTTGCGGTAAATATATTTATAACTTTCTGATCTCACGAATAAAAGTACAAGAAATTTGTGGAGAACAAACAAACGTTATGTATCGAATCTATGAGAATATAAGCTTGCTGAAATGTATTTGTTTCATTGTTGATATCTTGGTTTGTAGTCGAGTATAATTAGGTATAATTATGCAGCAGGTGGATGGCGATAACAGTGAATCTACTTCAAGGAAAACTGTCGACGACTTTATATGCTGTGTCACCAGGAATTACTGCCAGTGTCGTACAAAATTACTTTATTTCCGTATTTAAATGAGGTTTACAAATGTGGGTCGCGTGTCAGTCGGAACGACAACCCCTTTGCTCGCGAGTTAAGGTTCACCTGTCTAGGAGTCCAGAATCACATAAACCATGTCCTTTGAGTGGATAATGTTTGCGTTGAAACACGATGTATCTATCAATCGACCAATTATAGAACTTCCTTTACTCGCTTTTAACAATAATTGCGAACATAGTTTATATTAATAAATTCGTCTCAGGACATTTTCAGCCAAATTATACACGTTATACACGTATCGCGGCAAATTCGCGGTATTTTGCTAAATAAAGTTAGCAAAATTACATATTTGAAAAAATAAATTTGAAAAAATGCTAGAAACATCAACATGTAACTTAGCCAAAATAAGTTGCGGGATTTTACTAAATAAATTTATATTGAGAAAAATACTACGAACTGACTTAATTGTATATTAAAAGTGTAGAAAGATCTCTTGACATTTTGAGCGAATAAAGTAGATAAATTCATTGAATTCCTTGTAAGTCTGTATTTTTTACTTTCGTAAAAGCAATCATGACTTATTTGTATATTAAAAGTGTAGAATGAAGTATTGAATTCTCGATCGAATAAAATAGGTAAGTTCATTGAATTCCTTGTAAGTCTATATCTTTGTAATTTAAGGTTTAATTTCCGATAACACGGCGAAGACAAGTTCGTGCCAACCAATACTTTTTCATATCAGAGTCTCTCGCGGCGATACTTATTGGCGCATCGCGTGCACTCGTAATTTCATCGATCACTTTTTTCCTTGCTTAATCGTAGCCATTATTGGAACTATCGTTTATCTTCTCCTCCCGACAACCGATCATTATATTCGAATTCCATGAAAAACTAAATTGTAATCTCACTCGTGGCAATGCAAGTACTTATTAAGTATGTAAAAAATGACTAAGTGCATTCGTAGTATATCATTATTTTATAAATCATACATAAATGAGAATCCAGAAAACTTCGTTAACTTTAACGCTTACATGGAAATGCTAATTAGCTTTATATTTAAAGTACGCTTTTAAAGAATATTCGTTCGACTTTAATGAAATTTCTTGTGTTAATCATTGCGGTTATCATTGAAGTCATGAAAACCGCGATCGAAGAAATCGAAGAAGATAGGGGTGAATTTTTCCTGCAACTTCCAGCCGTGGGAGGAGTGAATTAATAGGAGAAATTGAATTATACCAGCAAGAACTGAATTTCAACGTAACACGGTGCGTGAAATATTGAATGATCCGGTTAGCCCGACTTAATGCATTGAATGAAACCACGTTCCGCGAAAACATGGATGAAAGCAGAAATGATTTAGTGGCAAGATTAATGAAATTATACCGATTTCATAATTTACGAGATTCCACCAAGAATGTAATAACATCGAGCACCCTTCACTCGTCCACCAGATTTGACTTTTAATCATAACCTCTACTAAATTTCTTATGACAATTTCTCATTAAATATCCATTTAAATTGTATCCTCTGACATTACAATTTCATTATATATTTCATATGCATTTCATCTGCAACATTCCAGCATTAAATCCGGAAACATAAGATGATGTTTTACCGTGCATATAAATGTGCACAATAAAAGCATGTAATTTACGTATGTTACGGTGTTCTGTACAGTATCTAATAACAGATTAACTTTCCTTGTTTCAACCACTCTAAATAATGCATAATACTTCATGGTTGGACATTTTCAAAATGGATTCGAGTGGAGAAACTCAAATATGAACTCTGGTAATTTAGTTTCTGTTTAATGTTGAAAGAACAAGCTGACGATGAGACTGATAGGTCAAGTTCATTTTCCCTTGGATGTTTTTCCTCCCATATCGTCTCGTGACTTTTAATTTACCTCTTTTCTTTACTTGGTTTCTCGGTGACTTGCCGGCAAGAGACACCATTTATTCGAGTGAGTGACGTGTACAGGACTTGGCATAATTTACGCGCGCTGCCCGCTAACTCGACATATACGTAGAAATACTGCGAGCCCGAGGACGAACTTACGGATTATTTTCCCGGAAATTCTCTCATCTTAAAACATATTAATACCCAGGAAAAAGATTTCGATACATGGTGTTTTTCTGCAAAATTCTCTCATCTCGGAACGTATTAATATTCACGAAAAAGATTTCGATACTCGTTTTTTATTGTGCAAAATTCTCTCATCTCGAAACATATTAATATTCACGAGCAAGATTTCCATGCTTGTTTTTAGATGAATAATATTCTGATCTCGAAACATATTAATATTCACGGAAAAGCTTTCGATACTTGTTTTTATGTAGAAATTAATCGGCCGACATTATTCTCCTTGTTCACACGTCCGGGCAGTTTTGATTTTGTTGTTATCGTTCTAGTGTTCGATGTCATAATGTGATTAATTACTCCGAGTTGACTTGTAACGTATTTCCTTTGCGATTTAATCTAAATCCATGTGATTCGTTGCGTAATTAAATGGGATTATGTATATAATTTTTCAATGATTAATAAGCGAGGCTTTTTTTAGCAATTAAATTGTGTGATTGGTAATATATTAAGTATTATAATATGTTAATATTAAATATTAACCCATCCTTCTATGTTTAATATAATCTGTAAAAACCATCCAAAATGGAAACTATGTATTATATATAAATTAATATAGTATTAGTATATTAATATATGATTTGCAAACAGCACTTAAAGTATTCGTCCTTCTATCACATTTTTTGATATGTATGCGTTACGAATCCCAAATTGGGCTTCAGGCAATTTTCAATCGTGCATTATTCTTCTATAAATACTTCACTATAAATACTTAATTATAAATCTACCGCGCTAGGCAATATTCTCCCCCAAATATTCACCCAAATAGAACTCATAGATTTAAGCAATTATAAAACATGGTCGAGCAAGTCTCAAACTTTCAATTTTATCACATTCAACTTTCCCAGATATATCACTCTAATAACTATTTAAATTTCCTTGACAATTGTCATTAAATGGATACAATTAATTCATATTAATTGCCCGAGGATTTCATTATTGCAAATGATACTTTTATCATATACTAACTTGTAATTATTTATATAATAATCTAGTACGCCTTACACTTTTCGTCGGAGGAAATTGACGATGATAGATCTTCGAGGCGAGGCGCGTGAACTGGAATCGATCTTCGAGTAGACATGTGTGTGTTTTTTTTTTCGGGAAACTATCATGGACGATTCTATCGAGAGTTTACCCTGCGATCGAAACTTACGTTCTATTTCCATCTGAAATGACCGGGATGATATTTATTGCACGGGATAACAGGGTGTACCGATGTAACCTGCACTCTTCGTACTACCCTCTCTCGATGCACGACTCACCGACCCCGCAAAGTGGATTATTTATAGCGGAACCCCACCATCCAACGATGGATAGACAAAAAGAAACGCTTATATTTCTATATTTTTTTTATCTGGCTTATATCCACCCAGATTCGTACGCAGACTGTATCCGTGCATCCTAGCTTAAAAAATATTCTTTCCCTAACTTCTGTATTAATTCGAAGGAATGCGATGCTGTTCCTCAAGGTATTCAAAAAGATTATCTCCCACTTCAATCTTAATATTATACTTGTATCAAAGGCAAGAAATGATTAATTGCAACAAAAATATTGCTCAAGAAATAATATCTTCATTTACATGCATTTACATCTACGTAAATAATAGCCACGTTTTTATTATCAGAAACACATTGCAAATTTCGTGATAAATGAATTCACTGTAAGAAATAAATACAAAATATATTTATTACCTCGTGAATTTATTATAACCCTGAATATTATACAGAAACTTATTCGTGAAAGAATGCGCGGAATGATATTGGAGTTTGCTGAAGATAATTGTACTATATGATCCTTCTCCTTAATTAATATACATTTGTGAAGGGGGTAATTAGATAGTGTAACTCGTGGAACATACGCTTGATAGGAAGCGTACAGAAATTACCTAATAATTCAGGAGTTCCTCGATGATGGACGAGGACGTTTCGTGTACGATTAATACTTTATGGGTTCCGAAGTCGAATTTGCGACGAGGCAAACCTAATCACCAATGGAAACTTCGTGTCCCATTTACTGATGATCGTTGGATAAAAATAGTACTCTCGTTTAAATACGTTGATTCTTGATTACTCTCATATTAACTTTCAAATATCTGTCCCCCGAGTCGAAGCACGCAGTTCAACCTAAGTGTCATTTAATAAACCACGGATATAAATAAGATCGTTTATCTCTTCGATCGTTTCATTACGAATATTGGAATCGTTATAATAATAACGAGAGGAGCCTCACCAATCAAAATAACGATGGCCTTCTTAATCAACGAATAATAAATTTCTATCGCGAAGCTGTGATAATAATATACATCATTAAACAGAATAAAATTCAAATTAATACGAGTGGGTAATGAAATATGAAAAGCACGTGCCGATCGGTGTTCCAGAAGTTATTCACGAAGCACGTTATTGACGAGTTTATCGACAAACACGTTTTACTCTGACCGCAATTATTATTGGACAATGAATTACACGAAGTACACATTGTTCATCAGCATTTTTCAATTTCGAGTGTCAAACGATAAAGCTAGTGATTAGAGTACACTGCGAATGAAACACTTCAAAGCTTCCGAGCTTTGAGCGCATAACTTTCTAAATTGAATATATCGAGTGTGTATTAAATGTTCCAAACTGAATAATATTATTTGTCATTGCGCGTACATCGTTTCAGTGATACGAATGTCGATCGTGTTCTTTTGCAAAGTTCCGAGAATTCGTGGTACTTAATCGATCTGTGTGATATTATATCGTCGATATAGTTTGATACGAAGGCCCCGTAATTCAGGGAATAAAATTTTGCAAGCGAAACGCCGTCCGTACTTTCAGTGACGAGTTTATTCGCGGTTCACCGGATTGTATACTACTTCTCTGTGTATTCCCAGTGGAAAGACTGCTCTTACTGATATCAAGTGTCACAGAACGAGTGCGCAAAGTGTTTACATTCGCTGACACTACGACTTTGGGAATGCTAGCCCATATTGACTCGTACCGGAGGTCAATAGCATTAATTGCTACGTTCATCTCCCATCATTCTTTCATTCTCACGAAACGCCTATGTCTTTTATCGAGAAACTTTAATGCAAATCAAAAATGTATGTCATCATTATCATTGATGAAATTAATTATAAAGATGTACGGGAACAATACAAATGAGAGTATCGAATGTTATTACACTAGCCGAATGTAAATATTACAAATGAAAATCTTAATATATACAGGAAATAATGAGAAATAAAGTATTTCAGATCATAAATTTTCGTCTGCCGTCAAAGGAGAATACCGGAAGAAAGGAAACGCGTATGGATTTTATCTGTGCTGATAATAAGCATTCAGGATTCGTAGGACGTAGGAACGAGGTCCTCGATGTTTCACCGATCGATGGAATTTCCTCAGTGGATATCCCACCTTTTTTTCTGGAGAAACAAATGGTCAATTTTATCGTGAAGTTTTATCTTCGCGTGATATACGGGCGCGTCCCTATATATTTCCCTTTCCATACCACTCTTATTCCCTGGCTTCTGATATCCCTACTTCAATCTCGTGCCGTGGATACCAAGAATACGTGTACATCGGAGAATCTGCTATATAAGGTCTATCAGGAAGATTCCAATGAAAATATCGACGTGCTATACCTAGTCTTGCACTATACAACCATACAAGGAAGACTGTTTCGAGGACTGTGATTTTTTGTAGACCCTCGCTATCGATGCTATCTTGGTATCCTTTAGGATCAGTGATTCTTAACTCTCCAATAAGTAGCTGCGACATACGAGACACGTCGTATTCTTTTCCGGTCTATTGTCTCGCGTATCACATCGATCTGCTGACTTAAGTATTCCTCGATTTTTGTACATGTTTTAAAGGGAGTTTAGAATATTTCGGAGCTAATAATCGAATTTATAATTCGAAGGAAAATGTGTCTACTGTTAAATGCACGTGGAATTGTACTGAAAATTGGGAACCGAGTATCGATTATTATTTACTGCGACATTGACTTCGACATACTTTGTGACCCGCGGAAAACCACCGATGGATTGTCTACTTGCTAAATATTTAATTAAAGGTAGTCGATACGTGCAGACATTGAGAATGTAAAGCTCGGATAAAGATATCGGAGACCTATTCTTAGATTTGGGGACGTTCGATATCGATGATATAACCCCATCCATTTAGATCACTGATTCTTAACTCGTATCAGTACACGAGACGTCGCTTTTTTTCCATTTTAATCTACTTAATGTCAAACGTGTATCAGTGGTATCATATACAACGATGGAATCTAGTGAATGTTTCGTTTACTACGAGCGGTTATATTTTCGTAAGCTCCTAAACAATCGATGAAGAATATTGTGAAAATTTAATGAAACCTTCGGAGATAAATATATTCGAGGAAAATCAAGGCTGAGAATCCTCGGAGAAAGGTAACATCGTAATCCGACCTGAAGTAGGCATTTTTTATATCCATCTTAACATGAAGAGGGTTGGGAACACGTGTAGAAATAAAAAAAAACTGTTTTTGTGAAGAGCTAATTCGCGACTGCGCTTAATAGCACCTTTTTAACTTGGTCTCGAGCAAGAGTTCTTTTTTACTTCTAGGAGTAAAATATGAGGGGAAATATTATAAACCTCCAGACAGTTCAACATTTTAAGGGTTAATTTCGGCCAAATTATCATTGGGTTCATAATTTCATATGCCTCGTCAGAAAATAAATTAGACAGTTATACTATCCTTTGACAAATACAGTAGTTTAGAAAATAACGCGATATTTTTCTTCGTTTAATTCATCGTACGGGGAGCATAATTCTAATTACCGATAGATTATGCATTAGATATGTCGATATATTAATTCCAAAGAATTCAAAATAAATAAGATATAAAATATTCCATTAATAAGTAGAATATACCTAACAGAATATAGAATATAGTAATACAGTGACACTGTAATTAAACCCAACCAAAATTTATATAAATCCTTCATCCTCGATGAACAAAGGATTTTCCGACGCAATTTATTCGGTGAGTCGTGCATCGCATATAAATAAGGACAAGCGATTATCCTGAAGGATACGACGTCAACGTCGACAATTAAGGAATAACGAAAACCTTGAAGATCGCAGGGCTCTCCTCCTTTCTCGTCCATCTTTTATCCGCGCATGATTCCTCTCCCGTATATTAATAACCTTAACGACACGATATAACAACTTCCAATGTGGATTATAAAAATATTAAATCCTTTGTAATATTAACTAGTTAACCTATACATATATCTATATATGATATGTAATTTCACGGACCAATGTGATCCATGCGACGTGAATCGCCGAGACGGGACGTGGAAAAGATGCCATTACTTTTTCTATGGAGAACACTCCCATCTCGGTGAATTCACGCCCCTATTTTATTTTGGCCGGCGTTACTGGTATATTTTGCGTGGAATGACCCTCTCTCCGTATTTTGGGAATTTTCACCTGACTTATTCCACATTCGTACATGCTATCTCCCGCGGGTAATTGTACGTCCGAATGTATCGTAGAACAAGCTTCGATCTTTTCACTAACTGTGTAGAGAAATGGGTGAAACAGAGTCGATGGATCATAGGGTTTAATCAAACTAACAAGAATGTCTCTCATGAATTACGTTAATAATTAACTAGCCTCATCCACCGGGATTAACGATTATAATTTAATTGTTACGCATTTTAGTATGAAGCTCCAGTTTCGAAGTTTGAGTTCGTAGTATAAATATCACTGTATGAAATTTCATGATTAGCAAGAATTATGATGGTATGAATGATTGTATCTTAAACCTCACCAAGTTCTTGGTACAAAGGTACTAGAGTTATTTCGTGATCCTGGATTATTTCGTAGAAAGTTCTGAATGCTTGAAACTGGAACTTTACGTAACGACAGTAAGAGCTGTTCTTTTATTAACTGAAATGGTCTTTGAGTGTCATCCAAACATCAGTGCGAGGGATGTGTTTCGAGTGGCTATTCGCGGTGGTTGTGCTGCAATTAATGGTACGCGTGGGCGAGAGAGTGAAACGCGAGTACGAAAGGGGTAAATCAGGACCACCGATAATAATGAAGAGTCCTGGGGTAACCATATATCCATTAAATTGCATGCACTCGATTTAATGGCTCGACTCGTTCCCACGAGCTCTTCAAACGTCTACTTCAGTTCGCGTGCTCAAGCGCCCTTTCTGCTTGCTCCAAAGGATTGTTGCACTCTTAAGGAAGCGTATCACCTTTTTTATATCCCACCCCCGCCCCTTTTTACCACCTTATGCTTAATCTCACGAAAAAATACTACTGATTCTTCCTTTTTCTTAGAAAAAGAATAAGTACAGAGTGAACAATATCGGGCATCGTTTAGTAAAGGATTGCAGAGAAATCTGAACGCAAACTAAACTTCCTGCGAGAGTTTTGAATCAGGAGATTGATTCAGCAGATATGGCGCTTTATAGGGAGCATTAATAATACTAGTTTCTAAAACTAGAGTATATCATAAAAATAATATTTTAAGGCATAACATCGACTCTGTTTCCCAATGTATCGATGTTGTAGCTAATCAGTAAGTGTTAGTATAAAAAAATACTCATCCTGATCAGCCTTGATTCTCGTTCACAGATAGGAGCACCGATTCCCTGAAGACTTCATATACTCGAAGAATCTTCTTATATCGCGGATGTCGATGACGATGGAACACAACTTTGCACTTCCTGGTGACACTGTTGCACAGCAAGATTCTTCCAAATTGAAGCTGATAGTTCTTGAATCTTCGGTCATCAATTTTTTCTATGACCTTGAACTCTAAGTCACGAAGAAGAATCACTTTTCACGGGACTTCTTGCTCGCGATGATAGAGACCTTAAGTTCCTTTAAATTTCAAGTTATCCAAATGATGTTGCTGCTAATTTCAACGGGGAAGTTTGTTATGTAATTTCTGCAGATCAAGATCCTCGAGGTACTTCGTAGCAATTACAACCCTTCCTTAATCGTGTCAAGTTACAGGAACACTCTTAAAGTTGACTTTTACTAACAATTTGTCTCTTTCTCTTTCTCTCTCTCTCTCGGACCAGCCGAGTAGCTGCAGGGCTGAATTACGAAGCTGCTTTCACGTCGATCTCTTCGTGAATTTCTTGAGTTACTTTATCGTAGAATTCAGTATTACAGTTTCTTCATAAATTCCAGATACTTTTTGATTTTCGCGCGGGTTTCTTTGAGAGCTAGATTCTTCTTTCATTTGGACAATCTTCAAGAAACTCCGAAAATTCTTCGTGATAACATGAAGTCTTCTCTACTTTAAGAATCCATTACGATCTCGCGTTCTTTGAGTACACGCAAGACTTCCATCAAGAAGACAGTGATCAAAAGAGATCTTCTACCTTGATTATTCTTCAGGCCAGCCTAGATCCTCTCCCACGAGTTCGTAGAATCGTTGGTTGTGCTCGTTGAAAAACCTTCTCAGTTTTGTAACTACCACTGGACTTACACGTGGATGCCGTCGTCCTTTACTTTCCCTCAAACACTTTTCAGATGTTTCGTTGCGTAGGCAGTAGAAGCCTTTCGTGTGATTGAAATAGAAGTTATGCCTCCCGATTCTTGACTCTAAGCCAAGGAAATTTTCGATTCTACGTAATTGTGGTACGGGATCTTCGATCAGTTGATCACCGTTTACTATGAGAATTTGTTCTCTCGAGAAAACTTCTAACCACCTGTGCATGTACGTGTGATATAGGGAAATGGCGAGTGGCCTGTACGATTCATTGATACTACCATCCGGTCGGATCACTAATTCTTCGAAACTTCGAGCTGCTTGCTGTTGCTGTTGTTGCTGTTGGAACTGTTGTATACTACGAGGTGTGCCGTTTGTTATCGTCGACGCCGTTGCTGCATGCATCCGAAGCTGCGTGTAATCCGATATTGCTCTGGTTACTGGTTCCCGAACTATCAATAATAATTTCACACTCGCGTTCATGGCACGAATTCTTTCTGGCACCTGGAAATCAATCATAAAGGAATTTTGTACATGATGCCTAAATATGTTCTAGGACCATTTTGGGGCGAAAGAAGTGCATTAAAAATTGTTTTCGGTCAAAAAGGCCGTCGACACAAAATCGCAAAAATGTAAAGGGGTATACCTTCAAAAATCGCCAAAAATTAAAAGTCGCCAAAATCACTTCTAAATGACCCAAATCGATGGTAAATGATGTATGAACATATTCTAGGACGATTTCTGGTCGAAAGAAGCGGTTCAAAAATTTTTATTAGTCAAAAATTGGTCGAACCCAAGTCGAAAAAATGTGAAGGGGTATACCTTCAAAAATCGTCAAAAAATGAAAGTCGCCAAAATCAATTCTAAACAACCCAAATCGATGGTATATGATGTATAAACATATTCTAAGACGATTTCTGGTCGAAAGAAGCGGTTATAAAAATTTTATTGGTCAAAAATGGGTCGAACCCAAGTCGAAAAAATGTGAAGGGGTATACCTTCAAAAATTCTCAAAAAATCAAAGTCGCCAAAATAAATTCTACATGGCCGAAATCGATGGTAGATGATGTATAAACATATTCTAGGACGATTTCTGGTCGAAAGAAGCGGTTAAAAAATTTGTATTGGTCAAAAATGGGTCGAACCCAAGTCGAAAAAATGTAAAGGGGTATACCTTCAAAAATTGTCAAAAATTGAAAGTCGCCAAAATAAATTCTAAACGATCCAAATCGATGGTGGGTGATGTATAAACATATTGTAGGATGATATCTGGTCGAAAGAAGCGGCTAAAAAATTTATTTCGGTCAAAAAATGGGTCGACCCAAGTCGAAAAAATGTGAAGGGGTATACCTTCAAAAATTGTCAAAAATTAAAAGTCGCCAAAATCACTTCTAAACGACCCAAATCGATGGTGGGTGATGTATAAACATATTCTAGGATGATTTCTGGTCGAAAGAAGTGGTCAAGAAATTTTTATTGGTCCAAAATGGGTCGAACCCAAGTCGAAAAAATGTGAAGGGGTATACCTTCAAAAATTGTCAAAAATTAAAAGTCGCCAAAATCACTTCTAGATGACCCAAATTCATGGTATATGATGTATAAACATATTCTAGGACGATTTCTGGTCGAAAGAAGCGGTTAAAAAATTTGTATTGGTCAAAAATGGGTCGATCCAAATCGCAAAAATCGTCAAAAATTCAAAGTCGCCAATTTTGCCCCTAAAGATTCGAAATCTATAGTAAATTGTGCCTGAATATATTCTTGGGCCATAATTACATTAAAAAAGAGAACAAAGTGAGCTAAACTCAAGCAGCGAAATAGCAATAGTGATTCGATTCAAATAGTTCCATCCTTTTACTCAATCCCACACTTGTATCTTCGTATAGTACAAGTGACAAATGGCCAATTTTTAAACAAACACATAGAAAGTATGTGCATACTGCTTCCAATATTTTTCGATGCCTTGAACATTTTTGATTCGTCTGTTTTCTTTAACTGCCTCAAATAGGCCCGTCTTATCCTATATATTTAATAGCTTTCGACATAATTGACTTGTTCTATTTGAAGCAACGACATGATTAGCTTACAGTAGACTCAGAAGGACAGAGTTAGGTCTGGTTGGAATGAGGGCTAGATTAACTTCGTTAATCCTTACATAATGGGAAACCTTGAACTAATAGTATGACCTTAATTTCAAGTTCCTAAAGCTAATACGATTATTAGGGATGTAGCTATGTTTCCACGAAATAAAGAAACATTAAGAGCATAAATTATCGAACATAATAAAAATTCAGAATATTACGCCAGAGTTAGATATTTTCTTACAATCATGAATTCCGTAATCATTAAGATAATGAGGTACTGGAAATGGAATATTCATCATGCAAATAGCCCCCGCTATTCATGCTATGGTTTTAGAATAGAAACCGGACAATCGCATAAATTAGTTGACTTTTTTCACGATTTTCACTCGTATAATTCTTTTCGTTCTATCTAGATACGCTCCGTGCATTTCGAATTCCATATGATCCGGTATTATAGTATTTCCGAACTAAATTTTGCTTCCGTGATTATATGTACATATAAATACACATCTGCATCATATGATACAGCTAATATTCTCGACTCATTGCTTTCCGTTTCGCTTCCCGTTTCCCGGAAAACAAGAAAATAACACATTTATTCGTAAACCGTATTTATCTTACCGTAACGTTAACATGGAGTTTTGCAGGCAATAGATATTCTCGACGATGGCTTTTTTATTATTTACCGTATTGTAATGGACCGAAAACCAACTAACGCAAAGTAATATTGTTTCTACTTTTCTGTGATGTGACTAATATCGTGATTTATCAATATACGGCTTACACGTGCGATACGCGGCTTAAGAATGTACCGAAATTTGTAAACATACAGATGTCGCACGACAAGAGACAAGCCGTAAAAAATGTTGTCTATACACGATACACAGAGTTCGCTGTTCTGTACTGTGTAGCAATACATGTATCTCGATAAAAGCGTTAAACGGCCGAAATATCTCGTCCAGGTTTGCAGTATTTTAATACCATCGAATTTCTTACATTGTATCTTACATAATATTGCGTGTACTACGATTACTTTATAACGAATTCCTTTTCACTAACCGACATAGGAAAACTAAACATATGAACAATTTTGTACAGTGTGAATTTCCTTATTATGACTTAACGATAAAATGACTTACCTCTGGCGTGACGAAGTAGCTAGGGCTCTTCTCGATAGTGATTTGGCCCTTAAATGAGTACGGCATTTTTCGGCGATACCATTCGAGGCCTTTTCCGTAGTTATCGTCACGATCGAAGAAGTGGACCTCCCCGGCTGCTTTTTGGATCTGCGGATGAAGGAACAGCATCTCGAGTAATGCCCTGGTGCCGCACTTCCTTACACCGATGATGATCGCTTGAGGTAGATGACGACTAGTACGCGGAAAGTGGACTTTATTGGAAAAAAGTAAAGGCGGCGTGGCGCGAACTTGAGAAACAAGTTCGACAGTTCGGCCTTCGACGGCGGATGCGGCGTGGAGACTGTAAACGGCACTGTCGTAGAGAATGTGAAAGGTCAGGAAAAGGGAGAGAAGGGCCACCGAGAGGAAAGCTGCTGCCATTTTCGGCCTGGATATTCCGACCACCAGGATGCAGTCCGAAGTATCGCCCTCGGCCGGCCTCATGGCGGAGCGGGGCATCCACCTATTAACAGAAATAATCAAATATATTGTTAGTATGGAAGATAATAAATTAAATCATCTAACAATATCTTACAGCATTCTTACAGAACAAAATAAATAGAATACTTTAATATAGCAAGTTGTTTGTGCAGGGGTTGAACAAAATAATGAAACATTGATTATAAGTCGTTGTATAAGCTGTGTAGTTGGGATTAGTAGTCCTAAAATTGTACACATTGCAATCGTATTTGTTTTAGGTATAATATCCTGTTAAACATTATTCAGGATTTTTTGTATGATTTGTATATTTGTATGATTCCATTTCCCAGAGAATTCTGGCTGTATTAGGCACCGATTGTGGTCCTACAGGATATTATTATTTATGATATTATTATATTATAATAAAGAATTTTCTTAATGTACGAGGTGCTTTAAATTGTGTTTGTTATTTTTTATATTTAAAGAAGGAAATGGCGAAAGTGTAGTTAGTGACTTTTTCCTATAAAATATGAAATATAATATTTCACATTATATTTTAGAAGAACAGAATATATTTTTAGTATCAATAATAATAAACTAAATAATTGAATAACATTACATTCTACACCTAGCCAGCTTCCTACGTTGTCTTGTCTTCAATTATATTATATTATACAAAATATAATTACACAGTTTTGTACGCAAGCATAATAAAAACATGGAGATAAATTGCGTGGTTAAAAGCTGCATTGAATTTTATATTACTATTATTTATAATAACATAAATCAGAAAACATATTCATTTGGAATATGTTATGAAATTGTTTCGCGTGTTCCATGAATCCCGCGAATAATTGTAACCGCAATTACCGGGATATTACAACTTATACATTTCCCAAATCTATTTTGAAATTCTCCACTCGTTAATATCCAAATATAATAACCACCGAATGATTTGCTGGGTTCATTTTATCCTGCTATAAATTTGCAATCAATGATAAATAAATTCTGGAATCTATGTCGCGTTATCGTCCACCGAATCTGGTGACACTTGCCTATCCCAACCTTTAATTCTTTTTGGCAAATCTTCCTTCGTTACCTCCTTATCTTTACGGTTATGGCCGGCCATTTTCACCCTTTTCTAACATACTTGGCACCAATACCATTCCCACGTACAAAGTGTCCACATAACGAATTCTCAAGTAACATAATTCGATTTTTATTTGAGAGAAAATTGAAAATAGAGAACGCAAGAAGGCAAACGAAGAAGAGGATAACAAAGGGGGAAATGAAGTCGGAAAGCGGAAGTTAGGAGAAGGGAAATATTGCTGTATCGTCATTGTTATCTTATTTCCTTTAGGACAAAATAGAATTTCCTCTCGGAAAATAATTCCATTGTCAAACTTAGCGGTGGACTGTAATCTTTGAACTCTTCTTTGTTACAAAATTGTTCCAAGTGTTTTCGGAATAACGGAGGAATAACACTCTTTTATAAACTACGAGTAACGTGTACCTTCAATGTGGTATTATTTTATAAATACCGAAGACGAAACAAAAGATCAAGCACATTTAAACGGTGTGTAGTTTATAATGTTTTTATAAATATATAATGGATCTCACATGTTTCTTATATGCATTGAAAAATGGTGTATGAATATGACGGTACCGGGGAGGTGTAGGAAAAGATAAAAAACCATATCGTAGAAATTTTATATATCGCGATACACAGGATGGGAAATAAAGGTGCTCGGACCATAAAATTCTGTAATAGAATACTTCCCGACCTTTTGCGATCTCATCATTCTGCGCGACAAATAACAAAAGAAAACCCTGTTCGGGTATAAATAAGTTTCAACGCGATACGATCGAATACGTACGTAAAAACAGTTATAGAGTTACGTGGTACTAGAAAAGTGGAAATAAATTCAATTTATAACATCCAATACATTTCCCGTTTTAATTCAGTCAATATCTGTCGAAGCTTTTAATTCATTTATGATCCTGTTGAAATTAAAACATTCAAATTAAACTAACTGAACACACATTAATCGGAAAACTAGCTTTTGACGACGTATATCAGCCAGGTATAAATCTAGATGTAACTTCCTCTGGAATATTATGTATGAAAAGTCAGAGTCATATCTTGTTCCAATATCAATATAATTTCTGCTTCTCAAAGGAAAACGTTACTTTATGACGACGATTCTAGATATTTATTAGACAGCACTTAGAATATTTACTTTCCGGTGAACTTAAATAAAGTTGGAATACTTAATACACTTTACCATATTGGCGATATCTAATTAAATAATGTTGTCTCAATTTTGTTCATAAAATATAATTAAAGCACATCTTCATCTAATACACATGTAATTACATTTTAACACTAGAACTGCCGAACATATACTCGATTATATTTATACATTTATGTATACACAAATTATGCCCGAAGTATGTAAGTTAATCAATGGATTCATTTATCTACATTATGTACATAAAATAAAGGTATATAAAATCTCAAACAATGCGCGGTTGTATATTCGGATAATTTTAGTCAAACTTGCGGTCAGGTCATCTTGACTGCTTTGGTAGTTCTAGTGTTAATGATAATACTTTCCGCTAATAATAGCTATCAGAAAATGTCGAGGATGTACTTAAGCATAAAATGGCATAGGACGAGTTTTTTTAGATCCTTGATGAAGTTAGTGATCGGAATAATGAATGGTCCCTGTTTAACACGAGCTTATATATCTGGAAGAGAATCTCAATGTCTACGACCAGAGTGTTCTATCTAATATGTATCTCGTTGTTCCGAATTGATCTCTTTCGTTCTATTCTAACGTACCACTCAGACTTCCACTGTTGATTTATAGTTTTCCGTAATATAATATCACCGGAAGTACCCCGTACAAGGTATACAAGTTTTGCAACGCGTTATCGTTAGGTGTGTCATACGAAATGATCGAGCGATAAAATTTCTACACGCCAGCAGATACATTATCTTCTTTAGATGTTTCATTCAGTTTCTCGCCCGGGGCGAATATCGTTCAGGAATCACCGTGGACCTTCAATATCTACTTGGGAATTTATTTCCTTCGAACATTTATTGGCAAACTGAAATGCTTTACATTTTATCCGCCACATTAAATGGACACGTTCAAATGTCTGTGACTTATTTCCGTGACCTTTAATAAACGTAGACCGGTACTCCCAATACATTGTAACAACTAAATAAACATTTAACAGAATGCACAGAGACTTTAATATAAATTTGTGTAAAATTATGTAAAGCATTAGATTATGAAATTATTGAAATCGTATCGTTGTTGTAGAGCTACAATTCATTAACTAACATAGATTGATAACAAAAAGTTATAACAATAAATAAAACACAGGGTTCTTGAAGAAAATGTAGTTTTATTCTGTGTTAATAATATGGGTGATCTCTAGGACTCTATAAAAAAATGATACCGAAAAATGTCCCTTGGAAGTCATTCATGTAATGTATTACACCACTGTGTGGAAACCATTAATTAAATCGCACCCTTCAGTGATAGTTCATATATAAATAAATGTAAAAGTATATAGTGTTAAAGGAGATTATTAGATTGTCTATTTTTCGTGGGACACCCTGTATATCAGACTGTTATATCCAGTTCTGCATCTATTATAATCAAACTACAGACATTCAATCGTTATAGAATGTTGCCGTTCATTATCCGTGGTTCCTAAGTCTAATATTTGAAATGATTCCCCCGCTTCGTTTAATGCCAGTAATACCATATTGTTGAGTGACTAGACGCACGTATCGCACCACCATTGTTATTAATATACGCGACACAATAATCGGCAAGAATGGCGGTCTTAATAATTGCTGCATCGAAGGAGGAATAAATTAGAGGCACAATGGTGAAACTAATGCCGGTGTTGCGTGCAGACACGCGTACAACCAAATTAAAAGGAACACGTGGGTACCTTGTAATCTAGTAATGGTCTCCGCCATCCGAGTTTACCGTCTAAAGTGTTGTTGTTTAAAATAACGAAAAGAGACTGGCGACAAATAACGTGGCTTACGATGGAATACATTGAATTACTTCTTAAGTAATTAAGTGATTGAAGTTTTATGAATTGATTGAATCATTTCAAACTTAATATTGTAATGTAATCCGACATCTATGTTTAGGATCGGGTGCTTATCAGATCGCAAAATAAAAAATGCCTGATTTACAGAGCAGCGAGGGTTGATATACGCGATTGGAGGAGGTAACACAATACATTTACTGTGGAGCCATTCCACAAGTTGTAACTCTGGAACCGTTAGTTCCATTGCTTTTACTAGAACCGATAAATCAGGCCGCATGCTCCTTCTGCCTGGGGGTTATAAGGAATGGGTCAGGATACACTATGTCAGATAAGGGTGGTTGTGCGAAAGACAATTGACGCCTCGCTTAACATCTAATGATTATATTACAACTCTGATAGCATGTTGTCAAAATAAAGACAAGCATCTGATATCTTATCATAACGAACACCGTCTTCGAAGAAATGTATTGTACCAAATATTATTTATTAGACCAAATAGCGGTTTTCTCTAATTAGAAAAGTTTACGTAGTTTTACACCTTATCAACAAAAATAACAGCTAATAGTGATGACTTAAAATTACATATGTAATTTTAAGTCATCACTATTATGAGATTCGTTAAATACTCAAGCTGAGTATTCAAATCAATTGATTTAAGTCCAGAAGAAAGTAAGTACTGTGATTGCTACTTTATGGGTATGATTTAAAACAAGTGGCAGCGTTAATTGGAAAAGTATTAATGTCAAGGGAAAATATGGAATAAAATTGACACACAATGCGAGAAACAATCCCTGCAACTGTGTCATTGTATAATAAAGGACGGGGAAATGGAAATGTAAAGTGTTAATTTGCAGCTCGCGGATCACGATGCTAATGGAGAGTGAATTTAAAATGAGGACTATCAGGCTCACAGTTTCTAAATAAAAGCTCGTAATGAAGTTATCGAGTATAAGTGACGCAAGGAGAAGAGTGTAACTTTCTGTCTTCCCGAGGAAATAGTTGAGTAGAAATTGGAATTTAAAAGTGCCGAAACTTTTTCGCCGAAACCTCTCGAGCTTAGAATACCTAACGAACGTTCAAAGTCAGGATAAACCAAAGCGAATGAATCAGAAACTTTTTATTGTCTTGAATTTGTTATCAATTTTATGGAAAAAGTAAAAGGTTAGGTTGCATTTTAATCATTATTAATCTCACAGAAAGAGTATAATGCTGGAGTCTATTTGAATTATTATTAAATAATAATAAGCAGAAGCGACACTAAGATTTACATCAGTTATTTTTTTTACTGGATTTAGATAGGAGTAAGTCTAAATAATAATAAATAATCTCGAGTGCAAAAGGTTAATCTTATACAAAGTGCAAAGAATTAGAATCTATTTCCTGAAATGATAACAAAGAGTTTCTAAAATTGTGTTCATCATTTAGGAATGAAATTTTTATTTCATTTATGAATTCTTTAAATTAAGCTTCCGGAGAATATGGTTTCGTGATTCGTCGTATATGAATAACGAAACAATAATTGAATAAATACTAAATAAATATAAATACATAAATACAACTGAATAAAATCCGGATATAATTATTATCCTTATTCGTGGAAATTGCGCATCTTCGTTGTCCTGGTTATGTTGAATATGCAAATTTGAGCATATTTGATAAATCAGATATAACATTGAAGTTAAATTTGGTGGGAAGTTATGAGGATTTCAAGCCCGGAATATGAAGCAGGGTGAATCAAAACTGTAATATTTCCCGGAGTTAAGAATAACATATATCCCCGGCTAAAGTAAGAATTGATATTAATAAGGGAGTTAATATCGCGAAATTTATAACCGTGGAGGAT
Source organism: Nysson spinosus (assembly GCA_910591585.2). Lineage (NCBI taxonomy): Eukaryota > Metazoa > Arthropoda > Insecta > Hymenoptera > Crabronidae > Nysson > Nysson spinosus. Next base: position 4,562,755 of record OU342843.1, on the reverse strand, counting down.
CAGTTTCGTACTGCACTGTAATATGTTATATTCCGGTGTTAATGACGAAACGGTTAAAATTTAAAACGATTAAATTAATCTAAGCATAGTACATTAAATCCCACAGGAAATTAACCATCCAAATGGAGAGCGGGCTAACGAAGATTTCTGATAGTAATGCAAAGATTAACTTACTCAATTCAGCCAGATTTACGTTGTTTAAATAAGTGTTCTATTCGGGACTTACATGATTTCTCAATATAACTATTTCAATCTAGTAGGGGATCACGCGAAACGAATGTCATTATTTTAATGAATTAGCCGATATTTAACCGCCGAGGAGAATCTGGTAATTCTGGTAATTCTACTATTGTCTCCTTGCTCGATGAATATCGAATCCTTTCTCGATTCTAAGAGATGAGATTGAAAGAAAGTGTCTTCGATGGAATAACTACATTACCGAACAAATTCCACTCTCTTTATTTAATTCCTTGACGTGCGATTTAATTGAAATTATTTTTCCATATGAATATGATTTATCAGGTCGTGTAATATGAAATGTCGAATTTCATATCAGACATGTACAGACTTTGTGTCCTCCAAAGACCGCGACGTTTTTGAAAGAGGAATTTGTTTCTTCGCAAAACAATCCCGTTTCGTATCAATAAATTATAAGGTAAATAAGTGGGTTTCGAATTATAGCCAATTGGGACCAAGCCAAAGAAATGTGTGAAAAATTGTCACGGTATTGCAGAGTCCATATAAAAAAAAGAAGCACGATAGTGTAAATAAATAAAATCAAAAAATCACCAGTAAAATAATTCTTAGTGAAATTGATTTATAACGTGAAACTAGAATGCAGATTTAAAAACGTTTCTCGTGAGGGAGGAGGATAAGAGTTATTATTTGACTATAAAGGCATTTCGAGGGAAACAAGTAGTGCTAAAAACCGCAGAACCAATGGTCCCTTTCTGTTCTCACACTCTCTTCCTCTTTCACGGTGGTTTCGATCGACTGCTTCCGGTCGGGTGAAGTCGATGGAGGAAGAGAGTAAGGTAGCGCCGAAGCTCGAGTTTCGGCGCCACGCCAAATATTTATCTCGCATCGGCAAGGCATCCCTTTGGTGGTCCATCGACCGTATTATCGCGACAAATCGTAATTTCGAGGGTTAACTTCCGCGTGATCGAACCACCGCATCAACCGACTACTTGCCGAATCGAACCGATTCTGCCTTTCAAAACATAATTGCACGTGTTGCGCTGCGGGCACATTGCAATTCGAGATTATCAAACACTCTTCTGCGGATATCAATTTTCAACTGATCATTAACCGGAACAGATGCTTCTTTCAAGCTTCTACGCTCAACGCTTCGTCGTAAAAACTTGAATGCGATGTCTATCGGAGAACATCCTTTTCTACTTCGCTTTAATCACGTTTGTAATAAGAACCTCGCAAGAATACATTTTTTATATGCAGTTCAGGTTTGTAATATTAGTATCATTGTGTATTGATATATACAAACTTTTGTGATAATACTAGTAACGTTATTAATTAGGATTTTATTAACGTCATTGTTCCCTTCAAAACTCAAGACTAATTTATTTCGTTTAATAATTCAATGATAAATGATGTTCTTATTAAAATCGTATTAAAATCTACGTCATAATTATCTAATATACGTATCGAATGAATTCATTGTTGAAATAGTATATTTGAAGGTCTTTCAAGGAACGCTAAATATAATGTTATTGCATGCGCAATGGAAGCTGTTTACAAACAGACTCTTCATTGGTATTCTATATATGTATGTACGTTTGTGTTCATGCATTGGTATGATAACGATTACGATGAAATATAATTTCTAAGGTTTTCTAAGAAATAAATCAAAGGGAGTTTTTCAGTTAGTCCGGGAATTCGAGTGGATGTAAATTTACGGGTAAATCATAGTCGAGATATGATAACTATAATTTCAGAACCAGCTGGCCTGAAATGTATACAGTTTCTACGATCAAACTGCATCCGATAGTGTGTCGACCGGTTCGTGACTTCCAGCCATGTCCGTTGCGTTAAAATTAAAGACCTTATCTCGCGAACTAGTTCAATTAGGATCTGCCCGCGGAAAGCGGTGATTTTCTCCTCATGACGACTACCGCGGAAACTTTAATTAGCTAATTAAGCGTAGATACTCTTACGCCGAATGGTTTCTATCCGTTGGATTTCTAGAAAATCTACGCTTCCAACGATCACTTTCCATTTTCAATTAATTTCAAGCACCGCCCGATAAATATTTCATGCGATTACGAAATCAACTTGATCGCGAATTATTTACCATTTATTAAATCTACCACGCCATTAATTAGAGCGTACAACGTCATGGATTTTCATTATTGGTTTACTTCCGCCAATTAAATGTCGGGCAATTATTTCCAAGCTTTTGTTTATGACGGTTATTAATTGCATTATTAAAATTCCTGTTATGTTTTTTTTTTCGTGAATAGCTGGACTTAAGTATAATTGTAAGCTTCGATTATGAGTTAGTTCGATGACGAAGAATTATTAGAAAGATTCTAAATTACTGTATCGAAACATTTCAGGTAAAGAACATGTTGATTGCCATTGGGCTCTCGAATCGCTAATGTTTGAAAAAATGTTCAATACTTTTTATGTTACGATAATGATGTAAAGTGACCAAAGTATCATGCGGCACTTAAATAGGTTTCTTTTTAAATGTTTTATATTATATATGTTACAAATGCGTATCGCTGGGTATCGTAGAACACGGATTTCCGTACGGCAGTAAACGTGTTAAACGAAATAATTGATTGTTAATTTACTTACAAGACATCTATAGGGGACTGGGGAGACCACTCACGACGAGGCCGTGCCTTGTTGGGCATTTGCGTTGTTTTGATCGTTCACATCTTAAGATTCCTATAAACAAAAGCAAGAATCACGGTTAGTAATTATTGTCAAACATGTTTTCACATTACTCTTATCATCTATATCTTCATTATTGACTTATTTCCGCCAATTAAGTATCGAGCAATTATTTCCTAGCTTCAACATGACAATCACGAAAACTCTAACTGAATACAAATCAAAAGGTTACGAACGCTTTAAGTATTTATACATAATCAGAATCACGATAAAACGTAATTTCAAAGATTAACTTCTTCCAATCTACTACAAAACAATACAATATCGAATACATTTAACAAAGATTATTAGTAAATTCTTTGATAATACTTCATACAAGTATTAACTGAATTAACAAAATAAACATAAGATTTATATCATAAGAATCATTCGTCAATTGCCATAGAAAAAGACCGTTTATAATTCGTTAATTATTATCACAAAATGCCTCATATTCTTCGAGTGCAGAGTTAACTAATTCACTTTGTTGGAAACATTAGCATCTACATTCTAAAGTATGCTCTTCACACTTTTTTTTATGAACACTTCCAAGGAGATCGTATGTAAACAAATATTAAATCCGCGAGGAAGTTATGTGATTCAATGTCACTGACCTAACGATGCAAGCAACGTATTACGGAATAGTAGTAATTAGTCTTACGCAGAATTAGTAACACGTAGAATATTGTGAATTTCGAGCTGCAGGCGTAGTAGACTGTTCGATTATATCGGGAAACTATCGGCGAGGCACAAGGAACGTCGTTACGGGCCGGCGCTCAACAACAAACTGACGCGCGCACGAGGCAGACGTTGTCACTACTTGTCATCTACGAACTACATATATTCTGAACATTGTTTCGCTTGAGCATTCATTATCCATGATTAATGACCTGTGATCATAACTTCCTTGCTGATTGTTCTATTTTATAATTAAATCGATGCTTATGCCATGTGTGCTACAAATGAGTTACGCTTTTTATCGAAATGTTTGACAACAGAAATCCAAGAGGAACTTCGTTGTAAAATATTTCCGGAAAAGTCTTGTATTTATTTGTATCAATGAAATTATATTAATTCGCCCTTTTAGCAGGAAAGGAATGATTAGGTATTACACATAAACGGCTTCTATTTATTTTTGTTATGTACCTGTTAATATTTTATTAAAGATTGAATGAAATGTTTGACTATCATATTATTGATTGATATATTGATTTTTGTAAAGGTATAGGTTACTTTGTATTCAATTTATTCTCGATAGAATAGATAATATTGAATTTGTTTTTATCTAGAAATATCGTATCTTTCGCACCGCATTTCTTGGCGTGTCTTTAGTAATTAGATTATGTTAGGCACGATCCAAGATGTCTGCTATGCGTCTTGTAATTTGAACGCCCTAGGAAAGTTTTCATTGTTCGAATCACGATGTTTCCGTCGTATCGCGGAAGCCTGCAATTTTCTAGGCACGAAAAACTTGGAATGAAAAATCAAACGATTTCGAGGGCAATTCACGGCGACCCAGTTGCGTTATTGCGAGCCGCACGAACCAAAATCAAATCACACAATCACCGGCCAACTTTTCCCATTCTACCGACTGACATTTTGCCGGATATCTTCTTAGAAAGTTGCGAGTGCATTACTTTCTACAATGCAGACTGTTATTGTTACGTTAATGCATTCTACAAAAGTTTAAACAGCACTCGTACCTCGATCATTGTTAGACATACAGCGACATTTACATAATAATTACTATGTCACCTCGAAGGAAATTAATTTTCAACTTTAAGCGAATTCATGAAATAAAACGTGTATGATATATAAATAATATATATTGATTACTTCAATTTTGATAACAAACTGTTACGTAGGAAATACTAAATTAATACCTAATTTATGTATTAATGTGAGTGAGGGAATGTAACGTACATGGAGCTCATATGTGCAATCTTAAACAGATGCAGGCGAAATTAAACTAAATAAAAGGTGGAGGGAGGGCGGAAATGCGAGCCAAAGCGGGAACCGGGAGACAATGCCGAGGAGATGAGAATAGTTTGGAAACAAAAGGTAGACCGACCCTCGACGTTTCTACGCGGTGATACGTGCATCGGAAGAGAAACTTTGACGAGCATTATTTGCACCAACTATCGATCATCGTTGTCCTTGTTTGCAAACCGCGATCGTTTACGACGGGTTTAGTCGGAGATTTTAGATCACGATCGTTCTCTTTTTCCTCTTCACTGAATACGTGTGAGTTATCTCTTTTTTGCTGATGGTATATTCAACAAATTATCCCTAATTTTACCAAAAGAGTTATGTCCTTTTTCTGCGTTTTTTTATGTGGAATTCAATGGATCGTATCAGTCGCATAAAAAGCGACTCGTTCATTTATGTTTATTTAAATAATATTTTACTTCGGCTTTCCTGGATGTTAATAAATATTAGGTTTTCCCACAAGTTTCTTTCAAGACACAATCCAACTGCCTATTTCAGACACCTGCATTTCGAAGAGTTGCGTTAAAACTAACGAGGTGAAGTTGAAAGCAGGAAGCGGTCTTCAATTATGCAAATTCCTTGGGCATAATGCGCGTTCCCTTTCTTGGTGAGCTGAAGGTATTCCCTCTATATTCTTCCTCCTTTCTCGAGATTATAATTGCGTGGCTCATATAAACTTCCCTTCATCCTCAATCATCTTGAAAATGCTCTTCACGAACTTGATTCATTTGTACCGCCATAAGCGAGGGGAATAGCAATAAGATTAAATCCTTGTAATCTCAATACCTTGGAAATTATAAATTTCCATCTATCGCTCATAATTTCATGGAAAATCTATTCGCTTAAAAAGTATTTATGCAACCGAATCACGATTTGCAAAAGTATTTTCTATTCTGTAAAACTGAATTATAATTTCTACAAACATTTTATATTCTGTAAAAATAAGTTATATTTATAAAAATATTTTGTGTTTTGTATAAATCTGAAATACTGTAATCCACGATTTGTTTACTTTATTATTATCACTCAATAGCATCGGATTTGTTGCTCTTCATAAAAGTATTCTTCCACAAAGTAGAGGAAGGAAGTGATTCTTGTGAAATCGGGAATTTCGGGGTTTCATTGTGTATTCAAAATTCGAGCATATGAATTCAACATAACCGAAGATCGAACACAAAGTGCCTCGTGGTACAACGATGTCTGTATGTGTGTATACAATGATGCAACTTACATCATACTTTTTCTATGATATATCTGCATCGCAAAGAATGTAAACCCGGCAGCCATATAGTCGCGGAACTCGAGCCAAAAGAAACGTTTTAGTGTGATGTGAACTTACTCGGAAATGTATTCAACGCCGCCGAATATCTATTCGTTTCGCGTAAGCATAAGACGAGGAAGTTTCGCCACCGTGAATACAAGATGGTTGTTTGTTTGTCAAGGAGAATTGAGTTCAGGGCGCACGACTTCCATTTTCCATGTTCGCTGATGGTTCTTGTAATGAAAAGTTGTTTTACCCGCAGCCTACCATATTTCTCTTCGTAACAAATAATAGAATGAATCAAGTCAATGAAGTACACATAAATCAACCAAGTGATGATTCTATCTTTCCAAAAATACCTTGCAAAATATACGTTTATGAAGATATTGATTAAAATCATTATATTTTATCTGCTGATCAAATTGTGAAAATTTGTCAGCTTAAAAATGTCAGAATTTGACAATATTTCATGATTTGGGTATTGAGAACGATAAACAGTATTATTTTGTCGTAACAATTATTTACGTTGTCAGAAAGTAATTCTTTGTATACAGAAGAAGAGCACCGACTTATCTCGATGTGCAGAAGCCACGCTATGAAACAATCACGATAGGAACCCAGTATTTCCCTAATTAAAGTGTAATTTAACTCTGAATGGGAAGTCGATCGATCGAGTAATTATTCGGGTAGCATCGATGAGATCTGAGTAGCATAATATTAGCTTCATTTTGAGCAATATTAATGAAATAGCTATTTTAATCATTCCTGGTCTACATGGTAATACGATAACGTAATAAGAACCGAATAAGATCGATGTTCAGAGTGGTATGGGACTTAATGATGGCAGGTAAAAAAGGAACCCACCGGACGATCGTTACGTCGATGGAACACGCGGACTTCTTCCGTTTGCATAAGATAGACTTCCTCCTCCGAAGTCCGCTTTTCATCGCCTTAAGCCACTGTTTCTTGAGTTACTTTCTGCAAAATGGGAGCACGCGAAATTTCTACGGCCAGTATTCGATCGTGAATTATTTCAATATTTCTTTGAATAGCAGCGAGAAAGGAAATCCTTCGAACTTAAGATATTTCTCGAACACATCAATCTTCTATTGGGTTGTCGGAAAATTCGTGATGATTTTTAACTTGAATTCAATGGCAACATTTTTATATGTCGATATATATTTATTCAATTATGTATGCACAGTTTTGATTCTCCATTTTTCATGCAACTTCGCGACTTTATTCTTCCAGAACATCTCTGGTTTTTCGTCGAAAAACAACTAAAAATTGGTATGGTTCTAAAAATACCCAGACATATTCTCCTCATACAAGAATACATTGTAATGTATTACGATATATTGTTTCGAGTTCGTTGAATTTAATAACGGAGGTATTATTAGAAATATGTATATCTATAAATACTGGCTAACAAGGAAGTTCCTTAAGTGGGAATAAAAAATAACTTCATTTATTCGTTCGATCTACTTGTTCGTTTATTCACCGATGAATGAATTTAACTTGAATTACGGATCGAATCTTATATTCATTACAGAATATTAACAAAGCAAGGAAAGTAGTTCAATGGAGTTTAAGTAGATTCGGGGTTTCCAGTAGTTTGTATTATTTAAAAGTCGTAATGAAGGAATTCCCAGGGAAATGTAGAGAAGTTGTACGGTAAGTTATCGAAAATATAGTATTAAGCTATAAAGTGGAGAATAATTAGGGGCGTGTACTTTATCGTAGCCCTAAATCGGCCATTTTTCACTCTCTTAAATATCTGCTTTGAATATCCTACTGCGCGCTCACTGCCCCTCATAATCCCCTTTTTAACGTGCTTCCAAAGAAAGTGTTAATTCAAATTAGAAACAACGTAATTATAAAACGCGTCTCATAATCACTAGAAAATCCCCACAAAAAGTGCATCACGCATTAGTTTACTTTTATCACGGAAGTAAAACTACGTGCTAAAACTACGTGAAACGAAGCACGAGCACCGATTCAGCGATTAAATTCACCCCGATTTGAATATGTAAATTATTTGCAAATATTCCTAACTGATTTAAAATCAACTAAGGCCTCGCATATTAATCGTGAAAAATACCATTTTCCCAAAGTAGGTTACAGATTCCAAAGATAATAACCAGCGTCTGAAGTAATGATGAAAACGAAGATTAATGTGCGAGAAAATTTCAGTAACGTATAAGACATTGATTTATAGGGTGATACGCGTAACGTGTCATTAAAGTATTCTTATCAGACACGATTCACGCGATAACACGTGAAAGGGATTTTTCAAGCCCGAAACTGGAAACGTTATCTCGGGACAGTATCTCGAAACTGCACCGTGTATTCTATCGTGCACTTCTGCTTCTTCCAGCCTCGAACGTCTGCTTTGAATGTTCCTTGCACGATGCCTCGAGAACACGCGAAACTCGCGAGAACTTTTTCTGAATGTGTATTTGAATCGGTTACAAAAGTTTCGTCCTTGATCGACGCCTCGCCACCTTCTCTCGAATACGAGTCGAGGGGAACTTTTCAAATTCAAGTGATTTCACGAAAGGTCTTCCGACAATTTTCTGAATACGAACTTCTTCGCGAACTTAATGGAATCTGTTCGAGGCCTTTTCGAACCGGTATACATCTCATCGGGACATCAACGGAGAATTTACTGTACTGACTTCTTCAGGATATTTTCTACCGATTCATTTACGTCGTAAATGAAATGTTCTCAACGAAAGATAGTGAAAACTGAATGGAAATAATAAATGCAAAAGAGATCATTTTATAACTGAATAATTGTGTCTTCCGATGATTTGATACGTGATACATCTTATCGATGCTTTCAATCAATAATATCCGATTCGGCGGAAAGTAGTTGCATGGAATGTACAAACTTAAAGTGCCGTTTGTGGTTTCATTTAAAGAAGTAAAATGCTTTGGAAAATGAGCTTTTGTGGCCAGTATGGTGTTATGTTTTTCTGGGGAAGTTGCTGTATTTCTAGCTGGCAGATGGAATAAAAAGCGTTCGGCTTCGGAGTAACGGCTCAATCGTTTTTCCACCAACTGAATAGCCGCTTTAAAGGTTTAACGTTCGATGCACCGACAGCACGCGAATTTTACGGAAAGTTTCCCTATTCGTGAGTCGATTCCGAAGACGAGGTAGATCGATAATTTCGAAGAAACTTTCTGCTATAATATTCGCGTAGCTACATCCTCGGGAACCTAAGAGAATTTACTGGAAAACATTATGCTCGTACATTTTCCACTAAATTTCACCGCATTTCAATGAAACTACAAATAGCATGTTGAATCAACGCGATCCCAATAATTTGCATTATCGCTGCAGATAAACAATTCTTGTTCCTAAGAATAACGAATAATGAATTATATAATTGAGATGTTTTCTTGAAATGGATTAAACTGGTTGAAACTTTTTAATTATTACTATTAAACTCAATGATAACCCTTTGCACTCGAGATTATTTATTATTATTTAAACTTATCGCGATCTTGGTAACCACAATAAACTGAGTGGCGACCGAGAGTCGCCCCTCGAGTGCAAGGGGTTAAAATTAGGAAGTGTAACCCCGTTAATTCGCAACATTCTTTTCACTTATCAACTCTAACGATAAGTTCAAACTGACAAACTTCCAGATTTCCGTGGAATTCTCTTTCTCTTATCTGAGAAAGACTGAAATTATACGATGGACCAATGGAGGGATGTTATTACGAAGATAACCTACCGTTTGTCTGGAAAGTAACATTTGTCCCTATTACAGATAAACGTTATCGTAACTCGAGGGACCAAGTACACTTACATTTGGATACCTTGCTGAGAATCTTCGATACGTAGCAGGTCGCATCAATTCACATACTTTTAAACGATGCCCTAATTTGTTTTCTCGTTTTACTTACTTTCTCGTTCGGTGTAATTAGTCTGTCTGCCTTGGGTTCATTACGACAGTCTGCAGGGTAAGAAGAAATTGGTTGTTTTTTTTAAGTGGTTACTTTTTGCACCCTTCGAAGGGGAAGGTAGGACATGTGGCCTGATTCTTTCAGTGTCGTTATCGAGTGTGCTTGACACAATTCTTGGGGTCACCATTGTCATTATCGAGTACACTTGATTCATTGCACTAGGTTTAGTATCATGAAAGAGACGAGGTCAAACGGTGAGCATCTCTGGTCTCCGCCCAGTTTCTCTATCGATACGATACAAAACGATGCCCGTAAAACAATACGTCCTTGAAACGCGACATTGAACTTTTGAAATCCCTCCGCCTGATCGGTTTATCGTTGAACCATTCGAGAACCACTCGAATGTTACGTTTTTTTTCTTCCCTTTTACTTCGTTGTTTTCGTCACCGACGTCGAATAATCGAAGTGTCAATTAATAGCCGATCCATTGTACTTTTTTCCTTCGAGCTTGAATCAGTTATTAGAAAGCCGCGAATTAAATCTATATTCAATAAGGTTATTGGACATAAATATTATTTTCGTGGAATTCTTACAGATTTAGAGAAAGTGCACGGATATCGGAAGAGCGTTTTTGAGTATTTGTTCTATTTTACTGTTTAAATAAAGCATACGTATAAATCAAACACTATTCATATCATGCCGAATATGATCCACGATTATCGCTGGAGTACGAGATTTTTCGATAATTTGTGGAATTGATGAAGATTATGATAGTAAAAAATGGATGATCTCCCAAATCACGATATTACCTTTACGCTACTTCAATTTTACATTTCCCATTTAAACGCCTCGCGTGCTCCAAATGGTCCATCTTGTTTGTATTCCCCATCAAATTACAGGAATATCCGTTAATACGCAGGATTCCAAAAACCCTGCGAATTACGGAATGCCATTCGTTTTTATCACATATCCATTCCACGGAACACATTCATAACAACTGACATATAATCCGGACAATCTATCCTTGCAGTATCCATTAACTTAATGAAACTTACTGTCACCATGCAAGGTCAACAATACGGTTAGTGCGGCAAATAGTAGATGGACGTATTAAAGGGTTACTTTAAACTTCCTCGTTTTCATTGTAATTCCCGTTATACCTTGTGTCTATCACGAGTCTACATCGAAGTGCGAGTTCAATCAGCATGCATCGTGAAGTGTCAAAAGAATAATCGTCGACATCATTGGATTTCGCGGAGGAGTAAAAAACGTGGGCGTATCGGGAACCTTAAGCGAGAGAAGGTTCTGGGATTCTCTCAAGGCCAGACACGTCCTCTGCTAACTCGATCCTCCTTCAGCCTTTTTCCTCGAGTACTTTCCACAAAGGAAAAGGAGGAAGGAGACGTTGGGAAAGGAAGGAGAAGGTGGGGGGAGGTGGTAGTGCACCTACTTTTCTCACCGGCATAGCTTTGAGCATCGTCGAGCGACGCAAAGGCCAAGTGTCGCGGCCACGGTTCTACCCTCGTGCATCGATTACATCGTTCTTCACCTTCCAGTTTCTCTTTCTACCTTTACCGCCATTCTTCTACCCGAGCCCGAATGTAATCACGATGAAAGCTGGTGTTACTTTCCACGGATAAATCAATCGACCGGCACAATTCGAACGTTAATGGATCGATATTCGCCAATCGTATCTCTCCGTCTGCGATACTGTCGATATTCGATTGTATAACAGTAAATGTTACGCAGCTTCTTGGTTGTTTATCTTTAAATTAATGAGAACCTTATTTCCAGCGCATTATTAAGATTATTTGAAATAGGCTTAACAGAACGTTAAGTTAAGTGCTCCACGTTAATTTCAGTAGCTAATTAATAATTATTCCCATATTTAATAAAACACCTTTGACTTCAATTTCCCCTGATATTCAAATATATGATACTCCTCTATCGTATCCTTAACTTTATATTTCAAAGTATACGTTGAAAGTACACGAATAATATTTCCCCCCATATTCCGGAAAGAAATCGTACTGCAAGTCACATTTATTCCGTACAGGTTCACCCTATTTCTTTCGAGGCATTTTTACGTCGATCTAAGAAACTCGTAACAGTTCTAAGAAGGAAAACTCTGAACGGATCGTTCGCAGGGAGGGCGGGGTGAGTATATAAGGGGGCCGAAGTACTTGCTGAAAATGTAATTCACGTTAAAAGTAACGGTGATAAAGTTTAAGAGGTCGGCGGACGATTCGAGTTCCTCGGCGTTGTACCTGAAATAGGTGATGTATCATAGATATCGATGTGTATCGGATATACATGGTTCTATGTATATGGCAGATCGAACTACGGGACATAAAAGATTCAAACCACTCTCCGGGCGATGGCTTTCATTATTCGGTTCACATGAGAAGCGTAAAACGATGCATGCGAAAAAATGGGTTATGCATACTGACGTACCGCGTTCCAAGTACACGTGGAAATACGAACGCCGATCTTTCTCTGTAAAGGTAACGCCCGTTATCATTGTTTCGTACCGGGCATTCGTTTTTGTTAGTTCTACCAGTATCGTATAATGGGATAGGTCTATATACTGCACACGTTACTGCATCGGATCGAGAAAGAAATAGGTAACAGAGAAACTTAATTGGCCTGAGTTCAGCAGAAATAATATAATACAATATAGATATACACGTACTTCCAGAATTTCAATACCGGGAAAAATTCGGATTATTAAATAGCCTGCTTTACATCGAAATGCAGATTGCAAGGAATCATTTAGTTTCATCGTGTATCAGGTATAATATAATATGGAGTATTAACTATATTCATGAAATTATAATGATCTAACGGTAAAATAATCTAGCTCGAAATGCAGATTGCAAGGAATCATTTAGTTTCATCGTGTATCAGGTATAATATAATACGGAGTATTAACTATATTCATGAAAGTATAATGATCTAACGGTAAGATAATCTAGCATTATATAGTTTGGATGCATAATAGTATTAAGTCATATAATAATGATGATATACGTTCATATCTATCCAAGTAGTAATTTCAAACAACAGCTGTAGGAAATCGTGAAATCAAATAAACTGGTAACGCAAATGGAACGCGAGACACAGACGATAATAAAGTGCAATGGAGAGTCTCATGTTCCAGGAAATAAATCGTAAAACCACTCGTCCTCCATTCAAACCCGATGAGATGTATCGTTTATGCATATCCTTTCGTACAGCTATATCAACGGGATATCCGGCACAGTAAACATAAAGGAAAGCCTTCGATAAAAGGATACGATTCTACGTGAAACTTCTTTACGCCCGATCGCTCACTTTAAGACTAATCTCTCGAGAGACGAACAATCTCAGAGGTTACATTCAAACAGCAATAACACAGAGAAGAATTCAGCATTTTAACGGCGATTGAAAAATACCAATATGGCGTCTACACGTGATTTTCTTATTCAATTTGACTATGGAAATATTGGAAAGATTTGCAAGATAATTATCTCAGTTTGTTATAAAATAGAACTGATTCAGACTAATTTCTTTTCAGATATAAATGGCATTATAATTGTAACTGTATCTGGTGATAGTTTGCAAGAGATGATTCTAGATGATATGATCAAAATATTAATGGCTGTGTATGTTGATGTAAGTTTATAAAATGTGAAACGAATTGCACGGAAACTTGTTCGTTTCAGTTCTGGGAATAACATTTCTTCCGCGGGATTTCCAATATACTGACAGAAACAAATAATTCGAGATACACGGATAAGCGAGGTCGATCTTGTACACACGTACTTCCCCTATTTCCTCGACAATTCATGAAGCAATCGCCACACACATTATTTTTCCGACACTTCTGCAATTCCTGACATGACGTGGCAAATGTATGTACGTGGTTTGACCCAAAATTTCCAGGACGGGATTTATTTGAAAGGAAAATGCAGCTCACTCTCGCTTCATGAGTTTTTGACCCAGAAAACTCTTGTCTCCGAAAACTTCCCCTAACCAAAGATTCGAGGACGTGTGCTGCATCATTGAAAACCTGATGCGAACTAAGGGCTTCCGGTTCTCAGAGATACCATATGTTTTCCGCAAAATACCAGAGAAACCTGAATATTATTATACGCGTACAATGATACCAGATATCAGCCAAATTGAGTCAAGATAGGATGCTGTGAATTTCATTCGCAATGTTCCTTCGCTATAGAATTTCTAATTTTTCAAATCATTATGTTTCATAGTATAATAAATTAGAAATATCATAACAAATTATATTAAAACAAACAACAAGAATACTTTATCTTCATGTTGAATATTGGACTCAATTATATTACTCTCGATTAAAACTGACAATTTACGGTCATCATGAATACAGAAGAATGTATATTCTGAAAAGGCGATAAAATAAAAGTTCTCTTCAATCTGTTCCAATAGAATTAACGTAGAAATTTACCTTAACTTTCGATTCCTATTAAAATATATCTATCTCTTAAACATCCATAAATATCTACAATCCTGATTCAATTTTTCCATACACAAACAAAGTAAAGCATTCTTCTCAGCCGCATATGAAACCCAGTGTATTCTTCGCCTAAGTAAATTCAACCCCTAGACCTGTCTCCCGTAACCTTCCCACGTACAAAGCATGGTCAGCACACCTACTCTAAAAAACTAGTGTCCTCGTGGAGAAGTCCAACACTGAGGCCTTGCACCCCCTCCTGCCAGTTTCATTAATTGGTTTCGCAGGAAAGTCGGAAAGAGAGAGAAAAGGGGTGGAAATCGAGGTGTAGGTGAAAGGGGAGTAGAAAGACAGAGGAATTTGTGGATGGTTGTAAAACGAGAAAGAGAGAGAGAAGTGGAGTGAAAGGAGAGAGAAGGGGTGGGTCGGTGAAAGAGGAGAGTGTGAGCGTAGTAATAGTAGCGATAGTAGCGTGCACGAGAGAGGGTTGATTCGTCCTGGTTCGTGGGACAGAAGGGATAGTAAAGGGGTAACCCGGCCGTGGCGTTGCACAGGCGCTCTACTCGTTTACGGGCACTGAGTCAAGGTCCCGTTAGCTGGCAATCGACCTGACCTCGCTTTTCTCCTTAAAACCGGCGCAAACATCGACACATGCACATTTCCTAGCTAGGTTTGTGGTTGCATGTGCAACCAACACGCGTTAATGGAAGTGCCAGACTACGAGTTCTATCGTCTTTATTGCGCTACCTAACAATAAGCTTTTGGAACCGGTGGAAGAGACCGGGAGGGGGGGTGGGGATTGGTTTACCTCTGCTAAGGAGAGTCATTCGCAGAAAGGAAACGTCTATATTAAGCTTTGTAGGTTTCCAGGTGTAACGAAGTTTGTACAGCTCGTTGGAGGACGTTCATTATAAATAATAATCCTTGTATTCCTAGAAGTCAATCGTAGAGTAAGAACTACTGTATAAGCCAGATTCTAATTGCTTAACATCCATTATTGGATGATTACAATCACGTGGAATTATGCTAATAGAGGCAAGCAAATGAAATCAGATTTCCTACTTGCTAACAGGATTCTATGTGTAATCATGAAACTCAGGAAATTTCTCTTTTGTCGACGTATAAACTAACCTGCTACCATACTCAAAGTACTTTGCAATATGTGCAATGTACATATTTGAGTCTCACTTATAGACTGGTTAAACTTCCTTGGTTATGAACGAGCCGCGAATGTACTGAATGGGAAGACTATATTTTTTCGTGTAAACGATATTACATGTACATTCCCGAGAACGATACGGTCGTGCAAATATTGGCCAGTTTGCCGTGGACAATTACAGCACTTTAACTGATTGTATGCACACGAGAAAATACACCGGTGATTTTCTAATGTACAACATTTCATTGGTCTGTTTAGAAATCACTCTACCGATTGGTGCTTGCAATGTTCTACTCCTTGCACTGGATTTCCCAGTAGTATAAATCAGTGACGGTCAGGCAGACTCTGATGCATTTATACCGTTCCATTCTGCAAGTAGGGAATGTCATCGACAGTCAGACCAATGTGAAACACTTGGTGGAATTTAAAAGTATGGGTAATAATGCAATGACCAATATAGAGTTGATTAAACATTTATAACTAAGTATGCAAAAGAACAATAATATTGTATTAGTTTAATATTAATATTAAGGTTCGTTATAAATTTAAGTTAATCAATATTAAGTATATGAAAATATGTATACGTTGCGTATTTAAATAAAGTTATTTTGAATAAAAAGTGCTATAGAGACTAACATATTAGTCAAAACGTACTGAAACAATTTGAGACCGAAGTGTGACGTAAATGAAGACTCACATTCATACAAAAAAATACCAAAGGCTCAAATGTGAGCCACCCGGTGTGAATACGTTAAGAAACACGTGTACTTTATTCTGTAAATGGGAAAACGAAGAAGAAGTGAATGGATGTCGAAATATCATGGTGCTTTTTCACGCTTGAAAATGGACCGATAATCACCTTAGATCCCACTTGTTCGACACAGTCGATATTCGATTAACTGCTAACGGGTACGGTTTGCCCGCGGGAATTCCTGCATTGCTCGGTTTTCGTATCCGGACAAAGCAGTGTGCTATGGACAAGGAATCTCAATACAGTTCAACACTGTGTTTCACCTAGAACTGACATCCGCCCATTTGCAAGAGATATCGGAGCTTATTTCTGCCCGGTGTTAACATTGCAAAACATCGACCTTTTGGGCGGACCTTTAAAACATCTGAGTGATGTAAATAGATTCACTTGAACTATCGAGTACCAAATAGTTCGTACATATGTTAGTATTAAATTAGTAATAAACACCAATTATTATCAAGTTACGATTATTCCAATAATTCCAATTGTTAATGAATATATGAAATAGAAATAGTATGTAGAATGTAATATTACAACATTTATACTTGTTCATTCTAAGTAAAATTAGATTATAATAACAAATTAGAAATGAAAGTATCTTAATTTTAAAAGTATTTTTATATATATATATTGATTTCATGTGCCATTTCAAGATACATGTTAACATATTTTTGTGCTGAAACATTGTTTGGAAAATGACGAGAATAAAAATCCTGAGCGAAATAATGAATGCAAAGATAGCTAATCTACTATAAAATTATTATTTGTATGCTTACGCGTACTTTCCAGAAAGTGCATATTCCATGCGCTAAATGCGCCCGTTGTTATAAACCGTACATGTATAATTGGTATTTATTATTCTTCCGGCGGAAGTGGATGAAAATAATGGACATAATTCTTTTATATGGAATACACGGGGAACGAAAGTTCTCAGTATTCAACGCTTGCCACGGTAATAATATTTCGTCCACGTAACGAGATCCCACGCAAGCATTTCCCTAAATTAAAACAAAACACTCCACTATCCATAAACCGAAAAAAATATTTACATATACCCCGTAGAAGTGGTGCAATTTAATAATAATGAAATTGCACTTCGAATAAACGTTGAATTCGACGTAGCCAGCTAACTTCCGCGAGTGTTTTACTTCTCGAAATGATTAAAAGACTCTAACACCCCTGTAGAAACACGATCTTGAGTCACCCCATGAATATTTCAGGGCAAACGTATACGCCACTCGGCCGGCACTTATTTCATTTATTTGCATATTTACTGTATTTTAATTACCTGCGCGAACCCACAAAAAAAGACCTTGCTTCGACTAAGAAAAACGGAGGGAAAAAGAGTATGACGAAGAAGATAGGAATCAACAGGAACAAGTAAATATTCATTACTATTAAAGAGAACAAAGTCGCGGAGATCGTGGAAATTTGTATCAGTTAAATTGGGTGGGTCAGTACCAAAAGTTTGCACTTATGAATTTATGAATATTGCTAAACCCCGTGTCCCGCTAAAACCTTCTTCTGCAAAGGATTAGGTCAAAAGTTCACGTGCCCTTCTCTCCATTGGATAAACTATACTGACGTTATTATAATGAAATTTATCTCGAATTATCATACTATTGGTTTATCTGCCATAACGATGTTGAAATTATTTCAATGCGGATTATAACCCAGGCTAGATCCACATTATTATAAATAAAGTAATTAATTTAATATGACTTCCAAACTATTTTGATAAATACAATTCATTTGTAATGAAATTATATATAATAATATATGGTGTAATATGTGTATCATGTTATAAATGTATGTGTATTGTGAATATATAGTAATATGTCGTAACGTAGTATGCACAATGTACTAATAAATATTCAACGATCGAGCAAGGTTTAAATTGTTACTAATTCTCCATAAATTATCGTTCGTCCGAATCATTAGAGTACGAAAGTCAAAGGTCAGAGATATCAAAGGTCGAAGTTACGAACATCCGCAGTAAGTGAGCCATTTAACGACACGACTTCGCGAACTCTATCATTTTCCGATGGGGATATCTTCACTCCGTGCAGAGTTAATGGCATGACGAACTTTACAATGTTTTCAGAAGCGCATGAATAATAGAACGACGAACTCAACCGTGTAATCATGGCCCTACAATATTTTGGCTTAATAGATAATATTCTCCATAGAAATCTACTTAAAACAACACGCGAGATCAGAAAATCTATTAACTTTCTAGTTCCAACTTCTAAAACAGAATATAACAATTTCAATTACATTCGATCATACTAGGGGTACCGGAAAGTAATCAATCATTCATTGTATCTTTTATGAAGCTCGATTTACTTTTTCATTTGAAAATATGCGAAAAATTTTTCATCTCTGAATTGACCTCCATAACATCTCCGAAGACCCTATTTCTATAGAATCGCGTGAAAGAGTTAAAAATTAGCCAAAATTGTAAACAACTGTAAGTTATAAATGAAGCATACAATTTCCAGGTTACACCGCTCATAATTGTTTTATAAAGAATAATCGAGTTAAGTTAATTGTTACAAAACAATTGATTACTTCCCGGTACCCCTAATATTTCCTTCGTATACCAAAAGTCGAATACATTATTTTTCATGACTTATTTGGTGCCTAAATTGTCAACGGTGTAAACTTTCCTCAACTATGTCGAAAATTGGCAGTTTTCAGTTAAAGTATATGACTCGCGAAGATCGTTATGTGTGTGTTTAATCACGCATCGAACTTTCCTAATGCTTTTACAGTGTTCTGAATAATAGAAGGAGCAATTTGGGCTGCGGATGTAATGTGTATTAAACCATCGACTATACCCTAACTACGGTCTCAGTGACGGTAATGATTTTCCGTAGTGTTCAGGCATATTAGATCGTCCAAAAACATCGTAGCTACTTTCGTCACAAAAATAAAGGTATGTTTTGAGTACCAGATATCTAACCCACAAAAATAATTCATCAAAACTGGAATAATAAATTTTGTACAGAATTACTAATATTGTATGTAATTAATCCAATCTGTATTATCATTGATTTATATCATTAATACCAAAACTACCGAACTAATAATCGGTTATATTTACACATTTAATTGTATAGAAATTATAGCTGGAGGATCCGAGTTAATTAAAGGATTGAATTATATGCGTCAAATATATAAAATCAAAATATATAAATCCCGAACAACGCGCTGTTGCATGTTGGAATAATCTGAATATCTTAATCTTAATAAAAAGTGTAGACTGGTCATTTTGATCGCTTCGGTAGCTTTAGTGTTAATTTACAATTTAATCTAAGATATGAATGATTAATTTTGGAATAATTCGGAATTGAAAATAAGCGATATATCTATTATATAAGGATCGTATTAATATTGAATCAGCAGGATTTGAGTTGGCTGAATGCAGGGGAAAATTTGGGGATTTCGATTCTAACGCACTCTAAGATAAACTGGCAAATTCTAGGTACATGAATCACACAGGAAAGATATATAGGAATATATATCTACACAGGAATGCCGACAGCTTCGAGGTTTCTGCTTTCTCTCTGAGCCGTCCGTCCGAATCATATTTCTTCCCTCAGTTATATGCACCATATTCCAGGGAAACTGCCAGAGTCATGCGGTAGATCAACCGAATCAAAGTACGGATTCACGTGTTAAAAGACACGATATTTCCCGAGCGTTTCATTGCGATATTAGATTTTCGAAAAGTTGTACATTTAACGCCAATTTAAGTGTCTTGTATTGTTTCAAGAAAATGAATGCATTTCTACGTGAGGCAAATTATAAATATTTTAATGGAATACCAACGAATTATCATCGATTTTCTATTATTAAAATCAACATATCGAAATATGTTTTATCTAAAATTGAATTAATAAAATATATTTTGAACGTCCAATGAATCATTAGATCATGTGATTCGTTAATGTTATATATTTTTCTATTTTTATTTAAAATGTGTATTCATTAGGTATTTTTAGAGATTTTCCGTCACTGTAAACATTCCGGGTTAATTAAAAGAACCGATGCAGAACGAGACTCGTTAATATTTAACAGGCGTAATTTCGTATTTACATATTAATTATACTTCTGTTTGCGGTTTATGGGGCGTACGTTCATTAGAAAACCATTGAAATTAATTAATATCCGAGGATTCATTAATATTTGTGACAAACATAGTTGTAAAACAATAACAATAAATAAAAGTCTATCAAACCACGAAATAATTATAATTTTTCAAAGAACACGAGCAGAAATGATAATGATATCTCCAAAATGAAGGCGTAACAAACGTGTTTAATTCTTCCAGCACTTAATTAACTTCAAAAGAAAGATGTTGAAAATTAACTCCAAAGGGTAGCAGTAAAAAATGAATTTCAACAGAACGAAGAGCAAAATGAACGAATGATTTTATTTACGTAATAATTAAAATTTTTCTCATAAAGGAAACCTGGATTGTAAAGGTTCCGAGATATGATTTTCACCGTGAGAAATTCCGTGTAACGTTATGAATATTAGCATGGAAATTACTAATGGAAATTAATGTTGGTTTTCGACGATGATGCTTACGACGTAGATCTTTCCATATAAAGAATTTCCTTTTGATGTTGCATGCTCATTATATATATTCTTTCTGTACATATCGTCAAAAAGAACTTCCACTTGCCGTTTGCGTGGAACCGGTAAAATGTCACATCCCTTCGTCATCACATTTAATTCTCTGCTTTTTAATCTTCGCCTATGTTAAATCCTTCCCAACAGAATGCTGGTTTTCCGTTTCCACGTAAAACGGGAGTGCCAAGGATAAACGAACAACGATTTCAAAAAAAGGCCGAAGATCTAAAGTTTCACTGTGAAAAGGGAAATAAATCTGTTGGCTTTTCAACGAGAGGACTAAAATTATTATGCACTTAAAATATTCCCTGATAAAGATAAGCGTGGTTGATGATTTATGAAGGGCTGAGATAATAAACAAGAAATATACGAATTCAATAATAACACCTTAAAAGTACGAATATTGATAAACTATGCTAGTTTTATCGTACAAACATCGGTGTATTTCGTTCCGCATACTAAGAAGAGAAATAGTGTGAGTGTTTGGATGTATAAAATTTTAAGCATGGAAATTCTTCGTCCCTTGGCAATACTAAAGTTCTGAAATTTCGATCAGATTACAACGGCACTAATCTCAAGAAAATTGTGGAGAATAGAGACTTCCCTGGAGAAGCTCGAAGAATATCGGAATTAGCAAAGGCGATCGCACTGTTCGCCAGGAAATTCCTTGGTAAATGGTAGACTCGCGTACCACGGTGGGTTTTGATCTCAAAGGAAAATCGTGCTCCCTGTTTGCACGAATGCAAATACGTACGTGGAAGCCACGGTTATTTCTGGTCTCGGTCTCACCGTACCAGAACCTTCTAACGTTGGTCCCGCTTCAACCATTCTCGGATTAAAGGTAAACGATACCGAGTCACCTTAATGCAATTATCAGTTACACCGAAAGGAGAGAGAGAAGCGAAAGGCACTTCCGTTTCCAGCGAGAAGATAGTTCCTCGGATAAACTGTCGTAGTTCAAAGCAACTCAACAGAAATGGGATACCGGAATCGCATAATCTTATAAATGCTAATGCAGGAGGATATTCACATCTGTGAGTTCCTTTGTCGAGATAATTATTATACAAAGATGTATACTAATATAATTAATTTAGGGTGAATCAAATTTTACTCAGAATTTATCGATGCATTAATCATCTTCTGATCAATCATGATTAATCTGAATATCATTCCACGAATTGTCTATTGCATTTTGTTTTGTTGATTGGTTACCGATAATACTGTCAATAAAAATACTTTGCAACAAACTTAAATCCTGACGCAGTTTTTATTATTTTTCAATTTAACTGATGAAAATAATTTATTCGTAATACGCGATTAAAGAACTTGGAATATTTACGTATTTCGAATTTGTGATTTCATGGTATTGAACATGAAAGATGAGTTTAGGTGAAATAGGTTTATGTACTGAGGAAGAAAAGAAGTTTCGTGGCCTAAAGGCACAATCCTCTTTAATTAGACTGTCAAGTGCATTCCTTCGATTCAGATGGCCTTTGTTCCATTAGCCTGACTCTAGCCGACCTATTTTCCACTAAGTTGACAATTACAATCTCTTCGGGTAACAATGAATTTACGAGGCGAGTTTACGTTCTGTTCTCTTTGTCGCTTGCCATTGACATTTCGATAGGACCGATTAACGATAGAAAATCGCTTACTCCACGTTCACCTAAATACGAAATATTCTCTCCTCGGGAAATATTTAAGCAACTTTCTAATTGAAATTCTAATCGAATAATTAAGTACACCACACAAATAGGACACCTCTAATTACTTATTCCTGCGAAATCTTTACGCCCTTTAAATTTTTTTGACTTGGGTTCGACCCCTTTTTGCCCAAACAAATTTTTAAACCGCTTCTTTCGACCAGAAATCACCCTAGAATATCTTTATACATCATTTACCATCGATTTGGGTCGTTTAGAACCGATTTTGGCGACTTTCATTTTTTGAGAATTTTTGAAGGCATACCCCTTCACATTTTTTCGACTTAGGTTCGACCCATTTTTGACCAATAAACATTTTTTAACCACTTCTTTCGACCAGAAATCGTCCTAGAATATGTTCATACATCATTTACCATCGATTTGGGTCATTTAGGAGCGAAATTGACGACTTTCATTTTTTGACAATTTTTGAAGGTATACCCCTTCACATTTTTGCGATTTCGGGTCGACCCATTTTTTGCCCAAACAAATTTTTAAACCGCTTCTTCCGACCCAAAATCATCCTAGAATATGTTTATACATCATATACCATCGATTTGGGTCATTTAGGAGCGAAATTGACGACTTTCATTTTTTGACAATTTTTGCAGGTATACCCCTTCACATTTTTTCGACTTAGGTTCGACCCATTTTTGACCAATACAAATTTTTTAACCACTTCTTTCGACCAGAAATCGTCCTAGAATATGTTCATACATCATTTACCATCGATTTGGGTCATTTAGGAGCGAAATTGACGACTTTCATTTTTTGACAATTTTTGAAGGTATACCCCTTCACATTTTTTCGACTTAGGTTCGACCCATTTTTGACCAATAAAAATTTTTTAACCACTTCTTTCGACCAGAAATCGTCCTAGAATATGTTCATACATCATTTACCATCGATTTGGGTCATTTAGGAGCGAAATTGACGACTTTCATTTTTTGACAATTTTTGAAGGTATACCCCTTCACATTTTTTCGACTTAGGTTCGACCCATTTTTGACCAATAAAAATTTTTTAACCACTTCTTTCGACCAGAAATCGTCCTAGAATATGTTCATACATCATTTACCATCGATTTGGGTCATTTAGGAGCGAAATTGACGACTTTCATTTTTTGACAATTTTTGAAGGTATACCCCTTCACATTTTTGCGATTTCGGGTCGACCCATTTTTCGACCAGAAAAAATTTTTAATCCCCTTCTTTTGACTCGAAATCGTTATAGAATAGGTTTATGGGCCATCTACTATTGCAGTGGACCTTGCATAACAAATGTGTAAAATAAAAAGTCTTACACTGACCCAAAAATACCGGTGACTCGAAAAGCTCCAACCTACCCTATACAACTTGAACTTAAGAGTAATAATTGTAGCATTTTCTTATTTTCAATCACACTGAAGTTTTTGATAAAGAACGTTGTAAGTGTCTTCCTAGGAAAAGTTAGATGCTCCTTGTATTAAAGCAATAAATTTATAAGCTTCTCTCACGCTTCCTTTTATCATTTTTTAGACGTTATAACTATAACTTCTCGCGACCCTGTGTCAACGGCCTGTTAGAAGATTCTTTAAAAAATTCAATTACCGCTGTTGCAATGCACATTATCGCGACCTAAATTCGATTTACGTCAAATGTTGAAGTTACCCAGGAGACAATTAAGTGGATCGTGTATTCCAACGATGCTACTGAACAAAACCAATGGCCTTTTTAATGGCCGGCGCAAAAGGAGGAAGGGAAAAAAGAGTTGGAGGGAATGTCTTTACTTTGTGTAGTGGCTCACTGGAAAATGGTGAAAATTGCAGCTGCGAAAATAGCTCCGGCAGCATTAAAAATTTCAGTAATAATTCCCGTTTACATTAAGAGAGGAACACGGTAGGAATTGTTATTTTATGATAATAAACGGCGACTTTACATAAGCGTATTTCTTGCAGAGAGAGAATAATATAAATAAAATACGCAGGGCAGATAATATATTAGGAACGAGGGGAAGGTAGTTGATTATAATATTTCATTTTTTAAATCTCCTAGTTTGTCTTAATACTTCCCTCAATAAATTCGATAAGTTTCATTGAGATACTTGAAGTACACGATGCAATTTAATTCTTATGTACTGATGTAGTTGTAAATGTTTTCTAAGTTTATGAAATAATAATCCATCGTAACGAGCAGATTCGGATTTAAATTCTATTTAAAATGATATGATACGAAGTAGTGCTAAACGACAATAAATTTGAACAGAAAAAATGGTAGGCTTAAATAAACTCCCCTGAATTATTTGTACTTGGCCTGAATTTGAAAGAATTATAATCAACCGTTTTTCGTTTCCAGGTCAATCCAAAGAGTGCCCAGTTCGTAGTCCATTATTGGTATTTCGAGAACTAATTTATAAATCGACTAATTTATAATTCACATATAAGGCAATTACGTTAATGAATATTGTTAACCAAGTGAAATTTTAATTTGCTGCTAGAGCTCTTAATATCTTTCGGGTCGGTGATCTCTTAAAGATTCACGTGTGGAACGAAAATTTAGCTAAACCTAGCATTAGTTTCGACTCTCGTTGAACGATCCCGAAAGCACCTAGGAAAAAAAACAACCGGAGGATCTCTTCTCCAGCTTCTCATTAAGTAGCTCGCATTTACCTATCAGTGAGAGACGAGAACCGGAAAAGGGGGACTATTTTAACAGTAAACTCGATACACTGCGCTGGATGCAATTTACAGTCGAAAATTCCCGGCGTTAAGTAATCCTGTTCCACGGCGAAAAATTCACGTGAACAGCAGGAATCGTGCACTACCAAGATAAATAAGTGGACATTAAAGAAAGATACTTTGGAAATATCATCGACGTGTAATTCTGAGTTTATTTTAGGAGAAATAGTTTATAAAGCACTGCAGAGAAATCTTGAAAATGAAACAATGCAAAGTGTCAGGAAGAGTTGTATGTTAAAATAAATCAAAATAATACGGTCGAAGATTATTGTATTTATCCAAGCTTTGGATAAATACAAACCAGATATTACTGATATTTATTTATGGCGAAATTGTCTGTATTTTATGAAATATATTTTTAAAGCAGAAGGGTAAAAGTAAACAAAGAAGAGTTCGATATTTATTGAGAAATATTTGTAATTACAATTTTATATGCGCTATCTGAGATCGTCATATAATTGAATGACTACTAACAATCGGTCGATTAGAAGAATGCTTTGAAATGAGAAAAACATTAATTAGCTAGAAAATCAAAAAATATGATTACACGTTCGACGATGTATCCAACGAACCGTGACTCCACGCATTAAGGAAAAATTGCTTCCGAAACATTCCAGTGGAATCGAATAGACATTGAATAGCGGAGAAAAGAACTGGGGCGCGTATGCGCTTTGGTCTGTGATTGGAATAAAGTATGACGCAATAAAACAAAAAGAGACGGAAGGAAACAACGTAGCCCGAATTGTAGGAGGAAGCCAGTTTAGTCACTTGCTCTTTTTTCTCGGTTTATTAGTCGTTTAAGCTCGCCGAAGTAATGCCGTGAAATGGTACAGAAAATAATCGTGCGTCCATGGGTGAAGCGAATTGTCGTTTTTCGAAGGACAAGCTCAAATCTCGAATCTCCTTGAAAGCGTCACGTTGTCGCCGAGAGTAATAGAATTCTAGGAGGTTTGTCGTCGTGTAACCTTT
Source organism: Nysson spinosus (assembly GCA_910591585.2). NCBI lineage: Eukaryota > Metazoa > Arthropoda > Insecta > Hymenoptera > Crabronidae > Nysson > Nysson spinosus. The sequence goes on along the minus strand of OU342843.1, from coordinate 4,536,288 downwards.
AAAGGAAGATTCTTGAAGTAAGTCGGAGAATAAAAAAATTGTATGAAACTACCGACTCAGGAAAGCGATGAAGAATTTCGAGAGTAACTGCTTAGATGAATCTTCCGGGTAAATCCAAATCTTGTTTACCCGGCATAACAGGGTGGACGTAATAACTGGAATAATAAAAACCAGGCGAAAGGGTCTCCTTGAGATTCCAAAAATCGTATTTCGATTTAGCTCCACGGTGGTCGACGTATTACGTCAGTGTAAAAATAGAGGAAATCCCAGCCTGGATATAAACTGTGAAAAAGTGGCAACTCTACGGAGAGACAACAAGCCCGTTTCGAGGATTACGGTACACGAACGAGATAAAACATAAGAGGAGTTTACTACTCCTCGACAAATAAAACGTGGAGAACATTTCTGTCGGGTTAAACGAATTATACGGCAATCAAGAAATTCTTAATGATTTCGATTGTCTAAGGAACGCGTGCTTTTCGCGAGCTTTCATGTTCTTTTCACTCCAGCTTCGACACAAGTAGGCTCTGCTCACCAAAGAAAATAATTATGGAAATCAAAGGACCGGTTGTTTTTAAATACACTTTGTGCGGTCTTCGACCTCTAATTTGCAATTCCAATAGATCACCAGCCATCGAACCCACCCGACTACTCGACACAAAAACTTGGTATTTTCATAAATACAAAGAAATTCCGACTGTTTGTAATTCAGTGCACAAAGAGCCGCGAGTAATAAATATTCAGAAGATACTGAAGTGGCTTTGTTAATAATTCTACTTGATGCCGTGGAAGAACATTATTTTAATAAAATATGATATCTCTATTGTAACTTGGAGAAGCAATAAATGAAGGATTATTCTTTAACACATATAAGATATTTCACATAATTCTCATAAGTACTTCTGACTCATCGGTACCCAAACCTCAGAGTACAAAATATTCTGCTTAATAAATACTTGAAAATAATTAGTAATTTATATAATAATTTCAGTAATTAATCTCTTCGTTCAATTCCAGGGTAAGTAATTTTACCACAAAATTCCAGGTTATTCTCACGAGTACGGTAATTACACAGTTAGCGTCGTTAAGTTAATATTGTCTTTGACGATTTGAAGAAGGCTTCCGGGAAAGCGTTGGAAAATAGAGAAACACGGTTACGGCTGGGAATAATTGAAAAAGAAAGTAGAGCACATAAGTATATAAGTGGTGGTAGGCAAAAAAGGAAGCGTGGGCGGCGGTGCATAAAACCGGGTGTAGGAGCCAGGGTCAAACCGATAGGTCACCGTACCTCCTAACAAATGTCCTGCGAAATCATCTGACCAATGCTTGTCCAGTTTACTTTTCGCTTTAAACAAAGCTTCTATTTTATACAAGATTTATAACGAGATGACAAACGTAGATTCCTTTTTACGTTCATTGACAATTACGTCATTCACACCCACCTGCTATTATATTATGTCGTGAGACGAGGATGTTTCACCTACATCATATTTTACTCTGCTTTCAATAAGAATATAAATGTTCATCATAAATGTTTAAAGTATGCCGCGCACAGTTTCGAAGTCTTTATAATCTACTGCGATAAATTTACTATTTCTTTGCAAGGTTTTACCTTATTACTTCGTTACAATGGATTCGCTAATGGTGGTGTAATAAAGAACATACTGTTAGGATTTCTTTTGTTGGCGTAAAGGTACAATATTAATGTTTGAATAACCTCGGGCGTAGGAACAAATGATAAGAGAAAATTGAGTAAGATTTAAGGTCAGACTAAGTAGCAGCAGGTGAAGTTGCTTACAGTTCAACAGATTATAAGGCTATAGAAAAGTTCTCGGATGGTGTTGCCAGAGGGAAAGAGATATATAGTAAAACACTCGTAGGCGTTGTAAATCGAGAGGCCGTCGTGAAATTATGAGTCGGTCGAATGAAAAGAGGAGTATTCTACGATTAAGCTTCAAAGCTAATACGTTTAGCGTAGGCGTGACTCTGAGTGTAGTTACCTAATAAAACCCAATTTTCAAATTATTTCGGGCCTTCATAAAATATCTAAAAGATCTACGTACTCCGAATTTACAGGCACTAATTAACAAGAAAAGAATCCAGCTCGAGAAGTGCTCTACATAAATTATGCCAAAGGAAAAAAAGACGTTGCAAGACCACCGTATACAATATTCCGCGAAAATTAATTATATATACACTAATGACAAGTACTTTTAAACCTTACATTTTCCTTGGACTAACGTAAATGAACTTTAACTTTTCAATTATACAAAACGTTCGTGAAGTCAGAAATTCGTTCACGCGTGCCTTCATTCGTATACATTCCAAAAATATATAATACATATACAATATAACCGTGCACGCGGAACGCTATCGTAATTTACACGAAACGAGCGAGTCTTGTGATGGAAGACGAGAGGACATGAAACAGAGAGGAAAGCGAAGTTTTCATCAGAATAGATGATAGACGTTAACTTTTTATTTTCCTCCCGGACTTCGTCGAAAGTTTTTAATATGCGAACTGTCAGACCGGTGTTAATATATTACTGAATCAGAGTGTATTACCTATGCAAACTAGTCTCGTTTATTATCGTCGTTGCAACTAAAGAACGGATGCTGCCAGACTTGTCATTTGTTTTCTCGTATTTCGACTTCTTTTTACCGGCTTATTTCCGAGATACTTTCTAGTTTTGAAATTCTAGTACTGCGTACGCTTCCAGGCATCGCTTTTGAAATCTTCAGTAATTTTTGCAAAAAAGGCGTGTTATGAAGTCAGTAGTATAATCTCGTGATACGAAAAATTTATGTGGAACGTTGTTGTGTAAATAAATATTGCAAAGGTCAGTGGTAAAATAATATAACTCATATTTTGATTAATAATAAAATATGCAAATAATTTGGAATATTTCAGTGTATTTTGTAATATTCTCAATTACATCATACACAAAGTAAGGGGAAAATATTTATGTGAAACAGAGAAATTATTCGAAAAATTTGTTTTCTCTATAAACACATGTTTCGAGTAAATGCCGGGGATTCGTTGGGAGCAATTTTAATCACGTTATCTGGAGATTGTAATAAAATAGCGAAATAAAACATTTTCGTAAATTTCCCTGTTGAAATTAATTTACTAAATAAATATCGCTCGGAAACGAGTAAAATTAATTACTACACGCGCCAACTAAACGTAATTGTGTAGCTTTAGCCTATATTTTTGTAATTTCACGGACCCCCCGCGGTGTACGTAATACGAATATTATTCCAAACGTAGTAAGTGAAATAAAAAGTATCGAGTCGAGAATGAGAATTGCGGAGGACGCAAAAAAATGTTAACAAGTAGAGGAAGAAATGAGTACATAAAAATGGAAGAATGTATGAGCCACTCTTATTTCACGCAGAACGATACTTCATAATTTGTTAGAATTCAGAATCTCATCAAGTATTAACAAATCCCGAAATGAACAACGAAAAAGCATGCATACCAAATATACACAGATTAACAGCATTCAATTAAAGAGTCATATTTAATGTCGGATAAAAGTCAACACCCAAAACAATTAATTAACAATGAATCTAAGCAACATGGAATCTACTGCCAGGGCAATTTTACAATTAATACAAAATCCGCTTAAAATTTTGGTATAAAATTTATCTTTACAGTGCACTTCTGAAATTCGGACCAATACGATGTTGGTAAAAACGTGGCAATAAGGGATGCTTGAGAAAAACTGAAGGGAAAAAAGAATACGGGGAGGTATTTATCAGCACTCGACTCGTTCCAATTCTAGGGAACTCCTTGCCAAGGAATATTTCGTCGAAGGTGCACCGGATATCTGCTACCCCTCCTCATTCCGGCTGCCTTTCGGGAATTCATCCCGAATTGCAGGAAGAACGGATAGCTCCTGAGGAGAGAAACTCGCGTACTTGTTCTTGAAACCGGCTAATTTCTCTCTGAGGCGTGATTGGCCTGGATACGAGCCACGATTTAAGTGTCAGCTTTTCATTAACTCAAAGTCCAAGGGATTGACGACTCGTTGCCAAATATTGGACAATGGCTAACATCGGAAATATACGACCCAATTCCATACTTAAAGTGACTCGTTAAATCGCTAATTCTTTAACATGTACAAACCTTTGTGTGGAGCAATTACATCGAAGACGAATCGTTATTCATTAAGGTAATTGGAATTTCCATTATTCTAAAGTATTTCTAAGGCTCGTCTACTCGGAAGTGGCTTTCGCCGTTTCTCCTTTAGCGTTTCCGTTCCTTCGAGTAACTCGTTACCTCACAAGTGATGAGGCAATCCGGGCAGACAAATCATTGTGCCTCAATTTAATTAATAAGAAATATACGGAATCCTAGCATTATTCATCGCGATGAAGGGAAGCCTGAATTTCTGATAATAATCCACTAAATCTTGCTATTAATACACGTCATTAGTCATCGTTACCGGACCTTTTGTTTCGAGGAAAATACCTTTATCGGTATTAGTAGAAAAGGGGATGTAACAAACTATAACGAATTAACGTTTAATGTTCGCTATTAAAATGGACGATATTAACATAATTGTTACATTATGATTCTTAATTTCAATATTAAGTGCATGTTAAAACTTCCGAATGAATATAATTATATTTCGTTTATGTATCAATGATGAAAATTATAGAAATACAACGTGGAAGATGTAAAGTGGAATAAAATTGCTATAAAATGATTTCAAGAGCAAAATATTTCGTTCCCGGGAGATGTAATTTAGAATTAAGGAGAGTATCCGTGGAATATCGAGGAACGCCGAAAGAATCGTTGACCCGCATCACTGGATCCTTCCGAGGCTGATATGGGATTCAGTGGTGCTCTTCGGCGATTCATGTAATTTCTCTCGCGATTTCTTACAATTACCGTACAAATATAAGGCACAGCCCCAAGAAAGAACCACGAAGAAGATTGCTACGTCACTGGGGGATAGGAATCGATCGTTTCGTGTCGGTATTCTCTGACAGAAACCAACCGCAGCCTCAAAGCTGTACCACCTTTCTCACCACTGAGAATATCACAATTATTCGTTACACAATTCGTGCCAGATAGTTTTCTTTGTTGTATTATATCTTATACATCCACGATAAAAACCAACGAATTCGAAAAAATTATAAAGTCGATGGTTTAAATTCATTTTTAGGAGCAATAGAATATTGTTGTGAATTAATCTTTACACCGAAATATTTTAAACTGTAATATTTCATTTATGACAATATATATTAAAATAATGTGTAAAATATTGTGTGCATACTGTATTTTGTATTAACAGTTCAAAAATAAAGTTGTCATGGAAGCAGACATTAAAGATCAGAATTGTGGTAAAGAAAAGTTGATATTACTTTTAAATTCAATGGGAATTATTTTTAGGATAGCCAGAAATTTATACTTGAGAATATCTGGTTTGTTTGAAGACCATGGAGTTATTTGTTAATTAACAACATTTTTATATACAATCTCCTATCTTTTTGGTTCTTTCGTTGCTGCAATTTTATAATGTAAAAACGATGTTATTCTTAATGAATCTCTCAAGATATAATTATCGGGGGCATCGTGTTTACATTACATCCTTCGGTGCTCCCGGAGTTCAATTTTCTGTTCAATGCCCTATTGGTTCATTCCAGGGGTCGGAACAAAAATTAAGTGATCGATAAGTAATAGACTCACCATATCACGCTACTCTGAATTCCTGGAGTCCTTCCGTAAAAGATGGATACTCAAGGTCCATGCAAGGCGATTTTTATGCTCGATAATCTGTAATCAAAAATAAATGCACTGATTAATTACTTTCTTCAATAAATGTATACCGAGAAACAATAATTTTATGAAGTAAATTATGATTTTGCTTATTTCAGGACTATTACATTTAGATGCAAATTCGATTTTCAAAACAATCTTATTTATACTTAATAATTATATTAGGGCGTTTCAATTAAAATGACGCGTCTTCCTGATGGCTCGGTTTAACTATTTCCTGCTCTTTACAGTTAATAATACATTCAATAATATTTATTGTCTTTTTTTGTAAGGCAACAACGATAAAAGTATAAAACGTATAAAAGTTAAGAGCCTTTGAAATGCAATTGAAGTCCTTATGTCTGATCAAGTACGGGTTTATTCTACGTGGACTCTTCGCATGCTTTGACAATGAACAGAATTTCCTTCGTACGATCGAAATTCTGTACCATGGAAGCTAATGTCACAAGCAAATTGAACGATGTCGATGCTATTTATCCGCCATTAGGGATTTCCAGTTTCATTAGGTCAGTATTGGCTCTGAGTAAAGTCCTATGTTTACCGTAATCTGTGCCCTGTTGATCGAATAGAATGACCTGAGAAGAGGAAACTCGAGTACCACTCACTCCGTTCTTCCTCGAATTAAAGAAATAAAATTGATTCCCTTCCTTTTCTTATTGCGTTAATTTTCCACCTACTATCGTCAACCAATTGATACTCGATGTTTCATCTACCGTTTAATATTACATGTTTTCCGTATAGGTTACATAGTACAAGTTACTTGTGATTAACATTTTAATTTTTTTCTAAGACAGTCAATGAATAGAACTTTATGGTTATCATGTTTCCTTACATAATCAGTAAACTGATGCATCGTTAAATCTTACGACACACTTTGCATGTAAATCGTTTATAAACTGACTTTCAATGTAAGATGCTTTACATAAATGCATTCTTATAGCTTCAATAAATATCCGATAGTAATTGAGGAGGAGAAAATTATTGTTAGATAGATGGGAAGTACAGGAACACGGAACATTCATCTTCCACGATTACTGTTGTAACGTTATGAAATACGTACTACATTTCGAAAGACTTCCAAGCTCTATTTAACGAAAGTTACAGGCTCCGTAATATCAGTACATCACAGAGTATGCTAAATCATAAAATATCGTTCGTCCGTGTTCATGATACAAATCAACCATTTTACCTTAAATCTTTTACAAACTTACGTAAAATCTGCACTACGAGTCACTGTTTGGAGCATACATTTGTACATTTTATAACAATATCATTTATAACATTCACAGTATCCTCTGCATAATTTAAATTAAAAAAATGTCTGCGACAATAAAATTTGTAAAAATGTAATTATTTATTAGGTCATGTATTATAATATAAAATGTCGGATTTCTTATCAGGCCTTTACAGACTTTGTGTCCTCCAAAGATCACAAGTTTTTTAACAGAGGAATTTTTTGTTAGAAACGCATTGGAAGAAATGCATATGTTGATCAATAAAATATTTATTTAAATTAAACAACATTTTCTTTCCTTTTGAATAATGCGACATTTAATATTACTTACACAACCTAATAGTATCTTAAAATATGGTGAATTAGTCGATTTTTCATTAACAATGAATTCCAATCGTTCAACGGAAGTTTAATTAATTTCAAAGACCCCAGAGGTGTAATTTCATTGTTCATATTACACTAGCAATTAAACTGTGGGATATTGAGTCTCTTAAGTTTCGATCAACTTCCTTTGCGACCATTTCATGGATAGCAGATAGTACGTGCGATTGTTAGAAAGAGAATATAACCGAGCAAAGGGGGAATTGATTGGATCGCAGTTTTCCTGCAATACGAATACATTCGGCACAAAGTAGACCCGAGTTAAAAGTAGATTGAGTTTTATAACTCTTTAATAAATAATTACTTAAATTGCTCGCACTCTGTCTTCATCGGTAAAATCAAAGAATTTCAGATATTAGAGGAACAAAGTGAAACTTTACAAGCTGAGTACAACTGTACAAATTCTCGTAGAACATAGAAACCGATTATTACCTTTAACCTGAAGAGGTTAAAGAGACCTGAAAAGGTTAGAACTCCCTTGGCCACATATGTGGACAATTAATTTACGCCCTATAGAAAACATATTTCCAATCGTGAAACATTTACAGAAATAAATGTGCAATATGTACTAAATTTGCTAACCAGAAAATAATTCCCAATTGTCATAAGGTATATAAAAAGGGTTCTTATATATTTTTTATTATCATACTTCAGGTAGTGGCACTAAAAATTTGTCCCTGAAGAGGTTAATGTTAAAACGGAGACAAGATTATATTCGATGCTATACTTTTGACTATTAGCGGCCGAAGTCGAACGAGATTTACAGAAAGTGAATGATGTAAATTGTACGTGCGATAATTAAGTACCTGTATCTCTAGATGCAGAAGATTTGGAAAGATATTGCGGACAATTTCGCGGGAAAATGGGTCAAGGGTGATTAAGGGGTGCTCATGTACGATGAGATGGAGGTCAATAGAATTCACCTTTGTATTCTCTCCACAGAGATTCTTCAAGACACCTGCTCTTCGTCAGTTATGAAATATCGTATCTTCCGGTTGTCGCTCTTTCCGATTATCTTAATTTTAAATCACGCGTTATTTGCTACACAATTTCCCACCAAAATATTTCCACGGATATTAACAATTAGAAACATATTAAATCAAGAACATCAGAGCACTTGCTTCTCCGATATTATTAACTAGTTTGATTGAATAAAGCAAAATATAATGTAAAGCACAAACTGTAATTCACAGCGGAGGTAGCGAAAATTGAAAACCAGCCATTAAATAATAACCATTATCCTCTGTTTCGAACAGTGTAAAATCTGTAGCTGGAAATGGATTAAGCTCCTACCATGCATTCGAAATGAAAAAATCTACGATGCAGGTTCATATTTCGAAACATTTTACGTTCGCACCGTGCATCGATGCCGCGATTTACACAGCAAATCCCCTTGCAAAATCGATGATACTCATTGTCCGTAAAATAACCGTTACCGAATCAAAAAGCGAATCCGCATTTACGGAACATTTAGCAACAACTTGAATAAGTGCCTAACACAAAGCAGGCTTCATATTCGAACACATAAAAAATATACGTTGATATCCATATTTATGGTTTGCACAGTAAACAGGATAACATTATTTTGTTTAAGTAGAAATGTGTAGAACAAACAATAAAATTAATAATTATTTTCAATGTTTCTCGATAAATCACATCATTATCAATACGCAATTGATTCTGTTTCGTCGATATCTTTGATATGAAAGAATTGTTAGTTCATAACCTGTTAACCGGGCAGTTCTTTCAAAACACTTTGTTACGTAGATACTTAAAATTTGGTAATAAAATAAATCCGTGCGATATATTTATTATTACTGTAAATATATGAGTTTGACTGTCCACTTGCAAAATTGATTCGTGATTGAAATCTGATAAATATGAAAAGCGTAATTCTAATTTCATTAAAAATCGTCGAGATAAGAACAGTGTTGAATTACGAGTTAACTCGTCTTCCGGAGTTTATAGATAAAAGGCTTTTTTACTCGTTCTAATCGTGGTCAATCTCTAAATATAATGTACGATCACAGTGAAAAGCAGCAGTAGTCAATGAAATAATAATAGATTAATAAGGCAGGTAGCCAATCGGTCAGCCAATGTGTAGTTAATATTTAAAGAATTCGGGTTATGTTATCAACTCGTGGTAGCGTAACCTGATATAAATTGCGGGCAAAACGTTTCCGTATTTTCGCCCCGGGCTTCCGTTCCATTCTCATAAACAGAACGTGAATCACATTAAGCGCTATTAATATATATTCCCCCGGGCATATTCACGGAAAAAGAATATTAATAATCTATGCGAGGGGGACGTCCAACTTCCGAACGCATTATCGAGCTTCGTGGAACCACTTTCGGCTACTAATCATTATTTTATATGAAGAGTATCGACCAATCAAATTTAACATCGTATAAACGTAACGATATATCTTATTTAGGAATATTCATTCATAAGAAATATCTACTGCAATAATCTAAGAAACATTTTATAGACTTGGAGTAAAGAAACATAACATGTAGTATTAATTTGAATGTTGTTTGTTCTACTTATATCATCACTCCCACAAAGCATCTCGTAAGTATACGTTAACAGAGTCAACGGTAGCCACGCTGTGCAACTACAAACGTCTTCAAACAACTGGAAATTTTGCTAGATCTTCTACGTATGTTTCTGGGAAATTTAATCTCGGCTCGAGAATAGTCCTTATCTTTCCTTATCCTCGTAGTGTGAAACTCGTAGAAGTGTGTCGGAATAAAGGTACGTCGAGACCAATCGACTCGGGGTTCGTGGAGTCACCGTTATTCCGTTGATATTCCGAGAAACATTCGGCTTGTATCTCGCCCTGGGGACTTTCACGAGGCTCGAAATAACCCTCGTCATTTCTAGAGACCTCCCTCCTCGGAACATCTCCTCGAAAAACGTATCGGCGTACCCTCTATTCGAATTTGCTTAAAGATTTATCATCCGACCCTTTGCGTCTTGTTCCAACCCCTTTGATAAGGGGTAGCAACCACGATCTTCGAGACACCCTTCTATTCCGTGCCTTGGCAACGTTTTCATGGTTGCCACTACTATCAGGAATAATTTCATGGACAGAACGAAACGGCGTATACATATTATCGGATTAATGAATATATATAAGCCTGCTACCTGTGCTTTTCTTAACATTAGAATTATGCATCAGATATTCAGCTATATTTATGCATTCCCATATACGTCCTTAAAAATAAATATGGATAGACAAAAATTAATTAACTAATTTAATTACGTCCATTAAGTAACGTGAGCCGCAAAAACTCCCAGAAGAAGGAGCCTTATAAATTTAAACGTTTTTATTAAATTCCGCGGACCCATCATTTTGACGGGTTCCATAGTTCAAGTGTTAAGAAAACATCCCAAACGGATTCTTATCAATTTCCATATAACTTTCCAGCGCAACAAAGATTTCTACACTGGTTGATATTTAACTCTTTAGGGAAAACAATGCAATGTCCTTTCTTTAACCTTTTAATCGGGCATCACGAGTTAACGCATCGTTTGAATCTATACTTATCTCAAAGGTTACGAATTAAATTATAATTATCCCTCTTATAATTCTCATAATTCTCATGCGTATAAATTTCAGTAATAAACAGTCAAATCCATATATACAGGTAGGTACGTCGTGATTTGTAATATATCGCACGGATTTATTTTATTACTAAATTGAAAGTACCACAATGTCGTTTTTGGAATAACATACCGATTAACAAATTAGAAATAATGTGTAGTATTCTAATGATTGGTGAGTAATTGGGATCGAAGGTGGTGTATTAAAGCATGGAATAAGATTGGTGAAATGATACCAGTTGTTCTCATCGATCTCCATTCAAAGATAAAAAGGATAACTGTGTATCTGTCACAGATGCCGATCGATAATGGTGCGAAATTTGACAAACGATAACACCATAAGACGCAAGCAAATTCGTACGTATCGACGATGATTGATGGCTCCGTTAAGCTTGGATACTCTGCTCGGAATCTTTTTATGGCAATGATGAAACGGATCTGAAAATTACTGTGATTTGACACAGAAAAATTCTTTTTCGCCACAGGCAGTGATTACGAGTATATATGATATGTCAGGATAAACTATAGTTATCAATCAATTTGCGCGGACATGTTTCGAGACTCTCATTAGAATATGAGAAAGATACGGTCACTTTATTAAAACTCGTATAAAAACCATGTAATACAACCTAGAGATAATACATAATTATTATTTTATATATCTACATACTAATTGATATATGTAAATCCCTCATTCATAGAAATATTTCTTCCTTCGTCATTAATTACAATATTTGTTTTAATGACATGGTCAAGTAGAAAGTGTACTATCAATTATAATCATGCTTTAATACACCACCTTCCATCCTAATGATGACTTTTGAATTATTATATTACACCGTATTTTGAATTTCTTTAATGAAACAGAGTTCGCGTTGTTTCCACATAGAGTTCAATCTCAATCAGTGTGAAAACCTTTATTGCACTGGAAAGTTACGTAGAAATTGATAAGAATGCGTTTGATTACACAATCGTGTAACAACAAAATTATAGTATAGGAATATATTATGACTTTAATGCCTTCAGACGAAATATATCATTTTATTATAAGCTGAAATAAATTATCTCAAGCGTGCAAATAACTAAAGATGCTCGAACACGAATGAGAGGGGAAAAAATCTTATCGTACCGGTCTACATTTTGGGTAAAAAATTCGCGTGTTTAGAGAACGATTCTAAAGGTACACCTTATATTCACCAGTGTCAAAGTTGTCGCGAGTACTCGTCTCGTGGAATGAAATATGAGTGCGTCGTTCACACCGCATATTTTCTCTTCCTTTGAGAAATAATGCATCGTGCTTTACGTGCCTCGGTAACCCGAGTCACGATACTTTCTCGGTAATTTCCTACATTCTGACGTTGGTAATAATTCACGCGTAATTACACTATCATGCACGATGTTCGCGCGTATTCTCTTTAATCTCAGCATTACAAAACAGTGATAACATCAGGAATCATTCGACTAAACCGAGTCACGGTTCATTTTCAATAAATTCGAAATCATAACCCTTTCATGATTTAGGTGCCAACAAAATATAATAGAATAGAATGATAATTAGAAACTAATTTTATATTAACGACAGAACTAAATATAACTGCTTTGAATAATGTAAATGGCAATAATATTTGAAACAAAATCTTGTTTCATGGATGGCATGGATGATTATCAATTTAAGGAGATATATAGTGTGGTGTAAAATGGCTTCTTATATCAATCTACGTCGGCGTAATTATACGTGAGATGGATCCTCGTTTTAATCAGTTTAACAAAGTAGTAAGTTCTCCACTCTTAAAGTTTCCTGGCACACATCCAAAGTGTTAAACTATTTATTCATTTTCCCACGGCGTTCTTTCACGAGGCTGCGTAAATGAACGTTGCATTCCCGATGTTTCCACGATAAATTGCAGATGTGTCGATCAAAATTTATGCATGGCCCCTTGCCGAGCTTTTTATCCTGCATAAGTGAAATGAATTATCGATCGACTTCGTTTTGTTCCCCAAATTGCGTTATTAGGACCAAACACGCGCCTTCGAGGCATGTGTTTTAGTTTCTGCCGATCGATTCAACTCTACTTCGTCATTCTCATTCAATGCCGATGGCGAAATGTGAATTAAAGTATACTTCAAAGCAAAACGGACAAAACTTTGTTTTGAAGTGAAAACAACAGATACTTCATTATAGAAAATTCATCATTAAAACCATGTCTGGTTATATTATTAATCATTCATTATTGCACAACGAATTTCAAGTTAATACAACAATCTATTAAATATGAAAAATCCTGATGTTGTCGGTGTCGTTCGAATGCCACAAATGAATATAAATAATAAACGTACTGTTTACGCGAGTAGTTAAAGCATTACGTCGCATACTACTTAAAACTCTCCTAATCGCAGTTAGACATCAACAGTCGAAGAAATAAACCGGTTAAGTGGTACATAAATCATTTTTATTCGAGCCTTTTAAAGTTTCACGATCCCTAATCAGCTGACAGAGTTCATTCCCGATCTAATTAAATAGCAAATTGTCTAGACATTAAATATACGCGATAGAACGTTACATTGAACTTGGTATTCGTGAAGAAGCTAGTAGAAGTGAAAAGAACTAAGTGAACGGAGTATGTATAATTTGGAGTTTCCACGTTTCTGAATCTCTCAGCCCACGTCGCCAAAAACTAGCTTCCTACACGTTAATAACCGAAGTAACGAGCGTGCAATCAGTATGCATATTACCATCCTGAGTTTCCTGCCGCATTCAAAGAGAGGGTGGCAGTCGGGAAAGGAACGTGGAAGGCGGTACACAATAAAACGTTTAATCATCATGGCCGACCGTGAAAAGCTGACGATTGTATGCACGGTTTCAGGCACAATTGTGCCAAGATGCACGCATAGCAGTATGCGGTATTCAGCTCCAGTTAGTTAACGGGGTAACCCGCCTACGCAACCTCGGGTTTCAGAACTATGCTTGCAAACTACCAATCTCAATATTCGCAACTATGTCAACCGATCTATTTCCAACGAAAATTATGCGGCATTCATACAAGATTTATGAACTCAATACTTTTCAATCCATGTAGAATCGTAATCGGAACCTTGCATCTTTTTTACGCAAAGTATAAGGCTGAATTGCTGGGTTCCCGATGAGGATATGTAATATTTCAAAATGGAGATTACAACAACGTAATGGCTAGTCTGCGACAACGCGAATGCAGTGTGTGTGTAGTTGAAAAATCATAATTAAATCATTAATAGAGAATCATGAAAAATGAAAGATTTCAGTGTATAGTGCACACGGATAGCAGATGTAATTATATTACTTTTATTATAAAAAATAGACTTTAATCGTACTTGGATTAAATTGATTTTATTGCTGCAGGGGTTTGTTACGTAGCCAGGGTAATTCAATTTGTAACGTGATATGTGCCCAATTACTCCGTTAATATGGCACCTAATATAACTGAATCGATAGTACAATTAATGAAGATTGATCGGCAGCAAAATATGAACTTTTGTGAAATGTACGATAAAAGCTTTGAGAATTAACTGTGTAACACTGACGAACTGTTGTACGAGATATAATTGCGAATAAAACTAGAATTTCTTCGTAATTCGGTAATTAATTACTGTAAACAAAGACTTCTTCCCTAATCTAACCACATATCACTTCTGATCTCCTAATTTTGAACTATCAATTTGGAGAGTTTGGACATCGAGGGTTCCTCTTGCATGAAATAATCTAACTTCTAAGGAAATCTAATGGAAAACACCGTAACAAATTACAATTTTTTCAGACGATATCAATCTATAATTAATTTTTTTCCGAAGTCACAGCGGAAATCAATCCTTGTACTCGACACGAGGATTTGTAATAATGGGTTTGTTTTTTGCAGGGACCAGGTCGTTAGTCCGAATCCCAGCCCCTAATAGTTGGGGATGCTGCGAATCTATTTTCCGATCCACAGGATGAAATTACAGTTTACGACACGAATGTAAAGCAAACCTTACATAATCACACTGCTTAATAAAGTTAAAGCAATTAATAAACGTCATTAGGTACGAAATAATCCAAGAGGTTGAATGGAAACCTAAAGATATTAATCAACCACCGATTGATTCTCCACGATTCGATTTTAAGAGAAGTCGATGAGGAAAATAGTGATAAGCCAAAGTAGGAAATGAATTCAGATAAATGTTCGCGTATGATAAAAAGGGAGGAGATTCACAGATCAGACTATGACTTCCGTGTTATCACGAGGAGAGGTTTTTGAAGAGACCCGCCCCGAGCAGTCCTCCGTACGTCGAGAGATATCACGTCATATTTTACCCACAAATCCTACTGGTCCCTGATGTTTCACCTTCAGACGTTCTTCTTTTTACGGGGCAATAATTCTCTTCGCGCTACAGACACATGTGATCGCCCGACACATATACGTACAGCCATATATACATTATATATGTCCTTGGCTTCGGGCGACACTCCAATGCGGAGAAGTTTTCGCGTTGTGGTTCTCCCTCGGATCCTTACTCTATGAGTAGGAAGTCTGAAAGCCAGTTACGTTTCGACAATAAAAATCATGAAAAAAGATTACACGACAAGGGCCCTTAAGAGTTCTCTGAAATGGAGGGTGGCTTCTTCTGGGAGAGATTGTAATCGCTTCGCCAAATTCTCTTGTAAAACTGTAGCTGGTGATGCATTCAAGTGTACATGCGAGAATACGTATCGTTACAGCTGGTCCTTTTAATACTACAACTGAATTAATTTCAACCACTGACATGAATTTATGTAAAGATATTTCTCCTATTTTTGAACAGAATTTCTACTGGCTTTCGATCTTCACATAACACAAGAGTTCTGGGATTATACCGAATCATCGTAAATATTCGAGGAAAGCATACGTTCTGAAATAATTGACGAGGCAGATTTGGCTAAAACTTTCTTGACAATGCGAGTTCGCCGGTTAATTCAATCGGTCTTCCATTCTGCTCATGCAACGACTAATAACATTTGCCAATATAATTTGAACAGGTGGATGACATCGAATTAAGGTCAGCAAACCGGTTCTATATATCACTCAGAGATGAAACGACAAAAGCAAATTCCCGCACGACAAATTGTACGAAACAAATTACCTTAATTACTTCCAAATAAAAATGTCACTCGATTAAAAGAAGCTGACACCGTTGTTTCATTGATTCGAACCCCGATAAATTATCCATGGCTATCTTGAAACAAAGGGAGCAGGGAGTACTGTGGATTCAAATTTCCAATACTTGGCTTCAACACGCGCATACATTCACGATATGTGCAATCTCGAACAGGTGCATAGGATTTTCTGGAAACCTGTTGGCGCAGTGTGATAAGCCACGCTAATGCAACGCTTGCATTACTGGTTCTTTTACATACCTTTAATAATACATTGTTTGAAAATTTCGCTATACAAAATCAAAACTGCATTCTTTGAGTCTTCGGAGAAAAATCAGCACCAGAATGAATATTAACCGAAGACATTTACCGATGTAGGACCATTAGATGTGAATGCAAAGTTATTACTAGATAAAGTTCTAATAATTATCGAATCGAAAAACCCATGTAAAGAAGATTGTGTTACAGGATTAAGTGTACTGACAATGTTTTGATATGCCTGTGTACAAAGGTATCGCACTCTATATATAATTCCTATACATAGAACTCTCTGTGAAGCCCGACTCCGATCTACACTTCCCATGTACTTGTTATGTAAGCACACAGATGCAGATTTCTAATTATTGACAGGAAATTAATCCGTATTACACCGTCCACGATATACATCGATCTTCTAGAATCACGAGAGACTTCTTGCTAATTTCGACGTACCCCCATGTTTCTCATTCGCGTTGTAATAAGATTTCGAAGTAAACCAATGATTAGGTGTAGAATTGAATTCCTTCCGACTTCTGGATATAAAGTTTCATTTAAAAAGAATGAAAACAGATCAATCATCGAAATAATTATTGTTGGATGACGACCCTTTGATATTTTTCTAGCAGCTTGCAAAATAGCAGTAGAATAGAATTGGAAAGAATTCATTGTTACACCTAATGGTTTTATATTGTTGAATGGAAAATATTTGAAATTTGATCATACTTAATGTAGATATGTCACTAATTACATAATGCGACATATATATGTGTATCTATCTAAAGATATCAAAGGCGCACACATGCATGTATACGTTGTAGAAAGAAAATTGAACGATAAATCAAAACCTGTACGAAGAGCTGACTTTCCCTTGCGAGCGCTTGTCACGGTTTTTTACAAGACTGACGAATACCAGTGATTCCGTCACGAACGAATCGCGATACTAGCGATCGATATCGCAAAATTGGCTTTCCCGGATAGCAGTCGAGTGACGTGGATTTTTACAGGGAAGTCAATCTTTTCAAAGTTAAATCTACAGTGCACGAGAGTTCGTTAACGCGAAAAGCACTACCGTGCGACGATTCCAATAGCCGATCCTACAAAAATACCAAAGTTCTTTGAGTCCACGACTTATCGAGTTAATGAACGTTACTTTCCGAACGTTGTAAAAATTTTCTTTTAATTCGTTTCACCTTGGAGTTACGAAACGAACGCGATTACATCATTCCGATGTAAAGTATCACTTTCTACATTAAATATTAGTGCTTATTAGAGATGAAAAATATGAACGTCTCTCGTGAATTTCCTATCATCAGGTAGAAGACAAAAAATCGTGAGAGTACGAATGATGCAAATTACCGATAAATATAAACGAAAGTAATTTGCGAATTAATTACACGAGATCTGTTATAATTGCGTTAGCAATTTTTGGAGAGAGAGAAACATTATTGATTTGGTTCATAAACGGATTATAATTGACCGATTATCAAATGAAATTTAACAAGCAATACACAAACGGTGGTGCTAAACACGGAACGATATTTGAGTTGCAGATAGCTTTCCGTTGATACTTGTATCAAAGATATTGAAATGATTTTCCACCAATTCATGGCCAAGTGGCCGATTAAAGTTTATATCAAGCGCGTATTCATATCGCAGTCCATTCATTGAACTATGTGCTCTAATATGCAACAGTGTACCATTGATCTTTCTGACAAGATACTGCAATCGTTTCGTATAATAAGTGCTTCAAGCAGTCCTTTAAATTTCATAGAACGTGTCCACCGTATAATCAACTTCCTAGAAATAACGAATTCGATTTCATACTAGAACTATCAAAGGTGTAAAAATGACTTGCCTGACATTTTTAATTAAATGACTCGAATATATCGCGGCGCATTGTTTGAGATTTTATACACTTTTATTTAACATCCATAACGAAAATAATTGGATCCGTTAATTAACTTAAATCCTTCAGCCATAATTTATACATCATTTCTAATTCTAGTGTTAATCTGTCCACTTTTCTCGAAACATCCACAGAAATACAATGTTTATACGAAACTGCGCTTGCACAATGAACTGTGTTTAATAATAAAACGAAATAATTAATTGTGACCTGTAAGAGTTAATCTACTGATAAAATCATATTTATTCGACACGCGTAGAATAAATATGTAGGCAGAGGAACAACAAAATATTAACTGAAATCGATCGATGTATAGAATTGATTTACACTAATTGCACAAATAAATCGCATTTAAAACCAAACGCATATAACACTGTTATTTACATTGCCCAGAGCGATGTAAACACGATATCGAATGGAATATTTTATATGCAATTTCTCCCTTTAATCAAACGCAGACTGCCGATTGGTTTAGAACGAACAATTATGTAACACAGATTATGCCGATTTAAATAAAGGAATTATATAATAGTGGTAAATTGTCCCTGTGCTAATATTGTTTATCGTGAAGCTGTCTATTTACACAGCAAATAGAAATTAATATTGGAATGATAACCTGTACATATTATTATTAAGAGTTCCGATATCTGAACAATTGTCAATGTTCAAAATTTGCTGTCGATATTAAAATATACAAAATAAAATATAAGTCACTATGAACATGAAGCATTTTAATTGCTTGATTAGGAACCTAGTATTCGAATATTTTTATTGAAATTTGTATTAATATTCCTGACGAGTAACTCGGAGGTTCTGGGATCAAGCCTCCGAAAGTAGAGAAATAGCATCGTACATTAAAAGTGGACACCCGTTTAAATAATAAATAAGTAAATAATAAATCTATATTACTCGGATCCAAATATTACTGAAACAGGATCTTTGGTTATCCTTCGGTCGGCCGAACATGAAATAAAATTATCTCCCTTCTGTGCTTGTAACATTTCGAAATGCAAATGACCATGAATCGATGTCCTGGAATGATCACGCTACCGACTGTTACTTAATTAATGCTATTTCTCTGTGAATTGCATTAAATTACTGTGCTTCAATAACGAAATATAACCGAAATGAAAAAATAAATATAGTGCTTGAGCTTTGCTACTTCATGAATGCTTCTCACATTTAATTGTGATATTATTCACTTTAAGATATGAATTAACTCATTAAAGTGATGCAAACTCACCCTCACAATGCGGTTGTTAAAATTGCCAGCACGTAAGTATCTGAAAAATAAAAAGTTTGTAGAAATTAATTAAAGATCAGAAACAGAGTAGAAGGAAAAAATGAGTGCAAGTCAACTTGTTCCACGTATAAAGAATATATCTACGTGCAATTCATGTATGTGTAATCACACCTAGGTGACCGTAACTCGGAAACAAAAAATGTTATCTTTCTTGATATTGCGCAGCTCGGTGGTCTGATAACTATAAAACTACCTCACACCTGGTCGTTCAACATGCCGCAGCACCGTAATTAATTTGCGTGACAACGATTGAGGCCATTAATTTTCAATCGGTTGCCTGGACCGTACACCCGATTACACATTAATTGAAGGTTTATTAATTGGTTAGAGGCTCCAAGGATAACGATAGACCGAAGGATAAAGGTAGTTACATATCCCTCGATGAGTCTATTGTTGCAACTAACCTCATTCTACCTGATAATATCCATGCATATTTTCCCCGAATTTCCGCAACCAACTAAGTAATCTTGCAACTTAATCAGAAACGGAATAGCAATACGAGCGAAGTTATAATAATAATAACCTGGCATGTCCATTGATAAATTCTACTATATTCAAAGTAAAAAAAAATGAAGAAAAGTATAAGATTTATGACGAATAATAGAAGAATAATGCTTTTATATTACTTGAACCGTGACAGAAATTAATCAAAGTTTTAGTGAAACTGAAGAAATTCGAGATAACTGTATCTACCGAATTTCAGATGTTTCATATCAAGATGAGTTTCATGGAATAAATTGGAGAAGTTACAAGTTCCAGGTAAGAGCATGAAACCAAGATGCTCCTTGGAGATAAATCTTCATAGCGTAGGGAAGAAGTGCATCAAGTGTAACGGAATAAAAATTGGATAGAAATAAAATTCGTAATACTAAGTAAAGGAATGCAGATACCAGTAGACACTTGGAGTAATCGGTAGTACGTAATTCCTGCACGGTATATTTCTCGCGAATACCACAAGATGAAAGGAGATATCTTATTCCTAAGTGCTCGTAACCTACGAGGAATTATTTCGCAGTGCGCAGATGAATTTCAAACAGAATGAATTTATGGCCCGCGAAAACTCAACGTCAAAATAGAACCACCTTTTGACACTCGTACAAACCATTCATTCCAATCGAGTCCATTAAACTACATTTGTGATAATACAACTAATTTGTTTCTGTTGCATTTTCTATGTAGTTACGAATCTATTTGCAATTACATATATCAGCAGTGAGAAATTTATCACTGTACCCTGCAATTATGCAAATGAAAATAGTAAACTACTTGCGGATCTGCAAATCGCTCGGGTTTTCGGATCACTGAGCAAGCCCGACAATCTCGGTAATCGAAAATTACGGTCTCTCGGTAGTAATGTTGCATTTTCGTTCTTAATTACCGAGAATAATGCAATCCTTTCAAGTCAAACGCAAGTGAAAATCGCGGTGCACCGAAACGAGTAATTTGTTCGTTTTCCGGGTTAAAAGTTTTCAAGGGGATTACGCGAGAACACAAAGATTTCAAAGCACCCGAAAATATTCTCAAGCCGCTAATTTCCACAAATGTCCATTAAAATGAAACACCGCTCGGCGGAATGCAGATACATTTTAAATCCGTAATTACTTTATGTAAATGTCCATTATTCCAGAGTGTAAAGGACGTGTCTCGCGAATGTTTTACTAAATATCTTTAATATACCAGCAAGCCCTTTAACAGGGAAACCTTGTACTTCAAATAAACATTCGTTACTTTAACATCCATAAATTTGGATTAAATTCTGTAGCAGCAAAAGTTCAGAAGAACTGGTGCACACGTCGCTTGTTATTGTTAAGAATATATTCTTGCTAGAATATGTACTTGTGCTTGTATACTATCGCAATACTTGCAAAACATACAATACAGCATGAAATGCTTGGAGAAAGGTGGCTCGAGATACACCGAAATAGATGATGTACCGGAGTTGCGATTATTAAAGAGCTTCGAGAAAGGACGAAGCCGCGGCAGTTAACAGAGATCAAAGCTCTATCTGTAACACTCTTTGTAAGTGTATCGAGGTTGGCTATATCTTGATAGAAAGGTTTTAGTTAAAGATGAACCGGGTTGTAAACGTATGTGTCAAGCACACAGTGGAATAGAAGGTTAGCATACTAGGCCGGTATGAGTCGAGCATGTCAAAGAGAAGAACTTTCTTCAGGTTCTACCCTCTGTGGTAGCATGGCTTTTCACCAGACGTTATTCTCTCATCCCGCCAATCTCGAGCCATCTCCGTTCCAATTTCCCCGGAAAATGTTTTTCCTCCTCGCCATCCCACGAAACCGCGGCCGTAGGATGACGTGAAAATTGCAAGAAAACTCTGTATAGAAACGCCAAGGAAAAATCGAGCCGCCAGCCATATTATCTTCCCAAGATGGATTACGAATCGATATTATGCAAACCCCATTGCGCAGGATGCTCGGCATTCTTCTTGCTACACTGTATTGAGACGAGAGAAGCAAAGAAAGGCTGAAGAAAATGTACATACTACTGAAATCGTTTCAATATTAATATCGTAGAAATAATAAATAAGTATGCTTTAGTGTGGCAGTTTTCGAAGGGGGTACATAAATATATCGAATAACTAGCCAATGAAATTTATGAATATGTGAACATCAACATTAAGTATCATTAAATACTTGAAACGTATATTGACATAATACTTGAGCGATATAACGCGAGTAAACGTTGAAATGAATATCGCTGAAACAACAGAAAGAATATTTATTGTGTAGATTATACGTATGCGCAGTTACAAGCGAAAAGTGATAAAATACTTGGTGTCGGTATTTCGAAGCTAGTTGGGTGTTCCGGTCGTAATCTACGTGGTATCATAAAAAGTGGAAACGGAACATCAAATCCAGCTGGAACAGGAACAAAAGGTTTTCGATCGAGGGATAGGTGACATGATCGAAAGTTCAATGAAACTCTCTCATTTAGATGTGAAATCCGGTATACACGGATACTTGGGAAACAAACGAATCTCATGGTTAGATACGTTCAAAAATGTGCCATTTTCAGAGCGAGTCTTATTGTCGTGTTCCTATATAATGGAAAGGGAAATTGATTTTCTTTCCACTCGAGACACGCTCCAGACAATCTGCCGTGGAAGAGGCAATTAAGGTTACAAACAAAACGAATTCACTGGTTATTACATTGTCGAGTAAAAACTAAGGTAAACAAGTCAGGAATGAGGAAGGTATTTCGATGAAATTACGATGCCAAGAACGAAATATACGTAATCCTTTGCAATGCCAAAATGTAATTACATTTCACTTACTAAATACCAAGAACAACCTGATTCAACTGAATTGCACCTGCATATCATCCTTCTACATAAATTACTTGACCTGAATTACTTTGATGAAAAGTTACTTGTAATTTCTACACAAAATGCCCCGACGCTTTCAGCTATATGGCTAGAGATGAATGACCATGATTCGAGCAAGAAAAAGGAGATGTGTAATTACAAAAAAAGAATATCATAAACAAAAGTCACGATGTGTATATTCAAAGTAATGATGAGACGAAGGAGGTTGTCTCATTCACGAATCGGATAAGGATTTACGAGCTTCCAGAATGTATACTTTCTGGAAGAGCAAGAGAACATTTCAACGAAATCGATTTAACACGAAAGAGGTCTGTCTCCCCGGTGGACCAAGGCATTCGTCTTGCTCCAGGACTGCAATTTCACGACACACAGAACCAAGAGGCAAGAACTTCCTCGTGCTTCCATCCGATTCCAATTAAGACGCTTCGGGACGACATCTTGGTGTCCTGAAAACTCTCTACATGCCAGACTCCAGGCCCTTCGAAAATCCGTCTGCCTTATCCAGCAGAAAACGAATGAAGGTGCAAAACTGTCACTTGGCTGTGCATTACCGACAACTCGATTCCTTCCGAACGAAGAACCCCCGCTAGTGGAAACTGGACAATTTATGTCTTGAACCAAGGAACTCGCATTACTTCAAATGCGATCAAGCAAATCTCTACGTAAAGATTCTTATTGAAAATAGTATCGCCTCCAATATTTATTGGTTGACACGCAGGTTAGAAGAAGAATTATTGTACGAATTCAGTGATAATTGCAAAAAATTCACTCGTGGTAGAATTAAATTGAATATTAAACAGCGCCGAACGGATGTCAGTATTATTTATAAGAATATAATATTTTTAATCTAGTTTAATTCAAATATTCTTTAAAAATATTGCTCGTATAATATGTTGCATCCGAAAGAACATCAACAAGCGATTAGTGACGATTCACCTGAAAGGGGTGGAATTATTTCTTCTCGTGATTTAATGCGCGTATAATAAAACATTGCGGATAATTAATTTGCTCGGCTGTTATTCGCAATTCAATTATTTCCAGGGAAGTTTCAACTCGCGCTGGACTGTCAGATTATCTGTATTTAAAGCGGCCGAGGAACATTCACAAACCAAGCACCCTGGTTTGCCCACAACCAACGTACGACCACATCTTTCAATGTATTATATTACACATTATATACCAAGACAATACTAAGTAATTGAGTTAAAACGGTAGTCAGATTACACGGAAACCCCACGGCGTTCAATTAACTCGATCTTTGTCCTCTTATTACGGAATTCCGATAGCAGATAGTCAAACGATTGACACCTACGCCAGGATGTTATGATCCACGTAAAGATATAAATCATTGCATATTTATTATATGAAGTAAAACACCAATGAATTGGTAGGATTAAATAAAAACGTTGTATCTCAAACGATTTTACGAATCTGTTGGTATATCCATTGTATGTAATAATAGTGCAGATAAAATATCACCGAATGTGTCATTAATATGACACCAGAGAAGTTATTGACAAATAAATTCAGATCTTCGTATTGGAAAGATGTAGAAATAAATAGTCTATGCACGAGAGAATTGAAAACTGATCGTAAGAAATGTCGAGCAAGATAAAATAGTAAGGAAACTCAAGCTAGGATTGAATTCATCCCTAAACGGCAGTAGTATACGTCCGGGGCATGTCCGAATCAGCCAGGATTTCGCTTTGGTAAATTACTCTGTGGCGAGTTCCGGTAAACCAAGTATTCGTAATATTCCCATGGATTGCCTTAACCTGGTAAAATGACAGGATAGCAGATCTGTTGGTTTAAGCTTCGGAAATAAGTATCTAGTTTCGGTTCTCGAAAGACAATTCCTGGTGTAGAATATCGCAAGTAAATACATATAATTTTCCAGCGCTTTGTTGAAAATCTCCATCGACACAAGAAGTTCAGTCAACTTTGGCAGCAAAGATTAATCAAATCAATACTATGACTAGTAAAGAAGTATATGCCATTTTTCAAATACAATCAATACGACTAGTTACGTAAATTTTTAAAATTTATTCCACGACGAATAAAATATGAAATAAAATTAGTGATATTAATACACTATTTTCTGCACCATTAACATTGTTCATTTTGATAATACAAGGTGCGTAAGAACTCGATTGTAAAAAGCAAGCATAGATCGATCAGAAACATTGAATGCTGAGAGACAGAATTGAAGCCGGCCATGGCCTTGAGCAAGAAAGCGTGTAATTTTGAGGGTAATTTGTCCGCTCGCGTGTCATTTTCGCATTAACCTTAACTCGCGGTCGCATGTGCACACGTTTTCTGTGTCTGTATTAGAATAATGTGTAGCTGCGCGGTTGGTACCGTCAACGTTTCGTCGCATTATTTGCTTCGCACGAAGAAAAGGCTTCCTCCGTCCGTTGAAAGGGAGAACTGAATAATCGTCCGCAGCGTGACGTTTCTCATATACGTCAACCTGATGGAGTGGATCTCTCCGGGATCTTTTACGTGTTTCTACCCTGTCTCTCTTGCTACTGATCTTTATGGATGCACTTCCGAGTCGTCGGATGCAGATGCATTTACAGCCATTACTATATAATTCTACATTGTGTTCACACGAAATAAAGGAAAAATTAAAAAGCAAATAATCTCTAGAAATAAGACGAGGCTATCCCTTCAAAGTTATCATCGAAAGAAATCACGTTTATAACAAAATGACGTGAGAGACCTGATCTGTTATTATAAATATTTTTAACACTGTTATCTTCATTGAATAATTCGGGACAAATGAATATAGCACAACGATCCAATTTATAGGAAATATTTCCTTGTAATGGATATGGAAAAAATATACTGTCTGGTTGAATTCTGGAGCCAGTTTTGACGATTCTCGATGTGAGGAAAAGTCACGATACTCTGCAAATCATTTCTAGCAGCACTTCGCCTCTCCATTGCTGGGGAACAAAGCTGAAGTCGGGAGTGAAGAGAATCTTAAGTTTCAAGAACGCATTAATGCAGCTCTCACCGGAATGCTCAGAAATTCCTCTGGTAGCGTATAATATCGTCTCGAATTAGGGCACAAGTGACATCGTTCGCACATAAAATATCACTGTGATTTGCAAAGGCGATATCAAACTCGGATAAGATCTCCTCAACAAGCTTCCTCACACAACACGAAAAACAATTTACAAAGTAATTCTCCGGGCTTGATTGAAATTTAAATTAGTCGTCTCCGCAACTCAAGATGTTCCCAGCAATCCTCTCGGAATATGATTATCGCATCAGATTTTGATTTATATAAAGAATGAAAACGATTTATAACACTCCAATATAGAATTGATCATTCAAAGGAATTTGGATGATGGACGTTCCATAATATACAAATATTTTCGTGATAATAATGTTCAATAAATGTAAGTAGATACTCTGTCACGCAACTTTTCAAGCATTTTAAAGCAACAACTTTAGTACCTAATGCCTGAACTTTATTTATAACGCACAAACTTTCCTCCCACAACGCCGACAGTAAAACTGCGCTCGTAAAACTTTAAGGACGTAAGATGAAAGCGTAATCAGCTTAGTTTCGACTGAGCTATTTCTCTTAAAAAGTATTCTAACTGGCTTCGTCAGTAGCTCTTATCATCCTAAAATGACCCACATTTGTCTGTATTCCATAAAACCTACTAAATAAGTCACCGACTATTCTTAACAACATTCGTGTATCTTTTAATAGATACAGGTTATTTCGTACAATTATACGTTCGACCCGATACGAATGAAAACTTCATATCAACGTACTATAAACTCTACGAACGTATCCACGCTTCGTTATTCCCGGTTTAATGAAAGAATAAAAAAGACCTTTATTCCATTAAATGCTCGAGCTACGTGTTCGAGAAAGGTCGTTAAACGGACGAATTTTCCCTACCATATTCCGTAATTCTTAAGTGGAATCTTCACTCACGACATCGTGTTAAAAGGTTGAAAAAAACTCTTGACTTAATAAATCTGTGCTAATTGAGCGAACAAATGTTACAGGTAGTTCCGGGGCACTTAACGAGCGTACGTTTAGGAGATTATTAAAGATAAAGTCGCGTGGTGGCAATGCCAGGAGAGTAGATGAGGTACACAATGGAAGAGAAATTGCAGAGTAAGACTGCGCTGAATTATTTGGGAGAAAGTGGCCGACACGCGGGAAACAGTAAGAAA
Organism: Nysson spinosus; assembly: GCA_910591585.2. Classification (NCBI taxonomy): domain Eukaryota; kingdom Metazoa; phylum Arthropoda; class Insecta; order Hymenoptera; family Crabronidae; genus Nysson; species Nysson spinosus. The sequence goes on along the minus strand of OU342843.1, from coordinate 4,509,119 downwards.
ATTATACCGAGCTTTTCCTATTTCTAGGAGCGTCGATGGTGTTCAAGCTTAATAAGACGCTCGTTTGCGTTCACGAGTGGAATCCACTCGAAGCTCACCAGGTTACACAATTCGGCGAACTATTCAGAAAACTCCTGCAAATCGTGTCCCGTCGTCATTTCGCGTCTATGCTTGAATAGCAGCTTTCTCAAAAATCAATGAAGCACCTCTTTTATCTTTTCATTGCCGAAGATTTTCCGAGGTACAAGGAAATTATTGTTAACATGATTTTCGCCTATATTCTGAATAATAATAATAAAAAACAACTCAAAGTTTCTGACCAGTAATATGGTTCACCAGACTGTCCAGAAAAGGTCCAATTATACGACAACAATGTGCTCGCATGTTCTCAAAGTTCAAAATGCCGGAAGAATATGCGCTGCTGGAACGTGACCCAGAACACGTAAAGCTTTGGCCCCACAAACTTTACAATCTAAACTACCATTATTACACGAAATATATTTCATATTCGGTGCTCCACCGCCGCGACAATCCTCGCACTTACATCAGAAATTACAAGGTAATTTTCCCCGATAAATATCGCAGAGAACGCTCTTAAATCGGAATTAAAAGTCTCCTTGTTAAATACAAGTGTACTAAGATCGATCGATGTAACATGGAATATTAAGCGTAGTCGCGAGGCTAATTGAAAAACACGATATCTTACAATGCAACGCGTTAAACCGATAAATAACATTCAACTAACATATTCATCGTCGATTTAGCAAGGAAAGGAAATCGTGGCAGATATATCATTTTCGACAGAATTACGTTAACCCGGCCACGTTATCGTGTTTGACACACGAAGTGCAGCGAAGCTGGTCACGAGACTGCAATAAACCGAGAAACGTACTGTAAATAGAGAACGACGATGCGCCGAGCGGACTGGAGGGCAATATTTTGATACTACATAGGAAGATCTATACGACCTGTCCTTCTAACGGGCGTATAAAATCGAGTAAGTGACGAATTAAGGATAACACGAACTCGTAGTGGACGATAACTGCGACAGAGACTCGCTGTGCTTTTATAGGACGCAATCTGATCCGATTAGATCGCGTGCAAACGCAGCACCGCGTACCACAAGCTTAAGTCTAATGGTTAATTACACGTGACAACAACCATCGTCAAGCTCGCCAATAAAATTCCTACCTTCCGCCATGAATTCCTTCCTGAGACACATTTAACTCTCTATGACAGCTATCGCTCCTAAGCTATCAATTAAACTGCCAAATTATTGATTTCTCTTAGTTTATATTGTTCTATTTGCTCATTGGGACAATTAACGTATCAAGTTTATACAAATCCTTTTTACTGATCGCATATTTCTAAATATTTAAGGCGTACAAAAGTAACGTGCAATATTCAAAATATTTAATTGTCACATTTCTCCTTATATGCTTGCTTAAATAGCTTCACATTTTTACGATTTTGGGTCGACCCATTTTTTGGCCAAAAAAATTTTTAAACCGCTTCTTCCGACCCAAAATCATCCTAGAATATGTTTATACATCATATACCATCGATTTCGGCCATGTAGGAGTGATTTTGGCGACTTTCATTTTTTGAGAATTTTTGAAGGTATACCCCTTCACATTTTTGCGATTTTGGGTCGACCCATTTTTCGGCTAAACAAATTTTTAAACCACTTCTTTCGACCCAAAATCATCCTAGAATATGTTTATACATCATATACCATCGATTTGGGCCATGTAGGAGTGATTTTGGCGACTTTCATTTTTTGAGAATTTTTGAAGGTATACCCCTTCACATTTTTGCGATTTTGGCTCGACCCATTTTTTGGCAAAAAAAATTTTTAAACCGCTTCTTTCGACCCAAAACGGTCATAGAACATCATTAGGCATCATATACCATCGATTTAGGCCACTTAGGAGCGAAATTGGCGACTTTCAATTTTTGAGAATTTTTGAAGGTACAGAAAATGCAGAAATAACCTGACAAAGGACTACATCATAAATCTGTGCTTGCATATAATTATAGCAAGTTACAGCTGATGCAATACAAAATTGATATCCAATCGATCCTTTCCCGAAAACCTGTCTATACAATATGGAATATAGGAGGCTACTATAAATTCATGAAACACCACATTACAGCATCTCCAAGTTACAATATTTCATTTCAGGCAGTAGTATCATTCCTCGCATCCGAACCCTTTGTAGATTCGATTGGATCAACATGTTGAAAAAAACCGCAGTTCACATCCCCTTTCCCGAAACTCTCAATTTCGGGAACCGCGCGATATTCAAGTAGATTCAACATTTCCGTCGGTAGATTCGATCAGCAGAACGGCGCGTTTAATACCCCTCCATCTTTCGAGGGTATCGAAGACGTCAGAAGAGAACGGCACCCTCGGGTCAGGTTTCAACAGAAACGAAATAACGATGCCCCATAAACTACTATAAGTCATTCACGAAGAGAATTCTTTCCTTCCCCCGCCGATGCACTTATATTATATACCCGAAACGTACAAAGAAATTACAGCACGAAAAGTGGTAACCGTGCATGCACATCCGGCTGGTTTCATCGTGCAGTCTGTTAGAAACCAAGCTACACAGTTTACATCTTCCATCCTTTGTACTCAGCCACGCAAAATGTGTTCTGACAAACGAGGGAATGTTTTTCTTTTTTTATACAAGTGAACAAAATAAAATTCACTCTCTCTCTCTGTGCCGTTTCAGAAATTGTCTTCAGTTAGAGATTTGACGTTACACGTACGAGACTTAACACGTCGAAAATAAATGTCCGTTTTACATTTATGGCGGCGACTACTATGGTCGTTTAGTCGAAGATCTATTGTTTGGCCTGCAGAGTGAACCACCGAGACTGTGGCATAAATATCACATGGGAAAAATCCAGTGGTGATGGTCCGAATTCGATGCCCAGTCTCCCTAGTGAGCGACTAACTCTACTGCTAGTAGTATTACACCACCAAACTCCCAACGATCACTGTTATGTATGCATATGTAACGATTTCTAGCTGGGTAACAATGTTATTTATTTGTAATGCAATCCTCTTGATATTTTAAGCTTTGCTTAACGTAATTGTTCAATTGCCATTCTTTGCAGTGACTTCTACAACGATGTAGCTTCGATATCACGATATATGTAGAACATCGGAATTAATGAAATATATAATCAGACTCAGACAAATAATTCTCTGATAGATAATATTTCTTCGCTTTGAATACGTTGTATGAATCTGCTCTTTATATACCAGTCAGAATCACTGATTTCTTAATAATCTGATAAAGAGTATTTGTAAGCGTCCAGTTTGTGATTTTGTAAGCGTGTAAAAGGTTCAATTTCGGTAAATAATATTTATGTATTAATCTGTTTTCTTGCCCGTCTAACACAAAATATAAATTTACAGCTGGTACGAAAGTACACAGTAGCTTCAGCAATCGTTAAACAAATAAAATCTTGTAGCCTCTAGCGAGACAATCAGATAAATATGTTTGAATTCCCCTGTTCTCCATTTATTATTGCATTACCGCTGTGTCCCGCGTTCTCTTCGTTTTCCCTTCGCAGGACTGCAATCTGCATGCGAAATATTCAGTAACGCGTGATCGTTGATAATTAATTAATTATGCGATGTACCACTCCCATGTATCGTACGACATTTAAAGCATATTAAATATATACGATTAGAATATGTTCTTCGTGGGAAATAATAGCATTAATACATTCTATTATAAGTTTTATTCAGTTTTATTGAATTAAAAGAATGTATAGATTAACATTTCTACCAGCAATATCTACACCGTCTTATTAAGTCAGTTTATCGGGAAGTAACTTACAGTTTACGTAATCACGAGATAACGGGGGAGTATAAAAAGATCCTATAAAAAGTGCCGGTAGTAACTCACGGTTACCGGAAAGTATATAAAAATAATATAACGCATCTTATCCTGTCTACAAGAAGGAACGCCATTTTTCTCGGAGATTGTTAATACCGCGGCAAATTATTCAAGCTTAGGAGGGATTAGCCGGAAACGGTACAACAAGTTGTCTCGTAGTCGCGTTTGTTCCTTCCGGTTCCAAGGGAATAAAAGTCAATCTTCTAATTAAGATTTCCGTCGGGCCAAGAACCACCCCCGTTGTCAAAATTCACGATCAATTGCTAGGAGACACGCTCGAAAAAAAAACGAAGGAAATCCTCATGACACGCCTATACGCGCTAAGAGCGAAATGAGGGTAAACGAGCCGAAGAACCCTCCTGTATTGTCGGATAAAACACGCTACTGGCAATGGAGATTGATGGGGAGTAAGTGCGCTAAAAAAGTTATAGCTAGGGAAAGTAAAGAGGGTCAAAGGACACTTTACTTTTTCGATGAAACAGCACCATAGAGACATGTATATGTATAAAATGTAAACTGCGAGTTCCCATCGGGCTCCATAGCCGCATACTATTTAATACAGCCCTGCATTCGCCCGTAAAAACTTTCAAAATTATTATCATCTTGTAGAACATTTTTTAGTCTGAATTATTCATTGTACTCGGGCGGACCCAACGCCTCTAGTAATTCTTTGAATGCAAAGTATCATACGACTATGATACTCCGAGAGGATAATTCCCAAGAAAAATTAAAGAGAAGAAAATTAAAAAGTAAAGGAAGATCTTTGAAATTAGAAATCTAGAAGGTAATTGTTAATATTTTTTATATTTAAGATATATTATATTGAAAAACCTCTTATATATATCTTCTTATTTGAAATAGGAATATGATTTCTCGAGGGACAGCCCAGTTAAACATTCAAGGAACTGAATTTGTCCAGATTTCTATAGATTAACATACTTGTCTGGCCAGAGAGGGAAAGGGGATTTAAAAATGAATTCTATCGCTGAATCAAGGCACACTTGTCCCCTAACATGTGCACCCTCGCAAACCACATCTGGGGCTTGGAAACGGCGGACTTGCTGCTAACGAAGCAAAGAATGCACAAAAGCAGAAGAGCGTTAACTTGTTACACCGACAACTACGACGTTCAACCAAAGGAGGAAGTACACAATCACAGTCTTCTAGTTAGAATTTCAAGCAAGTGTATGCACGTGAATTAACCAAGTAAAATCAAGAGTAACGCCAAAGTTAACCATAATATTACAACAACTTATCCGAACGTATTTCATTATATACAATAATATACTGTTCCAAATAATATCGAAACATAATCCATAATATCCTTCTAATTATTAAATAGGTCGTGTAATATGAAATGTCGGATTTCTTATCAGACCTTTTATAAAGAATATTTTATATGGAAACGTATTGGAAAAAATGCATACAAGCAAATAGTGCATATTTTAATTACTACAATTTTTACTGGAATTAAACAAACCAATTTTGCTTTCCCTTTAAATAATTCGACCTTCCCAATTACACGACCTACTAAAATACACAATCATCTGTTTTATCATCTACTCTTAGAATTTGTATTCTGATTTTACTTTACAATATTTTTTAGCTCGCGTAATTACGACTTAGAATAACCACGCGATAAAATTATACAAAGCAGTGTCCGCGTGATGCCGCCGCAGTATTGAAGTTGTTAATATTCCGAATTTTTGAACTACAGAGATAATTCCACTAAAGCAGCATCAAAATTCGAAGTGCAGGAAAGAGTTTGCGGAAAACGTGAAAGGAGCACTCGACCATAATCTTAATGTCCTTACCAAAGTAGCTATCGCTTCGGAAGTAGACAAACTTTCGAAGAGGTATTACTTATCGCTGCACATTGAGTGCCGCATAGTTTACATGTTTCACGACAAGCCTAGAAAACTTTGATACCCGAGAATGGCGAGCGGCAATTTTACAAACTGCCACCTGTATTTCAATTAAAATATATGCGCATAAAAGAGCATGTAAATTAATATTTTAACTTCCCCTCGTCATTCAGTTTCATGGAAATATCATGGAAGAACGTTATTTCTTTATGTACTCCACTTTAACCGGAAAACTGAATGTCGAATATTGAGCTTTATTCACTTGGAATTCGTGTGTAAATAAAGGATCTATACCGTTAAAATTACTTCGCTATGTCATTTGTGCATTTTAACCTGTTCAATATTTATTTCATTTTGAAGCGGACTAAATTTCATTATTTCAAAATGAATATTCTTGAAAGTAATTCTGGATGTAAGAATACATTGGTAATGGTATGCTATCATTTTTTGTTCGGCGAACATTAAATATGTAAGAGGGGGATGATTTGTAATGAACGAATAATAAATCCCCGGGGAGAAGGCAAAATGTAGTTGGGACGATATTCTTTTAAGTATAAAACGTGATGAAACAGACGTAGCCTCTTTCACGTAACGCCCACATAATTTAGCATTCGCCTACGTTTTCCAGGGAAAGGAAAGAGAAAGAGAAGTGGAGAGAGAAAGATATTGAAGGCATAATACCATAGAATACGACTTCGTTGTCTAGAGATACGGTTAATTCATAATGGGGAATGTAATCCGAACTAGAGAACGGATGGCAGTTAGTATTTAACGTCTCCCACATATAATGTACTCGAATAAACAGTATTTAATTACCAATAAATTCGGTGGCCACAATCGTTTAAGTACTCTAATATGCACCTCCCGAATTACTTTACTAGTATTTATCTCATAAAGTACCAACAATTGCGAACGTTTATTCGACATCATTATCGTATATTACTCTGCAATAGTACAATTATTCAGAACTCTTTTTAATTCGGAATAAAAATTTGATAGCAGTGTATTTATATATGTAGGAAATTTAAAGTTTCTATCGAATAGAAATAAAAATATTTTATCAACTGAAATCATCTCGTGTTGGTTTTCTTTTGCTTCGTGATTGCTTTACGCAAACTCTCTTCGTCGGTGGAATACTCCGATTTTATACAGTCAAAGTAGTATCGATAAAACATTTCGGTGCTATTACACGTCCTCGGACTTTTTTCTTTGTATTCGATAAAGAAGCAGTTTGCAATACATGCCTCCTCAAAGATGCATCATTTACACAGCTTACACAGTGATCCAAACTTCAAAGCTGATATCCTAGGAAAAGCTTTCTTACGACTTCATCGGAAAATCATTCACAAAACTTGCCACTTTTCATAACAATCTTTTGCCAGCTTGCGTAAGAATGGAAGTTCAAGTTCGAAAGAAAAAGGCATTAGACATTTAATTCTGGACCATTTTCAATAAACTGACAAATATTTCAAAGAAAATATATCATGCAATACTACATGTACTACTCAAAATTTTATACATTATTTTATAAAATTGTTCTTAAATCCTAAATAAAAATATGAAATAAACTACAACAAAAACGGAAATCTACGAGAGACTTAAATATTAAAAGTTCTAGACGAGAGATAATTTTCAGGATACACGGATGATGTATTTCAGAATAAGTAGAATAGGAATACACGTCTGGCTACAAAGTGCAAAGTTTCTACTTGGTTACTGTACTGTCACACAAAGGGATTCGTAATAAAAATGTTAAAAAGGTACAGAAAACAAGTTTCAAAATATTAGTTCTCGCGTATGAAATGGTCATAAAAGTATGAGTATGAATAACGCCCATGTCTTTATCCGCACGTAGGGTGTTAAGGTTCTAATAATGGAATATGTATCTATGTAGCAGGCCAAGGGAACATGTTGCATAACGACTATGTTGAATAAGATATTTATCATGGAGTACTCTAAGTGCAACATCGTACCACCTGCTCCCCTAACGGTTTAGCATGACGCCGGAAACTGCAGCTAGTTTATGCACAAACAATCGTGCATTGCACCATCACGTCGAACCGCATCGAGATTACCAAATACAACGGCACGATCGATCAGCAACTTCTGAAAAGAACGTGCCGTTGAACCCAACACTAACAAATATTCCTGCGCATTTCTCTCGCGAATATCATAGAAGAAAATCCAGGAAAAAGTAGAACGTAACATTTCACCAGCGAAGTAATTTAATTGTTCGGAATGAACAAGACCATTAAAAGAATATACGTAACAGAGAGGTCATTAAAATTTGTTGAGGATGTAAAAAGTGTAGATTTTATCAACTACTTTTGTTCCATTCATTTTTAATCGAATGTGTTTAGAGAATTTTATTGTGGGATCAAGTTATGCATTGTTCGAAAAACATTTCATAACTGAGTGCTATTGGCATAAATGTAAGGAGTAGGACCTCTTGAGTCTTTTTATTTGTCGAATAACAAACCTTATGTTACGAACGAGTGCTCTTTCGCACGTAATATACATCTCTGAGAGCATTAAGAGTGGAATAAAACAAGATATTAAAAAATGGATAAAAAATGTGAGAAAATAATGAGTTTCTGCGTGAATAATAAAAATTACGGGTACTGCAGGAAATAAAAATCGAATAAAATGAAGAGAATAATCGTGCACTCTCTGTAGGCTGACTAATAGAGAATAAACTACTGCGGAACCTTGTCATTTTTCTTTCAACATATCCTATGGCTTTATGGAGGTGTAATGGTATTTATAATAATAGGTATCGTATAATAAACTAGTAATGATATTGGAAAATGGTTTAAGACATTGTAATATAAATCGATGTTCCCTTACGTAAGAAAATCAAAAGACAAATTTCCGAGACACCCGGAGAAGATCGACGTAGATAAATTTGCGCTACCGGGGAGATTTTGGCGAAGTATGTCAAGTCACCTTCCATAGGGATTTCGCAAGAAAATCAAAGGATTTGCGTTGCATTTGACATCGTCTCTCACCTTCAAAGAATAATCTTATACTTAAACAAAGTGCTTTATAGATCAGCATTGACCCACAAAATATTCGGGAATTAATTTTGTTTACTTCATATATACATTGCCCAATTCGGATTAATTTTGAGGTTTGAAACATAACGAACCTAAGCAGATGCAAGTAAAACTGAGGTAATAATTATTCCATTTTCTTCTTCATTAATTAAGGTTTATGCAGTTCGAAATCGAATGTTATCTGTGACAGCAGTAATCGTGCTATATACATCATGAAGCAGAACATCGATCGTTGTTTAGCTACAAACTCTCCAATTTCCAATAAGCAGTAATTTTTAATGGAGCTCAGCAAGTGTGCTTGCATGTTCGTCTCCAGGTTAATTATGTAATTACTCCGTATTGGAGTTCGACGTTAACAACGTAACTGTTGACAAGCCTCCTTTAATTGCGTGTACATACAGTATATCCTTCAACTTTTATATGATATTTGCAATGTGTCCGTTTTATAACCATAACATAATTAAATAAAATATTGCTCGAACATTAATTGGACGTTCAAAGCTTACAGTTTATAAACGCGATTAATATGAGCTCAAACGTGCAAGATTTAATTAATTGGAACGTGGCCTGATAAAATCAAGGGCTTAATATCAGCGTGGATATAAATGTGGGCAATTGAATAACTCAACAATATTCCGATGATAACTAATTAAGAATATCTATTAGGACAGCGAGCATCCGGAAATATCAGCAGCAGAGGATCTCATCAGAGAAATGCAAAAGTTTTGAAGGAAATGTTGACTAGAAGTAGGAAGTGACACCAAGCTGTACGCGAAATAAATCGAAGGCTTTTCATCTTAGGAGGTAGGTAGTTCTCGAGTGGACTTTACCGAGTAGAGTAGAGCCTGTAAGGCGTACCAAAGACACTTTTAATGGCCCTTCCGGAATACGCGTCATGGCCTTAGTTCACCACCTTTCCAGCTATTTCGTTCTAACATTAGCCAAGGGTAGTAGCTGCAACTAGTAGCCAAGGGTATTCCCTGTGGCAACGTCAGCACACTTTGTCACCTGGTTAAGGGATCGTTTTTCTAGCCTGGCAACCTGGCTCCACGGCCTCCGGCAAACTACAGACGTACAGAAATGTACTGAACAGCTTGAACGTACCATTGTAACTTCCTATATATCTCGCCTACGTGTACGCCGCTATGTGTCTACGTGGTATATAAAGCGCACAGTCGACGACTTTTCATAAATTTAATAAGTGTCTGCTACACGGCTCGAGCAAAGTTACCGTTCAAGTAACTACGACCGAAGTAATGTGGAAGTCAGTTGAGCTAAGTGCGCTTCCGAGTTTCATCGACGTCGTTTCAAAACCTGAATCGAAGGGGAGTCTAAATAATTCATTACACCGTGTAATGGTCACTAAAACTTTTGCTACACTACAATAATCGACAAAAATTTTATTAAAATAGAGGTGGCACTGATAATATTCTTTGAAATAATCGTAGTTTATAGCGTTTTAGAAACTAGTGTCGCGGGACAGAGTTCAAATGAAATATTCAACGAAATCATCAAATGCTGAAGCCACACTCGCGGGTTGGACATTTTTGGTTTACCACTTCCCGGTCGTTTTGCCAACCGTTACACGTACGTCACAATGTACAGACGTACTAACACGTGAAAACTCAAAGAGGAATATAGCCAGACACACGGACGATCTTGTAAGGTGGCTCAGGAAGACGTTTTCGTGCTCGATTGGAACGAAGTTACTTCTAAAGTGTCGCGATCCCGCGTCACGTACCCGGTAACTTCGAGAACGATGCCCTCGAAAAAGCATCGTACGGAGTTTGAATATTCCTCGACACTACCCTGCTCTTTGTCGTTTACCCCCTTAAACCCTCTATCTTGAACGCTCGGTCAACGACTTCCACGACCTTCTTCAATCGTACATTTTCCTTATTCAAGAAAAGAACTAATCGAATTTTGGTATGACACTATCTTCTTACGCAATAAGCGCCAAAAGATTCCAGCACGAACAAGCAGTTTTAGATCGTTTTAAGAGCAAAGATAAAGATTATTTTTTCAGTGGCCGAATCTCTCTACACATGTGACAAAAAATAATGTCGTGGTTTCCACAAATACATTTCGTATTTTATAAATATTTAATACTTCACTACATAATCTCACTTTATACAAAAAATATATTGCACCCAGCGAGAAGTATTGTTGAAAAAGATCTCGATCGCAAAGGGTAAATTCGCGGTCATAAAAATGTATTGAAATAAACGAAGATTATATTAAAAAATAAAAATTATTGTTTGATTTCTAGTGAGCCTTATTACGTATATCGCATCCGCCATACAAAGAAATTAAAGTATCTTTACATTGGAATAGATTTCTCTCTGAATAGATTAGACTTGAGAAATCGTAACCTCCTCACTTAAACTGTGAATTCGGGATTTGATTTAAAGCCGCAAATATTGGAGGTAATTTAATGTTAGTAATACTGGTAAACGTAAATCGAAACGCTGCTAGACACACGAAGAGAAAATATCTATGTCAAAGCGGACAAGGATAATATAGTACGGCCGGCGACTGCGAGATCAGCTTATAGTTTCAGCGAAACCACGTGTTGAAGCTTGGCACGTTTGCGTGAGAATCAACTAGATGCCGATATATAATACTCGGCATGGATATGCTTGCTTTACTAAATCCTGCGATACTAACAAATGCCTAACACCTTTGAGTGGAAAAGAAACTGCGAAATAGTTGCCGCTTTTGAAGTAGAAAGATGAAGATACGAACTTTAAAATATACATTTCCGCTCAAAACTATTCGAACGACGACAGGGTTTAAGAAGTTTGCAGGATTCGATTCTAAAAAAGGATTTGCATTTACAACTACTGCTTAGAATTATAGAATAAGAACAAATACTAACTAAAGTTCACTGAATTAATTAATGATATTTGATATCTGGTATAAAAATCTAGATTCGATGAAATTATCTAACTGTATAAATGCAGGGAATGAATATTAAAATATGTCGTAAAATCCGATTACGATCACTGCAGAACTTTCAGTAGCAAAGTTACAGGATTATTGGATTACCTCATTACCCTCATAAGGGCAGTTCATACAACGCTATTTAAAAAGCAATAATGTGGATAGTTCATGAAATTATTTGTCATAGTTCGTTTCACAATAATCCGATGATCATAGAACTATTTAACCATCTCCATAAACGTAAGTTTTTATTACCTTAACTAAACATACCAGGAATAGAAACTACATTAAAATCTTCAATAAAACTATCATTAAAACGGCCGTTATAACTTGTCTTATAGTGACAAGTTAGTAAATTACTAAATTACTGAGAACTACCTTAAATTTGACTCGTTGGAAATTGTATTTCTGACATCAGATATATTTCTGGCTTTAATTCAACACGTCGCACAACTCGACTTTACTCGGTTCAGTATCTATTGAAAGATCGCGTAAAAAGAGAGGGAAGGAAGAGAGAAAGACAATATTTACCTGAGGCGCAGCGAAAACAAAACATTTACTTATGTAACTTCTATACTTAACACGATTCGGGCCGTCCCAATTGAACGGACACATTAATTTTGCCATCCATTAATATCTCGATTTCTCAATGTTCTCTTGTGTTAAATTATGTAAGTCTCAACTATAGATGTTATAATTTGTAATATAGATAGTTTTAGAATCTGGTAAAAAGTGTCCAAAAGGAAGGTAACAGTAGCATGAGTTATACTGTGTAAGCTCGTTAAGATTTAAATTAATAAATACATTAGAAGAAAGCAATTCGTGGAGACATGTAAGAAATAAATTATATACGTCACGCTGATATCAATGCTATCATTTCGTAATTATACAATTAAACGAAATATATAATTCTGACTACGATTTACACGAAACCTAAATCGTAATACCATGATAAGTAAAATTTGCCACAGTGTAGAGTAATACAAACGCAAATATAATCCTAATTAGACCTTTCTGATTGGTGATCGAATCGATAATCCGATTACGTAAAATTGCAACACGAAAGAGCTGTGAAAATAATATACGAAACAAATGAAAATCCTTGTTACTTCTGTAACAGTAACGCTTTATTCTTCACGAAGTTACAGCATACTCTGTTTAATTAAAATTCCAGTAAAACTCCGATGTAAATACTGCCAGTTAAACAATATTTAAATAAATAGAGTGCAAACGAACAAATTTTTATCAAAACATTTAATTAACATGAGAATGTTTCCACGAAAACTTCTTTTTCGATAAAGACGACTTGTTTGCGGATATTCTATGTTTTTTTATATATTTACTTTCTGAAAAGTGGTGGAACGAAATGTCGAGGTAATCAATTAAAATCTACAAATTCAAGAATCTCTTTCGCCCTTTGTACTTTCGGCTTCGTTCCCTTTTTATTATAAAGTTGGACAATAAAGAACCTTAAACGAACCCGCCGCACAACTTGGAAAATCGCGCACGACATAGAATTTTCTTGCGTTTCCCTGAGCTCGTTAAGTTTCCGAGTTCAACGACTTCGTTCGTTTCTTATGTACCAGCCGAAAACAAAGGAAACCGAAAGAAAAGTCTACGGCTTCACGTCTAATTACGAACGGCGTGGTAACAAAGTGAATTTCCACGTTTGTTTTTCTACTATCGTTCGGTCACTGACCCGGCTGACTTTGAATAAAATATATCCATTAAATATTCTCCCCACTATTAATTGTGATTGATAGTATCTTCAAATATTTAAACGCTCGTTTGAATGGATCAAATTGACAAGAATCTATCAATATTATATTATGTCATCTCTCGAATATTCTGTCACTTTATCAATGTAAACAAAATTTAAAGCCCGGTCCGATAATACCGAATTAATATGAATATTTTAATATCAAGCTGTTAGTCTAGAAATATAATTCAAATTGTATACAAAATATTTTATATTTACACCAACGTATGTATATTACGATATTGATTAATTACCTTTTTCTAATATATTCCTATTGTATATGAAAACGATTTAAAAACGGATTTCATACACTCGAATAAAATAATAGGAAGCTTTTAATAGCTTTCTACATCGCCGGTAGAAAATGTATATAAAAAATAATCTAGAGAGACTCGTAAATGGATCATACGTGAACATTGCACATCCTATAAAAATGTTTCAAGCACCATTGTTTTAAATCCTAACAAAAAACGATACCCAAAAATACTTGTATTACAATACAATGGGGTTCGATATCTGAAATGTCGAATGGTATAATTTTATCATTTTAGTTAATATGTTACAATATTCCCCCTTTCCGTGCATTTAATTATATTCCTTATCCTCTGAAATTCTCGTGGCTTTTACGGAATTCAATGAATTCATTCGTAAGCTCGTGTACGAGCGTATACTGGCATTAAAAGAAATATCTACACAGTGAAACATGGAAAGTTTAATACTAAAGAAGAATATGACTTGACCTCATTAATTTGGTGCATTTTATATGTGCATGGACATCAGTCAAGTAAGTATAATGCATGAGTATAAAGTTGGTACGCGAAAATATTCCTTATGAATTTTTTACTGTCTCCAATCATAAGTTTACTTTATTAGTTATATGCCAAAAATATTAATTTGGATACTTGATTCGAACGATGATTCTCGGTAATTAAATATTATGTAATGCGAAAAGAAAATATTCTAAAAATTCTATCGAAAGCTTCATACTTTCGTGACTAATCAGTTTGAAAGTTGTACGAGGATGTTTACATCGAGGAAAAAAAACGGAGTCAATTTATTACAATCAAAGGACGTAATAACCATAGGCACGAACTGACAAATATCGAATAAATCTTCACGCGACGGAAAGTAAACACTAGTCACCTATATTTATTCCACAACAGAGGGATAACGTAGTAGTTTGTTGACAGTACTAAAAGGACATGCCACATATATTTTCCAACTTTCACGATTTGGTAATTCATAGTAAATAACTTTTAAATAACCGAATATTTTAAAGTACGTATGCGGAATCGTTTCGCTTACGTAATATCCAATATATAATTATAACAGAGATAATTATAAACGTCCAATGAGACGAGAGTTATACATATATTGAACGTATAAATTATCTAGCAACAAGAATTCAAAGATGAATCTCACCTCTCGTGCATTGTCTCAAAATCCTTTGCTAATATATCCAAAAACAACGTCACACCTATCGTGAGATGCACACATGGAACAAGCTTCGAGGGAGACATTGCAAATCGACAAACACTCAACCTAGAATCCTCTTCTCCAAACAAAGCTACCGGTGGTGTGTGACACATAGACGTTAAGCCGCCGGGTTTAACTGTGAGAGTGTTGCGGCAACAGTACGAACCGTATCTCCTTTACCCTTACCTCACCTCTAAACCCCTGTACCACTTACAATGATCTATCAGCCGAGATATTATTTCTTCCGAAATTTCGCATTCCTCGTTTAGCTGGTTGTACGCGACTTAAAAATACTACTATCAACTAAGTACGTAAATAGTCACGTACACACCTGGTCGGGCCGACCCCAAGGTCAGGTCACTAGGCCGCAGAGTCACGGTGATTACTCTGCTTGCTCTCCTCCAAATTGTGGTTTACGATTATCTCAATCACAATATCACTAAATCACTTCGGTTCTCCCCGTATTGGCACTCTATCGCGACAGAGTACTAAGTAAGACACTAAAGTGCACCCAGTATTATGTCAGTTAAACAAAACAACGACCACGAGAGTGTCTCTCGTCCTTGCACCGACGGAACTATTTCACTGGGAATCCACGCCAGAGCCAGGGAAAGAACGAGCTACCCACCGAACGCATTCCTCTACGTCATTTATATACTCGGATTTGCGCGAGTACCGTGTCGCAATAACGAGGAGACATTAAAACCCACGTATCTCTGTCGATACAAGACACCAAGTATGTACTCTGTGCATTCGGTAATTTGTCGCACTGAGACGATCGCGAAAGTGAAAGAAAAAGATAGAGATGAAAAGAGAGCAAAGGGCCGGCCTGGCCTGATCGAGCTTCGCCGAAGAACTGGCGGGATTGCGCTCACTCCCACGCGCCTCTTTCATCCCCACCCGCGTTGGCTACGCGACAGCTACCATCTCCACCGTAAACCCTCGCCCTGCTTCTTCCCCTATTTCAACCCCTATTCCAACCCCTCCAACGTTGGATACTAGCCACCTACTATCACCCACCTACCCCTACGAGAGGACCTACCTCTTCTACACAATCGTAGGAGCGCGGAAAATTCAAAGGGAAGAGTTAATTATAACGACTTGGATGAGGAGCGAGACGACTCAAGATGATTACGCACTGTTACTCGTTACTCGTTATATTCATTATTCCTCTGTTCGTCGTATTTCCTATTTACCGCAACTCAGATCTTTTCAAATGTAAAACGGATATTTCTCTTGGGAATAAAGCATACTTCTGTCAAGCGAGATGTAATTGCGATTATATGGATAAATCGTGCGTATTTTACCACGTGCTGTTTTCGAGTGATCATACACTTCGATATGGTACCAATTGTCGATGAAGAATAAATGAAGTACAGTTTAAACTTTCCAATCTGTGAAGTGTCTATTCTGTCGAGAGGGTAGAATTGCTTCGTGGGTAGAAAATTATTTGAACAATTGAAGAGGTTGAAAGGTGACAATTAATTACAGTATACTTAATAAGAAAGAGACTGAAATATTTCCCGTGGGAGCAAAGTAGATTCGTATGAATTGTAGAATCCTAAGGGCACCTACAATTCAAGGACGAGAGTTAACGTTGAAGAAAGGGACACGTAAATTACGTGTTTTGATAGTCATGGTTCCAAGCAAAATTATGAGCAAAAAGAAAAAGCAACGAAAAATTCATTGTACGCAGACGGATAATACACAGCATAGACATCCTCAAGGTTAGACGTGAATAAACAATTTCTTTGGTTCATCGTATCCCATTGTTACGAGTTTAAAAAATATTTGGCGTGATACATAAATTTTCTCATGCCGTGTTTAAACGTTAGCACATCCCATCGATCGTAGCATGATTCACTATTAGATGGTTATCTGACTTATCAAGAAGTGTCAAATATCATCTACAAGATCTCAGTCTCAACACGAGACTGTATAATAAACTAATCGATATTTAATAAAGACAAATTTTAGAAACATTTAGAATTGTATCTGCATATTGATAACAAATCAATTAAATATGTATGGCGATTTTAAAGACACACTTTGTTTTAAACAAACATGATGAATCAAATTATTTGATTCAAGATTAAATTTCTATTTGTTAATTACTGATCGATACTGTCAAGCTTCTCTTTCAATCCATTGCGTATCATTGAAAACATACGCTTTTATGTGAACGAAATACGTATCCCAGGTAACGCGTGAACTTATGTGTCTATTCATAATAGCGTGTAATTTTAAACCAGCAATTCGTTTGATTGGTTTCAGGATAAATTATCTATCTCCGAAAACAAGTGTAAAGGTTCATTACTGCAATAATATGATTAACGTGTTCACTTTTGAAATTGTGTACCAAAATATCAGCACATTCAAAAACAACTTCGCGTAAAGACTTGACTTTTGTGACAACATCAAGTAGAACATTTTGTTAACATTCCTGAGAATGATTACCCCCAAAATTATTTTATAATATATTTGGTGAATGAATCGTGACGCACATTGAATTAATGTCGGGTTTTCAGAACATTTCGGGGCAATATGTTAAAAGGTTACAGTTTTAATCGAATGATTTATTTCCCGATTGTTTTAATCACGATATGGATCCATAGTTCCTCTAACATCGAATATATTTCTATCGTGTCGGTTTACACATGCAAAGCTAGGTAGCGTACACGATCATTATCAAATAGAACGTGAAATGCATGTGCCTTTAGGGGGAAAAGGGAATTGGCTACCCATAGATTTAAGTGATAATTATTGATAAAGCAACACCCTGATAGTAGAACTTATTGAAGTAGATTAAACATTAACGAAAAAGTTGTAAAACATCTGTCAGCGGGACAGAATTCTGTAATGTAATAAACCAAATATTTTAATTTTTTTATAATTTAATTCTTTTATTTATAACTATAGATTTAGTAAGTTTCATTCAGATTATAACTCTCCATTGATCGAAAGGTAACTGGCTTCCCTTGCACGCGACGTGTTTCATTAAAAGACAGTGTGTTATTTTTTTACTCTCACGTGCTCGCGAAAATTAGTCTCATTACGGATTAATTGTTGCAACCTAAATTTATACATAGTATTCGATAAAACGTCAATTTTTAAGATACACAACATGATACACTAATTGTTTTTAAACGAACTTTGCCCACAGACTCTAATCTAATTTCACGACGGATGTAACTGTACCCGTTGGAATGTTTTCATTGCACCTGTATAGACACCCCGATATGCGAAGAAAAATATTACTTCAACCAGAAGTATTAATGGTTCGTGTTACGACATGAAATTTGCTAATAACGGCAGTTTATATAGTCCATTAACTACTATGATAACCAATCATCTGCCATCAAAAGCCAAAACGACTAATACTCGTAATCCCTATTAAAACGACCAATATTAAATATTCCATAATATTTTTGAATTTGTTAAACGATGAGATATTTCTGATTAAAAATGACTGGCATTCACAAATATGATACATGCTTCTCACATACGTCGTAACATTGATATAGTTCCTTGAAAAGGTAAGATGCTATGCCTTAAGCAATGCATATCAGTGTAGTCTTACATATAATTTCATTTCGTGAGACGACATAACGCATTGTCATTCACCTGCTTTTGATATGGTCATTAAATTTGATGTATACTTATATCGTTACGTAAAGTATGTAGGATATATGTACATACTCGATACCCTACGATACATAGCTAGCAGCAACTTCATTCCTCACGGCAGCGCGAATCGATAAACGGCGACCACTACGCAACACACAATCCTATCCTCTCCAACCCCCGGCCACGAAGCCCAGTGCACTATTCCCCGGATCGTACAGTGAGCTTCATTGATGCCCTGCAGTTTGGTTTACCCTCACCAAAGATCTACAGACTTACAACTACGTACAGGAATATCTTCCTCTACTGTTATCATAATCTTCTTTCCCTCTCATAACTCCCTAATATTGTATAGAAACAATGCGTTCTCTCACGGTATATGCGACTCGTTCCTATGAGATCCTACAACTGGTTTGTTAACTGCAGTAGTTTATTTTATATGTGGCATAAGGAAACTATATAAAGTAGCAATAAATCATAGTACAATGAAAACTATAAATTATATATAGTATAATCAAAAGCGGTTTTTATAATCCGGTAGAACGATGTCCTTCAAACGTACCCTTTGCGTTTTTATTTTCTATTTTGTTTACCATTATTTAGCCGATTAAAAATTAGCGACAGGTTTTATCTTCTTCTATGTTTGCTGATGTTAATGGTTACCTGTTAGCTTTTATAATGTGATCTTCGCGTTTATGTTACTATTAGGCGAGCAACAATTTGTCGACAATGGTCGTACGTGATGTTATGAACACCGTGGACAATTTTTACTGGTTTTCACTGCAAAAGAAGTTGTGTGTACAGTTTCTTTGGTTTTGCATAATCGATGGAGGTGGATGGTTGTTTTTCTGAAAGTTTGGTTTCTGAAGAATGTTGCTGCTCGGATAGGTTTATCGAGAATGTAACAAGTTCCCGAACTATAAAAAGTGTGATAGTTTCGTCCAGGGAAATGACGGTAGCAGAGATACGATGGATTAACAAGTATATGCAGATATTCTGGAAGGAGATTATTCTGGATCGCATGCAATAGGGCCGAATGCGAAGCATTATCATTTGCATTCAGAATAGTGGTACGCCACTTAACTATAATCGGTACTTTAGATAATATACAGTACATACGTATACATCTTAAAAATAAAATGGATGTAACTATATCCTCCTGCAGCGCATTCAGGAGAATACTCAATGTTATATGTACTGTTTCCTTAATTTTCACATTCTGTATATGATATATTTATTAAAAAAACAGCTAGGAACATCACAGATTTAAGTATGTATTTAAATTGTATATCTAATAAAATATATATTAACCATTTACATAGTCAATTTTAGTAAGAACGCATTTATATGTTTCATTTTATAAGATTCTCACGAAATAATAAACTTAAATGTCAAGTTACGGTGAATCTTTTGTTACTTGTATAAAAAGTGCGATATCGATCAATAACGAAAACATAACTCCTCCGGAAATCTTGATACTTCAATCGTTTCCGAAAGTACCAACACATCTGATAAAATTCTTTTACGAACAATAAAAAGATGTCGTTTCTATAGAAGACAACAATGGATGCAATGGAATGCCACTACCACGATCGAAGCAAGAAAGTTCACGGAGACCTGACTAATCTCTTCCAAGAGGATTATGGATGCAGTTTCTAAGTAAACTCGTTAGGGAAAAGATCCCTCTTTTTTAAAAATGTAATAAGAAAAAGATACATCCTTACTGGCTTCTAATTTCCACGCTCTTCGTAATTATACACCAACTTAGGTGATTAAAAATGTTGGTGGTTCGTTCTAAGAAACGATCACGTTACCAGGGAAATGTTAACTAGTCGGTTCTTAATTAACAGAATCCTTCGTTTCATAATTGTACCCTGTTATTCTCGTGAAAAATGATGACAAAAGCACGAAATATTATGAATGTAATGTAATATGATATTTATAAACAAATATTATTTTAGTGGCGCGTAAATCATCGATATTTTATAAGAAATATGTTCAGAATTACACATAGAATACGTATTTCGTTCACGATGCAGTTTTATTATCTTTCTCCCTTGTCTACTTCATTACTCCCTTTATTGGGATAATAACTTGGACCCTCCCTAAAAAAACTTGGTACTTACCGGCCGTCATTCCCTCATGATTCCTTCATTCCAAGTCGACGCGTACTTTGAGTCTGAATGCTGTATATATTTATGTAACTTCTGGTATATATTCCTCCTTCTTTTCCACCAAAGACAGGTCTGCCGAAATGATTTATTATAATGAATAATACATACACCACAAAAAGAACCACATAATTAAACACGCACCCACGATACAATAGAAATGGCATATACATTATTATGATACAAAATGTGCTGGATTAAGTCACTATCATCTATTTTATATATATATACGAAAGTTATTCGATAAAGGATATCGCCGAATTTATACTAAGAACAGTGCCAAATTGTTTCATTTCATAATGTACTTTGAAGCTGTGTAAACGTTTTCTTTCGAATCACCACGGCGGACATATTGAAATTACGAATATTAAAAGCAAAAGAGGTGCTGCGATTTTTAAGAAAAATCGACACGAATCTTTGATCGATTGGTGGAAATAATGTTGCCCCGATTACTAACAGCGTTACTGCACAAATATATGACATTCAGAAGAAATAAAAGAATGATTTATTACTCACAATTTTGAAGAATAGTCACAGGGTAAAGTTTCGCGCACTCTTCTTGAAACGCCATTTCACAAGTACGAAAAAACCATCGAGTTTGGCGCGAATATGATGTGCGCATGTGAGAAAAGTGGCGGTCTAGGTGGCGCATGCGTCGTAGTGAAAACAGAAACCCAAACCGGTCATGGGGGCTAGTTAACGACTGTGCGCCGCGCTTGCAAATACTGTTTTCTGCGAGGATTATCGTGATATTTCGCGGACGCCAATAGATCAACAAAAAAGCCGCCGGTTTAAAGGAAAATGGGCGCATATTTGTCGGAACCGATTACGAAGAAGGTATCGAGCGACGAAGTGGGGAAGAATGTCGCGTTCGGCGCGAGTTCCATGCAAGGCTGGCGAATTAGTCAAGAGGTACGGTAAAACCCTCGAGCGGCCAGTGCACCGTTACCCAGTTTCAGTCTCGGTCAGAGAACGGTTTGCCGGCTCGCCGTGTCGGCAACTTATTATAACGTTTATCCCGTTCCACTGCAAACGTAATCCACCTATATCGTGAAGCGCGAAATTCGGTCTATTTGATTCGCCGACACGGAAAATACTGCGCCCAATTTACAACGGAAACGTCGAACATTGCTAGTACGAATCGGACGACGAACAGACTCATTGCACCGGAATGAATAAATTTACTCGTCCTGATCAGTTTTCCCTGGGTCGCGTATTTTTGTACACCATACATATATAGTTACTCTACTAGACTTAAATACCGAAATTCTTTTAGAAAAATTCCTGTGTAGGCTCTAAATTATGTTTTAGCTGTATTCTACGATTTGATGCACGTGACATTATTATATTTTTATAGGATGCACACAATTGTTGCATAGATTTTGATGAGAATGTTTCATTATTTGCTGTATATGATGGCCATGGGGGTCATGAAGTAGCAACTTATTGTGCAAGTAATCTACCAAACTTTATCAAAGAAACAGAGGCTTATAAAAAGGGTGACATTAGGCAAGCTCTTATTGATGCTTTCTTGGGCTTTGATGCCACACTTGCTAAACCTGAAGTAGTTACTATCCTTAAAGAGCTAGCAGGAACATCCACATCTGGCAAAAAAGAGGATGATTTAAATGAATCTGGTGCGTTTCTCTTTATAGCACAAATATGTATTATTTTGGGATATTCACTTATAGAAATGATTCTTGTGATCATAAAATATACAAGTAGTACTCTCTTGCTTTTTCCTGCTTCTATAATGCAGTATTTATTAAAGTTGTCTTCGTACATTACATTGCATGTAGATGAAGAAGAAAATGTTAATAATCTATGTATGGAGGCAACAATGCCATTAGAAGAAGTAATGGCAAAATATCAGGCAGAGGTATCTAATCCTCAAGTGAAAAATTTGATAAATGAGAACTGCAATAATCGGGCATGTTCTGCTAGCCCTTATCTGCGTGGTCGAAGAGGCAGAGAAAAAGCATGTTCATCATCATCTGGTGCAGGTTGTTCATCATCTTCAACATGGAATACAAATGAGACTGATGTCAGTAGCTCCAGTCAACCATGTGGGTCTACATTGTCTAGCACAATGGAAACAAAGGAATCAGAATCTCCAGCAAGTAATGAAGCTGAGCAGGTTCTGGATTCTACAACAAGCAATGGAAATGTGCATGCATCACCACCAGTTGGATCAACAGCAGATATGGAACCTCCAAAAGCAGCAGACATGCCTGATAGTTCTGAAGATGTAAACAAAAAGGTTTCAAGTCATGGTAAAAGTATGTGTACAGAATCTAATACTAATGAAGTAGAAGTAAATGGTGCAGAGTCAAAACAAGTTGAGGATGCAGATAGTAGTAAGGGTGGGGGTGACAATGTATCAAGTAGTTCTTGTACACCAGTTGAAAATGGAGATGCTGGTCAACAAGAGCGCATAAGTAGTACTGGTCGTAGAAGAATACAGCCAGTAACATTGTATCAAAGTCTTTTAAAAAAGGATGCTGAAGATTCTGAGGAAGACGACGACGATGATGAAAATGATGAAACATTTGATGGGGTCCCAGAAAGGTATATACCATCTTAATAAGTCATTGCTTATAAACAAAGGAAGTCATAATTCTAGATGTAATTTTCACATTATGTTCATAATACACAGTTTTAGTGATGAGGATGACACAGAAGATGTTGATGAGGATGAAAGTGATGATGATGATGATGATGATGAAGAAGAAGATGAAGATGAGGATGCTGATATTGATGATGATAATGAAGATCTTATGATGAATATGGAAGAGGTATACTAACACCATCATTTAATGATAGAGAAACAAACATTGATGTATACAGAAATTAATCGCCGAAATACGTGGGAGGACCGAAAAGTAACCGCAATTTGTTCATGAAGATTCGAGTATTCATTTTTACATTTTTCATCTGGGAAAACAAAAAAAGTCGCACGGAACGAAATCGGGCGATTAGGGAAGGTGGGGCACGGGAAATCTAGGGGGTCATACCGTGTTTTGTCAAAGACTGCTGAGGACGACAATCGAGGTCGTCAATCGACATTTTGCCTCGTTTAAAACGGGAAAACCATTCGTATACTTGTGTTTTGCTTAGAGCAGCTTCTGTTTTCGCTGCATTTTTCTCCAGCAGGAAGCAAAACTTCACCCCCGCGCGCTCTTCGTCAAAAAATCGCGGAAACGCGTTAAAACGGTCTCTGAAAAGAATTCACTACAGCCGAACGCAATCTCGCACAGCAATGCCTTTTAGTACACTGATGCAAATGGCTTCAAAGAACACCCACTTAGCGGGGAAGACCGTACTGCAAGGGGTACGCCCTCCAAAAAATAATTCCGGTTACTTTTGGGTCCCCCCGCGAACTAAATATCTTCTATTAAGAATAAAACATTATACAATTTATTTGTTTTACACAGCCGGGATCTGATAGTGGATGTACCGCAGTTGTCGCGATACTAAAGGGCAATGAGTTATATGTAGCAAACGCTGGAGATTCCCGTTGTGTTTTGTGTAGAGATGGTAAAGCGCTCGAACTAAGTCTCGATCACAAACCCGAAGATGAACCGGAAATGGAACGTATCGTAAAGGCCGGTGGAAAAGTAACGGCCGATGGCAGAGTGAATGGTGGCCTTAATCTATCCAGAGCACTTGGGGACCATGCATACAAACAAAACATGGTTCTACCCCCTCAAGAACAAATGATTTCTGCACTTCCCGACATAAGGCATATTACCATTGAACCTGAGAGGGATGAGTTTCTGGTGCTCGCCTGCGATGGTATTTGGAATTATATGTCAAGTCAAGATGCTGTACAATTTATTCGTACACGTTTGGCGCGGAATAATGAAAGCCTTTCTAAAATCTGCGAGGAGGTGCGAGATAGTTCATATACATCGTTTGAATCTCATGTTTCAATATAGATGATAGAGGACTATCGAAAATGTTACATCTGTTACAGCTATTCGACTACTGTCTTGCACCTGATACATTCGGCGACGGTACAGGATGCGACAACATGACGGCCGTAATAATCCGCTTCATATCGGCATCCGAAACACTCACAAACAGCGCTACTGCCGAAGTGTGCGCAGTTAAAAGGTCACTGTCCCCTCCTAAAACCGCCGAGGAAAATGATGATTGCATCACGCAGGAAAACACCATCAAATCTTGCAAGCGTCCTAAAACCGAAGCAAGTATGTGAAAACCAAGTTAAATGTTACAAACTGATCTCTGGAAACAGACGAGTGAATGTGAATTTATGTAAAATTATGTAATTCTGTACAACTGTGAATTTAAAATGGGTACACGATGGCGGTCATATAGTTACTTCAGATAACGTGTAAAGTATGTTAGTGCTGGCTATTGGTGACAGACTGAACAATTGGAGCACATGAGGATGATATTTCATTACACTTGCATTTTTGGTACTACATAATCATCACACGAAATCTGTACGAAATATAACAAATAACGAAGAATTTTATTTCCAACTGCCTCCACATCTCAGATTTTTGCTCAAAGAATGAGAATATTGTATAACAAAATAAATTGCGCGCCTTTGAAATAAAAGCTTTTCCTTATCTCACAAAGTTACAAGATTTCACAGATAATGAAAAATAATACATAACATTAATCACAAGTTTCCAAGTGCCTTTCTGGGCGATCATTGACATTCTATTTAAGTATTTCAAAGCTTACATCATTTTTGCATAAAATAATTCGATCGCATATCATCCCACTTGCTCCATTTACGACATTTACGAAGTATACTCTTTGAGTTTCTATGTTACATCCATTGTAGGTATGTAATTGTACATATTTATAAATTTAGACTATAGGATTTATATTTGTAATTCAACACGACACCATTTCTTATTTTTACGAAATAAAGTTTATTTTTGAATCCCTGGGTATAGTGGTTGAATGGGTGCGTGTGCGAGTAGTCTTCAAATGTGTAAGATGTATTGTGTAATTAACAGGATGGCGTATTGTGCGATACTAATATGTGATGTTCAATTAAGAATAACATTGATCGGGATAAGCACTTTGTAGCACAGATTGCTACATTCAGTCGCTGGAAATTAGTTCCAAAAATGTTAACTCGGTAGAAAGAACATCCTGCAACTTTTTAAGAATAACATTTAAAACAACGTTGGTTCCCTTCGAAGTTGTCAAACAACACATTGAAAATTACAACTTAAATTAAAATTCATAAAAAAAGAGGCAAGGAAATACCGATCAGATCGAACGGCCGATGACTGTTCGGTAATAGTAAGGAAATAGATCGTAATGTAGAATGGATCACGGTGAAGAATTAGCAAAGGGAGAAAGTGATTAAATTATTTTGTATTTTCACGACTTTATACTTTACGTTCGTTAAATTCACCACATTTATGTCACGTGCTAGTAAAGTTGTTTCACATCTAATGTTTTTTAACAACCTACGACATAAAATATGGATCAGCAGTAACGTTAATGAATAATGTATACAATTACTGCTTATGTAACTTTTTTATTACAAGAACTATGATTTCATTGTGTTACAACTTTACAGTAAATAGATACTACGGTGCGCGTGTTTACATTATATATAAAAAAAACAAGAGTATTGCTGGTGTACGTTAATAGGAATTTTTTTTTAAATAATCTACTTTCTGTCAATGCTCACGTATAATTACGGCTGTTAGTAGTCAGCAGTTGTAAAACAAGTAATTTATAATCGAATACAAAAGCAATCACAAGTTTTATAAAAAAAAAAGTAATAATACCGTACATAAGGTGATCAGTAGCATATGGATACTAGAAAAAGTACCTAGTGTCATTCAGAATTAACTGATGTGCCTTTCCGATTCAGGGGTTGACGACCTTCATAATATTTATGTACATTCGACGCCGTCTCAGTAAGAAGGGTTTGAACCCCAAACACTGTCTTCGCTGCAAACTTCGTCTTAAACTAATGTATAAATACCTTGTTTCATAATACATGTCGCTCGATTCATGTTTCTCAGTTTTTCATTTGCATCTCCCACTTTTAATAAGTCTTTGCATATCTTACATATAAGCGTCCGCAGAAAAAGTTATCTCGAAGGCATATAAATAATCGTACAAATAGCATTTTGGTATTTAACTTTACTTAATTTTAATTCACTGACAATTGTTCGATGGTCTCCAATTGTTCCATTTCGATCTTCTTCAAAGACTCGTATTGTATACGAAGACGTTCGAGCTCCATGGATTTTTCAATAATTAACGCCTGTAATTAATTCTACTTAATAAAGTAAATTACGATTTAATTTACTATAGTGCGTGAACGCCCGAAATATTCATCAAGATTCTCGTATGCAGACTGTTTCGTTTTCTTTTTTATCTTTTGTTAAGCATAATAAAATTCTCGTAACCAAGTAGATCAACACTTTCTTATATATATAAATTATCAAGCGTGTTATTATAGCTCGTATTGCATTTTGTAAATATTGAAAAACATTTGAAAAAGTGTGAACTTATGTTTATTTCAATAAAGTGCTGGTGATTTCTGGGAAATTCATGGTGCATTTACGTTATATTTAAATAAGTTTCTTATTTAAAAACTTATGTACTTATTTTAATTACATGTTCTTAAAATACTACGATATGTTATATCTTAATAAAATCTTTTTAAAATGCCATATACATTGTCTAAGATTAGAGTGTATTATAATTATTGACAATAACAATGTGCCGTGGCATAGCCGTTCTTAAAATATTCTCAAATTGTGTAACCTGTATTTGCTGCTTCTCAGCATCCCTCTCTTTCTCAATGGATCGGAGTAAGTTTCGTGCTCCGATCGTTCGCATTTTCTCTTTTTCCACTTCATTCGCCAAATTATCTATTATGGTTATAAATTCATCCGAATTCTTTTGAAACTCCGTAATTTCTAGCAAACAACGAAGTACATATTTTTAACAAATACTCATCGTAAAAGGATTAAATAGACAACAATCAGTCAGTACTACGAGGACCATCCGCAAAAGAACCGAAGAATAATCTGTTCTTTTCTTATTACTATTTTATTAGAAAAAAATAAGGAATACCAAAGGGTAAATAACTTTGAGCTATAAGCAATGAGAAACATATAGAAAATATAGTTTTTAAATCAACGCGAGAAAATACATCCCCTCCCGAGCGACGGTAAGCCTCTGCAGCAGTGGCAAATCAAACTTTTCGATACGTGAGTAAAAAGAACATATTAAATACATCATTTTGTACATGCGCTACTTTTTTCATGCTTGTGACTATTATAATTCTAAAATGTTATTTGTCTGTTATATTAAATATTCATTATTTGGTACACACACATCCGTGTAAGCTTGGAGTCATATACATATACATATATAAGTTCCGTTTTCATTTCGATATCGAACTATTCGAATTATTACGACAGCCAGATGCGGAATTTCTCTCAGGAAAGAAGTGGTGTGTTTGCATTTGCGAAAGCTACCTTCGTACTACAAACAAAATATCTGCTGCAACTGCAGAAATGTATTCGGAGATTCGTGTTTGAACCTTCAAAACTGATTTTGTGAGATGCAGTAATCTGCATAGATGGCAGTTATTACGATCAACGAGCATATGTATGCTTTTGTTTTCTAACACGAGTCGGAATGAATAATATGTGTACGAAGATAAAAAGATAATAAGGTAAGTGCATTGACAAGCCCCGAAAAAAGAGCGTCATTTAGAGGGGAGGTGATAACAGGTATGAAAAGACTATTTTACAGTACAACTTTCGGTGATACTGTGCACCCTACAGTTAACTTACTGGAAATAAAATTCTGACATTCTTCCTTGAGCTTATTTGTCTGATTTGCAACTTCCGGTTCTAAGATGCGTATCTTACTTAAATCATCAATGTAAATCCCATAATTTACCAAGGTGTCAGCCATTTTCTTCAATAAACAAACGATGCCCGAATAAACGCGCCTGCGCCTGCTCCGACTATAATCTCTCATACATATATACGTTTCTTCATGCTAGTCACTCACCAAAATGGGGGTTCGATAGGGTGTATTTTTTTTTCTTTTCGAGTTGCAAGACATAAGAAACCAGTGTATCGTGCCCTATAGCAGATCTTAATTCATATTAAGATGAGGCTAATAAACGCGATGTAAAAAAAGGAAATTGATGTCGGTAGCTGCGATTCTTTATTATTCACGTTAATGCTTGATAGTCTCAACGCCTCGTTTATCTGTTAAACTTTTGTATTTGACATTTAACGAGATCGATATATACATATATACATTTTGCGCTTCCTCAATTATCATCATTGGTACTCCGCGAAACGTTCTAACGTTTCAATCATCCGTTATGTCTGGAGATCATAAAGCGGGAATTAAATATCCTTCGGAGTATGTTAAACTTAATATCGGCGGTTCACTGCACTATACAACTTTAGGTACACTGCAAAAACATGACACTATGTTGCGTGCTATGTTCAGTGGCCGCATGGAAGTTGTTACTGACTCCGAAGGTGAGACTGGAAACCAGTTAATTTTAAATATTACTCAGTGGGTATTCAAATTTCGAAAGTAACTTATATTAACTTCTATTATAACTTATATTAAATACAAATCTCGGGAAAGTACAATCCATATAGTAATAAGCTATGTAGGAAATTCAAATTTTATCTCTGAGAAATGTCCAACAATCCTCATTTAATGAATGAACAGAAATGATTACATTATATGATTCTGGTATGCAGGGTGGATATTGATAGACAGATGTGGAAAGCATTTTGGAACAATATTAAACTTTCTAAGAGACGGTGCAGTGCCATTGCCAGAAAACACAAGAGAAATGGCAGAACTTCTTGCTGAAGCAAAGTATTATTGTATAAGTGAGCTTGCTGAATGTTGTCAGCAGGCTCTTGTTCGAAGAGAACGCGAGGTAGAACCTATTTGTAGGGTGCCTCTTATTACTTCCCCAAGAGAGCAATCGATACTTATTGCCACCACTACAAAACCAGTAGTGAAATTACTTGTTAATAGGCACAATAACAAATATTCATATACAAGGTACTACTATAGGCTCGTACAAAATTCTAAAGCTTATACTATAATGAAACAAAGAAAAGTAAACAAGATATAATCATATCTTTACAGTACATCGGATGACAATCTATTAAAAAACATAGAGTTGTTTGACAAAATGTCTCTTAGATTCAGTGATAGAGTACTATTTATCAAAGATGTGAAAGGTTCAAGTGAAATATGCTGTTGGACTTTTTATGGAAATGGTCGTAAAGTTGCAGAAGTCTGTTGTCACTCTATTGTGTATGCACCTGACAAGAAACACACAAAGGTAAAATTCAATAATGGAAGCAGCCCGTACGAATGTTCTACGGCAATTTCTGTATCTGAAGTTAATTAATCAGTGACTTATATCATCCAGGTCGAATTCCCAGAAGCGAGAATTTATGAGGAAACGTTAAATATATTGTTATATGAGAATCGGAATGGCCCAGGTCAAGCATTAGTGCAAGCAAGTACATCGCAAGGCGCGGCGAGTGACGCGCTGCCGTGCACGTCAGACGAAGAAGAGGGTGAGCGTTCAGGCTTAGCTCGCCTTCGTTACAACAAACAAAATTCCAACTGACCCACCTGTACTCTCCCTAATTCCTCCCACCTAGCCATCCTCGATGTTGTTCGAGCCTTGGCTCTAAAGACACGAGCCCACATAAAATAAGATATCGTATAAAAGCAGAAGGGGTAGTCGAAATTTCGTATATTTGCGTCTCATTCTCTTTCTTGTGCGCGAACGGGCGAACGTTGTTGTTGTATGATGATCTACCACTGAGTTTCACAGCTAACAGCATACAGCTGTTATTGTAAACAAATAACCTTTACAATAATTTCTATATATCATTCCAAAGCTTATATATACTTTTTGAAAATAATACATTTTTTCCCGAATAACGATGATGCACTTTTTACTAAGAAGGGGAAATATATATTTCGATCTTATTTAAATATTGTCAGTTAATATAGCAAGTTTCTCTTAGCATGGTGCAAAATCCTACAGTTAACAAAGGGACCATGTGTATTCCAAATATAGCTATGGTTTTTATGCTGTAGAATACACATTCAAAGCAAAAAAACCATTCATTTATTCATACTTATCTAGTTAAATTCGTAAACTAAACAATCGACATATCTTGTTCTCCCGAATACAAGAGGATATTATCACGTAGGCATCATACCGGGTATAGAAAGATATGTTTTGATAATAAAAAACGAAGAAAAACCTAAGTTCCTATAACTTTATACGACCGAAATTTTTTGAAAATTATAGGTATTGAGTGTCGTTCACGTTTTATATTTCTTATATTCAACTCTAGTTGATAAAACTATGTATTGTGTAAGTTATGTTAAATGCAATATATACTATGTTAATTAAAATTGACGACCCTTACATTTTTCAACCTCACGCTAGATTCTAGTTTCGTGTATATTTTCGGAAATAGTTTTGATTATCATCCAAGATACATATCTTTACGTATACAGGCAGAAAAACAACCGAGTTAATAATAATCGAAAAGAGTAAACGAATTGAAAAGTATAATGATAATTTGTATTTTCTTTCAGGAAACTATTTCGCCTCGTGAAAATATGTAGGGTAGCCATGGTCCACTTAATAAATCAACGAAATTTTGCAATCTATACTGATTTAAGCAAGTTGATAATATACTTCATAACATTGAAAATTAAACCATTTTGAGTGTTCCAAACTATACGAAAGATGTTGTCTTGTATCTGAGTGAATTGTATATTTTTTAAGTTTACAAAATAAAGTAATTTTTCTTGTTCGCTCAACATCGATAGTTTACATTTATACGTATAAAAGATCATTTCGGAGAACGAGCACGCCAATTACTAACTCACCTAAAGTTGTCTAACTTCTGCTCAAATAATTCAATCTGAAATGTAATACGGCCGTACATATTACAAGAATATGTTGCCATTGAAAACAATTGCGTTTCAAATTTACTTGTTAACAGGTCTCAACAACACGATTCCTAAACTGTATTTTTACCGAGTGTCAAAGTTAACAAAGTTGTACTCTTAAGAAACCGAAGTATTGAACATTGTGTAAAATGTGGGAATACAATCTTCCTTAGATGTTGTTGTATGTTAATTATAAACATGGATTCATTGAAATGAACACGTTAGAAAAGGTATATTTTCCGACCTAATTGTGGAGTCTAGGAGCCTAACTTAAGTTATTTTACGTTTGTCTATCGTATCTATGAAGAAGACTGATTTTATCATGCAAAATGATTTTCTTTAATCATTTGCATGCAGAGTAATAATTCGGCGTTAAGTCACAATAGTAATCGGCTGGAGAACAGGGTATTTTTGTGGATGATAATAATAATAATAAACAAATAAATAAGTGTAATGACATAATAAAACGATATATCTGAAATGTTTATAAAATCTATATTATGGAATATATGTGCCGTATTTATGTGTGGCATGTAGTTAAGATATATATAGAATAACATAATATACTAAGAATTATACATATATATAATTAGAATTATATGAAGTAGGAATTTCCTGAATACACATACAAACAGAGTAATTCAAAATAATAATAAGTGTTATTGTCATGTGAAGATTATAACTATACAATAAATATAGTTTACACTGTTTACCTTGCACAAGACTTGTAATTTTATTTTTGTAAAGTTATACGAAATTTTTTGATCGACGTACGCGCCAGTTGAGTCAGAAAACGGCCGAAAATTATTTCCTGGTATCAGGATTACATGATGATATAGGAGGTATGCGAGGAGGCACTCCTAGTGACGTCACAGCCGCGCGACGCCTGCTCGTTCAAAATTCATAATAATCGTGACGTGGCCCCACATTTTCGTTAATATCTCGCTCAAATCAAACAAGATCCTTTCGAATTCGCACTGGGAATGTAGCTGAGGGTTCACTGTAAGTTTTTATTACATATTCGCTGAAATTTGATGCCCGGAAACTTCAATTAGAGCGTTTTAATTCCCGCGAATTTGTTGTCACGTCAAGATCGATCTATTAGACAACACAATAAACGCGCTAAAAAAATGTTTATACAGCTCAGGAAATTCAAATAAACGTATTGGGAAACTTCGGGAGGTCAAGGAGAATATTCAAGAGTGTTGGGAGTAATAATCCGAGTTGTTTATTCAAAAATATTAACGTTTTTCTAAACCGAATTTGGCAAGAACGTATTGAATTTCGATGTTATATGTCGAAACATTTCATTCAAGATGCAGTTTCAAAGCGATTCTAATTAAAAAAAGGCATAAAGAAGGTATCAGAGATCAATCCGGACATTGAAGAGTGATCAGAGTAATATTCCGTGGCATTTTTGTAAAGTTATACGAAATTTTTTGATCGACGTACGCGCGAGTTGAGTCAGAAAACGGCCGAAAATTATTTCCTGGTATCAGGATTACATGATGATATAGGAGGTATGCGAGGAGGCACTCCTAGTGACGTCACAGCCGCGCGACGCCTGCTCGTTCAAAATTCATAATAATCGCGACGTGGCCCCACATTTTCGTTAATATCTCGCTCAAATCAAACAAGATCCTTTCGAATTCGCACTGGGAATGTAGCTGAGGGTTCACTGTAAGTTTTTATTACATATTCGCTGAAATTTGATGCCCGGAAACTTCAATTAGAGCGTTTTAATTCCCGCGAATTTGTTGTCACGTCAAGATCGATCTATTAGACAACACAATAAACGCGCTAAAAAAATGTTTATACAGCTCAGGAAATTCAAATAAACGTATTGGGAAACTTCGGGAGGTCAAGGAGAATATTCAAGAGTGTTGGGAGTAATAATCCGAGTTGTTTATTCAAAAATATTAACGTTTTTCTAAACCGAATTTGGCAAGAACGTATTGAATTTCGATGTTATATGTCGAAACATTTCATTCAAGATGCAGTTTCAAAGCGATTCTAATTAAAAAAAGGCATAAAGAAGGTATCAGAGATCAATCCGGACATTGAAGAGTGATCAGAGTAATATTCCGTGGTATTTTTGTAAAGTTATACGAAATTTTTTGATCGACGTACGCGCGAGTTGAGTCAGAAAACGGCCGAAAATTATTTCCTGGTATCAGGATTACATGATGATATAGGAGGTATGCGAGGAGGCACTCCTAGTGACGTCACAGCCGCGCGACGCCTGCTCGTTCAAAATTCATAATAATCGCGACGTGGCCCCACATTTTCGTTAATATCTCGCTCAAATCAAACAAGATCCTTTCGAATTCGCACTGGGAATGTAGCTGAGGGTTCACTGTAAGTTTTTATTACATATTCGCTGAAATTTGATGCCCGGAAACTTCAATTAGAGCGTTTTAATTCCCGCGAATTTGTTGTCACGTCAGGATCGATCTAATAAATATTAATATAAACAAGGAACAGTAGCTCAGATTATTACTTCGATCACGCTTGAATATCTTCCTTGATCTCTCGAAGCTTTCCAGTACGTTTATTTGAATTTCCTGGCGGGATTAGTATTTTTTAGAGCGATTAACGGGTCTTTCATTAGATCGATCTTGACGGGATAAGAATTTCGTGACAATTAAAACGCTGTAATTAAATTTTCTGGGCATCAAATTACAGCGAATATGTAATAAGAAATTACAGTGAACCCTCAGCTAAATTCCCAGTACGAATTCGAAAGGATTCTGATCGATTGGCGCGAGATATTAACGAAAATTAGGTTATATATCGCGATTAATTTGAATTTTGAACGAGCAGGCGTCGCGCGGCTGTGACGTCACTAGGAGTGCCTCCTCGCATACCTCCTATATCATCATGTAATCCTGTTACCAAGAAATAATTTTCGGCCGTTTTCTGACTCAACTGGCGCGTACGTCGATCAAAAAATGTCGTATAACTTTACAAAAATACCACAGAATATTACTCTGATCACTCTTCAATGTCCGTATTGATCTCTGATACCTTATGTATGCCGTTTTTTTAATAAAATCGTTTTAAAACTGGGTTTTTAAGTAAATGTTTCGACATATAACAACGAAATTCAATACGTTCTTGCCAAATTCGGTTTAGAAAAACGTTAATATTTTTGAATAAACAACTCGGATTATTACTCCCACCACTCTTGAATATTCTCCTTGACCTCCGGAAGTTTCCCAATATGTTTCTTCGTTTTTTTCTGGCAGATAAAAAATAATTCCATGTTTGATTTTTATATTTTTGGGACTCAAAATATAATAAAACAGCTATTTTATGTGTTTGGTAGGTAACGTCACTAATGACACTAAAATCGGTACCGGGCTCTAGGACTCAGGAACTGGAATTACAGACTGCATTGCGTGCTTGGTCTATTAATATCTGGTCTGTGGTATATATATACCAACGTAAACAGTGGACACAAGATTGTGCATTGTATTGGAGCTGCCGATTTTCTTTACTCGGCTGTTTACTTGTTTGACACATTGGACGGATCATCTGTTTTAATCTAATGGGTAAGACGAATGACATAAGCACAGATGAAGAATTAAGTTTAGGTATGCCCTTCACATATTGGCCCATTATGATTTCGTATAAATTCGATCGAAAGCATGATACTTTTATTTCGATCATTTCTACCGGGGTTAATGGCGCCGAAGTGAAAGAGAGATAGATAGTCCACTCAATAGATAAAGATAACATAAGGCAACCGTGATGGCGCTGTTTTTGGCGCGTAAAAAATCGCGGGAGAATTTCAAGAATTCAATATATGACGATGCTGATTTTAGAACCAAGTGAATCTTCGCCGCAAAAGAGGCACAAGAAGCACAAACATAAAAAGCATAAGAAGAAAAAGATCGCACACGATGATAGCGATGGTTTTATCAATATTGTGGCGGACACGGAAAAGAAGAAAACGTTCCGATTAAAAATGAAGAAGGATGAAGAGAAGAGGTATTTGTTTGAGGTATTATTTCAGGGAATATATGAACTAATGACTGTATTTTATTACATAGCATGGAAAAAACGCGCGAAAAGATATCCAAAATACCTAGCCTGAGTGTAGCTGGCACAAGTACTACACCATCTCCAAAAGCTGCGACAAAAAAGAAAGTTCCAAAAGGTAGTAAAGGCAAGGACAGTGGAACGAGCAGTGAAGAAGAACGATGGTTGGATGCTATAGAGTCTGGGAAACTAGAGGAGGTAGATTGTTATGTGAATCTAATTCAAATTAAAATCTTATTTTTTAGTTTATAAACTTACTTCGCAATGATTGTAAATAATTGCAATACTTTTCATTGCATCTAAGGTTGATGACGAATTAAAGAAGATCAAGCCAAAGGATCCGAAATTAATGACTGCCCGACAAAGGGCTATGTTTGAGAGAAAGACTGACACAGAACCCAATCCAGGTGTTGAACAACTAATGTCTCTACCAACTGGTTACAAAGAGAAAGTCATGACTGCTGAAGCTATACAAAAGGCCGCTCTGAAGTCATTAAAACGGAAACAACTTGCTGATGAAAAAAGAGAGAAAGATAAGGTGGCATAATACACTGCAGATTGTCACGAAACTTCTTGCGCAATATTTAACGCGTTACATTATGTTCATAGAAAAAAACAATGGAGCGGTTACTAAAAAAGCAGGAATCTAAAGCATCGAAAGTCATCAGCAAAGGAAAACCATCCAGGCGGCAGGTTCCTCTGGTTACGTATCGTTTAACAGCCGAAGGGTGTTCGGTGTCTTTACCGCCGGGAGAAGATTTCCCGCTTCGACCCGCGAAGGAGTAAGTATAAATAACTCGATATTAATCTGAACGATTGTTTTAAAATACCTTTTTTTTAGGAAAGAGCCACCGCAACAAATTCTTTGTGGCGTAAATGAATGCAAAAATCCGAAGAAATATTCGTGTTCAAAGACTGGGATACCTTTATGTAGCTTAGAATGTTATAAAGCTAATTTATCGATAACTGTTTAAATATATTTTGAAATCTAATCTCACAATGTTTTATAGTAAAATTGAAAAAGCTGCGCCTCTACGAACAGTGTTCTATTCATACTACACTTGCCAGTATTACATAAAAGATTACATGACTAATACATTCTTATAGTCCTAAGATGCGCAAATGCAAACAATTAACACTCTCTCTTCTGCAACAATGTGCAGTTATGTATCTAAACGAAAGAATGAAAAGTTTTAATCGCGCAAATATCATGTATGTAGCTCCTATTGTACATAAATCTTAATTTATCTTCGCAAAACTGTAGATTGTACACTTTAACTATGTACATATGAATTGTTCTCTAAAATACAAATAAAGCAATTCTCCTTCCTCTAAAACTTTCCATCTTGATTCATAACAGAACCCGTTACGTCCGATTTCACAAAGAACAATTAAACTGACGAACAAAGTAGAATCCCTGATGAGGAATTGAATTGGAAATAATCAGAATAAAATGGTAAACATCGTGAAATATGTTAATCATCAATACGCCAATTGCATGCATTTTATTCGGCAATCGCATTGTGTTGACACTCTGGTTAGAGTTCAGGGAGACAAAATTTAAACGAGCGTCAACTGCATCACCTTTCGTAACTAGAAATAGCCTAGGCCTTGCTTTCACCGGGCCGAGACAAGTTCCTTCAAGTCGTCGTCCGATCGTGTAACGAGCAACTTGCCAGTGTTTACTTCCTGTGTAGGTCGTTGGCTTCCTTTCAATGTAGAATCGGTGAACTTTGACCGTGCCCAGATCAATCTGGGTTACCATGTCAGGATTTTATTGTTTTACGATCTACACCCTCGTCATAGTTCTTTCGACGCAGTCGCGATGTTTCGGAACGTCAGGTAAGAATATTCATATTGTTTTCGTTGAAATTCTACAAATTTGTTTGCGTCTATAAAAAGGGATGGATAAACATTATGATCATTATATCGATTCTATCTAAAGGTTTTAACTGGATTATAACAAATGTTTAATATTACTTTACTAATTAAACGCAATTAATATTTCGATTACATGCCAGCAATAGCATGGCATCATTTTAAATAATCTACTAAAAATAAGAAAGTATTTCTGATACTCTAACTAAAGATTGTCTTTAATAGAGTCAGCTATTTAGCTAAGAGGCTTGTGAATAATTCGATCTTGTTTTCAAATTTTAAAGGGGTATAACCGGAAGTTTGCTTATTCGAAATCTCTGTCAAACCTTCAATTAACGTGTGTCGGTAATAATGCGTGAGTTGATAGGTTTGACAGAGCAGTATTTGAAGGGTTTTTGTGAAACTGGATGCAACGATATAAAAACGTTAATAGAATTGTTCTGTGTAATTTGGTGAAAACATAGATCGTGATCGTCATGAGTGCATCCGAGCGTGTGTCAGCGAACCGCAAGCAAGAAAATTATGCCGTTATGAATTCTTCGTCAGTGAATTATCGTTCACTAAAAGGTAAAAGCAGACCAAAATATCTTATTAAAATTCTCGATCGAACCTACCAAATAATATCAAGATTTAAATGCCACAAAATTTAACGTTCGCAAAAGTAGTCCGGTAATGCAATAAATGACGGATAAAGAGAACAGTAAAAATGTAACGCAATCAAAGCTACTTTCTACTAGCAGATTTCGATCTAACTGCCTTCCGTAAATGTAAACTTGACTTTCAAGAAAAAAGGACAATTTAAATATGTAATAGCAAGACACTTCAGTGAGATTATATACGTTGACTTACGAAGGAACTTAGATATTCATGAATTCAAAAGTTTGAGACATTTTATTCAATATTCAATTCATGTCGTAACGAAACAATGCCAATTCATTATCAATCAAATATATGTATTTCTTGAATGAATAATATTCATTGAAAATATGCATTGGATATATATTTTTGAAGTTAATTCGCATTAAAAACTGGTTGGAATCCAAACCAGTCTGTACGTACATTATTCGATGTATTTATACCGAAGCTCAACGGCTAACGGTGTAAAATGCGCATAGTGCATCTTGCATTTTTACGATACCCAACAGGTTTTGATACTACCACTTATATATGGCCGGGATGTGTATACTTGCATTGAAGCTCCTAAGTCTGAATAATGGCGTAGTATACTTGCCGTAATTCCTGCAGTATAAAGTAGCTGGCTACGCTGCTTTCTTCACGGTCAAGTTCAAGACGCTTTCGTGCAGCATTGAATTGCGCGATGCATTGTTTCATGCTTTTCCACCCGTCCCATTCTTTATTGTTCGACATTTGTTTATAGAGTTAGATCGAAAGTAACCGAGCGTGTCCATTTCTATTCGCAATGATATTCGAAGACGTACCGTCTGGTTCTCGTTTGCAGTACTTGCAACGAATCCAAAGTCAAGGACGATCCGGCTACATGCGGGAACAGGATTCCAG
Organism: Nysson spinosus; assembly: GCA_910591585.2. Taxonomy (NCBI): domain Eukaryota; kingdom Metazoa; phylum Arthropoda; class Insecta; order Hymenoptera; family Crabronidae; genus Nysson; species Nysson spinosus. The sequence goes on along the minus strand of OU342843.1, from coordinate 4,469,867 downwards.
TGGGACATTTTCTGGGAATCAATGGCAACAGTCCGGGACCTTCCATAGAGGTAAATAATCAAATCTGGGGTAGTTATTCGTTGTACAGGAAGTTAATGAATTACATTTTATCGCGGATTATTAATATAGGATAAATAATCGCGATTTTATCCGATGACGGTCACAGGTTTTATTATTACTGTCATAAGTAATACTGTCTTATATTTAGTCAAAAATCCATTTTTATAAATACTTATGTGGCTCGTATTTTTTGTTCGTGATACTAGGTTTGTCTGGGCGATACAATCGAAGTTATACTTTATAATAAATTAGGAACCGAGGAATTGTCTCTACATTGGCACGGATTACAGCAAAAAGATTCGAATCACCTGGACGGTGTGCCGATGATAACACAGTGTCCAGTTCTTCCACATGGTGGTTTCCGGTATAAGATAAAACCGGAAAGTACCGGTACATTTTTTTATCACGCACATTCAGGTATGTCGGAATCATTCAATGAATAAGAGCATTAAATCACGATGAAAGTAATTCAGAACGAGTGAACTGCAAACATTAAAATGGGTTGAGAAACGTAAAGTAAATTAAAACGTAAAGTAGGAAAAATCATTCTTGAAATACTTTCACTGTACTTTCGACAAATAAGATCCGTACTTTACTTTGTTAAATATACTGATTGAAAAAAGAACAATTGCATTTCTACAAATCATGTGAAGCAGAATAAACGTTCTGCAAAATAGTGGGTAGAATGACCCCGTTGTACATTCTTCCGCCAAGAGAAGATTGTGGTAGATTAAAACCGTTATTAGCGTGAAGGATATATAATTTTCATGAAACGGGAACAGTTATTAATCATAATAGACTTCGTCGTCGAAGTTTTTATTTTTCTGTAATTGTTTATAACATTAGAGGCTTTAAACGTCATGTAAGTACTTTGACCGCGAACAGGAAAAGTAAAATCAAACGAAGGAAGTGGTGCCAATTAATAAAATGAGTCAAACATATGAAACACATTGTTAATTCTCATTCTGTACGACAAGCTGTTTACACACGAAACTTTCCTAAATTACGTAATTGAAAAATACATTTATCTGGAAGTTCCTATTCCGCGAAATGCATCGTGATGCCCTATAAGGGTGCTTTTATTTTCAAGCAAAGGTAGACTCGACCAAGTTGATTTCCGTCCGCGCCGTAGAACGTCGTCCTATTCGTTGTTCGAGTCAAGAGAAATAAGATCGAGGTAGATCAATAATCATGATACCTGCCAAAACTTGGCTTCCTCGCGAACCTCCGGAGAACGTAGAATATGGGAAGTACACGAACAAGTAGACGCGGTCTGATAAGCTTTATTGAACAAATTAAATCACAATGGTTGTCGGATGACAATGTTCTACTGATTCGCTGTGAAATCAAGAGAAATAAAATGAAGGGGGACGTTAGTCTCGCAGCAGGGAGATGGTGCGTACGGGTCGTTGACAGTTCGAGGGCCACAGGATGACCCTACTCTGGAAAGAATACTTCTCGTGTCATCAAGGCCACCAACTCCACTCACGCGACATTCGCACCTATATCCTCCTACGCCAAGAGAACTTCTCGTAAACGGTCAGGTACGATCTCATCTTTGTCGATGAAAAATGGCGGCAGGTATCAACGTCAAGTATGAAAAACGTTGCATAAATAATCAGTAGTCTATGAACATTACAAAAGTTCGTTCCTTGACTTTTAAGCATTGCAAATTAGATTCGTTTATTTAAATAAAATAGCACGAATTAAACCTCGCGTGTCATTATACATTTTGTAGACGGTATATATTTATCTTCCAGAATTCAGGGCCAGTACTACACGTTAAACATGGAGAACGACATTTATTACGACTCATTAATGCAAATGCATATAATTGTCCCATATTGTTCTCCACTTCCGCACACGTTTTGGAAATACTGGCTGCTGACGGCAACCCGGTACAGCCAACGCGGGCCACCAGGATAATATTATTTCCAGGTATGCTGTGCATTTTTCATATGTTAGTAGAAACCTCATTACTAATTGTCGTATTATGCATGTCATGCGATACGTTTAAGAATATAAGCTGAAGTATTAGATAAACACTGCGCGTAGAATATTATTATCCTTGTACGCGGTTTCTACATTGTGTAGGTAAAAATCCTAGTATGGCAAAATGAAATAAATAACATTAGGTTTGCCGCCATTTTCCTCGGCTATTTATAAGGCACACTTTATGCGATAGATTTTGTTGAAATGAATTCCCCGACAGTATTATATAAAACGTTCATTACTTTCCTACTTTCATTTGGTATGTGGTACGATCAGTGAATTCGTTTGATGAAGCACAGTGTAGTGTTCGGTTTTATAAAATCGTCCCTGAAGAGACGGATCGCGCCGATCGCGGTCCATACAGACAAAGAATGGAGGAAGGAAAGGGAAACTGCCGAATCGGGAGAAAAAGAAAGGGAGAGAAGGAAGAAGAAGAAAAAGGAACGGAAAGATAACATGAGGGGGAAATAAGACAGCGGGTAGAAAGGGTAAAAGAGAAAAAGTGGAAGCAACAAAAGTGCTCGCCGGTACAACGTCAGCAAGGAAAGGAAGAAGAGAGATCGGTGATAGAGGCAGAAGGTAGAAAAGGGAGAAATGGAAGGAGCAGTAGGAGAAGCAAAACGAGGGAGTGACGAAGTGAAAGAGATGCAAGGAGAAAGACTGCAAAGGATGAAACTGCATGACGCTTTAACGTTCACGATGCAACGGCGTGCAACGGTAGGTGTCTCGTTCGCGCAGACTCGGAGGTCTTCGTGTTCTCGCCGGGTTTCCGCAAAGGGAAATAAAGAAAGGAAGGCGACCAAGCGCGCGCGGGTTTCGCGCAAAAATCATTAAAACGCGTGCTCGACTCGCGGCTGCAGCGTTGTGTCGTCGGCTCGTAGACGTAGATTTATTAGCGGGTACATGACCGTCTCCGCCTACCTCTATCTACCTATCTGCCTCTCAGTCCGTCACTGGAGCCGTCGGATTTTAACGCCTATCCGTCATAACCCAGAGAAAGAGAAAGAGAAAGAGAAAGAGTGGCTGCGAATCTGCGCAGCCGAAGCCGCGTGCCGGTTTATTATTCATGTACAGTCACGGAATCTGGGACGATCTAGGCACGAGTGATACCCGCGTCGGCATGGAGTGGACCCGTGATAAAACCCTCGAGTTATTGCGCGAGTATCAACAACGTCGCGTCCTGTGGGACTGGAATGCCCGTGGTTATCGGGATCGGGCTAAACGTAAACGTGCCATCCAAGAACTTGCTGAAATACTTTCATGCAATACCCTCGAGGTTGAGAAAAAGATCACAAACTTGAAGTGTCAGTACTCGCGGGAGGTGCACAAAATACAAAATAGTCGCGATGCCGCATCCGGACCGGACGACGTTTACGTATCGAAGTGGTTCGCCTTTAAAGCCATGCAGTTTCTGCAATTTGGCACGCGCAGATATAGTAAAAGGAAGAAGGTAAGGGTGTAGTTATACACGCGTTGTGTATTGCACTTGTCAGAATGCAACCCAGTTGTGTGATATATCTCGTTTCCACGTGTCCTCCGACATTAAACCGAAATTTGTGCATTTAACCGTTTGTACCTGATAATATTCCCCCGGAATAAAATTTAATCAAAACAAGTTATAACAAACAATTATCAAATAAGTAACTCAACAAATTATTACGAAATTTAAATTTCACGTTACTTGGAAAGGGATAATTAACAGTGTAACGCAACAGATTTCCCAGAAAGACTATTCTCTTGATATGTTTCGTGGAAACGACGGTCTCCATTAAATAATGCGTCGCTTGTCGGGATATATATTTTGTTGGCTCGTGGCGACGTTTTATGGTTATTATACAAGCTTAATTAATCAATAGATTTCCCAATTTCCCTTAATATCTGCCGATTATTATTCTGCTTTTGGGCCATCTTTCGAATCGATCTTTGTTTATTCGTAAGTCCGATTCACGTGCCCAACTTTAAGCTACTTTGCCGGAACAATTTCATCTTTCAATTTCTCTCCCTTCGTCAATTTATCGGCTTGCCTTTCAGATTTTTATTCATTATTCTCCTTTCTTTGGTACTGACACGACTTTTTCTATCCTACTCTTTCACAATATCCTCTTGCAAACACTTTTCTATAAAATACTGGAATAATTTTGAAAGTGCATTTTATTAAAAAATACATGTTTTTATACAAAACACTCTTACTTTCGTAAAAAAAATTAATAAGATATGAAAATCCGTACGTGAAAAAGTAACGTCTCGGCACGCCCAAGAAAAATCTATTTGAGCAATTTACTTTCACGCTATAATGATTTTTCAAAATGATTAATTCGTAATAGATAAAAATACAGATCAAAGAAGCTTATTTGTAATTTTAAATTAAAATGATTACGAAATTTGTTTACGACTTTCTTTGAATAATCAATATTCCTGGGTGAATAATGTTCACGTAAAAGATGCAATTAGAATATTATTGCGAGAACACGAGTACGTTTCTTCCGCATTAATTAACTGGCTCTAATATACTGACTGTTAGTTATGTCGGCAAGGAATGTATGTATGTGAAAGTTTTAACGCACATCTTCCTTGTAGATTGAAATATAAGATTAGACCAGAATCGTGCGAACTTCGTGCGGAGGGAATTGTAATTCCATTCTGCGTAAAACCGATGTAATTACAAGCCGAAAGAATGTAATTTTAAACTCGTCCCGGCTCCGTGGAGATTTTGCTCTTAAATTAAATTTAGAGCCGGTGCGCGAGTGAAACTCGTTCGCGAAACTATAGATAGATTAGAGCGAGCATTCCAATTGACTGTAAAAGTACGCATTGTATCAGGAAGTTCGAGATCGAGCGTTATCGTTAATTAGATAGTTCCCTAATTGGTAGCGTTACAAAATTCCGCCCATTAAGTATTGAGAATTTAATGAAACGTAGACAACCGTGAGAATGACTTTACGGTGAGAATGTGAATTTCACACATTATTAGTATTATATGGAAATGATCGTACTTCCAGTCTCTTGGAAACAATAACGTCATTCCGATTATACAAACATTTTCTTCCACTTCCAATTGGCGTACGTACATTAAACAACGGAATATGTTGTAACCAATGACATTTTTAATGAGCACTTACGATATATGTAATATTTAAGACAGTTCCAAGTACTGCATGATATAATATGTAAAATACGCGGAGATCACAAAATGAGATCGCACGCGTACATGAAATATTGAAAGCAACTGGGTTTCATTCAGCTCGTTTTTATGCGCGAACATTCGTTGGTGATGGTGCCGACATGGCACTCGATAGTGCATCAGCGATTTTATGCTTTTCGCAGAAAGTCGAGGAAGATTCGTCAAAGCTTCAAGAGGAGTATATAGTGAGCGACATCGATCCGGAGAGTATAGCGTTTATCGACTGCAACGAAGAAACGAATGGTTCAGGCACCGGCTCATTCAACGCTTCGTTGAGCGAAGATGCCGAAGAATCATCTTCGTCGAGTTTAAAGGCGATGGAACTTTATACAGGCTCGCTACAGGATCACAATAGCCCTATCGGTGATCTCGAAGAATCGAGGCAAACCAAGCTCGATGGTAATTCGAATGACCGTAAAAAGACAAAAGAAGAGTTCGCTAAATTCGGTGAAAGCATCGCTGTCCAACTAGCGGAAATACCGGACTCTTATTCCAGATCCGTCGCGAAACTCAGGATCAATCAGATTCTATTTGAGGCGGAAATCGGTGTGTACGCGCAAACACGACGTTAATGACCCTATCAAATCGAATGATTTCGTCGGATGTAACCAGTGAAAAAATACTCGTACTACGCGACGGCTATTTCGTAATGGCGCGGTTCACGTTTTGATGCTCAGAATAATGGCAATGTTGCCCTTGAAACCTCATCGCATTTCGACAAACGTACTTTAATATGTTTCGCTCGTTCTAAGCCTCGAGGATAATTAGATTTCATCGAAGTAAAGAGACTTAGATTGGGGTAAAATAATCCTTTGAGGTTTCCAGAACGATAATAAAATGATGATGATATTTTAACGACGACGTCTGCTCGAGTCACGTTTCCACCGTGAAACAGTTCCAGGGTAAAAAGGCAAATAGAGTAAATATGAGAAGAGAAGTTCTTCGAACTCGTTGATTTTGAGGTTAACGTAGATTAGTGCACTGTGTGCATCGATAGAAGAACAATATAGATATCTCCTTAATGAGAGAGTTAAGATCATTAGCATAGATTGTGTTCCAATGCACTAAGCAATAGTTTCTCCGCGAAACTGTACCAATACTTCCGATTTCATCGTAGTACGATAATAGATTCTCATTTGAAGTTTTTTCGAAAAACAGGAGTTGCGGATAGTAATTCTTATTATGTGATACGTGTCCCGGCAGCAATTAAAAATGTACTCATCCTTCTTAAAAGATAGTAAAATGCAATATCTGGTCCACATATAGCAAGAATCGTTTAAACATCGAATCGGAATTTTCACAAAACAATAAATTGATCGGAAACCGTGAAATAACGTATTTAAATATATAACATTTATGTTACTACATTAAATACACAGATTGTAATCAAAACGATGGACTTTATATTCCTTTTTCTTAGGGTTGTAAAACGTTTGCAGCAACCGGAGATCAAATTCTTGCGTAATGAAAAGTGAAAGCTGTTATAGCTTTTTAGTTGTACAATATTGATTAATTTCTTTTATTTTTAATCGACCTTCGTGAATGTTTAATGACAAATGTCTTATGGTATTTGAATGATAAAATAGGCGGTAGAATCGAGCGTGACGAAATATGAGGGGCTGTTCATAAATGCTATTATATTTTTTTGATAATTCTATACGATTGGATCTTATCCTGGGAGAGAAATCTTTGAGGCCTCAGGAACAAAATTAAGTCTGAATTATTACGATAAGATATGAGATGTTCTAGTAATTGTAAGGCTACTGTAGTTAAAAGCGACTGTTTCGAGAAGGTATGAGATTGTTAGTTATTTCGTTTGTAACTAATACGACACGAGGATTAAGAACATCGAAGTTCATCATTAAATAAGCGATATGATTCGGAGGATAATCGTAAGACTGTGTTGCGAAAAGAATATCTTTTAAGGGCGAATCAACGTGTTTTATCGCGGTATTATCGATCCAATAGTTTTTAATGGATATTGTCGAATCACGATACTTCACTCGGTTTCGACAGCGGTTGCTAACATGTGATTTTAGAGATTAAAGAATCAGGACGACCGAACATGACATTGAAATTAGAATTAATAAAAGGCGATTCGAGCGATTCAGAGGATAATACATTCTCGAAATATTCTCCAAGATACGAAAGCATTCGATGAAGATCAAATATATCGATTAAAGGAAACAAATCCTTTGTTCAATGTTTAATCCATTGAAAACAGACATATTTCGTTTTATTCAATCTTCATTCATAATTATCGCATACATACAACAGTCACGTAGTATATTTACTGTTTCTAAATGTTCTTCAACGGAAAAAAGTCATTAAGTTGTGTTCCGCCATTAATTATTATAAAAGTGAATAAATTATTTTTCCAGAATTAACTTCCTCGTAATCACATCGTTCATCAGTGTCTCTCGTACAACCTGTTCCCATCGAAGGTTTTAGAATCGTAGACATTCCTCTGGTATTGTTTCAGGGCTTTAAATTCTAGATATAGTGAACGAGCTATTGTATAGATAGTGAAGATATTTTTTATCGAAAAAGACTCCTTCCATGAATGCAAAGATCAATCTTGAATCTAAGTGGTACTTGTGAAGTTTGCGATCACATTATTTCTATTCTTTTCCCTGCGTTTAGGTAATAATCACTTGTACCTATATGTGTGAATTATACATTGTTGTTCCTGACTTTGATAGTCCCACTTCGTTTATTTTCGATAAGTTTCTATGATTAGTGTCTATGTACAGGTACAGGTTACGTACCGCTTGTATTTTGATTATATAATATGTAGAATAAATCTTTTACAAGTATATATGCATATACATATACATATGTATGTAATGAATTAATTTACATTCATTAGCGCATGATTCTGTGTAAATATCCATTGCGTTTGTTCAATGTGCGAGTTACTTTGCACAGGAAAAAAAGCACGCGCGATGTCTATATGAAAGTCTGATCAAACATACATGGATTAATCCAACTGTTTATCTTTGTTGCAGGGTAATGAAATTAATTATTAGTTCCACTAATATTAGTATTAAAAGTACGTAGAAGAACGGAGATTATCTTGGTTATCTCTTAAATTGTTAAAGCACGATGTTTGTTGTACTATTAATATTCATTATGCGATAACAATTATCCTTATAGCGCAATTAATTATGGCGCCGGTAACTTCGTAGTTTTGTATTTTTTCTAAAGCAATGTATTTTAGCAAACGTGTTATATATGTATATCATTTTCTTGATCTACGCCGAAGAATTCACTTCTAAGAATGTGATTTTGAAAATTAAACACTTGATTGCAAACTACAACGTTCGAATAGTATATTTGATTTTTCCTGAAATGTTAAACGTTATTTGTACTTCTTTCGATAGTTCTGTAATGTCACGTGACACGCATTCTCCGCTTTGTATTATTATTTTCAATAAAATGTGTAGTACAATCACGTTTAGATATCTGGTTATATTTGCAAGAAGTCTTTTATTCCTCACTTGATATCCAAGATAAGGATACTTGTGGAATTTGTAACCATAATCTACTTATTAGTTGCACGAAAACTAGTATTAATAATAATATTATAAGCGTGTACTTATTTGACATAGCATCAAAGAAATTAGATACAATGCATTGCAATAATCCATCTGAATAAGAGAATACATTGTAAAGAATTATTTAATGAATTATATAAAACAATTTATTTTCAGGTGAAAGGATTGATGTCGCTTTCGAAGCGAATCAACCGGCTGGAAAATATATCATAGACGTTGAAGGACTTCAGGATTGTGAGAGTCTTCGTCTGGATACGTTTATCCTTTACGAAAACATAACGATACATTCTCCGTTAATAAAGAATCCGGAAGTATTGAAAAGCGATGATTACGCGATTGCCGAAAAGGGCTTTGATTGCATGCGCATATCTAAGGACTTTTCGTGTACGTTGGATTTAGTAGAAGAAAACAAAAAAGCTATGAATAATGATGTCGAGGAAACCATCTACATTCCATTTGATATTAACACTTTACCCTCATTCACGGATGATATGACGGATAACTCTTACAAGTTTTATGGATCCATATATTATCCAGCGTATTTGAGTAAGTTGATTACGGATATCGTAATGAATTAAACAATATACTAAACCACAGACAAAATGCAAAGCCATTTCCAATAAAACTTTGCGATGAAAATTTAGCAGCGCATATGGCAACTACTAGGTGAAAATGAGTACAACCTTGTGTATGTTTGTTTTAGGTGTTAACAGAGGAGATACGAAAGTCGCACAGATTAATGGTGTTTCTTTCAAGTATCCTTCTTCTCCAATATTATCGCAACCAGGAGACGTCTCGGAAGAATCGCTTTGTTCTCTTGAAAAACGATCAATTCAATGCGCGGATACACCGCTGTTTTGCGAGTGTACGCAAATGATCCAAGTACCATTTCAAAAGACCATAGAAATCATTTTGATAAACGAAGGCGAGTTTAGTACAAGCGAATTGTTTTGTAATCAATGCCATGTAGTTTGTTCATTTTTAATGATAACTTCTTTAGGTTTCGGCGGCAATACTTCTTATACCTTCCATTTGCACGGATACCATGCGAGTATCGTAGGACGAAATAGTTTCGAACAACCGATTACTAAACAGGATATTAAATCGTTAGATCGCAATGGGAAGTTAAAACGTAACCTTGTCAATCCACCTCGGAAAGATACCTTTATAGTACCAAATAAGGGATACGTTATTCTTCGTTTTTATACTGATAATTTAGGTGTGATTATTTACCGTTCCGTTTTGTTATTCTGTTTCGCGATTTTCTTTGAGTAACTATTCATGTTTCATTCATTAGGATACTGGTTGTGGGAATCAAGGAGCACAGGTATTTTTCCTGGCACTTTTGGACCAGCAATGCAATTCATAATGCAGGTTGGATCCCGCGAAAGCTTTCCTCCTGTACCTCTGAGTTTCCCCACCTGTGGAAACAATAAAGGACCAGATCTGATCTTTGATGCAAGTTGACCCAGATTTCTGCACACAATGTAATATAATATAATATATTCTTCACCATTTAGTAAATATCAGAGATAAATATAATATCCTAATACAATTTGAGAGCCTGGTGGTCCATTGTTATGTTCCTTTATCGATGATAAAGGACTATTGTAATACATTTTATTCAAGCTGATGTTGTTTCATTACAATATCTTTTCATTTCTATCATCACCTGTGTCAAACCATTTGAATTTAGTAAAAATTGTAGTGATTTGTATAATATTCGACCCGCGATTAGAAGAAATATTAATTCAACTGTTTAATTAAATTTTAATAGTATTTGACATTGATTTGAAATACAACAATGATAACATAACATAAATGCGATTTCGTATTAATAATCAAATGATTCTCCACAGATAAAACATATTTATAATCTGAGAATAATATTTTATATTTACTTCGGTTATAATTTAAACAACGCGGAACAGAACATGATCAGGAAAGAAATCGGGGTAGCTACCTAGGTATGTTGTTAATGATGATAGGAAAATCGTTTCTTTCGAAAGTATGGTGCTGGTGTCCAATTAGAACATTTTGGAAAACCGGGCGGTACCGGTGGAATATCACCTCGGGTACCCACGTGCATCACTACATTCATTCCCGTCACGGTATGCCATAAAAAGTGGCAATGGAAAAACCACCATCCTAAAAGGATAAAATAGTTTCCACGATACAGTACGCATTCATTTCGTAACTTCTTAAATATATATAACTTAGTTCGTATTACAATTACGCGGCGGATGGCCTAACAGATTAAATAATAAATACATAAAATGATTAAGTAATAATGTCAAAGTAGCATTTACTAAATAATAAACAAACTTTACCTGGGTTGTCAGCTATAAATCGAATGATAACGTATCCACCATGGGGTACCACGAGAGTATCCTTCTTCGAAGGTTGTTTGTACATATTTTGTTGAAGCCCTTTCTCATAATATCTGAGCACTTTTTCTACATCTGTTTCTGGAATAAAGGTTTTGTTCCCTTGAAATTTACCCATGGTCATTACACTATAAGCAAATCCATGTAAGTGAAACGGATGTTCCAGTAACGGCAATGGTTCTGAAACAAACACACTGGTTCATCAGTTTTGTGAAACATGTTAATTAAGTGAAATGGATGAAACTATCAGTAGATCGTACGAACACTTTTTATAATTAACGAAATAGTATCGAAATAATTATGATCCCTCGACGGAGATAAAATGAAAATCGGAAAAGTGTAAGAAACTTACGTTCATCATATATTACCACCTCCACAACAGAATTCAGTTTCAAGTGGTAAACGTGAGTGCAGACGCAAGGCTCTGTGCAATCTGTAGGTCCATCGTTGTCATTACACACCCTTTCGTAACCCTCCGGTTGTGAGATGAGCGGTGCCGGACCATCCGCGAACGAAATGTTGTTAACCAAGCTGGTTAATATGGTACTATCAGGTGCAACTAAAGAATGCAATTATGAGATTACTAAGGATCTTCAATAAATCTGGCTATTGCGAAATCTACGCGGCAATACGTACCGAAAACTTTTCCATTAAATTTCATTAACTCATATCGATCCTGAAAGTTATGGAAACTGAAGGGCATTATAATCCGATAATCCGGTACAACCTGCAGCAATCTCTTATTAGCAGGCTCGTATGATTCTAGCTGGCTAACGCAAATTGATCCTGATGGGTTTTTGCTTGGACATCCAGTTGCATCCAAGGGATTATAGGTCTAAAATATTCATGCTTTAACTCACTGAAAGCCTCAACAATTAGAACATGTACAACTCGTTGCACTAATACTCTTGAAATTATTGAACATCCTGATTAACTTACAACCCCATTAGAGAAATCTCCGCCATATTCAGGATATTGTTTGTTAGTAATAGATTGTCCACCCTTGTACTTTAGAATAGCTACTTGATATATTTCCTTTTCTTCGCATTCACCGAGTCCACGCACTTTTATCCAATACGAATTTATACTCTGATTTGCAGTTAATACAAAATCCGCCCGTTCACCTAATTAATAATTTAAGTTAAACTATATACTGATTTCAACAAGTCATTTTGCACATTAGATCTCCTAAACAATTTTACTCACCTGTTGCCACGTTTATTTCATCCACCACGACGGGTTTGATATCCTCGCCATCCACTGCTATCAGTAATAATCTATGTCCTTCGACAGAAACCTTTGCTAAACAAACCGTGCTGAATGAATTAATGAGACGCATTCGGTATCTCTTTCCGTGTTCCACGACGAAACTTGCAAGTGGTACGTTGGTCATTTGGTTACTTGTTTTATTCTAGGAACGAATTGAAACACATTTTTTATAATATACAATATGATGTACACGTAGTCTAATAAATGTTTTACTTCTTTTTAATAATGTTTCAATTAATAACAATTTAATATGCGCGCTTGTCATAGACCGTATTAAATACACCGATTACGTTTTCTGTATAAATTAATATGATGTAAGATAATCCGAACGTAAATTCATCATTTCGTAAGAATATAATTATTATATATACGAACTAAATATTCTTTTTGAAAATAGCATTTTAAAACAGTGGTAGAAACCTTAAAAGATTTTCTTACGGAATGACTATCTTAAATAAATATGGAGTTAAAAAGAGTATATATCTCCTACCTTGAACCTGCCGAGACCATTTATTAGAATATTATCGGCAGTTTGGCCCTGATTGCTTCTGAATCTGCCAGGAAAATGTGCCAAAGCTAAATCGTGAAATATGTCACTGATGAATATCACATGCTCCGCATCATCCACATCGTAAAGATGTAAGTGCGGCTCTTTTTCTAGCGGATTGCGTACGATAAGAGATCCGTACATTCCATCCATCATCTGCACCGACATGTGAGAATGATAAAAATGTGTACCCGAGTTGTCTGCCGAGAACTGGTATCTAAATAAATAAATTATCTATATCATTGCCCATTCCCTAGCAACTTTCTCATTTACATTATAATATGCCCTTTCATAATTCTAGACTACATCCAATTTCGGATGCGATAAAAGTTATTATTATGCATAAAACAAGAGATATATATCGCGCTAGTACGAACTTTTCATATTCCTCCCTTGTAATTAAAATTGAGCTGCCTTTATGTGAAATCCATTATTTTTGAAATGAATTCATACCGGAAAGTATTACTTGATTGAATCGGGCATTGCGTAACGTATGGAACTCCATCGAAATAAGGGTATCCCTTTTGAAAGAGTCCATGCCAGTGGATGGTTGTACTTAAACCCTCGGCTTCATTTTCCACGTCGATTACAAGTTTATCTTTCAAACAGACCTAGAGTCAAAGTGTAACTCCTCGGAATATAACAGTATTTTGTTGTTTTACTTGCTATCGAATTGTATAATTGCAATTTTTCTCTTACTTGAATACTCGGGCCCGGAATTTGTCGATTAATTGTAAGTACAGATTTCTCTACGCCATCGGAAAGAACACATTGACTGTTGGGGTATCCAACTGCAGCTGTATTTGGACCTTGTACATCGCACGCTCTATAATAACGCACAATAATTGATGAATGTAAGATAATGATAAATATCATTTTCATGATAGTCCCCATAATTAAATTTATACTTACGGTCCAAGCGTTGTATAATATTCAACTTTGAGAAGAAAGTAACATATCTTAGGGGGCTCTTCATCGCTGCAGGGTCTATAACACTCTTCTGGCGTTGAGAAATACCGATTTGTCCACTGTTTTTCTCTTGACAATGTCATATTTCCATCTAAAGAAAATGTATGAATCTCAATAACATTGTTAAATCAATGACACCTAATTTTTATTACGTTAATCTTTAATCTTCCGAATGTTCGTACGACTTGCAAGTTTCTTCTTGCGTTCAACTGTGACGCATGCGTATACTTAATCTTGCGCAAAGGTTCATTTAAAACTCTCACACAAGTCCTTATATCTTTCCCGAATTATAATTATACTTAAAAGTGTGCGCGGTTTTTTGGTAAGTTCCTTAAACACAATTTTACACAAGAATTTTTTATTTGTTACCTTGCGTATAAGATCGCTGTACAAAAAAGGAACATATTGTTATTATAAAATAGAATTGCTTCATTGTGCCGATTTCACTAAAACGCGTAGAGTATCAGAACTGTATGGTCCTTTCGTGCGAAGCCAGTAGAACTAAAAATTCGTGCCAATTAAACCAAGAACTTTTATCGCATCCTCGACCTTACGTTTATGGAAAAATGTACCGGTTATCATTCCACTATGCATATTTATTGGTTCGCATTTCCGGATGTTAATATTGCCTTTGAAATATCATTAAGCTTATAATTTGTAAGCTCCATGTTGTGTTGCACGAACATCGCCTTCGTGTCATTTTGCCTAGCAATATTTTACTAACTGTCTTTTCAACAAGCTACTTTAACTTTTATCAGTATGTCAAATTCAGCAGTAATTATCTCTGTCAAGTATTTCGTAAATTACTTCTTTGACATTGACAGATATCGGTCGTTATCGTTTGTACCTTGCAACAAAATTTCAGGGAATCGGTTTCATACAGCAACGGGTGTCTTACCAGTCAATTACATATTTTTATAATTAAAATTATAATCACTATTCTGATGTTTATGTTATTTGTTTGTTGTTTTAATGCAATACATTAATTTATAGGTGGCGTGGAATATATACACGGAAGTATTTCTTTCATTCTTCAAGTAATCAATTGATATGCTATCTGCAAAGTGTAACATGTATTCACGAACGATTGACTACATAAGTAGGGAAACGAGAAATTAATGTTATCTTCACGATAGGCTAAGTTCTTCTTAGAAGTAGTTAGAAACAAATTAATGACTTCTAAACTACGATCCCGACAATGTTGGATGTAATCATCATAGTACGTGTATATATTTCATTGCATTGCTATTTAAATCGTGCTTATTATCCCCAATGAAGTACGTTGTATGCACGCATATATTTTATGTAAATTCAACATGTTTACATTATCTTAATTACAAGGGATTTTACCGAACTAAAAGCGATATTAGATACGTAGGAAAAAGTGAAACTATTTGTTGCAAAATGAACCAGTTTATTTCATTAAAAATTCCGAAGTTTTTACGAATTATACTTCGTAAATGTTGCATCCATCTTCACGGTGAACTATGTCAACTTTCCTAGTCGTTTGCTAATGAAGAGGTGATTAATTTTTTTATTACCTTGTTAATTTAAATAATAGCTTGGTCTGGTAGTCTGCTAAGTAAATATGCAAGTGGTATCGAAGTTATCAGTGGCGCAATAAAATTAAAAATGCTCGTTTTTTAAATTACTGCATCAATAATAAATGATGTACATCGGAAGGATAAATATAAATTATCTTTTCTATTAGCCGGCTGTAAGTTTCTAGCTTACAGTTTGATTTATGCTACAGCATAAATTCGGCATGTTTATGTTCTTGATCTTTCCCGTGTAGGGACCACGAAAATGAAAGTTTAAAGCTGCAAAACGCAAAAGCTTGATTTAGGTAATTACCTTGTTTATTTTGTATAACACTGTTTTACGTCTAACTTCAAAAAATACGAGTTACTTCAGATTGAACATGATCTGGAATAAACGTACACCATTGACTTTTTACCCGCGTACAAAGAGTATGAAATTATCTAATTTACAAGGTATTTGAAAATAATTCGATAATACATGTTTAATTCCACTTGTATTGTAGATCATGTTGTATAGCAGACGTACATTCATATACGCACAGGATATTGAATCTTACTTGATTTGTTACAAATCAGATATAAATGATTGTACAAAAATGCATTTTATCTCGTATGTTCCAGATGGTAGATGTAATTAATGAGATATATAGACGATTGTACAAATAAATTCCTGGTAGCAATATGTTTGTATAAAGTGAGCAGATCTTTGCAATCATAAACCCATACATTTTCGAGACCAACATGCTATTTGTTTACTAGAATAAATATCCCACAGACAGAATCTTAAGATATCTTAAATAGCAATAGTTTCGAGTAAACACAAAACACCAGCCACCAGTACTTTTTATACTATTGTGTAAGGAATCCATTCCCGGCGTGAATAGGTGTATAAAGATTTAGAAAAACTTCTTAATATTAGTTCGTATATGCTGCTATCCAACTTATTTATGAGGTCGTACATCTCACTCCTCCAGGAAGAAATATTGTCCAGCTTTCTTCTGTTCCAAGTCCTGTTGACAATGAAACAATGTTTAGCAAATCGATGTTAATGTAACGCAGTATCAAATGTAAAAAGTACCACATACTTTTACAGATTGACTCTTATTGATTCTTGGTCTAAAGTTATTAGGATCTCTTCTGAAAGTAATACCCAGCAACTCTAAGAATCTGTTCATTCCATTCAGTAGAGATTGGGGGCTATGCGCGGTGGTCGAAAGAGAAGGAACACCGGAAAATACTATGACACGATCTGCTAAATATGTAGCCATTATAAAATCGTGCTCAACCACGAATCCTGTTTTCTTTGCATGCAAAATAAACCTGCAATAAGAAATGTAGTTCGGATTTAGGGTACAAACTTGAATACCTTTATGATATTAATAGAATTTTAGAGAAAATTGAGATATTTATTACCGTTTAATCACTTTGGCGGCAACTAAACGTTGTTCAGAATCCAAGTATGCCGAAGGTTCGTCGATCAGGTAAACATCAGCAGGTTTTCCTAAGCAGAGAGCTAAAGCAACTCGCTGTAATTCACCCCCTGACAAATTCTGTACTTCCTGATCCATTATATCATCTATCTTGAGTGGTTTCATTACATCTGTTACGAACTGAGGATGAACATATGCATCTCTAATCTTTTCATGCAACAGCTGTCGAACTATACCCTGTGATTTAGGACTGATTTTTTGTGGCTTGTAACTAATGTGCAACATAGGTATACTATCTGTAACGGAAAACATGTAATTGCTTACAAATTAATTTCAAAGTTTATAATTTTGATTCAGACGTTAGAAATCCGATCATTTAAAGTACACACCAGAACCATCGTCGGGTGGCAAGTTGCCCGCCAACATTCTAATAAACGTTGTTTTTCCAGTTCCGTTTTCTCCGAGTAATACGAGAATTTCAGAATCAGTGAATTGTCCTTTTTCCACGACCAATTTAAAAGAACCCATTGTTTTGACCATAGCTGGGTATTCATAATGATTCATACGCTTTACTTCTTCTTCTGTAGCGCTTTCCGCTACTTTGAAAACGAGAGATTCTTCGCGGAATCTCAAATTTTCTGTTGGAACAAAACCGTCCAAGAAAATATTTATGCCTTCCCTTACTGAGAAAGGCATAGTTACCACTCCATAAGCACCAGGAACACCATACAAGCAACAAATAAAATCGGATAAATAATCCAGAACAGAAAGATCGTGTTCTACGACTATTATAAATCTAAAAGAATTAAACAATGATAGAAGTTATATACAAATATAGTGGTAAGAATAAGTTACATAAATCTTGTTTTCGTACTTGTCTGGATGAATTAGAGATCGAATCGTTACAGCTGCATTTAAACGTTGTTTTACGTCCAAATATGATGAAGGTTCGTCGAACATAAAAATATCGCCATCTTGAATGCATACCATAGCACATGCAAAACGTTGAAGCTCACCACCAGAAAGAGCTTCAATTCCTCTATCGCGTATATGCATTAAATCTGAAATTTAGTTAGTTTGATTTTACATTTCATTTCACCAAAACTTTGAACAACATCCTGCTTTCATGCAAATATTATTATGTAAATATTACAGAAGAATAACTCTAATTTACCAAGCATTCTACAAATATTAAGTTGATTGTCGCATTCATCCTTTTTGTCCAAAAGTTGCTGTACAGTGCCCTTAACAGCTTTTGGAATTTGATCCACATATTGTGGTTTAATAAGGGCTTTCAAATCATCCTCTAATATTTTAGTAAAGTAATTTTGTAATTCACTACCCCTGAAGTGGCTGAGAATTTCTGTCCAGTCTGGGGGATCCTAGATCGTTTGATACAATTGAATTTACGTTATATACAAATTTGGTAACTAATTTGAAATATAAATCAGAGATGGGCAACTAGTTATGTCTGCACTACTTTCACCTTTTAACATTTAATCTGCAAGTCGTTACTCGCGGGTAACGGAATATTCCGTTTCTAATTTATATATTCGAAAGTTTGTGACAGCAGTTTGTTAGATTTAGTCTACACAAGGCCTACTCTTGGGACGTCGGCCGCGTCATCGAAGCGACCATATGCCCGTAAATCCCTGAGGGTGTGTGTGTGTGTGTTTGATGCCCTTAAGCTTCTAAGCGCCAAAAGCAACCCACATGTTAAGTGTTAATTTATTTGTTCCACTCTGTTGCTCATCTCTGATATAAATTATAACAATATACCTACAGTAAATCTACCTAGGTTTGGTTTTTGCTTTCCTGCTAAAATTTTTAGAGCAGTAGATTTACCAATTCCATTAGTTCCTACAAGACCCAAAACTTCTCCGGGTCTTGGAATTGGTAATCTATGTAATTTAAACGAATTCTTTGAGTAACGGTGTGTAGTTTCCTTCTCTAAATTACTAGGAAGATTAATGATAGATATTGCCTCAAATGGGCATTTCTGAAAATAATAATTAGACATTAAGACTAATGTCCCTAAGTTATAATAAAGCAATTTCCTTCTTCAAATTTGTTAAACTTGTAGAAACATCACATTTAACTGTGCTTGATGTAATATTTTTTAACATTGAATAACACACATAATAGTTCATACCTTCACACAAATACCACACCCAATGCATAATTCTTCAGAGATAGATGCTATTTTACTATTTGGAGTAACTTCTATACAAAGCTTTCCCATTCGTACCACTGGACAAGATCTCTTACATTCTTGCCTGCACCTTTTTGGTTTACATTTGTCAGAATTTACAATGGCAATACGGGTCAGCCGATCCGTTTCTTCCATTGACTTTTTTGGTGGCATGATGGTAAATATTTACCTGCCTACAAATTGGAGAATAAGTTCTACATGGTATGTAATAGCATTCCAAAAACATATTGTCTATATTCTTTTAAATGACTGTAGACCCCATCTTATTTTTTCTAATATATTGATTAAATGTATATATATAAGAAAATGACATAGACTCAAAATATAAAAATGATTAAAGTTAGATAAATTCAAAAAACAATATATCTGAATATGATGTGCTATAATTACTCCACAATGTAATGATTGGAGAGTTTTTTGTACTTAAAAGAAGTAAAAGCAACGCATAACTTAAGTATGTTTTAATGATGTAGTCTGAGGACTCTATACGTGTTTAAAACGTATAAAAAGCGAAAAAGCTGTTACAGGTTTGCCCCCTTATATATGACCTAGTGTAATTACTCAATAATATGCTTGGAAAGATTTATTATGCAAATATATAATAGTTTAAGCGACATCGGTTTGCTAATTCCGACACATGATTGTCATCAGAGGCTTAATGGGAACATATTTCAATATATACCTGTCAAAACCAAAAACGTGGAGTAAACTCCTTTACAACCTCTTCAAAGGAGTTTCCGCATTTGCACACCCCACATGCCTGAATTACAAACATAGGGTATAAAACGGTAGAAGTTAAACTCGATAAAAAACGTTAAAACACGTTACTCCAAAGCAAACCAGGTATAAAATAGATTAAACGCCAAGTGCATTTGGCAATTATTATAATAACAAGTGTTTGTATTACACACAAGTTGGGTTCAATTTTGGGAAAATCTATGTAATTTTGAATAATATTAGTCTACCACATGTAGCAGAATCACCAATTCCAGTACAAAATAACGCACCGTAGGGAATATATATCTGATTCAATTTATATTGCTAGGGTACGATCTTATAGAAAAATATGTCATGGACGAGGTAAGGAGGACCTATCATCTAATATATTTTAAATGGAACAAATAGTCTCCTTTACATTATCAGCTATTTAAAAAGAAGTTACGAAAGAAGGAGCATTTTGTTTCTAAATCACAAATAAGATATGCGAAGATTTACTTCGCAATGTACTGCACTATTCCAGAGTTTTCGGGTCCTACAACTCGGTAACGATTTTCGTGTCACTGGTGACGTTACCCAACAAAGATAAGATAGCTGTTTTTTATGCTTTTAGCACCAAAAATGCAAAAATAAAACATTGAATTATTTTTCAATAACTCTTACATCTGTGGGCATACATATCATTCGATGTGCAAAAGAAAATTTATTTGCAGATGCCCTCGTTCCTACGACCTTGGTGTCGCTTTCAATGGCCCGGCCCATGAATTCTGTTCGTACGGCACTGCTGTTTCCGCATGAATGATCTCTATCTAAACAAACCGACAACAGCAGCAAGCTTAAGGTACGTCGGCATCAAAACATTAACGATGAGATTTCTTGGAATTGATGTACTTCTTGTAAAGTTTAATGTACAGTATTACGTGACTTATCGATCGTATTCTAAAAGGATGAAAAATATATGCGTAGTCTCTAAAATATTGTTAGAAACTCCTATATTTTCCCATTTCCTGAGCTAAATATGCAATGATTTTCAATCTTACCATTATTTATGAAGATTACATCCCATTTTCAATAAGACTCCATAGAAATATGAGATAAATATAAACTTATTTACAAGTTGGAAAACAATTTAATTCATAATTCTAGATTTGTAGTACTTCAGACAACACATAGAATGACGTTATTAATGACTCTGAATGTCATTAATTTGTTTAAGGGCTCGTTTCGATCTAAATTACAATGATATTTCAACGAAACCGTGCATTTTTGTCGGAGATTGCGTGGTACATATTCTGTTATACATTCATTCTTAATTTAGGCATCATTTAACAATTTATTTCGAGTAGATGGTAATTAATGAAGCGTCAAATTGCAAGATTGTGTATAAATTAATAAAATTTATACTAATGCAAGTACTTTAAATGTTAATTAACATTTTAAGTGCGTTATATGAACAATCTTGGCTTATCCTATGTTCATACGCAATAATTTCAATGAATAGGGGTCAGATGTAAAGCATATTCATTAACAAGCTATGTATTATTTGTTAATAACTCGTTAAAATTAATTATTTCAGAAATATTCACACGTCTGACGACATTTTGTATGGCGTTATATGTGTGAGTACGTAAGAAAGCTCACACGTACGAGGGGCTTAAGTAGTGTTAGTAGCGTCGCTGTGCTCGGTACGCCGGCTCCCCACTCCCGAGCATGCGTGGATCTTAGGCGCGGGGTATGGTAAACTCTCTCGCCGGTCGTTCCTCGAGTAGTGCGGACGTGTTGTCAGTGTGCTCCGATTTTTCGGTTTTTATTTCTCAAAATTGTTACTTTTTTGTTTCGAAACGTGTTTCCGCAAGTGCCACGAAGTGTCCTCGGCTCGGGTTTATAGTTTTTTTGATAATTAATTAGTAAATTTTCGAGTTATTTGTCGTGGCGTCACTTTCTTCGCGACGTACTTTGCAAGCCTCGTTGTCCGGGATCTTTCATTTCGCATTTTCAAGTATTTTCGTCGTTTTAATATCAATTAGAATCCGGTTGTTGTAGATTTTGCGAAATTAACTTCCAAATTTTCGTGTGGAAGAGGATAGACAGCCAACTACGTAGTTCAACGAGACGGTTTGGTTTGTATTGCTTCGCGACCTTTCAAAGTCAAATCTTGACGCGGCGCAGTTACGCTACCTAAACTTTGTTACGCGATGTTCCATGTTAAAAGTTTTCAATCTCCTTTCTGTTTCTAACTTTGATCCGTGATTAATATCATTCTTATTTCTGATAATTAATTTTAATCATTCTTACTTCTGTATACTAGCAGTGCACTAGTACTTGAATATTTGTCTCTGAAATAATCGTCGTTCTTGTTAAAAATTGCTTTCATGAGAGGTTTGTGTTCCGCTTTGCTTGGCTTTCTCTTTGTATTGTCGGGAATTGGATGTTCGTTAGATCCAGTTTCATGAACTGATTTTGGGTGAAGTTGCTTGACTTTGCTCGTCTTTGTTTCATCGAAATTTCACTCTCCTCAGGTGTCACCGTATTTCATTTGGAGTTCGTTCACTCCTATTTTTCGTTGTATAAACATATAAAGGGCTGAAAATTCCACTCGAAGTGTGTGTACAATATGCAATTGTATTTCTTACTGAAATTTTTGCATGCACATAAACCGAACTTCCGTACGTCTTCTCAAGAAACTTGAATCTTGCCAATTAGAGTTGCTTGAAAAACGAGGAAGCCGGTTTATTTCCTCATTTAAAACTTTGGCTATTCTACTCGATTTTGGCTACGACGATAGTCATCCACCATGAATTCCAAATATATTTAATATTGTAATATTATATTTTCAACGTTTATTAGAGATTTCAATTTTGATTGACATTGATCAAACCGAACAAACGCTTGGCTTGAATATTTTTTGTGTTTAATACTTCTTCTTTCCAGCAATTTTTCGATCGCGCGCAATGCGATCTTAGAGTCACTTGCTTCCGAAAAAAAGTTGGCGGAAATTAGAGTCAGTGTTGTTCGCCGGAAATGAGAGTTCGGTCGCGATATTAGTATTTAGAGTTATAAAAATGTTTGCAATTTGCTCGTCCGCGATAATTAGAATCAAAAGGCGATTCCTGCGGAGAGGATCTCCATCGGGCATGGCTGCAGCGAAGGGACCGGTAAGTTTCGAAATCCACATTTTATTTCTCTTTTTCAATCGTAATTTTCCAGTAAGAAAATATTGAAAAATTCAGTCTTTCATTATACTGGGTATTTTGATGAACGTTGCCTTATGATAGATTTCTTCTCTCTTGTTACAGGATTCATCAGTGTGTGCATAAAATATCGCGAGATAGGGAGTGCATCTTTTTTCGCCGGAGAAAATTGAGTCGGTCGCGACTTATACCTTGCTGAATTATGGACTCTAAAATTCGTTTCGCGAGTGTTAACTTCAAGTCCGTAGGTTCCAGGTTCCAGTTATTTGAGTTCCGTATTTTGTGATCGCGTGCAATGCGATCTTAGATAAAATTCGCGAAAATTAGAATCAGTGTTGTTCGCCGGAAATAAGTATACGGTCGCGATGTTAGATGTTAGTATTCAGAGTTATAAAAATCTTTTACAATTTGCTCGTCCGCGATAATTAGAGTCAAAAGGCGATTCCTGCGGAGAGGTCCTCCATCGGGCATGGCTGCAGCGAAGGGATCGGTAAGTTTCAAAATCCATTTTTATTTCTCTTTTTCAATCTTTCATTATATTGGGTATTTTTATGAACGTTGTCTTATCATGAATTTCTTCTCTCTCGTTACAGGATAAAATATCGGGAGTGCATCTTTTTTCGCCGGAGAAAATAAAGTCGGCCGCGACTTAAAACTTGCTACATAATGGACTCTAAAATCCGTTTCGGGAGTGTTAAATTCACGCTCGTAAGTTCCAGCTGCTCCAGCATCATCTTCATCATTGTCTTCAACACCATCTTCAACATCAACCTACTACAGGCAGTTTCAAGACATCGCCGAGTGAGTCACAATGATTTCAATATTTTTTATACCCTCTGACCCGATTTTCAATTTTCAAAGTTTTAAATTTAGAGTCTTGTCCCCCCGGTATCCTATGCCGTTGGACGATTGATCCGAATCGGTATGGGGTGCCGGTTATAATTGTTTCTAAATATTTGCGAGCATAGCGACCGCGAGCAGATTCTACTTGTGGAATCTGCTTGTGGGTAGCATCAACATTGAATGTTTTATATTTATTAGCTGAGGTAGGCCTTCTTGTCTTCTTTGTAGCTTCGCGGTTTCAATTATAATATGCATGCGCGGATTATTTCCGCCGATTGTAGAGCCTCGTACCGTGGAGTCGCGAATCGCGAATACGCGAGTCGCATGAATTAATTGCGACTTTATTTCACTTTATTCGATTAAAATTGGATCATGCATCCGATTTGATATTATATATTAGTCCTTATTAATTTGATTATACATCAATATGTATTCATTAATGTGCATTTCGCTTCGTCCGATTTTCGTTCGTACGCTTGACGCAAAAAATGATTTGTTGATATGAGCAAGAAGGTAATTCGCGACGGGTAGATTCCGGAGTCGAACGACGAATGTAATGTCTTCGATGAAGGGGTCGCCCGAGGTTACTTAAAGATTTCAATTTCCGTATGTACTTTTCAGTACGTACTTTCATATATATATTAGTTGAACTTGAATTTTTCTGAATATTAAATGAAATATTGTGATACCCCTTTGACACGCGTCACTGAAATAAAGAATACATCCTTCCCTACCCTCGTATAAATCAATTCTTCAGCCCTCCCTTTATGCAAATGATTTAAAGTAAAGTCAATTTAGTCCGCTCAGATACTTATTCTTCCACTCTGTTAAGTGGATTATTTAGTCAGGATTTTCAGCAAACCTCAAGCTCCTGTGTACTGTGTTCATTTATTTAGTCCTAAGGCATGCCCATTTTATTTAGCTCGCAATTATCCGTGGATCTTAGATGTGATACGGATGAATGCGGGCGGTGGGCATGGGTTAATTTTAATATTTCCTAATCATGTGTGGCGGCTGGCGGAGGATTTCGCTGTCCGTGCACGACGCATTTCCATACGTGTGTATGATCGGTTGTTTTCGTGGGATTGCGTCGGTTTTTAACTTTTAAGTAAAGCCATGAACTTCCTTGCGAGGTTGGCGAGCCCCCAGGGGTCCGTCTACCTCACTTGGACGTGAATCTCTTTACTTTTGCTATCCATAATGTCGTAATAGATTTTAAAATATAGTCATCTGCTATATTTTATACTTTGACGACTATGAATATTCATAGTCTTTAGACGCGAGTAGCTTCCTTTTATTCAAGTTATATTAACTTGAGATAGAGTCGACTATCTTCCAGTTACTTCGTATAGTATCCCTCTCGACACAGCATTACCACGGGGCGCCGTCTTTCGGCATAAGTCGTCTCTTATGTGGTGACCCCTCCAAAAATACCTATTCCTAAAAAATAGCCTATACGAAGTAATTCTTGGAACGCGAGTTTATATTTGCATATATGCTCAAAGCATAAAAATTCGCAATGGACACAGCCTCTGTCAGTCGATTTCAGGAAAAAGGGTACGTACATTTGCGTGGTATGAGTTGGTATCGAGTTCGGGTGTCGGAGGGGTCCCGGGACCTTCTCCCTAGTGTAGGCTTTGCACCCAGGGCTCGTGAATGAGAACCGTGGAGTGGGTTGATGCTGATTGTGTTGGTGTGCCTGATTTGCTTTTTGCCATTTTAAATATAGCTTGAGGGAGGCAGGTAGCATATCTTCTCTAACTTTGTGTGCTTGATTATGAGTTAATTTTAAGTAGGTAGGGCCAGGGCTGAGGACTCACCTTCGGTTTAGTATTGATAGGCGATCTTTGTAAAGGTGTGATCCCTCACCTGGGAACTGTTAATAAATTAGTATATCATCACCGATATGCTAAAGTGTTAATGTATTCATAAGTATTAATCCTAGAACGCACGTAGTTTAACAGGCTGCAGTGGTTCTTAAACACCGGTTTCTGAATTCGCTGAGTCCTTAAATCACGGACTAGTAAGGTTGTTCTTTCAGCACGTGGATTGTATTCTGCTTGGACATTCGATTAAATGTGTACAGGTACGAGCATCCATTTCGTTAATATGAAATGGCTGGGCGTGCTCTGTGCTAGGATACCAGTAAACTTTTTAATATATCTAACTTCATATCTAATTTCTGTCGAGTTAAAGTCAATCTCAATATTATATTCATTATATTCATATTCTATAATCAAGTTGATCCTATTAAATTGAATTAAATTCAAGTATTTTTCGGAGAATGTCACCGAAAATATTCTATTCGTGGGTACTCGAGAATGTTTCACCGCAGGATATTCCGGAGAACATTCAGATTCTGAATGTTAAAGGATATTCGACGGATGAATGTTCGCGGATATTCAAGAATAATTCAAAATATATAAATGTAGTAAATGTAGTTTATGAGCTGGTTTATTGCACCGGAACACTCGTCGTTTCTGTGGAACCACCAGTTCTTTGTACGAAAAGGGAATGTCCGAGCAAATACTTTTCACGCAACGCGGGATGAAGAGCCAAGTGCGAAGAGCCCAAGTGGCGAAGACCTATTTAATGACGATTCATCTTCGGATGGATCGTCATTCTTATGCTATTAAGTCGCTATGCTCGCTAATTATATTTTATTCTGACCACCCTGCCCCCATACCCCCATACCCCCTTGTGAACCTGGGACGCAAACATCCGCGTCGCGAATCTTTAAGAAATTTGATGATTAAAGTTAAAGTTATATTTATTCCAATAATAGTTTCATATCCCTACAAAGTTTTTACTCTTTCCAGCAAACTTTTATTATAAATAACTTGAGATAGAGTCAATTATCTTCCAGTTGCTTCGTATAGTATCCCTCTCTACACAGCATTACCACGGGGCGCTGTCTTTCGGCATAAGTCGTCTCTTATGTGGTAACCCCTCCGAAAATACCTATTCCTAAAAAATAGCCTATACGAAGTAATTATTGGAACACCATAAATATTATTAAAACCGGGTGAATTTTTATATTTCTAGATTACATAAATATTATTAGAATCGGGTCAGTTTTTATATTTCTAGGTAACATAAATATTATTGAAATCGAGTCAATTTTTATATTAATAGATTCTATGATTTGAAATCTTTTTCGAAGAAGTATATTATGAGTAATTTTGATTGAATTAGTAGTGTTCGAACTCCGTTGCCCCGCGTCCCCAGGGTTCACACACGAAAGCTGACATTACGGCTTTCAGTATATCTGGAATGGTCATATTTGGAATATGACAATAAGGCCTAAAATTGGTTGATTGATAGTTCCAGCCAATTCATCATAGAAAGGCCTGTTCGAGAATATAATAATACGAACTCCTTCAAGACTCATTATTATAACGATTAATAACATTACTTAAATCAAGCATTAAATGCAAAATAATAGATTTCACGTTCCCTGTATATATGGAGCATACTCAAATATCATTTCTGGCACATATCGTCTGGATATTGCAATTTTTAAGATCTCAAGGAGGAAGACAATATTTGTCTGCCAGCTCTTTAACGTAAATTGCAACTATGTATACAGAAATAGAAATATATAGTTGAAATTTATGCTGAAAAGTATAAAGGATGAATTTTGTTGGAATTCTTGAGCGATTAAAAATCGTTATCCAGCAAATTGGATCAGAGGTGGGACTTGGATATGATCAGTTTATTATTAAATGTAATATTTCTTGCAAATATATATAAATGAAGAATTGTATCACAATATATATTTTGCCGAATCTCATATGCACTTGGCAAAGTATCCGTCTTGAAGGAGTTCAATGCCCAAAAAGAGGCACGAGAAGGAAGGGACCCCCATAAGAATTTTGAACTCTCCGGAGAGTTGAGCCTTGTTTGCACAAAATTCTTTGGGGGGACGTAGGAGAACTGGTTCATTGCACGAGTATAAACTCCGAGGGCGGTTTGTCGTAGATTTCCAAGGTCTTGAACTGGATCGATTTAAACAATTGAGAGGGTTGTACGGAGTCCACTGTGGCAACTCTATCCGGATAGAGTTCGGACCGTCATTGCGAAAATTCTCGATGATTTGTTTGATCGAAACAGTTCGAGGTGCCGAAGGGGTTGTAGCGATTGTAAAAGCTAACTGACGAGTCACTCGAACCAGTTCGGCTGTTCAGAACCCTCATTTTTATGGAAATACAAACGAGAGAGAATTTCTACCTGTAAAATATACCTTATTTTAACACCATTTTTGGTAATGTTTATGCAAATAACACCTCGAGATCTCATGGATTTGAGCGATGATCATATTTATTGTTTTCTTGTGAGAAAGTGTAATTAATTATATGCATATTTACTTATATACGATAATAATGATAAAATTGATGATTTCAATGGAAATCAAATCAAATGAAATATAGAGTAATGTGAAAGAGGGTTCTGGAGAGTTAAGGTAGTTCAATGAAAGAAGGCCAAATTTGATATTGCAAAAAGCCAAGCGTTTGTGAAAGGTTAATTTTCATTACACAACACTGTTGGAACATCTTATTATTGATGATTTATAATGAAGTTGTCTATTCTTTGCACCTTCCGTGCTTTAATGAAATATTTAAACATTTTCATTTTTCCAAGTATCGATATTTTATATCTATATTTTCTATGAATCAATTATTTCTTATACTAAAATGTGCTATTTTCTGATTAAAAATATTAAACGATATCAAATGATTTAGATATTATTAAAACTTTTGTCTTGGTGGATATTATCGTCACGGTTAAAATCGGGTAGAGGAAGCATTTTTATGTTCAATAAAATTTCACTTTTAGTAGCTTTCAATAAATATATTATTATATCACGGCATGTTCATATATGATATATAATATTCAGTCGCACGTGTCCGAAAATCACGTGCTTTCAATTTTTGCTTTGCATTATATCCGTTTCTTGAGAGGTATACGGAAATGTTTTCACGTAAACTCAAGCATGATGCTAATTTGCAGTTGCATATAAAAGCCATGCAGGAGGATGAAATTTATTAGCCCTTTTGTTTCCTTATGTCACAATATCGTGACAATATTGGTATTTAAATTCGCAAAGTTAATTTGGAATATCTGAAGTCTGTGAAATATCGAGGAAACACAGTTGCGAGTATAGTTTGGCATTGCTCGAAAGATTCAACGGACTGAAAGTTCCTGGATGACGCATCGACGCGGTCATCGCAATGCTGAATGCATTTTTTCATTTTTCGACGAAATGGATTTTCTAAAATCCACTAAAATTCCTTTTGGAACGCCAGAATTGGACAGTCGCATCGCGAATAGATTCATTTGATTTTCATCCTTAAATAGGATGTTTAGGATGTTTAGAGTTGTCGGCGATGTATTTCAAGGAAGACGAATAACTCCCTGTTAATTAGATTAATTTTAATCGTTTCTTTTCGGAAAAAATGCCTGATTTTTCCGGGCCAGTTTTCGATCGCGTTATACCCTAATCGGGTTTGATTTTTTTCTTCAACCCTAATTGGGTTCATTCTTCCATGATTCAATAATTTCAACTCTCAGTGAGTTTCATTTTCTCGCAGTTCCGCACATTGTTTGGTTTCTCTGCTTCGATTCCACACCGTCTCGTTGGCTCTGAACTGTGCTTTTGATTAGTTTATTTCGAGAGTTTAAATCGATTACATTTTCGAGAATTCCATTTTGTTTACTTAAACTTCCATTTCGAAATCGGTCCGGGATAAAAATCATAGTTTATTACATGCCCATTTTGCCTGGTCCGCAGTCAGCCGTGGATCTCAGATGTGAATCGGATGGATGCGGACAGTGGGCATGATTTAATTTCGATATTTTAACTAATTACAATCTGCGACTGGCAGGGGATTTTGTGGTCCGTGCACGACGTATTTCCACATGTGTGCGTGTGCGGTAATTTCTGTGGAATTACGTCGGTGTTTTGAGTTTTGGTAAAGCGATTAATTTTCTTGCGAGGTTGACGGCCCGAGGGCTTTGTCTACCCCGCTTGAAAGTGAATCTCTTTACTTTAGCCGGCCGATTTAGTTTACTAAACCATAGTCCACTTTTGACTATGTCTATATTTTCGACTATGAATATACGTAGTCTTCGATCTCAAGTAGCTTCCTTCTAATCAAGTTATGTCAGCTTGATGTAGAGTCGATTTTCTTCCAGTTACTTCGTACAGAGAGCTCCTGTATTAAGTAAATGGAATCGCGATCGTGGAATGTACCGCAAAAAGGTACCTGTAATATTCTTTGAATTCATTCATATGCTAAAGCATATTCGCAATGGATCGGAGCCTTTTGCCAGTCGATTTCAGGATAACTGGTATCGTGTTTTTCCGTTGTATGAATTTTGTATCGAGTTCGGGTGTCGGAGGGGTCTCGGGACCTTCTCTCCCACGGCTCGTGAGTGAGAACCGTGGAGTGATGTGTGTTGGTGTGATTGATTTGCTTTTTTGTCATTTCTAAATATCGCGTTGTAGGCATGTAGCATACCTTCTCTAGTTTTGTGTGCATGGTGAAGATTGAATTTTAAGTAGGAAGGGCCAGGGCAGAGGATTCACCTTCGGTCAGCACTCCGAGGCGTTTTCGTAAAAGGTGATATCCCTCACCTGGGAACTGTTAATACCTTAGTATATCACGGCCGATATGCTAATGTATTAATGTATTTCTAAGTTCGTCGAATTTCGTTTTAAATTCCGTTTTGTAATTGACCGGGATGACGACTGTAGTGTTTGGAACGACCGACGAGACAATTTTCATATTTTTTCACCATTGCATTCTGGTGAAATTAAGTGCGATAGCTTATCCTCGGGTAGGTCGAATCGAGTACCTTTTTATAATACGTGCAAAGCGTTCTGTCAGGCGTTTTGCATCTGTGTAAAAAGGGAATTTTGTTTAGTTCAGCATATACCTTTTTATGCTGAATATAAATTAGAATTCAAATTTTGTTGAAATGATTGGGAGGTAGGTTTCTACCTCCCGCCCTTCGCACAGGGCGGGTCTCAAAGCAGCAACCTCCACGTGGTGAGACCTGGGCAATCGGAATTATTTGTCGTGTAAGAATGGCAAGAAAATTATTTTAAGGTATCGTTATATAGTAACAAATTTATGTAGAATTATAATTGTATTCCGTTACGGAAGGAGCACCAGCGTTATAATTTAGTTGTCGTTCTTATTACACCATAAATAATTTCGAGCTAATCGGCTGCTGGTTATTTTACATTTATAAGGCGAATCAACATTTTACTTATAAATGTAAAATAACCAATCCATAACATTGGTAGATTGTGGATTCGTTATTGTGAACGAATTAATTTAATATTAATTCACCACCTACCATCGATTTGGACATTTAGGAGCTAAACTGGCGACTTGCATTTTTTGACAATTTTTGAAGGTATACCCCTTCACATTTTTGCGATTTTGGATCGACCCATTTCTGACCAATAAAAATTTTTTAACCGCTTCTTTCGACCAGAAATCGTCCTAGAATATGTTCATACATCATTTACCATCGAGTTGGGTCATTTAGAATTGATTTTGGCGACTTTTAATTTTTGGCGATTTTTGAAGGTATACCCCTTCACATTTTTTCAACTTGGGTTCGACCCATTTTTGACCTAAACAAATTTTTTAACCGCTTCTTTCGACCAGAAATCGTCCTAGAATATGTTTATACATCACTTACCATCTATTTGGGCCATTTAGGAGCGATTTTGGCGACTTTGATTTTTTGAGAATTTTTGAAGGTATACCCCTTCACATTTTTTCGACTTGGGTTCGACCCATTTTTGACCAATAAAAAATTTTTAACCACTTCTTTCGACCAGAAATCGTTCTAGAATATGTTCATATATCATTTACCATCGATTTGGGTCATTTAGAAGTGATTTTGACGACTTTCAATTTTTGAGAATTTTTGAAGGTATACCCCTTCACATTTTTTCGACTTGGGTTCGACCCATTTTTGACCAATAAAAATTTTTTAACCGCTTCTTTCGACAAGAAATCGTCCTAGAATATGTTCATACATCATTTACCATCGATTTGGGTCATTGAGAATTGATTTTGGCGACTTTTAATTTTTGGCAATTTTTGAAGGTATACCCCTTCACATTTTTGCGATTTTGGATCGACCCATTTTTGACCAATAAAAATTTTTTAACCGCTTCTTTCGACCAGAAATCGTCCTAGAATATGTTCATACATCATTTACCATCGATTTGGGTCATTTAGAATTGATTTTGGCGACTTTTAATTTTTGGCGATTTTTGAAGGTATACCCCTTCACATTTTTTCGATTTCGGGTCGACCCATTTTTGGCCAGACAAAATTTTTTAACCGCTTCTTTCGACCAGAAATCGTCCTAGAATATGTTTATACATCACTTACCATCTATTTGGGCCATTTAGGAGCGATTTTGGCGACTTTGATTTTTTGAGAATTTTTGAAGGTATACCCCTTCACATTTTTTCGACTTGGGTTCGACCCATTTTTGACCAATAAAAAATTTTTAACCACTTCTTTCGACCAGAAATCGTTCTAGAATATGTTCATATATCATTTACCATCGATTTGGGTCATTTAGAAGTGATTTTGACGACTTTCAATTTTTGAGAATTTTTGAAGGTATACCCCTTCACATTTTTTCGACTTGGGTTCGACCCATTTTTGACCAATAAAAATTTTTTAACCGCTTCTTTCGACAAGAAATCGTCCTAGAATATGTTCATACATCATTTACCATCGATTTGGGTCATTGAGAATTGATTTTGGCGACTTTTAATTTTTGGCAATTTTTGAAGGTATACCCCTTCACATTTTTGCGATTTTGGATCGACCCATTTTTGACCAATAAAAATTTTTTAACCGCTTCTTTCGACCAGAAATCGTCCTAGAATATGTTCATACATCATTTACCATCGATTTGGGTCATTTAGAATTGATTTTGGCGACTTTTAATTTTTGGCGATTTTTGAAGGTATACCCCTTCACATTTTTTCGATTTCGGGTCGACCCATTTTTGGCCAGACAAAATTTTTTAACCGCTTCTTTCGACCAGAAATCGTCCTAGAATATGTTTATACATCACTTACCATTGATTTGGGCCATTTAGGAGCGATTTTGGCGACTTTCAATTTTTGAGAATTTTTGAAGGTATACCCCTTCACATTTTTTCGACTTGGGTTCGACCCATTTTTGACCAATACAAATTTTTTAACCGCTTCTTTCGACCCAAACTCGTTCTAGAATATGTTTATACATCATATACCATCGATTTGGATGGTCTAGAATTTATTTTGGCGACTTTCAATTTTTGAGAATTTTTGAAGGTATACCCCTTCACATTTTTGCGATTTGGGTTCGACCCATTTTTGACCAATACAAATTTTTTAACCGCTTCTTTCGACCAGAAATCATCCTAGAATATGTTTATACATCACTTACCATCGATTTGGGCCATTTAGGAGCGATTTTGGCGACTTTGATTTTTTGAGAATTTTTGAAGGTATACCCCTTCACATTTTTTCGACTTGGGTTCGACCCATTTTTGACCAATAAAAATTTTTTAACCGCTTCTTTCGACCAGAAATCGTCCTAGAATATGTTCATACATCATTTACCATCGATTTGGGTCATTGAGAATTGATTTTGGCGACTTTTAATTTTTGACAATTTTTGAACGTATATGTCGTTACTTTTTGCAGAGTGCACTGCTAATTGCGTGTAGTTGAATGTTTTTTTACTCATTTCTACAGAGGGCACCTTTTGTTTTATTAAATCACAGACGAGATATCTGTGGTCGGTAGTTGAATTTCATCGCGTCGGTAATTTTTAACTGGAATCATGAAAGCCCCCTTAGGTTTTGATCTTTCTATATCTTGTCTGTGATTGGATAGCAGGTCTATTCCTACCTCGCTGGGTTAAAACATTTTGTGTTCTATCGCCGCCTTGTGTTTAAAGGGTAAAGTGGCAATAGATGATTTTTAGTAACTTTTCCATCCGAACGTTTGTCAGAATTGCAGAACGCAGCTGACCGTGGCTGGTGACGATCGCTCGGATGGTGGAGGTTCGGTGTTTATCATTGACAGGGCATTTTTTCTGACACGACAGTAGGAACCAAACTCATTAAGATTTGTTGTACTATCTCTGATAAAGTATACTCGCATTCGTATTCGTGAGTGCCATATGTGCTGTAATAACCTTGATCGATATGTGGGTGAAGCCACAAGAGGTTCTAGTGGCCAATGCTTTCTGGTAAATTGATATGTACACACACACACATTTTTACAATACCTGGCTTTGATTATAATTAATGTTTACTTGGAATGTCAAAGACAGCTGATGGATTCGCGTGCAAAAATTTAAGTCGCTATTCACAACCCATCTCTAATCATTCACTGCTTTATTCGCAATTTTAAGAGCCACAACAATGCAAAACACAAATCTGCACTATTCCTTTATATCTTCGCAGTGGTTGCGAGAATTGTGCATATTATTTTATGTAATTTTTATGTAACCGAATCTTCGTTCCTCCATTCAGTGGTATGGAGTTGTTACAGAAAGATAAACACATTATATTTTTAATGTAAAACTCGTGAAATATAATGATTTTATTTAACTATATTACAGTAAAAGTAGTATATTCGTGTAGTGCGTAACACTGTAATTTATCTAATTTTTTAAAGGATTTCGGTTATCGCAATTTTAACTTACGGTAAATGTTACTTGAACTATATTTTTCTACTTAATATTATTGGTCCACGGATCTCAAATAATTGCACGTATCGAAGCTACGTTTCGTGCCTGATAACAGCCGTTTGCGCTATCGAAATCACTACACAAATTATCTAGAAGATTAGTTTGCTCTCTTTTGATAGTATTTTAATATATAATAAGCGTAAGGCGGATAAAAGGACAATGATACACGAGTGCACTCTAAACTGTAGATACGCTATTAAATACTTTCTTACTCATCGCATATCCGTTTCACGCGATTAAAAATCATAATATATAATATGCTCGGTACATCTATAAGTTCCTGTAACTGGTTTTCTTCTTGCCTGTGATATCCTTTTATCTTTTAACCTTGGACATTTTTATGTCACTGAGATTTAACATTATTCACAGTAAGTTGTATAAAACTGCTTAGCCAGCATTGTTCAGAATAACATCGATATTTTTTTTATTAGAAATATTTTTGATATATTGCCATAAGCATTAAGATTTAAGCCTCGTATTTGCATCTTGCATTAAATGCTGATTATATAAACTAAAGTAATGATCTTATTATAAACAAATACTATCGATAAATAGTTGCCGATATTTTGCATTTTGTGTTTAGCCGATTTATTTATTTGGTCTATTTACATTTTTTGCGAATTAAATATCGTGAAAATTATGAGTACAGAGGTTGTTAGGCTTGTTATTTAATTGTTGATCCGTTATTTAATCAGTATAACAAAAACGATGAGAATCCATTGCTGGTAGTTTTTTCTTAATAGTTTAAATCTTGATTAACATGTGCGGATTCAGTATTATTTGAATGATACAGGGTAACCGAGCAAGCAAGTGTATATTTTGTTTTACAACACCGTAAAGGACATGGAAAATCAAAGGGTTTCGCTTCTATATTGGTGGGAACATTGGATAGTGTCTTGGACACTAAACCACCCCCTTTTAGAATTCTACATCAAACACCATCTTCTGAAGTTTATTGGGGTAATTTATATTTGCATATGTGAATATTGTATTGAGTATGTTCTCATTAGATCATTTTTAACCAGAAGTTTAAAACCACCCTGTAACTCATGTTTCTCTAAAAGCAATAAGTCACTAAATAATAAATCACACTGTCTGTAATAATTAATGATTACAAGTAACAGTTACTATAACAATAACTCATAATTATAATCATAAAAGATATCAATGATTTGGTGATCTTAAACATCTGGTCTGTAGAGTGCATACTTATTTATTATACATATACTTCTCAGCACTGTACATGGTAAATCTTATTGAATAAAGACAAATTTATATGAATAAAAGATCTATATATTATTTGTATAATACAGGGAGAGTACCAAAAATACCTTGCATATACTTTTGAGTAATATTTCGAGATTTGTTGTCCTGTTAAATTTTATATTAGAAGTTGTAAGATTACAGAAAGGAATTTTACTAGCAATAATAATAGTGCAGTAACTGATAAGAAAGTGTTTTACCATAAACAAGTATCAGCTGTGAACATTAAATGTTAGACTGAGAAATCGTTATTCTGTTTAAACTTTGTTTATTATGTTTAAAAAACTCTGATGTTATTCACAGAAAACATTTTTTCTTTCAAAATGTACAGAAATTGCATGTTCCTTAACTCACGCGGAAATCTTGCAAGACTGGGAATGGCTTCATACGAATCTAATGAGTACCCTGAAATCCTTTGATACTGAAGAAGAAATAACAGAATTTGTTTGTTGCAAAATTCAATCGATTATCGCAAACAATGTTCCCGATTGCCAGTTTGCGGATGGTATATTTTTACTGATATTCATCGTTTTATTACGTTAGTTATAGTTCATCGTAATGACGAATACGTTTAAAATGTAAAAGATAATTCTATTATTTGCAGAAGAAGATCCAGAGTCTTTCAAAACTGTATCTTTTAAATTTCACCAACTTTTCAATGTACCCAAAGAAGATAAGCTTGTTAATTATTATTCTTGCAGGTATATTATTACACAAAAAGTACATAATTAAAAACAAAATTGAATGGATGTAAATATATACAAGTACACATATTAGATATTATGGGATTTCAATGTCTTAGTACATAACTTTTTATTATATGTACTTCTATAATGATAACTTCCATTCAGTTCTTAATTTTACTAAATGAGTTTGAATTTATGGTGTGAGAACTCACGAAATAATCTTGCTGATTTTAGCTATTGGAAGTCTCGTTTACCGAGACAAGGATGGCTATATTTATCAGTAAACCATATGTGTTTTTATGCTTACATCTTGGCAAAAGAAACAAAGTTAATTATAAGATGGGCTGATATCACTGAATTAAGTAAATCTAATTCCATCCTATTTCCAGATAGTATTCGTGTTGTAACACGAGACAATAAAGAGGTAATTCAAATATATCAAGATTTCGACCTTTTACTGTATAATCGTGTACGATATATTAAAATCTGATTCTATTCTAAGACGCAGTTTTAAACAGATAATATTTATATTTATCCACAGCATCATTTTTCGATGTTCCTTCATAAATCGGAGACATTTTCGTTAATAGAACAACTTACAAATATAGCTATGAAAAGGTATTGTTGATTATTATCAACACTATTTACTTTGAACCTTAAAGATTTCAAAAATACTTTTACTTATCGATAATTTTATTTCTCTTAGGCTTATCGACGAAAAAAGCGGTTTTAATGAGGACAGGGACTTACTAAATAAATTGAGGTATTTTTAATACAGATCTAGATTTTAGTTCACTACAAACATATTTATTTCATCGTCACAGTAATCTTTGTTCTAGCAAAAATGTACCTAAAAAACCGTCTTTCTTAAAGAGAGACTTAGATGCCCGAGCGCATTCAGAGGCATATAGATTACAGTTTAGATTACCAGGAAATGAAAAACTGGATGGCTGTATTGATGCCACATTGTGGACACCATACAACAAACGATATGTTTGGGGAAAAATTTTTTTGTCACAGAATTATCTTTGTTTCGGAAGTAGGGTAAATATCTTCATATACGTGAACATACTAAACATTATTCGGAACTTGATTAACAGTTTACAAAAATATTTAGGTAAGGGCATTAGTGAATCTAGCTGTACCTTTGAGGGAAGTTAGACTTATTGAACGTGCAGAAAATCCATCAAGTGCAGGAGTAGATAAATCGATATTAGTCACAACAGCACGCTCGTCATTTTTATTTGCACAAATACACGACAGAGATTTTGTTGTTCAAAAAATATCAGAACTGTTGGCAAAGTCTAAATCGCACATGTGAGTCAAACTATTCAATATCATACATAGTCTAAATCACAGTACTTTACTATAATTTATTAGGGGGAAATAAATCTGCTTCATATTTTATTTCATTCCGAAATAGGGTACCGGATAATCTGAGTACATCAAATTCTTTACCGGATAGAATTGATAATTGTGAGGAAGCTAGTTCTATAGAACAATGGAAATCACAGCCACCATTAATGACTCTGTTTAAAGCTCCCTTAAGTAGCGAAGCGGCCCTTAAACAGGAAGCTAAAGAAAAACAATGGGAACTCCATTTTGCAGAATATGGGAGGGGTATAACTATGTATAGAACTATTGAGACTGCAAAACTCGTAATTCAAGGTGTACCACAAACACTTAGAGGAGAAGTGTGGCTTACATTTTCTGGTATAGCAATCGTAGTTTTATTAGTTAATATACTCGAAAAGTGTCATGTGCTCATCATAAAAAAACATAAAGCTTGCTATTATTAGGTGCTCTAAACGAAATGGCTATGAATCCTGGGTTATACAAGTCATTAGTGGATCAATCATTGGGAAAATCATGTCAGGCAAATGAGGAAATAGAAAGGGATTTACATAGATCATTACCAGAACATCCAGCGTTTCAATCAGACACTGGTATTAGTGCTTTAAGAAGGGTTCTCTCCGCGTATGCTTGGAGAAATCCACAAATCGGTGAGCCTGTAATTATTGAAACTTTAAGAATCAGATGTACCTTGACACTGATCTTAATAATTATTTCTCTTTAGGATATTGCCAAGCAATGAATATAGTAGCATCGGTTCTTTTAATTTACTGTTCTGAAGAGTCGGCCTTCTGGCAGTTATGTAATGTTTGCGAATCGTTGCTACCCGACTATTACGATAGACGAGTAGTCGGTGCTCTGGTCGATCAAGGTCTTTTAGAAGAACTAGCAGCTGAACATTTACCAACTTTGCATGCTAGATTACAGGAACTTGGATTAATTAAAGTTATATCATTATCCTGGTTCTTAACGATATTTTTAAGTGTTATGCCAACTAGTAGCGCAGTCAATATTATGGACTGCTTTTTCTATGACGGCGCAAAAGTTATATTCCAGGTGTGGTATCTCCTTTATAGACATGTATAAATATCACCATCAATTTTGCTTCGTTCCTTTAATTATTTTTGAGTAGAATCATTTCGTTTAATTGAGGAATCTTCTAACAAATACAGAATAAAAAGCATAGAGAAGAAATTTGAA
Source organism: Nysson spinosus (assembly GCA_910591585.2). Lineage (NCBI taxonomy): Eukaryota > Metazoa > Arthropoda > Insecta > Hymenoptera > Crabronidae > Nysson > Nysson spinosus. The sequence goes on along the minus strand of OU342843.1, from coordinate 4,430,679 downwards.
GTAAACAGGTCTTTCTTCCTGTACCAGATAGCATTGACAGTTTTGGAATGGAATCAGGATAAATTACTTACATGCCGCGACGATGGAGAAGCAATGCAGCTGTTAACAGATTATCTTGGAGGTGTTTATAATGACGAGGGTCCTTTACTGCCTAGGCCAGTCGATACTGCTACTCCTAATAGAGTAAGCAATTATTTACAAAGAAACTTGGTTTAATTAAGCCACTTAAACATGGTTTTCCATGTTAAACTTTCGTTTTCCGTACACTTGCAAATATCTTTTTACATAGAGTATATCTGTCCAAACACTAATATACGAAGCGTATGCACGTTATGGTTCATTGACTATTGGTGGAATAGAAAGACTTCGATTAAAGCATAGACTTCGGGTAGTTCAAAGTTTGGAGGATGGAATAGAAAAAAACGTTATTAGAAGTGTAATTGTTGACAAATACATGACGTTGGAAGAGCTACAGGTAATAAATATCAAGAAGCCGATTTAGAAGAATTTTTTACTTTGAAGTACTAATTGTGTAACAATTTGTTACTTTTATATAGGATTTATTAGGTTTAGTAAGGGAAGAACTTATGAGTCAACGAACATCTGAACCTGATCGTTATGATCCTACACAACCACCCTATGAAGCATATAAACTAGACTTCGAATTATTTAGGATATTATTTGGTGGCATATCTCCATGGGGAAAGTGTAGTCAAGCCGAATCTCTTGCTGCGCGACTGTTTCGCGTAAGTTGATAATCTCGTAAAATATGAATATTAAGCAAGCATTTGTTTATATTCTATTAATTGTTTCGTTTCGCATTAATCTTTTATCTCATTGAGCATTTGGAAATTTGAAAGAAAGATCACGTAGAAATTATTAAATGAGGATTTAGGGGATTAACATCCATATGTATTTTAAGTTTATTGAATAAGATCAGGCAAATAGAAAAAAAACGTTCATAAGTACTATTGTACTATCAGTTAATGGATCGTAATCGAGATGGCCTACTCAATTTTCGTGAGTTAGTGCAAGCCATTGGAATGACAGCAACCGCTGACTTAACACAAAGATTAAAACTTCTATACACCTTGCACTTACCGCCATTGCTCACGCCTGTCGATTTTGAATCGCCAACGCATTCTGGTAAATAAAGTTGATAAAGATATACATAATACAATTTGTTGAAAATATATGAGACAATGAACAAATTAGATGGGGCAGAAGTAGCAGCAGAAGCCACAGACTTTTTTGATAGTATGGAACAAAGTGTTGCTTCTTTAGAAATGCCTGTGAGCATAGCTGAAGAACCAACGGTGGGAACGTTGTCCCGATCAACAAGTTTAAATAGTCAACAAGGAGACCAGTCATGGGAAATTCAAAGTATGGGAAGTTTACGTTCCATGATAGCATCCAAGGATAGTCCGCTTGATTTTAAAACCGTGCCAAAAATGTCTCAAGGTCACTTTATAGCATTATGGAAAACTCTTTACGATATGTTTCCCGCGCAGCCAGAAGAGCAAGAAACGTATCACTGTATAGCATCGATAGGTATATAAAAACTCTTAAATCCGTATCATAAAATGTTTTAAATTATATAAAGTATAACACAACATACAGGTACGCTCTTACTACAATTGGGTGATGTTGGTAAAAAATTTTATGTTGAACGAGATGAGTCGGAAGACAGTTTACTTTTGGCTGCCTCTGCTGCTCAGCAGTCGTCACTTATGGAGAGGGTAACGACCAATGCGTTTAATGAATACTTATAATTAATAATATAAGGAATTGTACATCCTAATCACTCCATATTTTTACCATAATCTGTGTACAATAGAAGAAATGTGCCTCTTACTAATTCATGAAATGGATATCAATTCTCTAATATATTTATAGTATAATTAGTTATGTGAGCTAGATTCTGATGCATAGCCATTTGTTTCCGTCAAATTTATATTGTCGTATGCTGTGAAGATATTGAGTGTATTGATTACTTATTTATGAACGATGTATTTCATTCTTTTCAGTCACCCGACCGTAATGGAAATCCGACCAGTCTCGCTTCATCCTCTACCGACCCCGATTGGTCAATAAGTGTAGAACAGTTCCTGGCATCTGTCTTAACGGGACAAGCGATAGTAGACTTTTTTAGTAAAAGGGCAGATCTTACAGAGGCGATAGCGACTCTGAAAAATCGTAGGTTTAATCGCATCCATTCCCTATCAGACACTCCAGTGTTGAACGTATGATACACAGGTTTAACTGTGTATGCAACTACTGTAAGATATATATACAATTTTTAAAGTGATAGATTGCCTTGGATAAATGACCAGCAACTTTAAGTTTCCTATTGAAACATTTTATATTCATTATAATCAAAGCATAATCTAAGTAACGAGGTAAAAAACATCTTTTGTATGTTAAAATCGTGGTCGATGTATATTCAAGAATATCGCCTATAGCACGGTTAATCAGATTTACATGAATCATTGTTTTGCGTATACTATTCAGTTTCCTTGGTATACATTGAACTCATAAAATGTTCAACTGATAATCATGAGATATCTTGTTACAGTGAGCCTATATAATCGCACATATTATTCGGAATAATATGGTTTTCTTTTCGTGCACATGGTATGTCTTCAAAGTGTTTCGCGAACGTACATAAATGCATATTGGGCTACTTTACAGTCTGGAAAAAATTCAGTTGTACCAAAAAATGTACTTGGTGCATCAATGGTAAATGCTCAGGGTAAATATTTTGAAACCAGTTCCGCCGTATTAGAATTATTACAAAAAACGAGTTCCAAACACCATATACTAATATGCAACGAAACTGTTTCTATGAAATGTATTGTTTCGAATGCCCATATTAATATAAACTATATACAATAAGCTCAGATGTAGTAGCTTTGAAGTAGGAAAAGACGAGAGTTGCTAGCGTTTACAGAAATTCTTTTTTCCTATTTCTAAACCACTACATTCTTTTCGACGAATGATCTGAACGCTATAATCGGGGAATTATAAAATATTTGACAATTCTATAAGTCTTATGCTGGTGATTTTTTTCAGTGCATAATAATAGGCATAATTGAAACTAAATTCATTATGCACTTAGAAATACCTTAAACATTAATGTTGCTTGCATCATAAACTAGGAAAATATAAATTCCAGATTAAAGGCTAATGTTAAGAGCTGAGTAAAAATCATGGTACTACACTTATTGGCAGCTATAACTAAGTGGCAAACACAATTTCTATATTACATGCATATTAAAATCCGTCAGTACTAGAGTATAATACAAATTGATGTACAGATATTTGGAATTTTGGCAGTTATACATTTGTATTTCACGTAATCTTTCATCTATTTGATCGCAACATTTTTCAAAAATTCTAATACCTGAAATATATAAACAAATCGTTTATTGGAAAGGTCTAGATTAGGTGAAAAACTTAACGCAATTGCGAGCATTTTTGTTTTAGCTTGCTAATGACAAATATTAACATTTCAAGTTATAATTTGGTGATACAACATATTTTTTTACCAAAAGCAATTTTTATTTTTATATAACCGATATGCGTGACTATAATTTTTCAACACATTGTGTTACAAAGTATTATTCCCAGTTAATGAATTACGAAGTATTCAAGGTTTTCTCTCCATGTATCATATATGTATATAAATGTTATTATTTCGTATGTGCAATTATATGTAAAAAAAGACACGTATAATAAATAGTATATACATAAATGAACTACCCATAATAAATAGGAATGATAATATATCAGGGAAAGTAGCAGGTATATAATAAAATCTCAGGAGTAGTGTTTTTGTAGTTTTATTGAAAGATTAAAACAATTGCTTTATCATTAAAAGTTTTTCGGTAAAATGCCATCGTTCTTCGCAAGACGTACCAGACAGTCATCTGATTCACCCTGAACAGATATTCAAAACATATGTTATATAAACTATTAATCTCCGATGTAATTACAGAAAAAATTAATAATCGTACCATACGACGAATTGCGCCACAAATGGCATACATTTTTTGGGAGTCGGTCATGCGTCCAGTTTCTGGATCTACATCAGCAAGACTCAATTGGATGGAAGCATGATCCTTAGCATGGATGATGCGGTTGCTCGATGAGCTGCATAATCGAATATATATATATATTTTTTAATGTTGAAGACACCGACAAACGAAAAATATGAGGCATGTTTAGCATCAATAACTGAAACGTAATACGTCCTTACTATAATTTACAATATCTCGATGTATTTTCATGAATATAATCCCGTGTAATTTATTTACGACATTTTCAGTTATAACAGTTTTCGAAACCTTAATAATTCTGAAAGTCAATGTACAAGGATACCTACTAAAATTACAAGGAACTAAAGACATTTGGAGATTCTACCTAGACTGCTATTTCGCGAGATCTTTAAAAATTCACTGAAGTATTGAATGTAATGGGATAATCTTGCATAATCTACAATTTACGGTAATATAAACATCTAAAATCACCATGCGTATTAATTATAAAATTATTGTATAAGTAAAATTGTCAGTACAGTGTCTCCCGCCACCCTAGGAACACCATTCATAAAACAAGGATAAAGCATAACCCAGCTTTTCTAATTTGTCTTATAATACAACAGGAAATCATAACTAATCATAATAATTAATTGATATTCGTAATACGTGGTCGTGGATGGCAAAAGTAACTTGGAAAACTTATTCAGAAATTTAAGTCTTGAAAAAAATGCCTCTCCTATTCGGGAATATACATAACCCACGTGTGCGGCTTACCATTTCCTTGGGATGTACAAGTCTACGAGGTTTCCAGTGTCGTTTTCCATTTTTTAATTCTGTAACAATAATTACAAGGACTTAATTTACAGTATCATTTCATCGAGTACATGTTCGAATCATGTCAAATCAATGTATTTTCTTACATGTGGGGGCCGCACGTACTCCGTAAAATGGCACCGAACGTAAAGAACTTGTTCCGTCAAAACTTCCGGGAATCAAGCGTAACAAAGCATGCCAACATGATAAAGAACCCGTCGTAGTTTCCGAATTTTGAAAACGATATTTTTTATACGTACAATTAAGTATCAATTTATAATAGTTTACAATTAGTTAATATTGAGCGCATATTTGTAGAATAATACGATATTAATTCAAGTAAAAAATTGGTAAAATTTACTAAGCATCGAGAGTACCAGATTAAAAAAATTACTGATCACCGATTTCAAAATGATGAATATTAGAATCTTCAATATTTAAAAATTATGAGTTTAGGGACCTCTCATATTTCAGCTTTCAAGTCATTTATTTAACAGTTATTTAATAAAGCTTTATTACATATCGGTCGATGATGCTTAGTTCTTAAATTCGCCATTTTTTAGCTCTGTCTCTAGCGTTACTTTCCGTTATCCTAATCTGACTTACCTGACTTTGTTTCTTACGATGTCGGTAACTCCATTTTTTACTCGCAGATACCGATAAAACACTCCACGTCTCTGAGTGTTTAAGACGGGGTGAATTTTTGCGCCCCCCTCCGGTAATTCGAGAAGTCAACGGTTTCGTATAGCTGACCCCCTCAGTCGTATCTGGCATTCGGGGACTGAAAGTTGTCCCGGCAAATTGTGATGTACGTGTGTTGTATCTTCGAACTGGGTAAACAAAAGTCGTGTTAATGCACTCGCCAATTTAAACGGGCTGTGATTCGCGAGGGTGTTAAAAAAGCCGAGACATATGTCGTTCGTAATGAAGATGTCGTAATCGTGATATTTTGGACACGCGGTTAAAAAAGCATGGTCAGTGCACACCTTACTGTAATTACAACATTAAGTGCACTCTTCAATTATATCTGTAACGAATGATTGTTCGCCACAAGTGCCCTTAAGTGTGTTCATCCCGAATTATGTCGATGAAGGTAAGACACTTGACATGATTGAAATCTCTTGGTTTCCGACTCTATCTTGTACGCGCGTTTAATTATTTCACCGTGTGGCACGCTTGAGTGAATAATAAAAAAACGCGGAAAGAGAAACCTCGTTTTAGGAATTGGACGTAAATGATCTGTTTTGAAAGTATTCCTTGATTAGAATCGAGGATTTCGATATTTAGTTTATGTCAGAATCATCGATTCTCGAAAAGAATTAGGAATACTCTCAACACGAGGATTTACAATTCGCAGTTAGGCTTGTATTTGCAAGGCCTGTAAGAATGAACGATTAATAATGGATTCTGAATAATGAATTGTGTTTAATCGTTCATGAATTCTGAAATAATATAGATCCCAAAATTCGTAATTCCGAATTATTAAAGATTTCCAAATTTGGTCCCAAAACATTTGTGTTCAGTATTATCCCAAGTATGCACTGTATTCAAATTGTTTTTGTCCACATTGGTATTAGTAACACCGAAAACATATTTACAGCATATTGAATCTGTAAATCTGCTACTTTATTTTAATTCCATATAAATGAAAATATTAAACCGCGCTCGAAGTTCTGTTTTCACCGGGAAATTGATATCTCTAATTACATAGCGTTCCTAGGGATACTACTAAATCTGACCTGTAAATTATTAATTTTTCATGAATAAGGAATGTTAGATAACGTGAAAATGGTTTTCACGTAACTGTTTACGTGGCAGGTGTTACGAGTGTATAGAATCAGGTGAGATCAGATGAAATTTACGTCTCACTGATGTCATTTATGTATGAGCTTTCAAGAACTCGAGCGCCAATGATTACACGAGTATTTTAAAGCGGTGTATTAGCGACACTTGCTCTTTGATCTTAATTTTTACATCGTTCGTCCCCGTTTATTTCGTTTGGGACCGTTTTGAATCGAAACAAGGAGGTAAAAGTAAATTTCTTGTAACAAATCAAAATATTTTCTAATTTCATTTTATGTATCCCAATTGGCACAATCTAGAGAGATGAAAATAATTATAATAGTATATGGAGTTATAATCTTCAGCAAAGAATTGGAGCCAATAAGATTTTTCGCACGATGTTATGGCTACTCTCCCTACGACCTACATCGCGAATCAAAACAACGAAATACGATTCACTTCAACTAGCGAGGTCGCTTTACGTAAGAAATTAAAACACTCAGTTTTTAACTGGTTCAAAGCATCATTTATCTCCGTAATGTCTCAGGAAGAGAATAAGAAGAGTTAGCCACGGTGTAATCGATACTTTAGCAGTTCCGCTTTGCTTTTCCATTAAATGCAACTATTTATTACTTCCTGTTTAGTAAGCTCGTGCTGGATCGATTTGTTCTTCCATCCTTGATCTCGATTCAAGGAAATATTTTATGCTCAAGTTTCCTTGGATCTTTAGAATTTACTTGTTCCATATAACTCGGAGGATTTATCCATATTTTATATTTTAATAATATATGTCTTGTGAATGGAGTCGAGAAATGCACGATTTTCTAGTTGAGACCAAACAATTAATCAATTGAAATTGAAAATAATGTAACAATTTGTCGAGATTTGACACGTGTTTCCTTTAAAATATGTCAAGGGACGGGGATACGTGAAAAATAGAAGAAAGCCCAAAATAATGTGTCCAAAAATAAAACAAGCTGGCATAACGCCTAACGGTTGATGTCATATTGATCTTTATGTTAGATATTCCCTGTATGGGTTTCAGTTATGACTGACTGAGTAGACTTCATCCATGGTTTCCTCCTTGATTATGATTACTTATATGATTACTCAATAAGCTTGACAAGAGTTCCCTCTGAATATTCATTAAAGAAGATCAAAATAATGTCGATTAAGATACTTTGATGATCCAATTATGATTAACTTGAAAATCATTAAAACGATTCAATTACTTAATGAGCACATTGTATGCCAACTTGGAGTATTTAAATAAGGCAATAACATAAACTTGAACTTTTCAGTAAAACTAAGCAGATTATAATTAATCGACACACACTATGAGCGTCCTTTAAATGCTATTTAAAGATGTCGCCAGGATTTGCTGGATAACTTTTAAATTAATTATAAAACGAACAAATTTTATGTTAAATTGAACACATGGGTTATTGAACTACTTAACATTTTATTATAGAATAAATAGGTTACCAACTTAGATGCCAAAATGACGATTTTTATTAATGCGTGCCAATTTATACACTTTCTGGATTGACTAAAGACAGTATAGTCATTAGTCGGATAAAGAGCGTCATTAGAAATCAATTTCTGCGCTACATAATGAGACTTTTTTTTAGAAAGAATCGCCCTGGGACGTGGAGTTGCACTTGGCAGCAGCGAAAGGCGACGCGAAGCGTCTTCAGGTCCTCCTGGATTCCGGGCGAGTACATGTCGATTGTAAAGATAAGGTAGAATCTGTTTACATCTGTTTGCAATTTAATTGCAATAGATAAACTTATTATACGAGCCGTTTACTATCAAAGTGATGCCATTCCATTTAAATTCTGGATTGCAAATTGCCTGCAAGTCAATACTTCACGTATAATTGTAACCAAATTAAGATTCAAGACAAGTCGACGTTAAATTGTAACCAAATTAAAATTGAACACAAGTTCACGTGAAATTATAATCAAACTACGACTTAACAACACATCTTTCCAGAAATAGGGTCGCAACACTTTAATATATTAGGATATTCTGGGATATCCTTGGAGGAATTCCAAAGGATATCCTAGGCTATGCAGTTTCCTTGAAATAGCTTTGTGTCATTCTTTATAAATTGTTCAGATATCGCGTTGAAATATGACTTGTTTCCTATCCGCTCGTTTTCCGTGGAAGATTTCCGGATCCCTGTTAATCCTGGCGTACCAAAGAGTTAGAAGGCGCCGACCCGTCGTCGGGTCAATCGGAGCATTATGCAAACGACGATGCGATTTGAAGAACGCGAATAGTTCGAGTAACGTTATTTCTTGTCCCGAAAGTGGTTTATTAGAACGCGCACCAATAGTCGGCTGTGCTACTTTGCCCTGCTGACGGATTTTACCGATGTATTTTGAGGAACTCGGAATTTAGATACGACCTTGGCGGACACTTTGATTCGTGGCCATTGACGATTCCTATCCTCCCGAAATTCCCGTGGATCTTCGCGTTAATTATAGTTACGAATTCCGCATTAATTATGATTTTTAATTCGCAAGTTTTTACGTGTTTCGAACGTAACTCTTAACTCTTTGGTACAAGGGTTTCGACCGTAGATTAGAGCTGGAAGATTGCGAATGACATAAAATACTAGCTATTTAATTATCTCCAACATATCATATCCATTTTCATCTTTACGTTTGTATTTAACTCGCGTTCTTCAGTAACGATTATTTCATATAATTATTGTGTACAAAACATGGCCGCCATTGTTTGAAGAAACGAATAATGCCCTTCGGTCTTTCATTGATCGAGTATACGCTGATTATAAAGGCTAGCTCGGAGAGCCAATAATGAGTACATTGAAGAGCCGCTTCCTCTTTAAGTCATTCTATCAATTGAACCTCGACGGTAATTATTTATCACGTGGCTAATTATCCTTTCGTTACATCGTGCTATTAAGACCTGATTGTCATATCGCAGACAGGGGAAAAAACCGGAAGAAATTAGCTGCATTTAATTGCACCTCTAATGACACTAGTTTATACCGCGAAACTTGCTCCGTTTAAATCAATTAGAAATGTAATGCCGCGAAATCCTCATTATGGCAGCCGTATCGAGCGTCACGTAATTGCATTGCCATCCAAGCATCCCCGAGTGCTCGATTAGAATACCCTTTTTTTTTATCTGCACTTACGGATCAAATTTGCGAAAATCATTTCGTTTTCAACTTACTTGATTCTATTAGCAATATAAGATATTTTGTATTCAAAGTTTAACTCATTTTGTATTCCAAATATCGGACATGTTTCATATTCAACATTTCAGACATTTTATATTCCAAATATATCAGATGTTCTACATTAAAAATGATACGATTATTAGCTACTCAGCAGATTTCGACTTAGTAGACTTAAAATATCACTGAAAATGCGAAGAACGAGTGCAGGAGATTTTTATTGGCCCCAGCTGATTGACTCGTACTTTCAGGATGGAACAACCCCTTTAATATTGGCCGCTGCTGGAGGGCATATGGAGGCAGTCACCGAATTACTTCAGCAAGGGGCGGATCCTAATGCCAAAAGGCTGGTAAGTCCTGACCCTACGTACCTGGGCCATGAATGAGTTCTATGAATGAATGAAACTTGCTTTTACATTGCTGGCCTGGCAACCTCGATTACCAGTGGGTGGAAATAGTGTTCTTACGCCTACCACTAAATCACGGACGAATACGAGTCCACTTTCCTTCAGACGATCTTTGAACCCGCCATTTCTGTCCCCACGCATTGTCGGCCTCGGCAAATTATTCTGAAAGACTTGCTGTATCAATTTGCAAACAACACGTCATCGCTTTACTATGCTTCTTTTAAAGAGGTTTATAGGTAAAAAGAAGTGTAGCATTTCGGTGAGGTTGGTTCTGAAAGATTGCATAGAAGAACTTGATTTTAAATGCTTAATTAAGGACGTCTGTTATTCAGGCACGATGTTTGGACGAAACTTGTTTCTGGTTATTTTGTCTTTTTAAGAATGTCAGGAATGGCGGGTGATAAAAAGTGGAATGATCGAAGGTGTATGATAAAGAACGACCTTTATAAATTAAGTATTGCATATCGTTGTGAGTCAAGTTTGACAGTAATGCTGTTGCCTCCATCAAGTATTAATCACCGTGATAAGGCACTTCAGAGTACACGGTTAATTTATCGCTACTGATATCAAGAGATTCGCATTAGTATCGCGTTTGACAATATTATCGTGCGCGAGCTTAAAAGAATGTAATAATTCAGATAAAATACCACTTCCACAGAATTAATAGGATTTATCTCCGTATAATGGGGGGAAAACAATTGATCATTCTTTCTATCTTCATAATCAGCTTCGCAGTGATCATCAATTTGAGTCTGATATTCACTAGTAATGGAATAAAGTCGTGCATTTTACATATTTATTTATTATACATAATATATGATATGAAAGGAATCAGGAACCTCTGTCATCTCACAGAGCATCGATTTTCTTTGATTTGTTCAGTCGCAACATAATCCGTTACACGTGGACCACTCGTGATACAGGAATACCGGTGGATGACATTAGTTCGTTCTAATTAAAATGTCAGATGTTCTCGGCTGGTAGCTGTCTCAGGTCGTAGCTTTCTAGGAAATAGAAATCGTAAGGCTGCCTTGCCACCGCGTCCTGAAACGTGCTCGCTTTTTCTTTGGCCACAAAGGGCCTGGAGAGTCAACGCGCGAGACATAAAAAGCTCGTCGCGTACCATGTACATGGAGCACCAGGAAGCTGTCAAGTACCCCCTTTTTAAGTGCCTCGCGAGGATTTATCGCTGAGCCCACGTCTCCGTGTCTCGTGCCATCGAGAATTACAGTATTGTATGCAAATCGAAGACACGAGACCGTTTACGATTTTTGGGGACGAAATGCTTCTCATTCTTGGTGTTCATGTTCAATCAATTAGAATCAAAATTCGGTACTTTGCTTTCGAGGAATATTTTAGCATTCGAGATTTGAGGCGATTCTGCAATGCTTGAAATTGTACTTACTGAAGGGTACTTAAATGAAGGGGCATACGTATTTGACTAGTAAAATATGATTAATAGCTGAATAATATTGACATCTTTTAGCAGAAACTTAATTTAGTTTCAAATACAGGATTCAAAATAGGCTTCCTTTAATCGAATGTCGAATTAATGTCGGGTTGTTTCAGTGATAGACTAACATATTCCGTTTGTTATTTAAATACTGGAATAGTCATATTAAATGGCGTTGGACATTTATTTACATTTTTATCGTTTCGCGTCGGCAAGAATGATGATTTGCAATAGCTATAATCATTGTTCGTGTGACATTACAAAATTGAAATCAGTGATGAAGACTGGGCGTTCTTTTCAATATTAAGTGAGATTTTAGTTTGAAGAAATTAGACGAATAGGAGTACGAAGGTTTAGTTTGGTCGGATTTTCTGCCGCTTCCTGAGATTGGATCCAAACGGTGATGACGCGACAACGACCTCACAGGGGATTACGCAAACGTTCGTTAAACCTGTTAAACGCGACCAGTAGTTACGCAATCAGGAACCCGAGTTCCACAATTATTTTTTTATTACCAACAAAACACTGTCATCCGCATCTACCCCAGAAATCTCGGCAAGGACACCGTTAACCGTAACGCGCGTCAAACTCTATTTATGTTGACTGTCCAAACGTACCGACTCCATGATATGATACAATAAAATGAAATATAATAAAATATAATATAGTATAATATAATATTACTAGGGATAATAATATAATTAACAAAGAACAGAGCAATTAAAATGCAGTACAGTGTGATACATTCCGCAAGAATAGACAATTCAGATCTGAAAATAATCATTTTAATTCATTTTTATATTCCACTACTAATTGATTAATGTAAACAAATTTACTAATGTAACCAAAACCGAGTCGTTTAACAAACAGTTTTTATTGTGTGCTGTTACGACTAACGGATTCTGATCGGATATGATGCACTTAATACGGAAAGTCGGTTAATGATTGCCACTCTCTCGTGCATGCATCAAAATCTAATTGCAATTTGATTTACATCGGTCAATTAATCGACGGATCATTATGTAGTTTCTAAAGCATTGGCCTGGATACGCGGCGCGCTTGTATATTTTAGTCGGTAAATATCGTGGAATGAGGTATAAAATAAACGCGAAGGTTTCAAGGTTGGCCGAGGCGAAGCGCGTTGCAGTTGAAATTGCATGTGTGTGCTTGAGTTTGCGTGTTTCTCTAATATGTCTTAATAGCGGCATCTTGATGCAATATCCAACCGTTGAGTACAAAGCTCGCGTATGACTGGAGAAATTATTCTAATTGCTGCACCGTAACGCGCCTGTCTTTCCTGGTTGTCAGTATGCAGTCGCATAAGAACTTTCATGTAGAATACTAAGTGATTAGTGGCATTAAAATAATTAGCGTATTTCTCATATGAAATAACTTAAACAGATTTGGTAACGTACCAGCAAATAAGACAGCTAATTAGCTGATAATCTAATATGTGGAATATAAAGTGTTTGATATTTTGAATATAAATTTTATAATCTTCCAGTTAATAAATTAGCTAATTGGAGAAATTACAAGATGAAGGGAATTGCATCAGTCGACGATTATTCTATTCAGATATTCGAAACATTTGATTTATTAAATAATTTTTCTATTCAATGATTTGATCCAATTTTATTGCACTCGAATGAAATTTAATCAAATTCCATTGGATAAGAGGATAATAATGTATTTGGCAGATATGTGCATTTGACTCGTATAATGTTGCGAATGATGGATAAGTTAATGTCCCTCGTTCGAAGATAGAGGGACGAGAATAATTTCGGTGTCAAGTGATGAATGGATCAAATCGAAAATATTAAGTACTCGCAAAACCCACGTGGGTGGATGTGACACACTGATCTCGTAAGTTCGGCCTCGTTTAAGAGACTTTCGAGCGAGCAAAATGAAATCCATTTGGCCACTCGTGCGAGTCGTACCGCGAATATCGCGTTACCGCTTATCGAATTACGCGAATTTTATTCTTTTCGTAGAATGCACTGCCAACTGCGCAAAGGGCTGCGGCATAATTTTCCATTATGTTTTATTTAGCCTTGCATGGTTTCTTTGTTTGTTATGTATTATATTATTTATTCAGTAACAAACAATTATGAGAATACACTCGATTTAAAACATTGCCAAGATTATGATTTTTTTCATAAGCAATATCTTTGTTGTAGAGGTAAAAATCGCGAACTACAGCCATTATTTTTTCAAATATAGGATACATAAATGTCTTGCTATATTTAAATAATTTATTTCTTGAATATTACAAATTTAATTTAAAACAAATAATACAACTCTGTAACTCGCTTATACGAACATGTTAGTTAATGAATTTGACTTCTATAACATCGATATATTAATTTGCAGTAGTGTTAAGTGAGCATTATATAGTAATATAATGTTACATTTTTCATTTATATTATTCTTATAAGTTCTAATCATATTTTATATTATTCTGTGCACTCAGAGATGAAAGTTCTTATAACGAACTACTGAACTGATTAAAAGTGAGATTGCTATCGTAAAATCGTGTACTGTGGAGAGTCAAGATATATCATACTCGAAGTTTGTTCGTAGCAGGAAGTAACGAATTCGTTATAAAACATCGACACCTATTATCGTGGCATCCTCTTTAGTGAATGCATGTTAATTGATACGGTGATATGCACTCTGATCGAATGAGTTAAGAGAAATTGCGGCGATGGTAGTGCATGCACCATTTAACCGGTAATTATCCTTTGCTCGGTTTACGACGAATTCATTAAACTTCGACTGCTAACTGCATCCGAAATAACTCTGACCTTTCATCGACCGAATTGCATTCGAGATTTTCGCCGCAAACATTTGCATTCCATGCTAGATTGTTATCGCTATTCCGCTCGGAAAATCATTCCGTACGCGACACGCAATCTTTTGTATTCTAATTCATCAAATTCCATTATAATACGTAGGAACGCGGGAATAATAAAAAGTTTTAGTACCGTTGTTAAATACTATCGGTTGCAATACGAGAGCCGATTAGAGTAGTGAATTTTTCATGAAATATTTCTTTTTGCACGGATTTTTTCATTTCTCCGCTGCGAATAATGTGATATGAGAAATATTGATAGACGAGTAGGTGACTTTCAGGTTACATGGAACTGTAGGGTTAAAAAGGGTCAATGATAGGTTAAATGAGAGAATGAATGTTATGCTACTTCCAATTGCATCAAATGATAGTGTCTTCTTGATTGACCTGATATTGGAAGAAAAAAAGAATGTAGAACCAGGATGCTACTTTTACCGGAGCGGCTAGATGAACAGGTTGATCATCGTTATAGAATTTCTGTGGTTAGTAATGGATAGGTATTATGTCTCCTCGTCTGCCACGGTTCGCGGAACATGTAACTCCATAGGATACATATGAGAATCCAGCGGATATTTCTAGACAAATATTTACTACCTGATGTAACAAATATTTATGATATCGATGTGAAATATCGATTTCCAAGCCTTGTATCCTAGCATTTAGTTCACGGACTCCGTGGAATTCATTTAATATGTTTATCAAAATACCAGCTACCCGGCATGGTATATAAAGAAATTAATGTACAACATGAATTATTTGCTCCGCGGAAAATTAATAACGGAACCTATTCATACGAAATATGTAAATACGTTTGGGAAGTATGATTCATTAATGTATCAGATATTTATACCGTCCTCGTAAGCAACGAATGCTAATAAGGAAATCATTTGCATCCGAACTCGAGAAATGTGTGGTGGAATTAATTTACGAATTTCAATGATATACCTACCGCCGGACATCGCGAATAATTATGATATCGATGCGAAAGATTTGTCGTTTGGAATTTGGTGAATTTGCATTACATTAGGTGAAACGGTTTGAGAATCTGTGGGGATTTTTTCGGGGAGATTTTTGTTTCGTCGCGTGAAATCAATCGGTGTTTATTTGTCGGACAGAAAGCAGGGTTGATTTCGGGGCAATTGATAAATAATAAAGCGGGCTCAATGGCCTTTCGTTGACCGACGCTGCGAGGCAGGAACGTCGTTAGTGAAAGTGCATTTACCTTGCATTCGAGCAGGTTCACTTTGTATCGGTCTGGGACATTGCTCCTTTCGAGGATACTCGAAAACAGATACACGCACACTTTCACTCCTCCGTTGATCGAAGGAAATGATCAACCACGACGATTCAACTTTGCAATTCAGTTACCGCGAATATCATTGATATTTTAGTCACGAGAAATTGGATTGTTTACGGCGAGTCATCCTGTCGGTGTGCGATTTTCAACCGGTATACCAGCAGTGTGCCTTCTTTCCATAATCCTAAATTGCTTGTCATTCGATATAATTTCATAATTATTAAAATACTATTTATTATTATATACATATTCTATTACATAATGAATGATTAATTTTACGTAAATTAATTTACAGAAAACTGTATACTTCTACCGTCTGGATTTTATAATTCCAAGTGAAACCATGCTTTAATATTTGATTTCTTTTATTAAAGAAAGCGTTCGCGTATTATTACAATAGCGCGATTCTTAACAAACGGAGCAGTGAAATATGAATTCTCGTTGAATCACCGTGGATGTGTGCGTTGTAGAGGAAACATTAATTCGCACGTCACAGGTGAAGGACAATTCCGCGGTGCAATAATAAGTAGAAAAAGTGATTGACATTTTTACGCGTTTCCGGCATGGAAATAATAATTCTCTTATAACAGTGCTCGAGTGCTAGCATACACATGCAATCTCGCTTTTGTACTTATTGATATACGTAAGTATATCGTGCACGCGATGAAGTTCGAAACGCTCCGATTAATTAGGATTCTTCAGGCAAGAATTCGTGACCTATTAAATTAGGGTACCACATACCTGCACGTATGAATGCATGACGCGAGAAGAGTGTGACATTTAAATGCCGAATGTGTGGATCTGATTATTCAAAGACTAGGAATACTTGGCATTTGAGATATGACTCGGGTTAATAATCCAATAAAACAGTAGAGATATCCTTATTCCTTTTGAAGTTACATAGGAAAGTTGCAAATACATATCCTATATTTGATGTCGTATAAGATATGTATGATACATATCTTTATATTACATTATATTATCTATAATATTGAATCATTTCATTGATCACCGCGGTACACTTAAAGCTATGCAAATTGTAATTAATATTAGTTGACTTCTTTCTCCTGATTAGTCAGTAATTAGTTCGAGTGTAATTTCCTCGGTGATTGTTTCCCGTAATCGAGCCTTCCAGATATTCTTAAAAAATGTTCTACGGCACGTAACTCTATCGATGGAATGTTTCCTTCGGAGATAAGGATCTGCAACATCGATCTTGTGCTCCTGTCTCCCCTCTCTCTCTCTCTTCACTCGTGTTTTATTCAATACATTGTATTCCGATCGTATTACAAGGTTGACGGGGAACGTGTGTAATAAAATCCAACGGTGGTATGATTCTTGGGAATAATTAGTGACAATATAATATTGTCCAAATAAAATGAACACATTTTGATACTTGCTTACAACTGATTGTTTCGGATTCTTTATTACTACTTGTTACTGTGGTACTCGACCGTTAGTTATCGTTTCGACACATTATTAATACTTACAGTTTCAATACTTTTCAGACCGGCACAACGGCGCTGTTCTTCGCTGCGCAGGGTGGCTTCTTGGATATCGCCAGTATCCTCTTAGAACACGGTGCCCTCGTTGACTCCTGCAGCATAGTAAGTCAACTGGGCCATTCTAACTATAAATGCGAACAATAAACGCGAGGGTTTACGACTTCTCGTTAAATTTCAGGATGGCGGTACACCGCTTTTCGTTGCGTGTCAATGCGGACACTTGGATGTAGTCGAAGGTCTGATCGGAAAGGGTGCCAATCCGAACGCTCATATGAAGGTAAAAAATTGGTCCACGAAAATGGTCACCTTCATCTTCATATTTTATTCATTTTAAATATTACACAGTATCTTAAACATAAATGTTATTAAATATTACACAGTTTAATTGAAAACATCGACTTGAGTGTACCTTGGGTGAACATAACATTTTTGCATTTGTAGTTCTATTTCCGAGTTCGTAAGTTTTATCGCGATGTACAGGAAACAGATTGCGAATAGAGTATAAAAATGTAAGATACGAGTGGTTTATTGGAATCAGCGAGAGTATATCTTTCTGGTTTATCTACGAGCAACGTGTTCGGAGAACATTGCGAAAGGGTAGAGTAAACAGTGTCAGGAAAAGGCGCGTGAGAAAGACGTAAAGTAAAGAAATAGCGTAAAGCAAAGAATAACTGAAAAAGTTGGTGTTGATATAATAGGATGGAGCGACCGCTCTATTTATCGCCGCACAAAACGGACACGTGCGTATCTTGGAGGTCCTTCTGGAGCACGGTGCGAAGACGGATGCGGCGCGAACGGACGGCGCCACGCCTCTATGGATAGCAGCACAAATGGGACATGATCACGTCGTGAGAAGGCTTTTGAAAGCTGGTGCGAAGGTCGATGCCACCAGACACGTAAGTCGTGTAAAATCATTGAAAAAAACAGAAGAAACAAGAATCGCCTTTCCGGTGCACGAAGAGGCGAACCTCAGTGAAAGATGACTTTTGCGTAGGGTGACCGGACATCCCGGTTCGTCAAGACTGGTCCCGGTACTTGATTTGTTGCCTTGCTATCCTGAAACCTTTTTTTTTAATGATACCTTGTCTCGAAATAATGCCTAATATTATCGTGGAGAAAAGCCAACTTCGTCTATCTTCATTGATATTACCAAATAACATATTTTATATATACAAGGTAATAAATGATCGAGTACATAACAGGGACTTGTGTCGTCGCATACTTTGCGTATAAATGATACATGATTTTGTTTGTTACACTGTTTTGAATTCTTTGTTTAGACTTAACTTTAGAGCCTTAAAAATGATTTAAATTTAGTCACGGTCACCGAGATCCGCTTTCTATATCTTTGCACTGTATGCCCGCGTGACCTGCATATGCATGTGAATAATTTTGTGGTGTTCCGCCTTTTGTAGGATGGCGCGACTCCACTTTTTAAAGCGGCACACAAAGGACACACCGCTGTCGTCGGTGAACTACTCAAGTACCGTCCATCACTTGGTGTTCTACCAGTAAGTAAAAAGATATGCTAAATAGGTACAGGAAATAGTAACGCAAAAACTGTAAGTATACAATAAGTGGGCTGCCCTGGCGGTGACAAGATGAATAGACACCGAGGTGTTTGTAGAAACATTTTTTTTCAATGTTCCTTAAACTTTAATAATTTCCGGTAACACTTCCTTCTTTTACATCGTATTCTCAGATTGACGAAATTTCAAATGCAGTTTTTGCCACCCTCTTTGAGGGTGTCCGGAGACACTCAGCAATCTCATACAAATATAAATTGTTTTAAATATTCATATACATCTAATTTGTAATATGGGGACTTCCGGGAAGCCTCAAAAGGGCTGACAAAAAAATGCGCTGCGATGGAGGGGTACTTTTTCCATTCTTTATCGAAGTAAGAAAGTGATACTTCTAAACGTGTACCGATACTTCCGCTACTTCATGTAGGGTGACGGACGCATGATGTAGCAGAAATCGATAAAAATGCGTAACTTTCAAAGAGCGTGGTACTATTTGCTTTTATTATTTATAGCTCCACGTGGTACATGTCAAAACTGCTTGTCATCGTTTTTATTGCGCTACCTCAATCTTTGCTTATTTTCCGCTTATGATAACATCGGCCGTAAAACAGTCCAATTTGTTAGTACAAGATAACGTGTGATTCCAGAATGGTGAAAGTGCACTGCATGCTGCAGCTTTAACGGGGCATATGACTGTAGCAAGGCAACTCGTAGGAGCAGGTGCAGACCCTTTACTTGTAAACCAAGAGGGTGTAACGCCCCTACAATTAGCCATTAGACACTCACAGACACAGGTTGCCAATTACCTTAAGGATAAAGTTAGAACGCGGACGACGACCTCCTAGCAAAATCTCCACGTATTAAGCGCCAAATAAAACTCGAGAATCTCGGAAGTGTAATCCGGCAATGTGGGTCAATCAGTATTTCGAAAGAAAAGATAATATATTTAAACGTTTTACCTTCGATATATTATACTTACGGTGATCATCTTTTTAATGAATATACAAAAGAAATACATATATCTATATGTAGAATATATGCCAATGCTGCAGGGTTCTGGAAAGAAGACACTATAGAGTCTCATCTATAACCAATAGAAGAGACCATGTGATATTTGTGACAAAATAAAACGGTAAACACGGTTTTATTATATCTAAGATATAATAAGTCGTAATATCTGGGATTAGGTACACCGTGAAAGTTTAGTTTTATCCTTGTAATCTATATGAAATTATAGTGAACTTATAATAATATGCGAGCCAACGATATACGGGAACCTGAATTCCAGAATCCGCCAGTTCTGACATTTTAAAGGAACAATAGGGCAAACAACGTTTCTTGGTGAAGTAACTCGAAGAATGGTGACCGTAATTATATGAGATGCTTGATAAATATTTTAGAAGATGATTGAATAAGTGCAATCATATCCAGTGATACGAGTCTATGCCGTAATTGCGGAGTATTATTCTTTGCTGTATCGATGTAGTTGAAGAGATTATATCAGAAATTCCGTCTCTGTTATCTAGAGGTGGTTGTGTTACATGGAATGTAACTAATGAAAACAACATGGCAATGTTTAAAAATTTATTCTCAAAAGCTTTTTATATGATGGTACATAACTTGCAGACATAATTTTCCAGTGTTAGATGTTGACAATAAATTTTTAAATATTCCTCAGCTGATATTATGTACTCATAGTCGTAACTTACACATCTAATGTACACAAACATTCTACAGTGTTTTGAGATGGGAAGATATATTTTCACACTCCTCACTACTGTAAATATTGTGCTGCAAAGTTGAAGATACAACTTTGTCATTGTTGGGTGTACAGTGTACATTTACACCTTGTGAAGTATCTACTGTATATTTCACGGAATTGTTTTTATATTAGAGCTTAACTTTCTGTTAAAGATGGAGTATAGTTATCTTTGGATAAGTATCAGTAGACTCTATATTCGAAATAGTTTAGTTGAAAATTGTGCGAAGCTGAATGATTTTCGGAGAAGTATTCAGAAAATATGAATAGCAATATACACATTGTTTTTCGATCGATTTTGAGTTATTCTATGTGTTTAATGATTCGGGAGAAATGAAGGGGGTTAAAAGATACACATGGAAATAATGTTAAACCATTTTATTTCGATGTATTTTACATGTCGTGTTTAGTACGGTCTTAAATTGATAAGTACCTTTACTGTCTTCCTAATACAACATTCATCCTTAAATGGTAGGAATTGTTATTGTTAAAAGAGGCATACGGAGATGAATAAAATACATTAGTTTCTTGAAGGAATTATTGTGAATCGCACGAGAAAGACAAATTAAATGGAATTTCTCCTGGATGATAAAGTAAACGTAACGGTTTTCGTGCAATAATTTCTGCGTTTCAATTCTATCTGAATAATGTGACAATCCTTTGAATTTTTCGAAGTAACGTAATATCTTATATTATACATAAATAGTACGAAGATACTTTTGCTTTGTGCAATATCACAGAATGTTTTAAACGTCAGTTGGACATTATTCTTAAATTTTTAGTTGTACTCTTTCATCTCGTAGAACTGAACTTCAGATTTCACGGAGAAATGCATATGATGTTTATAGCAATCTACTCTAATCATTTATTCTAACGTGAACGAAAATAATTTCGATTTCTCTTATCAGTTTTCTTTAGTTTCACTTTAACGTATATTTCCTCTTTCTATGAGAATGTTATATAGTATAATATAAATATAATTTATACCCATATTCATGGGTCATATATTCTCTTTTAATATAATATACAAAGTATGTATATTCATAAATTACTTGCACAGAAAATATTACATTACCGCTCGGTAAGTTTATATTTCTAAAATGCCTGAACAACATTCGAGGTGATAATGAATTAATATCTAAAATTTGTTAATGTCCATATAGACATCTTTCTTCGTCTTGAAATTGAACAGAATAAGCGCGTAAAACTTGTCCAAGCATTTTGAGAACAGCATGTCTTATGAAGCCTTACGTAATATGTGCTATTTAGAATAATTAACTAATTAGAACAATAGACGAAGAAGAAGAATGTGGAATATTAGCGATTTAAATCTAACTAAAAACTAGTAAAATGAAAAGAGACTGATGTATCAGGCGCTTTAAGCTCGGCCTTGTGAACCAGCTGCTAAGTGCCTATTTCCTTTTTCATTTGAGATGTAAAACATCTTCGAAGTAACGCGGCCTAGTTTAATAGACGAGAACTTGACTGGATAGTTCAATTTGAACGACACGCGCGAAGCATTATTAAGTTGACAGAAATTCGGCACCGTAAATTAGGAGCTAAACGGCACCATAGGTTTTATCAATTATGTATATTGCACTGATAAGATAGATAAGGAAAGCTATACGTTGTGTACTCGGGTCGCAGTATTATCAGTTACACGTTGATTCTCAAGAAAGACTCATCATGGTCCGCGATCGGATGCCAGAGTTACGTGCCGTTAGTGTTTCCTTTGTTTTTCTTTTAAAAGACATTTTAAATCAACGTTGGAAATCATATAAAGGATATTTAAAATTGGAATTAGGCATTCGTAGAAGTGAAAATATCTTACACTGCCTAATATATTGTTGTATATACTTGTTTATACAAATGCTTATTGCTGCGAGACTGGAATGAACGATGATTCGATTTGTTTATTTAAACGAGTGATATATCTGCCTTTGATAGGTTTCGTACGCATTAGTTGATACGAAATATCGAAAGTAATCTAGTGTTATTCTTTTCTTTAGAGTCAACATAATAGCACCACATTTGGTAGAGGATTTTTACAAGATGTACACATTCAGATATCTCAAAATAAGAAATTAAGGGATGTGCTAGATGAAGTATGTATACATATAAACATATGTACATATATGCATTTATATATGTTGCGGATCAGTCACCGTTTAAATATCACAGACTTTTATCATTGGCAGTAAATACATAAATTAATGTTAAATATATAGGCTGAGGAAATTCGTGCATTAATACAGCTTATTGTCGGGAACATTTCCGTTATAAAGGATTTACATAATAACGTTCTCTCACATACGGATAAAGGTAAGATGAAAATACCAAATGTCGTGCTTGCCTAACGAGTATGTCTTATGTTTCAGACATACAAAAAGAATTGGATACACGTACTTATACTATTTCACAAACGGCTTTCCGTGTACAACGAAAGTTGAGAGGTAGGTTCTTTTGCCAACATTTCCATAAATGTCGTCATAAATAAAAATATATGTATATATACATATATATACACACGTATTCGCCATATCTCCAAAAAAATGCGTTATAAATAAAAATAGAATTTTAAAAGCTCCCTTACCTTCTTTAGTCGGACTCGTTACTGTTCCGACTTCGAAAACCAGATTCTTCTGTTACTCTCTCTTGAAAGGCATCCGATACTTTCGTATCCCGGAAGAAAGCGGAAAGTTTTCTAGCTTTGGATAAACAGCCAATGGTATGATCCGAATTACCACCGACGCATCTTGATGACTTGGGTGTACTCGTACTGGGTTTATCTTGTGTAGGTGCACGTAATGGATGTATTGAACTCGGAGGTCCTGTAGAGTCCCAACTGTTCAATGAATAGGGTGATAAAGTTGGAAAGTCTGATGTCTTGGATGAATTTCTCCAATGAGATATTCGAGCTGCCGGTAAACGATGTAATAAGACTATAGGCGTAGTGTTAGATGTTCGTTGAATTAAGTCCTTATCCAAACTAGTTTGATTATCTGCAATTAATGCATTCTCATTGTCAAGATCTTCATCGTTAGGATAAGTGTGATCTTTTTCCAGCTCCCTGAAAGACATATTAAATTATCAGCAACCGGAGCAGATAATTTTGTATTCGGAAATTTGTGTTCATACCTTCGATATTGCTCAATCTGTTTCTCCAAGTTAGGATATTCGTGTAGTACATTTACAAGTTGTTCTTTGTTATAATCTAAATACGTTTTTACTAAAACTCTCTTTACATCTTTCTCTAACGGGCTCCGTAACTTTACCATGTGTTTTTGTAGCTTTATCAGTATAGGTAATAAAACGTCTACGCCATGCTTCTTCACACCTTCTATAATAATATTCGTTGCATTCGCAGTCGGAGAGAGTACTGGAGTTGTTTGTTCCTCTTGCTCTTGATCATCTACATTTCTGGTGAAAGACGATGGTTGTAGACGTTCATTACTTATTATGTATAATGCATCGTTTAATACGCATGCACCTTCTTCCTTTCTAATGTCGATGGTGCTATCATATGCTCCACTTAGTATCTGACTAGTTATTTTTACAAGTAGCTTGATCTTGTCCGGGGGATCTAAGTGTTCCAATAGAAAATCATAGATTGTCCTACGTTTCCCTTGATTTCTTTTCCCTGGTAGCGTTAAAGCTTTTCGTTCCTTTTCGCGCATCTTTCGATCGTAGAATTTACTGTGGAAGCAATAATTGTTATAATGGTATATACTCTCGAAGAATTGTTGGGATATCAACGTTTTATTTTTTGCTAAGAGTCTTTCTTCTATTAAAAACACCGTCAATTCGCGAATCATTTCATCTGGATCCGATAACATTGTTAGTATGTGGAAGAAAAATGGTCCTTTTATCTTGATGTAATCCTCCAGTAGCAATTGTATGAAGATTATCATTATGGTTTCTCTTACTTCTGGACTCGCATCTTTCATACTGACACACATATCTGACAAATACGGTTCGACCAATGCAGTGAATCTTACACAAATGTCGGCTAATGCTTTGGCAGAATTTATTTTCACGGCTATTTGTTTGAAGGAATCTACGTTTGGTTCTTGCCGCATTAATCGCCCGAATATCGGGATTACTTCTTGTGCTATTTCTCGATCTCTCATTGCTTGTTGTCCAAGGATCACAACTGCGGAAGCTTGTAATTCATCTATTTTTTTCACTGCTCCTGGTAATGTTTCCCATTCCAGAAGCAAGCCTTCCAAAATTCGCAATGTCAATGGTGATATTCTACTTGTGCAAAAAAGTGCGGCGTGACTCAATGTGAACATAGCTTTTAAATAAATAGGAGCAACATCGGCAACCTCCGATTCGCTGCCGAGGACTTTCTCGATCTTTGCCTCGGAGTTTTTCATCAATTTTGACATCTTGGATCCTATCAAGTCATTGGCATCGTTATGTTGCAAATGTTGCATCATCATATTTATTATATCCAGACAAATGCTGATCAATCCCGAATGAATTTTAAACTCTTCAAGAGATTCGTACAGATAAAGATGAAGGCTTTCTAAAATTGGGTGATCTAATGATGACCAGGAATATTTCAGAACATGCAAAACCAGACTGACGTGAAAATCATTCTGTTCCAGAAGCTCTTTATAGTTTGAGATATATTTACTTATGTTTGGGATTTTTGTATTTTCTGCTAATGCTGCCAGTAATACCCAGGCGGGTATATCATTATGCGTCCCGATGTGCGATTGTATATTTATTAATATAGACTTGGTAAGAATACCTTTCTTCTCCCATAAACTACAAGCTTTTGACAAATGTTTTCTCATTTTCATGCTAGTTAAACTATTTAAAATCTTCCACGGCAAATGGCTCGCCATATTTCCGTTACAAGTAGAAACTTCCTTTATTCTATATAATAAAAGTTCTTCTAAATGTTCTAGCACCTTTTCTTGGACTTTAACTTCAATATCAAATAACTGGGGTATCACTGTTTGTACCCATTCTTCGAGAAGATAATTATGATCCGGAAATTTGCCTAAAAGTTGAGACAATACTTCTATGGCAAACCGTCGTACTATTAACATAGGATCTCTGCATCTGCGACTAATGATGGGTATTACCTCCTCAATCAGAGTTGGAAACATTTGCGTTAAGTTTTTAAAAATGTGCAGCGTACTCCGCCGTACCAATGCACGTTCGTCTTCTATGCGATCCGATAACATTGAAATTAAAGTTTTTGACCCCGGTAATGGATCCCAATTTGTACTCATTGCTTCGAGTAATTCGTTAAACATAGGGAAAGTCTTATTTAAATCAGTATTTTCAAATATATCTCGAACTATCGTCTTATTCACGTTATTATTAGCATCTATAAATTCTGCAACTGTTGCTACAGCTCGTCCTCTAACCATACTCGAGCAATCCAAACATTTGCTGAGTGCTAGGACGAATAATATTCTTTTTATTTTAATTTTCAATCTTTCCGTTAAATCGTACTCGAGTAGAAAAGGTTCGTTAAGAAATTTTCCTATAATTTCTTGAGCAAATATTCTATATGGTATTTGGGTGTGATGTGAGAGCAATATCACATTTTTAAAAGCTTCCATTATGATATGCTTCTTAGAGATACTTAAAAGTTTTATTAAAACATTGGCTTGTTTTTGCCTACCCTCTACTTTATCAGGATATTTCACCATCAAATGTTGGGTTAATATTATAAAAGCATTTCTAGATTCCTTTTCATGCTTCTCTAACAGACTTTTTAAGAAACACATAGTGGAGTCACGTATATTAGGCATTAGCTTAATTTGTGTGTCTGCATGGTTACATATTAATCGTGGTAACACATACTTTGCTATTATTGTAATAGTTATACTACTTGAACCATGTTTGTTATCACACAATGATTCTAATGTAGTATAGGCATTGTGTGATAGCGATACTTCAGGAATACTTGTATTTTTACCTTGCACAGGTGCCTCAATAATATCATTTTCTACTTTAGTGAGTTGAAGGAGTCCATGAATGGTAACATCTAAAGACTCCATATGATCTTTGAATGAAAATGATTTTATCATAAAGGCAAAATCACAGACAACATTATTCAAGCCTTTTGCTAGAGTGCTTTTTTCATATGGTGTGAGCAGAATATCAGTGACTGATTCATCACTGTTACTGAATACATCTGTACTGACTGATTTACTTCTCTTCTTTGGAATAGGAAGCAAATATTCAGACATACTGAATGTTTCAATAGCTCTTTCATATAGGTTTACATGAAACACATTAAAAGCAGTACTACCAGGAATAGCCAGAAGGGTAAAGTACAAGCTAGTAGCATATAAGCAAGATTGCCTTAGGTCCTCATCAGCTTCTCTAGATTGCCCAGTTTTTATTATGTAACCCAGAGAGGCTAATAAAGCACGTACCTTTATATCCAATACTACTAATGTGCTCCATGATACATTTGAATCATGTTGTTGCATTTCATTGAAGTTCTCCGTCAGCCATAACTTTACAACAGCACATGACTCTTTCAAGAGTAATTTCATTTCTTGGCTTTCCAAGAACATGAGGTACTCATCAGGTGGTTCATTATATGTTAAAAATTCCTCACTCCAAATAAACTCAATCCAGTCTTCGCTTAATTCACTGAGTTTAAAATCGTTGAATATTGTAAGAGATTCCATGGTAACAACTGTGTCAGGTTTAAATCATTTTAAACGGCAGTACATTTATTATCACGTTTCTCTTCTACCCAGGCATTGCAAATGTAAACATAACCTTAACTTATCATTTGATAAAAAAAAACTTAGTGCCTCAGGTTATCATTTTTTGGATACGTATCGATAATAATTTCGTATTTCCATTGCGGTGTATATTGACAGAAAGCTTTACTGATGATTTAAGATAGAACATCTCGTGGAAATATGATTATCGAAAAAACGATAGCGTCCGCTTACGAGCGGGAAACTAGTCGGCCAATTAGATTGTCCGAAGAATGCAACACTTGCATATCCTCATAATGCACTTATCCAATGCATGTACACATTATGCACTGGCACGAATTACGTAATAAGATACTAATTACTATTCCTTATTATTGCCACTATCTCAATATTTGCATAATGTGAACATCTTAGATTAATTCAGCAGCACCTGCTGTTTATACATATGCTAAATCATTTTATACGCCCCGAATATACACGTGCACTAGTGCGAATTAAAAAATTAGGGTCATCGATAAAAAAACGCGATATTTCTTAAAGGATAATGATAATGTTTGATAACCATGTATTACGAGCTTCCAAAATTTAGAAAATTGAGCTTGTTTCGCAAACATGTAGCACTAGAAATAAATATATTTTAGGTATTTCATGTATTAAATATTAGGAAACCATTGCAACGCGATTATACTGTATCACCTGCAAATGTTTCAACTTATATTTATTTCCAAGTGTAGTAATAGTTTTTAATTAAATTTGTTTCCTATATGATAGCAAGAATTTGGTTTTTAATTTAAAGCAGTGCTTTATGAAATGTTTCTATTAACTTGTTCAGATCATTATACACCGAAAGAGATACGGTTTAAAAACAACTTAAGTTAATTTTGTATACTTATTTACAGAAATGGGTAGAGATATTACCGCTATCGAAGATTTAAATATAAATAGCGCGAAAGATGGACCAGCTTATATACGAATAAAAGTATTGCAATACACTACGATGTTACAAATGTTTTCTGAAATTATGAGGGACTATAATGCTTCGATGTTGAGGTATCACGAAAAATGTCTTTTACTTTTGCAGCAACAAAAACAGTTGAGTAAGTAATTCATGTTAGTCCCGGAAGTTCTTACTTTCGCGATGTTTTATTATTTTAATACTCTCCGAGAATTACTCGATAATGGAAAAAAAATAACAAATAGAGAAAGTCGATTAATTCTTGATTTCACTTTCCCAGTAAGGAAGAATATTACGAACGAAGAACTCGAGGAAATGTTAGATGCCCATGAACATAGTTTATTCGTTGATAATGTGAGTGTAAAATTTGCTTGTAATATTTATGTACAATAATTGTATTATTAAATATTGTATATTAAAAAATACGTAGAGGAATATCATTCATAAATTTAGATATTACAAGATACTCGAATTGCAAGGCAACAATTGTCGGACATTCAAAGTAGGCACAAAGATGTCCTCAAGATAGAGAAATCGCTTGCAGAAGTAAAAGACATGTTTCACGAAATGGCTTTCCTCATAGAAAGGCAAGTAAGTAGAAATTAATGATTCAGTCCAATAAGCAATGTAAGACAAATTACTTTGTAAATTGTTGATTTTTATGCGGTATATTTTTCACAGGGCGAACAAGTAACTAACGTTGAATATTTCGCCGGAAGAACCGCGGATAATGTCGATAATGGTCGTTACGATCTGACGAAGGCGGAGCAAAGAAAGAATAGGCATAGAAGGGTATCGATACTGAATAGACATATTCTAATCAATGAATGGAAACGATGTATTTTACATTCTAATTAATATTTTTTCAGAGGAAAATTAAGCTTGCTGCCATCTTCAGTGTGATAATCATCGTCCTTTTATTAATACTAATATTTGTATAGTAGAAGTACATTAATACAAGAATAGAATATAAAAATAGAACATTTAATATAGTTATATAAATAGTATTATGAACATAAATGCAGAATATTATCACATTTTGAGAACAAAACTTTACTATATATTTAATAGTACGTCATGAAAAAATATAAAATATGTATTATAAAAGACATTAGAGTAAGATTCTTTTAATCTGATGTATTATATACATACTTTTCAAAAAACTTAACAAGACCCTTAGCACTAGGCCTAACTCTCTGATCTACTGTAGTACAAGCATAAAATATTTCAAGCACTTTTTGATATTCTTTCCCTAGGTCGATAGCAGGCAATGGAGGTCTGGTACCTATGACCATTAAAATAATTTGTACACTCAAATATTTTGAACAGCACTTGTAACAGACCATTATTGTTTATATCAAAATATTACTCAAAATTCACTAATTCAGTATAAGTCTTGTTACTAATTCATGCTTGATACTTATTCAGTAACAAGTTATGTGATTGCATATTATGAAACATGTGAACAACAAGTTTTTTCAATGTATAATGTACAAGTTTGGAGAACAATATTATGATTACACCTTGATTATTTCATGAGACTAACAACAAAGAGGAATAGATTTCATGCATAAAGAGAAGAAATACATTTAAATTTGTGTAATTAATGCAGGTACTTACCAAACTTGTTTCTTGTAAGCTCTTTCAGAATGAAAATACTGTCATCCAGACCATCATCAGGAACTTGCTTTTCTTTTCCACATGAACTATCTACTTCTGAGACAGAGTCATTGAAAAAGCTTTCATCCATTGAGTCCTCTGTATCAATATGTGGTGGTGATAAAGCAATCATTTCCCATATGATTAAACCATATGCCCATACATCAGCCTTATTTGTGAATGGACCCTCCTCTAAGAAATCAAAGTAATGCATGTATTAATCTTCCAGTAAAATGATATCCAAATTCTATCATGTTAATACCATCCAGGATCTTTCCAGTTACAATCTTTCTTTTGCCTAGTCAAGTACAATCTTACTCAAATGGATTTCTTAAATGTCTGAGTTATTTTCATTCCCTAATCATTCATAAAAAATAGCTAACCATGTATAATTTCAGGTGCACTCCAACACTCAGTTCCAACATAGGTAAAGTCTCCTTTGGAGGTATCTATTTCCAAGGATTCTGTGAGTGGTACAGATACACCAAAATCACAGAGTTTCACAATCTTGCAATCTTCAGAGACCAAGACATTATAACTCTTCATATCTCCATGTAAAACATGTGCAGTGTGATGTAAATACTCTAGTCCCTTTACAATCTCAAAACCCACTTTTAAGATATCACTGGCAGAGAACTGACCAATGTCTGTTTCCAGACTCTCTTCAATCATGTCACCTAAAATAGATAATGACAAATATGACACACTCAAATATATTAAAATGGGCTCCCTTTACTTTCCAAGATGGAATGAGATTAAAATATATATTGCACACATAATTTTGTTTAGATAGATAAAACATTGAATGCTTCTGGAGATAGATAACATACACTGCTTATACCTAATGATTTATCCAATTTCTCCATAACTAAGCATGGGTCCCCATTCGATGCCTCGGCAAAACCCCGAAATCCCACGATATTCGGGTGGTCCAATTTACGAAGCATTTCTGCTTCAAATAGGATGCGTTCATTATATTTTTTGTCATCATGTACTGAACGATTCCTCTTCTTTACCGCCCAAGGTGATCGAGCAAAACCAACCTTGGGCGATCTTTCCAATGTGAATACATGAACTCCTAATGAAACCACTCAAGTATTGAATAATATCGATGGGTGAATTATTGTGAAATGTTTCCAAATATTTAAATCTCTTACCACATCCATAACCTATTTTTTCCAGAAATGGTGAAGGAGGGATCTTAATAGGGGTTTGCAGTCCTGGATCATCCGTAATTCGACTCTTGAACCGTTTTGCTGTCGGAGTTTTAAATTCAGTCATTATAGGAATATTATAACAAAGCCAATGAACGCGTCCTCTTCAGCTCAATTCGCGCTCAACGCGTAGCTTTTTAAATTTAACGGAAAATGGTCGCCAAAAGGCTACCAACCGAAATCTGGGCGTAGAATATATCGAGTAGTATGAAAAATCGGTGAAAAGTACTTTTGCTACTCGAAGATCAGTTCTTCATTTCACTAATAATTTAAAGCAATAAGATTTGTTCTAAGATTTGATCACCATTCACCACTTTTCATTATCGGTAGTTTAAATGTATTTACAAATTATGTTGGCATAGTTGGTGTCACTGCAACCGTTTGGAAGTGGAACTTTTCAATGTGAAGTCGCAAGTTGCTCGATATTTTGTGGATTTTATAAACTAGTTGATTGTTTTTGAATAGTGCATAATGATTTAATATAACTATTAGATTATTATACTACTTCTGGTTAATTAGTATTTGTCAATTCAAAACATTCTTACCGTGAAACTCAACTTTTCCCTTCGTGTGAAGAAGTTCCGCAATAATGACGGGTGAGTAAAATTTAGTATTCAAATATTCTGATTTAAATCTCTCTTTCGGTAAATATGTCATAACTATGAATTTGAATATTCTTCAATATTAGAAAACACAAATTTTCTATAATAATATTAGTTATATCCACCTACGTTTCCTGTGTGCGGGAAAAGAGAATGGCAACGAATTCATGTGCATTTCTGTTTGAACATTTTTCACTTTTATTCCTGCGAAAAGTCGTAACAAATACATAAATATTAAATATTTAACAGAATGCGCATTCCCTTATGTCTAAGTATGATATTACGGTGGTAATGTATATAAAAATAAATGTACGAACTAAAAGTAGAATAAACATCTTTAGAACTATAAAAATATAACAATAGCAGCACCACAACAGCTTCGAGGGAAAAAGGAATTATTTTCATTCGCGATTTGATTCATGGTGCTTATAACGGATGCAATTCGTAACAATAAGGTAATTTATCGTTCGCTTTCGTTGAATTAAATTACTAATTAAATCTAAACGGATTTTACTTTCAAGATGCATGAATTTTATCATTTTATTACGTGTCATTACTTTTTGTGGATCTATTCGCGTTTATTACTTCTGGAAGTATTCTAGAGTATTTCTGGTAAAGGTTCTTTGGATTCGTGTTTTGAAATTTGTTCGCTTAAGTTCGGAGTGTTTTCCCGATCCGGAATTTGTGTTAAAGCCGAAATCCCAGTTCCATCGGAAGTAATATTAGTTATTGCATGTTCGTTCATAATTTCCATTTCCATCTCATTTTCTGCATTTTTAATTTGCTCGTTATCGTTTTCAGACGGCAAAGACTTGCTCGTTACAAGTCTATCGTTCCTGCTGATAAGTGAAGATATGCGATTTCGTCGTTTCTCATTAAATTTGTTGAACAAATGGATAGTGCGTTGCCGAGGATTTTCAAATTTATCAGAATCTTTTTGATCATCGTTCAGCACAACTCTTACAGGTAAAACTCTCGGTGGTCTCTTAAAAGGCCTGATGGAAATAACAGTCGTAGTTTCTACACTGTTAGCTCTGTTATTATTCACATTATTGTTATGTTTATTCACCGCTCTAGTGACAGATATATTTTTGTTTAATAATATGTTTCTATGCTTTTGTCTAGGAGTCGATACATTCTCGTTATCTCCCTCATCATTCTGCAAATTCTTAGCATCCTCGGTTTCCGAAACCGGATTATCCTCTTCATTATTTTTCATTGTTGCAAGCTCATCATCGGACATTGCATTATCATGGTTCTTTCCGGTTCTCTTATGTTCCCCGTTAGTCCTTAAGATACGGCTACGAATGTGTCTCTTAATATTTTCGATATTTTCGGCATATGAGATGGTTCTAATCGCCGGATCGTTATTTTCCAGTGTTCGAAGGTTGCTCGTTAGGTTCGGTGTATTTTCATTGGCCGCCTGAACGAATACTCGATCAAGCGCGTCAAGTGTCTCTGATGATGTTTTCTGCTTGGGAAGATTACTCGCTTTTTCAGGGACGCCCTCAGACATGGATGGAGAACTAGATTCTACTTTAACACTGAAGTCTCTCTCGGGTATCAATAAATTCACTCTTCCTTCTGGATTGTTAAAAGAATGTTCTATTTTCTCCAAGTTGAAGTTCTTGGCAAGAAAACTCGATGGCAATTCTTGTAAACTACGATAATTCAATGTGTAGGGTTTAAGCCTAGTTTCGGAGTTAAACAAGACTGGTCTTTCTGGTCTTCGCGAATTAATTTTGTAGCTTTCAAAGTTCATGGTTTCGTCTATTATTCTTTGAGTTTCTTCATCTACTTCTGGATTATGCCCCGAATCACTGGGGTTGGAGAATTGGTTCTCTTCTACTTTGAGTCGTTCATTTTTTACGTTTCCTTGCTGATCTTTAGGATTATAAAATTGTGGCAATGAAAATCCAATAGGTTCGTTGCTCCGTGTAAAATCGTTCAATATTCTGGGACGTATATCTCGAGATGTCGAGGATGAAGCTGCTTTATAATGTTCCGGTTCCTTATCTTCATCCATGGAAACTTGATTAGCATCCATAAAAGCCATGACGTTTTTCACGTTTTCCAATATATTCACACCAACATTATTTACGTAGTTTTGAGATTTTAGCATAGCAATATTCTTATTGTTCGTGTTATCCGACGTGATTCCTGAGAATGATTCTTGCGGGGAAGAAATATTCTCTGGTTGCGTGTTCTTTTCCGACGTTTCTTTTCCTCTCAGCAAGGCAAGCATTCGTTCTTTCATAAATGCAATTAATCTTTGCAACGAACTCTCGTTTGCTTCGGCATCATTCTTCACTTCTTCCTTCCTTTTATCTTCCTTGAAATCAACCACATTTGTTGGATTAATTTGATTGGTAGTGCAACATCTAACGAATGATACACTTTCACAAGACACTGATGTTGTTTGCGGATTTTCGGAAATAATTTGCGGATGGATGCACTCCTTTAGCGGTCGACAAGGGCAGGTTTCTTCAGCCGCAAAACTTCCCGATGTTAACACCAAACAGATGCTGCTTAATTGAATTATCCTGTATAATAAATAATGATTTTTATGAAGTAGGTCCAGTGATAGTTAATCAAAAGATATTGATTAATATTTAACACAAATTATTTGAAGCAATATTTTATACCAAAGAACACGTGTCATCGTGACGGTCTTCAATTCCACCTCATCACCTGTATTTTCGGAACCTGTACTGAAAATTATTCTAAGATTATGCGTCAAACTGAAACGAGCGGTTCCACTTGGAATTTATACTAAACGACCCCACTTTAACTTTGGTATTTGGCAATCTATAGCCCATCTATTAGCACGAGCGTCCTTTTCGAAAGACAAGAACCCGGAGAAAGTTCAGTCGTGAAAACAAATTTGATGCTTTCATTTTCCTAACGTCTCGTTAATTACTTACATGTCTTTTTCTTCTTTCACTTCACATATATAAATATACAATTATTCAAATGAGTCTTCTCTCTCCCTTTCTCTCTCTCTGATTAAACTTCTACAATTGATTATCAATTTTATTATTAGATTATCCTGATCTTTTAACTTCGAGATAACAAGAGATGGCATGTAATGCATGCAGCAAATAATAATCATCTAGCTGTTAATTACTGAATAAACATATTGACAGAATCTTTAACATTACATTCTGTAAGATATTATTATCAATTAACATATTATTATAACAGCCGGGTTTAACTTATGTGCATATGTTTAAATCAACAAATCTTCTTGGAAGATCGTTATGATTCCATTTATTCTCTTTACATTCACGAATTATGTTATATTAAAGAGAGCGGGTCACGCGATGTAATTATAATTATAATTTAAATGTACAAGTTCAACAATGAGTTGACCTTTATCGGAGTTTGCGCAATACCAGGCTTTTCTCGAGGAGAGATTCACTGAGCTTGTGGTGGATGAATCTACTAGAACTTGGTGTGCGCCAAACGATTTTCGATCTACTGTAACTAATAATCAAATAATATATATATATAATTACAGACCATCAAATAACAATGTGCACCGTCATGAATAAGTGCAATCCTTCTAAGTTTCATTGATATAAAAATATCTTCCGTTAAGATGAGTGACTGGATTTAAATATACAATGTACTCAGGAGTGATTAAAGGGTAAGCGTCTAAATTTAAAATAAATCGAACCTTTAACTAAAAATATATAAATGCATTCATATTTGAATGCAATGCGGAGAAGTGAATATACATACTATTTTTTCATTGAAATAACGATATAAGCACAACGTTTCACAGGACACTGTTGTGTTGCGAGGAAAATAATTCTATATGGAACAATGTGATCATTACGGATGAAGATCTTCAAAATGGAAGTTTGACACTAATGCGGTTCCTTTATAAAATAGTAATTCCAGTGATAATATGCGGTGGAATTATTGGGAATATTTTAATACTAGTTGTACTAACTGGACCGGTGTTTCGTGGGGTCGCTTATTTGTATCTGAGCGGACTTGCATTGGCGCATATTGGAGTGTTGGTCTTTTGGATTCCGATATGTTTGTATAATATAACAATCATTCAAGTGGATTGTTACATCTAAAGATTTTTATGTAAATACATTTTATTTCAGCTTTAAGTCTTATATACGATATGAGAAACGATTATCCATCCGCTTTTTATCACGCTCATCTGGAACTCGTTGCTGTTAATACTTTTGCGACCGCCAGTACATTAATTATGATCATTTTCATCATGGATCGCTATATTTTTGTATTTTTCCCAGCCCGTATTCGTAGTGGAAATGCGCGAAAGAATGTACGATCGTTTATCTTGTCCTCTTTTATAATCGGATTTTCGGTAATTACTTCTTTATTGTAAGTTGTTGTGCAATTAACAGTATGCCCTGCTCAAGATAATTAAGTGTTATGTTATTTACTGATAGGCGAGTGCACCATTAGCTGGAATACGACGCGTGCACGAAGACCAAAATGAAACAGGAATTATTTTCTCTTTGCGTGAAAATACTTTCGTTAAGGAGACCAAACTTTGGGCCTTGTATGTTTGGACAATGGAAATTGCAATGCGCATCATTCCAACGGTTATCTTTATTTTGTTAAACAGCTTGGTTGTGAAAAAGTTTATGCAACTTAATGCTAGGAAGAAAGAATTCCAATCGGTGTCGGTGAAATTTCGAACGCCTAATAATGTCGATATTTCTTTATTATCTCGGAACCGTGGATACAGGTATATTTGTTATTAATAATAAATATAGATATTACAGTAGTATTTATATAATAGTAGTAAATTTATAAGAAGTAAATTTTGTCAATTGTTGAGAAAAAGAAGCAGTCATGAAATTTACTTGTAAAACGACCGAGCCATTAAAGCGTTAATAATGATTAATTTAAGCATAAAGCTAGAATAATTAACATAAGTATGAAATTAAAAATATTATGTCTCTTAATACAATAACTGATTCCAGCTAAAAAAGATAGAACCAAATAAACGGTTGGGTTAAATATACTAATTTTTAGGGAAGAACAGCACCTGGTCAGATTAACAACAGTTATGGTTTCGTGTTTTATCATAGCGATGATTCCGAACATTCTTTTATCAGAATTCTATCAGAATAGTAAATCTTCCGATACCGGTTACCAACT
This sequence comes from Nysson spinosus, assembly GCA_910591585.2. Taxonomy (NCBI): domain Eukaryota; kingdom Metazoa; phylum Arthropoda; class Insecta; order Hymenoptera; family Crabronidae; genus Nysson; species Nysson spinosus. Next base: position 4,393,747 of record OU342843.1, on the reverse strand, counting down.
GTTTCGTATTTTTACGGCTGTAGTTGAAGTTTCTAACTTCTTCGTGTACATCTTCATATACATTTCGTGTAGTAAGGAATTCCGACGGGAATTAGTGAAAGTATTTCAGGTAAAAAGTATTCTAGAATTTCTATGATCTTACAGAAGTAAAGAGATTCCTGAATGCAAAGTAATTGCATTATTAATTAATAATGTCGATAACAGTGTAAATGCAGGGAGGAGAATCAACCAGAACCTGAACCGCCCGTTGGAGAAATCGAGGATTTTAGTCGAAATGGAACAACATTTCGATTAACGCCTGAACTTACAAGATTAAATTCTCCTGCTTCCGCTCCGAAATTAAATACAATGGACGAGGACAGAGAATCGGAATCAATAAATGTGGAAGATTCATTGTAAATCATTATATAAAATGATGTCCCAACAAATAAAAGGTTTTTTCCAAAGTTAATTTAAATCAACACAGTAGAATAAAAAATAGCTCTACAAACATATTCTTGTGTACATTTCTATGTATATTTCTTAGTTAGCAGTTGCTATATTTTCTTTAAAAACTATAATTTAGTTGTAGTCGATTATATAAATTATTTCAGATGAACTACAGAAGATTTAATCCATGCGCAATTAAATGCATCCTTTCTCATTCATCCTTTCTCTCAGCAAATATTCAATAATTATTTTTCATAAAATTATTTGAAATTTAACACCTCCCTGGCGCGTGTTAAAAACGTATGTCCGGTCTTGCGTTTATTTTGATGTCAAGTTTCATAGTGTCAGCACTAGTCATTAAAAACACTGATGGTTGGCGGATGGGGTTTAACCTTAATTGTGAAATGACACGTTATAATTAAAAACCAAAATAGCAAGCTGCTTAGATGCAAAGACTGTTTTTGACGTCTTACATTTCTGTGTAGTTAAATTGCAATGTTATACATCCTTAGGCACTAGCATTACGTGTTAAGAAGATACTGTTGACACTAGCATCAAGTAATGTTAAACACTTTTTTCTATTAACAGAATACATGTTTCATGATTTTGTGAGAAGCATTTAATAAATGTTAATTATTCTGAAACTAATAAATATCACTTCTGTTTACAGTTAAGTTTCAATCATGTTTGAGTTGCCAGCAGAACTGACAGCAAAACCACTGGCTCTTATTGGTTTGACAGGTTTAGATATAACAAACGCTATTCATCGTTCGATTTGGGATGCATTCAGTAATAATCGTAGGCCACAAGGTTCTACTATACAATTTAAATTACTCAGTCTTAATCATGAATTTCCTACTGTCAAGCCAAAGGTAGAAAAATGTATATTCTATGTAATAATATAGAGTGTCATAAAATGTTAACACTATGTCATTATTATTGCATAATATAGCGCAGTTCATATGAATGGTACATGCCAAAAGGGATATTGAAAAGAAATTGGATGAATAAGTATCTTAATGAAATTCCATCAGTCGTTGTTGTGTTTTATGACTTAGATTGGAATGATCCATTATGGAATGAAAAGAAAATGGAATGTGCTTCCAGGGTTCAATCTTTGAGGTATACAATGCTAGTAATAATAGAAACATTAGAGTATGGTGCTTTAAGTGCATTTTTATTATTATTAATTATACTTGTAAATCTCTTTAGAGCTGCTTTAGAAGGTAGAAGTACCAAAATAGCTGTAATATTAATACAGCACTGCATACAGCCTCCTCCAGGCTCTGAAGATGCTTTGGCTGCTGAACGTGCTACTGCTCTTTGTGGAGCATGTGAATTATCCCCAAAGTTATTGTATCTTTTACCACATGCAGATCATTTGTTAGGATATACATCAAGGTACTTCATTAATATCATTTAAATTCATAAATTAAATCTGCTAATATTTTACTGTTCTTGCAGGTTGGAAAATGCACTCTATGATTTGGCACAAAGTTTTTATCACCATGAATACAGAATAGTCAAAGGTCATTGTGATGTTCTTAATAAGACTATGCATCAGCACTTATTTGTCAGACATCAATTTAAAATAGCATTCTTGAATGAGTTAAGGCAAGATCAACATATGCCTCAGAAGTAAGTATGTGTTGTAGATCTGGTTATTTCAATAATATCTGTGTATTAACATGACCTATATATTTTGTAGGCACTACTTACAAGCATACAACAATTTGCTAGAAATAAGAATGACAGATACAAATGCCGTGGAAATTAAAACTGTTGCTGGTTTCATAAATTTCAAGCTATGTAAAATAATGTTCAACTTAAATCTTCCCAAAGATGCAATTGCCCAATTTCGTCTTCATATAGACAGGTAGAGCTCTTAGAAAAAATTCTAATAAATAAATCTCTTAGCTATTTTTACATAAAAATTAAAGTATACATGTTAAATTTTCGAGCTTGAACAATTATTTTATACTTAGGTTCAAACTAAAGACTGGTCCAAAGGAACTTATGTTTGAACATCATGCATGGATGTGTAGCCAATTTTCAACATTTGCAGAACTGTTTGATGAAGCAGTTCGACAAGGACTGCCTGCTGTTCAAACTCAACATCCAGGATATTATTTTCAATCAGCAGCACATCATGCAGGGTTAAGGAAAACAGTGTGCAAAGAATTATGTCAAGTAAAAATCATAAATCTTCACCCCAATTAAATGTTTTTGAAGGATAATTATAAGTTACTTTCTTCTTGTGTTATTAGGAGGTGCAGAATTATCCAGAACCCGATCCATTAGCGGGTGAGGAGAAACTGGAATTTTACGGACAACGTCCATGGCGGCCAGGGAAGTTAAGTGCAGAACCTGCGGATCCCGCAAAAGAAGCGATTGCTATACAAGCCTTGCAGTACAAGGAAAAGACTACAGTTAATCATTCTGTAAGAAATATTTGAGAAAACTTGCTGTTTTTTCTGAAGAATACTTGATTCGATTATATTTCGTAAAACATTGATCTTTTACATTATTAGCATTTACCATTTTCATTTGTAGATGATAATTATAAGCTTGCTGGGGAATGCTATCTCTCAGTTTAAGGTGTACCGATGTCCGAGAATGAGGAGAGTTTTAGGTATAGCCCTTATATATTTGAGATACACAATTTTAATTACAATTAATATTATATTTGAGAACTTATTTTGCAGTTGTACAAATGGCCGAAGAGTATTATAATTGCAAGGATTGTGGAAAAGTTCTGACGTAAGTCAAAATTACCGGATATAATTATTTATTTTGACAATTCCGCAAGATTCTATACAAAAATTGTATATTATCCAGTAGTCAAAGAATTGATTCTAATATTATTTGTCCTAGACTGTTTTTTGTCTTAACATCAAAATCATAAAATTTGATTGGCCAGATTGTTGATGCACATGTTGTGGGAATATCGCGGAGAACGGTGGCCGGTATTACTAACAAATATCTTAAAGAATGCCTTGAGAGCTGCATACTTGTCGACAAGTATTCAAGATTACCTCACTCTAGCATTGGAAGCACTGGGTCCTTCTACTACATTCTCAGAAGATCGCCAAGCCTGTATTTTCAATAACATTATGAATATACTACAGGTAAATCGACAGAATGATATACTTAAATATTATGTATTCCAGTAATTAGAAATATTTATATGATACAGAAAAAACCGCCCAACCCCGAACCTGATTTATCCGATGACGTTAAAAACCCTGCAATAGACAACTGGTTGTCCGAGCTTAGTCGACCAGATCCATTAGTGTTTACAATCGATGATAATAATATGAGTTCATTCGTAGACGTGAAAGCTAGATTTTTAAAAACAAAGTATTTAGTTAATGGTCCTATCGAAGCAGAAGTAATAGTCAGGTACATCATCTTTATTTTAGATTCAATCTCTTCTATGATAACCAGTTAGAATATACATATACTGATTCTTCGTATTTTCTTTGCAGAAATACTTATATGAGCGTTATAGAATTGTCTAAAGTATCAATTACTATTAGCAGCCCCGGTTACAATTCGGAATTTACTGTAGCTGATGCGCAAAGCAACGATCTTAGATTTCCAGCGAAGGAGACAAAAAAATTCGTTTGTCAATTTCAAATACCACAACAAAGCGAGGGTAGTGAAGTTCGAATTACTACGATTTCACTGTATTTGGGTAGTGAAACTAGTTGTTCCATTGTATTACGATTCTCGGCAATAGGCAGAGAAACCAATTTCTTGGATCGATTGTATCCCGAAATACAACAACTCCGGTACGTGACCTAGGAACTAAAAAATATTGACTAATAGGGAATTAAAATAAAACTTTGATTTATAATAGTAGAGGGGAATTCGAGAGTATACGGCCTTTAACCAGTGCAGAAATAAAACATGAGGAATCTAGTCTTGTTATAACAGCAGAATCAAACAATCCAGCGTTATTGGGAGAATGGTTGCCCATTAAAATTTCAATAACTAGCAATGAAAACGTAACTTCCGCATTATTAAATGTATCACTTACTCAAGATGGTACCAACGAACAGTCAAGTGCGTAATATCGACAATATTGAGTTGTGTTTTATCAAAAATTTCTTTAGTACCATAATATATTTCTCCTTTTTCAGCGGAATTAAGTTTAACAATGACCAACAAACAATCAGTAATATCAATTCCAATAGATGTTATTGAAAAAGATCAATGCGTGGAACAAACGGTATACCTAAGGGCACATAAAGTTGGCGATAGAAATATTGTTATAAAGGTATATTTCAATTTTCTTTCCGTGTGTATTAAGATTCGGGTGTGTTACATTACTCCTTCAAAATATGATTATAGATAGAATATTCGAAATCTGAAGAAGTCAAGGGAAGTAAAGAGTTAACGTACTCGTTGTCGGTTACAAAACCATTCGAAGTCTCAACATTGTTCTACACGACGTTATTTGAACCGATGACGAAAGGTTTTGTCGATGAACCCTTTATTGTAATGCCTCATATATCATGTGTCTCACCATGGCCCATAACGATTACAAGTACTTCGATAGAGTTGGTGTGTAAATAATATTTTCCTTACAAAGCTAGCATTTTATTGCTCGCAATAATTAACTTAGCGATCTTATAGGGAGATTCTGTAGAAAAGGAGGACCAGGAAGAACAAACATCAGTATTAACAGGTACTACTCTTTCTGAAGGTGAAACAGGTACAGACGCATATCACGTAATAGCCACCGAGAATGGTGAACAACCTATTAGCATTGGGGTATACACTATTAAATGGAAGCGGTAAGGGATAAACAAATACTGTAAAGGGTGCATAAAAAGTGTTCAATTATAGAAGATTATTTGACAATCTTTTCTAATTGTACAAAGCCATTTACTGTATTAGTATTTTACTGCAGCATGTACTATATTATAACTTTATATTACGATTCTTATAAATGGAGGTATTTTAGTGCAAATCAAGAGAATGCATTGGAAACAAGTAGCAGTGTAACTTTAGCACCTTTATGGGTAGAGGATGCGGTGATTGGATTAGAGGCAAAATTACCTGCACATGGTTTAGTTCGAACGCCACTTCTAGCATCATATTTCATTAAAAATCATTCCGACTATTTAATCACACTCAAGTTGACTATGGAAGCTAGTGATGCCTTCATGTTTGCTGGCCAGAAACAGGTGATCTATTGTGTATAGTCTTGCAATTTGGAATTTGAGTTGACCTAACTTTTTCTTGTCAGGTTAATATTTATATACAACCAAAAAATGAAAAGAAAGTTGAGTGGATTTTAAGACCACTTGTTGCCGGCTTTGTGGCACTTCCCACAATATCTCTGACAGTACCTGCTGGTAATAACTTATGTGATTTTTCCTGTTTGAATTTACCCAGTTAATCGTATTTTCTAAGTTCGGCTATGCTGTAATTTTCAGAAGAGGAATACAAATTGAACAACGAGCGACTTTCCGAGGTAGTAGAACGTTCAATTCCGAGTCACATTTATATACTGGTAAGCGACTAGAAAATACTTTTCGCATATCAAAAAATTCTAAATTTGATGTGCATAATATTTCTGCAGCCTGCAACACAGAACATTGAAGAATAAATGAAATAACTTGTTGGTGTAAGTCAAGGGAACACACTGTTTTCTTTCATAAAAATGTATTGTCCGTTTATACATACATTTTTCAACAGTTCTTACATACAGCATTTCATACTTAGAGTTATAAATATAAATTTGTTGAATATAATTTATTTAATTTACTGCAGTCTTATGATATTACATTCTCCTTATACAATATTTGTATCTATACATGTTTCTAAAGATTTTTTACACGATCCTTTGCGTGCGCTGGTATCGAGTTCGTTGCTATAGTTACTGTGTTTCTGCAGTACACACATTTTATTGTTGTAAGACCTGCCTTCGTGTTAACCACATTTCATGCAACTCATTTGAATTTAATAGTCCTATAAAAGTAAAACAGTATCTTTTTAAACACAAGTTTAACGTAATTTCATACGAAAGTTTTTGTAAGCGTTAAAATATCCTGGAGGTACTGCAAAAAATTAAGAGATGGAAGAAGAAAACATACCACGGTACTTTGCATTTCTATTACATTTTATTCAGCAGAATATATTCTAAAGTAATAATTATTTCAGTAATAAAATACAGCAAGCTGGACAACATAATAAGACTTCAGAGACTCCTAATTTAGTAACACCTATATTTCATATAAATTTGGAAGAGTCCCGTTTACGAAACCAAAAGTTTCTGAAGGTATGATTCATATATGCATAATGTAGTGAATCAGAATTGGAGTTATATTATTACTAAAGTTACTATTTGCTACGAATGTTTGTTAAAACTGTAGGCTTCTTCTTTTACTGTGATGACTTATTATCGCACATAATCGCACTAAAGCTTATCGCACACGCAAGCAATTATCAGCGATATGCATGCGCGAGAACCGGTTTTAAACGTTATATTTACTCGTAGTGCATCGTTATTGTAAGAGTACATTCGATAAATATAAATTTAATGCAAATATTAAATTTATAACAGGACTTGGAAATTGCAAAAGCACGTTTGCGGACATATGCTGTCTATACACCTACCGATCAGGAATTAGAGCAAGCAATTTCCGAATATCGGAAGCATCTGGAGAGCCACCTTCGAAAATTCTCTTCTTGATGTTTGAGTTGAAATTTCACGATGATGATGAAGAACGAAGCAGGTTACTACAATCTAATAACTCGAGCCGAACGAACAAACTTTGAAATAAAAAGTTTGTTGATCGTTAGGATCGATGGATCAGATTGTTCATCGCCGAATTCTACTACGAGCTTTTTGTGAGTAACGGTCCTTAACAAAGTTTCATTACCATACTTATTTTCTATTATAATTTAAGAATAACAGTATCATAAATCATTTCAAGATTTCTTAATCAGTTTCAAAAATAATATATTATCACTGAAGGTACGAATTGAAAATCAGTGAAAAAACATTGCTACTAAAGAAATACTCGTTCGTCATAGTTCTTGATTATAAATAATATTTCTAGACTTCATACCCAGTTAACTAAATATACATTCTGAACACTACGAATTAAGAATTATTTGTTGAAGTATATGTAACTAGTTGATTTTGTTACCTGTCGAGTACTCACCATGTCAAGATGCTCCAAATTGTTACTTTTTTGTGGAAGCAAGAAACAAGTAGGTTTTCATAGAAGACTGACGAAAGGTGGGAGCGTAGACAAATGCGGGCCCTATTCACCTATTCGAATGGTATGTTCATATGCATTTTCTATGTGTGACGGTACTATCGTCGCTTGTAATTACCGGCTCGCAACGTATACAGCCGATAGGACAGCCACGTTTCAGAAGTTGCGTGATAACGACTTCAGCCAATAATTCGATAAAGAAACGCTTATAATGCCTTCGCGCGAAACTGAATATGCACGCGAGTTCAAATCTATTTTCGTCCTTCAGGAAAAATATTTATGGAAAGAAACAAGCAGTATTATTAGTCGCTAAGTATACTATTATATTAAACACAATATCATCAAGACAGCTTTGAAATGTTCTTAAAGACTCAGCATATTGTGTTCATTTAATCATACAAAGCATAAGTTAATGTAAGCTCCAACTAATAATACTGTGTTCTTCCATACCGAAATGCATACTTACCTATTTGTTAATGCAATACCACGGGTTTATTATGAATTTAGCCGTTAAATTGATCTATACCGATTAATACTTTGAGGACTACTGACACGTAACAGACGTAACGAATAAGACTTGGGGTACATAAATTTTATATTTCAACGTGGCATCGTTCAACCAGCTGAGTAAATAATATTTTCGCCTCAGACTCTTTGGTTCTGACCATTGTGAATGTCCCAAAAACATCTGTATCAACAGGTTCTTTATCTCGCAAGAATCATTTCTTTTGTAACTTGGTCCGAGGAATGACGCAAACTTTCTCGATTTTGGTTTCAAGTCTCGTTTGATTTTTATAAGAAATTTTAATCAGCCAATTCTCTTCGTCGCTATAATTACAAATTATATTACATGAATGTCCCAACGAATAAATGTATTTATATTAGGTGTAGCTTAAGAACAGTATAGAAAAGAATCGCAAAGGTGCATAGGTGCATAGGTTTGTAGTAGGAGGTAGAGAAACATTTAAATTGATAGTGAATATCGCTTCGAAGCCGTTTATCGCTTCAACCTCTTGCATAAGTAAGAACTAGTATAAGTTTGTTGCATTTCACTGCCTGCCGGGTATTAAGGCATTATAGTTTTTGTCGACGAATAGTAATGTCCAGTAACGTATAAAGTCTCGTTGATTGCTATAAAGGTAACGCTTGCAGTCTTTGCATGTATATATGTACTGGTATAATAATCACTTCTAAAATGTTTATTACATATCTTATACGTCGTTCAGAACACAATAATGTTAACAAAGCGGTTTAAAGAATTATATAAGCACATGGTATAGGAGATTGGGATATAATTTTAATAGTCATAAAACCACGCTTTAATGTTTTAGTACTTCTATTAATTTCAGAAAAATAGTAATACCAGTTCTGTTATAAAGAAAATATTTTATACAGTGTTGTTTGAATAAAACAAAGCGGTTTTGGGTAAGCATATATACTGCCAAAGAAAATATGTATTTTAGTCTCTAAACATTTCCAAACAAATTATATATAATTCATACATAAGATACATTGAATAATCTTCATTCGAAGTATCTTTTTCTCGTTAATACTGCATCTGTTTATGTAGTAATATGTATTTAATATATGCCGCATTTATGAAGACTCATAGCAATTTATAGCACTGCTATATTATACAGGCAATACAGAATTAGTTTGTAGATACTTCGGAGTTTTTTTCAAGGCAATAAAGTTCTTCCTAGTTTTCCCAGCAATTTAGGAATATTGTTTGAAGTAACATAGGCAGAAGCATATTAATTGTATTGCTATATTAATGAATGCATATTAAGATATTGGATATTAAGTCTCACAAAAATCCACAGCCAGTATACGTTGTATTTTGCTCATTCATTTATTATATCTATTCTCATTCCAGTTGCGCCTAAGTTATCCTATCATTACGGTTTCAAAAACTCTTCTATTATAGGTGCAACTCTTTCAGGATTATTGAGATGCACATGGTGAGAGCCTGGTACCTCACGATACTCGAACTTCACTGCGGTTTTTTTAATTACATCTAAAACTTGGCCATAAATTTCGGGTTCTTCAAATTGTATGCCAGGTTTTGCGCGGATGTTTAAGTATGCGCATGTTATCCGTTGTGCGAATCGAAGTACAACGTCGAGAGATACGCCTCCGTAGAAGGACGTCTGCAAAATGACTAGTATCAGTAATACTATATACACTAATATTAATAACACCGTAAAGTATAATTGAATTAATAATGTAATGCATACAGTGCATTATTGTAATATTAGACAAATTTAGTATGATGAATGGATCTTCAGATATAACGGAAAATACTTAGATTGGTCAAATTAATACATAAACAATCGGACTAATATTAAGATCGCTACCTTCAAACGTGAATCTCGGGAGAAATAAAATCGACCAGGTTCAGATGAAGGTTGAATCCCACGTTTCATCAATATTTCTGCTGATTTTCTGGTTATTCCCCCAGAGTAAGCATTCTCTACTATATCCATCATTTCCTTATAGTCATAATCCGGGACGCTGTCCAGTGTCATTGATTCATAATTAAGAAACCTGTCGATGTCTGTGTGCGTTATAGAAACTACTTTTTTCAAACTCCTTACACAGGGACTAGCAATATCTATCGATATAAGGCAATCAACTTCATCAGGATATATTGCTGCATATAAGAACCCTATTGCTCCTCCCAGAGAATGTCCAAGTAGCTTTACCTATGTGGGTAATATAAATGTATTAGAAATAAGAAAAATCATTTACATAAACATGATGTGTACTATGGTGCTAAATAGTGTGTTTGTATACCATACAATTCCCTTTTAGTTCATCCTGATTGATGATGAAAATTAATAGCTGAGTAAAACGTTCAGTAGATTATCCTTTATAATAATTACAATGATGAAATAGTTTATATGAGCAGTTTATTCATTTGATTATGGTATCCTATAAAGATTGTATGAATAGCAACTTAGTATTAAATTAGAAACACAATCGTTGAATTCTTTTCATATTACATAAAAGCTGCTGTATGATAAATGTGTGGGAAATATATGGTATACAACTATTTTGTCAAATGTGCATGCACCAAAATATAAAACGTACTAATCATATGGACATTATTGTACTAATTGTTTGGAAGTGCATTACAATTATCCAGTATAATCCATATTAAGTAAACACGATTATTAAGTACAATTGGTTACAATCATTTCTAAGGGTGACTGTTACGTTTTTGAGGTATTAAATGTAGCTGATGTGAGGTTTCAACATGAAAAGAGTGGGTAAGCTGATCCACTCTCTAACCTTAGTCCACTTGAAATGCTTGATAATTCTACGGAGTAGGATAACACCATCCCAGTGAACATAATAAAATTGACCTTGAGGGTAGTGTGATGAGAAGCCATGACCAGGATAATCCAGGCAAAGTACAGATACATCATATGGTAATAGAGGGATCAAGGTATCAAAAGATCCAGCATTGTCTTGACGGCCATGCAGTGCCAATATTGGTTGAACCTCTTTGGACCCCCACCATTTCCCTGCAGGTGATGGATTCAATTATTTCTTACAAATGATGGCCTTTTCTATCATGTATTTCCAAGATAGAGATGAGACAAACAAGCAGCTTCTACTTTACAGTCAATAAATACTATGGTGAGCAGAAAAATAATGCTTAAAAATTTGCAGCTGAGGTGAAACATCCTCCTCCTTTCCAAGCGTTTAGCAATAGCTTATAGCTATACAACACGAAGTCTTCTAGTTGAGGAATATTATTCATTTATAAAATTGCACATGCATGTTAAATGTATTTGTAACAGTCAACCTTCATTGATGTACCTTTCAAACATATCCTATAATACTATTTAGTATTTTTAATAACTTTAGAAAGCTATTGCATTATGAAAACTGTAATTATTTGATACCACAATTTTTAATCAAGGTATTAAATGAGTTTCATATTCTTTTAAAGAAGGAAGTCTTAGTAGCATTCTGAATTGAACTTTATAGAAGGGCAAGAGATCATATCAGATTGTTCAAAGTCCAAAAAGATTAATATAATTATGTAATAAGAAGGTAAAACATATAAATAGTATCTCAAATTTTGGGAATTGTTCTCATCAAAGTATAACTGGGGTAGTCATTGTTTTATAATTTTTACTCTCTGTCTAACCTTGCCCCAATGGTAATATTTAACAATTCTACGTGTCCAGATAACCCCTTCCCACATGAGATAATAGAACTGCCCAGGAGGTAGATGAGAAGAATAGCCATGTCCAGGAATGTCAATGGCAAGAATAGCTATATTCTCTGCCAATATTTCACTCAAAGTGTCAAAACTTCCAGCATTATCTTGCCAACCATGTATTGCTAATACAGGTTGCATATCCTTTGGTCCCCACCATTTGCCTAAATTTATCAGCATCATAATAACTTGTATATATCTTGCATTGTGCAATTAATTGATCATACATAAAAAAACCTTAGTTTACCAATGTAAAAAGAAGATAGTAAGCTACTAATATAGACTTTACTGACCGCTTATATGACCCCATGGTACAGGTATCTTAATTTCTTCTGGAGCTGTAAGTTAATGAAGTATATGTTAACATATTTGTAAATACCTTTATTATATAGCAGTGATATAGCAAACTTGCGATTAAGTGTAACAAATAATAACTTACGATTCTTCGCATGTCCATTCATGTTGTTACTGGTGTAAATATCTTATTTTATGAATAGTGGCAGACAAGAATATAATGATAATTGCAAGTTCAGTAAAGTAGATGGTAATTGTCACTGCAAAGAAACGTTTCTATTTTATGTTCTTGTGTCAAACTAACTAAAGAAGTTTATATACGGATGTATTCTATAACTTCGTAAGGGTTCCAAATCTATATTCTTCTTTTACCTCTAAATTTCACAAGCGTGATTCTTTGTATACGCAATGTTGTCACATTACATCACCTGCGATCCTCTTTTTAATTCGCTTTTTCTACAAACTCATGCATATGCTGATCTTTAAACTCCAATGCTAATAACAGCACACATATATAGATTGGTAATAGATCGAAGTCTTATCTAGTTTAAGATGCTTGTCGTGTACTTAAAGAATTAGATAAATCCATCGTTGTAAGTGCAATATATGATTCATGTAATCGTAGTTCAAAAAATTCAATAGTCAATTACAAACACCATTTTCTAAAAGGAAAACGTAAATGGAATTTCTTGTACTTGACTATATATATATAGTATGCATTGTACTATTTGTAAATACCCTACCTACTGCATATATTTGATTGAATTTTGGTTAAAAAACCTGTTAACGAATGTTTATATATTCGTTGCGTTATACTATGTAATTAATTGTACAGGGCTTAGAATGACAATTAAACTCATACATTAATGATCATTCATTATCAATCTAAATGTGGGAGATTCATTAAGCATACAGGTTACGAACTTTAGAGGTTTGACTTTCTACCCAAACCTTGATTTCATGGTATTACATTTGTAGGAAATATAATATATTTATTTTTTAAAATTCAGTTGCTTGTGCATGGTTTCAGGGCCACACTAAGATACAGTGTAATGGTTTTATCTTGAAATCGACTATTTAACTTATCCCTTCATAATGGATAGCAAAGAATGTATTGTCAAAACTGTGATCCATGCTGGCACAAAAACAATAAACTTTGTTCCTGGTACCAAAGTACATATTTCTTGTTATTTGTAGTTGAACGACATCAATTACATATTCTTATTTAAATCTCAATTATTAGGTTGTGTTCCATTTTAAAACAACAAAATGTAATTCAGAGAGGACAGTGATAGATGATAGTAAAGTCATGGGAAATGCCATGGAATTAGTGTTAGGAAAGAAATTTAAACTAGAAGTATGGGAAGTTATTGTACAGAAAATGGCATTAAATGAAGTTGCATGCTTCAAAGTTGATAAAAGCGTGAGTACCTCAACTTATTCGAACAATATTTAAAGTATTGTTAAAATGTCTGATATATACTACAATTGTATCTGTTGATTTAGCTAGTCACTCCATATCCTTTTGTCTCCAAAACTCTGAGAGAAGTTGGGAAACCACAGTCTGAACGGCGTAATCACCATTGTTGTGGTGTTACTTTGCAGAATGAGGGAATTGGATATGATGATTTAAATGAACTTATTAAGAATCCACAGGATTTAGAATTTACAATAGGTAAACAATAATATTTTACAGATTTATTAAGATATTCAAGTATTTTAAATCAAAATATATCACTATAAGGTTGCTGTATTTGTGCACCTAGTTATTGTTAGAGAAGATAAGAATTTGTACTAGTATATTATGATTTGGGAAATATTATAAAGTTATATCTCTACTTACGGTACTTGTGCTTATATCACCTGGCACTTATGGACACTTATTGAGAGGCAAGTTCTGTGATTGTGAATATAAATGATCTCACATATAGTTAAGGAGGGAGAGAAACAAACGGAAGTATATTTAATTCGTGACAGTCATTCTTGCAGTATATAAAAGCAGTTTTCACACTGTTAGGTTCTTTGTGTCAATATAGATTTTAAGCTTTAACAAAGTGCTACAGAAAGTGCAAATGAGGACTTAAACTTACTGACATTTTAGATTCCTGACACCTACTTGGTGTCTATATAATATGTCTCTATATATGTCTATATAATAACTATGTTTTCAAACATTAAAATATATTTCAGAATTGGTGACTGTAATATTGCCAAATGAATATGAGAAGGAATCTTGGCAAATGACTGAGGATGAGAAACTTAAGAGTATACCAGATTTTAAAGAGAAAGGAAACATATCCTTCAAGAACAAAAATTATGAAGCAGCTTGTGAAGCATATGCAAAAGGCATTGGAATATTAGAACAATTAATGCTTGCGTTAGTAGCAACATGTAGTGAGTTTTATTATAATTCTTAAGTACTTTTGAAACAATCAAATTTTTTGCAGGGAAAAACCAAATGATGAAGAATGGCTAGTTTTAAATAAAATGAAAATTCCCTTACTCTTGAATTATTCTCAGTGTAAATTGCTGATGAAAGAATACTATCCAGTCATAGAGCATTGCACTACTGTTCTCAAGCATGATCCAGGTTTGGACACACAATTCTACTGTTTATATCACATTGTTGTTATTTTTAATAACTGTTGTGCACATAAAACTGAGAAATACACAAACATAATGATTCTCAGATAATATAAAGGCATTATACCGAAGAGGAAAAGCATATATAGGTGCATGGGATGAAGAAAATGCAGTGAAAGACTTAAAAAGAGTTGCTGAGTTAGATCCTTCTTTGAAGGCTGTGACTGAAAAAGAATTACAAGCATTTTTTGCTTCTATCAAGCAAAAAGATGAACTAGAGAAAAAGAAATTATTGAAATTGTTTAGTTGAACAATATTTATTACATTGTATATGTGTTATGTATAAGTGTAAGTATGTATAAAGGAAAGAATAAATTAAGGTTTCTTGGGAAACCTACTATGTAGTCCAAAAATGTGGACATTATATAGAAAAACTTTGAATAGTTATAGTATAAATTTATTGGCATTGTATGTAAATTTATATCTATACGTCCATATTAATGTGAAGTATACTACATGTCATTGTATGGCAGTTGCATAAAGTATCAATAATGTATGATTAATAAATAATGATAATCAGCGCCCCATTTTTCAGACGATTGCGACATATCACTTCCTTTTCGTAATTAAATTCAAGAATTACTAAGGCTTGGAAGGATTCTAAAATGTTCGTGTTAAATCATTTGCTAATAAAACAAAGTTATTCATCAATGACACGATTTATCGAATTATTTGTTTCGTATAATGGGAGAAAACGTAAAAGAAAAAGTTACAAGAAGATTTCAATTGTGTGACAAGATTATGGATTTCTAATGATGAAACCCGCTTTTTCAGTATTTTAAAAAGGTATTAAAAACAAAAATACACATTTTCTGCTTGTGTTATTCCCCTAAAAAGATCTTAGAATTTTGAGGGTACGCTCTCTG
Organism: Nysson spinosus; assembly: GCA_910591585.2. Classification (NCBI taxonomy): domain Eukaryota; kingdom Metazoa; phylum Arthropoda; class Insecta; order Hymenoptera; family Crabronidae; genus Nysson; species Nysson spinosus. Next base: position 4,378,043 of record OU342843.1, on the reverse strand, counting down.
CAGGCATCGTTGTGAAAATAATTCAATAATCCATCCATGAATGGAGATACGTTGAAGGCCAGTGGAGTATCATGTTTGACATATGGCACGAGTTATTTTCTCTCATTCCTGTTAAGCATAAAAGATGGAACATACGATTTCCTTAATTACTAATTTGTGCAATAAATTTTAAGGTAACATTAGGGTCATCTTTGTCGAACAATGTCAATCTTTCATATAATCGGCGCCCGCCATGCGTAACCTTATAATCTGTGATTAGCACTTCGTTATTACCATTATAAATAGTATAAACATATCAGTTGTACTAACATTGTATCTAAATTAATTTCAGTTTATCATTGGTTGATATACCTTGTAGAATTCTGCACGATTATTGTAGTAAATGATTCACGTGGAATACTGTACCTTAGAAATACGTATAAATGATTAAATAAACGTAACGTTTAATTCTTTATCTTACAGTTACAGAGTATAATATAGTTGTAGAAAAATGAAGCTAGTATTCAGGAGTATCGATTCGGATGGGAAAGGGTAAGTAATTGTGATTTTAGGATAAGATTGAATAAAAACAACTACATCCTTGATATTATTATTTATTTTGAGTGTTACTTCCTTCGTTACAGAAGTGTGGGCCTTATCCCAGAAAATACTGAAGATATGTGGCATGTATATAATATTATCACTGAAGGAGATTGTGTCAGCTGTTCTACTATCAGGTACAGATAGCAATGAGTTCTATATTATTTGAGATATGTATATTGATTCCTTTATCTCTTACTATTCCTTTGTCTGATTCATGGCTGTAGGAAAGTTCAAACAGAATCTGCAACAGGAAGTTCTAATAGTTACAGGGTTCGAACCACCCTTACAATTAGTGTTGAAGGTATTGATTTTGATACACAAGCTTGTTGTTTAAGGTTAAAAGGTAGAAATGTGGAGGAAAACAAATATGTTAAGGTAGTGTATTCATTAAAGATTAATTAACAGTTTGTCATTATATTGAAGAGGATGAGGATGATTGACATATCAGAAAATTAGTTACAATGCTACTTTCTGTATTTATAGTTTATTTCTTTATTCATTTTAGTTGGGGGCATATCATACATTGGATTTGGAACAAAATCGAAAATTTACCATTATTAAAAATAATTGGGATTCCATTTCTATGGAAAGAGTGGATACAGCATGTGACCCAACACAGGTCAGATTCAAATAACAACCATAGAAAAATGAAAGAAACTGTTGTTATTTATATCTCAGATATACCTCAGATGGGATTAATGAAATTGCATTAGATGTATATTTTTAATCTGTTTCTTTACAGAATGCAGATGTCGCTGCTGTTGTGATGCAAGAGGGCATAGCACACATTTGTTTAATAACTTCTAACATGACAATAGTCCGTGCAAAAATAGATCAAGTTATACCTAGGAAAAGAAAGGGGCATGTTTCACAACATGAAAAGGTTTTGATCATCAATTATATATACATGTCCAACAAAATTTAATATCTTCATTGACCAATTTACATATGACACATCATGTGACTAACAACATATTCTATAGAATTTCAATGACATAGTTTTAAAACAGTACACTTCACAACATGAAATTTACAGCAGATATGGTGATGTAATTAAATATTTTTAGGGCTTAACGAGATTTTACGAAAGTATAATGCAAGGTATTTTAAGACACATAAATTTTGATATAATAAAGTGCATTATCCTCGCGAGCCCCGGTTTCGTTAAGGATCAATTTTTTGATTACATGATACAGCAAGCTATTAAGTCTGATAATAAAATCATCTTAGAAAATAAAAGCAAATTCTTGCTTGTCCACGCGAGCTCTGGTTTCAAACATTCGTTGAAAGGTAAATTAAATTTTATGTAATTTGAATGAACATTTCAAATCAGTTATAATAGTATTTTGTGTTTTCAAATTTGCTTATTTTCGTCATCTGGGCCTGAGCCGGAAATTCGTTTAGTCGACTTATGCGGACCATAATTTCTCAGTATCCATTTTGACCGATTTCAGCGCAATTTGACGAACGCAAAAATTCATTTCTATTATATTTAGTTATTAGTCACCAATAAAATCATTTTCAGAGGTGTTAGCCGATGCTGCCGTGGTATCGCGTATTTCCGATACAAAAGCAGCAGGAGAAGTTAAAACTTTGGAAGCATTTTGTACGATATTACAAACTGATCCTGCAAGAGCTTTTTATGGAAAGAAGCACATTCAAAAAGCAAACGAAGCACAAGCGATCGAAACGTTATTAATATCAGACAAATTATTCAGGTAATACAACATTCTTATTTTTTAAATATTTATGTACTAATAATAATAATAATAATAATAATAATGGCAATAATATAAACAGGTGTCAAGATGTTGCTACAAGGAAGGAATATGTCGAACTAGTCGAAAGTATTCGTGATTCCGCCGGCGATGTAAAAATATTCTCGACTCTGCACGTCTCGGGCGAACGTTAGTGATTTGATTATAATTAAATTTTACTTATACAACTATTTAACAAAGCGATGTTAAATGTGTATTGTGTGTTGTTTTTAGAACTAGAGCAGCTTACTGGAATAGCAGCTATATTACGTTTTCCTATGCCAGAATTGGAAGATGAAAGCGATGACGGAACTGACTCTGACGACGATGATTAAAAGATATAATAATACGCGAACAAATAATACTGTATATATTTGTGCAATGCACGATCAAAATTAGCATTATTAATAAAAATGCGAATTAATTTTCCCGTCATATCATAATTCCATGGTGGCCAAACTTTCAGACTTTCAATTTCTTTAATTAGTCTCAATGTCCTAACGAACGTCGAAGACTATAATGAAACGTGAAACCGATTCTTACCTATTAATATTCAATTCAGTCGCTTAAACTATTATTCGCTCAATTTATTTGGCGTTTTGGGTCATTTCATTTTTATTCTTTTTAAAGTAACATTACAAAAACGTAACTTATACCACACTCAAAATAATAATAATTTAATATCAGTCCCATAATGATGATGTATCCATAATTAAAATTTTATTGAAATGATTGGGAGGTAGGATTCTACCTCCTGCCCTCCGTGCAGGGCGGGTCTCGAAGCAGCAACCTCCACGTGGTGAGACCTGGGCAATCGGAATTATTTATGGTGTAATAATAACATGAAAATTGTTTTAAGGCAACGTTTTATAGTGTAAAATTTATGTAGAATCATAGCAGTTAGAGCTCGTGTTATGTCGTATTTATTTACGGAACGAGTAACAGCATTATAATTTAGTTGTCAGTCTTATTACACCATAAATAATTTCGAGCTAATGGCTGCGGGTTATTTTACATCTATAAGTGGAATTGATATTTTATTTATAAATGTAAAATAATCAATCCATATCATTGGTAACTCGTGGATTCGTTATTGTGAACGAATTCAATTTAATATTAATCCACCATTTACCATCGATTTGGGTCATTTAGAATTGATTTTGGCGACTTTTAATTTTTTCCGATTTTTGAAGGTATACCCCTTCACATTTTTTCGACTTGGGTTCGACCCATTTTTGACCAATAAAAATTTTTTAACCGCTTCTTTCGACCAGAAATCGTCCTAGAATATGTTCATACATCATTTACCATCGATTTGGGTCATTTAGAATTGATTTTGGCGACTTTTAATTTTTGACAATTTTTGAAGGTATACCCCTTCACATTTTTGCGATTTTGGATCGACCCATTTTTGACCAATAAAAATTTTTTAACCGCTTCTTTCGACCAGAAATCGTCCTAGAATATGTTCATACATCATTTACCATCGATTTGGGTCGTTTAGAAGTGATTTTGGCGACTTTTAATTTTTGACAATTTTTGAAGGTATACCCCTTCACATTTTTTCGACTTGGGTTCGACCCATTTTTGACCAATAAAAAATTTTTAACCGCTTCTTTGGACCAGAAATCGTCCTAGAATATGTTTATACATCATTTACCATCGATTTGGGTCGTTTAGAAGTGATTTTGGCGACTTTTAATTTTTGACAATTTTTGAAGGTATACCCCTTCACATTTTTTCGACTTGGGTTCGACCCATTTTTGACCAATAAACAATTTTTAACCGCTTCTTTGGACCAGAAATCGTCCTAGAATATGTTTATACATCATTTACCATCGATTTGGGTCGTTTAGAAGTGATTTTGGCGACTTTTAATTTTTGACAATTTTTGAAGGTATACCCCTTCACATTTTTTCGACTTGGGTTCGACCCATTTTTGACCAATACAAATTTTTGAACCGCTTCTTTCGACCAGAAATCGTCCTAGAATATGTTTATACATCATTTACCATCGATTTGGGTCATTTAGAATTGATTTTGGCGACTTTTAATTTTTGACAATTTTTGAAGGTATACCCCTTCACATTTTTTCGACTTGGGTTCGACCCATTTTTTACCAATAAAAATTTTTTAACCGCTTCTTTGGACCAGAAATCGTCCTAGAATATGTTTATACATCATTTACCATCGATTTGGGTCGTTTAGAAGTGATTTTGGCGACTTTTAATTTTTGACAATTTTTGAAGGTATACCCCTTCACATTTTTTCGACTTGGGTTCGACCCATTTTTGACCAATAAAAAATTTTTAACCGCTTCTTTGGACCAGAAATCGTCCTAGAATATGTTTATACATCATTTACCATCGATTTGGGTCGTTTAGAAGTGATTTTGGCGACTTTTAATTTTTGACAATTTTTGAAGGTATACCCCTTCACATTTTTTCGACTTGGGTTCGACCCATTTTTGACCAATAAACAATTTTTAACCGCTTCTTTGGACCAGAAATCGTCCTAGAATATGTTTATACATCATTTACCATCGATTTGGGTCGTTTAGAAGTGATTTTGGCGACTTTTAATTTTTGACAATTTTTGAAGGTATACCCCTTCACATTTTTTCGACTTGGGTTCGACCCATTTTTGACCAATACAAATTTTTGAACCGCTTCTTTCGACCAGAAATCGTCCTAGAATATGTTTATACATCATTTACCATCGATTTGGGTCATTTAGAATTGATTTTGGCGACTTTTAATTTTTGACAATTTTTGAAGGTATACCCCTTCACATTTTTGCGACTTGGGTTCGACCCATTTTTGACCAATAAAAATTTTTTAACCGCTTCTTTCGACCAGAAATCGTCCTAGAATATGTTTATACATCATTTACCATCGATTTGGGTCATTTAGAATTGATTTTGGCGACTTTTAATTTTTGACAATTTTTGAAGGTATACCCCTTCACATTTTTTCGACTTGGGTTCGACCCATTTTTTACCAATAAAAATTTTTTAACCGCTTCTTTGGACCAGAAATCGTCCTAGAATATGTTTATACATCATTTACCATCGATTTGGGTCGTTTAGAAGTGATTTTGGCGACTTTTAATTTTTGACAATTTTTGAAGGTATACCCCTTCACATTTTTTCGACTTGGGTTCGACCCATTTTTGACCAATAAACAATTTTTAACCGCTTCTTTGGACCAGAAATCGTCCTAGAATATGTTTATACATCATTTACCATCGATTTGGGTCGTTTAGAAGTGATTTTGGCGACTTTTAATTTTTGACAATTTTTGAAGGTATACCCCTTCACATTTTTTCGACTTGGGTTCGACCCATTTTTGACCAATACAAATTTTTGAACCGCTTCTTTCGACCAGAAATCGTCCTAGAATATGTTTATACATCATTTACCATCGATTTGGGTCATTTAGAATTGATTTTGGCGACTTTTAATTTTTGACAATTTTTGAAGGTATACCCCTTCACATTTTTGCGACTTGGGTTCGACCCATTTTTGACCAATAAAAATTTTTTAACCGCTTCTTTCGACCAGAAATCGTCCTAGAATATGTTTATACATCATTTACCATCGATTTGGGTCATTTAGAATTGATTTTGGCGACTTTTAATTTTTGACAATTTTTGAAGGTATACCCCTTCACATTTTTTCGACTTGGGTTCGACCCATTTTTTACCAATAAAAATTTTTTAACCGCTTCTTTGGACCAGAAATCGTCCTAGAATATGTTTATACATCATTTACCATCGATTTGGGTCGTTTAGAAGTGATTTTGGCGACTTTTAATTTTTGACAATTTTTGAAGGTATACCCCTTCACATTTTTTCGACTTGGGTTCGACCCATTTTTGACCAATACAAATTTTTGAACCGCTTCTTTCGACCAGAAATCGTCCTAGAATATGTTTATACATCATTTACCATCGATTTGGGTCATTTAGAATTGATTTTGGCGACTTTTAATTTTTGACAATTTTTGAAGGTATACCCCTTCACATTTTTTCGACTTGGGTTCGACCCATTTTTGACCAATAAAAATTTTTTAACCGCTTCTTTCGACCAGAAATCGTCCTAGAATATGTTTGTACATCATTTACCATCGATTTGGGTCATTTAGAAGCGATTTTGGCGACTTTTAATTTTTGACAATTTTTGAAGGTATACCCCTTCACATTTTTTCGACTTGGGTTCGACCCATTTTTGACCAATAAAAATTTTTTATCCGCTTCTTTCGACCCGAAATCGTCCTAGAATATGTTCGTACATCATCTACCATCGATTTGGGCCAATTAGAAGCAAAATTGGCGACTTTGAAATATCATATTTCATCCATAGCTTTTGTGTTTATAATATATGAGTAACATATTTTAATAGCAAATGATAATTTTTGTGTAAAGCTTGGTTACCTAGAAAATGATCAACAGTCGTTATAAACAGTTTTGATAATAAAATTCTGTTAAATAAATAGCGATTGTTGGTGGACGTGTATCTTTTTAAGCCGTTATTCCGTAAGAGGGCGAGACGAAAAATTTCCGAACCTCTTGTACCGTTGTCGTTCCTGAGGGAACACGTGCGTTGTTTTCTTTAATTTTCAAGAGCTCATGTAGTTTCTGTAAGAATAAATAGTGTTAAAACCATAAAGCAAAATGGTTGTTATCGGGAAGAAGAAGGTATTCCATATTCTCCTACTAATATTTCATTAATCATTTTTCTGTTGTTGTTTGGGTATGCAAGTTTCAAGATAGACATTGTCACACATCAAATACATATTTAAGGACTGCATTTTCATTCTTAGTACCAATCTGGAGAAGGAGCACAGTTTATGTCAAGAAAAGCTGCCCTCAAAAAACTGCAGCTTTCCTTAAACGATTTTCGTAGACTATGCATATTGAAGGGTATATATCCCAGGGAGCCCCGTAACCGTAAAAGGGCTCAGAAGGGCGAGCCTGGTATCAAAACATTGTACCATAAAAAGGATATCCAATTTCTGATGCACGAACCAATAATATGGAAATTAAGAGATTATAAGGTATGTCATATAGTGTGCCTATCATCTAGTTCAAATTCTTAATGACATTATTCTTGTAGATATTTAATCGAAAAGTTGGAAGGGCAAAGGCAATGAAGGACTTCTCAGAGTTAAAGAGACATTTGAGTAATCATCCCACTATAAAATTAGACCACATTGTAAAGGAGCGCTATCCAACATTCATCGATGCTTTAAGAGACTTGGATGATTGCTTGACATTGTGTTTCCTGTTTAGTACATTTCCATCATTACCCCATATACCAAGAGATCAGTCATTATTGTGTAGAAGATTAACAATCGAATTTCTGCATGCTGTAATTGCTGCAAAGGCACTGCGCAAAGTGTTTGTGTCAATCAAAGGATATTATTATCAGGCGGAAATTAAGGGTCAAACTATAACTTGGATTGTGCCGCATCACTTTTCATTTGCACCTCAAGCAAAGAATGATGTTGACTTCAAAGTGATGTCTACTTTTGTGGAATTTTACATTGTGATGCTTGGATTTGTTAATTATAGATTATATCATTCTCTGAATCTATATTATCCACCTAAGTTTAACATGAGTGGTATGTATTTTCTAACAGATAAGTGTTGATACTGATTTTATTTGATAGTACTTAGTACAATTGCTAATTCTTTTCATAATTTTACATTACATAAGATAAATTTAGTACATTGAATTCTTGTAATAGTAGTATATACTTCCAAAAATAAAGTATACACTTTAATCATATGTAGTAAATTTCACAAACTATGTACATAGAGATGAAATAATTATAATTCTTTTGCAGCAAATATTGATAAGTCCATGGTGGATGAAGAAACATATGTATCTGAAAGAATAGGTGCTTTAAATGTACCACTTGTTAGTTTAGACCCTTCAATTCAGAGTGTAGAGGATGAGGAAGCAGAAATGGATCAATTTGCAAATGTAAGAATATATTATGATTATTCATTGTATTCATTCTTTGTAAGCATTTCTGGAATAATAATTATTGTCCATAGGAAGCAGATGCCAATAAAATGGAAGAAGCTAGAATAGAAGCAGAAAAATTAAAGAAGTTAAAGACACTATTTAAAGGCTTGAAAATTTTCATAAACAGAGAGGTTCCGAGAGAGCCGTTAGTTTTTAATATACGCTGCCTCGGCGGTGAAGTATCTTGGGACAAACTGCTTTTCGTCGGTGCAACTTTCGATGAAAATGACGAAACAATAACGCATCAAATTGTAGACAGACCTAGTATGGCAAAGCAATTCATATCTAGGTATAACAAATCACTTCTATAATTAACTCTGATTATTTCTAAAATATTTAATCGAGTTCGAGATATCTTTGCTGCTTCTAATACTTTAAATTCTTCGTGCAATTTTCTAGGTATTATGTGCAACCACAATGGGTATTCGATTCCGTGAATGCGCGAGAATTATTACCCGTAGAAAAGTATTTAATGGGCAACATACTTCCACCACATTTATCGCCGTTCTCGGATAGCCGACAAGATCAAACATACATTCCTCCGGAAGAACGAGCTCTCATGGATCCTAATTATAAATTAAATGACGGTACGCCATTTCAAAAGTCAACATATAGATACTTTTCATTAACTTGGTACGGTAATTGTAATCTATGAAAATATAATTATTTCTAGCTTTGTCCGAATCGGAGGAAGAGCCAGAAGTCGAAAAGAACAATGATGAAGAAGAGGAAGAAGAAGAAGTTGCTAAGGACGCGGACGATGCTGTTGAAATTGAAGAAGAGGAACAAGATACCGATGAAGAAGTCTCAAATATGGAAAAGGAACAAGAAGAACAGAGATCGCAAAAGGTTCGTTATCTCGAAGGAATCCACAGATTTGCGTAAACACATTCATGAAATGATATTTCATCTAAGCAATTATGTTTTCTTTTTATTACAGAAAAAGGCGATGCAAGTAAAGACGGGCGAGGTAACTAAAGATGATCCTTATGAGAAGCAACGACTGGAGAAACAAGAATACCGATTGCGAGAACGAATGATTAAAAAGAAACACAGGAATTTGTATAGAAGTATGATGAAAGGTAGAGAAGAGAGGTCCAAACAAATATGGCTCCTCCGCAAGAAGAGGCGCATTCACGACACAAACGAGAAACAGAAGCGCAAAGAAGAGCGAAAGTTAAAAAAATCCAAATCTACCGAATAAACATAAACCAACTTTTGTAAATTACTATATAACTACGATGTTTAACATTTTGTTATTTCACGTGAAATTATTTACAGTGTTATACATATTCAACCGTGATCTGGAGCGACCAGATTAAATCTTCAACCATTTTTTACGCTACTTATGTCGTCGGTATTGTGGACACGGCCATTAAAAATCCTAGCTTGTGGAATATAAAAAGATTCGGGTTGTTAATTCTGCTATATTTTCATATTACATTAATTGCCGGATACGATGGAGTGGCTATGGTCCCTGACCGGAAACTCGGAGGTTCTGGGATCGAGACACAGAGAAAAAAGCGTCGTGTATATTAAAGATATTCGGTAAAATAAAATCGAAAACAAAGTACTAAAGACTTGGTGAAGATGCAATTAAAAATTCTTCTAGAGATTAAAACAGTTAAGAGGAAGATGACTTTCTCAAAACGTATGAGTACAGTTATATATAATTAGAAGATGCCTTTCATCCAGTCCACCCACCGGAAGCCCACGCTTATGACGATTTCGATCCCTACTTTTCCACCGAAGGACTTTGAAGGCCAGTCTGCCTACACGTTTATAACCCACGCAATCCCAGGCGCCATTTCTGACTGGATATTCACTCACGAAGGATGCCTTACGGTGATAATAATCCTTTCGGTTCGATACCCTTGCGCTAAAACTCCCTCACTTTCGATAATATTTTCTAGCACGATCAATTGCGAAGGTCAACCACGCGATCCTCGGTGATTTCATTACATCGTGGTCCTCCTTTTTTGCCACTTTTAACCACGCCCGGATTGGATCCTCGATATTAACGCGTCTTTGATTAGACCCGTGACTTTCGCTAGACGAATTAGTATTGAAGGACAAACTCATTTTAACCGCGGATAAATTACCGCCGATGCATCCGGTCACGGTGCGTACTATTCGCACGCTACCTTGAAATCGAATAGTGGAATCAGATGCGTTTCAAATTAAGCGTGCAATTGTTTACAAAGAAGTACAATTCACATTCATATCTTCCTTGATTCTGTTATAATTACTAGACTTTGATTTAATCAATTTTACGAGTTACTTATTGACAAGAAAATACAGTTTAAAATGGAATTAAGTTTCAGATCTTCTATTGCATTCGTTAATAGTTGACGACTTTAAATCAAAGTAAAGTCAAGTATCACGTCATACCTTTCGATAAAGCAAATCAATTATTCATAGCACATATCCAAGAATTAAATAAAATTCCTTCGAGTATATTTAACTTTAAACGTTTCTAATTCCACATTACTTATGTAATACCAAGTAAACAGCAAAAGTGTAGATATAAAGTCCTTTATAATCATCGCTTCATTATCAATATGCAATATGTTTAGGACAGATGAATCTCGTTGAAAATGTCGGGGTATGATCGCGTCGTAAAATGATAATCGTAAAAAGCAAAAGTGAATTCTTTGGAAGTTATGCATAGATACAGCGAAAGTAAGAAATAACGTGGTTGTTTGATTAGCTTTCAAGCGGTCATCGTTGCCATTTTCACTACTTGACCGTCTCGGTAATATGAATTCTTATTCCAGGCACACAGCTCTTCGCTCTGTCGCCTACGGTACGAATAGCCAATGCTTCAAGGTATACTTTATGTGCGATTCAAAGCAAAACTCGTGAGTCGCATATAATCTTGTCGTAAAATATATCTCCCTTTCATATTAAATAACAATTAAACATTATTTTCCATATTTCCGGTATTCACATAACACCCACGATGGTATTTGCTGTACAATAATTATGCTGAAGGTAGTAAAACAATTTTATAATTAATTTATACTTGTACTCCACTGTATCAAAGATCAAGTATTCTTATTTAATGATACTGTAGAAAATAAGATTTGATTATATATTTCATATTTATCAGTAGCAACTTTAGTATCTGATTTTCAGTGTTATTTATTTTAATTCGTATTAATTTTTATATTCTGTTGAAGGATTATTAGTTTCCTGCTTTATTTAATATTAATCTTGGATCAGTGGACCAGTATTAATTAATGTAGCTATTACTCGTGATCTTATAATTAGCTTTACATATTTTGACCTTTAAGGTAATCTTGATCGTTATATTCCGAATCCTAAGCTTGAATTCTAAATGAATTCTTACTTCGAAATTTAAGTGATCTATTATTACTTATAATTTTTGAAGCAGATATTAACGGTGGAATAACGAAAGATAATGATCTGCAGGAAAGATAATAGTGGAGTGGAGAAGGACATCCGACCACTTCGATGTTAACGTATTTCCTAAAATTCCAATGAATCCTCAAACCACGGATCTTACGTAAATGGCGCGGCGTAACTATTTCAGCAAGGTCACTTGAGTGACCAGCGTCTCTGTATTTGAAAAACGACTCAACCGGTGCTCTTCTCTGTAAAGCATTTTACGCGGAAACTGGTCGCGACGGATGTCGCGAAGAAATTGCAGAAACACCGGCACACATCGATTTCATTGGTTATTTGCAGTGGTGACTGAACCGACTTGTCGCCGAGTCGCCGGTACCAAACTCGCCGATACTTCGATCTCCCAGGGTACACTTATATCCCAGTTGCCTGTATCTGTGTTCCCGTACGTGTAATGTCTGCACATTGGTTGCTTACGTCATCCTTGCTATTCCTGTTTCAAAGCCCATCTCAGCAACCGTGTATCCTTAAAACAGCTATCCTTGAAGCCATGCTCGAGGATCTAATAACATCCTAATCCCATCGCGAACGATTTCACCTGCTCGTTATTTCTCCCACAGGATTATTGTATTGGTATTAGAGATTCAATAGATTCTGCGGTATCCCGGCAATCATCGGTAGCCTTGGTCATCAGAAATAAAAGGCTAAGAATCGAAGTAATCGAGGGAAAGCAGGTTTTGTCCTGGGTGTATCCTTCATTCCTGGAACTGCGACTTCCTAGTCTATTAACACTTCTGCTTGGAATGTGTTTATTTCGAATAACTCAATTTCATCGTTTTATTTCAAACGCCCTCCTATTTGTTTTACTCCTTTGTTCCTTCGACTTTACAATACTCTCATTCTTATTTATAGTTGACCTTTGGTGGATGCCAAGTAATTCAATTCCTATTACTTAATATGTACGTTCTTACGATCAATCTTACTACTTTCAATTGAAATAAGAGTCTATTAATCAAACTAAATTTAAAATGTTGTGGTTGTAGAATTAATATTTTCATTAGTTCCCAAGTGTTAAAGTATGAATTATATATATATTAATAATTTGGTGAAAGGGAAAGCATGTAGCTTGCATGAGTATACTCGAAGGACGAGGATGCATTGATCGCGATCCCCAGTGGCATTTTATCTGGGTTCAATTTTTCCAAATGGAAGTCATCGGCGCTTGATTTGGCCTCTGCGTATCGCGATGGCGTACGCGTGGGATGCACACAAGTACAGAAGACTACCCACGTAGCATCGAACGGCGCATCGGAGTGTGAAATATCAAGGCTTTCAAAAAACATTTATTGAATGACACCGTTTTTGGAGAAAGCGCCGTTCCTTAAATCTTTCTCGAACGTGCGCGCCGCCATGAAGAATAAGGTAATTGTTGCGACCATCTTAAACTTCCAATTTTCAATAGTAAGCTCATATATCTGTGCGCAACTTATCGAATGAAAATATTCAGATCAGGTACAATTACCATTTAGTATAAACAATTCAAGCATATAATTAATATTCTATGAATCAGAATTAAAAAAGTATTTTCTGTGTTGTAATAAAATGACTGATCAAAATTTTCATTGAATTAATGTAACAGTTATGATTTTGGAATTACATAAATAATGTAATTAAAAGTATTAAAAACACACAGAGACGTGTTAAGTTGTACAATAAAATACGACAGGAAATATAATATTGCACAGCAAACTGGAAGTACTTTTCCGTTCGCAGATGAATTTGTTGTGAAAGGGTTTCTTTTTGCAGAGCATTTCTTTTTCGAATCAGATTGTAATAATATATAGCACGACGGGATATGCTTGATTATAATATATATTTTACGTAGATCATAAAGCCGAAGCACTATAAACTGCCAGGTTGATTTAATTGCTTCGACTGTCGGTCATTGCCTCCCTGGTGTATGAGTAACTCGAGTGATTTCAATGCCGGGTAAGGCGATGTTCACCCTGAACCCAGTGAAGCGCCATACTTCCTAACGCTCTATTCTCTCCTTATAACCTTCCTGGTTGATAGGGGCTTTCCATTACAATCATCGAACGGCCAATTAACGTATAATTATCTGCAATTAAGATAACACTTACGTAACAAAGAATTCCATAAGTACCATGCAATAAACATTGAAATGCTTTCGATGGCGAGCTACGAATCAAGATTCCAGAACATGAAAACCATGCATGAATATCCGAGTCATTAAGTTCCGTGAGTACTTTCTTTTTATCGACTTACGGAAGACGCTGCCGAGTAATAGAATAAATCATAATGAAGTAGTACTTTAGTACCTTCAGTACTTCGTGGTAAGTGGTCGATGGTACATTCAATAAATTTAACGAAATGTTTATTATCGTCATGGATACGTAGTGATGTCGAATCGGAACGGAGAATTCGAACGTGAATAATCCGAATGTATGATTATCGACTTGAGCCGTGGTTACAAGCCAATGATAGGAATTCCTGTTACATGCGGAGCTATGGAAAAGTGCATTATCGAGTGTCGTGCAAGCTTGCAAAGCGTGCGGTTACATTGTGATGTAACACGATGAATCAACAGTTCGACGATCATTCACGTAGTCGGAAGACACGTGCCTGGCGCGTTTGCAAATTGGTCAATTACTAACGGCTGTTCCAGCCGATATTTGTTGTGATATTAATCCGACGATTTACGTAAACTATCATCGCGCTTGTTGTCTGCGCTGTTGATTAATCATTGGCACGGTATTTCAATCGTTTCACGTGGAAGTATACTTATTGTATAAAACGCATCACGATTATCATTTAACATATTATTGTTACTTGGAAGTTGAAGCAAACTTTGCTGCATCCGAAATTAATACGAACCATTTCCGAGGTAATAAATAACATAATTATCAATTTAGAGATATTCGTATATTATTCGAGATCTAGTGAAGGAAGAAATCATTTCGAGGATACTAGTGGATTTAACATCAATTATTCTTTATTATAATATATAAATTTTATTACATTCACATCTTCATGGTAGCCCGTCGCACCTACTCCGAGTTCAAAGAGCCGTCGAATGTAGCAGGAAGAAGTCTCTATAACTTGTCAGCGGATAATTTCCTCGCAGAGGCACAGCAAAGGACACAGAAAACGAATCAGGTTCCCGGTGAGTACCTGCGGGTTGCGAAGGCAAAAGCTTTTGAAATTTGATCGAGCCAATGATCGGGTCGGCTGGACGCATTGGAGGCATCCGCAGTTGGCAAGGCGGATGACGCATCCACGAAAAGAATACCAAATGAACGTATGCCTCCACGAACCCGTTACCTACACTACGCCTCGACTAACAGCCAACCTCTACCTTACTACGGCCTTCTAGAATGTTCAGTATTGTACAGATGCATCCTTGATTTTAATACTTCATTACTTATATGAATGAACAATTACATACCTGTTAGGTCAATTACAAATTTAGGCATTCTGAGCATGTCTCTTGATAAGATATCATAGACATGGTGATCCAACTTCACTCTTTACAACACTGGATTACAATTACCAGTATTGTACACATGCATCTTTTACTTTATTACTTCATTAATTATGGGAATTGAACAATTACATACTTCTTGGGTCAATTAAAAATTTAGGCATTCTTATGATGCCTGTTTATAAGGCATTGTATGATTACAATGTCCAGTATTGAACAGATGCAACTTTGATTTTATTACTTCATTAATTATGTTAATTGAACAATTACGTACCTCTTAGGTCAATTAAAAATTTAGGATAATTAGGAATTGAAGTGTTCTAAGGATCCCTTGATAAGATTTCAATATAAACATAGTGTTCCAACAGTTTCAGATAATTGAGAAGGCAAATTTGTCGATTAATAATCATTAGCATTTGGAACTTTTCGAATTTTTTTATATTTCTTTATTAAATGGCACGAATTATAATTTACACTTTACATCGGTAAGATATAAATTATCGAATATAATCGAAAGTAAAGTTAGTTTTAATAAACTATGGACACTTAAGGAAAGACAATAATGTATTGTTATTAACAGTGCTGTGAGTGAGACGTTTAACTGATTTCTTAGCCTCTATTGCGTGTTATAATGATAACATGTTTTTGACATATTGCTATGGTAGTTTGACTACTTTAACTCTTTGAGTGCTTGGACCCCCGTATACCAAATATGGACATACTGTTAGATACCCAAGCGACCCCTTTATCAAGTAGACATATCTACAACTTAAATTGATTCCCGATTGTATCCCTTTGTTTGACGTGATTCGTGTACTTCCTATAAAACTTAGAATCTATATCTACATATGAAATATATTGCAAAGTACGAAAGGAAAATATCAAGGCAGAAATACTTGATTAAAAATCTATCTGTAAATCATCTCACAGGATGTTCATCTCGTAACAATATTAAATAAATACTCCAAATAAATGAATTTTTATATGAATTACGTGAAATAAAATAATTTCTATTAGTTCTATTTCTCCTGTCTTTAGAGTTTCCACTAAAGAATTCCAAGCAAGATAATTATAATTCTTAATAAATAAAGGTATTAATCTAGGTATTATCCAGGTATTAACAAAGTAAAGAATGTTCAATAAATACTTTACAATTTAATCACAGCTACAATTCATATATTTCAAATTAATATTACTTATCCATTATTCAATTATTAACTATATTTATTCCTACAGAAACTAGTTCCCACAATAAATAATAGACACAAGAGACTATTATAATCGAAAGTGACACCAATAGTTTCCGCGATTCACGCGAGTTTTACAAAGGCGAGAGAACATCGAGAAGAATACTTCGGATTCTTTCACGGAGCAAGACTTCCCGCTCTTCGCGAACATCCTTTTTCACGCTCACGTAAGATCCACGGATTTTTCTTGGATCGTGATATCACGAATCAATGTGAGTCGAAGGTATGCATGTAACATGGTTCGTTTCTGTTAGAGTCCCATGGTGAATAGAAACCGAAGTTGTACGCGAAAGAGCAGGTCGTAGATTAAACGTAATGATGCGGAGTATGTATCCGCGCGTCCGTAGATTCTTCTCGTGGCCTCAGCCTGTGAAATGCCCCCAGGCGCCGGGGTTCAGCGACACCGATGTACTTTAACATTCTACGGGATCCCGTGTCATTAGGAACATGCAAGATCTTGGTACTTTGTTGACTCCGATTTAACCCTGCCTTCATTCAGGGCTTCGGCGGAAATGCAGACGTCAATGGGAAACCGTTTACAGCCGGTTTGTAAGATCGAACGACACGTAATGTTTTTGAATTTTATTCGCTTCCTTAACACTGATCTTACTTGTTTGTGTTACTTTTGTGGCATTAATTATGGTGCCTTCCTCCTACTATTGCATTGATATAATATATCAATAAAGGTTTCATTTCATATTCATTTTCACTGGTTTTTGTACACTCAATGCTGTTGCAGTTTAATTCTGAGGTTTTATATTACTCTGTTTATAGGACGCGAGAAAAATTAGGACAGTTTGTGCTTCTAATTATAAGTTTATGTTTCATTTAGATTTTAGGATGTGGAAGAATGATATTTATTTGCGAATATTATAATCCATTGTGCTTTGATTCATTGATATTTGATTCATTCATTAAACTCTGTCTGAACATTAATTTTTCTAGGATATATCTACTGTAAAATGAAATCAACTTGAAGTATATGTATGTATTTATTAAAAGTTCAATTACAAGATACATTGATTTCACACAGCACGAATAATACAGAAGTCGTTAAAACATAAACTAGAAAACGAATGTCGTTCATCAAGTTTCCATGGAGTAACACGATCTCTTTTACTCTTCGTCCTTTCCGTTGTATCCGTTGCATTCATTGCATCCATTGCATCCATCGCATCCGCAGAGCATTTCAAGTGCACTTGGAAGTTCTCGATGTATAACGACGTCTGTCAGTGTGGATATTCCGGTTGGATCCTTGGATCCCATAAACTCTTTTCTTCCGTGGATCGGAGCAACGATCCGTGATGCACGGCGCAATCTTTTAAAGCACTGGGCACCGATCCATGAGACTTCGTCTAGAGATCCAACTTCCGTGAATCCCGGTAATGATCTTTCCACGATAAGCGCCGATTTAACTTGATTAACTAATAACATACGTTTCAGTGAAGATAACACTCACCGTGTAACACCGGTGTAATACTACCCTTTAATAGATCAACATTTAACAAGTGGTTGTAAGGAAGTCTTAAGGACACAAGGAACATCTTAAGGGATGTATTCATATTATTCTTAATTATTACTGTTATTAATAATTATTGCTGGAAAATGATATTCTGTAATGAGAATTCTGCAAACAGTTACTAACCATTTTCGAATCTATTTCCAAGGTGCATCCACACCTTGTTCAACAACATGGTGCAATCTTCGTTCTCCAGGAAATTACGAGGAAGATTTCTAAACGAGTCTTTACGGGGAGTATTATTTTCCTTGTTAATTGTAATTTTGATAAAGGATTTATGAAACAGTTTGATCATTTTGTTTCTCATGTATCATGTATCAACATCTATTCTCGTCTCAAAATTCTGGTGGAACATTGGTTCTCCAGGGAAACAAGATACGAAGTCTCAGAAGGAAGTCGTCGGGAGGATTATCGGTACCGGAAGAAGACTCTGTCGCAAGATATAAATTATACAGAAGTGAATAAATCAATTTAATAGTATCTTCATTGCAGGAAACAGACTTCAGGGATAATTAGTATTTCTTAATTACGAAGAACCTTGAGTTGTCTTCTGACTGTAAAAAATGTCTTTGAACAACATATCTTACATGAATACATGTTATCGATAATGTTTTATCCACCATCAACTAATGCATCCGAGTGGTTCGTGTTTCAGGTAATACTATCTAAATGCAACACAATAACCAGGCGGAATCCAAGTTCACCAGGAACTGACTTCACGTAAAAGGAAGAGGAATAAAGTCCTTGAGGGTGTCTACTTAGTGTGGCAAGTATAGAACCTTCGATTGACCTTTACCTACAGGATCATCTGTCCCCTAAGATACTTTAACCTGTAGCTATCCATAGAGTCAGGTATACACAACGAAGAGGCTTTCACAGACGGTGAAGTCAAGAAGGTAGTCGGGGAGATTGGTTCCAGGCATCGAGCTCGCCAGAGTTAGCGCGGTTCGAGAGTGAACTCTAACCGAAGTCCAGTCCTTTCGAGTACCACGATACCTCGAGTCGTAAGTCGAAGAAGGAGGGACGATCACCGGTGTTTCTTAGGTGAGAAGGCTCTAACTATAAGAGAGAGAGAGCGAGAGAGAGAGAGAGGGGGGACAGGTGAGGACGCAAGTGAGGTGTTTCGAGTAGAAGGAAAAAGGAGAGGTGAAAACCCCTCGGAAAAGAGAGAGGTTTACCAAGCAGAGGAGAAGGATCGTCGACCAATGAGACAGCAGGCCGGTGATGACGTCGCCGTTGTCTCACGTCGAAGTCTCACGAAAAGTCTTCTCCAGGTACCAGTTCGTCCGCGGTCTCCCGGCTGGACGAAGGACTCTCGTCCCAATACACACGGCTCGGAACGGTGCTGGTTTTTTTTAAATATTTATTTAAGTTCTTTTGTGACCACACAGTGATACCGAAAATTAGTCAAGATTGGAGCCTGGATAAGTAGAAGGATTGTGGCTGAAGGAGGCTGTTGTCAGCCATGGGGACGGGTAAGTCTTCGAAGTCTCTGCGATCTGGTTCAAAGGATCTAACACATTGGATACGTCGGATATCGTTGGTCCATTTTGATTCAGTGATAATGTATGTATATTTGTTATTGGTCAACCGAGTGCTTTCCTTGGGAATGATTAATATCTTTTGGTATGGTGCCGAGTCTGGTATCCGGTGAGTATCGAAAGTACTTCATGCCGGATTTGGTTCAGTTCGTCGAGCATTTTCACGTTTCTTAAGATTATTCGATCCACTGGTATCACTCGAATACCTTCTGGTAGATGAATGGAATTATTGATATAAAATGAAAGTAGGATTAATAAAATGAAACCATAAGAGCGCCGGTTGGATCTCAGACGTTAAGCGAGTTTGGCCTCTTCGGAAGTCAAGGTCGGGATTATTCGCGAGTGTCTATCGTTCGCTTGAATCACTCAGGTCGAGACTATTCAAGGATACACAACGAAAAAACATTTACGGATATAATTACCGAGTACTCATCGAGAATACGTTCTCCAAAATGGTCGTCTTTTCATTTTGACGGGTCACATGATCTTCGGCCGGTCGAAATAACCTCGAAAATGATTCCATACATCGCACACATCTCTTACGAAATCCTGTCTCTTATAATCGGTAAATATTCGAATCTCAAAATTCCACCGCCATGATATTCGCATTGAAAGTACAACACCTCCTCGTTCACCCATAAAAGGCCAACACTCTTCCCGTGGCGCGACCACTTTCATCTTGTCCGAGAAACAAGAACGCGCGTTAGTAAAAAGGAAACGAAAAAAAAGGAGTAAGAGGAAACGTTACATCAATCACGATCGATATTACACAAATTGGGTCGTGGATCGTAGGAAACTTTGAATGCCGCTAATCACGGCGATTAAGATGTCTTTCTTTTGATTGTCCTTGAAAGGATGTATAAAAAAACGGACACTTTAAGGGGCATATAAGAAATTAATTGGAAAATAAGTGGTTGTTAGTGTGGTATTAGGATGCATGGTGGTGCCGACCTTTGGCGCATCCTTTAGGCAGATGGTGTCAAGGATGTGCGCGAGGTGTGTTCGCCATCCGATCAGAAATTATGCGACTACCTACCCGTAACGTGAACCAGCTACTTTTTTGCATTATAAAATCAATCCTCGATACTTGCTGACCGGAATTTTACCACGTTCTTGTCACGCTTTCTTTCGTGTTTGTTTTGTATCGGTTAATATCAATGCACAAGTATAACGGATATATAATCTATGATTTAACTGCGACATCATCCGAGTGACTTTAAAGTACAATTGAATTATGGTACTGAGATAATGTTCGGTGAGAAATTTCCGGTTTCAATGGTAAGGTTTACTTGCCTTAACGACTTTAGAAAGTAAGTAAACCAATGCCGAAAACGATGGTCCTTCTTAAAAAAGGATTGATTACCTTGTTGCAAAAGCTGACGCGAAGGAAGAGAATATAATATATTCGCGAATTTGCTTCTAGTAATGGTCCTTCCATGCGTGCAGAAAAATCGTGGATTTCTTGGATTATCATAATTTATCAAAGGCTTGATTCATCTGAAATTTAAATGAATCGCCGGCTAACTGTTTCCCTCGCGGTATGCTAAAACTATTCGGATTTCCGTGATTAGTATTGTAATTTACTTTAAGTGAATTAATATCTTCATATATCAGACTCTATGCATTCTAGTATTCTAAGGACACTTAGATAATTACGTGGTGATAAAACAACTCTTTATGAGAATATTAATAATAATTACTGTGATGCCGGTATTAATGATAATAATTAAACATAATAACAATACATAAGATAGAAACGATATACAAGATCATAGAATTATTCACACCAATCAGCAAGTCTTGTTCATTAAAATCGTAAATAAGGTACAAAGAAATTTGATCTTACATCAATTATTTTAATCCGATATACTGCAATGTTAAATAGTAATATCTCTACTATTTTTATTAATCATTTTCATTCTCTGTTATGATATCAAAATATATGTACAAAATTAACCCAACACAGAAGACCATAATATTTTACTTAAACATAAATCCAACCCTAATAAATCCGGGTTTCCACCTAATAAATTAGGAGCGAAATGATAAATTAGGGTCTGGAAAGATTCGAGGGTATTCGAAACAGAAATGTGACCAAAGTGTAGTGATTTCGAGAGCCGACACTTTCTGTGACAAGTCGTGTAGAACTCGGCTTGTCTCGAATCCGGTTCTCCAAGCGCGAGTGCGTGCTCTCGTCGAGATACCTTCGATATATCGATGGTGCAAAAAGGACTCTATGATTAAATATACAAGAATTAACGAGGGAAGAAGAAGAGAAGAAGGGAAAAAAAGGCAGCGAGTCGCGAGTGTAGCATCGAGTGAGTGAGCAGTTCGAACAGTTCGTTTTATAATGGATGTACACGGGAGTGACAGAAGTAAGTGACCCTTTGTGCACGTTTATGGAATGAAGAACATCACCGCATCTTGGAGGTAACGCAACCACCTATTTTTAAAGCAAACCAATACCCTTCCTTTTAGACGGTCGGAGAAAGAATAGATATCCTTGTATATCATTTTACAAAAGTGCTTGAATTTATATCACGGTATCTTACAATTAGCTGTTCCATTGTTTAATTCAATGGCGACTACCCAGGTTTGCCTGAAACCGATTACTGCTTCTTTCGCGGAATTCTTTATGCAATGCACCCACGTACGCC
This sequence comes from Nysson spinosus, assembly GCA_910591585.2. Taxonomy (NCBI): domain Eukaryota; kingdom Metazoa; phylum Arthropoda; class Insecta; order Hymenoptera; family Crabronidae; genus Nysson; species Nysson spinosus. The sequence continues at coordinate 4,355,836 of OU342843.1, read as the reverse complement.
TTCGAAAGACATGTAATGGAAATTCACGGTGAAATCTTGCGGTTTGTGCGAGTGTGAATTATATTGGGATTTTGTGCTGGTTTCTTTTTCGTTTTAATTTATGCCGTGGTATTTTGGATGCTTGAAGTTTTATATTTTATTCTTTGATCTATGGTATCCTTTAATGTTTGAGCTCTATTCTATTTTGTTCTTTGATAGTTTATTCTTGGACCTGTGGTATCCCTTAATATTGTATTTCTGAATCTGCAGTGCTTTGTAATATTTTATTCCTAGATCTATGGTGTCCTTTTATATTTTATTTTTAGAATTATTGTGTCCTTTAATGTTTGAGCTTTATATCTACTTTGTTCGATGATATTTTATTTTTGGATCTATGTCCTTTAATATTTTATTCTTGGACCAAGATTGTGACACTTATATAATAAATATTACGATCCGGGTTAATAGTTACAATATTAAACTCCATTTTTAGAAGTAGTGTTATCCAAACTTCCAGCACATGTCCAGAAACGTTACATTAATTAAAAAGTTAAAGTGATTCAATTACTGATTAGAATATGAACTATCATTCGGGATATCAGAGTCTAGTATAGCACGTATTAATTGATTGACCGCATATTAATTGATAGAAAGTTTTAGACCATTTCTAGGCGTTTAGTTTCAAGCAGCCACTATATCACAATATAAAAACAAATGTTAATAACAAACATTTGTACATATTTCAATTTAAACTTTATACATATAAAATTGCATATCTTACACATGGATTCATAGCCTAATAATTTCAAAACTTTTAAAAACATCCATTTCATTAATTCAAGTCATATCTATTTTATTCTGCAACACAGAATTAAAATAAATAATTATATTCTAATAGCATCTGATTCAGTTTTATTTACTGAAATCATTATTGATCCTCCGTATTTTTTACAAATATTTATACAAACAATTCATTAGTAAGAAATGAATCAGACACAACGTTAGAATGTCCACCATAAGAAAACTCTTATAAAATGTTCCATAATACTCCTGATTTGTGTAACACTTTATGTATTTACCACAAACAAGTGTTTTTCATCGAAGTAATTATTGATTCGTAATATATAATGCTCCTGATTGGTTTGCCGTGGTGCACGTTATTTATTTCGCGGATTACGTGCGACCGCAAAGAGTGTACAATACTAAATCAACAGCGAAAGGTCCGGCATTGTCGAGGTCGCGCGTTGCAGTGCGTCATTTTTCCCCGATTGGAACTGGAAACGATAGAAATTGGTGCAAACGTGTGGGCAACACCCGATCACTGACTAAAATGACAACGTAGGTTGATCTCTCTTGCTCAATCGAATCTCTGCCGATTACATGCATGTTCCAGATAGGATCCGAAGACATTGAACGACTTTCGCGATAATACGTGGGCGCTTATATTATGACGAGCTTCGCGAAAATAATTGGAATTTATAATTTCGAAAACGCATACTTTTGTCCACGGATAATTAGACTCGATTATCATTACTATACGTAATGGATAGTATAAGTCCAATAATTTATAAACATTATTTCTTCATTTCTTAACTGAATTTCAATATATTGATTTATGGTTGGAGATAATTACTGGATGAGTTCTCAGTGAATTACAGGATTCTTATTTTGGTAAACGTAAATATTTCATGCGAAAAGAATTGTTTGGCTCGGTGTGTATATCGTTGAAAATAATTTAAAATTATCTTGAATTAAAGAATCCTGTGTTATATATTAATAGAGTATATTCAATTGGAATTATATTAGTCCTTAAAAGTCGATTATTCGTATATTTTTGAAACGTAATTCTTGTTTTCCTGGATTATATAATAAACAGAGGAAACGTTTAAAATATTTCGTTGATTACCGTCGACCTGATTCGAACCTCCATTGGTCTACGAACGGATCGGTTATGCAATGAAAATGCATATCGCATGTGAAGCATCGTTTACACGCGTCCTATCAAATGCATCCGCCGAGAGTGTCTCTGCTGGAAATAATTAATAATCATAACAAAGTTATCCTTGACAACGTTTAATTATTCGCTCCGTACCTACTTATTCGCGCTCGTCAATCGCCAGGTAATATCGCTTTCATCGTGTTCCGATTTCTTCAAGGTGCTTTTCCAATCATTTCGAAACCGCTTGATAACATAAGGAATATTTCCAATCTTTTTTACACGGTTTCATGTAATTCGTATCGTTTCACTACTCTAAGTTTCACTATCGTAGAATCCGGTTCTACCTTAGTTTCACTAAAATTTATGCAAACCGAAGTTTTACGATGATTCTTACAAAGTTTTGTAAAATACACTAGCTTTGATCGAATGAAGTTACTATTGTACAAAAATAAGGCGCAAAATTACTTTTACATGAGTTGTCCAGTTTATTAATTCTGATATTGCATTATCAGGTAAATATTATCCAGTCACGCAATTAATATTTTTACACCAAATCCAACTTTCTATTATTAAATTCAAGATCAGAAATTGTAATCCTCGAAAATAATTGGAATATATAAAATACATCAAGTTTTCATCTCGCAGTAAAAAAAATCTACGGTGTCGGATGACCCATTAAAATTTAATAAGTTTTTTAATAAGCGAAAATATTGAATACAATGTACATTTAAGTACGATATACATTTCCAGCGACAATTAAGAAGTTTGTTCAAAGTTTCACGCGGATTTTCGAAAGTCACGTAGTCATTGAAGAGAGTAGGATGAATCATGGTCATCTCGATGAAACCGTCCACCAGGCAATTTCAGTCTCCCTCGTCAGGTAATCTCCACTCGCATGACTACGCCTTATTATTAGCAAAGATCCTTTCAAAGAGATGACTTGCCAGAGAAACAATCATTCTTTTTTACGTTCTGCGTGTTAAGGGACTCGGCGAACGTTTAAATACACGAAGTACGTACTTGAAATAAGTCAGGAATAAATAATTCAAGGAACGATCACGAGAACCGTGAGTCGGGGGTACTCGGTGCAAGAGATTCTCGCGATTGTTTCTGTCGTTGTTGCATTCCGGACGAACCGGGGCATCACCGAGGTTAACGCAGCTGCGGTTAAACCACTCTTCTTACGATTTCCACGTACTTCTTCCGGAAGAACTAACAAACATTTTGGTATTTAGTACCTCACCATTTTTCACCACTATTTTATGCCAATGAACGAACAATTTCCCCGGGAATAGTTTCTTTCGAAATACTTGGTTACACTTGATTCATTATGTGGATCATTGAGAGTTTTTATTACTTGCGTATCTAAGTGGATAAAACAAGATATTCTAATATAGAATATCAATTAAAATTGTACTTATAAGAAGACGTGCATTATAATCTATGTTATAATCGTGAAAATTAAATAATAATTATAATAATATGAAGCACACTTATAAATATGAAAAACGAAAACTTCTGTACGAGAACAATAATTTTGAAGGATGCGAAGTAATTTTCTAAATAATTCAATATATTTGAAGCTTGTACTTGTGATATTAATTATGATCAATTATTGTAGTCACTAAAGAAGAATCCTGAAATCAATGACATACAGACCCCCTGCCCCCCACGTGTTACCACAATGAAGGATGACCTTATAACGTCTCAATTAAGCGAAGATATCTCGAGTAAGATGAATACGTCGAATCCAGGGAGCGTGCTAACTACATATGTTTAATTCTCCTGGAATGATAATTATAATTAAGGGAGGAAGCTCGAGTATATTATTTACGTTTCCTGGGGATCCGCGGCGGTTAAACGACGCTTAAGGCATCTCGGTCCAATTAAAACACACTTTTTCTTAGGTTGCACTCTGATAATAAATACGGCTCTGCGTATGCACCTGGGCGGGGGGGAGGGGAGGCACTCAAGATAGAATCCTGTAGAAGACGCTGATGATTAAGTCCGGTCGATCGGTTAGACCGGTATCCACGTCAAGCAACGCGAAAGTGCCGAGGTGCGGTCGTCCATTGCCGATTATAGGCATCCTTCGTTCCTTCGAGACGCCAGAGTCTCTCTTTTTCTTTCTCGCTCCGATGCCCCGCCGAGAGAGAGACCGACGGTATCCGTGACTTCTTCTTACTTCTTTGTGAAGGTATACTTCTATACGTACACGAATTTCCTTCGAACCTGTGTCCAGGTTGATCTTTCTTCGTTCTACCCTCGACGATTTTTCTGGTCACGAATGAGTACACTTCGTGACCTTCCATATCGCATGCCTGAAGGTTCACTTGCACCGGGAGCTTAAGGGATGCCAGGATATATTAGGGCAGTCTTATCCTTTATGATCGTGCTTCGAATACCAAGTTGTTCCTGGGACTATCGTGAATGTAGATCTCAAAGTTTTATTCGTAATCGGTGGTCCATTTATAGGTTGCTTTATTGTCGTTGATTTGAATTCAATCGTGTATGGCTTTCGGAAGATTTTCAAGCTTTAAAGAACGTGGATAATGGATGAAAGAATGGTGAATGAATAATCGCATTGATATATTCAATTAATAATTTATTACTAGAAAAGTATGATACATCTGATCAGCCAAACTGATCATTAACTGATGTTTAAAGTATTTATATATCACAAATAAATTTTCGAAAATATACAACATTGATTCAAGCAAATGATAAGTTTGACCCGCAACAGGTTCATGTAATATTAAATAAGACTTAGCTTGAATCAGTGTTCACATATGGCAAATATAAGTCGAACATCGAGATAAGTGAATAAGTCTTTATCAACTAAACTGATACATTATTCACCGTCCACTTTCATCTATTAAACAGATCGCAGTCTTCCTAAGATCACATACAGTACAAATATAATCCTGCAGGGATATCTTCGGGAATCTTGGTTGGAATTTCCAGCGAACTTGAGGAGCATCGTCTTCGTGGTAGTTTAATTAATTACATTAGCGAGGAAAGTCGTGGGAGAAAAATGGTAGCGGTACGTTGGTTACTCGAAGTACTCGACTACATTTTCCTTAGTGTTATCTCTCTTCCTCTTCGTTCTCATACGAGACTCCGTCTCTCTCGTCACTTCTAGATACAGTACGTGTATTCTTCTGGGTTGCATTGCCCTGCTCAGAAGCAGAATATTCTTCGACCTTTCGTGGCCACCGAGTGTAGGCGCCATTACTCGCCTCCTGAGGTTCCCTCTTTCTTCTTCTTCTTCTTCGTCTTCTACTACTTCTTCTCCTTACCGTTCCTCCTCTTCTTTTTCTATTTCTACAACTACTTCCAGCGCTTCTTCTTCTTCTTATCTTGCCCGCCTCTACGAGTCAAGGACCGTTCTCAAGGAGGTCGTTCCTTTTAACAGGGCGTGTTGGTACACGCTCGCCTTTGTCTCCGCGAATCCATTTTATATCCGCTACTCTTACATCAACGTCCTCGCGATAAACTACTGCCTTTTAGTTCGACAATGAAATGGTTTTATCGAATTATTTAAATGCCGTGTAAATCGCGCGATGACGCAGAGTTTCGTAAAAGGAAATGAAAGTGTTGCGGGAAATTAGGACGATGATTTACTCGTTTCGTAAAGAATTACTGGGTATAAACTTGATTACTTATCAAAAAATATTTGTTAAGAATTATCTGTGGATTATCTGGAAGGACGTCATTTACCGGTATAAAGTTAATTAATTAAATGAACTGAATTAATTGAATATGAATGAAGGGGATAGTATGGTAATACCATCTTGTATACTGTTATCGTGCACTGATAAAATTAGATATGAATTTATACGAGGATATTATTACAAAAATAATAGCGTGGTAATGGAACTAGCTGTTTATCATTGATTTATTAAGTTTCATATTATAGTAATTTGTATGCTCGAGTTATACACACCATGCAGTTCGATTTTCCTAGATGTGCATTGGAATGTCCGGAATTCCTTTAACGTGAATTTTATTATCCATCATGGCGAATAAAAATCAATTTAATCGGCAATACTTCAAACATCCTATCCACTGCTTTGCCTTTCAAAGTAATCGATACCTAAATGACTAATCATCGTGAACTATGTTCATTACTACTCGGAGTGTTAATGAACCATGTAATTACTAATATCTTACAATACACTGCATCAAAACTCACAGCCACGTTCTTCTAATTCCATAAATTTACAATTTCATCGATAATTATAGATTTCCAAATCACATTTGTTATACTTCGTTCTTAATTCATATTCCATGTGACATTTTCGTAGTCATCGTAGATTACAAACTGTTATAAATTCAGTCTTACAAAGAATTCAGCGGACACTAATAATTGATTTATAGGTTTATGATTTCATCGATATTTCTGGATTTCTGATTACTTTCTTCCACTTTGTTTTTAGAATACCTTGAAGCAATAAATATATTCTTCGTGTCGGGTGATTCGTATTAATTGCGAATTAAATATAGCCGGGGATTCAAATGGTACAGGAAAGGTTGAATCTTTAAAGGCAAAATTCCACTCTTCTTTTCATAGGGTTTTTTTTCTCGACGATTTATAATTACTGTCCGTCCTGTAATAACCCTAGGGTCAGGATATCACGGCCGACGGGTGCGGATGTTGCAAAAGGAACTCGGTAGAGTCACGCATCGTTGAGTAAAGCGGCTTCTTAATTGAAATACCTATAACAATCTGATGTACAGGTGTATCGAATTATAAATTTACCTTATCCACCTTTACAACCGCTTTTCGACTTCTCGGACTTATGTTTCTGTCTATCTCGATTTTTTTACGGGGATTTAATGATGTTGTACATTCCTTTGTTACGCATGTTCCGTTCCTAATGGACCACCAGTGGGATTCTTAGAATAATCTCACATTTTATTCGATATTTATACACTTTTTATAATATTTTATCGAATTATAAGAACATCTTATCATGTGGCTAATGAAAGTTATTATTTAATATATACTATTTATTCTATATTGAACTACTGTTAATTGAAGCACAACATTGAAGCAAATGTGATAATAATTAATATTGTAATAATACCGTAATTGTATTAATATTGTAATTAATATTGTATCGAAAATTGAATTATTATTAAATTTGCTTTAATGCTAAGCTTTAGAAGGCAACAAATTACTTCAAGTAACAGTAGTATAATAATTAATAAATAATATATATTGAATAATATATCTTCTTATGTCTTCTTATGTAATTTCAATAATTAATAAAATCACGCTGTTTCATATAATAGAGTGAAATTTATAATAAAATGAGTAAGTAAAAATGATGTCGGATATTTTTGGAAAACATATACGGCTGTTAATTATTGGAAGACTTAAACAGTGGCTCTTACCGTAATTACTATAATAAGGAACGCCGAAAATAAAATAAAAATATCAGTATCCGTCATTAAATGTAGTTGCTTGGAATATTATGGTTGTTAAGTAACAAAGGAAACTTGGCAGAGTCACGCATCGTTTACCAAAGTGGTTCCGTAATTGAAGTGTACCTCACAGAAGAACCCCTTGCTCGTGTGTAAGAATTCATAAATTCTTAAACATAACTTCCACTATTATTATTATTTATATCATGACGAACCGCAAATTTCAAGTCCATTATTATAATCCTTATATATGCCTGCACTTTATTTGTCCCCCAAAAATAAACCAAAAATGCTCAGAGCAGATGAGAATTCATTAAAATGAATTCCACTCTTATAATCCTTCTAATATCATTTTAATATTTAATATCGGAGCTTAATAACGTTGATAAAATTCATTCTCAAGTTTTCGAGTCCATTAATTTCTGCCAACAACTTGGAATCGTAAACAGTGTTATATATAAGATACAATTATTTCAATAACAATTTCCAATTTACTATTGGAAAGGAATAGTAAAAAATGGCGATTAAGAGGATTAATTTCCGAGGATTACATTTCTTTGGTATAATTCCTGGATGTTGGATTATATAATGTTTAATCTATAGATCTATCTATAACGATGAGAGATGCAATCACGGATGATGACATCGAAGATGATGATAGTGATGACACTAACAGTAAACGTCACTTTTGCTTTTCCAATTCACTTAACAATCTCGTTTGTCACGTTTCTCTCAAACCCACCGAACCATCCATGGAAACCCGGCAGAAAAACCGCAGACTACTGTTACTATCATTGTTACCATTAACATTAGAACTACCTTAAAAAAGGATGGACGTAACGAAAAAATTAATCGCTTTATTTATATCCATTGTGATGGATATAAATAAAGCCACCATGCACAACGTGAACCGCGAAAAATAACAAAAAATTGAAACGTTATAAATTTGAACATTTTCATTAAATGCCGTGGAACGGTCATTTTAACTCTTTTGGTAGTTCTAGCGTAAACTCTATAATATCCGGAATATTATACGCCATGTATTTCCGCGATACTCATCATATCGTGCGATGATTTCATTATAATCATCATCTGAATATAAAGAGAGGATATTTGCAATTAACACATGTATTGCACGTGAGAATTAATATAATTTCAATGCCAGGAAATTCAAATGAAATAATTGTATCGTGACGCTGTTTATTTCCATAATATAATAGCGCGCGCATAATGCGGGCATAAAACATTATTATAAATAAATTACGTATATAATATATTTGTATAATATACTCATTCATGTGTGTATTATAATACTGATTATTATTCTGTATATCGTATTTTTATGCCAACCATAAACAAAGTAATCCTTGCGTAGGCGTATTTTGCAGTCTGAGATGCAAATGAAGTGCAAAGAAACTAAGTATGAATTCAATATAAATAATTAATAAATTCTTTGCTCGTAAATCTTGATAAAATTCCAGTACCAAGTAAACGTGCACATAATAATGGTTTATTATTGATTGCATTAGTTTAACTTATATTATATGTTCACTGATGATTTAATCATTTTTTATATGCATACATTTCCTGAAAATATTAATAACCTCGGTAAGTTTGACATGCGACCTTCAACCCACGGTGTTAATTGCATGCAAACGAGCCATTCTTAATAAAGTAGTACTAACAATTAAACCATCCACGAAGCCATCGACGTGAACGTGGTTTCGTGTTCCGTGTTTGTAGGCGTATTTGCTTTAAAGCTCGTAAAAATGAATCTTTCCGTGTTTTCGCATAATTTCGTGAGAAAATTAGCATCGGAATAACAGGTTGTCCGGCGTGTAGAGGAATACCTGGAGAGACGACTAATTTCTATTTTGATGTCTGTTTAACTGTAAATACGTTTTTTTCAATCCATTTGAGAATCCACCGCAACCAGTTATTCAGATTATCCGCGAACCTGCGAATGTGATTTGCAATCGCGAATACACCATACGCTTGTATTATTTATCATATTTCGTGTCTTATCAGACGCGCTCTTTTGCGCCTACAATTTATTTGAAAATTATAACGCATTCTATAAATTGGGTACGTCTTATAAACAGGTGACTCATTCAGTCTCATATCTCCGTAAATATTTGTTTGCCAAAAATTTGTTATAAAAGAAATATGATTCCTTTTATTCTTCGGCTAAAAATAGACCTTTTTTATGTATCGTATTAAGTTTATATGATAGAAACAAAATAAATTCCAGCTTGCATAGTTTTCCTGTCACATTAACTTAATACAACTACACCTAAACTATCATAATTTATATTTTTATACTCGTCAAATAGCCGTTTTCATCTTTTTCCTGCCATATCAAGCAAAAATGGCATAAAAACACGAGAAGCGGGAAATAGAGGTATGATCCATCGCATTGAAGATGACACATGATTTATATCATTGCTCAGACAAGTTACTCAGGATTCTGTAATTAAACGGAACGTAATGTCAGCGTAAAGCGGTTACGTAAAGTAAATGGAGATTTGTACGAGAAATTATGTAAGTTTCCTTGCGCGTTGAAACTTAATGAAGATAAAAATACGACACGAAGGAGGATGCAGTTTTAAACCGTTACGAGGATTGTAAATATGATTGCTACGTCAATACCGATTCGTGGTGACAGTTTTTCATCACGATTTATTTCGTTTCTTTATAATTCCGCGTTTACGTGAGACTGTCATTTAACAATGAAAAAAATGTAGCAATTATTGAATGAAAAAGTATAATTCTTCTTGCGGCATTTATAAATGCTATTAATGAACTGAAATCGTTACGTTTATTCGTTTACTTTTACAACCTTGTATAGTCAGAAAAAATGTCTTACAAGTTTAAGAGGTCAAGTTTTAAAAAATATCCTAAAACATCCGCGTTATTAATTACCATATAATAATTCAAGAATAGTATAAACATATTATACCCAATTATAAGACTTCATCATATTCTAGTTTCTTTATCAAGATCGATTTATTATTTCCTCCTTCAACCGCTTAAAGCGCGTTTTTTATATCACAAATTTTTGGAAAATGTCTCTGAGAAGAATTATATTGTCCAATAAAAATATTTATATTGCTTAATAATGGCAATAGACGTGACATACACGTAGCTGAATATTTTTACGCGGTTAATAAAGGCGATACAAAATAAACTAACAATTTATCGCCGCCACGAAGTTCGTTTATTAGTTTCATTACAAACTTATAACACGAATAACAGTAAGTACTACTTAGAACCACTTCCAACAAGTACGAAATAAATGTCATCTAACAATGGCCTTCGAAACAATATGAAATAATGCTGCACGGAATCAAATGACTCTCGTGATTAGAGTTATCACGGACTCCTACAAGATGAAATAATAAAATCACGTTTGATAATGGTAGGTACGTGTTGTGCACTTGGTATCTACGTGCGTAACGGAACCGCGGAAGGGAGACTCGAAAAGTAATTTGCGCCGTGACCCCCCTCGACATCGCCATCTCGAGGCTCAAATAATTGCATCGTAACCGTTAAGGGGTTGGAGGTCACTCACTGAGCGTATCCCTACTGAATTCACGTATCAAGAGAAGACATATGGAAATATTATTACTAGAAATTGCATCGCAGCTCGTGAATCGTACCTTACATTATACCTAGTCACGTGCTCGCGACGTTTATAGCGATTAGTTTATCAAGAGGCCACCTGTTAATCGTGAGTTAAATGAATTTATCCGATGCGATAACAATATTGTGTAGTTTGATGGTCAGGAAGTTCTGATAACACTCTTACATATATAAAAATAATATTTTATTGACAAAACATAGTCTTGTATTGGTAAAATACATATACACTCGTGGAGATTTAAATATGATATTTTGTGAATTCATATAAATCTGCCTCTATTATTAATTTAATGCTTATCATAAATTATTTTGTATAATCTAGTGTATTTATGATACAATCTTTTATTGTAATTCATTGCAATATCGAAGTTTGCTTTAATATTATTAATCATTAATTATTATAGAAAATATTAAAATGTGATATAGAAAAATTGGTGGGTTAAAAAAAGTAATTAAGAGTGTTCAATAAAAACCAAGGAACGAGGTTTTCTCTGGGAAAGCTTTCCAACGATTATAAGACATAAATTTGATTCGTTTGTAAGAAGTAAAGGGAAGTGATATCAGCCGGTTAGAGTGTTGAATTTTCGCAATGGCAGCGATCAATTTGTCTGGTTAACAATTGGCAACACGTGTTAGGCTACGCTCAGGAAAATTGCAGTAATTTACCGTTTTGCAGTAGTCATCTAGGCGTATACACGAGCTTCTTCCAAACCAATAATAACCATATGATATGTCTGTGTTGGATGCACGTCTAAGTGGTCCATTCGTAAGTAATGCGAAAGTTGATTATCCGCCACTCCGTTTCGCGAATGTGTTCGTTTGCTGTTCCCCACAAATCTCGCACTGCAATTTCCTTTCATCCCTTTCCTCAGATCTACACGTAATCCACACAAATTGTACCTTTAAATGTCTTTAAGTAGATCGTTACAGAAAACTTCGAATAAATACCTTGCAGCAAAGCATTGGTAATAGAAAACTTTAACGAACATTTCAAGAAAAAGCCATTTTCTGGAATAATTAAATTCGACATGGTGTTTCGCAACACTTAAAATAAATATAGAGATACCTGCTCGTTTCAAAAGTACTGGAAACGGTATTCCGTAATGATTATAATAATTATATGGAGGTAATAATCTTGCAATGGCCGACTTACAGGTAATACAGCATAGCTCTTGGAATAATTTTATAAATTCCAATCAATCGTTAATACCAACTTCTGTTTATAACACTTAAAGATACTTAAAATGTTTTCAAGTTTTCAGTTGAGACGAGTTTAATCAATTAATAATATTCACTGTTTAACGAGTTAGCAATAATATTATTACTATGGGATATTGTTTGTATAATATTGATTAATGTATGATGATAATAATAATAGACATTATTGTCCGCGGTAATGAAATTCGCTGATTGGATTACGGGATGTCTGGTCTGTGACACGTTCTACTAGTGCGCGCCTTACCCGGCATTACAAGTCTCCCGGCTGAGTTCAATGCTTGCAACAGAAGCAAGCAATGTCGCAGTCGACTACAATCGTGTCACCTGTCTTTCCATATTTAGGGAAAGGCATCCTTTAGCTTGTTGCGTATGCAGACGTGAAAAAATCCCCAAGAATCACGCGTTACATTAGTGACGAAGAGTTATTTAAAGCTTTGAGTTCAACTCGGTTTAAGATGATTAATAAGAGACTTATATAAGAGACATGCATTCGGAATTCTCTACAATTATGTCTTCCTTCATTTATGGAAGTTTAAGAATACGTTTGAAATAATGGATCTTTGTGCAACCTGTTTAGAAGAATGTCAATCTTATAATATGAACTTTGTGTTGTTATTATTAACTAGTTAGTACGTGTATATATGTAATTTTTGAATAATATCATTTCTTTAAATATCTTTCTACTAGTTCAGATATATTAATAATATTTTAATATCGAGTTATACTAAGTTTAATAAGTTACATAAATTTTAGCTGTTTAAGTAGTGGTCTTGTAATACGTGTTTCTGTGAGTAGAATGGGAACATAATTGAGTATGACATTCGGGCTTGGAAATTCGGGATGATTAAGTATTATTAATTATTGGAAAGCGATTAAAGGGAAAATTTCATAACAGCCTGCAATAAATCGTCGTAGGGCATTCTCACGCAAAGACTCACCGTTACAGGGATTTTCAGCGCGTGGGAAAAATGGCTGGACTCACGCGAGAAAATCCTTCTAACTAATATGGTAATCAAAACGTCATCGGCAATTACATAGTTGATGCTACTTTAAGAATCGACGGCAGTACTTCCTTTTACAAGGAATCATTAATTATGAAAACACGTCATACACTTAATACAACAGGAATTCCGTTAATGGAGATTTGACGCTCGTGAGATGGTAATGATTAATACTTTATTCTTCTTTAACAATTAGAATTACAAGTTTGGAATTTTACAACCATGTCGAACTATCGAGTCAGATCATAAACGGTTAAAATATTCATTATTCCTTACTTGGTGGTTGTAAAATTAGGAATTAAAGTTAATTATGAAATAGATGTTAATATGAACGGTTTTATCGTCCATTAATTTAACTCATGTTAAGTTATAATTATTAGTTAAAGGAATTAATGAAAGATAAGTTTCGGGTGTATATATCGTGAGGAATATTTGCGTAATTCATACTTCATTATTGCTGGATTACTATTTTGATTTTAGGAATACTGTAAACTTATTTTAGAAATCTTTAGTGAATTTATTTAATTCATTATTATAAGTCATCAATTATTATTTTATAAATTCCTTATGGTATTTTAAATAACGGAGTGAATATTTCGACCAACATCGAAGCTATTTAATGAAGATTTTATGAAATTTACAAAAAAATAATTCACTAAAAATCAGTTATAAATTGAACTTATAATTCAAAATAAATACATTTTATATTTATACCTCTTCAAAGACTCAAGTTAAATCCGTTTTCGTTCAAGACATTTAACCCTTCTACTTTGGAAGAATAAGTATGAAGTTTAAAACCTAACAATTACCAATGAAAAATGAAAATCGCTTCGAAGATTAATAAGCGCAAGTTATAGGCGAAACCTTGGCAGCTCGGTCCCACGATACCGATACCTTGCCAAGTTACCAACATACCAGCTGGATTTCCTTTTCCCCACCACCTTCCTACGCCATATAATCCCCGCGTTCCTTTTTAATCACTGACACACTAATTTACAGTGCGTTATTGCCCATCATGCCAAAGATGGTATCTCGCATTGTCGACTTTATCTGACCATTAATTCCTGACGTAACCCGCGGATCGATTTATATCGATGCGATCGATGACCGAATGAAAGGGAGACCTTCGTTAATTCGTTCCTCGTGTAATTGTCCTCGATTTGTTGTCGAATGAAATCTATATCGGTAGCTGAATTTAAAACAGTTTTATTTGAACCGATACATAGAGTCGTTTCGTTTAATGTTTATTGTTGATTGTTAACCTGCAGTGCGATTACGGTTGCATGGAGGATTACGGTTAAGTTAAAAGAGACTTTTACTGTTAGAAGATACTCCTTCATCCACCTTTACGATCGACAGCTCTTTTTCGCGTGGATTGTAACTGTACCGAATTGCGTGAAATATATGATGTTGTAACGGGAAAGTTCTATTTCGAATGGATGTTCTTACTGCTGGTTCCCAAGGTATGGGAAATCGGTATTGAAAATTTCCAGAAAATGAAGTGTAAATAATTCGGTGAATCGACAGAGTACTTTAAGTTCATTGCATCTACCGAGAATCGACATTAAGATTTACTACAATTTATTTGTTGTCATCAGATTTAAAAATCTGATTTAAAAGTAATAATAAATACTGAAGTAATAAGCATTGAATGTTTATATATTTAAAAGTGTACGATAATAATAAAAATGTATTTTTCCGAAATTATAATTGCGAATTTAATAATAAATTTAATAAACCGATCAATGCAATTTTGGATTCATTAGAAAGCTAAATTGATTCGTGGTATTCATCATCGTAATATTAATGAAATTTGTCCTCCTTAAATGTAACCTTTAAACAGAACTGTATAAATAAATATTATTAGAGGCTGAAGATGTTACATGATTATTTAAGGTAAAAAGCCAATGATGAGCGTGTAGCGTCTGCGAATTAGCTGCGTGCAATTTTTCACAGGCGACGTAAGGGATAATGGGATGTTTCGGCAAGAGTCAAGCGCTTAATCATCGTCCTTCCACCAAGGTTATCTTATGCATTAATTTACTTGAAATAACGCGAAGATACATGTTACATTAGCATTCACCGTGTCGGTGATGCAAAATCCTTCTTAGACAATGATGGTAGCGTGTTTCGGTTTTGCGAATGCTTTCCAGGTTTATGTCGGAACAGATGTTAGGAACAGGTGTCTTGTCGATCATCGTGATTCGTGTTTTTTTTGCGATTTTCTTCGTGACTGGTGAAACCAAACCCTGTTCTTCAACTTCGATTCATGTTAAACTAAATTTGCAGGTTTTTAGTTAGTAATTATGAAGATGTTAAAATCATTTCGGTGAATTATAAAAAAGAGCAATATTTCATGAAGAAATAATTAATGAAATAGAATAACAGTTCATCAGACCACAACAATATCATAATAGTTCTAAAATAAAGAATAACAATATTATAATAGTTCTAAAATAAAAGATAGCAATATTTGAATAGTTGAAAAATAAGGACAGCAGCATAGTTTCGTGTGATGAATGGAATGCCGTAGAATTAGAGGAAATAATTAATGAAAAGGAATAAAAGTTAATCGGATGGTCAAGGCGGAGGCGTAGGAGGCCCACGCGTTCGGTTTTACGCCCGTTTCGTTAGTACGGTAACCGAAAGAACTTTCACTTTGCAACAGAATAATTCTGTCTCGCCACGCTCGCCGCTCTCTCGTTACCTCGTAGTGGGCGTAAGTTTTAGGCCCAAATCACTTGTCCGCTTTTATACTTTGTTGATTCATGCCGGATGTTGCCACAGTCTAAGATGAAGGCTCGATCGTGCTTAGAATAAAGAATTTCCTAATACTCTGCAACTGCTGCATGATCTCGAGATTTTAGGATCTAACGAAACTTCTTGTATTCTTGCACGAGAACCATCCGCCTGTAATTGTGTTACTTCCTTCCGCAATTAACTTCATATTCGCTCATTTATGTAATGCGTTACAGTAAATTCATTAATTGCTGTTGTTACATCGTAAACATTCTCTGTTCTTGAATTCAATTTATACCATTGTAACGTAACTTATAATTAAACATATTCGGTTATACTGTAATAATCTTCTTGGTATTTATTCGTAGAATTTCACGTGGGATTTTATTTATATAATTTTGTAAGAATTAATTTATATCCCCGAACATTGATTACTTTGAAAAATGTCTAATTCATCAAGTTTGTTCATCTGTAAACGAAGATAATTGTATAAATTGATGTTATATTAATGAAGTGTAATATAATATTGTTTTTAAGCTGATATTTAATTTCATATCAACATCCTATTTAAGTTTCTCCAACAATTAATTAACTTCTTCCTTCCTAGAAAGTTTATTACACTCGAATACAGTTAAGTCACTCGATTCAGCTCACCAAAAATATTAATTAAACCAGTATAATATTCAAGTAACAGTTACATTGTAAAATGAAAGATCCATCCACCGGATATCTGGTTAATTATCACTCCGTATTCCCCGGGTTTTTATTAGCACGTAAGATAGTGAGATGCATGCGAATGTAGTACAGCTATCTATGAATATTTATCCGTGCTATTTACTGGCGAAAAAAATGCACGCCGTGGAGGCTTTCTCCTCGCCTCGTATGTCCCGGTTGCAAAACACAGCAGAAGCTGCTAATACATTAATAATTAATTTAGCCCACAAATGTGTCTCGGCAACGGTGTGTGTGTTTTACATAAAATTCACGGTGATCTTACAAAAGAAATGTCGTCCGCTTTATGCCGGAGATCTGAATCCATAATTCGAGGTAACGGTACTTCGGGAAGCGGAGGAGGAAGTTGACTCTCCGACGAGAAGAATGTCAAGAAAAATACGACACGGAAAAAGAACTCCATTTTTAACTCGAAGTGCAACTCAAAATATATCTTCGTAGATATACAAATTAATTACGTACAATGTTGATATCAAGATTAGAATTATAATAAAATTATGGCGGTACCAAAATAAATATTATTAAAGCAATATTATAGATACAGTTACATTATTTGAAAATATTTCTGTGGATTTTAGTTATTCAATATTTTGACGATTTATTATCTTAGTTTAACGTGCAGCAATAAAGAAGTATGCTGTAATAAATACATAATAATTATCGACTTTGCGTAATTATTTAATATCCGAATATAGTGTAATCAATGAAGTGATTAAACTGAGGCTGCAACAATGAAATTTCACGAAAAAATATTCTTAATCTTGGTATCAAGAACATACATAATTAATATGTGTATCTACAAGGATATATTTTGATTGCATGCTGTATTTTTGAATGGATTCTACAGGTTGGATATAGATTTCTCTTCGCAGTTAATAATCGAATATTGCCGAGTAATCAATGACCCTGACTTTTGTTGAGATTCGACATAATCGCGTTGGCAATTTGTGTAATTTGCGGGCGGATTCGCGGTGTCCCGAGGCGGATTGCTTCTATTGCCATGGCACCAAGCGTCGTACACTAATTACCTTCATTTCATAACGATCCTTGAGCACGGAGGAAGTTTAGGTCAATATCCTTTGCGTAGGTAGATGCGTTGCATCAAATGATACCACGTATGCCAATCATTAAGCTTCAAAACTCGCCGGCAAAGTTATACAACACGAAAGACTTGTATTAAGGTATTAAACTCGACTTAAGTCAACCAATAGTTAATAATCGATGTATAACTTTATATCATTATAATCGTATCAGAGATATAAAGTTACCATCGTAATTTGCACGATTTAATTGAAAAATTTTTTATTATATTGGTGCTTGATAAGTAACGATATATAATTAGAATGTATCGATTAACTTTGCATCTTGTGGAAAGAGAAGTAAAATATATTTTATATTAAATATATTTAATTGATTTAGGAACCAAATACAGCAAGAATTTAATGTAATAATTAATATATTCTATGTGTTTGAATAATTAATATAGAAAATTACGCTGGTTAATTAATCAAATGAACCGATTAAAAACGATTAATACAAACTATAATTAATATCATACATTTACAAACATAATAACATTGTTTCTTGTATCTCAAGTTCATATTGAAACGTTGTACAAGCATTTAAGTAACTAGACACGTGTCGCGCGAAGGATCCTTTTAAATCAAATGGGGATATTCAATTAATTAGGGTCAGCCGCGTACCGTGATTCATGGATTCCCTTCGGCACGCGTATACTTTTAATCCTGAATGATGTTGTTTGCGTGGGAGGTTCTCCTTCGTAGAGTTTCAAAGGTAATAGCACAAGTTCCCTGATAGGATGTACTGGGGTCACACGTAGTCACTTTCACGTTCCCGCCTCGCAAGCTTCCATAAACCGAAATCATCGTAGGCGAATCGGTAATAAAGAGGAAATCCGTGATGCCCATAACGCGTGTCTTAAGGCCCATTATTCTTCGAGGACATTAATTGACACCCGATACATATTCATACTGACTTTCGATCGATATCGATTGAATATCATAAAGTCACGGAAGAATTGCAGCTATCAGATTAATATTTGTATGAAAAATATATTGGGTTGAATCATAAGTAAGTTCCGTACTAATGGTTTTTTATGCTGATCATTTATTTATATAACAAGCTATGTAATGATGGTGGATGTAATGAAGATGAAACATGAGATGCTAATGACTTACGTAATCAAGATCTTTATTTCTACGGGATATTTGTTTCGCGTCTGGCTCGTAGTAATTGAAAGTGCGGATATTGAAGTCGATGAAGTCATAGGATACGTGGACTCAAATATGAAACATGCTTACGCTTTCGCATTATTATTAATATTTAAACCTGATATTTAAATGATTAACTATTCAGTGTTACTTAAAAATATGATAATTCATCGGCAATTATAAATTAAAATTAACAGGTCATTTTAATAACAACAGTAAACATATATTCTGTAACAAACATGTAATAATTATTGACTTCGCTCAACTGTCGAAATAAATAATTGGAACTTCGTAAATAAATAATTCTGGCTTGTAACAGAAATGATAATAGAAGTTACAAAAATTAAAGAAAAATATGACATGCTTTGTCACAAAAGAATAACGAATCAATCATTATAATAATAATCAGTCTCTGTAATAAAGGAATAAAATAAATTAATTATAATGGAAGGATAAATCAGAATGGCGTGAGATGACATCAGTAATAAAATTAACGAAATTCTGTTGAATTCATCGAGCTTACAAGACTTCGACAAAAAGAGTAATCGCAGAATTTCGAAAGCCGCCACGCAAAGTAGCCTTCGATCGCGAATTAATTTACGGTTCTTTCTGGCCGAGAAATGTCACCAAAGGGATCCTGAGTATTGCAACAACATGCGTGGGAGTTTCACATTATTAATAGGAAGCCGTGCAGAAGTCTACGTGTGTCACCGCGCTACGCGATTCTATTGTTCTTCTTGCGCGATCGTAAGTGTTAAATAGTTAAGTAATTGACGGGCTTTGTCACGGTGACAACTGTCACTGTTTGCTGGAAAATGTCACCCATACTATGTTGTATTTGTCATCGTTTGAGTGAACCTTTCTATGGCTCTTTAACCGGAAAATTAGAGTATAATATTGTTATTATAATTGCGTTAATTCAGTCACGATTACGATCGAGCATAAAGAATAATAAATGAAAATATGAAGTCCAATTTTATATATCAGTTAATTCATGAAAATATAATTTAATAATAAAACATATGAAATTACAACATACATATATTTTCATGAAATATCTTAACTCATGATATAATATTGTAAATATATTTATTAAGAATACCAATGAAAAGTATTGAGAAATTTCGATAATTAAATCAAGAACTTTAATTTGACCTAGCCTTTGATTTAATGCATTTCAGTGGCTCTTTTTAGAGCAACGAATCTTATGTATAATATTTCTTATAATATATAATATTATATTACTTTTATAACTTGTATTGCAATTTCCATGGCATACACTATAATCATTTATATCATCATTTCAAGATAACAGTAAAGTGGCAAAGATAATGCCGTTAAGTTACAGTACGAATAAAAAGTAAATATTAAATCCAAAATTAACTCGGTAGCGAAGTAATTTATTAATACTCTTCTCGAAAACTGAATATCAAATAAATGCCATTCAGAACCCAAGTAACATCAAGGCATTCCATTCCTTCTCTAATACTCCGAAGATTTATAGCATCACGGTAAAATTATCGCCGACTTCCTAGTGTTCTCCATTAAGTCGCGGAAACGCTTGGCGTCCTTGCGCGAAGAATTCCAGCGCAGAAAGAGGGTGGCCAATCTCCATGACGAAATTCAGCCGCAAGGGTAAATTAGATTACTATCTAAGAAATTACTGTAAATCATACAAGCCGTGTAAGTTTAAGGCGCCTTAACATGAAAAAAGAACTGAAATAAATAACCGCTAAAAATATACAATAAATAATCGCCTTCCTCTACCTTGCTGTAACGTCATATATCTGATATCTTGATGCACCCGATGTTTCTAAATCATTTCAAAAATAACTACGCAATTACAGTACCCGATATCCTATAATATCGAGGCAATCTTCATAATAAATACCAACCAGATATGGAAATTAAATTACCATTATAACTTACGGCAAATCATGCAAATTTAGCATGAAACATTCCATTACAGTAAATCATACGAATTTAAGATGAAACACGAGGTAAACATACAAATCGAAGATTCCATGTTCCCTTTGACTCTTGGTAACTTCGCAGGAATGTTTCCCGTAGCGTTCGATTCCGGAAAGAAGGCGCACGGTGACTTTCCACTGGAGTATCCCAGTATAATATATAATTTACATAATTTATAATATTTACCATGTATAACTAATGGGACATGCAAATTCCACATGACCAGTATCGATTTTCCACTAAGTCAGCAAGTCCCACTACATCTGTTGAAGGTTAACTCATCATCCCCAGTTAACAGGTTTATTTATTATCATATTAATAGAAAACAGTAAAACTCCAGGTTCGAGTAGGAAGATTTCCACATTAAAACGAGAGGGTAGAATTTCCGCAACAAAATTTCGCCAAAAAGGACGAACGTCCTTGAATCAGGTACCAGCTGTGAGTTCTCTCATGGCAGTCGAAGAGTTAAGGGTACAGGAAGGTTCTTCTGGCGGATGGAAGGTGGTGAAGGGACAAGAGGGCCACAGGTGCATCGTACTCGTACGCCCTCCTTTATTACGATACTCTCTGTGTTCTTTCCACCAACTTCCTCTTCCATCCTCCTTTATCCTTCGTCCTTAACTCTGTGCATACTGTTTCCTTCTCGTTTCTACCCTCGTGGTGTACCTGCATTCGTTTCCTTCTACCTTCCGAACTCCTGGCATGTGGAGTCGTTAACATTTCGACGCACGGTTAATCGCCAGACCTGAATTATTGCTCGTCGTACGGGTTTCTGCGGGCTAAATAGGTTTGTTTCACTTGTAATCCACGATAAGTTGACAGAACCACGCCATCACTTCCGCCGATCTTGTATATCCGGTTACGGTGGAAAGTTGGACTTAGGATTCTGTTTATCGTTTAATCTTGTTTCACTTGGATATAATGTGTTCATTTTTGGACGAGCATTTTTGGTTGAGAAATATGTCGAAGGATTTACGATGTAAAAGATTAGTGTTCAAATGTTTGTAGATGATTTATGACCGTAATAATTATGTAAGAACTAGTTCAAATGTAATAAATGACAAAGAAGAGTGCAAAAATAATACTTTAAATTTCTAATTTCAGTAGGGTACGCGATGTTATAAATGTGATTAATAATATATTATTCAGAGATATTTAATTCAAAGAAATATTGCGAAATATAAAGTGATTATACATATTACAATTTTAATGGAATTCTGTATTATTGTACAGGATTTATTATCCCTTTTATTACTTTTAACCGAACAGTTAATAAAACATCCCAAAAATGATTAATCATATTTCTTATGAAAGAACATATTAATCACGTCCAAGGTGTCCACTCAACTATCTCCAGAATTAATAAATCATTTCTCAATAAACCCTAACCAATGACCAAAACAAACTGCACTCAAAGTTTCACTTTTCCATTGACCAGAAACTTTTACTTTTTCCGCAATATTAGTGTCACAATGGTTCGTAAGAATAGATACTCGAAGTTGGGCGATTGTGATGTTAATCGCGGTGGAAAGGCGGGTGCTTAAATTTCAAAACATCAGGTAGCCAGGATATTCGGCTTTCAGGATCACCGGTAACGTAAGGTGATACAGTTAGCCGGGTGTTTTATTGCGAGCCGGGTTCACACGACGAAAAGTACCGGCACAGGACCCACTTGTCGGTCGAACAGGTGTCCGATCGTGAGTTTACTCGTTTCACAGGAAAAGAAAAAAAAAAAACACGGAAAATGTGCAATCTTTCCTTACGGTTTTGCAATCATGCTTCGCTTCAGCACAATTTGCCGTAAATTCGTCATATTCCCTTCGGCGATTTACATGTTGGCGATTTTACGAGTCAAGGAATATCCCGTTTAAGCGGTCGACTGATCGTGAAAATTCTATTTTATTCTTGACACGTGAGCTATGAGCTAGGATCACTCGAGCGTGACTGCCTTGATCATCAAGAATGACGTAATTCAGCAAAGATAATCCGTGAAATCATCGGAAGGATACGCACGAGTTTTCGGCATTTTTACGAAATGGACAACGATATTCGACCACTGTGTTTTTGTGATTTTAATGCTTTTTAAGTGTGATCTATTTGGATCTATGTGAAAAAGGTACTTAAGTTAAGTACGAGGTGCGTGATTGTTATGTTGTTTTTATTTTGTTACAGCAAAGATGAAACATCTTTGGCCGTTGGTGGTTTGGATACTTTTATCTTCGTGTCCAGTAAGTGTCGTAAAATGAAACCTTTTCAAAATGATCAATTCTACAAAACGTCATAAATTATCGTAATATCATAAATTCCAATTTTAATAAATTCCTCTGACAATCAATATTAGAAAAGATTCACTTATCACATATCCTTTAAAAGTCGACTCAATGAACTACAAAGCAAGCTCTTCACAAATGATATAATTATTCAATAATCACTTACTTTCAATATCTTCATAATTATTTCCTAGAAACAGATATAAATTCTTAACACTAGATCTACCAAAGCAATCAAAATGATGGCTTTCCAATATTTAATGAAAACATTCAAATTTATACCGTTCCATTTGTTGAGATTGCGACTCGTGTTGCATAATGTACTCAATTAAATCGATTAATTTATTCCTGCCAGCCATCTTTATTTTTAAGGACACATTCATAAATCTAGTGTTAAATGAAGTGGATAAAAAATGACAATAATTTGTTTCGTCATTCCAGGCCGAATCTTTGAAAGGAATCGGCCGTGGATTAAGAAGAGAAGTGTTCTTTCTGAACCTGGAAGACGGTTACTTCGGGTGTCAGGTGAACGAATCGACGGACGTCCTGCAGCTCCTTGAGCTTTCGAAACTGTGCGATCACAAGGTAGATTGTTATCAGGGTACAGACGAGCAACGTGACAAGCTGAAATGTACAGGTGAGAACGATACGAGAATAAGCATTATATCCTTAGAGGAAGATTCATCGGTTGCTCATCATCGTGTGACTCTGCAACCGGGCGTCAAAGAGAGACGCAACAAGATGGAGAATGAAGGCAAAAAAAAAGAACTCCGACCGTTGCACGACTCAGGGAACACTACCGTTACGATCCCTACCGTTCTTTTGTATCATTCTATTATTTCCCTGATGTCATTATGGTAGCTAAGTTAATTCTCCTCACCTCGTGTAAAACCGCAGACACACTTGCATCCTACCTCGTCATAGTTAATTAAGGAGTCGCGGTTGCACCTCCCGCGTCATCTTTATCGAAAGGATCTTCAAACGTTATTCATTTTTAGAGACTGATTTTTACCCGTCACTGATGATTCCCGGGGTTATTAGTGATGATATTGATATGTCGATGACGAAGCCTTTCAGCAGGAAGCATAGTGGATGATGATGACAATGGAAATTATTTGAGTAGTATTACATTTGCTCTTCGATTCTAATGATGATAGGAATAATTATAGTAGTGAATGAGTACTTTTAGAATAGAGAGTCATTAGTAGAGGTTTATTTTGATTTAATTCTTTTATTGTTCTATCATATTCATTTGTCTGGTTTTAATTAATATTTGATATCTTTAAATCACTTTGATTGATTTCATTTTAATAGTACCATTAAAAACTGAATTAATTAGTTTAAGGTAATTATGAAATATTTATTTTCTGGTTTATTTATTGCGATCACTTCAATCTCCTTAATCAGAGAATGGATTTCATTTAGGGTTTATTGTACAAAAATGTATTAGTTATTTTGTTTTTCCACGTGATTTAGGTCTTAATTGTGACATTGTCTTACACACTCGGTTTTATTAATTATTACAGATGATTGTACGAAGGAAGATGGCACGAAGTGTCAGAACGGTGTGTGCCTCGATTCCGTTTGTCATTGCAACGACGGTTTCGGTGGTTGCAATTGTCAAGTACCAGGTTTGCATAGTTTAATAAATAATACTTAAAATCAACTTTCAATTATGATATTTATATTTGAAATTTCGGTAAAATTATAGATGAAAACGAGTGCAAGTACAGACCATGTGATATTTTCGCTCATTGCACAAACACTCTTGGTAGCTTTCAATGTTCCTGCTTCCCTGGTTACCAAGGTGATGGTTTTCATTGTGAAGGTAAGTATTTTAAACTAACAATGCATTACTTAACAAGATATCCAATTAGCTAAAGGAGTTACTTGTTAGTTTAATTTAATTCGATTTTATATCATTTTAATGTTAGGAAGTTTACTAGTTGACAACGTTAAGATATTTTATTCCACAACTTTGTAACTGTTCGATTATTTTCATTTCTCGTAGATATTGACGAATGCGACAACCCGACACTTGCCGCGAGATGCGTGGAGAACGCGGAATGTTGCAATCTTCCTTCGAACTTCTTATGTCAATGCAAACCGGGTTACAGCGGTGATGGAGAAGTGCATTGTGAAGATGTAGACGAATGCACCGTGACAGGTGCATGCGGTGAAAATGCACTCTGTCACAATACCGCCGGCAATTACACTTGTAACTGCCAAAATGGATTCACGGGAGACCCATACGACAACGTGAGTCTTGTAAAATGAAGAGTAGATAATTTGATTTGAATAAAAATCGGTAATGCTGTTTTATGTAGGATAAGACGGGGCTATTTGAATTTCGGTTACTTTGGCCTTTTTTTAAATGTAATTATTGATCTAGAACACGTTAGGGCATAATCTACTATCGATTTGGGCCTTTTAAGACCACAGTCGGTTAGTTTGAAATTTTGTCAATTTTCATACCCCTTCTTATTTTTGTGGTTTTGGATCGACCCATTTTTTCACCGGAAAAAATTTTTAAACCCCTTCTTTCGACCCAAAATCGTCCTAGAATATGTTCATACATCATTTACCATCGATTTGGGTCATTTAGAATTGATTTTGGCGACTTTTAATTTTTGGCAATTTTTGAAGGTATACCCCTTCACATTTTTGCGATTTTGGACCGACCCATTTTTGACCAATAAAAATTTTTTAACCGCTTCTTTCGACCAGAAATCGTCCTAGAATATGTTTATACATCACCCACCATCGATTTGGGTCGTTTAGAATTGATTTTGGCGACTTTGAATTTTTGACAATTTTTGAAGGTATACCCCTTCACATTTTTTCGACTTGGGTTTGACCCATTTTTGACCAATAAAAATTTTTTAACCGCTTCTTTCGTCCAGAAATCGCCCTAGAATATGTTTATACATCATTTACCATCGATTTGGGTCGTTTAGAAGTGATTTTGGCGACTTTTAATTTTTGACAATTTTTGAAGGTATACCCCTTCACATTTTTGCGATTTTGGGTCAACCCATTTTTGACCAATACAAATTTTTTAAACCACTTCTTTCGACCTAAAATCGTCCTAGAATATGTTTATACATCATTTACCATCGATTTGGGTCATCTAGAAGCGATTTTGGCGACTTTTAATTTTTGACAATTTTTGAAGGTATACCCCTTCATATTTTGGCGATTTTGGGTCGACCCATTTTTCGCCCGAAAAAATTTTTAAACCGCTTCTTCCGACCCAAAATCCTCCTAGAATATGTTTATACACCATTTCCTATCGATTTGGGTCATTTAGAAGTGAATTTGGCGACTTTGAAATTTTGACAATTTTTGAAGGTATACCCCTTCACATTTTTGCGATTTTGGGTCGACCGATTTTTGGGCCAAACAAATTTTTAAACCACTTCCTTCGACCCAAATCGGTCCTAGAACATCATTAGGCATCATATACCATCGATTTGGGTCACTTAGGACCGAAATTGACGACTTTTAATTTTTGAAAATTTTTGAAGGTATACCCTTTCACATTTTTGCGATTTTGGATCGACCTCTTTTTGACCGGACAAAATTTGTTATCCCCTTCTTTCGACCCGAAATCATCTTAGAATATGTTCGTACATCATCCATTTCTGTATTGGACTCTTTAGAACCATAATTAGAAAAATCCAAATTTTGTTCTAAAAAGCCTCTTGACTCAAAAAGGCCCGCCCTATCCTACCTAACTTTTATTTATCTACATAACGAATTTGATTTTTCATTGATATAAAACGGGTACATCAATCTTGCATTTCTTTATACTTATTTATGTAATTATCAATAATTGACGATCTATATTTTTGTTAACCAGTGTATCGATATTAATGAATGTGAATACGAGGGTGCTTGCGGAAGGGGTGCACTTTGCGTAAACTTACCTGGTGCACATAAATGTGAGTGTCCTGAAGGATTCAATGGTACTCCGGAGGATGAATGTGCGGATGTCGACGAATGTTTGCGAAGTCCTTGCGGCCGTTCAGCTCTCTGCACGAATATGCAGGGTACTTTCCGGTGTTCCTGTCCAGAAGGGATGCATGGTGATGCAATGAGTGGATGTTACGGTAAGTGGAAATATTCACATTTTAATAATTTATTATACATCCATCGTTTTATTATTTCATTTACACTTTATTATCAAACATATTTGATATAGCAATGTAAAGTAAGGAGAATCAAAGTCACTAAAAATACTTTCCTGCTCTCAATATTAATGCTAATATCAAAAATATGAAATAACTCGACTCCACTCATATTTACTTCATAAATAATTTAATTATATAATAATACAATCATGCTACCACTGACAATAATTTCCAAATCGATTTCTCAATTTATGCTCATCATTGCATAATGCATAATAATATACTAATTATAATCTGAAAGTAATATTAGCTGCAGTAAGTTCAATCCACGTGGAACAACATTAATAATTAAGATACGAAGTGGTTTCAATATAGATGACAATCCAGATTAGAGTTCATATTATCTAATTAATTTTCTAGTGTTTTTTAAACCAACTAACTATGACTAACAGATATAAACGAGTGCGAGGAGAGTTCGCCATGCGGTCCGGATTCCGAGTGCGTGAATACGGAGGGTAGTTTTGAGTGCAAGTGTCACACCGGATATCAGATGGATCCAATCCACGGATGCATCGACGTAAACGAGTGCAGCCAATCCGATTCTTGCGCTGCTAATGCAAGATGTATCAATGTCCCTGGTTCCTATAAGTGTATCTGCCCTCAAGGTTTCATCGGCCAAGGACTAACACTTTGTGAAAGTCAGTCTTTCGATTAACTAACAAGGAACTAACGTGACATCCTAATTTCACAATTTCTTTATTTCTATCCATACAATTAAATCTCCAGACTTTTCTCACGTTCACGCCGGCGTGTACCACTGGTGGTTCAAACGGAGCTAATTAAATAGCTTATCTCAATATACAATATCGTTCTTGCTGGTAATAAAGAGTCTTTAAATTCCAGTTCCAAAAGGAATAAAACTTGAAATAATTTTGAAACCATCATTCAGTTATTTGCATCAATTTTTATCATTTTAAAAGTGGTTTTCTAATTTCTAACACAGTGGCGGCAGAAGAAGGAAAATACAATTAATAGAAACGCCCGTTTCAGAGAAATATGAATTACAAAGCCGGCGTTAAGGTGTTAATCATGATAAATATACTTTGAAATTGTGAATTACAATGTTACGAATGTTCCTTGCAATACACATTTTATCCTTCGCATTTTAATATCGCACCGTAATAAAGATTAATGATTAATACTCATTATGCAATTAACCGTGTTGATTAACAGACGTGAACGAATGCGAGAGAAATCCTTGCGGTGAGAATGCCGAGTGCATCGATACGATCGGCACCTTCATTTGCAGCTGCAAGAAGGATTACACAGGCGATCCATTCAAGGGTTGCAGCGGTTAGCTGGAATTACAATTTCCCCTTTCATAGCCTCCTTTATTACTTTCACTTATCCCCGGCGGTTATTAATATATGATTTTCATTCATTGATCCTTTTATTAGATATCGACGAATGTACGGCTTTGGATAATCCTTGCGGAACGAACGCCATTTGCAAAAATGCCGATCCTGGTTTCACTTGCCTCTGTCCACCGGGATACAGTGCCAGTCCCAGTCCGACAGTTGCTTGTGATCAGGTAATATTTGATTTAAATAATATATCGTCAAATATTAGGTCATTCCCATAAATGTCGTTTTTGAACTCTGTCTATCAGTGCAAATTTTGTTTCAAATTAAACAAAATTATTAAACTGAATAATCGTAAGTCGGACGCACGTTACGTACTGTTTAAAGAATACATAATACAATATTAGTCTATTATAATACCAATAAGTTTGGATGAAACTACGGTAATTATTTATCAAAAATGGTAAATAAGAAACGACATTACTTATGGGATGACATAATAGTAATATCACAAACTAATATTTCTCCAATTCTACTATAATTCAAACTTCCCCATGTAATATGAAAATCTCTTAAAAATTTAATTTGAAGACGGATGTTACCACCTTGTGCAAATCGAACTTTGATTGTGTAAACAATGCGGAGTGCGTCGAGGGTCAATGTTTCTGTAAGGATGGATTTAAAGCTATGGGAGCTGAATGCGCGGATATCGATGAATGCCTCGCGAATCCATGTGGACCAGCATCCATGTGTACCAATACTAGAGGAAGTTACCATTGCGAATGTGAGTCGGGTTTTGTTGGAACTCCTCCGCACATTCCTTGCAAAGGTAAGTCTTTGATGTCCACCATAATTGGATCAAACAAAAATCAATGAAATATAATTACTTAATGTGACATAATACATTTAAAATAATTAATTGGCAATGAGTAAGATCATGTTTGTTTATTAATTCCATAGCACCTTGCGACGAAGTAACATGTGGCGAGCACGCATTCTGCAAAGCCGATGGCCACGAAGCTTACTGTATCTGCGAAGATGGTTGGACATTTAATCCAAACGATATTGCGGCTGGATGCGTTGGTAAGCCTTTCGCCAAATATATAAATATTTCATCGATTTATTTCCACATTAGTTTCGTTACACTATTTAACACTATTTTACCGTAATGCCTTGTTTGTATTAATATTTACCAAATTCTTATTGTTTCCCGAAACCTAGTACTTTGTGGTACTCTGTAATAGATTCGTGGTATCTCGATAATGAATCCCTCATTAATTCATTTCCAGTCATAGAATTAAATATGCAGAGAATATATTTCCATTATATTACATATAATTGTATTAATCTATATTTTGCATAAACAGACATAAATGAATGCGATGCGATAAATGGTCCATCGGGTCGATGTGGAAGGAATGCCATTTGTACGAACACTCTCGGTGGCTTTAGTTGCCAATGTAAATCTGGATACTCTGGCAATGCCTTCAAGCAATGCTTAGGTAAACCCTGATTACATCATTGCTCTCTAATTCATAATATATTGGATTCCATACAATTTAATGTTTCATGATTATGTAATAAATAGATGTAGATGAATGTGCAAGACCCGATGCATGTGGTCACGGTGCTACGTGTACAAACACGGAAGGTTCTTATTCATGCACCTGTCCTGAGGAAACGATACCAGATCCTGATCCTTACATTAAATGTGTTGGAATTGTTACTTGTGACGTGGACGGTGACTGTCCCGGAAATGCGATATGTGATCCGCAGAAACGATGCTTGTGCCCCGAACCGAATGTTGGAAATGATTGTAGACGTAAGTTTATTTATAAATATTACTCTTTATAGAATAGTATCATTATGGTACTGTTCCTTACAGTAGTGTGACGAAGTTGATTGCTCTTTATAATTCTTCATAAAAATTTCATTTGATTGTATAATAATTAAATGCACACTGTGCGCGAATATTCAACATATCCATTATTTGAATTGCATAAAAATACGGTCGTGTTTACAACATTACGAAATATATTATTTACGCCTAATTGTGAGATATGATCGAGTACTGCATTTATAAATTTAATTTATATTTGTAATTATTTAATATATTGCTTTGATTTATTTGTAAACAGATCCGTGCGAAGATCTAACTTGCGGACCGAATGCGCACTGCATGTTGCTCAACGACGTAGCAACATGTCTTTGCCGAAATGGGTACACAGGAAAGCCAGGAATAAAAGGAGGTTGCAGGGACATCGACGAATGTGCGATTAATCCTTGTCCACAAGGTGCAATCTGTAACAACGAACCAGGATCCTTTTCCTGCCAGTGTCCAAGTGGAACAACCGGAGATCCTTATAGCGGTGGATGCCAGGAATCCAAATCACCTCACGTTTGTGGATCAAGCACACCATGTCCTGACGGTGAACAGTGTATTAAGGACGAGTTTATTGGCAGTAGTGTTTGTATTTGTCAACGTGGATACACTCGGGATCATGAAAGCGGCAAATGTAGGGACATCAATGAATGTATGGAACTCAGGGAGAAACCAGCTTGCGGTGTGAACGCCATTTGTAAGAATCTTCCAGGCAGCTACGAGTGTCAGTGTCCTCCTGGATTCAATGGAAATCCTTTCTCCTTGTGTGAAGGTATTAAAATACGTTTTTTATTATGTTTATATTAATAATCGCAAAATTGCTAATATATTATTAGTACATCATAGTACCAATAAGTTTGGACGAAACTGTAGTAATCAAATCCTATATTAAATCAGATTATAAAATATTATAATCAATATTTTAATACATTATAATATTACTACATCACCTTACGAGGATCGTAAGCCACTCGGAAAATTATAGTTTTATTAATATATTATGATTGCTTTAAATTGCAATTGAAATGCAAATGAAATTGATATTATCGGTATGGAAATAAATATTAAAATTGATTACAGAATGCAACAGTATCGAATGTCAATGTCAACCACCATATAAGATCGTTAACGGCAAATGCATGTTGGCCGGATGTTCGAAGGGTGAAACATGTCCAAGTGGTGCGGAATGTATAACAATTGCTGGTGGAGTCAGTTATTGTGCTTGTCCTAAGGGATACACGACTAAGACGGATGGTTCATGCGAAGGTTAGTATTAAAAATAAGAGAAATGTATTTTTGAATTTCATTGAATTTATTGCTTATTATTTATGTTAATGTACAGATATCAATGAGTGCATTGTTGGGCATCAAGTATGTGGATATGGCGCGGAGTGCATAAATCTTCCTGGTTCTCATCAGTGTGTTTGTCCTCACGGTTATGGCGGTGATCCATATAATGGCCTTTGTTCTCCAGCACAGAAGAGATGCACTAATGATAATGAGTGTAAGGCGAATGAAAAGTGTGTACAACCGGGAGAATGTGTTTGTCCGCCGCCATTCTATACGGATCCTTTGGATGGAAATCTCTGTAAAAGTAAGGGAACGATTTCATTTATTCCGAATGTATTGAATTCTATACTTCTAATTATTCTTTATAATTACATTATTACTTTCATTAATTACATCTTGCAATTTCTGATACGAGTAACTATCTACTCTTTGAGTGTCTTGGTGCCCCAATTAATTCCACTCGATCTAATTATCGTGTATTATTCCCTAAGTATATGGAGTCATAAATACAAATAATTATTTATGGTTCCAGATATATAGAAGGCTTTGTACTTTATAATTATTTCATAATAGTAATTGTTTGCAATTATTCACATAATTATTTCATTCCTTTTTACAATTACACCTCGTACATTCTGACATGAATATTGCTAGCTGAATTTTGTAATACACATATCAATCACAGTTCATTTAATTACTCAGCATTATTTTCTCGAGAAAGAAATAACGATATAGATGTAAATAATTGTTTACGATTCCAGATCCTTGTGATCGTTTCCCATGTGGAATTAACGCAAAATGTACACCAAGCGATCCTCCAAGGTGCATGTGTGAGGCTGGTTACGAAGGTGATCCTCAACATGGCTGCGTAGATGTCAACGAATGCGCGAACAATCCTTGCGGCCACGGTGCTTATTGTTTGAATACCAAGGGTGATCACATTTGTGAATGTCCCAAGGGAACCGTTGGTGATCCTTACGGTGCTGGTTGTACCGGTGTTGCACTTCCAAAATCAGAGTGTTCTGCAAACGACGAATGTGAAAATTATCTGGCTTGCGTGCAAGGAAGTTGCGTGAATCCTTGTGATAACATACCTTGCGGTCCGAATGCGTATTGTGAGCCTGATAAGCATGCGGCTTGGTGTCGATGTGTCATTGGATTTACTGAGGGCAAAAACAACGAGTGTGTCTCGCGTGAGTATCATCTTTAAACTGTTTCTGAATCAATGTAATCATGAAGAATAAATAAGTTTAATTAAATCTGGATATTAATATTGATTTGCAGAATGCGATGGATTCGTTTGTGGTAGCGGCGCGCAATGTATCGTTAGTTACGACGGACCAACTTGCAAATGTATCGAAGGTTTCATTGGTAATCCTTTCCCCGGCGGACAGTGCTTGCCGGATGTCTGCTCACCGGATGTTCCTTGCGCTGAACCAAGTGTGTGTATAAGTGGTCGTTGCAAACGCCGTTGTGAGGGCGTTGTTTGTGGAATTGGTGCTATGTGTGATCCGGCTACCAATAAGTGTGTGTGTAATCCGTACTTCGTTGGAAATCCGGATCTCCTTTGTATGCCACGTAAGTATTTCTTTTTGCACTTGTAATTTGAATTCAATTAAGAATGTAATTAAATAAATGACATTTATTCAATAGCTATCCAACCTGCACTCTGTGATCCCGCTTGCGGTCAAAATGCACATTGCGAATATACTCCGCACGAATCAAAATGCGTGTGTAATCCTGGTACCAGCGGAAATCCTTATCACGGATGCGGAGTGCAACAGAAATCTGATTGTTCTACGGCTGCATGTGGCAAAGATGCACATTGCAACGCAGGACCTAATGTTGTCGAGTGTCTTTGTCCTCCAGGATACGCTG
This sequence comes from Nysson spinosus, assembly GCA_910591585.2. NCBI lineage: Eukaryota > Metazoa > Arthropoda > Insecta > Hymenoptera > Crabronidae > Nysson > Nysson spinosus. The sequence goes on along the minus strand of OU342843.1, from coordinate 4,322,140 downwards.
GAAATCCTTACATCCAATGTTTCGGTTCGTATTAATTAAAACCGGACTATTTTCAATATAATCAATATAAAATTTCATTATCACATTGTATCAATTAATGTTTCTGTGTAGACATAAATGAATGCAACGGAAACGCATGTGGTAATAACGCAGTGTGCATAAACACCATCGGCAGCTACGACTGCAGATGCAAGGATAGTTTCTTCGGTAATCCATTCGTAGGATGTCAACAAGTCCAAGTGGTACCATGCACTGATCCATCAACCTGCAGCTGCAGTGAATCGGTTCCATGTCCCTTCGATTATTCTTGCGTGGGTGGAAAGTGCATAAATCAGTGCAGTGATGTAAAATGTGGTCCTCGATCAGTCTGCCAAGATGGTGCTTGTGTCTGTCCGCCAGGATACAGTGGGAATCCGAATGATCTGAGCAAAGGATGTTATCTTCATGGACATTGCTCAAACGATCTTGATTGTGAGCCACAACAAATCTGCTTCCAAATCGGCAAAGGTGTTCGCAAATGTGTCGATGCTTGCAGCAAACTGCAGTGTGGCCCAAACGCATTGTGCGTCACACAAAACCATGCGTCTTCGTGTTTATGTATTGATGGATACCAAGGAAATCCCAGTAATCTTGTTGAAGGTTGCCAGCCTTCAAAATCGGTTATCACACCTGGATGTACTCATGACACTGATTGTCGCGAAGGATCTTTCTGTATCGTCCTTGATAATGGTGCTCGCGAGTGTGTTGATCCATGCAGCAAAGTAGTCTGCGGTGAGCATCAGAAATGCGAGCCTGATATCATTCCAGGACATGCTACCTGTAAATGCCAAGATGGATACGAATGGAATCCCATATCATCTTCCTGCGAGAAACCTTCCGTACCTGATTGTATCACCGACGACGATTGTCATTCCACTGAAGCTTGCAGACCCGATGCACTCGGTGTACTAAAATGCACTTCAGTCTGCCAAAGCTTTACTTGTACATTGAACTCTCAGTGCGTAGCTGAACATCATCGTGGCAGATGCGATTGTCTCCCAGGATTCATTGGTAACCCGAATGATCGTCAAGGTTGTCTGACACCTCGACGGGATCAATGTTCCACGGATAGTGAATGCCCAGAAGATCAAACATGTCGAAGTACAGCGGATGGACTTCTATCTTGTCAACCAGTTTGCAACTTTGTCAACTGTGGACCCAATGCTCTTTGCATTGTTCATAATCACGTGGCAAACTGTGAATGTCCACCTGGACTCTACGCTGGTGATCCAAATGACATAACAAACGGATGCCGTACAGTTCCTTGCGTTTATAACATCGATTGTCCACCTACTCAACTGTGCAATCGACTTACTCATACTTGTTACGATGCTTGCGATGAAAATGCATGCGGAGATAATGCAGTTTGCATTGCTGACGATCACAAAGCCATTTGTCAGTGTCCACCAGGCTACCGGGCTAACCCGGTGCCCGATGTTGAATGCATTGCCGTTGAAGCTTGTCATCCGAATCCTTGCCATCATTCCGCACTATGCGTTCCAGGACCATCAAACAATCCTGTGTGTCAATGTCCACCGAATTTCGTTGGTGATCCTTACGTTAATGGATGCCAACCAGAAGGATACTGTGCCAGTGGCAAGGACTGTCCTGTGCAATCTATATGCCATAATCATCGCTGCGTTAATCCATGCGAGGATGCTTGTGGGCAGAATGCAATTTGCGAAGTTATCAATGGACAACCAACTTGCAAATGCATTCATAAATTTGTGCCATCTTCAAAGGGTCCACAAGATGGATGTGTACGTGCTACTAATTACTGTACCATCGATGCGGATTGTGATGACAGTGTTTGCCTCGAAGGCCAATGTATAGGTAAGGGTTATTACGTTATTATTATTTCTTTTATTATAAACGTTGAATGTAATGCATTGTTTGGAACGATTATTTATTCTAGCTGTGTGCCGTGCTACAACTGACTGTTCTAATGGAGAAAAATGCATAAACAACAAATGCATTATTCCTTGCGTCACACATACTCAGTGCCAAGGAGACCAAGCTTGCGTGAACGGTGCTTGCAGTTTGGGATGTCGTAGTAACAAAAATTGTCCATCTACTGAGTCTTGTATTAATAATAAATGTGAAGGTATATATTAACATTTCTTCTATCATATTATAAATGAACAAAGTCATTTCCGTAGAGAAACTCAAAATAGTATTGCAAATTATTTCCATCTACAATACATTGAAATAACACCTCTCTAGATCCATGTAAAAGAAATGATGTCTGCGGACCAAATGCAATCTGCAGTTGCACAAACCACGCAACAACATGCACCTGTCCCACTGGTTTCCACGGTAATCCAACACCGGAACAAGGCTGCGTTCGAGTACCAAGCATATGCGAAACATCGCATGACTGTCCAAACCAACATCTATGTGTCTCCGGACTTTGCCAGTGTCAATGTACCGAGCAAAGTAATTGTGCGCAAGGAGAACGTTGCAAAAACGGATTGTGTGTCAAGATATGTTACAGTGACAGTAATTGCCTGCCTGGTGAATTGTGCATCGATGGAGCTTGCGAGATTGGATGCACCTCTGACGCTGGTTGCAAGGATGATGAAGTGTGCATCAATAACAAATGCAGGTGCGTGTACAATATTGATTAAAAATATCATTTATGATAACCATGGAAATACTTATCATTAATAATTATATTAATAATTTTCCTGGATATATAACTTCTTAACAGCAATTTCAGTTTAATATTTAATTATAGAAAATAGTCAGGGACACGTGTTAATTTCTGCGTAGAAATTGTTAGTCAACAATGTGTTAATATTCGTTAATTTATTCTCAGGTGTAGTCATGGATTTATTTCCGGTCCAGAGCATTGTCTGGATATTAACGAATGCGAGGATCAACCATGTCATCCCAGTGCAGAATGTATTAATCTTCATGGATCCTATCGCTGTGCGTGTCCTCAAGGCACGGCGGGTGATCCATTAGGATCTGGTTGCGTGATACCTCATCAATGCACCGTGCATTCTGATTGTCCCGATTCACAAGCTTGCGTTCAACACAATTGCACTGATCCTTGTTCGCTTGTTGACTGTGTATTAAACACCGTTTGCTCAGTTGTCGACCATGTTGCTGCTTGCCCGTGTCAACCTGGATATATCGGGGATTCCACTGGGTGCTTCAAAGTGGAGTGTCTTTCGAGCAATGATTGTCCTGTGGACAAATATTGTAATCAGGATACCAATAAGTGTAGCAGTAAGTAATTAATATTAATTGTAAATTCTTATAATAGAAATGTATAATTTTATCATAATCAAAACAATTTCATTTTATAAACGTTTAGAATGTATCTGATACTATATGATTTAATATATTGATATTTAAATAGTTAACGTAAACGAATTAGACTAGAATGACTCTTGAATTTATCAACCTAAATCTTTTATTAAATTCATGACTTAATACTTGTGTATCGTAGATTACAGATTGAAAGACACGAATAATATTCAATAATAATATTACTTTATTGATTAGTACATGTCGAATAATATCCAATAATTACATCATTTACATATTTGAAATATATTATGGGAAATTGTTTATATTTCAGGTCCCTGCAACCAAGTAAACTGCGGATACGGAAACTGTGTAGCTTCGGATCATATTAGCATATGCAAGTGTTATCCTGGATTCACATTAGTCGGTGACATTTGCGTCGACGTTGATGAATGCTTGCAGAATCCATGCCACTTATCAGCAACGTACGTAGTTTATAACTTAATAAGATAACAGTTATGCAGTTGGCATAGTTTAAGGATAACGTAAATAAATATGCATTTACAGATGTCACAACACGGAAGGATCATACGTCTGCGTCTGTCCAACTGGATTAGTGGGTGATCCATTTAACACCGGCTGTAATCAACCAGGAGATTGTTTCACGGATTCCGATTGTCCGAATACCGCAGCTTGCATTGATAATAGATGCACAAATCCATGCACATCGTCGCAAATTTGCGGAAGGAATGCAGAGTGTTTCGTGAGAGATCATATTCCACTTTGCAAATGTCCTGGTCAAACTACTGGTGACCCTTCGGTGAGTCCTTAAAAAAAAACTTTTCCAAAGAGAGGATTAATTTAGAATTTATTGATGAAATCTAACATATCCTGCGACCCAATTGAAGACTAATTATATTCAATTTTTTAAATGCCAGTCGGAATGTATCCACTTGGAATGCAACTACCACAGCGACTGCACCTCATCCGATGCATGTTTCGACAACAAATGCGTTGATCCTTGCACCGTTGCCAACGTTTGCGGACACGGTGCAGATTGTTCGCCACTTAATCATAGTGCAGTTTGCACTTGCAAACCTGGAGGTACAGGAGATCCAAACTTGGGATGCACTCCGGTTCAATATTGTAAGACCGATTCTCAGTGCGCGACTGGATCAGCTTGCAATGGCGGCATTTGTACAGGTGAATTATAAATATCTATATAAACATAATCATTTCAATATAATATCATAACTTCCTGATTCAACATACAGTCTGAGACTTCTATTAGAAATAACAAGTTTTAAATGGTCGACATTATTAAATATTCTAATTGCTCCTATTTCATAAATAGTCTAAAAATATTGTCTACCTAAAACATTCCTTAACTTCAGTAAATGTAGCACACCGATCAATTATCGAAATATAATTATTAATTTCTAGCACTCTGCACAAGTACAAGGGACTGCATCGGAGACCAACTTTGCATTAATGGACTCTGCCAACCAACTTGCAGAAGTAACTCCAGTTGTCCAGAATATCAATATTGTCACAACAACATTTGTGTTCAAGAATTACGTTGTACATCTGACGACGGTTGTGATTACGATGAAAGATGCATTAAGAACAACATTGGACAGGCGGAATGCCAGAAGTCCTGCGATTTAATTCTCTGCGGGCGCAATGCGGAATGCAACGCTGACAATCACGAAGCAGTGTGTTCTTGCAAGGTCGGATTCTTCGGGAATCCAAAGGATGATAAGATCGGATGTCAACCTATCGAATGTCAAGTCAACGAAGACTGTAGCCAGGAGAAGATTTGCGATATGCATAAATGTAGAATTGCTTGCCTCGCACACAATCCTTGCGGCGTGAATGCTATTTGTACCGCGGAACAACATCGTCAGGTAATAACTTCTCAATTCTCTTGTTTCATTAATTTTCCGAATTGATTTGAATCTATCTCAGTATTTAAATCTTTCATATAATAATATTTCGGTATCTCAACAGTCGAATATTTTATTATCTTATTTTTAGGTACATCAATTCTTTAACATTCTGATTTGAAAATATTATGATACTATAATTCATGCTGTTATATTTATTATATTTTATTAATTTTATCACAATTTCAAGCATATCCTTCCTTATTCCAGGTGTGCACCTGCCAACCAGGATACACAGGAGAACCAACCCACAGCTGCGAGCTCATAGATTACTGTCTAGATACACCTTGCGCTCCTGGTGCACTTTGCGAGAATTCCCGTGGATCCTACAAGTGTCATTGTCAACCTGGCACCGTCGGAGATGCATATAATAGCGGCTGCCAACCACCTGTTGAATGCCTGCATGACGAGGACTGCCCGCTTACCGCCAAGTGTATAAACGTAAACAATGTGCCGAAGTGTTTCGGTAAGCTCATCAATTTGAATATAATCTTTTAAGTCTCTCTAATAAATACACCATATTACATTGGAGTCTAAGCTATTTTTGTAATATATTATAATGTTGTCATTCATTTTTCTAGATGTTTGTTCACGCACACAATGTGGTCCAAATTCCGATTGTGTTGCAAGCAATCATGCAGCTGCCTGCCAGTGTCGTCCAGATTACGAAGGCGATCCAAATAATTTGGGAGTCGGTTGTCGACCGAAACCAGTCCCTTGCACGTCGCCATTAGAATGTTCGACTAATACGTATTGTTACGAAGGAATTTGTAGACGTAAGTATTCCAAGTTTACGACATTCTGAGTATCTTATCCTTAATAATCTTTATTTCATAGTATCCTTGTTTAATAATCGTTCATTTCTATTTAATCATTCTTTATTTAATCACTACGTTTACATAATATGTTTATATAATATAATTTCATGAATTCGCAGCATCCTGCCAGTCGGATGAAGAGTGTAATTTATCTGATGTGTGCCTAAGTGGACAATGTTTGGACCCCTGTGACATAAGAGCCGCTTGTGGGATTAACGCCGAGTGCCAAGTGAGAAGTCACATCAAACAGTGCAGTTGTCCACCTGGTTTCACCGGCAATTCTGAAGTGGAATGCGTCAGATGTAAGCTTTCCTTATTTCTATAGAATTTAAACATCTTAGATAATTTGAATTGTGTTGTTCACCAATAATATTGCAAGAAACGTTTAATATAATTGCATTTGTTTCCAATCAACAGTGCCAGTGTCCTGCCAAGGATCCAATGAATGCAACGAGGGAAACACCTGCCGCGACAATGTTTGTCTGCCAATCTGCATAGTGGACAACGAATGTGCATTCAACGAGAAGTGCATTGGTGGCAATTGTCTTTTGACCTGCAGACTCGACAACGATTGTTTCCTGGGTCACATATGTCTTCATAATATGTGTACATTTGGCTGTCGCGCAGATGAAGACTGCAACGCAAACGAGGCTTGCATTTCGAATAAATGCCTCAATCCTTGCGAAGCAACTCCTTGCGGACCAAACGCGAAGTGTACCGTGTTCAATCAAAGAGCAACCTGTTCGTGTCCTTCCGGTTTCATACCGAATCCTACGGCAAAGGTAGCCTGTTTGAGATCACCTGGTACCGTTTGTCAAGCGAATAGAGATTGCGCCACAGGAACAGCTTGCATGGGTGGAATTTGTACTCCCGTCTGTTCCACGAATGCAAATTGCTTGAGTAATGAAAGATGCGATACTTCCGGCATTTGCAAATCCTTGTGTAGGAGAGACGAGGATTGTAGGAGTGGAGAGGTTTGCGAGGGACTTGTTTGTGTCACCGGATGCAGGGCTGATATCGAGTGCCAGGAGAGTTTCGCTTGCATCAATAATCAGTGTATAGGTATAAATTATTATTGTTCATTATTCAGTGTACATAATGTTTCAGCACACGGTATACGATATACTAAATTTATATAACCATGATATATCTATTTACTCATTTAATATTCATAGATCCTTGCACTCTTCCTGATGCTTGTGGAGTAAACGCCAAGTGTTTAATTGTGAATCATGAAAAGATCTGTTCCTGTCCACCGCCATTAGTTGGAGAAGCTCTGATTGGCTGTAAACAGGCATTCCTTCCTTGTTCGTCAGACCTGGACTGTATTCCTGGACAAACTTGTTACGGAAGATCATGTTACACTACATGCAGAAGGTATACAATTTCCGAAATAATAATTTACTTAGTCTGAAAAATTCATTTCTCATAAACGGGAATAATGGTTGGAAATATGATATTTCAGCGACGCAAACTGTCTAAGTGACGAAAGGTGCGACCGAGGTATTTGCAAAGCAATATGCAACAGCGACGATCACTGCGTGGCCAATCAGATATGTCAGGATCGATTATGCGATATTGGATGTCGCAGTGACAACACCTGTCCGAACGACGAGTCTTGCATAAACAATCAGTGCAAGAGTAAGTAAACAACTATCGGTTCAACATGAATTTTCTAACTTGAATCATCTCCTTATTGTTCACAATGGAAAAACAAAATCTTTTAGATCCATGCGAGGGTGGCAAAGCATGTGGAGAATGCGCAGGATGTCGCGTAGTGAATCACGTTGCTCAGTGCAGTTGTCCAGCTAATTATTATGGAGACGCATTAATTAGTTGTGTCAAGTCAATGATTCCTTGCGATGGCAGTTGCGAGTGCGACGAAATTGGATTCTGTACCAGGAGTTGTTACAGTCAGGATCAATGTTCCTGCGGGGAAGTTTGTCAAAAAGGAAAATGCCGTATTAAGTGTGACATCAACAGCTCTTGTCCGAAGGTAATATTAATAACACTTTCATATCCGATATCAACGAAACTTTATTGAAAATTCATACAAACAAATACCATATAAAATATACGGTAAACAGCGTCAATATTATTCGTCATATTTGTATAATATACAAACATTAATTAATCTACAGGGATACGTCTGCGATGGAGGACTTTGTCTCATCGGTTGCCGCACTCATTCCGATTGTCCATCATCTCGATCCTGCACAAACGGACAATGCGAGGATCCTTGCACTGCCAATGGTTCTCCGTGTGGAATCAATGCGCTTTGTCGTGTATCCAATCATCGAGCAGTATGTTTGTGTCCCGAGGGCTTCCAAGGAGAACCCAGTCAAGAATGTTACCAGCTGGAGTGCCATCGAGACGATGATTGTGAAGCTAACAAGAGATGCAGCGAAGATGGTGTTTGCACGAATCCTTGTTTGCAACACGGTGTTTGCGGCTTCAATGCACAGTGTCGAGTAGTGAACAGGAAGGCGCAGTGTTCTTGTCCACCAGGACATTATGGAAATCCTCAGATAAATTGCAAGAAAGGTATGAAGAATTTAATACGATTTTTAGAATAATAACATAAGAGAATATATTTATAAATATATTAGTAGAGTAGAAAAAGTGCTGGCTTATATATTTCGAAATATTTTAATGTACAGGAGGAGACGAATGTCTACGAAGACCATGCGGTGTGAATGCAAAGTGCAGGGAAACAGGAAATGGTTTCGAATGCACCTGCGACCCAGGATGCCACGGAGATGCTCATCAAGCATGCATATGCGATGGCGGGGAACTTTGCAAGGACACTCGTTGCGGTGTAAATGCGGCTTGTCGTATCTACAAGAATCAACCGCAGTGTTATTGTCCATCTAATAATCCTTCTGGAGATCCCATGCATGCATGTAAGTTATATATTACGAAATAATATTATTCCAATAAGGTCAAATGAGATCTACACTTTTATCGTATCTTTGCTGTATTGGACTCTATATATAAGTCGTGATCTTTTCATTTTTAATCAACTCACAGTCAATATGTCCAAATTAATTAACATTTTGTTCATAGAAAATTAGATAGTTAACGGAAAGGTAAACATTTTTACTTTGAAAGAATCTTAAGTTCTTCGCATATACGCAAGTGCTTCTCATAGCAATAAAACAATCGACTAATGTATTTTAAACATTTATTATTTTACGTAATATGATACAATTTTATTGTTATAATTCGTATAAACATTTGAATCACAGGTAGTGCAGACAGAAACTTAGGTGACTGCCGTACGAATGGCTGCGGGAAAGGTGCTGAATGTATACGGGACGGTGCCATATTCGTTTGTAGATGTCCACCAGGTACAAGCGGTTCTCCGGATATCGAATGTACGACAGGTAAGCGACAACCTACTAACTGTGTAACCGAGCAGATCGATTAATTTTATGTACAGCATTTGTGACTAGCGAGCATATACTGACGATATTACAGGAACATGGTCCGTAGAATAACCATGTATCGTCTAGTAGGAATTGAGTAATACATACATTTAGAATTGTATTAATCCAGTGATACGTTAACAAATATTTGAGAGACAGATGTGATTGGAGACAGTGCGATGGCCGAATCGCCATGCCACTGGATCAAATGATAGATCAACATAGATCTTTATATATATATAAATCTTTCTATATATAATACATTTTACCCAACAGCAGTCAACATTGTTAGACATATGTACATATTATATATGTATGATTATCTACAATTCTAGGCATACTGTACATAATATATCGAAGGAACACACCCACACGTATCTCACACATAACTTCATATGTAGAATGTTTATTTCAGTATCCAATCTGTCTTGAGGAATATGAATTTCTTTGTAGTTAACTGAGGAAAGTAATGACAAGTACACTTGATCCATTATTTAGTGCCACTTGAAGTACAAGGAGGTACACGTTTCTACATTCGACACCGATTCATATATTTTATGGATAACTTAGATTAGGATTATATATAATTATACAGATTGGGAACTGCGAAAGGGACATTCTCATATACCCATGCTTGTTATTTAGCTGATGTTCACTGTCGGTCGTGAGATTTCCTCTATTTTTCCGATATCTATGGGGGCTTGTGTTGTAAATATTGCTGCTTGCCGTTTTATATATATATTTACACACATATATATAAACATTCTCTTAAGATTAAGACAATGTTCTGAGTATGTCGTATTTTCGTTTTTTCAATAATTCCGATGAAAGAATGTAAGAGTTACGTTTGATTTGTTTACTTCTATTTTACCTCTTCACATAAAGCTACCCTTTATTTTCCGTGGTAAATATACAAAGCATGTGGTTTATGTTATTTGTGAGAAAGTTTCTTTTCACAGTTCTTATAAATGCTTTTTTCTTTTTTTTCCTGTGTCCCACCCAACCACCACCACCACCACCACCACTACAACCACCATGATTCTGAACACCGTTCACGAAACGATCTTACAATATACAGAACGCGAATGCACCAGCGACTTAGAGTGCCCCAATGAAAAAGCCTGCATAAACCTACAATGCCTGGACCCCTGTGCCCTGCGCGGTGCCTGCGGGATAAACGCTCTGTGCCGTGTGGTACTCCATAAGCCACGTTGCTCCTGTCCGCAGTGTTATATCGGTATGCCACACACGGCATGTCATCCAGATCCTAAATGTGACACATTAAATCCTAGACCTACACCGAGCATCGGTTGCTCCTCCGATCGGGATTGTCCAGAGAGTCTGTCCTGCCATTCCCAGACAGGCGAGTGCCGTGATCCTTGTTTATATTCGAAGTATACCTGCGAGGTAAACAAGAGATGCCAAGTTCGAAATCACAGACCGATGTGTGTATGCAAGTATGGATTCGTCGTGAATGAAATCGGGGAACTAACTTGTGCCCCTGACACATTAACTTGTACGAGGGACTTTGACTGTCCTTCGAATGCCGCTTGCATTAATGGAAAGTGTCAGAATCCTTGTAACGTTCGAAAGAAAAAACCATGCCCGGCCGATAAAACCTGTGAGGTCCTGGACCATCGTCCTGTCTGTATATGCACACAAAACTGCAATCCTTCCCTCTCCATATGCCTGCGAGACAGTGGCTGCTCTCCAGACTTGGCGTGCCGCAACTATCGCTGTGTGGATCCATGCAGAAACTCTACCTGTCCGGCTGATGCCCCCTGTTACGTGGAGGAGCACAAGCCTATCTGCAAGTTCTGTCCCCCCGGCTTTGTGCCAGATACTAAATATGGATGCATGAAAGGTAAACACCATTTCTCAACCACCTCTATGCTCGAAAACCAAAAGAAAAGTACTCTTCTCATTGTTTGCATTGCCGGTTACCGAAACTGCTGTTACGGGGGCCTTCTTACACCAGATACAATATATACGATTGCTACTTTTTCAGGTTTCCAATGATATCCAGACACCAGAACATACATTTAATCACTGCTCCCTATTATCCTCATATACAGGTTTTGCATTCGAAATTAACCCTCTTGGAAATCAAGCTTCTCTACAATTTTCTCTTCTTAAAGTATTTTAATAAAAATCAAATTCAATGTAAAATGACTAGGTGAATTTGATTTGCAGAAAGATGTATATGATCTGCCAAGTTGTTAATTTCGAGTGTGAAATCAGTATTATATACACCTAGACAATAATAGATATTATATCTATAAAGTACTGTTCGTTTATGGAAGAAATGAAATGATCCATGTACACGTTTTGGTATCTGGATGTCAGAAAAACGTTTCAGGTTCCAAACTTCACAGATACAATTCTTCCCTCATTGAAATTACCTACAATCCCGCTCTTACTCTGCCGAAGTCCTTCATTACTCACGGATTATATTTTCCGTTACATCTGTCTCTGTAAAGACCTATTATTAATCATATTTCTTTGATATTAGCTTGGATATCTATTACGCTAGCATGCTAACTACTTTAATACGTAGCGATTTTTGGTATTTAAACAAGTATTTGATTATGTAGCATAGCCTAATCAAAGTACGCTTCCCGTATATACTACGTAATCATTCTGAATGGCTTAATCAATTATTTGTCTTTACAATTCTATATTATATATCCGCAGCGATTCCGAACGACAAGCCCGAGAATCTTTGCGAGTCCAATGATGACTGCAGTGACACAGAAGCATGTGTCGATGGGTTCTGCGTTGATCCTTGTGTCGACAATTGTCAGCTGGCAATACACTGTCGAGTTAAAGCACACAGGCCGATTTGTTGCCACGATTATGATAATTATTGCTCTACCACTAATATTACCCCGCAAACAATATTTTCTGCTTCCACATACGAAACTACCGAAATTAGTACAATTTCAACCACCCCATTTAATGCTAGCATTCTGGCATTTACTTCTACAGAGAATATAAGTTCTTCGACAAAATCCTACTTCGATAAAAGCACAATCTCTTCTTCCGAATTTGTTACAAATTCCTTTGAAACTACGCCCGGTAAATACGCAGTGGATGAAATATTCACAGAGATGAGTGTGAAAAATAAATCACTTCATATGGAGGACACTTCGATTGCTTCAACTATGTTCTCTGATTTCGTTGAAAATCCTACGGTTTTATCTACAATGTCTATCACTGATTCTATGATTGATGGAAGTTTAAATGGTACTGAAAGTATGGTTACAAATGACGAAGTTTTTGGAAACACTGTTTCCAGTAATCAGAATACTACGGAAGAATATAGTACGACTTCCTCGACAGTTACAGATGTTATTCCAACTGTAGGTGGAATCGGGGAAACTGTTACAGAAATTACAGATAGTTCAACTAGAGATACAACTATTATTACAGAATCTATGGAGAATAATATCGGAAGTACAATAGAATATCGTACAACTTTCGGTGAAGATAATATCTCTACGAGTACATATGTTGTTCCGACAGTAAAAGATATAGAAAAACCAATTACAGAGCTTACAGATAGTTCTTTAAGAACAACAATTACGACTACTGAATTTAATGAACGTGAACAAGGAAGTTCAACAACCACTGCTTCCTTTGGAACTGATTTTAACGATGTACCAATATCTTCCGAACCGACGTCAGTAGAATCATCCGCTTCTAGTCAGACACGCGCTGATGAAGTTCCAACTGATTCAGAAACAACGACGGAATCTTTTACACTTACAACGCGGAATCTTGATGACACAACTGTACATGAAGAAAGAGTAACACAAAAAAACACAATCGATCATATTCCATCTTTTACAACTACGATAACTTCAGTTAACAATAACGTGGATGATTTTGAGACAACAACTAGTGGTGGATTAGTGTCGAGAGTTATTAATGAGTTTGATCAAAGTACTGCATCGAATGAAGATAGTTCTACTTCCGAGTCATTTGAATACGCAACTTCAACTTCGGAGTCGATAAGAAACTCGGCTACTACAACTGATTTAGAAACAACAATGGATTATACCGTGGGATCAACAGAAAATGGCGTTAACACAGTTGCAGATACCGAAAAAGATACTGCAGCAATGAACACAACTCCACGAGATTTTAATGTGGAATTGAATGTTACAACTTCGTCATCTTCTGTGACTTCGTACGAAGCAGAATCAACTTCAGATGTTGATCATACAACTCAGATGAATCAAATAACTACGGAACAAGATCATACTGAATCCGAATCACGAAATGTTGCAACTGATTATTTATTAGGAACCATAACTCCGAAGGAGGATCTTATTATTATTACTGCTTCTTCTATCCCTGAAACTACTACGGAAAAATCGGTTACTGAAGAGTCTACAATTACTTCGAGCTTGGATATTACTTCGGGAAATACACCGGTCGAGGAAATGAATGTTACTACTGAAAATCCAAGTTTCACGGAAACAGAACGTGCTACTTTAATTATTGTTACCGCGCAATATATTACTGAGGAATCTCCAAGAACGACAGAATTAAGTATGCAAGGAAAAGAGACTGATGTTACTGTTGTCTATCCAGTTACTATTGAAGAAATTAATACTGTATCTGATTTAGAAAAAAACACTGAAATATATCATTCCACGGAAGAATCGATTAAAGATTATACTACAGAGAAAATGTTTACAACCGAACAGTATCCGACAGAATTTTCTACACCCCAAAAATATTCAGAGGAATTTCTTACAACTGAACAACCTTCCACTGCAGGATATTCAACAAAGATTACAACCGAATCCTCTTCAACTACAGAATATTTTATCGAAAGATTATTCACAACAAGTGAATATTCGACAGAGCAATTATCAACAGAAGAGTCAACACAGCAATCTTCCACTCAGGAAGTAACAACTGAAACAACCGAGAATAGAACATGCAAAAGAAATTCCGATTGCTCGGAATGTGAGACGTGTTATAACAGTTTATGCCAGAGTCCCTGTAAAATAGAAAACTTATGTCCTAAAAATACTGAATGCCAACCCATAAATCATCGGCCCGTGTGCTTGAATGAAACTGTCCACCAGAGTACTTCTAATTGTAACATACTCCCAGGTAAAGATCTCTCTTTTCGGGAGTCTTGTAATCATTGTTTTAATTGTCACCGATCTCTGTGTTCTCGACAAAGCTTTCTCCGATGTGTTTTCATCGATGTCCAGATGAAAATTGGAGGCAACCAATTCTGGAGAGTGTGATCATTGCTTTGATCAATTCCAGGCCATTTCGTGGAATGGCCACGATCGAATATGTGCAATGAGTATGTCGTTTCTTATCAGAACGACAGCACTTAGATAGATAAAAGTTCACGTTCTGAGTGTTTGGTGCCGGATGATAGACGATAGTCCCCTGTTTTAGAATGCAGATTACGAACTGCTGCATTTTGGGCCCCTTTGCTTGTTGTATATTAACGCTTATGCATGACCTTGTTATTATTGCTTATTGTTGTGTAATGATAATGGACTGTGATAGGTGTCGTGTCTACTTTTAAATGGAATGATGAATAGGAAGATTAGGTACGAATCTAATATCGTAATTAGAAATGTTTGAATAATTGTACTGAATTACTTCCGTTTATAATATGATGACGATAATTAAATAATGATTAATAATTGAATGAAATTCAGTATATTTCGGGAAGTAAAATCGACGCTGATATTGGTGTACATTGCACTGGATATAATTATTTAAAGTATGATTATTAATATTAAAATCGATTTCAACCCTGAAAATAGCAGATTTGAATAAAAATCTCTGCCAATTTTTTTAATATTGATTAATTATTACTTTTAATTACAACGAATATCATTTCATTTAAATGTCCACGAATTAACAGCTTACCATTCCTGGGCTTCACACATGTAACACACGTACCACTATATGTATTAGATATTAGGGGAAATCATATGTCATTGTTTGTGTTTATTGTTAAGATAATTGTAAAATATTCACCGAGCCACATTATAAACACACGATATTTATGTTGTTCATCATACCAGTTTAGGGAAAGTTTATTTAATACAGTAATATTTATGCATTACATGTTATCGAATGTGATCGATCATTGATTATAAGATACATAATCAACGTGTGATTCATTATTATGGGGTTATTAATATTTGATTCTAATATTACGTGATTTCATTAGATGTTAAGTGCTCAACGCACACAGACTGTCCTATCCAGTTGGCTTGCATAAATCAGCAGTGCTTGAATCCCTGCACTCTTGGCAATCCCTGCGATTACGTCGAAGAATGTCACGTTCAAGATCACAGACCTGTTTGTGTCAAAGGTACAAATTATTATACTGCGTCAATACATTATCTTATCGATTATAATAAAATCAAGCTCAATGTCCATTCTCGAATTTCGGGATTCCATTTCAAAATTTAATACTGTTATTTCCAAGATAATTATTGATTTAAAAGAAAGCGAAATGTTTCTGTAAGAATGGAATCTTGCCGGCAACAGTTTATGAACTTTTCAGTCAAAATAGAATTTCCTTTTTAAAATAAATCATAAATAATATTGAGCTATAAATAGTGCTAGTATTATTATATTAAGAGTATTAGGATTATATGATATTAGTATGTTAATAGTATTAGTATTACTTAAAATTGGTTTATTAATATTAGTATATTAGTCGTATTAGTACTATTATTTAAAGACTAAAATTATTATTTATTATATCTCAAATTTTCCAGTTCCCGATGGTGTAAAGGAAGACTGTCCATACTGTCCACCTGGTATGCAATGCGATCCAATATCAAACACATGCATCAAAGGTTTGTACAACCACCAATCCGCACACCCATTCCTTACATTCTCTTTTTTACAGTACTCCACTCGATAACTGTAAATATGTACATATCAATATTGTACATATTCGATCTATTCCCACAATGGTGCATAATTTCAGTTCAACTGCAGTGCACAAAATTATAAATACATTTTATCTTTCTTCATTCTACACTCAAATTTTCCATGGATCTTCGAGTTCTTTTAAATAAATGTCATTTTTCGATCTTCACGCACGGATGCAATTTGAGACCGGTGCAAATTATTAGTTTGCCTGAATAGTTTCTGTACTTCACGGAACTCTATGCAGAAAGAATATCTGCCGATTTTCTATTTTTTTTAAATCTGTCTTTTGTGTCATCTGTTTTTTTATTCTTTTGCACCACTTTCTTGGGGCTACATGGGCTTTCTTCACTCTTTCTTTAGCTGGTTGCACTAGCGACAGAGATTGTCCCCTGACAGAGGCTTGCATCAACCGATTCTGCCAAGAACCTTGCCTCGTTCGCAATCCTTGCGCCGAACACGCCATTTGCGTTAACACGAATCATGGAACCGATTGCAGCTGCGAGGAAGGTTACAGCGGAAATGGTTACTCTTACTGTGGCTTAGGTAATTTTAATATTCAATTTTAATTACTAAATATACCGGTTTTATTTTATATTGTGTTACATTTATTAATGATAGAATTAATGGAACATTCATTATTTTATTTGAAGGATTAAAGTACTTTGCATATAGTTACAATGCAATCTTTCCAATTCCATGTTCTGGTATATTAAAATAGATAATATAAGAGCTGATATATTGTACATTATATAAGTCGTATATTAGACTTATAATTATTTATATTATTTGGTATTTCTTACTGGAAATTTTGTAATATTTAATATTGAATATTTTATAATAACTTGACGATTTCCCAATGAATTTATTATGGAATAAAATATTAATTTAACAAACTAAGGGATACAATTTAAACAGATCCATAGAGTCGAGGCAATTCGAATTTTGCAAAGAAAGAAAGACTTCCATAATTGCTTCGGAAAATAAGCAGAAGATAAATTCTATTTAAGTTTAAGGTAAAAAATAGCAAGTGTTGAGGGATATGTCTTTATTATTCCAGACAACGAGGGTAAAAATGTTTGTCAATACAACGAAGATTGTCCACCGTATAAATACTGCGACCGATTGAACAGAGAGTGTATAGATCCTTGCTTGGAAACGGAATGCGGTGAACATGCCAGATGTTATTCCGAGGATCATCAAGCCCATTGCAAATGTCTGCCAGGATACGAAGGAAACGCTCACATTGGATGTACATCGCCATCATTGTTCGATCCTTGCGTTCCAAATCCTTGCGGATTGGACGCGATGTGTGAGAATGATAATGGAAATCCAATTTGTTTCTGTCCAAAAGGTTTGACAGGAAATCCTTTCGAACACTGCAGTAAGTATTTAACATTAACATTAAAAGCATAAATAAAATACCATTAATATAATTATTGCCTTATTTGATATGAAATAAACATAACGATAAGAAAAATAATTGAAGCGATAGTAATAAATATTTTTCTTAAATCAGATAATAATCTTTTTTCAAATAAATAAATATATTCTTATTAGTTCCAGAAGGTGACAAATGCCAAGGCAACCCTTGCGGATCCAACTCGGGGTGCCGTGTTGTCGGAGGTCAAGTCACGTGCTTCTGTTTACCAGGATACGAAGGAAACCCACCACAATCGCCATGTGTTTTACCGAGCAGTCCTTGCGATCCATCACCGTGTGGTCCAAATACTCAGTGTTCTGTTTTGAAAAATGGACTTTCGAAATGTACTTGTTTACCTGGATATATTGAAAGTCCTAATACCATCAGAGGATGTGTACCCAAAGCTGATCAATGCAACCCTAATCCTTGTGGGGTTGGTGCAACTTGTGATGCACACAGGAATCCACCTTGTTACTGTCCGGATGATAGTATTGGAAATCCTTATCAGAGCTGTTCAGGTATTGATTTCATATTTATTCGTTAATTCTTAAATTTTCATTCAAATATTTATTTCCTAATAAAAATAATTATATTCACATATAAAATAGTTGCTTACTCTACGTCTTTGATTAGAAATGAATGAATACGTCAACATAAAAAAATTCAAATTAGATTACATTTCGATTAATTCGATTTAGATTTGATTATTGCACAATATATTATACGCTATATCACAATATAATTAATACTAAAATTATTTATATCTTCTTTCGATACCAAATAATTTCTTATCAAACGTACATCCAGTGAATAAATATGTTAGTATATACTTTCGATTATAATTAATCGAGCACTTCGATTGACAGTTTTAAGTAATCAACATTTCTCTCTTGGTGCAGAATAAATTCTTAATAAGCACACATCCAAGGAATAAATATATAAGTAAATGATTCAGTCTGTAATTAGTGGTTCACTTTAATTGATAATTTTCAGTTCGGCCATCCGAAGATTATGATCCTTGCTTAATGCTTCCTTGCGGCAAGAATGCGCTTTGCACCACCGAGGATGGAACTGCCAAGTGTAAATGTGTACCACCTTACAAAGGGAATCCTTATATCGATGGTTGCGAAGCTGAGTGTATGGTTAATCAAGATTGTGATTTCCACTTGGCTTGTTTCAACGAACACTGCAGGGATCCTTGTCCTGGTGTTTGTGGAGCAAATGCAAAATGTGAAGTCCTTGATCATATTCCTGTTTGCTCATGCCTTCCTGGATACAGCGGAGATCCGTTTACGTCTTGCAAGATTGAGAAACCTCGTGAGTACCTTATTTATTTATTTATGAAAATATGTTTGAAGTTCGTAGAAGAATGTTTGTAAAATAATGTTTAATTAATGTTTCCAGCTCTTCCACCACAAAATCCTTGTATGCCATCACCCTGTGGACCACACAGTATTTGCCGTGTAATGAACGACCGCGCGGTTTGCTCCTGCAGTCCAGGATATCATGGAACACCGCCTAACTGCCGACCAGAATGTCTCGTTAGCACGGAATGTGCAACACGTTTAGCATGTATAAGACATAAGTGCACCGATCCTTGCCCAGGATTATGCGGTGCCAATGCAAATTGTCAAGTTGTCAATCACAATCCCATCTGCAGCTGCCTACCAAATTACACCGGAGATCCATTCACACAGTGCATCAAGCAAGGTAATATATTATTCGAGTATTTTAGATCGAAACAAGCAGATTGAAAGATTTTCTTGGTCGAAAAATGGATCGACTCAAAATTTAAAAATGAGACGGGGTATACTTTCAAAAATTGTCAAAAATTAAAAGTCGCCAAAATCAATTCTACATGACCCACATCAATAGTAAATGATGTACAGACATATTCTAGGACGATTTCTGGTCGAAAGAAGCGGTTAAAAAATTTTTATTGGTCAAAAATATGTCGATCCAGAATCGCAAAAATGTGAAGGGGTATACCTTCAAAAATTGTCAAAAAATAAAAGTCGCCAAAATAAATTCTATATGGCCCAAATCGATGGTATATGATGTATAAACATATTCTAGGACGATTTCTGGTTGAAAGAAGCGGTTAAAAAATTTTTATTGTTCAAAAATGGGTCGACCCAAAATCGCAAAAATGTGAAGGGGTATACCTTCAAAAATTCTCAAAAAATCAAAGTCGCCAAAATCAATTCTAAATGACCCAAATCGATGGTATATGATGTATAAACATATTCTAGGACGATTTCTGGTCGAAAGAAGCGGTTAAAAAATTTTGATTGGTCAAAAATGGGTCGAACCCAAGTCGAAAAAATGTGAAGGGGTATACCTTCAAAAATTGTCAAAAAATAAAAGTCGCCAAAATAAATTCTACATGGCCCAAATCGATGGTATATGATGTATAAACATATTCTAGGACGATTTCTGGTTGAAAGAAGCGGTTAAAAAATTTTTATTGGTCAAAAATGGGTCGACCCAAAATCGCAAAAATGTGAAGGGGTATACCTTCAAAAATTCTCAAAAAATCAAAGTCGCCAAAATCAATTCTAAATGACCCAAATCGATGGTATATGATGTATAAACATATTCTAGGACGATTTCTGGTCGAAAGAAGCGGTTAAAAAATTTTTATTGGTCAAAAATGGGTCGAACCCAAGTCGAAAAAATGTGAAGGGGTATACCTTCAAAAATTCTCAAAAAATCAAAGTCGCCAAAATCAATTCTAAATGACCCAAATCGATGGTATATGATGTATAAACATATTCTAGGACGATTTCTGGTCGAAAGAAGCGGTTAAAAAAATTTTATTGGTCAAAAATGGGTCGAACCCAAGTCGAAAAAATGTGAAGGGGTATACCTTCAAAAATTCTCAAAAAATCAAAGTCGCCAAAATAAATTCTACATGGCCCAAATCGATGGTATATGATGTATAAACATATTCTAGGACGATTGTGGGTCGAAAGAAGTCGATTAAAAATTTGTTTCGGTCAAAAAGTGGGTCGACTCAAAATTGTAAAAATTTCAAACTTGTCAGTTTTGCGTCTAAACAGTCAAAATTGATAGTGGATGGTACCTAAACATGTTCTATGGCGATAATTGTATTCATAATTCCTTATTTATTATTTTTTAGGTATTGTATTACCGGGACCAAAGAATCCTTGTATACCATCCCCTTGCGGTCCAAATGCAGATTGCCGTGTGCAAGAAGATCATCCTGTTTGCACATGCGATAGTGGAATGTTTGGTGCTCCACCAAATTGTAGACCTGAATGTCTGATTCATCAAGACTGTCCAAATTATTTGTCCTGCGTTCAAAAGAAATGTATAGATCCTTGCGCAGGATCCTGTGGATTCAACACAAATTGCACCGTGCAGAATCATCGTCCTATGTGTCAGTGTTACGACGGCCACGAGGGAGATCCTTTCTCTGGATGTTGGAAAGGTAATATATTTTACATTATAATAACAATTACTAATAAAAATAATATCGGTGCCAAAATAACAGAATCAGAATAATTCTATTTTAAGAACTTTGTACCTATTAAATTATTTGAGTGCAGAAGAATATATTACAGATTTAACATCGAAAACAGAATCGGAATAATTTTATTTTCGATAACATCTGAATATGGAATTTCTTAAGACCCGCAATATCTTTTAGTATTTTTATACAGGGTTTTATTAAAAACATTACTTTTATTTTTTAGTAACCTTCCCTGTACCATTGCCGTGTGATCCATCGCCATGTGGTGCAAATGCAGTCTGCAAGGAAAGAAACGGAGCAGGATCCTGTACTTGTCTTCCTGATTACACCGGAGATCCTTACGAAGGATGCAGACCAGAATGTGTTCAGAATTCGGATTGCCCTCATACCAAGGCTTGCATTAACAATAAGTGCAAGGATCCTTGCGTGGGTGCATGTGGCTTAAATGCACAGTGTCAAGTAGTTAATCATCAACCATCCTGCAGCTGTCTTTCCGGTCACACCGGTGATCCACTTACATCTTGCCACGTTCCAACAAGTATGTTTCATTTTATTCATCAGTATATTATAAATACTAGTGTTTACCGTATGCTACTTATAGTGAAATGAATTACAATAATTTAAGTATTCCATTACTAAAATTATTCTTCCCTAAGTTTAGTCTCTACTTTTGAATGTTCGCCTTATTCTCTTCATATATTCTTTTACTATCAAATTAATAAGTGGCAGTTTCCAAATTATATTTCGTTATAATATTCCCCAAGATTATTGTCCCTTATTTTTGTAATTTGGTTACAGTAACACTTCCAACCGACCCATGCCAACCATCTCCATGTGGTCCATACAGTAATTGCCGAGTAATTAACAATCACGCGGTTTGCTCTTGTCAACCGGATTACGTTGGCAGTCCACCATCGTGCAGACCAGAATGTGTTGTCAGCACAGATTGTACACAAAATACAGCTTGTATCGGACACAGATGTAAAGATCCTTGTCCAGGAACCTGTGGGCAGAATGCTGATTGCCAGGTCATCAGTCATAATCCAGTTTGCAGCTGCATGTCTGGCTACACTGGAGATCCATTCTTTGGATGTGTCAGAGAACGTACGTTAACAGTACCCGCCAATTCAAT
This sequence comes from Nysson spinosus, assembly GCA_910591585.2. Lineage (NCBI taxonomy): Eukaryota > Metazoa > Arthropoda > Insecta > Hymenoptera > Crabronidae > Nysson > Nysson spinosus. Next base: position 4,299,670 of record OU342843.1, on the reverse strand, counting down.
TAAAAAATTATGATACACCTACGTTGTATAATCAAAGTCAAAAATGCAATACTATGAGACTTGAACTTTTATCGACAGCGGAAGGAAAGCAACCAGAACCAATTCCAAGTGGAAATCCCTGTCTGCCATCACCCTGCGGACCCAATTCTCAGTGCAGAGTCATTGACGGATTCCCAGCCTGTTCCTGTCTGCCAAATTATGTTGGGAGAGCACCCAACTGTCGACCGGAGTGTGTCATCAACGAAGGATGTCCTGGAAACCTTGCTTGCCAAAACGAACAATGCGTTGATCCTTGTCCAGGATCTTGCGGTGTGAATACTTTCTGTAACGTGGTGAAGCATAATCCTGTTTGTATCTGCAATGCTGGATACACTGGGGATCCTTTCACCGAATGCACACTCATGCATGATGGTAATTAATAACACACGAGTGTTATATTACATTTATATTTATTTTATTTACTTTAGACGTTCAACATACTTTCGTGTTTATTTCATGAATGTCAAATATTATTTTTTAATCGGGCTGATATTAAATTGTGCATTCAACGTGTTCACAGAACCAACAACAACTGAGCAGCCACGTACACCATGTAACCCATCACCCTGCGGTGCAAATGCAATTTGCAACGAAAGGAATGGTGTAGGATCTTGTACTTGTTTACCGGAGTACATCGGTGACCCGTACACTGGCTGCAGACCAGAATGTGTCACAAACACTGACTGTGATCGTAGCAAGGCTTGCTTAAACAACAAGTGTGTCAACCCATGTCCTGGCACCTGTGGTCAAGGAGCAACTTGCCGTGTAGTGAACCATGCACCATCTTGCTCCTGTTTACCTGGATACACCGGCGATCCATTTAACACGTGTACCCTGCTCGAAGTGACACCACCACCGAGTCCAATCAATCCGTGCGAACCCTCGCCATGTGGACCTAACAGTAATTGTCGAACACACAATGGACACGCTGTGTGTCTTTGTCAATCTGGGTTTGTGGGAATTCCACCAACGTGTCGGCCAGAGTGCATCGTTAGCTCGGAATGTCCTCAGAACAAGGCTTGCATTGAGTACAAGTGCGCCGATCCTTGTCCAGGTTCCTGTGGGCAGAACACCAAGTGTCTCACGGTTAATCATAATCCGATTTGCACTTGCGCTGTTGGTTTCACTGGAGATCCATTATCGCACTGTGTGAGAATCGACATCAAGGAACCTCCTTCGAGGGATGTTGAAAACCCATGCTCCCCTAATCCTTGTGGACCAAATTCACAGTGCAAAGTTATTGGATCGCAACCTGCTTGCTCCTGCTTATTGAACTTCGTTGGACGACCACCGAATTGCAGACCAGAGTGCACTGATAACTCTGAATGCTTTAAGACTGGGGCATGTATTAATCAGAGATGTAAGAACCCTTGTCCTGGAGCTTGTGGTGAACTAGCTAGGTGCTCGGTTCAGAATCATGTTCCGGTTTGTACTTGTCCTGAAGGGTACGAAGGAGACGCCAGTGTTCGCTGTGTCCTGGCACCACCACCAAGTAAGTATTCTGAACTAACATTATTTGTTAGCTCTAATTTATTCTGTCTTATCTAATTTAATCTCATTCTTAACAATATATTAATTTTTAATAGTAACCGATACACCGATACCCCATCCATGTTCACCAAACCCTTGCGGACCAAATGCTCAATGTCGCGAGAGGAACGGAGCAGGAGCGTGTGCCTGTCCACCAGATCTTATCGGTGACCCATATGATAACGTGAAAGGATGTCACAGGGAATGTGAATCGAATAAGGATTGTGCTCCACAATTGGCTTGTGTTGGATTCAAGTGCTTTGATCCTTGTCCAAGCACTTGTGGAACACTATCCATCTGTAATGTACAGTCGCATGTACCAGTTTGCGCTTGTCCACCAGGATACACGGGTGATCCTTACTACGCTTGTGAGATCGAAGAAATGTCCAGTAAGTAACTATTATATATTACGAATTCAATTATTATATGAAATTATTATATGATAATTTAGCTGACAAGTATGTTTGTAATAAGACATTTATTTCATAATAGATAATCAATCGAAACATTAATTTTCAGAAGCGCCTCCTGCTGATCCTTGTTCTCCATCACCTTGTGGACCAAACAGCAAGTGTCGTGAAATTAATGGTCAAGCCGTTTGTACATGTCTTCCGGAGTACAGAGGAATTCCACCATCTTGTAGACCCGAGTGCATTGTCAATGCAGAATGTCCAGCACATTTGGCATGCATAAATAAAAAATGTGCTGATCCTTGCCCGAATACTTGTGGATTGAGAGCTCAATGTACCACCAAGAACCACAATCCTATTTGTACTTGTCCAGCTGGGTTCACAGGAGATCCTTTCACCCTATGTTCTCCACATGGTAAGAATAATTAACATCATTCTAATTCATATAAATAAACAATACACCTATTCAACATTATTAGTAGATACTTTACACTACCAATTTATACGTCTATTTTGCAACTTCGAAATTGTATATCCGTATTTTAGATTCTTTAGATTCATTCATTAAATATTTGCATTCCCGCTTTAAGATTATAATTATCATTAATGTTATCCTTGCAGCAGTCACTGAATTCCCGCCTACCCCGAGACCTCCATCTTGCACTCCATCACCTTGCGGACCAAATTCATTATGCCAAATTATATCTGGAAGTCCAGCGTGTTCTTGTCTTCCAAATTACATCGGTGTTCCACCAGAATGTCGGCCAGAATGCATATTGAGCACAGAGTGCAAGAGTCATCTTGCATGCGTGAATCAAAGGTGTCAGGATCCATGTCCAGGATCCTGTGGAGTGAACGCACAGTGTCACGTCTTGAATCACATACCAGTCTGCACGTGCATGGAAGGATTCACTGGAGATCCATTTGCGCAATGTGTCATTAAACCACCAAGTAAGTCAATCAGAAGCGTATTAATATTAATAAATATGAAAGAATTCATTCAAGTACAAATAATACAATATCAATTAAGAAAATATAAATGACAGAAATTAAAAGTAACAGGATATAAGTAATATTAGTAAATGCGATATAATGAATTCTGCAGTAATTATACTAAATAGCATCATTTTATTCAATCCTTAATTTCAGCTACTCTACCACCAGTGCCAAGTAATCCTTGCAGTCCTTCTCCTTGCGGTCCAAACGCAATTTGCGAGAACGGTGACTGTAAATGTTTACCAGAATACCTCGGAAATCCTTACGAATCATGTCGACCGGAGTGTATCCTTAATTCGGAATGTCCTCGGGATAAGACATGTCTCAGGAATAAGTGTAAAGATCCTTGCCCAGGAACATGTGGACAGAATGCTGTTTGTGATGTGGTCAATCATATTCCAACATGTTCGTGTCCACCAGGATATATTGGTGATCCGTTTGTTAGCTGCAGGGTTCAACCTCAAGGTGAGTTTGTATTTTTTATTTCAAGGAACTGCAGATGGGATTTAAATTGTATCAATAATAAAATATTATTACTCATTAAATAGTATAGTAATCGGAGTTGATTGATAATGCTTTCAGGAGGATTAAATATACAGATTTAATAGAGTTAGGATTTATTTATATATTTTCGTGATGTTACAGTATCGTACAATCAAAGAGATCCTTGCACACCATCGCCTTGTGGTCCTAACAGTCAATGTCGCAACGTAGACAATCATGCTGTTTGTTCCTGTCTACAAGGATACCTTGGTTCTCCACCATCTTGTAGACCAGAATGCGTTGTCAGTTCGGAATGTCCACCTACTCGAGCCTGTGTTAACAAAAAGTGTACTGATCCATGTTTGGGATCATGTGGATTAAACGCAAGATGCGAAGTGATTAATCACTCGCCGATCTGCAGTTGTCTTCCTGGCCAAACTGGTGATCCGTTCAAGAGTTGCTTCGATATTCCAGGTAAGAATTCATCGAAATATAGTATCGTGAAGTCATCGTGTTACGAAGTACGAGTACAGAATCATCATTGAAGGCGTATGGATAATGAATCGTAACATCTTCATTCAATTATGTGTAGTTGTACCGGAGTACAAAGACACCAGTGATCCTTGCAATCCTTCTCCATGTGGACCAAATGCTCAATGTCAGAACGTGAATGGAAATCCATCTTGTTCTTGTCTGCCAACGTATATTGGTACTCCACCATCATGCCGACCAGAATGTTTAATTAATCCAGACTGTCCATCGGATAAATCCTGCATAAACTCAAAATGCAAGGATCCTTGTCCTGGTTCATGCGGAGACAATGCTGAATGTCTGGTGGTAAACCATGCAGTTACGTGTTCATGTAGATCTGGTTACACGGGCAATCCATTTGTGCAATGTATAGTCTTGGAAGGTACGTACATCAATAATCATTGTCTCCAAGAATAAATATAATCAACACAATTTACAACTTGTCATTTGATTTCGTATTAACAGATGAAATAATTAATCCATGCGAACCATCACCTTGCGGACCAAACGCGGTTTGCCAGCAACGCGATAACGCAGGAGCGTGCATCTGCATCGACGATTACCATGGAAATCCTTACGAAGGATGTCAACCGGAATGCATTCTCAGTTCTGATTGCCCAACAAACAAGGCTTGTAATCGTTACAAGTGCGAGGATCCATGTCCTGGCGTTTGCGGCTTTGATGCACAGTGTTCGGTCATCAATCATATACCAACCTGTACTTGTCCACCTGGGTACATCGGAGATCCTTTCACGGTTTGCGTCCTTCCAAAGGAAACGGAAACTGAGCCACCTGTATTTGATGTCTGTTCACCATCACCCTGCGGACCAAACAGTGTTTGCCGTGCTGTTAACCAACAAGCTGTATGCACATGTCAAGAATCTTTCGTTGGAACTCCACCCAACTGCAAACCTGAATGTGTCGTAAATTCTGAATGTCCTCAAAATCGGGCCTGTTATAAGTACAAGTGCACGGACCCATGTCCAGGTACCTGTGGAGTTGGTGCCAACTGTCGGGTCATCAACCATAATCCATTATGCAGTTGTCCACAAGGAATGACCGGTGATCCTTTCTCCAGATGTTATCCTCAACCTAGTGAGTGTAATATTATTACATTATTATGCAATTATTGAGTTATTAAACCAAGAAAAGGAAACGGCGTGGTGCATATTGAAAAGAGATATCCGTGCAAAGAAAAAAAATATTTATAATTAATCATAAAGTATTGAATATTATATTATAATTATTTTTTGCAGTTACACCAATTCAACCAATGCCAAATGTCTGCATTCCAAGTCTATGCGGTTTATACGCGGAGTGCAAGGAAATTGGTGACCAAGTCGCTTGCGCCTGCATGAAAAATTACATTGGAATTCCACCAAATTGTCGTCCGGAATGCGTTGTCAACACGGATTGTCCTTCGAACCAAGCCTGTATTTCGGAAAAATGTAGGGATCCTTGCGTTGGATCCTGCGGTCAAAATGCCGACTGTCGCGTACAGAATCATATTCCGGTTTGCCTGTGCCAGCAAGGATACACTGGAGATCCTTTCACATTATGCACGCAGATTATGGGTATGAATTGAAAAACACATATTTATTTTGTATAAGTAAATGCTTTATTTTGTACAAATGAGATTAATACATATTTGCAAGGGTGCTAATAATATTTCTAATCGAAGGATTTTTATATAAAAAAATATGATGACATTTTTAGAAGAGCCAAAGGTTCCGGCAGACTTATGCAATCCATCTCCATGTGGACCTAACGCCGAGTGCAATGATGGACAATGCACCTGTCTTCCTAATTACTTCGGTGATCCTTATTCATATTGTCGCCCTGAATGCACCATGAATTCGGATTGCAGTCGAGTCAAGGCTTGCGTTAATCAACGATGCATTGATCCTTGTCCTGGAACTTGTGGTACAAGCGCAAAATGTGATGTCGTTAATCATATTCCGATGTGCAGTTGTCCTTCTGGTACCACTGGTGATCCATTCACGCTTTGTCGACAACATTTCCAAGATGGTAAGTTGTCAAAAAATCCATTTGTTCATATATTATAATAATGTGGAAAGGTAAAAGATAATGTACCAATTTATATTGAATATAAATGAATATAACACCTAAATTTATGTTTGCACGTTACATCGAAAACTTGTACATTTGATTATAAATAATATTATCCACATTGAGAAGGAATACAAAAAATATTATAACATAAATCTTGCGATTTTCCATGAATCGATTTATTATACACTATCACGGTCTCGTAATTGAATTACAAACAGCTGCGGTTTTTGTGAATCGATTTCTGGCACACTCCAAGTGCCTCGTAATTGGATTACAAACACCTGCGGCTTTCGCAAGTCGTTTATAGCACACTACAAGTGCCTCGTAATTGGATTACAAAGAGCTGCGGTTTTTGTGAATCGATTTCTGGCACACTCCAAATGCCTCGTAATTGGATTACAAATAGTTGAGGTTTTTGCTTTGGTTTGATGTGGCGTGTATACAAATGGTAATTTCATTTAGAGTATAAGAAGTAACGACTTGGTTTTTGTATGTCTAGACATTCCAAAACAACCGTGCACGCCGTCTCCTTGTGGGGCAAATAGTATATGTAAAGTCATAAACGATCACGCAGTCTGTTCTTGTCAACACGGATTTATTGGAAGCCCGCCAGCTTGTCGACCCGAGTGTGTCGTAAGCGCCGAATGCCCTCTCACACAAGCGTGTCTTGGCAATAAATGTGAAGATCCTTGCCCTGGAACTTGTGGTCAGAATTCGAAGTGTCAAGTGGTCAATCATAATCCAATTTGTAGCTGTTCCGAAGGAAATACTGGTGATCCGTTCACCAGATGTTATCCGTTGCCCAGTATGTTCCTATTTTTTAATATTTTAGGTGCACCCTTAATTAAAGCGATCCACTATGACACTCAGAGATACCGATTGACCATTCATTATAGTATATTTCCAATAATAATATATAGTATATTTCCAATATTAATCTATATAAAATGAGTTTCAAAATGCCATGCTTTTAAATACTTTATTATTTACCCTGAAATTATAATATTCACGTGATTGTAATATATTAGAAATTTTTGCTTGAACTCGATTATTACTACGATCTCCAAGTAATAACTTATACTCGTAACTCTGAAAGAAGATATAACCACCAGCAATGCAGTTATAATATTATATAAAATGAGCATTTCTTCATCAACAAAATTTTCCTTATAGAACAACCGCCACCACCAACAAATCCGTGTCTGCCATCGCCGTGTGGACCCAATGCCGATTGTCAAGTGCGTGGTGAAAGTCCCGCGTGTTCGTGTATGCAAAATTACATCGGTGTGCCGCCAAATTGTCGTCCTGAGTGTACAATAAATCCCGAGTGTCCGTCGCATTTAGCATGTATGCAACAAAAGTGTCGCGATCCGTGTGTCGGTTTGTGCGGTTTGAACGGTCAGTGTTCGGTAGTGAATCACCATGCTGTTTGTGCGTGCCTCGAGGGATTCAGCGGAAATCCGTTCACTTCCTGTCAGCAGATCACCAAGGGTGAGTTTCGCATGAATATTTTACATTCTCATGACAATTCATCCGCATTACTTCGCTGTTGGCATGCGTGCATTACAGGTAAGTGCTTCCTCGACGCTGTTACGACATGAAAATTCATGTCATCGTGCCACTTCATATTTTTTAACCATCATATTAGTGCCACGATAATCATGGAATTAAAGCATAGTATGATCATGATAATATTCATAACAAAGAGGCCCTAACAGATAACAGTGACAAATAGTCACGAGTACGGTGAAGGGGCCTTGAAGTATTAAAATGTTAACTGCACTTATTACTCATTATGGAAATGAGATAACAAAGAGTTGTGATACCGTATAGAATCCCTGACCTGATCAACCCCTGCGATTAATCGACGAAGGAAAGCACGCCTTTAAGTCCCAAAGCGTACTGACCCAAAGTCATAGTTACTGATAGAATAACTATGACATTAAATGGTGGCGGGGCCTATGGAGTATAGGCTCTTAATTGCACTCATTATCCTAATACTTGGTAACCGTGTGATAAACCCTTTTCCCTGACATGCGAATATGTGGAGAATATTGCACGCATTGATCACATATGGCAAAGAGCATTATGGAAATATTATAGTTAGAGAAAGCTATTTATAAAATATCCAAACTGCACCCCCACAACCCAGCGTATCCCACACTGACATTAAACAAGAATTAACCCCTTTATTACTTGTCCCACATAAATCTACTGTCCCAATAAACACGCTTATGCAACAAGAAAACTACCCTGACCCTGATGATGATGCTTATTGCGTACACGAATACCCTCCCCTTAAAAATTCCCATAAAATACCCGAAGCAAGTAACATCGTTTAGAAACGAATACCTCCTGAGTGATTGATTATTAACAGGTTTATTATTAAAACAGCTTGTACTTCATTATCATTGGTAGAAAATAATAGCTATTAAAACAATGACATATGAAATTGCACCGCAGCCTTGGAGCATTTTGATTAGTCTAATTATTATTATCCAAGCGGCGTTAGAAAATCATTGAACTTAATTAATTATATCCGATGATTTTGAAATATCGATGATTTTGAAGCACTTCTTCAGATGTAAATGTTTAAAAGACTATAAAGTGAAGAAGTTGCGCGTCAACATATAAAATCATCTAAGCGATCTAATTTATCTTTAGATTCTTATAATATATTCATAAAGTTTCCTCAGTCTTTTAAGCATCTTATATAATGGAAACAAGTATACAGTTTGCGAATCATGGAAGCTTTTGCTTATACGAAATCATACAATAAACATAAGTATCAACATACAACACTCCCGCCAGTGCACAAGCTTTGACCGACCACGATGCATGAATGAACTAAAAAAAGCCAGAATTAAGTGACCATTTCTTTTTCCATTAGATGAACCCTTAGATATTAGGAAACCATGCGAGCCTTCCCCTTGCGGTACCAATGCGATTTGTCGCGAGAACAATGGCGTCGGTTCTTGTTCCTGTCCACCGGATTACATAGGTGATCCTTATCAAGGATGCAGACCCGAATGTACCCAAAATTCCGATTGCGCCAGGACAATGTCCTGCGCCAGTCTCAAGTGCAGAGATCCATGCCCAGGAACCTGTGGATTACAAGCCCGATGTGAAACTATTAACCATCTTCCAGTCTGTTCTTGTAACCCAGGATTTACGGGCAACTCCTTCACGCATTGTTCCCCGATACCAATTACTCGTAAGCAATGTCACCCCTCGATTATTATAAATTATAACAAGCTATTGATTCATTGCACTGATTATTAGAGAAGCACTTTGCTTTAAAGATGCTTTAATGCCACTTGAAAAATGAATTTTATGCTTCTATGTACTCCGAGGATTCCATATATTCTAAATATTCCACGAATTTCCTGAACTCTTTGAATTCTGGTAATCCCCCTGATTTCCTGAATTCAACAAGATTCTTGAATTCCACGAATTCATGCAGATTTCCGCATTTACATGACCCGGATATTAACCAGCTTTTTCTCCATACAGCAACCCCGGTAGAACGTGACCCATGTTCCCCCTCACCCTGTGGCCCGAACAGCAAATGTCGAGATGTAAATGGACATGCTGTATGCACCTGTCTCTCGACTTTCATTGGAAGCCCACCGAATTGTAGACCCGAATGTGTGGTGAACAGTGAGTGTCCATTGGACCTCGCGTGTATTAATCAGAAATGTACGTCGCCATGTTTGAATTCGTGTGGTATCAACACTCAGTGCAAGGTGATCAATCACAGCCCCATTTGCATCTGCAATCTTGGTTATACCGGAGATCCGTTCACCAAGTGCTTCCCCGCTCCACGTAAGATTCATATTTTTCTGCATCAATGTATTCGCTGGATCACCCCATATTTATTCACCCCAATTAACCCTCATGCTTACTTATGACGAGTCTAACTGAGTTCATTGAAAAAGATCAGTTATATTGGACACCTAAAGAAACTTTGTTTCCCACAAGAACTGCTTTTCTACCTTTTCTAGTATTCGATTCGAGTGATGAATCGTTATTAATATTATCAGTATTTATCTCAATCGGTTATCTCAGATTGTATATCTCAGTACGTACACATGTATGTCCAATATAATGACCTCACATAAGATACAATAAATCACCCTAATTTATAAACATAATTCACATAGGTTTCTTAAATTATATTGGACACATCCTTAAGAAAAAGAATAGCTAAAAGAATGTCTTCAACCCCTACCACTATTCTACACTGAATTCTTCCTCTTTCAAAGGCAGAATTCTTATCAAAGTTAACCGAATATGTCCAGTATAATAATTTCGCTTTCAGAGTCACAAATCATTCCATTAACATATAGAATTTATACAAAAACATTCTACCCAAATTACAGAAGTTCCGCAAGCAGACTATCCCATAGTCCCCAAAGACCCCTGCATACCATCCCCCTGCGGGATGTACGCAGAGTGCAGGAACATCGGTGGAACACCCTCTTGTTCCTGTTTACAAAGATATATTGGTTCTCCACCAAATTGTCGACCAGAATGTCGAGTAAATTCTGATTGTCCAAGGAATCTCGCCTGCAGTAGTGATAAGTGTAGAGATCCTTGTCAGGGTTCCTGCGGAATTACATCCTTGTGTACGGTTTATAATCACATACCAGTGTGCACGTGTCCTGAAGGATACACCGGTGATCCATTTAGTAATTGTTACCCCAAACCCATCGAGACAAGTAAGATTCGAGGCTACATTAGAGTACATTGTTTAAATAATTTCGAAGATCGGTGTCCAGTATTGAATATTCCACAGCGCAACCCGTTATCACTGACCCCTGCGCATCTACACCCTGCGGTCCAAATGCTCGTTGTGATAATGGCCTTTGTACCTGTATACCTGAATACCAAGGTGATCCTTACGTGGCCTGTCGTCCCGAATGTGTCCTGAACACCGATTGCCCGCAAAATCGCGCATGCGTGAGAAATAAGTGTGCCGATCCTTGCCCTGGTACTTGTGGCCAAAATGCATTGTGCTCTATCTATAATCATGTGCCCATGTGTTCTTGTCCCAATGGAATGGTTGGGAATGCTTTCGTTTTATGCAGTATTCCTCAAGGTACAATATTCCTACCAAGTTGTTTCTTTATTTCTCATCTAGTATATATGTACTTCATAGTGTAGAGAGCAGTCATAATATTATTAATATCAAATTCTTTTATTCAACCCCTTTGCAACCCGCGCGAAATACTTCGCGACTCAATATCGCCTGCTTCTGAGATGTCTCGTCAAAAGTGTTAAACAGGCGATATTAGATGACGAGATGTCTCGCGTAGGGTTGCGAAGGAGTCAAGTATTCTGAAGTAACTCTTTGATTACAAAAGAATAGGATATTATCATATTTCCTTAGATAGCTTTAAGATTTCACCAATGCTATTCTTCAAATGTAGATATTAAAAGAAATCCTTGCACACCCTCGCCATGTGGACCCAACAGTGTTTGTCGAGAAATTAACGAGCAACCAGTGTGCTCCTGCGTGCAAGGATTCCTTGGCGCACCACCTTCCTGCAGACCCGAGTGTATCGTCAGTTCCGATTGTCCTTTAATCGAAGCCTGTAGCAATCAAAAGTGCATAAATCCTTGTCTCGGTTCCTGTGGGTTCCGAGCATTATGCAGCGTTGTCAATCATAATCCAATATGCACCTGTTCATCAGATTATACTGGCGATCCATTTGTTCAATGCATTCTACGACGTAAGATATCTGTTTTGCATCCCTTCACATTATTAATTATCCCAGTACATTTCAATTGACCATGTCCCTTAATCAATAATCTTTATCAATAGCACGAGACCCTGTGGTACCAATAAACCCATGCGAACCATCCCCCTGTGGAGCAAACGCCCAATGTCGAGTGGTGAACAATTCGCCCTCTTGTTCTTGTTTACAAGAATTTTTGGGTGCTCCACCAAATTGTAGACCCGAATGTATCAGTAACAGTGAATGTCCTAGCCACTTGGCATGTATGAACCAAAAATGTAAGGATCCTTGTCCAGGATCCTGTGGTGAAAATGCCGAATGTCGTGTTGTAAGTCACACCCCGATGTGTGTATGTTCTGGTGATTACACTGGCGATCCATTCACTAGATGCTTCGTGAGACCACGTAAGATGCAAGATATATTATAATTACCAATTTTTTCCGATAATAAGACTTAGTTTTATTATCGGGAAATACTGGTTAATTAATTATATACAAAATTGCACATAAATTAATAGGAGTAACTTGTTGGGTTATCGTCTTTTTTCATTAATAAAACCACCCAAAGAAAAATTAGAGTCTCTATTAAAAAAATATTTTCGAAGATAAGATTATCATCTTATTTCTGGAACAATAGATAAGAATGAGAATTTGAAACAAACATTTTTTAAATAACTTTATTCGCAATCCAATTCATAATCAAAGTAAGACCATGGGACCATTTTCGGGTGGTCTTATTATTGAAAAAAACGGTAATCCAAAAAGATTCTTCTATTAATGTATACAAAATTTTCTATATAATTAATCTAGCTAATACATGCTGGATTTATAGGCTACATATAATCCTGATTATCTTCTAGCTATTCTACTTGAACTTTCCCCATGCGAGCCATCGCCATGTGGCTTTAACGCCGTATGTAAACAGCAGAATGGTGCAGGCTCTTGCTCCTGTTTACCCGATTATATTGGTAATCCGTACGAAGGATGTCGACCGGAATGTGTTGTTGACACTGATTGTGCATCTACTCTTAGCTGTATACGTTCCAAGTGTCAGGATCCATGTCCTGGCACGTGCGGTTTGAATGCCGAGTGTCAAGTTATCAATCATCGTCCTGCATGCACGTGTATTCCAGGATACAGCGGGAATCCCTTCCAGTATTGTAGTTTGATCCGCGAAATCGGTACGAATTTTTACTCGGACATATTCGAATTTTTATATAATTTTTTTAAATATCGTAGCACCATATTACATAACCCAGAAATCATACTCTGCCTCCACTTTTTAATTAGTCTTAATTATGAGGTAAATCAGATGCAGTTACATCAATTTAATTAGTGACATCAATAATTCCAAATTTTATTACTGAATTTTTTGATAAGAATTTAATAATTCAGAGTTCTTAATTCATCTTTGTATTCATATAAAAAAAAAGTCAGTAGCGATTTATATTTCCAATTTATCAACCTGAGTTTTTGTTAAAAAAATGAATATCTTCGAAAGTAATACCGGCCTTATTTTTGGAATAATAGATAATAATGAAAGTTCGAAACAAATATTTAAAAAATATTTTTATTCATACTCCAATTCGTAATCAATAATAAGACCATGATATTATTATTGGAAAACCGGTATTATTGTAATATACAATTTTTATAGAGGACAATGTATACAAAGATCCGTGCAGTCCATCACCTTGCGGACCAAATAGCCAATGTCGTGTTGTAAATGGCCAGGGTGTATGTTCCTGTATACCCGAATATAAGGGTGCTCCACCAATGTGTCGTCCCGAATGCGTAGTAAATTCCGAATGTCCATCTAATCGCGCTTGTGTCAATCAAAAATGTGTGGATCCATGTCCAGGATCCTGTGGTTCATTTGCCACTTGTGTTATCAGAAACCACAGTCCAATTTGTGCTTGCAAGGATTCTTATACTGGAGATCCATTTACTAGATGTTTCCCAGTTCCACGTAAGCATATCATTCAAATATGCGTTCATAATTTATTAACTTACTGAAAATTTATTTTTCTCGTTGCAATAAGTTTCATATTTTACAGTAGTTAAATCTAGCAAACTTAATTATGCTTGTTTCTTCTATCGTGCTTCAAACAATATTATCAAGAAATTATTAACCCTTACAGAAGCATTACCACCTTCGGATGTAATAGTATCTCAGCCATGTTTACCTTCCCCTTGCGGAGCGTATTCCGAATGTCGAGTAATTAATGGCGGACCATCGTGTCAGTGTTTGACAAATTCCATAGGAAGTCCACCAAATTGCAGACCTGAGTGTACAGTAAACTCTGATTGTTCAAGTAACAAAGCTTGTATCGGGCAAAAGTGTGCTGATCCTTGTTTAGGATCCTGTGGAATTGCAACGCAATGCAGTGTCGTCAATCACATTCCTATGTGCACTTGCATTGTTGATTATACTGGAGATCCTTTCAGTAATTGCTACCCGACGCCCCCTCAGTGTAAGATTTTAATTGTTAATTATCTAGTTCCTCGCCAATTAACTAATATATAGTTCACTTCTATATTTTAATCAGCTATAAAATTACTGACGATTTAATGGGGATTAATATTTTATTACAAAATCGAAATTCGCTAATTTCTTAGTCGTGTTTGGCAGAAATATTTAATATTAATATCTCCATATTAATTGAATATAACGCAAACTTACCTACGAAATTAATCTCTGTAATCAAAAATTATTAGTCCCTCAAAATTAATCGAAACTTAATTGGGAATTAATGCTAGTACTATATTTCGACATAACTTTTAAGAAATTAATTTATATAATTTAAAATTATTAACTGCTCAAAAGTAATCAGAATTTAATTGGGAAATCATTCTAGTAATATATTTCGATTTAACTTCTCAGGAATTAATCTACTATATAATATAGAATTATTAATTGCTCAAAAATTAATCAAAATTTAATTGGGAAATAATGCTAGTAACACATTTCGACACAACTTCGAATAAGGAATATTGGAAACATTTGCAGTACCACCTCCCGAAAGGGACCCATGCAATCCATCCCCGTGTGGACCGAATGCCCAATGCAATGCAGGAATATGCACTTGCTTATCAGATTATCGAGGTGATCCTTACACAAGTTGTCGGCCAGAGTGTGTCCTTAACACCGATTGTCCTCAGAATTTAGCTTGCGTCCGCAACAAGTGTATCGATCCTTGTCCAAACACATGTGGACGAAATGCAATTTGCAATGTATTTAACCACATACCGATGTGCAGTTGTCCATCTGGTATGTCGGGTAATGCATTCATATCGTGTGAGATTTATAGAGGTACGAATTTATCAATGTGACATATGAAATAACAGTAATAATTATCTTATTAAGTATTTAATTATCTTCCGCAAAAAGCATAGTCGAATGAATCAAGTTATTCTGAATTACGAATAATATTAATCTCGGAGATATTTAATAATTCATATAGCAGACTTAATTCCAATTGCAATCGGTTGCAGTTTAGTACAAACATATTATAAATTGATACAGAGCCGGTACAAGAAAACCCATGCAATCCATCACCCTGCGGACCAAGTAGCCAATGCCGAGCCGTAAATGGCCAAGCAGTATGTTCCTGTGTACCAGGATACCTCGGTGTTCCACCAACTTGTAGACCAGAGTGTACAGTTAGTTCTGACTGTCCTAGAAGTCAAGCATGCAGTAATCAAAAATGCATTGACCCTTGTTCCGGTACTTGTGGTCTGAAAGCACTTTGCCAGGTCGTCAATCATAATCCAGTTTGCAGTTGCCCGTCCGGTTACACCGGTGATCCTTTCAGTAGATGTGAATTCATCAGTAAGAATCTTTTCAAATCCCTTCTTCATACCGTTTATTTTATTCATATATTCAAGCAAACTTAAATCAAAATAGGATATTTAGAATTATTTATTACCATTTTTACGATGAAGCCTAATCAGAGAATCACAATAGAAATTGAAGATTGAGTAGAGTTTTTATCAGTGTCGATTAAGTTAGTCCTTTAATGGTAGACGTTAATTCAATTCATTAAGCAAAGGTTTAACATATGATTTATTTATTTCTATAGCTGTGAACGTTCCTCAAGAACACACTTGTGCTTCGTGTCAATGCGGTCCAAATTCGATTTTCCAAACAGTCAACGACAAACCCTCTTGCGCTTGTTTGCCTGACTTTATTGGTTCCCCACCTAACTGTAGACCGGAATGTGTCAGTAATAGCGAATGCGCTAGCAATTTAGCTTGCATTAATCGAAAATGTCAAGACCCTTGTCCTGGCTCGTGTGGTTCCAACGCAGAATGTCGTGTCGTCAGTCACACGCCAATGTGTTCCTGTTTGAGTGACTTCACTGGTGATCCATTCATCCAGTGTCTTCCGAAACTACGTAAGAGTTCTTTTCTTTAAAGAATCACACTTAAGTATAACAAACTTTAATTAACCCTTTGCACTCAACGGCGACATGGGTTCGCAGCAATTAATTCCAAATTCGTCTTCTTTTCGTCACACAAACTGAATTAACAAAATCAAAACATAAGTTTTATTTTATAAGATTCATTTTCAATTGCCGTAGAAAAAGACCGTTTCTAATTCGTTAATCGGTATCACAAAATATCTTAGAATAAGTCCCCGTTTATAGCCGAAATATTAATCGAGCGCAAAGGGTTAAAAGATACAAGAATACAATTGATAGTAAAGATCTACATAGATCTGCAATTTAAACACAAATACACACAAAGCTTCCAATTAAAACACTAAATTACAAAGATATACTAGAATAGAAGCAAAAGTTTCCCTGTTTGAAGTTGAAAGTAGATCAACGTTAGAAAAAGGAAGGTAGTAATAACTTAGCAAAATAGTGGTAGATTTACAGGTCTAACTAACTGTGATGGCAAAATGTATCTCCGGGTCATTAATATGTATGAAGACCCAATCAAACTTAATATTATGGTCCCTTTTTTAGCCGAATTCAACGACCAGCCAATCTCCCCATGCACACCGTCACCCTGTGGTCCCAATGCAATTTGCAAAGAGCAAAATGGCGCAGGGTCCTGTACCTGTGCCCAGGATTATATAGGAAACCCTTACGAAGGATGCCGACCCGAGTGCACAGTGAATTCTGACTGCATCTCGAACCTTGCCTGCATAAGATCGAAATGCCAGAACCCTTGTCCCGGCACATGCGGCCAAAATGCAGAATGCAATGTCATAAACCACTTGCCGATGTGCACTTGCATACCTGGATTCATAGGAGACCCATTCAATAATTGTTTCCCTGAACCACCGAATCGTAAGTCTTCAAGAAGAATCTTGATTACAGTCATCAACATCATCATTGCCTCCTTAGTGACAATAACAGTTAGTCGCGCTTATCATTGTCATCGGAAACCGCATCCATCAGGGTTTACAATCATTTATCAACTATATTATAACTATATTTATAACAGAATTATAATATTTAGAATTTTCTTGGACAAGTTTCGTCATACAATCATACGGGAAAGTAACACAAGTGTTTTTATTGATACGAGTAATTTGATGCATCCTTAGAGAAAATAACGAGTAGACACGCTTCATTTAATTATATTTCTAAATTTTCTTATCAAATTGGTAATTGTATTACAGCAAACTACAATAGAATGATTATTTCGTTTCTTTAATAAAATAATATTGAGCACGTATTAACTTAAAGCTTGTAAATTAAACCATGGACATGCTTAAGTTAAAATGCACTCAATTCTATCTTCTTAAAGAACCATAATAATAATTTTATTAAATCGTAATACATATTCCAAATTAATAACAAAATTCCGTGAGTAACCAGCTTATAGAAAAAATATGATTCCATAACATTAATTACTGAGTGACACTGGACATTAACTCCTTAATCAATTAGAACAATAACCGCAAAATAGAAAGGTCTTAATCATTTTAATTCTTATTGAAATAAGTGCTTAAAAAATACCAAAGAATCGTTAGTGCTAACGAAAGCATCACAATCCAACTTACAGGAAAAAAGCCTGAATCAAAATGTGATTCCATAACATTAATTAATGAGTGACACTGGAAATTAACCCTATAATCAATTAGAACAATATAACCATAAGAATGGAATAATCTTAATCATTTTAATTTGTATTGTAATAAATGCTTGAAAAGTATCAAGATATCGTCAGTGCTGACAGAACATTCGCAAATTACAGCGGTCGTTATACCCGGAAACCCATGTAGCCCATCACCTTGTGGACCCAATAGCCAATGTCGTGTAACCAATGGTCAAGCAGTATGTTCTTGCATGCCTGAATACAGAGGCATTCCACCAGGATGTCGACCCGAATGTGTTGTCAGCTCAGAATGTCCCTCGAATAAAGCTTGTATAAATCAGAAATGTATCGAACCATGTCCTGGTCACTGTGGAATCAATACAGATTGCAAAGTCGTAAATCACAGTCCGATTTGTGCCTGCAAATTCGACTTCACCGGAGACCCATTCACGAGATGTTTCCCGACACCAAGTAAGAATCGCTTCTATGACCCCATATTGAATTACTTAACGCCATATTTAAAAGTGTGTGCATTCCACCCTTTCTACTACAATATAATTCTCTCTCGTCAAATGTCTCTCATCACGCAATTGCATAATAAATATTTATATCTGTATAGCTTTGGAATTGAAATTTAAGAATAGAGTTATACGGGTTTTTGACTATAAATTGTCAGTAGGAATAGTGTTAATATTTGATTATTATCATATTAAATATCTTTGATAACATAGTTCATTATTGGAAGGTCTCAAAAGTATCCCAGAGGTTTAAATTTTAAGAGTTCATTATTCCCAGGATAACAATATTATTAACAGAATGAAACGGGGAAATAATTAGTGGATGATTTCAGTGAGTAAGTTTCGTGGTAGAAAAAGGCATAAATTATTTTCAGAACCCCTGCCAACACCCGTAGCAAATCCATGTGTACCATCCCCCTGTGGCCCGTATTCGATATGCAATGATATCGGAGGTACTCCTCGGTGTTCCTGTTCACCGAATTATATTGGTAGCCCACCAAATTGCAGACCGGAGTGCACGATAAATCCTGATTGTCCCGGAAACCGAGCATGCATGAATGAAAAGTGCAGAGACCCGTGTCCTGGTTCCTGTGGATTCGGTGCAATTTGCAATGTGATAAATCATATCCCAGTTTGTACTTGCCCCGAAGGTTTTCTAGGAGATCCATTCACTAGTTGTCAGCCAGTACCACCACAACGTAAGAATATCAGCAATTTTGATGGATGTTTTGTGCATCTTATTCCTTTGGAATATTTATTTATAATATCTCCATTATATCTTGATATTAATATCTGAATTTTATTCGATTCAGCATCTGAATTCTAATATTTATATTTCAATTATATCTCGATATTAATATCTCAATTATGTTCCTTATTGTGCAAGGGATTTTATTTATTCTATAATTGTCCACTTTATGATTATGGATGGCATCCTTGATCTTAAAGAACTTATGTTACATGAATAATGTTTTTCTTCGAGCAGAATTAATTCGATTAAAACAGTAATTAATTCAGATTATTACAACAATTCCACAGCACTAACACCTGCAGAAACAGATCCCTGCAACCCATCACCTTGTGGACCAAATGCACAATGCAGTGATGGTGTATGCACTTGTTTACCCGAGTATCAAGGAGACCCTTACACACTTTGTCGACCGGAATGTGTACTTAATAATGATTGCCCTTCGAACAAAGCTTGCATTCGTAATAAATGTTCCCACCCCTGCATCGGAACTTGTGGACAAAATGCAATTTGCAACGTGTACAACCATATTCCAATGTGCAGCTGTCCTGCTGGCATGTCCGGAAATGCATTCGTGATTTGTTCAGTAATGAGAGGTGTGTCTCGATTTTACTCGAATTTTGTACAACAATTTATATTTTATCCAAACTATTTATTATAAAATTAGCTTCATCTGCCTCGTAGTATTGCAAAGATTATCATACGGTAATCATCTTACTTTCATATTAATATTCAATCAAGATATATTATTTTAATTAATTGGGATCATATCAAGGATAAATTTGAAAAATAGTACAACATATTTCGGAGATATATGTATTTCATTATATTCTTTTCATACAATATAAAGGAATTCGTAAGCCATCAACTTACATATATGTCATAACTAACAAACGCTACAATGATCAGAGCATATTTCAACATAGTCCTTCATAATTTTTTATGTTTGCAAATAGACCTTAAAGTAAGAGATACTATTGAATTAATTGACTATGACATAATTGATTATAACACGATACAACTTAATCTTAGATCCAGTGCAAGATCCTTGCAGACCATCACCCTGTGGTCCCAATAGTCAGTGTCGCGTAGTAAATGGACAAGCAGTATGCAGTTGTGTCCTCAGCTATTTAGGAAGTCCCCCATCTTGTAGACCGGAATGTGTCGTTAGTTCCGATTGCCCACATAATCTTGCATGTAGCAATCAAAAGTGTATCGATCCTTGTCCCGGAACTTGTGGAATAAGAACGCAATGTCAAGTTGTCAATCATAATCCAATCTGCAGTTGCATTTCGAGGCATTCTGGAGACCCGTTCACCAGATGTGATCCTATATGTAAGAAACTACTGAACTTTACAATTTAATAATTAATCAAACTTGACTATTTATCATCCTATTAAACGTAGACACTCATCTACGTTTAATATGTCCAATATTGTTACAATTTCCAGTATCTATCTTACATATTAAATGGTGGCATTATATTTTAGTGGAAGAACCGCCAACCCCCGTCAACCCTTGCCAACCCTCACCGTGCGGTCCAAACGCACAGTGTCGTGTTGTGAACAATTCACCCTCTTGTTCTTGTCTATCCGAATTTATTGGAGCACCACCAAATTGTAGACCCGAATGTGTCAGTAACAGTGAATGTTCCGATCATCTTGCTTGTATAAATCAAAAATGCAAAGACCCTTGTCCTGGTTCGTGTGGATCGAGCACGGAATGTCGTGCCGTGAGTCATACACCGATGTGTGTGTGTTTGTCTGGATTTACCGGGGATCCGTTCACCCAATGTCTCCCAAAACAACGTAAGAAACCAATGTTTATTTCAGCTTCAAATATATTTCTGCATCACCAACATTTACCATTGCCATTCTAAAATAATTCGAAATGATAGTTAGAAATGAAATTAAGTATAAGGGAATTATTTACAATGATTTTTTAGTTGCGTTTATTAGTAAAGAGCCGAAGAATTTAATTTCTTTAGTTAATTTATTAATGAAATAGATTACAAATTCGGGCATTGGTCTATGAAACATAATATAGAATAATGTCTATACGAAAACGGAAATTCGATGTTGAACGAAGAAACATTTTATTTTAGCAACATTCGACGATTTTGTTTCCCCCTGCACCCCGTCGCCCTGTGGACCAAATACTATTTGCAAAGATCAAAATGGTGCTGGATCGTGTTCGTGTATGCCAGAATATATTGGTAACCCTTACGAAGGATGTAGACCCGAATGTGTCGTTAATTCCGATTGCGTATCAAATCTGGCATGTACTCGATCGAAATGTGCCGATCCCTGTCCCGGAAGTTGTGGACAGAATGCAGTCTGTCAAGTAATAAATCATGCACCTGCTTGCACTTGCATACCTGGATACACTGGAGATCCATTCCGATACTGCAATTTGATATTAATGACTGGTAAATAATTGCTTCAAACTTGGAATGATTTCAGAATTCGATTTTAGAGGGAAAATATTACTTTCATTAATCGAAGTATCGTATTATTACGTGGTACACTTGACAAATATTTCAATCATGATATCTCAAATTTGGATCGTAATTTTAATCATATAAAAATGATTGGTTTGAGTCATTTCAATGGTTATAGAATATTTGAGCCGTTTATTTTGTTCTTAGTCGATGATAATTTATTATTTTCACAATAATAGAACTTGAAGTAAAAGACCCGTGCAGACCATCGCCGTGTGGACCAAACAGTCAATGCCGTGTAATAAACGAGCAAGCAGTTTGCTCCTGTTTATCTGAATACATTGGAACTCCACCCTCGTGTCGACCAGAATGTATATCTAGTTCAGAATGTCCCAATAATAGGGCTTGTGTTAACAAGAAATGTGTTAACCCTTGCCCTAGACCCTGTGGATTGAATACCAATTGTGTAGTTATGAATCACAGTCCTATTTGCTCCTGCAAGCAAGGATACACTGGAGATCCCTTCAGTAGATGTTTCCTGACACCAAGTAAGAATACATTCGCAAAATCAAAATTTATAATTCTAAAAAAACCTAATTCACACCCAACAATAGTTTGAGATTTTATATACTTTTATTTTCTATACATACCGCGAATAATTGAATCCTTTAATTTACTTAAATCTTCCAGAAATACAACAGAGTTAAACAAGTCTTATACTTTACATTTTATATCTTTTCAAATACAATTTCTTATTGAGTAAACCAGAGGAACATATTTCCTTCGAATTGTATAAATCAGTTTTCAGCTAGGTACATCACGTAAATATTTTTTCAGAACCTCTACCAGGTCCTGTAGTACTCGAAAATCCATGTGTACCATCACCATGTGGACCTTTCGCGGAATGCCGCAATATTGGTGGCAATCCTTCTTGTTCTTGTTTGCAAACTTACATTGGTAGTCCACCAAACTGTCGACCGGAATGTACTCTTAATTCTGATTGTCCCAGTAGTCAAGCTTGCATAAATGAACGTTGCAAGGATCCTTGTCCAGGATCCTGTGGATTATTAGCCACCTGCAACGTCCTGAACCATTTGCCCTCTTGTGTCTGCCCAGATGGTTATACCGGGGATCCTTTCACGAATTGTTATCCGAAACGTAAGAAATATTTACTGCAATATTTTCATTGCAATCTTAAGTCCAACTCAAAATCACTGCAGTTTCGTTATTATAAATTATATAGGAAGTTAAATGTTATTAAACGAGTTAGATATGAGAGCAGCATATTGATAGATTAGTTTAAGGCAGAGCATTATTAGAATGTCAAATTAATGATATTTCTATCATTTTTACGAGAAATTGTTTCAATTCAGCAATCGAGGATGAGCCCAGACCCATTGATCCTTGCAACCCATCACCGTGCGGTGCAAATGCAATTTGCACTGATGGTATTTGTACATGTTTATCGGAATATCAAGGAGATGCTTATTCCGGTTGTAGACCAGAATGTGTGCTCAATAATGATTGCGAATTATCGAAAGCATGTGTGCGTAATAAGTGTGTGGATCCATGTCCTGGCACTTGCGGTCAGAATGCGCAGTGCAACGTTTATAATCATATTCCTATGTGCACTTGTCTTCCTGGAATGGAAGGCAATGCTTTCGTTGTTTGCCATTCAAGTAAAGGTACGATTTATTTCAGCGAGATTGTTCGAACTAATTTAATACCCCAGAAAAATGTCTGTGGTTTATAGTGTTCTTATTTAGAGATATTTCATTATGTTAGACATGTTAGATGGCAATTGTAAAGATAATTATTTTAGGACCCGAAGACCCCTGCAACCCAACTCCCTGTGGACCAAATAGCATTTGTCGTGTTGTTAATGAACAAGCAGTATGCACTTGTGTTGCAACTTATATTGGAACACCTCCATCCTGCAGACCCGAATGTACTGTCAGTTCTGATTGTCAACGGAATCAAGCTTGTAGTAATCAGAGATGCATGAATCCTTGTGCTGGCACTTGCGGTATCAAGGCACAGTGTCAAGTGATTAATCACAACCCCATATGTAACTGTCCGGAAGGCTTGACTGGAGATCCGTTCACGATATGTGTACCGAAATGTAAGCTTACATCGAATTGTTAAATTTAAAGATATTCTGTAATAACCGCGGGATATCTCATTCAGTTTTTCAAAGGATTTAATTACAGATCCACAATTTTGCTAATATCTTAGAAATATTTCTATGACCTGCAGGAGTTCAGTAATTAATTGAGATGATACTAGTCATGTTTCAAAGACTATATTGCAACGTTATTTATTTATGTTAATGACAGAATTGTCGAAACTTTAAGACCCTCTCCTCAACATTTTAGTGGATGAACCACCAACCCCTGTCAACCCTTGCCAACCATCACCATGTGGATCCAATGCACAGTGTCAAGTAGTTAATAACTCTCCATCGTGTTCTTGTCTTCCTGAATTTGTTGGTGCACCACCGACATGCAAGCCAGAATGCATCAGCAATAGTGAATGCGCGAATCATTTAGCTTGCATGAATCAGAAATGTAGAGACCCTTGTCCTGGATCCTGTGGCGCGAACGCGGATTGCCGTGTTGTTAGTCACACTGCTATGTGTGTGTGTCAAATCGGATACACTGGAGATCCGTTTACACAGTGTTTGCCAAAACAAAGTAAGGATAAGTTTCACTTCGAAGCCTAACTTATTTTTGGAACTTGTTTTTGTAGCGTAATTATTCACACTTAAACTGTCAACATCAAACCTCAAGTGATTCTATAATTTCGAAATCTTTTCTACGTTGACATAGCAATTCGAAATAGATAATTTATTACTTTAATGATTCTACACTTCTAGATGACATACAGCCAATTACTGCAACACCATGCACACCGTCACCATGCGGTTCGAATGCAATATGTAAAGAACAATCCGGCGTAGGTTCCTGTACTTGTTTACCTGATTACATTGGCAATCCTTACGAGGGTTGTCGTCCGGAGTGTGTCGTGAATTCCGATTGTGTATCCACTCGCGCTTGTATTCGTTCGAAATGTCAGGATCCGTGTCCTGGATCCTGTCCTCAAAACGCAGTGTGTCAAGTAGTTAATCATCTACCAACTTGCACTTGTTTCCCTGGTTTCACTGGCTCGCCATATCAATATTGTCAACCGATGATATATTTCGGTAAACAACGACTCCTTCTTTCTATCATAACTTCCTTTAATTATTTATTACACGTGTAAACATTATTCTATTTCACCACAGTCGAAAACGATACACCGAAAGATCCTTGCAATCCATCACCATGCGGACCAAACAGTCAATGTAGAGTTGTTAATGAACAAGCAGTATGCTCCTGTTTGTCAGGATACACTGGTTCTCCACCAGGATGTCGACCGGAATGTGTAGTTAGTTCAGAGTGTCCTGCGAACCTCGCTTGTATCAATGAGAAGTGTAAGAATCCTTGTCCAGGACCTTGTGGACTTAATGCTGACTGCAATGTTATCCATCATAGCCCGATATGTGCATGCAAACCATTGTTCACTGGTGATCCGTTTACTCGTTGCTTCGCCATGCCAGGTGAGAATATGATAGCCAACTTGAACGTAAAAAATTCTTGCCACCTTTCAAAGTACATTACTTCATATTTTATTCATTATTTCCAGAATCTTTGCCCCCTGCACCATCCTCTAATCCATGCGTTCCTTCCCCCTGCGGTCCCAACGGGCAGTGCCGTGATATCGGTGGTACCCCATCCTGTTCTTGCTTATCAAATTACATCGGCAGCCCGCCCAATTGTAGACCAGAATGTACAGTACAT
The DNA here is from genome assembly GCA_910591585.2 of Nysson spinosus. Classification (NCBI taxonomy): domain Eukaryota; kingdom Metazoa; phylum Arthropoda; class Insecta; order Hymenoptera; family Crabronidae; genus Nysson; species Nysson spinosus. The sequence continues at coordinate 4,274,269 of OU342843.1, read as the reverse complement.
TCAGAATGTCCATCTAATCAAGCATGTATGAGAGAAAAATGTCGAGATCCATGTCCCGGTTCATGTGGAGTTTTCGCACAGTGTACTGTGTTCAATCACGTGCCAATTTGTACTTGTATCGAAGGATACACCGGTGATCCATTCACGAGTTGTCAAGTCAAACCTCTGACTCGTAAGAATAATTCTTCATTAATTAACATTGTCCTATCCCTCCCAATTTACTTAAATGAGTCTTCATACATTCTAGCACCATTAATAGAAAAGGATGATCCTTGTAATCCTTCACCGTGTGGACCAAATACTGAATGCAATAATGGAATATGTTCCTGTCTATCTGAGTATCGAGGAAACCCTAATATCGGTTGCCGACCAGAGTGTGTCCTTAATACAGATTGCGCATTTAATCAAGCATGTAGTCGTAACAAATGTATCGATCCTTGTATTGGTACATGTGGACAGAATGCAGTCTGCAATGTTTTCAACCATGTACCAATGTGCAGTTGTGCAACTCGCATGACTGGGAATGCATTCGTACTATGTTCACCTCTTCCAGGTACATTAAGATCAATGTTCACGATTCATTCCGGATTGTCAGGTTTCTATAATATTTTTATCAAATCTGTAGACGTTACGGTGACGGAGAGACCATGTAGCCCATCTCCTTGCGGCCCGAACAGCCAATGTCGCGAAATAAATGGACAAGCTGTGTGTTCTTGTCTTCAAGGATACCTAGGAAGTCCTCCATCGTGTCGACCAGAGTGTGTCGTTAGTTCAGATTGCTCTAAAAACGAAGCATGCAGCAACCTTAAGTGTGTCAACCCGTGTATAGGTAGTTGTGGACTTAGAACTCAATGCCAAGTGGCTAATCACAACCCCATATGCAGTTGTCCTGCCGAGTTAACCGGAGATCCGTTTGTTAGATGTGATCCGATTAGTAAGCATGTTTTAATTAAAAAAATTCGATGCAGTCATTTTTATAATGAATTTATTGTTTACTTTACGAGTGTGCATTATTTCTTTTAGTAACTACAAAGCCGCAGATCATTAACGTTTGCAAACCACCACCCTGTGGTCCAAACGCGCTCTGTCAAGTGGTCAACGACTTACCCTCGTGTTCTTGTATGCCACAATTTATAAGCACTCCACCTAATTGCCGACCGGAATGTATTAGTAACAGCGAGTGTCCTAGTCAGTTTGCTTGCATAAATCAAAAGTGTAGAGACCCGTGTCCTGGTTCCTGTGGTGCTAACGCGGAATGTCGCGTGGTTAGCCACACACCCATGTGTGCATGTTCCGCAGGATTTACTGGTGATCCATTCACACAGTGTAGCCTCGTGCAATTATGTAAGAACATTATTTGATTTTTCCATATAGAAACTAGATTAACCTTGAAGCTTATCACAAGTTGTAGAAGGATTAAGCGCAAGCTATTTCACTAGTATTAGATATAAAACTATTTAATATCCCCTGTTATTATAGCCACACCAGTGTCTCCATGCACACCATCACCATGCGGTTCCAATGCAATTTGCAAAGAACAGAACGGTGTTGGTTCTTGCACGTGTATACCCGAATATATTGGTAACCCTTATGAAGGTTGTCGACCAGAATGTACAGTTAGTTCCGATTGTCCATCAAACCTTGCTTGCATAAGGAACAAATGTCAGAACCCGTGTCCAGGAACATGTGGGCAGTACGCCGAGTGTCAAGTTATTAATCATTTACCAACCTGCACCTGCATTTCTGGTTCCACTGGGGATCCATTCCGTTATTGTCGACCCACCCCTCTTGGTAACGTATAAGTTATACCGTAGTGATTGGATAAGAAAGTGAATTAATATGGTCCGACATTCCTTACTTGAGATTTTAATTTCCTTCGTGTAGATGCTGTTCACGAGGATCAAACAGATCCATGCATACCATCTCCTTGTGGTCCAAATAGTCAATGTCGAGTCATTTCTGGCAATGCCGTTTGCTCTTGTCAACCGGAATACAGCGGAACCCCACCTTCCTGTCGACCAGAATGCGTTGTAAGCTCGGAATGTCCTTCAAACCGAGCCTGTGTTAACAAGAAATGCGTGGATCCTTGTCCCACTGCTTGTGGACGAAATACCAATTGTCTAGTCGTAAATCACAGTCCAATTTGTAGTTGTAAGGATGGAAATACCGGTGATCCATTTACTGCTTGTTTCCCTGTTCCAAGTAAGTCCTAGGAATTTTACCCTCGCTGAATCGATATCATTACAGTTAATTAATAATTTACCTCATTTTTTTAATTCTTACAGCCACACCACTTTTACCATTTCTACCTCAAAATCCATGTGTTCCTTCCCCCTGTGGTCCTTACTCTGAATGTCGAGATATCGGTGGTTCCCCATCTTGTTCCTGTTTAGCCAATTACTTTGGCAGCCCACCGAATTGTAGACCCGAGTGCACCATAAATACTGATTGTCCTAGCAACAAGGCTTGTATAAGAGAAAAATGCACTGACCCATGTCCTGGATCTTGTGGTGCATTCGCACAGTGTACAGTATTTAATCATATCCCAGTCTGCAAATGTCCGGAAGGATACACTGGTGATCCTTTTAGTAGCTGTGTCCTAGCACCACGTAAGAACCACGCATTTCACCATATATTTTATCAATAATATTTATAACATCTACGATCTTTCATGATAAAATAATCCTCGTGAATAGCTGTCGAAGATTTACCACGAGACCTATGCAATCCATCACCCTGTGGTTCAAACGCACAATGCGACAACGGTGTTTGCACATGTTTGCCGAATTATCAAGGAGACGCTTATGTTGGTTGTCGTCCGGAATGTGTTCTAAATACAGATTGTCCTTTCAACAAAGCTTGTCTCCGTAACAAATGCGTTGACCCCTGCATTGGTACCTGTGGACAAACTGCATTCTGCAATGTCTATAATCACGTACCAATGTGTAGTTGTCCAGAAAGAATGACCGGGAATCCTTTCATTGCTTGTTCTCCATTTAGAGGTACTTTGCACAATCATATCTATAATAGCATCTATCAAAGGAGAATATTTGATAACATATTTTGTCTTAAAACAGACCCCGTAGTAACTAATCCTTGCAATCCAACACCGTGCGGTCCAAACAGTCAATGTAGAGAAGTTAATAAGCAAGCTGTATGTACTTGCATTCCTGGATTCATCGGTATTCCACCGACGTGTAGACCGGAATGTATAGTCAGCACAGATTGTGGTCCAATGGAAGCCTGTATTAATCAGAAATGTAAAAACCCATGCGTGGGTGCCTGTGGAATTAGAGCAATGTGTCAAGTGGTTAATCACAATCCAATTTGTAGCTGTCTTGAGACCCTGACTGGTGATCCATTTGTTAGGTGTATTGAAAAACGTAAGATTATCTCTTCTCCGTAAAAATATGAAGGTATTTTAAAATCACTACACAACACATCAAGTGACATCATACAAAAATTTATTTTAGCAATACAAGACGTGCAAGTAATTAACCCGTGCGAGCCATCACCCTGTGGACCAAACGCTCAATGCCAAGTGATCAATGACGCCCCATCCTGTTCTTGCGTACCAGAATTCATTGGTTCGCCGCCTAATTGTAGACCCGAATGTATCAGCAACAATGAATGTTCGAACAATTTGGCATGCATCAATCAGAAGTGCAAAGATCCTTGTATAGGATCCTGTGGATCTAATGCGATATGTCGAACTGTGTCCCATACTCCGATGTGTACATGTTCCACTGGTTACACGGGAGACCCATTCACCCAATGTGTTTTACAAGACCGTAAGAATCATGAGAAATTATTATGTCCTATATAAGCTTACTTTTCATTTACATATATCTAGCAACCAGCAAGTTGAGAGACAAGTTATGCAGAGACTGCATATACCATAATAATTTTCAGTTATACCGATGTACATGCCCGAACCCTGCATTCCATCCCCGTGCGGTTCAAATGCAATTTGTAAAGAAAGAAACGGCGCAGGCTCTTGTTCTTGCTTACCAGGATATATCGGAAATCCTTACGAGGGTTGTCGACCAGAGTGTGTTATCAATTCTGATTGTGTTCCAAGTAAAACTTGCGTGCAATTCAAGTGCGTGGATCCATGTCCGGGTACTTGTGGCCAGAATGCGGTTTGCCAAGTTATCAATCATGTACCAACGTGCACTTGTATGCCTCGGTTTACTGGCGATCCATTCAGATACTGTCGCGAAGATGTTGATATAGGTAATGCATCTTATTTCCATGTCTAACATCACACACATTTTGCAATGGTTATTAATCATACCGCAAAATACGTACACTAATATTAATATTGATACGATGGTTACACTAAAGGACGTTACAAATCATTCTTCTTCAACAGTCAACTTACCAAGCTTAAGAGATCCTTGCCGACCATCCCCGTGCGGACCAAACAGTATCTGTCGCGAAAATAATGGACAAGCAGTTTGTTCTTGCTCACCCGAGTACCTTGGTTCTCCACCTGGATGTAGACCGGAATGTGTATCGAGTGCGGAATGTCCTTCCGACCGTTTATGCCAGAATCAGAAGTGTATAAATCCGTGTCCAGAACCATGTGGAAGGAATACGGATTGTAGAATTATTAATCATAGCCCGATATGTTCTTGCAAGACAGGCTTCACTGGAGATGCCTTCAGTATCTGCTTCCCTGTTCCACGTTCGTATTCATATCAGACTTACAACACATTTTCAATCCGATTATTATCTTCAGAGATATAATTTTAATTTTCAACATCATAGGACCAATGTATGACGTAGTAAACCCAGTTTGCCAAGAACCCTGTCTTCCATCCCCGTGCGGACCATATTCAGAATGCCGCAATATCGGAGGAAATCCATCTTGTTCTTGTTTGTCTAAATACGTTGGTATTCCACCAAATTGTAGACCAGAATGTACCATAAATCCTGAGTGTCCTAGCGCCTTAGCTTGTATACGTGAAAGGTGTGCTGATCCTTGTCCAGGATCTTGCGGAATTGGCGCTAAGTGTAGTGTCCTTAATCACGTTCCAATTTGTACTTGTCTCGAAGGCTACACGGGTGATCCATTCACAGTCTGTGTACTTAAACCACCAACTCGTAAGATGTTACTTGATTCTATTCCCACGTAGATCTTAGATTATTATTCCACACGAGTTACGAATAATTCATTTCAAACAGAAGCCGTCAAACCATTGGATCCATGCAATCCATCACCATGTGGTGCAAATGCGGTCTGCCGAGATGGAAGTTGCACTTGTTTAGCCGAATATCAAGGAGATGCTTATAGTGGTTGTCGTCCCGAGTGTACAGTGAATAGTGAATGTTCACTGAACAAAGCATGTGTGCGAAATAAATGTGTTGACCCATGCATAGGAATTTGTGGAACGAGCGCACAATGTCAGACAATTAATCATATTCCAATGTGCAGTTGTCCGGCTGGAATGAGTGGCAATGCTTTTATCTCGTGTTCTCCAATACAGGGTATATAATCACTCAAGAATGAATTCACACTTCGTCGAGTATTTTCACATATTTGATTTTGATCATGTTTCTTTCCAAAATCAGCTGACATTGTAACTCAACCCTGTTCGCCATCACCCTGCGGACCAAACAGTCACTGTCAAGAAATTAATGGAATAGCAGTTTGCAAATGTGTAGAAGGATTCATTGGTAATCCACCAACATGTCGACCAGAATGTATTGGCAGTTCAGATTGCGAACCCACGAAGGCTTGCATCAATCAAAAATGCAAAGATCCTTGCCCCGGTTCTTGCGGTTTAAGAGCTAGATGTTCGGTTGTTAATCATAATCCTATTTGTATTTGCCAAGAAGGTCTCACGGGAGATCCGTTTAGAGCATGCACAGTTATAGGTGAGATATGAAACTTCCACAGAATATACATCCAAGATAAAAATCATATTTCGGAAACTTTAAAAGCAAGTTACTTATGAACGCAGCTTCTGCATCCGTTTTGACAATCAATTATTACATTTCACAGTTGAAACAACTACAGAACCTATCAATCCATGTTACCCATCGCCATGTGGACCAAACGCACAGTGCCAAGTCGTAAACCAAGCACCTTCTTGTTCGTGTTTGCCAGAGTTTACTGGTTCTCCACCAAATTGTAGACCCGAATGTGTTAGTAATAGCGAATGTCCAATTCGTCAATCTTGCATCAATCAGAGATGCAAGGACCCTTGTCCTGGCTTATGTGGACCTAATGCCGAATGCAGTGTCTTTGGACACACGCCAACTTGTACTTGCAGTTCTAAGTACACTGGGGATCCGTTCACTCAATGTACACCCATCCAAAGTAAGTTAAAGTTAATCCCATCCGAACATTCTTTGTGAATTTCATAAATATATCATCTATGGGAAGAATAATCTATCGAACATAGATCAAATCATTTTTGAGGATCCTAGCGGAATATCATTTTCCACCATTCTCCTTCCAGTATTCGACGAACTACCGACACCTTGCACTCCAACACCCTGCGGTGCAAACGCAGTATGCAAAGTGCTAGGAAATGCAGGTTCTTGTTCATGTTTGCCGGATTACTTTGGAAACCCGTACGAAGGTTGCAGACCAGAATGTGTAGTTAATTCGGATTGTCCTGCGAATCTCGGGTGTGTAAGATCTAAGTGTCAGGATCCATGTCCTGGCGCATGCGGTCAGAACGCAGTGTGCCAAGCTATTAACCATGTTCCGGTTTGTACGTGCATACAAGGATACTCTGGCGATCCATTCCGCTATTGTAATCTCCCAGTGACCCGTAAGAAACATATTTCTTATAAATATTTTCATTTATCAGCGTAAACGAATTAGACTAGAATTACTCTTGAGTTTATCAACCTAAATCTTTTAATGAATTAATAAATTTATACTGGGGAATCGTAGATTATAGATTGAAACACACGAATAATATTAAATAACAGTATTACTTTATTATTAATTTTAATTACATCAAGATATACGCAGATACTTAAAAACTATGTCTTATAAAATTGTAGAAGATGTTGAAATAGTCGATCCTTGCAACCCCTCGCCATGCGGACCAAATAGTGAATGTCGTGTCAGTAACAACCAAGCAGTATGTTCCTGCCTGTCAATCTACGTTGGCAGTCCACCAAACTGTCGTCCTGAATGTGTAGTCAGCACCGAATGTCCTTTGAATCGGGCCTGTGTCAATCAGAAATGCGTTGATCCTTGTCCTGATTCGTGCGGAGTGAACGCTAATTGTAGAGTTGTGAATCACAGTCCAATATGTTTCTGCAAGAATGGTTACACCGGAGATCCGTTTGTCAACTGTTTCCGTACACCTGGTACACCATAATTTATTATTAATTTTTTTTAACAATCCAACATATTCCCTCGAATAATCCACGCATATAATACATCGATCAATTTCTTTATTAAAGTGCAAATGGACCCATTACCACCCATACAAAGAGATCCATGTTTGCCATCACCGTGTGGTCCCAACGCATTGTGCCAAAATATTGGTCAAACACCAGCATGCACTTGTTTACCAAACTACCGTGGTAGTCCACCCAATTGCAGACCAGAGTGTACAATCAATTCAGACTGCCCAAGTAATCAAGCTTGCATTCAAGAAAAGTGCAAAGATCCTTGTCCAGGATCCTGCGGTTTTAATGCTCAATGTTCGGTCTTCAATCATGTACCTATTTGCCAGTGTATCGAAGGATACACCGGGGATCCTTTCAGTCAATGTATCCAAAAAGTGCAATGTGAGTACCAAGTTAATAGTGGATTAGTTAGTGAAACACGTTGACTGCCGGGCGGAAATCCGTGTTATACGATACCTCGCGTATTTATAACATGTATTGTATAACATCTAAAAACAAAAGAGTTTAAGGTCTCTGATACCTCACTTACTTTACATGGTTATCGTAAGATTAAAAATATTGAATATTTTACAAATATTAGCGATACATTTGATTCGAGTTTAAAAAAAATTAGCTCATCAGTGACCCCCGGCAATCAAAGTGCTAATGGTGAAAAAGTTGACAAAAAAGATGTTAAAAGAAAGAAGTTTAGGGTGTTTATCATCGTACAATTTCATCTTGAAGTTTTCGATTATTATATTAGTCAAATTTTTAAACAGCTGAGCCAGTAGAAGTAGACTTATGCAACCCGTCCCCCTGTGGACCTAACGCGCAATGCGACAATGGAATTTGTTCTTGCCTCCCCGAATATTATGGAGATTCTACCATCGGATGTCGTCCTGAGTGTGTCCTTAACACTGATTGTCCTCGCGATAAAGCATGCGTCCGTAATAAATGCCTGGATCCATGTGTCGGAACATGTGCAAGTAATGCAATCTGCACGGTTATTAATCATGTACCTATGTGCAGCTGTCCATCTGGATTTGAAGGAAATGCATTTGCGTATTGTCGACCAGTAATAGGTACCTCATTATACGAATTGATTTCTCTCACTAATTTATTATAAACCATTATTAATATTATTAATCGGCACTATTTGAATTCTATAATAATGAAATATATATCTTTGTATTTTTCCAACCCGAAAGTAATCCTGTTTCGGAGATCATAATCACTTCATATAAAATTAACTTGAAATTGTCTGCCGTAGTATATTGCTTAATATTCTAAATTATATTTTACCGTATTGTAAACGAAGTCCACATAAATTTCAATAATAGTATCATTCCCTAATTTAGTTTATAGCTAAACATTCCAAGGATATTAATTAGTGATAATTTTCTACTAGCACAACTTCCATCATCCCCATGCGCACCATCCCCTTGCGGGCCAAATAGTCAATGTCGCTCAAACAATGGCCAAGCAATATGTAGTTGTGTACCTGGCTACAATGGAAGTCCGCCAAATTGTCGTCCCGAGTGTATAGTTCATTCGGAATGTCCGCCGAATCAAATTTGTACGAATCAAAAGTGTAGAGATCCTTGCATTGGCACATGCGGAATAGGTGCTCGTTGTACAGTCGCCAATCGTAATCCAATATGCCACTGTCCAGAACAATACACAGGAGATCCATTTGTTCGTTGCATTCCAATACGTAAGAATATTACTTATCCCATTTATTCCCTGGCTAATCTCTGCATTATAATATTCCCATGGCAAATGAAACAATGCATTTTATAGCCGAGATACCACTGCAACCAGTAAACCCCTGTCAACCATCACCCTGTGGACCAAACGCTCAATGCCAGATAGTAAACAATGCACCCTCTTGCTCTTGTTTACTCGAGTATACTGGTGCACCGCCAAATTGTAGACCGGAATGTGTTAGCAACAGTGAATGTCCAAATCCTCAAGCTTGCATAAATCAAAAGTGCAGAGATCCTTGCGTTGGATCCTGTGGCGCAAATTCACTGTGCAGAGCAGTCAGTCATACTCCAATGTGTTACTGTGATGTTGGATACACGGGAGATCCGTTTACTCAATGCGTTTTTAAACAAAGTAAGATCCTTTCCTAGATCACGGTTGTAAATTAATTTGTCGAAGCACCTATTATTTATCCATGAAATTTTAGTGGATGAAATACCATCAATAGTAAATCCATGCGTGCCATCACCCTGTGGACCAAATGCATTATGCGCTCAACGCAATGGTGCTGGATCTTGTACTTGCACAGAGAGTTACATTGGAAATCCTTACGAAGGATGCAGACCGGAATGCATATTAGATTCTGATTGTGTGCCTAATCGAGCGTGTGTTAATTCGAAATGTGTTGATCCCTGTCCTGGTACCTGCGGCGCTAATGCCGAGTGTCAAGTGGTTAATCACCGAGCTACTTGCTCGTGTTATCCATCTTATACCGGGGATCCTTATCAGTACTGTTCACTTAGGCCAATTGGTAAGTCGGCTTTCATTGGTTTCATCAATAAGAAGTTACATTTGTCAATGAAATAATTCCTCGTTATTGGAAAAAGTATTCGAAGCTAGTCGAATATAACCATTCCTATCAATAATTATTTTATGCCTTCTAATCGAAATTAATTTCCGAAATTAATTTCCGAAATTAATGCCTTCTATCGAAAATAATTAACAAAATATTCCATAGTTTCCGACGTCGATAAAACCGATCCATGCGGCAATGGTCAATGCGGTCCAAACAGTCAGTGCAGAGTAATTAATCAAGTAGCAGTTTGTTCTTGCCTACCCACGTATATCGGTACACCACCATCGTGTAGACCAGAATGCACAACAAGTTCCGAATGTGCAGCAAACAAAGCATGTGTCAATCAGAAATGTGTGAACCCATGTCCATCATCTTGCGGACAAAATACGGATTGTAGAGTTATCAATCATGCTCCACTCTGTAGTTGTTCTCAAGGATACACTGGTGATCCTTTCACCATTTGTTTCCCTGTTCCATGTGAGTACAGAATCTCAAGCCACTTATATTGGCACATAGTTCGTTTTCATAATTATTCGATATATAATTCAGCCATTTAAAAGTCCTGCATAAAGTTCGACTATAAATAGTAGACATTGTGGTTTCCGGGTTTGTGTCGGGTAGAGACTGGTTTGTAGATCAATGTTTCGCTGGCATTGCAGCTAGCTTTTTCAGGGTCAAATTGACATTGATACTGATGCCACAATGTCTACTAACAATGTTGATCGTAAAAAGCCTGCAGTCATTAAATAGACCATAAATGTTCCCAATTTTAGTGACACCACCAACGCAGAATGACATAATTCCAAAAGATCCATGCATTCCATCCCCATGCGGTGCTTATTCTGAATGTCGAAACATAGGAGGAGTTCCTTCTTGTTCTTGTCTACCAACATACAATGGCAGCCCGCCAAGTTGCAGACCGGAATGTACAATAAATGCTGACTGCCCTGCCAACAAGGCTTGTATGCAACAAAAGTGCAGAGATCCTTGTCCTGGTTCGTGCGGCATTTTCGCTGAGTGTAGCGTTGTCAGCCATGTTCCGATTTGTACATGTCTTCCGGGTTACACTGGTGATCCATTTACAAGTTGCCACGTGCAACCAGCCAGTAAGACTTGTTTTATTGAATCCTTAGTTTCTTGGTGTTTCACTCGGTTTCCTTTATATTTTCTATAACCGAAAAATATTGCAGTCCAACCACACGAAGTAGATCCTTGCGCATCTTCTCCCTGCGGACCCAACGCGAGATGCAATAATGGCGTCTGTTCTTGCATACCGGAACACTTCGGTGATCCTTACAGAGGTTGTCGTCCTGAATGTATCCTGAATAATGATTGTACCAACACGAAGGCGTGTGTCAGGAATAAATGCGTAGATCCTTGTATCGGCATCTGTGGACAGAATGCTATATGCAATGTTTACAATCATGTCCCGATGTGCAGTTGTCCTCCTGGAATGGCAGGAAATGCATTCGTACTTTGTTCCACTTCTCAAGGTAGATTTCGTAACACTATATTTTTCACTTCAATTATTAACTGTCTTAAAAATTGATCAGGTATTCAGCATAAAATGATAGTTCGAAGAGTAGGTAACTCAATGCAAATTGTTATTATAACATTTTAGTTCCGCAAGTCAGTGATCCATGCAATCCATCGCCATGTGGTCCCAATAGTCAGTGTCGCCAAAACAATAATCAAGCTATATGTTCTTGCATAAGTGGATATATCGGTGCACCGCCAACTTGTAGACCAGAATGTGTCGTTAGTTCTGATTGTCCTTTAAATGAGGCTTGCACCAATCAGAAGTGTAGAGATCCTTGTCCTGGTAGTTGCGGAAGGAATACCGTTTGCACCGTTATTAATCATAATCCTATATGCTCCTGTCGCGAGCGGATGACTGGTGATCCTTTCGTCAGTTGTTACCCAATTCGTAAGCGCTTTTATTTGAATAATCATATCAAGGATATTATTGGACTATTTTTAGTAACATAATTGTATAATCTTTAAAGCTGACAAACCAGTGCCCGTTGTTAATCCTTGTCAACCATCACCGTGTGGACCATATGCTCAATGCCAAGTAGTAAACGACCAACCATCTTGTTCGTGTGTACCGGAATATCTTGGTGTGCCTCCTAATTGCAGACCAGAATGTATCAGTAACAGTGAATGCCCAAGTCGATTTGCTTGTATCAATCAAAAATGTCGGGATCCTTGTATCGGTTCTTGCGGTAACAATGCACTTTGCAACGTTATCAGTCACACACCAATGTGTGCTTGTACCAATGGCTATACTGGTGATCCATTTACCCAGTGCTCTCCACAACAATGTAAGAAATGATTTGTTACTAGTATTTTAATATTTTCGTTACAATATCTTAGAAGAAATTTTATTCAATATCTGTTGCTATTACTTTAATATTTTCCTTAAAGCATCTCGGAAGAAATTTATTCAGTAACTAATTCCAACAGTTTCAATATTATTATTAGAATATCAGATTTTATATCCTATTCGAGACGATACACCGCCTCACCAACAATATTCCTTTTCAGTTGACCTTCAACCTGTAAGACCTGATCCTTGCACACCCTCACCTTGCGGTGCGAACGCGGTATGCCGTGTTCAACAGAACGCAGGCTCCTGTTCTTGTCAATCAAACTACATCGGCAATCCTTACGAAGGATGTAGGCCGGAGTGTATCCTCAATTCAGACTGCCCATCCAATCAAGCATGTATCAGATCAAAATGCAAGGACCCGTGTCCTGGAACATGTGGCCAGAATGCGCAATGTTACGTTATCAACCACGCTGCCACTTGTACTTGTTTCGAACGATATACCGGGGATCCTTTCGTGTACTGCAATCCCACTCGTGAAGAACGTAAGAACCCAGGATTGGATTATTTTCGAAATTGCACAGTCAGCCAGTTTCCTTGATCAGCGACTTTAAACATTATTTTTTTTACAGCATCTAAACCAGACGTTATTAATGTCTGCACACCATCACCATGTGGTCCATATAGTCAATGTAGAGAAACAAATAGCCAAGCAACATGTTCTTGTTTATCAACTTATATAGGAACCCCTCCAACTTGCAAACCAGAATGCACTGTTAATTCCGAGTGTCCATTAAACTTGGCATGTAGAAACAATAAATGCGTCGACCCATGTCCTGGCTCTTGTGGCCAACAAACTACATGCAGGGCTGTCAATCACAGTCCAATCTGCAGTTGCAAATCTGGTTTCACTGGTGATCCATTCACGAGATGCTTCTTCAATCCACGTAAGCATCGAATGACTAATATGAACATAAATAATATGTTCATAGAAGAGGATAATATATCATCCTGAAATTTTAGCTGAACCCGTATACGACACACCCGTTGATCCTTGCATTAATTCACCGTGCGGACCTAATTCGCAATGTCGAAATATTAATGGATCTCCCTCGTGCACTTGCATGATTAATTACATCGGAACACCGCCAAACTGTCGACCAGAATGTGTCATAAATTCCGATTGTTCGAGTAATCAAGCTTGTATAAGAGAGAAGTGTGAAGATCCATGTCCAGGATCCTGCGGTCTCAATGCACTTTGCAGTGTTCACAATCATGTCCCAATTTGCACGTGTTTAGAAGGATATACGGGAGATCCATTTACAGTTTGTCAACTTAAACCAATAAGTAAGCCTCGTGACACTGAAATTATTTATTTCCCAGCATCATGAAAATCTTAACAAATTACATAAACATGAAATATTATTCCATCACAGTTTCAAAGCCAATCGAATCTGATCCATGCAATCCATCTCCGTGTGGCTCCAATGCAAATTGCAATAATGGAGCGTGCACCTGCGTGCCTGAATATTTGGGTGATCCTTACATCGGTTGTCGCCCGGAATGTGTCCTCAACGTTGATTGCGCAAATGACAAAGCGTGTATACGAAATAAGTGCGTCGACCCGTGTCCTGGAACTTGCGGGCAAAGTGCGATTTGCAACGTTATTAATCATATTCCTATGTGTACTTGTTCTCCTGGAACCAGTGGAAATGCCTTCATCGTGTGTCTGCCTATGAGAGGTATATTCTACTTAACGACACGCGTACTTATAACTTATACACACGGTTACCAAGTATACTTAAGTAATATCTATATACTTAAATCACAGCCCCACCAGTTACAAGACCCTGCAACCCTTCACCCTGCGGCCCAAACAGTATATGCAGAGAAGTAAATGACCAAGCAGTATGCACCTGCGCCCCGGATTACTTTGGCACACCACCAATATGTAGACCAGAGTGTACGATTAGTTCCGATTGTCCGAAAAACCAAGCGTGCACGAATCAGAAATGTAGAGATCCATGTCCAGGAACATGTGGTCTGCTGGCTAAGTGTATGGTTGTTAATCATAATCCCATATGCTTCTGTCCTGAGCGATACACGGGTGATCCATTCATCAGATGTGATATGATAAGTAAGGGTCACCTTATACATTTCTAGGAATGTTGGGTTTAAAAGAGTATTATAAACAAATTTATTTTATGCAGAAGACATAGTAGTACCTACGAACCCTTGCCAACCAACACCCTGCGGACCATACTCTCAGTGCCAAGTTATCAATGATTCCCCATCGTGCTCGTGTCTACCTGAATATACCGGAAGTCCACCTTACTGTAAACCCGAGTGTATTTCCAACTCCGAGTGCCCCAGCCACCAAACTTGTATACAACAAAAGTGCAAAGATCCCTGCCCTGGTCTGTGCGGAGAAAGTGCAGAATGCCATGTCGCTTATCACATACCCCACTGTGTTTGCACGAATGGTTTCACCGGTGATCCATACACACGGTGTTCCATGATAAGTAAGATAAAACGAAGCTGACAGAGATTGTACCATGTCTCTAATGGGAGGGAGAATCTAATCTGATTAATTTTACATTGTTTTAGTTCGTGATCCAGAACCCTCACCCTGCGCGGAAGGCACGTGCGGCACAAACGCATTGTGCAGAGAACAAGACGGTGTCGGAATTTGTTATTGTCCCCCAGAATATATTGGCAACCCATATGTAGGATGTAGACCCGAATGTGTTATCAATCCCGATTGCCCATCCAACAAAATGTGCGTACGTAACAAGTGCCAAGATCCCTGTCCTGGAACCTGCGGTCAGAATGCTGAGTGTTCGGTTGTAAATCATCAACCCGTTTGCACTTGCCGATCTGGATATTCTGGAAATCCATTTGTTCTTTGCACCCTGGATAGTAAGTTTCTCGTAGCACCTAACATTGATCACGAATTCAAGTTTTCTTTGAATATAAACGCAATTGTTCCTTATCTCTTCATTAGCTGCTTCAGTTAATAATTTAAATACGAAATTATAAATTGTTATGTTTGAAGTTATTCTGAAGTGGTATGAAAACGGGACATTCAGAACGGTAATTAATTTATTAAATTACTCTTTAGTACCTCCTACGGTGGAAAACGTATGTTCCCCATCACCCTGTGGACCTAACAGCCAGTGCAAAGAAGTATCAGGACAAGCTGTATGTTCTTGTATACCAACATATATCGGTAACCCACCCGGATGTAGACCCGAATGTGTCGCCAGTTCCGAGTGTTCTCCTCAGCTAGCTTGTCAGGATTACAAATGCCTGAACCCTTGTCCAGCACCTTGTGGACTTAACACCAAATGCATTGTCATTAATCATAGTCCAATCTGCAGTTGTATGCCAGGATACAGTGGTGATCCTTTCACTACATGTTCACAAATTCCACGTAAGACTTCATTTATTCAACGCCGAGAACACTTATATTGTATGCAGATCACTGGATTATGCATTCATACATATACTTCAATGAAGTTTTATTTTAATATTCGGTTATCATTGTACATAATCCATTTTCAGCTGTCTTACTCCCTGGCCCAATTGAAAGAGATCCTTGCGTACCATCCCCGTGTGGCAGTTTCGCGCAATGCAAATCTATCCGAGGATCCCCAGCGTGCACCTGCTTAGAAAGCTACATCGGCCAACCACCCAATTGCAGACCCGAATGTACAATAAATTCAGAATGTCCAAGTGATATAGCCTGCGTGAACATGAAATGTAGAGACCCCTGCCCTGGTTCATGTGGTTCAGATGCCATTTGTGCGGTCTATAATCATATTCCTGTATGCACTTGCCCCGAAGGATATACCGGAAACCCATTCACCGTTTGTCAGTTATTACCACCATCACGTAAGCATTCTTTATCCATATCAAACGAGAAAGCATTATAGAATGTTGAGGGTCTATCTCGAGAAGATAGAATCGAGTCTTATTAAAAGCCGTTGATTTAATTTTACAGTTCCCCCGAAACCGGAAGATCAGTGTACCCCATCACCCTGTGGCCCCAATGCCGAGTGTTCCAGAGGCGTTTGCACGTGCATGCCAGAATTCCAAGGAAACCCATACCTAGGATGCCGACCCGAATGTGTATTGAACAGTGATTGTCCTCGTGATAAAGCGTGTTTGCGTAACAAGTGTATGGACCCCTGTCCAGGAGCATGTGCCATTAATGCCATTTGTACCGTTATTAACCACGTCCCTATGTGTAGCTGTCCAGGAAATATGACTGGAAATGCATTCAGTCAGTGCACCCCTCTACAAGGTATTTGTCAATTGGCTTTCATTTTACATTCTTTATTTATTTTCTTCATTCTTGCGCAGTATAGCAAGATTTACATGTGTCATTTGAATCATCGTTTGTGTATGTGTATTAATATCATTTATCGTTTTATTAGATGATATACCCTCGAACCCATGTAGCCCTACACCCTGTGGACCCAATAGCGAATGTCGCATCGTAAATGGACAAGCAGTTTGTTCTTGCATAAGAGGATATGTAGGAAGCCCACCAGCGTGTAGACCAGAGTGTATAGTCAGCACAGATTGTCCACAAAACGAGGCCTGTAACAATCAGAAATGTGTGAACCCTTGCCCGGGAACCTGTGGTATTGGAGCTAAATGTGTCGTTGTTAATCACAATCCGATTTGTACTTGCCCAATGCGTTTCACTGGTGATCCATTCATTCAGTGTGTCCTATTCTGTAAGACTTCTAAATTATTCATATCATCCATGAATTTGAAGAACGATATACTAGATCTATTTATTATATGAATGTGCTCTTTTAATTTTAGTTGAGGAGCCAGCCATAGATCCGTGCAAACCATCACCTTGCGGTCCAAATTCGCAATGCCAAGTAATTAATAACTCACCCTCGTGTTCGTGTCAACCAGAATACTCCGGAAGCCCACCGAATTGTAGACCAGAGTGTGTTAGTAATAGCGAATGTCCTAGTCAATTAGCATGTATCAATCAAAAGTGTCGTGACCCATGTGTCGGTTCATGCGGTGCCAATGCCAATTGTCATGTTGTCAGTCACACGGCGATGTGCACTTGTGAAAGTAGTTATACTGGAGACCCATTCACTCAATGCATCTTCAAGACCCGTAAGAATCTATTCATTAACATGTCAACATTCCTCCATATTCACCAACAGAATCTTATCGTCATCTATTTCCAGCCGATGTCAACGTTGTGCCTCAAAGCCCATGCGCTTCATCCCCATGCGGTTCGAATGCGATTTGCAAGGAATTCAATAGTGCCAGTTCATGTACATGTATTCCCAATTACATTGGTAACCCGTACGAAGGATGTCGACCCGAATGTACCTTGAATTCCGATTGCCCTGCTAATCAAGCTTGCATAAACTCAAAATGCATAGACCCCTGCCCAGGTGTCTGTGGACGTAATGCCGAGTGTCATGTGGTTAACCACTTGCCAGTGTGCGAGTGTTATCCAAGACACACCGGCAATGCGTTCACTTTCTGTACACCGATACAACCAGGTATGTCATTTCCCAGTGAAACATTCCAAGTTTTTACAAATCCATAGAACCCTAAGAAACCTACATCGATGAACATTCTTGTAGACGTTGATCAAACAATCAGCCGACCTTGCAACCCATCCCCTTGCGGACCTAATAGTCAGTGCAGAGCAGTAAATGGACAATCAGTTTGCTCCTGCATGCCTGAATTCTTAGGCAGTCCACCTGGCTGCCGACCCGAATGCACTGTTAGCGCAGAGTGTTCTTTGAACTTGGCTTGCATCAATAAGAAATGCAGCGATCCTTGTCCTGGATCTTGTGGTTCTAACACTAGATGCGAGACAATCAATCATCGCCCCATATGTTCTTGTCAACCAGGTTTCACTGGTGATCCATTCACTGCATGTTTCAATATACCAAGTAAGTCTACGTTCAACCACGTCACTTGATCAGTTACTTGTTACATGGAACGGATTAGTTTACATATCGTTTTACATTCATAGTGGCTGAGCCTCCTAGTCCAGTTCCATCTAACCCATGCGTGCCTTCACCATGTGGACCTTATTCGGAATGTCGAGATATCAATGGCCAAGCATCTTGCGCTTGTTCAGCTACGTATATCGGAACACCACCAAATTGTAGGCCAGAATGTATACGAAATTCGGACTGTGCCAGTAATCAAGCATGTATTCAAAGAAAGTGTCAATATCCGTGTGAAGGAGTATGTGGTTTGGGCGCACAGTGTTCTGTCATCAATCACACCCCAATTTGTACATGTCCCAACGGATACTCTGGCGATCCATTTGTTAGATGTGTGCAGAGTATAGGTAAGCTTCTATGCAAATTTATGCACAGCGATATTGATTATGGAACTTATAATAGTTGCAATGACATATGTTTATTTATTAGTGGAACTAGATAGACCAGCAGATCCATGCTTGAACTGTGGTTCAAATACACAGTGCCTTAATGGAAAGTGTGTTTGTATGCCAGAATATCAAGGAGACCCATACTTAGGTTGTCGGCCAGAATGTGTCCTAAATTCCGATTGTTCGAGAGATAGAGCTTGCATTAACAACAAGTGTACGGATCCATGTGTCGGCACATGTGGTTTGAATGCTTTATGTTCGGCAGTCAATCACGTCCCGATTTGCACTTGCGCTCCGGGAACCACAGGAAATGCATTCGTAGTATGCACGGAAGTAAAAGGTATAATCGGGGATAACAATTCATGGAAGACACCAAGCGATTTCGATTATCATCTTTATTTCAAATTTTTCATACATATCTAATTTACAATACTTTCGATACACTAGTAATCGCAGCACCGAGAGACCCATGCAACCCATCACCGTGTGGTCCAAACAGTCAATGTAGAAAGATCAACGAACAAGCAGTCTGCTCCTGCATTTCCGGTTACTTAGGCACTCCACCTAATTGTAGACCCGAATGTATTCTCAGCTCAGACTGTGCTTCGAACATGGCTTGTAATAATCAGAAATGTGTAGATCCATGTCCCGGAACGTGTGGTATTAGAGCACAATGCGTGGTTGTCAATCATAATCCGATTTGCAGTTGTCCTCCAGATTTAACTGGGGATCCATTCACAATGTGCTATAGACAACGTGAGTATTCTGTGATCAAAAATGATGCTTTTAACCCTGGATAATTATTGAGTTAAATTAACAAAATTACACGATTGGTTCAATAGGAGAACAACAACCTTCAGTTAATCCATGTGTACCATCACCCTGCGGACCAAGTAGTCAGTGTCAAGTTATAAATGACGCACCTTCGTGCTCTTGTTGGCCCGAGTTTATTGGTTCCCCACCAAATTGTAGACCAGAATGTATCAGTAATAGTGAGTGTTCTACTCACTTGGCATGTGTTAATCAAAAATGTCGTGACCCATGTCCTGGATCTTGCGGTAATAACGCAGAATGTAGAGTAATAAGTCACACGCCTATGTGTGTTTGCTCCTTCGGATTTATTGGGGATCCATTTGTGTCATGTATAGTCAAACCAAGTAAGTTAGAGTTTTAGAGTTTCCTCATAAACATGTAATCAGTTGCATGAAATAATACATGTAATTACATTACGAATATCATACGAACAATAATTATTATGTAGTAATGGATGAGCCTGGACCTAAACCTACACCGTGTCTACCATCCCCTTGCGGATCTAATTCAATTTGTAACGAACTCAACGGTATTGGAGCTTGCAAATGTATGAAGGATTATATCGGAAATCCATACGAGGGTTGCCGACCAGAATGTATCGTAAATTCGGATTGTACTGCCAACCAAGCTTGCATTAAATCCAAGTGCCAGAATCCTTGTCCAGGATTCTGTGGATATAATGCGGCTTGCCAGGTCGTGAACCATGCACCAGTTTGTACCTGCCAACCAGGATACACTGGCGATGCATTTGTATATTGCAATATGATCCAAGCAACTCGTAAGTGGTGTGATTTGAGGGAACTTAAACGTTCTAATCGTCTACCATATGTTAACATATAAATGATTACAGCCAAACCCGCCGATCCTTGCACACCCTCACCTTGTGGACTTAATAGTCAGTGTCGCGTATCTAACGGTCAAGCTGTATGTACTTGCGCACCCACATTTATTGGAACACCACCTTCCTGCCGACCAGAATGTACCGTTAGTTCAGATTGCCCAACGAACCGTGCTTGCAAGAATCGCAAATGTGTTGACCCTTGCCCCGGTATTTGTGGTATCAACGCACGATGCGAAACTATAAATCATAGCCCAATCTGCACTTGCAATACAGACTTAACTGGCGATCCTTTCGTGCGGTGTTTCAAACTTCCAAGTAAGTACAGACCTTCAGCCGATTTAAATATCACATTCCAGGAGCAGTTCCTTGCTGCTAGTTTCCTTAAATTGTACCAAGTATTTCGTAGTCATTGACTTATTTAAGAAATGAATTTAGTACAAGAGTGGATGTGTTGCATCGAAAAACTTTTCTTTCAGTGTCCGACGTTGTTGTGAACCCTTGCGTCCCATCACCATGTGGTTCATTCTCGATGTGTCAGAGTCTCGGCAATACAGGTCTACCGACTTGCACTTGCATGGATAATTATATCGGCTCTCCACCAAACTGCCGACCAGAATGTACCATCGATTCCGAATGTAGCAGTAATAAAGCCTGTTTGAGACAGAAATGTACCGATCCTTGTCCAGGCTCGTGTGGGACCGGTGCACAATGTTATGTAGTCAATCATATGGCTGTTTGCACCTGTCCGAAGGGTTACAATGGAGATCCATTCGTTAATTGCTTCCCAGCACCCATACGTAAGCAATCATTAAATTCACAAGCTGGTTATTCATTAGGAAATATATTTTACACTCTGATTATCTTAATTTACATTCTTAAAACGATATTATATCGATATTGTACATGCAGCCCAACCAGATTTCCCACAAGATGCCTGCAATCCTTCACCCTGTGGATCTAATACCGTATGCAACAATGGCGTTTGCTCGTGTTTGCCCGAATATCGCGGTGACCCGTATCAAGGTTGTCGTCCAGAGTGTGTCCAAAATCCAGATTGCCCAATGGACAAAGCTTGTAGTCGCAATAAGTGCATTGATCCATGTGTAGGTGTATGTGGTCGAAACGCAGAGTGTGTTGTTATAAATCACACCCCAATGTGTAATTGTCCTGATGGAATGTCTGGCAATGCATTTACATCTTGTTTCCCTGTCGAAGGTAATATTGGCAGATGATCATCATAAATCACAACGAATTGAGTCGTTGTCGAAATCACATATGGAATGATATAATCCCATTTCTTAGATCCGGTAATTGAAGAACCATGCAACCCATCACCCTGCGGACCAAACAGTCGATGCCAAGATTTCAATGGACAAGCAGTGTGCTCTTGTATGTCTGGTTTTATGGGCAGTCCACCTGCCTGCCGACCAGAATGCTTAGTTAACAGCGATTGTCCATTAAATGAAGCTTGCTTTAACATGAAGTGTAGAGACCCATGTCCTGGAACGTGCGGAGTGTCCGCTCGCTGCCAAGTTATTAATCATAATCCGATCTGTAGCTGTCCTCCAGTATTTACTGGAGATCCATTCGTTCGATGCTTCCCAAGACGTAGGTTTCCAATTCTCTTGAAGTTTATTGGATATCAAAGTAAATGTTCATATTTTAATCCTCCTGATTTTCATTTAAGCCGAAGAACCATTGACACCAGTAAACCCATGTCAACCATCACCATGTGGACCCAATGCCCAGTGTCAAGTCGTTAACAATGCACCATCTTGTTCGTGTAAATCCGAATTCATTGGTACACCACCAAGCTGCAGACCCGAATGTGTTAGTAACAGCGAATGTGCAACTCAAATGGCCTGTATAAATCGCAAATGCAGAGACCCATGTCCAGGTTCTTGTGGATTAAATGCCGAGTGTCACGTTATAAACCATGTACCAGCTTGCACGTGTCTTAACGGTTTCACTGGTGATCCTTTCGTTCAATGTCTTGCTAAACAACGTGAGTGTTGGGCATTGCTGACGATGATAGTAAAATGATCTTTAATAGTTGGACATTCCTTTACGATATACTTGTTTATTTTAGCGGTGCAATCTATTCCGGGTGACCCTTGTCAACCATCACCATGTGGTGCTAATGCATTCTGCAGAGAACAGAATGATGCTGCCGTGTGCACATGTTTGCCAGGATATATTGATAATCCATATTTAGGATGCCGTCCAGAATGCACCATTCCCTCAGATTGTCCCTCGCATTTAGCTTGTATCAATACAAAATGTCAAGATCCTTGTCCCGGCACATGCGGTGCAAATACAAACTGCCAAGTAGTGAACCACTTGCCAATATGTAGTTGTATTCCGCAAACTACTGGTGACCCGTACGCGAGTTGTATATTTAAAACGCCTTCAGGTAAGTGACACAAAACATACTCTAAACATCTACATATCGCCTTGTTCCGTGAGCTGCATGATAAAATGTAAATTGACTCAATCAGATGAACAACAACTCGACCCATGCAATCCATCACCCTGTGGTCCAAACAGCAAATGTCAGAACATTAATTCCCAACCCGTGTGCTCTTGTTTACCACAATACTTGGGAATCCCGCCCAATTGTAGACCAGAGTGTATCGTGAATTCTGAGTGCGATTTAAATCTGGCATGTATAAATCAGAAGTGTAAAGATCCATGTGTTGGCGTTTGCGGTCGTAGCGCGCAATGCAGAGTAATCGGGCATGCCCCAATATGCAGTTGCACGAGCAGTTTCACCGGAGATCCATTTGTTGCTTGTTTCCCGTTACCACGTAAGACTTATATTAGTCAGTATAAATGAATTGTTATAGACAAAAACATTTTCTGAAATAATGCCTTTACAGCACCCCTGCCAGAGGATAATTACCCGAAAGACCCATGCATGCCATCACCTTGCGGAGCAAACTCAATGTGTAAAGCACTTGGCGATACACCAGTGTGTACTTGTAAGAACAATTACATCGGATCTGCACCAAACTGCAGAGCAGAGTGTACGATCAACTCCGATTGTACCGCGGATAAGGCTTGCATAAGAGAAAAATGCAGAGACCCATGTCCTGGATCCTGCGGTGTTTTAGCACGTTGCACTGTTATCAATCATACTCCAGCTTGCACCTGTCCTGAAGGATATACTGGTGATCCATTCACCAGTTGTTACCCAAGCCCCCCAGCACCAACACATGTTCCCTCAGACCCATGCAACCCATCTCCCTGTGGACCAAATGCACAATGCAGGGATGGCACTTGCACTTGCATACCTGGTTACTTAGGTGACCCTTATGTCGTGTGTCGACCTGAATGTGTTATCAACACCGATTGTCCACGAAACCAAGCTTGCATACTTCAAAAATGTAGAGACCCATGTGTTGGAACCTGTGGAGTTAATGCTGAATGCCTTGTCGTTAATCATTTACCCATGTGTAGTTGCCCAAGAGATATGTCTGGAAATGCATTCGTGAAGTGCAGTCCAGTACAAGGTTTGTCTTCATTAACATAGATTGACGTAAAGACAATTTATACATATTTAACAGATTTATTAATAAACTACGTCCTCTTAGACACCGTACCAACAGACCCGTGCAGTCCATCCCCATGCGGTCCAAATAGTCACTGCCGCACACTGAATGGACAAGCTGTTTGCAGCTGCATAACCGGATTCCAAGGAACACCACCATCCTGCAGACCAGAATGTGTCGTAAGCTCTGATTGTACTCGCAATAAAGCTTGCAGCAATCAGAAGTGCATCGATCCATGTCCTGGCGCTTGTGGATTGTTAGCGCAATGTTACGTTGTGAATCATAATCCTGTATGCACTTGCCCCGAACGGTACACTGGAGATCCATTCGTTCAGTGTATAGAAAGTAAGAAATAATTTCATACATTTATCCTATCACGTTTGATAAAAGGAATCATACTCTAAAGCGACATAAACTCTTCCCTTTAGGAAAAGAAACCGAAGTAGTACCAGTCAATCCTTGTCAGCCATCACCATGTGGTACACACGCATTCTGCCAAGTCATTAATAACGCACCATCTTGCACGTGTCTCCCTGAATTTATTGGCATACCGCCAAATTGCAAACCCGAATGTGTTAGCAATAGTGAATGTCCAGTCCAAAAGGCTTGCATCAATCAAAAATGCAAAGATCCATGTCCAGGTTCGTGTGGGAAGAATACCGAGTGCAGAACAATAAGTCATACTCCAATGTGCACTTGCACCAGTGGTTTCACTGGAGATCCATTCCTACAGTGTACTCCTCAGCTATGTAAGTTTCGTTTACCCCACCATTGTAATATTCAATAATCTTTACATTTTTTAAGTAGTTAAGTTCCTACAGAATATCGTCCACCAATTTTTTAACTTATTTTGCAACCCATTTTAATTTCAGTCGATCCAATTCCGGTACCACAAAACCCCTGCGAACCATCCCCTTGCGGTGCAAATACGCTTTGCCGCGTGTCCTATGACTCGGCTTTGTGTTCTTGTTTACCCGAATACTACGGAAATCCATACGAAGGTTGTCGACCAGAGTGCCTTATCAATTCCGATTGCCCATTAAACCGAGCTTGTATGCGAAACAAGTGCCAGGACCCATGTCCAGGCACATGTGGAGCAAACGCACTATGCCAAGTAATCAATCACATTCCAACCTGCAGTTGCCAAGCCGGTTACACTGGTAACCCATTCAGTTACTGTAACCTGGCCCCATACACTCGTAAGTTAATATCCAGATCGACCAAACTAATTGTTTTTATTAGATTTGCATGTTTTAACCGACTAATTATATGCAGCACCAGAATCATCAACTGATCCATGTACCCCGTCACCCTGCGGACCAAACAGTCGGTGTATGAATGTTAACGACAAGGCCAGTTGCCATTGCTTGCCTTCCTACAAGGGAATTCCACCAAACTGTAGACCAGAATGTGTCGTTAGTTCCGAGTGTCCCACAAATAAAGCATGCGTGAATCAAGAATGCGTTGATCCTTGTCCGGGCGTTTGCGGAATAAACGCAAGATGCGAAACTCTTAATCACAGCCCGATCTGTGGATGCAGTCCAGATCAAACTGGAGATCCATTCGTGAAATGCTTTGATATAACTCGTAAGTTTAATGTCATAAAAAAGATCATGTGTGTATGCAACGTTTCAGAAAATAGCTAAAAATTGTACACTTTTAGCAATGGAACCACCATCCTCCAAAAACCCATGTCTCCCATCACCCTGCGGACCATTCGCCCAATGCCAAGACAGTGGAGGAGTCCCATCGTGTACTTGCTTATCTAATTATATTGGCTCACCGCCATACTGTCGTCCAGAGTGTTCAGTCAATTCTGATTGTACCAGTGACAAGGCTTGCGTTAGAGAAAAATGCATTGACCCATGTCCTGGATCTTGCGGATTCAATGCTTTGTGTAACGTTATCAAACACACTCCAAGCTGTACATGTCCGACTGGTTATAGTGGTGATCCATTCACACGTTGTGACCTAACACCGACAAGTAAGGAACCCTGCCATCAATTCCATTTCGCATTTTAATCAAAGTATTCATCGGTATTTATTATAACTTGCGATCATCTCTGATTATATAGCTGGCCCACCATTGCACTCTGACCCATGCAACCCATCACCCTGTGGAGCAAACGCTCTGTGCAACAATGGAGCTTGTAGTTGCATTGCCGAATACCGCGGTGATCCTTACCAAGAATGCCGACCTGATTGTGTACAAAACTCTGACTGTTTTTACAACCAAGCTTGCTCCAACAATAAATGCATCGATCCTTGCCCCGGAATTTGCGGTCAGAACGCAGAATGTGCTGTCGTTAATCATATTCCCACCTGTAGTTGTGTTCAGGATTACGAAGGTGATCCGTTCACTATCTGCAGGCGTGTTGAGCGTAAGTCATCAATATCACTAGGATAATTAGGTGAAAATAATTAAGATACGGTTGATCTAATTCAACAATCTTACATGCAATAATAGAACGCGTAAGACCCTGCGATCCTTCACCCTGTGGACCCAACAGCCAGTGTCGCGAGTTCGGCAATCAGGCCTCTTGTTCCTGCCTCCCTGGATACTTCGGAAATCCACCAAGTTGCAGACCTGAGTGTCTTGTTAATTCTGACTGCGAACAAACCAAAGCTTGTTCCAATGAAAGGTGTCGAAACCCTTGCGAGAATGCTTGCGGTCAAAATGCACGTTGTTTAGTAAGGAATCACAATCCTATCTGCAGTTGTCCCCTACAATATTCCGGTGATCCATTTGTCAGCTGTTTCCCGATGAGTAAGTACCTGGCCATCAAACTATTTCTGGTTTAGGAGAACATTATGTTTAAGAAATTCTTAATGGAAGCAACATTTTTATTCATCCCTGTAGCATCACAATTAGATGTACCCAGCGAGGACCCATGTAGACCCTCACCGTGCGGACCAAACTCCCAGTGCACGCCAACTTCCGACAATAAACCTTCTTGCAGCTGTTTGTCCAATTTCGTAGGATCTCCTCCCAATTGTAGACCCGAGTGCATCTCGAACAGCGAATGCCCCACTAATGAAGCTTGCATTAACCAGAAGTGTAGAGACCCGTGCATTGGATTATGTGGATCCAATGCACTTTGCCAAGTTTCCTTGCATCAGACCCGATGCTTCTGCCCTGAAGGACATACCGGAAATCCGTTCAGTCTTTGTACCCCGGTTCGAAGTAAGAAAATCCTGAATAGCCATTATTATTATTACATTCAACGAAAGACCTAATTACTTCATGCAAGTGATTTCATTAATTGTCATTTTCAATTTTAGCAGAGTTTGTAAATATTGTATAAAACGACTCCTTGTAAGATATTGCACTGAAACTGCAATTTCTCCCTATTCGAGATATCCATATTTTTATTACCTTAGATCACTTTGAGCATTCTATAAACTATATACACAATACTTATTTTATACACTTCTCTCACATAATTCACGGCTTATATGAATTCTTGTAAATCATATCTTTGTTATCACATTTATGGGATGTTTATACACACCTCTCTGTTCACACATATATTATTTGTTGCACGCATACATTATAAATGACATTTCATTTCTTGTGAGTATCTAACGTATTCATAAACATATCTTCTACTTAATGAACTAAATACTTGCGTTAATTAAGGCAATTCATTAATTTGATATTCCTCGATTTTATTATAGTTCCACCAACACCATCACCGACTCCAAGGCCTTGCAGTCCTTCGCCGTGCGGTGCCAATGCATACTGTCACGAGAGATATGACACTGCTATCTGCGAATGCATCCAGGACTATCATGGCAACGCATACCAAGGCTGTCAACCAGAGTGTCTCGTTAACACCGACTGTCCAAGATCCCAAGCTTGCATCAAAACAAAATGCCGAGATCCTTGTCTCGGTACTTGCGGTGTTAGCGCAATTTGTACCGTTTCGAACCATGTGCCAATTTGTTCTTGCGCACCGCCAATGTATGGCGATGCCTTCTCGTTCTGCCAGGCTCCACCTAAAGGTATTTGTAATCAATATATAATTCCAATTAAGTTACGTGAAATTACAAATTTTCTTTACTTGAAATTCAGTACTCTATTCATTCAGAGCTCAATACTTTATTTATTCGGAATTCCAAACTTTATTTATTCAAACTTCAACATTTTATATTCTGCAAATTTTTCACTCTATTGCTCGAAAGCTCAACATTTTATCTGTTTAGAATTCAGTATTTAAAATTCCAAGCTTTGTTTGTTTAGAATTCAGAATTCTATTTTTCACAGCTTAAGTGGAATTGCGCAGAGTTATAATCTTAATAATGATATCATTATTGTCTCAACAATATTTAATTTACTGAGATAGCATTATTTAACGTTGTTTTGTGGTGCTTCCAGTACCAAGTGAAACAAATCCTTGCTATCCATCTCCATGTGGACCAAACACCGTTTGCGAGAAAGTCGGAAGTACAGCAGTCTGCAAATGTCTTCCTGGACTCCTAGGAGAACCCACGAGTATCACTGGCTGTCATCCGGAATGTGTCCTCAGTTCTGATTGTCCTGCTGATAAGGCATGCATAAACAGCAAGTGCATCAATCCTTGCACTCAGAATGTATGCGGTCTCAAAGCAGAGTGTAAGGCAATCAATCACAGTCCCCTTTGTAGCTGCCCGGCTCCGCTAATTGGCAATCCATTCGAAGAATGTTACACTAAAGTTGGTAAGTGGAGGATTGCAATAATAATAATTCCCCTGTACTTCATATTTATTATAATATTATACACATATTACAAGCGAAACAATTGGGTCCAACTAAAATAATTCATTCATCCGACGACATTTCACTACCAACTTCCATGTGATATATGAATTTTTATATAAACTTATTCTATCACACTTTCTTTTTTATTAGAAACCAACCCTTGCAGTCCATCGCCCTGCACATACAACGGCGAATGTAGAGTCAGGAACGGCGTCGCCATTTGCATTTATCCAGAATGTGTTATCAATTCTGATTGCCCTCGCGATAAAGCTTGCTTCTCTCAGAAATGCAGAGATCCTTGCATTGGTGCCTGTGGTGTTAATTCAGTCTGCCAGACTGTCAACCATAAATCGGTTTGTTCTTGTCCGCCTGGATTCGTTGGCAACGCGAGGATTCAGTGCACGATTCCAATGCTGGATGGTAATTAATGCAATTATTTCTAATAATCACACTATATGTATATTCTTCCGTGATTTATACTAAAATATATATGTGTTATTTTTTCTAGAACCAACGCCAGAATGTACTCAAAATTCCGACTGTCCAAATGATAAGACGTGTTTCAATCGACGATGCGTTGATCCTTGCACTCTCGACTCCTGTGGCTACAACAGCGGATGCCACGTGCAATTCCATCGAGCCGTTTGTGTTTGCAAGGAAGGTTTCACTGGTAATCCTCAACAATATTGTGGGGAAAGTAAGTATTTACAACATATTCGATTGATAAATATATTTGTTCAGTTTTAGTTATCGAATTGTAATTAATCAAAATCTGTTCTTCCAGTCGGTTGTCGCACCGACAACGAGTGTCCCTTAACACAGTCGTGCATCAACAACGAGTGCGTCGACACTTGTGCGGTAACGCAATGCGGTGTCAATGCACTTTGCACTGCCGATGGATATCACAGGCCACGTTGTTACTGTCCTGATGGATACATTGGCAATCCTTATCAATCCTGCGAGAGACCTGAATGCACGGCAGATAACGACTGCGCCTCTTTCTTGGCATGTCGCGATCTGAAGTGTGTCAACCCATGCAATTGTCCTTTATCTGCGCAATGTACGGTTGTTAATCATCGTCCATCTTGCCGTTGTCCACCTGGTTACATTGGTAATCCTTACACCGAGTGCTTAGTGGGTGAGTAATATTTAATTAGCAATTGACTTGATTAATTATTTTAATACAGGCTTACAATGTCTTTAAAATTAATATTCTTAAATCTTCCAATTCTGATTTATTAATTCTTGTAATATAGTATATTTATATCTTATATGTACTATACACATAATTATTATATTTAAAATATATAGTTTGTTAGGAATATGATTCATTCCAAACATACTTGATTACAAATATAAATAATTATACATGAAATATATAATAACTCTGATATGTTAATGCAAACCTGTCGTCTTTATTAGAGTACAATACTGTGCCGCATCATTCGCGCTTGGAAATATTATTTTCAAATAAATTATATTCTATTGTAGGTACTAAATATATAACATTTCATTTTGTATTCCAGAAATGATAGAACCCCTCAACGAGTGTCAAGTCGACGGAGATTGTCCCAGCAAGTTAGCTTGCTTCAATGGAGTATGCAAAGATCCGTGCGCGCAAACAAAACCGTGCAGCCAAAGTGCTAAATGCTCCGTCGTTGACACTTTGCCAATGAGAACAATGGTTTGCGAATGTTATCCTAACTTCGTTGGTGATGCTACCATCGCCTGTATACCAGGTAAAATTCTGTTTCATATGTATATTAAGAGTATTAAATTACAAGGAATTTGATATCCAATAGAGCTGAGTACAACGTACTTAATTACAAACATAGTTAGTTAGGAATATTTGTAATCATTCACACTAGAACTACCAAGGGAGTGAGACGTCTACCAATTTTAATTCAAGTATTCGAATATACCATAGCGAATTGTTTGAGATGTTATATACTTTTAATTTAATATAGTTAATTGCGGATACAATTCTTTCTAAATATAGATAGTTAGAGATATAGTTTAAACGAAATGTAATTAATTATTAACATTTTAATGCACATTTCAGTGGACAAACAAATAGAAGCAATTTGTGAAAGCGACTCGGAATGTACACCGGATATGGCATGCTTGAATCAACGATGCATTAATCCATGCACAATTAACCCTTGCGCTACCACTGCAGAATGCCACGTGGAAAACCATCGCGTACGGTGCGAGTGTCCTCGTACCATGCATGGAGACCCATACGTTAATTGTTACAAGGGTAAGCAGAGAATTATATACAAAAATTAATACTCATTCTTGTTCTCTGTAATATTTTATTTATTTTGTAAAATAATTATAATGCAACAACTCTATAATAATAAAATAATTATATAATAAGCACAGAATAATATTTGTGCATACCGTTGTTATACAGGTAAAATTGATTGACTAGATTTTTTCAAAAACTCTTTTCCTTGAAATAAATATATAACAACGAGATATTCTTTTATAATCAAGTGATATCGGTGAAAACTACGATGTATAATTTATTTGTATTTGCAGATGTCGTTTCAATTCTTCCGTGCCAAACAAATGCAGAATGCAAGTCTCACGAAGCTTGCATAAACCAACTCTGCCAGGATCCATGTTTGGGAACGAAATGCGGATTTAGTGCCGAATGTATCACTGTCAATCATCATCCAACTTGTCAATGTCAGCAGAGCTTCGCGGGCGATCCTGAGCTTCAGTGTTTCAGACGTAAGTGTTTAATATCAAAGTTATTTGATACAGTATTTTTAATATTTAATTACGTGAGATATAAAATAAAATTCGATGAAACATATACGGCTGGAATAGAATTCAGTTGAAAGTAGATTGATCATATGCTATTTTCTTCTCGGATTAAATAAAATAAGTTTGGATCGAGGAATACTACAAAATATAAAATCCGTAATATATTATATTTTGCAAAATATTATTTCGAATTATTGTATTACATTAAATATAATATCGTAGACATTGTATTATAGTTAGTCCAATAAGTTTCGATTTATATTAAATACAGAATATTTATTAAGTCGCGTAATATGAAATGACGGATTATTCAAAGAGAAATTCGACATTGCATATTATACGACCTGATAAATTTCAAATTTAAACATTCCGATGCATTCTATTTACACTTATTACAAAAATATAATTTCATACAAATTTCATAATTTTCCAGCCGAGTGCAAAGCTGACAACGACTGTCCTTACGACAAGACCTGCCAAAACAACAACTGTGTGACTCCTTGCTTAAACAGTGAGGTAGTTTGCGGTCGTGGTGCAGAATGCATTCCGATATCGCACAAAGCACAGTGCATTTGTCCGCAAGGAACCCAGGGTGACCCACGAATTGCTTGTATCTCCGCCATTTGTCATTACAACGAAGATTGTGCCGATCATCAAGCTTGCGACAGATTAAACAGATTATGTCGACCTGTTTGCGAGGATGACACTTGCGCGGATTCTGCGAATTGCATCGCCAGACAACATCAACCGCAGTGCGTGTGTCCACCGGGAACTTCCGGTAATCCGTTCGTCGAATGCACTGGTGAGTTTTTTTATATAAATAATATAAATTTTCTGACCTTATTATTCCTTTGATTGACAATTATTCATGAGTATCTATTCAAATACACGAATATTTAAACTCGATATTTATTAACGTCAGTAATAAAATGTACTAACATTTTGTTGTGTTATATTCCGTAATAATATTCATGTAATTATGTATCATATAATGTTCCGATTCATAATCCGGATAATAATGGCGTATTAGACATATTTTGGTACATGTCAATATTTGAAATAATTCTTTCATTTATTTGAAGAACATAGTGATATTAATTATGAAATTAAGTATACTCCAAACTTTGAAATAGTGACATTATTGGAATTGGAATTATCGAAAATGACGCACAAATTGATTTATTTTTTAAAGGCCAAGGAATTCAACCCGAATGTACGACGGACAGTGAATGCCCGTCATACTTGGCATGTATAAATACAAGATGTCAAGATCCTTGTTTATCGTCCGACATGTGTACGGGAGATCAAGAATGCAAGGTTTTGGATACCGTTCCACTTCGCACTATGATTTGTCGTTGCCCGCCAAATACCATCACTGACGTAAATGGACAATGCAAACCGATTGGTAAGATATTTACACAATTAAAAAATACGTAGCAATTAATAAGACATGGAATCAATGAAAAGATTTAAATCAATTTGTAAGACATTTATTCAATTAATGAATACATACCAGTTAGTAAGAGATGGATTTAATTAAAAGATTCAAGTCGATTCGTAAGATATACATATATATTTAATTAAAATCTGCGCATCGGTTAAAAAGATATTTGTTCGGTTAAATAATATATTTTTATGTCAAATGAATTTTTGTACATTTATCGTTATGTTGTTTCTAGTAATTATAGTGTGTTCTACGTGGTTAAGGTGTTTGATTGGTTATTAAATAAGATTACAAATAAATTTGCTTTCAGTATGGCACGATGCACAATGCCAACTGGATCAAGAATGCAATGACAATGAAAAATGCCTCGATGGAGCTTGCATCGATGCTTGTCTGACGACTCAATGTGGATTTAATGCTCAATGCAAGTCCACTTCTCACACCGGCGTCT
The DNA here is from genome assembly GCA_910591585.2 of Nysson spinosus. Lineage (NCBI taxonomy): Eukaryota > Metazoa > Arthropoda > Insecta > Hymenoptera > Crabronidae > Nysson > Nysson spinosus. The sequence goes on along the minus strand of OU342843.1, from coordinate 4,241,008 downwards.
GTCTATGCACGGCTGATTTCACTGGCAATCCTTACATCGAGTGCTCACGTCGTAAGTTTTCAAATTATCATTCAGCAATAAATTAATTATGGAAATGGAGGTCATAAACATAATAAGCTGATCTCAAATATAATATATATAATAAACTATAATATAATATAATCCTTAATAGTACAGTAATAATATTAATAGTCTCTATAATATTAACAATCGTATGATTTGAAGAACAGAATACATAATTGAATTATGAATATTAACAATTTTTCAAATTACATTCAACAATAAAATTTATCAATACTATCATAATATATTTGTGCTAATAATATATTTCTTTATTTCAGAACCAGGCATTATTTTAGTACCCCGTCCAGAATGTTACGCACACAGTGATTGCGCTTTCGATAAACAATGTATTAATACACTCTGCGTAAATCCATGCGTTGCTGGTGATCCTTGTGGCAGAAATGCCTTGTGTCATGTTGACAATCATACTCCGATTTGCAAATGTCCGATCAACTATGCTGGTGATGCCAGAGTAAATTGTCAACCACGTAAGTACAATAAAATAATGAAAATAATTTCGTTCAGTTTCATTCAATATTTGGACTTCAATAATTGAACTGTCGTTGGTAGTTTAACTTTAGCACTAGTTACATTAGATTTAAATGCAGTTTAAACTCCGCTTTAATTTTAAATAATTACTGATTTTAATTAATACATACAATATTTGTCTTTTAGCCCCCATCATAGCAGAGTGTCGCTCAAACAGCGATTGCGCTGGAAATTCCGCTTGCGTCAACAGTTTCTGCCTCAACCCCTGCAACTGTGGACCAAATGCTAAGTGCAACGTAGCCAATCATTATCCATCTTGCGTTTGTCCTCCTGGATACTCCGGAAATCCTCAACTTGGCTGTTTCAAACGTGAGTATTATTTCATTCCTCCACACTTCACATTATTTTCAACTCGGTTTCATATCGTGTAATAAATAATGTAACAAAATAATGATTTCTTATTCCAGTTAACTGTGAATATTATTATGAAATAAATAATGTAATCAATTGTTTCCTTGTTATTACAGTTGATTGCGAGTCAGATAGCGAGTGCAATTATGCAGCAACCTGCTACAACGGCCAGTGCATCAACCCTTGCATCCTGGAGAATAAATGTGCAATTAACGCGGAATGTTACGGCAAAAATCATCGCGCTGCTTGTCATTGCGGACCTGGTTACATTGGTAATCCACAATTACATTGCGAGAGAGCCGAATGTAATACCGATCACGAATGCCCACAAAACCTGGCTTGCGACAATGGACGTTGCATCAACCAGTGCATCCAAGATTCACCTTGCGCCCAGAATGCAATCTGCTACGTTCAAGATCACGTGGCCAATTGTCGTTGTCCGGAAAGTCTTCCTCTGGGAAATCCATTCTCATACTGTCAACGATACAAGGAGGATGAATCCGAGCCGGAGTGCAGGGTTGACTTAGATTGCGCTGATAAATTGGTGTGCATCAGGAATAAGTGCATCGATCCTTGCCCGGTTATCAAACCATGCTTGGAGAACGCTCGGTGCGATGTACTTGACACTGTTCCTGTGAGGACCATGACATGTACTTGTCCTGAAGGATGGATCACGGATATCGATGGGATTTGTAGGCCAAGTAAGAGAGTAGTTATGTAATAAATATATTGGGTGTCCTGTGTGAAATAAGCTACTTAATTATCTCCTTTAACAGTAGAACTACTGAACATATACTTAAATGCTTACAATTTATTTACATGTAATTTATGGCTGTAGGAATTGAGTTAATTAATGGATTTGATTATTTGCATTATGTATAAAAAAAAAGAGTATATCAAATCTCAAACAATTTAATTGAAAACGGAAGACAAGTAATTTCTACTTCTTTGGTAGTTCTAGTGTTAATAACGATAGTAAAAGAAATATCTCGTGAATTATATGAACGGTTTCAAATAGTCAATATTCTGAGAGGGGTTTCTCTCGTTGTGATTTTTCTACTCATTTTTTACAGAGAATGTTTAAACAGTTGTATAATTGGATGGCCTATTTTACTTGGCATACCCTGTATACTAATGATTATTTTCTATTGGAGATATACTCTAATAATTAATAGAAATAAATATTGATTATTCTAAATAAAAATGATTACTGTTACAGTTCAAATAGCAATCGTCGGTACTTGCACAGCAAACGGTGATTGCAGTGACAAAGAAGCTTGCATAAACAGACAGTGTCGCAACCCATGCAACTGCGGTACCAACACCCAGTGCTACGTGAAGAACCACAAGCCAATTTGTTCTTGCAAGGACGGTTACCAAGGCAACCCTGACATCGCCTGTAACACCGTCGAATGTAGAACAAACAACGAGTGTACCATAGATAAGACTTGCGATAACAACAATTGCGTGAACCCGTGTTTGATCAACGATCCATGCGGAGTCAACGCGGAATGCTACGCAAACCATCACAAAGCGGACTGTCGTTGTCGAAAGGGTTTCTACGGCAATCCATTGGACAAATGCAGGATAATTGGATGTTACAGCAATGGCGATTGTCCTGGAGATCATTCCTGCATCAATGCGCAGTGCATAGATCCATGCATCCACAGTAATCCATGTTCACCACGCGCTGAATGCAGAGTCCTTAATCATCTTCCGATATGTCGCTGTCCACAACACTTCACCGGCAATCCTTATGTCAACTGCAAACCGGAAGTCATTCCCGAATGCAAAGAAGACAGTGATTGTCCTGATATCTTAGCTTGCCTCAGCAACAAGTGCCAGAATCCATGCCCAGTTATTCAACCCTGCAGTGAACCTTCGGAATGCAGGGTACTGCCAACTTATCCAGTGCGAACCATGATCTGCGTGTGTCCTAGCGGCTATGTAAGCAGCGGAAGCGGAACTTGCGAAGCCACCAAGTCGATTGTTGAAATCGAGTGTACCAAGGACACCGATTGTCCATCTCAGAAGTCCTGCGTGAACGCTGTTTGCAAAGATCCTTGCGCTTGCGGTCCTAATGCTGTTTGCAGTGTTGTCAATCATAAACCGATTTGCTCTTGCATCGCTGGTTACGATGGGAACCCTGATCTCGTTTGTACTAAGGGTACTTATTTTTCCTTATATTTGTTAATAATACATAGTAGATATTGTACCGAATAATAACTATTCCACATTTCTCTCAGACTTATTAATAATGCACAGTATATAAAGCATACAATTATACCATTAGTTACGTCATTGTAATTAATCATAATATCGCACTGCTTTATGGAATACATGGTATTTTTCACAGTCGCTGGATGCAGAACCAATGACGAATGCAGTGGATCTCACGCGTGTGTACAACACAACTGTGTCCCAATATGCTCGCCATCGGTTTCGCCGTGTGGAAGAGGCGCAGAGTGCCATGGTATCAATCACAAACCGATTTGCGAATGTCCACCTGGTTTCGGAGGCAATCCTCGAGTCTCCTGTGTCCTATTAGGATGCAGAAGTAACACGGATTGTCCAACCAACAAAGCATGTATTAATAGCCGTTGTGAAAATCCGTGCAGCGTGAATCCATGCACTGGTAACACCGAGTGCAATGTTTATAATCATGCGGTGGAGTGCGCGTGTCCTCCTGGATACACTGGGGATGTTAAATCAGGATGCGTGTTAGGTATTATTATTTATATTGTTCGAAATTATTATATATTATATGCTTGTATATTTTTATATTAGAGAACTATATGTCTTGTATTATTTGTTGGCATCTTTCACTTTTTTGTTTAACATTTTTTAACATTGTTTATTGTGCATTCCAGTCACCGAGAAATGTAAGGCCGACAGCGAGTGTCCGACACAGACTGCCTGCTTCAGCGGAGAATGCATAGATCCTTGCGTTAAGATCGAACCTTGTGGAACCAATGCAGAATGTAAAGTTTTGGATACCAACCCAGTAAGAACTATGATTTGCGAGTGCCTTCCAGGTTACCGTGGAAACGCGATCACGAATTGCGAAGAAAGTGAGTTTATAGTACTTCATTTCTATTACTGATTTCTAGCAATAATATTCTGATAAGAATCTGCTTCTGATAACTCGAGGATGTATCATAAAGAAAATGTTCACTTTCCAACAAACTTCTGATTATGGAGGAATATATTTAAAACAAATATTTCTGATTAAATTAATATTCAACATATTGGCTTTCCAACAAACTTCTGATTATTGTCGAAGGATAGGTTTCAAGAAAAATATTTCTCATTGGATTAACATTCGACATATTGGCTTTCCAACAAACTTCTGATTACCGGGGGATACATTTAAAGAAAATTGTTTCTTTTCCATCAAAATTAATATTCAATATTTGACTTCGCAGCAAACATCTGTCCATTGGAGAAGGGTCAAGTTCATGACGAGTATGGCAACTGTATTTGTCCCCCAGGATCGGGTAAAGACGAAAGAGAAATTTGCATACCTTGTCGCAAACAATCAGGCATGATCATCGACGAAGAAGGATATTGTATCTGTGCTTTGGAAAATGGCATGGTAATCGACGAATATGGTCGTTGCGTATGTCCAACTAAGCACGGATACAGATTGGATGCAAATGGATACTGCAAACTTGGTATGACTTTTTATAATCATCATCCACTTATTCATTACATTTATTAATATCTCCTTCAATAATGAATTACTGAGTCATTTATCACTTGACAATTTATCACATTATTTATCTATGTCAGTGATGAATTTTAATTAAATGAAGGCATAGGAAGAAAGTAGGGATTTTTTCAAGAATAAACAAATCGCTGCTTAATTCATAATATATTTAATTCTCAGATACACATAATAATGTACATGGTAATAATAATTATATACATAATAAAATAAATAGTTACATGCGTGACAATATACAGACACACTTCTTTCTATGTACTTCTAATTCTAATTGTCTCATGATATGTTGATTACTAATAATATTTTTCTAAATTCCAGTTGGCATAATCGAGTGTCGTCTCAACGATGACTGCGCTGATAACATGTACTGCAACAAAAACACGAGAATTTGCGAAGATCCTTGCCTCCAACAAGTTTGCGGATTGAACGCTTTCTGCAACGCTACGAGACATCAAGCAATTTGCGTTTGCGTTAATGGATTCATAGGAAACGCATACACACTGTGTGGTAAGTATCTACTTATAAAAAGAAATATCATTTTCGTAGAATATTATTGAAGTTTATTAATGAATATATTTTTTTTCATTTTCAGTTGATAAGAAGGAAGGTCGTACAGACTTCCCGAAACCGGATATGGATGTAAGTTGTCTGTCCGATGGAGTGCAGGTCCGAATACATCTTCAGGATCAAGAATTCGATGGCGTTTTGTACGTGAAAGGTCGCAGCAAGGATGAACAATGTAGGAAGGTCATTTCGATTCCAGCGGAAACGACGCATAAGTCGGAGATATTTAAGGTGGCCTTTGGAAGCTGTGGCCTCATACACGTAAATGTGAGTCACTTTTCAAACAATATTTATTTATCCTATTTGGTTAATTTCTATTATATTGAAGGAGTAACCGAGCGATTTTTATTCAAATTTGTATATCTTTGCATTTTCTTTATTCTATAATATGCATTGTCCATTTTGACTTATAATTCCTATTTTCTATTTCCCTATTTTTAGACAACTTCATAATCCCGTAATAATCCACATCATTTATATATATAATAATATAAAATAAATTTGTTGGAATTAATGTGCTTAATTTGTCGTGTATTTCAGGGACAAGCTACTTTCGTCCTCGTCATACAGAAGCACCCGAAACTGATGACATACAAAGCGCAAGCTTATCACATTAAATGTATATACCAAACCGGAGAACAGAATGTAACTCTTGGATTCAACGTTTCGATGTTAACCACTGCCGGGACCATTGCCAATACTGGTCCACCGCCGATATGTTTAATGAAGATCGTCACGCAGAACGGAAACGAAATTAAGTCCGCCGAAATTGGAGACAATCTAATGTTGCAAGTCGAAGTTCAACCTTCCAGTACGTATTTTGTTATAACTTTAACTTTAACATTTATTCACGAATAACTGAGTATGTAATCTAGTTGTTCGTTCAGAATACTAGTTAACTAATAATGTCGTTCTGTGACATATAAATATAAATCAAATAATTGATTAAATTGCAGCGATTTACGGCGGATTCGCAAGAAATTGTGTCGCAAAGACAATGGAGAATAATCAGGAGAATGAGTACATAGTAACAGACGAAAACGGATGTGCGACGGATCCAACAATCTTCGGCGAATGGGAACAAAATCCCGATAATCAAGCACTGATGGCTAGTTTTAATGCATTTAAATTCCCGAATAGTGACAATATAAGATTCCAGTGTAATATCCGTGTTTGCTTCGGTCGTTGTCAACCAGTGAGTATTGGGGTCATTGAATCTTATTGGATATTAGATGAGGACAGAATACAAAACATTGTATTATTATCATAGGTCAACTGCCGAGGATACAACGCTTTTGGCCGTCGTCGGCGAGACGTTGACTCCGAGCCGAATGACACTGCCCTTAGTATTTCCGATAGTTTCGAAGGTCAACTTAGAGAAGAAATCACCATTCAGTCGAACCTAATATTCACTCTGGAGAGGAGGGAAGAAAGGTACACAGCAGACCCAGCTGAAGGTAAGATATTATTTAATTAGAAGGAAATCTATAAAATATATTCAATTGCATATTACGGTGCGTAGTTAATAAACAAAAGTATTTAATATAATTCTCTGTAGTGTGAATAACAATGTCGAGAACTACGCTACTCCATTATTATTAATTTATTAATCTCAAGTTCGAAATTCAATCATATATTACGATGTATAGTTAATAAAAAAATTTGCGACAACCTCCCCGTTCCGAACTCCGGGACGGCTTAGTCCCGACTGGAGGCGCGAGGTGTAGTGCGGAGGGATTCGGCTCGGTAGTATTGCGCAAGCGCGGATTTTTCAAGGGCATGTTAGTAAACAAATACTCAGAGCAATGGCGGACATCCTCAGACGGGACCTTGCCGTCCCCGAGTTCAGAAGGAGGGGGTTACGCAAATTTGTTTAGATCACCTATACTTCGTAATATAATTGGCTGGAGTAGAGACGACAAGTTTGAGAGTTACCCTACTCCATTATTATCTAATTACATGTAAATAATTATTTTGTTGCAGTTCCTTCGGCCCAAAGAGTAGAAGATATCTGTGTTTCTATGGTCGGCTTTATCATAGCATTAGTTCTTACGGCACTTTTGGCACTGGTTGCTGTAGCTATTGCTGTGTCTTGCTGGCTAATGGCGTATAGACGCCAGCCAAAGACTGCTGGACCACTGCCACATCCACCAGAGTTCCCAAACCCATTGTTCACTACCGAGTCCGTAGCTGAACCTTCTCCTGATTATCACCTATCATAAGTCTCCTAGGATAATTATTATTTTATAACATAATTTTAGAATTCACGTGGAATGCACTTCGGACCATACCCACTCAAACTTAGAATGGTCTGTTTTGTATTTCTAAATTCAACTCCTCCAGTGACTAATTTTCCATACGTGTCTTCCACAAGGGTTCATTATTTACTATCGTTTTTTTTGCATCACTGTTACATCTAAATACTCTGAATCATAGTTTTATACAATTTGTATGTATCTACTATTTATGGTGATGGTTTGCTTCCATTATCTGCATACGAGACACCCCCGATTTATTTCCCTCCCGAATCTCTATTTCTCGTTGTACCTTCCTCTTCTTTAGTCAGTGGAGGATTTGTCGAACGTAACGCCGCGAATTTAATTCCCGTGTAAAGTCAAAAGAATTAGTCTAATATAGCTTTCTTACTTCGAAAGTAGGTAATTGTACATTTTATCTAATAAAACGCTAATGTAATATTTTTAAAATGATGCATCCTCTACAAAATATGCTCCGATTCTCCTGCGATTAATGAACTTATAACAAAAAAGAGTATTGTTGTTTATGAGGGAAAGAGGATAATAATAGACGAGTGTTTTTTTTCGAAATGTATTATGCTCAATATATTGAATTTACATAATTTACAAAATAGTGATGAAGTGTAAGTATCGTACTGTTTCAGACCATCTTACGTCTATAATACCTAGAAATTATGTGTGATGATGTGAACGTGATGATTTAAACGAATCAAGCGTAAGTAGTCACTCGGAACATCTTCCGACATTTCATAAATATCACGGTTTGTAAAGTCTTATTAGCCTTTAATAACTGCGATAGGCCGTAACTTTATACACTTCTTAGAAATTCCCGCAGCATGGCAAGTATTCACAACATCCGTTACATTTTTATAAGATTCCGGTGCTTCCTCCATGACCAACTTCGGAGAGGCGACTCTAATTGATATTCCCTGTTGTTCCAATTTTTTTAGCACCTCCGTGTAATCCAAATTTCTACGCGATTTGGCTCTCGATAAAGCTCGACCCTTTTGAAATCCCAAAACAGTTTTATTTAGAAACTACCAATTAAAATCGCGTAAATATTCCGAGTAAAAGTGATATACTTACAGCTCCATGACAAGTTGATCCGAACGTTTCTCTCATGCCCTGTTCAGTTCCGGTTAACACGTAGCTACAAGTTCCCATAGTACCACCGATCAAAACGGGTTGTCCCGTTAATTGGTAATCTACAGGAATCAATGGATGGTGAGGTGGAAATGCTCTAGTTGATCCCTGAATATATATAAAATATAATTACATGTGTATATCAATATAGATTATTACACTAGAACTACCAAAGCGGGTCCTTGGAAATTAATAAAAATGTTCGAATATATAACGTTACATTTTCTGTCGCCGGTAGTTCTAGTGTTATGTCAACAGATGTTTATATTTACTTTTCTGTGAACCAAAAGTGTCTTAGGTTTCCCGTCGACCATGTGCTCTTCTATTTTCGCGATGTTATGAGAAACATCATATATTACATGCATATCTAAATCATCTGGAGCTACTTGGAATTGTTTTGCGAATGCCTGTAAATCGAATGTAATTAAATACATTTGAACATATATAATATTTATATACATATATAAATATGTTTATTCATGTGTATATTGAAACAAAACGACAAACCTGCCGACAAAGGAATGTCATGGAACTTCGATTAACCCATGCAAAGTTAGCGGCGGCTGCCATCGACTTCAAGTAATCTTGTCCTTCTCGAGATTTAATATGAGCACAGGCCAGCTGCCTATCATTAGTCTCAATATTATCTCTCTTCATAGCTTTCTCCATCTGAACTAGTGCATCTATAATAAATAATTAAAAGCTAGAAAATTATATATTCCGGAAAAACATGAAAGTGTTCGTAAATAAAATGTTCATCAACCTGTTGCAACTTGATGACCGAAGCCGCGACTTCCAGAGTGAATCATAATACAAATTTGCCCTTTCTCTTCTATTCCCATTTTACATGCTGCCCATTTATCATAGATTTCTTCGACTACTTGAATTTCGGCATAATGGTTTCCGGCTCCTAATGTTCCCAACTAAAATGTGTGTTTCCCATAAAATGCGATTTCCTTATAAGTTATATTTATATGATAATGTATTGAAATTCATTTTATACTTGAGGAAGTCCTCGTTTTTTCGCTCTCATTGATACTTTCGAGGGGTCCGCGTTAAGCATCCTACCATATTCTTCACAGTGTTCTTTATCCTCGGCCCAAATATATCCTACATAACGAAACTAATTAATAGCTGAAATATTATTATTCCTATTGTCGAAGACATTTAAAATTAATAAAAATAATCGGCCATCTACCATTCAATCATACGACCCTATGTAGAGTATTTAAATAATTAATGAACTATCGTTATACAATTAAAAAATTAATAGACGTATTTTAATTATATTTAACCGTTTGCGTGCCAGACGGCATTCGCAAGAATCCGTGCGGAAAGCGCCGAGCAGCGCGATCGCGCTCGTTGTCTTTCGTGTGATATTATTTCTTTTCTTCGAGTTTACTCATAAATATCGAGTACGCTTACTTCCTTTTTAATATTGATGATCGCACTTCAAACGATCGTACCAACAAAATTACATTTATTACAAATTTTAGATAAAAGTTCCTTGCCATATCCGCGGGCATTTTTCGACGGCGAACAGCCGAAGCGCGATCGCGCCGTCCGGCACTCGAACGGTGAAGAAAAAGTATCCCAAAAGCACAATATTGCAAATGATAATCCATATTCTACTATTCTTTTCAATATATTAGCACACCTTCTCTTAGAGACCAGTCCATCCCCATTTCTAGAGCTTCTTCTAAGTCATGTGCATTCATAGGTATAATTCCTTTGGAACCAACACCAACAGGAATATGATCAAACATACTCTGTGCAAGCTGTTCTTTAATAGGTACCACATCATCTTCAAACAAATTTGTTCTTAACAAACGAACACCACAGTTTATATCAAAACCTACTCCACCCGGTGATACTATTGATTCTGGATCATTCATATCAAATGCAGCCATATTACCTGAATATCAGTAACAATGTTAATATGCATGTTATAACATCCAACAATAATTCCTTTCTATTACCAATTGCAAAACCATATCCAGCATGTACATCTGGCAATCCAACCGATCTGCTGACTATTCCTGGTAGAGCAGCTACGTTAGCAATCTGTTTCATTCCTGGAAGGAAACCTCCAATAGTGCCAGGTCTACATGCATTTTTCAACTCGTCAAACATCAAGCGTTCCAATGTATTGTTCACATAAAATATTCCTTCAACCTATGGAGGTAAGTGGTCCAATACAAGACAGGGTATTAACATGTTCACTATCATGGTCTCTTTAAAAAAACCGCCGCTATAGCGCATACTTTTCTTGCAGTAGTTTTACACAATATGTCGCGCGTATTCAATTATATAGGTAAAATATACTAAACAAGCAAAAAAAGCGTTCTACGCGAATGTCACGTATACGTGACGCCGGGTTCGCGAGACGAACCGACGGGTCACACATATGCGACGCGCGGATCGAACGTATTAAAATTCACTTAAATATAAAATAAGTACTTGGTATTGAAATACATGTATATGTATACTAGTAGCTGCCCTACCTTCATATTAGGTTGAAAACCCTTTTTTATTCTCCATGAGTAATCATTTATTTTTTCCAAATACTTTAACTCTTCCTGATATTGTCTCACAACCATTTTATTAGGATTAAATTGCAATATGACTCTGTAAAAAATATTCAACTCATAAATTAGAGATAATAAATTAAATTATAATGATAATAATAACATAATTTAAACGTAATAAAGATTATAAATTGAAGACAGAATTGTGATTCTTGATGTACAGTTCTTTTAGATACCTAGAATTATAGAAATGGACGATACCTGATATGCGCTATCAATTCCTTATAAATTCAATTATATGTGCAACAGACAAATATGAATACTAATAAAAATTGATTATGATGACAGAATGCGGAAACCGGCAGTAATCTTGCAGAAGATGATTCTCTCTAAAGAGAACTTACTCTAAAGAGAGTAAGTAGAGTTTATATTAAGTAGTTCTAGAGTTCTAGAGCCCGGTAACGACTTTTGTATCACTGGTGACGTTACCCAACAAATACTTAAAACAGATGTTTCTTTATATTTTTAGTCCTAAAAAATATAATTTCATAATAATTATTTCATGCCTTTTATTTTAATGACATAATATTTTGAAGAATTTCACTTAATTAAATAACATTTTATCTTTTGGACAAAGCTGCTAGGTTTTATTTATTAATCGATTGCTAATCTGTACGCCTTAATAAACACATTGATTAGTTACACTTTAGTTATTACACATTTATAGGTACTCTAAGCTAAGACGTGCATTTTTTTATGCAGTCTATCCTAATGAAATAATATTTCGGACAATTTAAATGAATTCAGTATTTGAATTATATATGTATATATAATTATATAATCAATATTTCAACTTTCAGATAAAACTAATTTTGTTTATTAACTAATTTATTAGATTTGTTAACTAATCTGGTTTATTATTAATGATTACAGAGTGGCCACTGGTTGTTTCGCCGGGACGTCCGCAATCAAAGAAGATAAAACAACGAAGGACCATCGTCAAAATATTATATTTACAAGTGTTTATTTATTGCATATGTTTACATATTTGTGTTTGTTATATTATAATGTTTATTTGTATAAAATGTTCTATGAAAATTGTTGTACCTTGTGAACCTTACATTTACAATAAATGACATTATTACGAGGACACTGTGTTATATTTTATATTTCCTCGATGTACCGAATGTCCAGAATCCCATATGTCCTAAAAACTTACTCGAATTGCGCGGAATTCCGGGAATCTGTGGTCAATTTCCAGGAATCGTGCGAATCGAATACCTCCTCGCACATCATGTTCTCCTGATACATTTCCTCGATTTTACGGCAAAATTTCAGAATTCCCGAGAATTTAGCGGATTCCAAGAAATGACGTCAAATACCGAGAATTTCGTAAATTCTAAGAAATGACGTCAAATTCCGAGAATTTCGTAAATTCTAAGAAATGACGTCAAATTCTGAGAATTTCGCGGATTCCAAGAAATGACGTCAAATTCCAGGAATTGTGCGAATCGAATACCTCCTCGCATATCATGTTCTCCTGATACCAAGTCTCGATTTTACGGCAAAATTTCTAAAGTGCCGAGAATTTCGCGGGTTCCAAGAAATGACGTCAAATTCCGAGAAATTCGTAAATTCCCAGAAATGACGTCAAATTCCGAGAATTTCGTAAATTCCCAGAAATGACGTCAAATTCCGAGAATTTCACGGATTCCAAGAAATGACGTCAAATTCCAAGAATGGTGCGAATCGAATACCTCCTCGCATATCATGTTCTCCTGATACCAAGCCTCGATTTTACAGCAAAATTTCAGAATCGAGCCGAGAAGTTCTCAGAATTTCGCGGATTCCAAGAAATGACGCCAGATTCCGAGAATTTCGTAAATTCTAAGAAAAGACGTCATATTCCGAGAAATTCGTAAATTCTAAGAAATGACGTCAAATTCCGAGAATTTCGCCGATTCCAAGAAATGACGTCAAATTCCAGGAATGGTGCGAATCGAATACCTCCTCGCATATCATGTTCTCCTGATACCAAGTCTCGATTTTACGGCAAAATTTCTAAAGTGCCGAGAATTTCGCGGGTTCCAAGAAATGACGTCATATTCCGAGAATTTCGTAAATTCCAAGAAATGACGTCAAATTCCGAGAATTTCGTAAATTCCCAGAAATGACGTCAAATTCCGAGAATTTCACGGATTCCAACAAATGACGTCAAATTCCAAGAATGGTGCGAATCGAATACCTCCTCGCATATCATGTTCTCCTGATACATTTCCTCGATTTTACGGCAAAATTTCAGAATCGAGCCGAGAAGTTCTCAGAATTTCGCGGATTCCAAGAAATGACGTCAGATTCCGAGAATTTCGTAAATTCTAAGAAAAGACGTCATATTCCGAGAATTTCGTGGATTCCAAGAAATGACGTCAAATTCCAAGAATTGTGCGAATCGAATACCTCCTCGCATATCATGTTCTCCTGATACATTTCCTCGATTTTTCGGCAAAATTTCGGAAGTTGCACGAAAACCGGAAAATGTAGGAATTCACTTTTCATTTAAATGGCGCCGGCGAGTCGCCACGACCGTTTTCGCGGGTTAATTCGTAACGGTTCTCGGTCGCCAACGGTTTTTTGCTGTTTAACGGTATGGCGACTCTCGGTCGCCATTTAAAAGAAATCTGAATAACGACAATTGCTTAGAACTCAAAATTTGGCCCGAAAACGCTCAAAAATATGTGGATTTCACTTTTCTTTTGAATGGCGCCGGCCAGTCGCCACGACCGTTATTCGCAACGGTTCTCGGTCGCCAACGGTTTTTTGCTGTTTAACGGTATGGCGACTCTCGGTCGCCATTTAAAAGAAATCTGAATAACGACAATTGCTTAGAACTCAAAATTTGGCCCGAAAACGCTCAAAAATATGTGGATTTCACTTTTCTTTTGAATGGCGCCGGCCAGTCGCCACGACCGTTATTCGCAACGGTTCTCGGTCGCCAACGGTTTTTTGCTGTTTAACGGTATGGCGACTCTCGGTCGCCATTTAAAAGAAATCTGAATAACGACAATTGCCCGGAACTCAAAATTTGGCCCGAAAACGCCCAAAAATATGTGGATTTCACTTTTCTTTTGAATGGCGCCGGCCAGTCGCCACGACCGTTATTCGCAACGGTTCTCGGTCGCCAACGGTTTTTTGCTGTTTAACGGTATGGCGACTCTCGGTCGCCATTTAAAAGAAATCTGAATAACGACAATTGCCCGGAACTCAAAATTTGGCCCGAAAACGCCCAAAAATATGTGGATTTCACTTTTCTTTTGAATGGCGCCGGCCAGTCGCCACGACCGTTATTCGCAACGGTTCTCGGTCGCCAACGGTTTTTGGCTGTTTAACGGTATGGCGACTCTCGGTCGCCATTTAAAAGAAAACTGAATAACGACAAATGCTTGGAACTCAAAATTTGGCCCGAAAACGCCCAAAAATATGTGGATTTCACTTTTCATTTGAATGGCGCCGGCCAGTCGCCACGACCGTTATTCGCAACGGTTCTCGGTCGCCAACGGTTTTTGGCTGTTTAACGGTATGGCGACTCTCGGTCGCCATTTAAAAGAAAACTGAATAACGACAAATGCTTGGAACTCAAAATTTGGCCCGAAAACGCCCAAAAATATGTGGATTTCACTTATCATTTGAATGGCGCCGGCGAGTCGCCACGACCGTTATTCGCAACGGTTCTCGGTCGCCAACGGTTTTTGCTGTTTAACGTTATGGCGACTCTCGGTCGCCATTTAAAAGAAATCTGAATAACGACAATTGCTTAGAACTCAAAATTTGGCCCGAAAACGCTCAAAAATATGTGGATTTCACTTTTCTTTTGAATGGCGCCGGCCAGTCGCCACGACCGTTATTCGCAACGGTTCTCGGTCGCCAACGGTTTTTGGCTGTTTAACGGTATGGCGACTCTCGGTCGCCATTTAAAAGAAATCTGAATAACGACAATTGCTTAGAACTCAAAATTTGGCCCGAAAACGCTCAAAAATATGTGGATTTCACTTTTCATTTGAATGGCGCCGGCGAGTCGCCACGACCGTTATTCGCAACGGTTCTCGGTCGCTAACCGTTTTTTGCACTTTAACAGAATATCTACTCTCGGAACATTGAGGACATATGGGATTCTGGATATTCGGTACATCGAGGAAATATAAAATATAGCATAATATATTTGTAATAAAATCTTTTCTTGTAATTGTAAATGTCACCAAGTACAACAATTTATATACAACATTGTATATTAATAAATATTCTAATATATCAAACAAAGATATATACATATATATGCAATAAATAAACGCTTCTAAATTAAATATGTTGACGATTGTCCTTCGTTCTTTTGTATTCGTTGATTGCGAACTTCCCGGCGAAACAAGTAGTGGACGTCCTGTAATCATTAATAACAAACCAGATTAGTTAACAAATCTAATAAATTAATTAATAAACAAAATTAGCTTTATTCGAAAGTTGAAATATTATCGAATTAAATTGGGTTGTCCGAAATTTTATTTCTTTAATCTAGGCTGCACAAAAAAATTCATTGTTTAGGTAGCTGGAAATGTATAACAATTAATATATTTAAGAATGAAAGATAAACTATTATTTAATCAAATTAAATTGTAGTAGCGTATTTATTTGATATATATAGAATCTGTTAAATGTCGAGCAATATGTACGCTAACAGATGTAAGAGTTTTTGAAAAAAATAATTCACGTTTTATTTTTGTATTTTCAGGAGTAAAAATATGAAAAAAACCAGCTATTTTGTGGTTGATGGGTAACGTCACCAGTGATACAAAAGTCGTTACCGGGCTTTAGGACTCGGTAACTCTGGAATTACAGATTGTATTGCGTGCTTGGTCTACTTATATCTCGTCGGTGCTTTCGTATTTTTAATATTAAAAACATAAAAAGATTCTAGTGTCCGGTGACATTGAAATAATAAATACATCGCGTGGATGGTCTTTCTATATATTTATATATCTCGTCTGTAGTACAGCTGTTCCAAGATGTCTTCTCCCATAAAAAGTGCTGTTCTCCAAGCAAAACCAATTTTATCTCTCAACAGAACAGAACATCGAAGAAGAGCAATTGCTTTGTACAAAGCATGGTATCGTTCAATCCCAGGAGTTCGTAAGTGCATATTATAAATTGATTCTTTTTACATACATTATGCGTAACGCACTCGTAATTTACAACCTTACAACGCAACAAAATTACGTAAAATAGTTTTACATCCCTTAATCTCGTATAACTGACTTTTCTTAATGCCTCGATATAATTAAGTATTTGTAAGTTTCGTAGATACAAGTTTTATAATTTATACTTATTATTCCACTGTTTGCGTATAATGGCCTTCTCGATAACACAAGCCAACAGTATAATTTATGTATTAGTATTTGCAATATCGTGATTTAACACTAGAACTGCCGAACATATACTCCGATATACTTATACATTTATTAATATACCAATTACGGCTAGTGGTATGTAAGTTAATCAATGCATTCAATTATGCGCGTCTCGTATGAAAAATCGCGCCATTGTATATCTGATTAATTTGATTAAAAATTGCGGCCAAGTGATTCAGAATGCATTGGTGGTTCTAGTGTTGATGTTAGAGTAAATTTGTTGTTCCAGTTAGTGCACATAGACTTCCTGTGACACTCGAGGATGCAAGAGGAAAACTAAGAGAATCCTTCAAGGAGCATGAACATATAACTGACTTGAGAGTCCTGGATGTTTTACTAATCAAGGTAGACTTTAATGTCTAAGGATATATTGAATTCTGCGAAGAAAGTGCTTGTGACTTAGATATCACAATCACTTCCCACTGTCTAGTCTCCATGTGCCTTCTTGCCAGAGCCTGATAGTACCTCAATTTTTCCACTTAACTTCGCGATTTAAATTTACCGATTTTGTCAGGGACAAATGAGACTCAACGAAGCTGTGAATATTTGGACACCAGCATGTGGTATCATGGATTATTGGAGGGATGTTCCACAAAAGAAGGGAAACGACTTTTTGACCAAATTCTACGTAGGTCAGGATTAAATTATTATTTGTAGTAAATATAGAAAAATAATATTGTTTAATGTATAGTTTACAAATCAAAGAAGGGTGTAAAATATAATATATTTCGCAGAAACTTCTTGGTGAAATAAAGTTAAATAGAAAGTACACAGCTATTTATTAATCCTTTGCGGTCGTAACGCGCCGGGAACGGGACTGCCGGTCGAAATTCGTCCGTTCGGTTTTTTTATGAAATGCACGACGCGGCGACTAGCTAAAGATTATCCCGTAACGATTATAAATTTTTTGCATTATAATGGAACCTTTTTACGTCTGTAACAATAATATTAATATAATTGTTTATATTATATATCTCCGTCGCCGCTTAGCAAGCATCGCGATTACGCGAGTCGGGAATAATTCGACTTAAGAACAGAACGGTAAAAGTATTTTATCGGACATCGCCCGACTTACGATCGCAAAGGGTTAACTCATAAATACGAAAATCTTCCATCATTTCTTACATAAAACAGAAAACACTGGGATGTATACTTTTGATTTTGCATGCACACATTCTTATTCGCTTATATCTCACTTTTGGATATTCTGGGGTGAGTAGAAAAGTAAAAAGGAATGTAGTTATTTTTATTTTAATATAAGTCTCGCGAAATGTCTTGTAATTAACCCCTTCGCCTACAATATCGTGCGATACTCGTGGTAAGGAAATCGGGCGAAACATAAGAATCACGGGTAAGAGCTGTGGTACGTCGGTCGGGCCAAACGTAAACAACACCTGCTAGGCTCGTGGTTTGTAGATAGGACTCAACGTAAACAGTACGGGTCAGGCTCGTAGTTCATTTTCGCCGATGTAGTTTTGTCTCGGTTACGTGATATTCTTTCCGAAACGTGGAAACTTGATTGTGGCACGCGCCATCACATCTTAAACCGTAGGGCAAGGGGTTAAACGAGGTAAGATCTACGATTTGTCGTCCGAATTACTATTTCGTAGTAAAGTAAAGGTAAATCGAACGAGCATAGCTGTTTATTAAAAAGACAATTTGTTTTATACAAGAAAAGATGAATCTCTCATCGCCTCTTACACAAGATAATAATTCTTTTAATTTACACTTTCTATCTTTACACTGATATATTATTATTCAGTTTTATACATTTGACAACATGATATATTACTAAGCACCTTAGGTACATTCTAGTTCACTTTTCACAGCCATACAGATTATTTGCTTCCCTTCAGTGAACAAGTATAGAATTATAGATACATATATCGATATACACGCGTATGTATATTCAATACGCATTATATGTACATCCAATTTAAACAAAGTACGGTGAGGATACTCACGATTCTCACTGCACCTACGTTAAAAAATCATGCCATTCGTGATTGTGCTAATGCTATTACTCCTTAATTGCTTCTTAAAAAAAAGTCTCGTCTATCAAAATCATTGATAGACTTTAGCATGATCTCCGTGTCCGTGTACTTTGGTTAGAATCATTTTTATAAAATAGTTTATTCCGCCATTAGATTTTTCCGCTTTTCTCAGTAAACTCTCGATTTAAAAATTTTCTCATAGACAAGTCTCGAGGTATGTAAAAACACACTTTATCGCGTCACTGAGACGCTTAATTCATTTTTAGTACAAGTTATAAAATATCTAGGCATTAAGAATATAGTCGTTTCGGTAACTTCCATATACATAAATTGCACGTATCTATGCTAAAAGAAAGAAGAAAAAAAATGGCAACAATACATCATGCTTATGACTTGTAAATGTAAATATGCTTTGCATATAGTTTCGGCATTTCTCGATACAAGATGACTCCACGTTATAAACATCATCTTTTATCAAACTATACTCTCCGATTCCAATTATATATTGTACCTAACTATCACACTTTTCGCGAAAACATCATCGTTTCATAATCTATTACCACCGAATAGTTCACATAACGATTTCTGATTGAATTCATGCAAGGCCTTCTTCTGTACACGTACTCATATTACAACACCACGAGAGTATATCATTGATATATCCCTTTGTTTGTTTTCGCCGTCAAAGGAAAAGTGTCTTCTATCAAACTATACTCTCTCGTTCCGATTGTATATCGTACCCTGCTATTACTCCTCTTCGTAAAGAAACATCGCTATTCCTTAAGCCATTACCACTGAATAGATTAATCAGCCAACTCCTGATTGAATTTCGTGCGGAAGACTTTTTATCTGGTACACTATCCGTACTCGGTGCAGGCACCACTTGATCGAGAGAACGCCATCGTTTCACTGGTAAAACTTCTCCTATGCAACCACCATCATCTCCTAATAACGGTGTCTCTGCTTCATTCGGAGAAGCGTCTGTATGAGGCACTATTATCACATTGCCATTGGGATAATTATTATTTAACACTTTGCCCGAAATGTTTGTCTTCGAGTCTGTCCGCGTGCACTTATCACAATTCTCTAACGATCTAAAACTCTTCTTAGGCTCCTTCCAACAAAAGTTCGGCGATTCGAATCGTTTGCTGTATAATTCAAAGGGAAATGGGTCCAACGAACGAGACTCACGAATCACATTTTGTAACGGGTAATCGCTTGTTGATGACGACGATGCTATCGTTGATAGAACTCGTGCGTTTTTACGAAATTTTGGCCCGGAATCGATGAAACAGTCATCGAGTGCTAGCTTGATATTAGCTACTCGATTTTCCATATCTTCCTGTAGCGGGATGTTGTCCAATGTTGATTTTGATACACTATCCATTAAGAAAAGAGGTGATCGGTCTAATTTCCGGGCGTGGAGTACTCTTGGTACCGGGCTAGAACCACCACACTGAGATGGCGAATCATCCGGTGTCGGTCGTGGAACACTGGATTGTCTTCGACTACCAGCTCCTAATCCCCCCAACAACGACGCTTGTCGAGAGTCCGCGTTTAATTTGGGACTCCTTCGAGGTCTGCAGAATAATGGCGGAAGATCACCCACATCGACCTACATAAGCAAAGAACGAGTGCTATTAAATATTAGATAACATTAAATCTCATTGATCGTTTGTTTCCACCGTAATAAATTAATTCCAATAAGGAAATTTGATTTGTTTGTGTGAACTCGAAATAAGCAATAAACGATTGTTCGACCGTTATGTGATATAATTAGAAACTGTTTAAAAATTTCGATACTGACCTCTCGTTTTTGTATAGCTTTCTCAGTAGCTCCTGTCAGCCAGTAAGTTTTCACCTCTCCTTTCCCCTTCATATGAACTAAACCTCGTTCTTCTATTATATAGCCACCAATTTTGTCCAACGCATCCCGGCACTGTTCGCTTATGTGAATACGTAATGGTTCGCCGTTAGATTCCATACGCGACGCAGTGTTTACGGTATCGCCGAATAAACAATACCTCGGCATTGTTAATCCAACAACACCCGCGACGACGGGTCCTACAATATTATTTATAGATACATTAAGTTTCATACGTACACAATACTAGAACGACCAACGATATATTCAGAAATATTCGTAGATTTACGCATTTGTCCTTAAAAATAAGAATGGATGACGAAAGTAAATAAATCGATTCAGATATCTATATTATACAACGCGAGCGGAAACAATCTCGGACAATGGAACGTTATGAAATGAAACATTTTTATGAAAAGACACGGATTCGTCATTTTGACTGCTTTGGTAGTTCGTGTTAAGGATAGAAGTAAATAGTCTATTAATTGGTATGCATAAAAGTGTAATAAAAAATATTAGTATATCAGTGCAAATATGGATAGTGACATTTAAATGAATAATTCATCCGCTTCTTACTTACGAACTTAGAGAAAATATTCTACCTGTATGAATACCGATCCGTAATTTAAGCGTGTCCTGTGGTCGATGAGCTATAGTATGATGTTTTACAGCATTAAGTAATTCCAGTGACATAGATGCGATTTCTCCTGCATGCCTGTTGCCATTTTTGATAGGTAAACCGGATACCTGAACAAATAAATTAGATAGTACTCGGTTATGTATTATATGGTATACCATTAAGTTAGTGAAATAATATACTTACAACCATGTATGCGTCACCGATCGTCTCTACCTTATACACATCGTATCCTTTGATTATGCGGTCGAACAAAGTGTACAGATCATTCAGAAAATTAACGACCTAAAGGAATCGTAAGTGCAAATGACACGTTATTTGAAGTCTTTCTTTAATGCTAATAATGAACTAACCAACGGTAACTTTGCATAATTATGCAAATAAATGAATGGGAAAATTACCTGGAAAGGTGTACTTTCCGCTGACATTGCCGTGAAACCGACAATGTCACTGAAGTATATAGTAACCAAGTCAAAAGCTTCAGGCTCCACTCCAATACCATTAGTCAAACAATTGGCAACGGGTCTATAATTAACACAGATAATGATCATAATATTGTTATTCACTAGACATCCATGTGTATCCAAAGATTAGTTATCCTTAAGAAATGAACTTACTCAGGCAGCATTCTGTGGAGTAGATCCTCGGTTTTCTGTTTTTCCTCGAAAAGAAGGCGTGTGCGTTCACTGACTAGATCCTCGAGGTTGTTCGCGTACTTCTCCATCATATCCATCATTTGGTCCATTATATTCCTATGTCTTCCCGCTTTCATTTTCTTTAATCGCGTCCTTATCATTTTGAAATCAGGCCTTAATTCAGGACTTTCCGCCCAACAATCCGTAATCGTACTGACTATATATTCAGCACAGTCCGCTTCGGACTCGGACAGAATATCAACGTTAGGTCTAAACGGTGGTTCGCTATCCTCCGGGAACCTTTTCACTCGGTCAATGATTTCTAACAATTCATTAAAGTTCATATTTATTTCTCCATACCAGAATTCCCGGACAATTTTAATAAAGTCTATGATACATTATAACACGTCTATTATATAAACGCATAAATTTACCTCTGGGTTCTAGATTCACACCTCCATATGGTCCTTTCCGTCCAATAATTTCAAATAATATAATAGCAAACGAATAAATATCCCCTTCTTGGGTACCTCTGATTGGAGCATTGGGATTCCTTAATAGTTCCGGCGCTTTCCAAAATAAGTCTGAAACATATGTATCGTCTGGTTAGATTAATGTCCTTGATAAGACTTCCTTCAAGTGATTACAAACGATTAAGATAATAACGATATCGTACTTCGATAATACTGATGTTCACCAATGCTGTCGGACTCGGCACAGTGACGCATATCATGGAGACCAAAATCGGAGACTTGCAGTACCCATCTTGAGGTTACCACACAATTGGAAGACTTCAGATTACCGTGACAGACTAGCACAGATGACTCGTGAATGTACAACATACCCTGTTCAATGGAAACCATTTCTAAAATCACTCTACGATCCCGCTATGCCTTTTCAATTACATGCCACCTTTAGGAACACATACCTTAATGAGATCGTGAACTAATGACGCAATGAACATGTCATCTAACTTGATATCTTCATTTTCAATGATGTCCTACAAAAATTTACCAATTGTACGTCTTTATACAAATGACATAAATACAAACGGTGTATAAACATTATCAATATCATTTGACACGTTAGTTATTACAATGATAACGTACATAAAGACTTCCTTTGGCGCAGTAGTCCGTAATTAACAATATCCTCATCGGCTCGACGCAGGCCCCAATGAAAGAGTTCAGATTCCCGTGCCTTATTTCTCGCAGGATTCGCATCTCCTTCATTACGTCACGCGAAATATCTTTCTTCTTGGAGAACTTGAGCTCCTTTATTCGCACCACTACCCCGTGGTAATGCCCAGTTTGCGCGAATACTTGACCACCGCATCTTGACTCGTAGGACATAGCACTAACTAAACTTAACTGGAAATTCAATGACAAAAGCAATGCTTTAATATACTTGCTAATTAATAATATCACTGTCTATGATATTACAAGAACCAGTTCGAGTACTTGGACGGAGATCAAGAAATAAAAACATGCAATTATACTAAATCAAAATTGAAATAAAGAAACGAAATACTTCTTACACGACAAGCATATCAGTGAATTAAACTCCATTGCTTACAGAGGATTACAGAGGATTTTATTACCGCATTCTACGAGATGAATGAACAGTGTTGTTGATAAGTCTATAGAGCCCTTTTATCAGAGATATCACTTACCTTACTAGGGGAGGACATCATATTGTCAAGATGAGGATAGCCATGTATTTCGCTCGGATCAATTTTCCATAGTAATCCTTCTATTTCCTGTTCTATCTTCCATCTGCGATATATACTCATAGTAATTACCGCGGCACAGAATAATAGAACGGCTAATACACCAGCAGCGACGATACTACGAAGATGAGTATCGTCTTTCGGGCAGTGTTCATTTAAGAAACCACATCCTGGTTCTGCTTCTGGTTTATTTTTCCCTGGCCAATCCATAGCCTCCGACGGCCTGTATACCTGTACAAGTATCATCCCTTTTTATATACTACATTATAATACGTTTAGAATCACTGTGCAGTAGTCAAATTCTATTGAACCTTTGCACTCGAGACTCGACTCTCGGTCAACGTTTATAAGAAACCCTTAAAAAATACGTGTCGCTTAGTTTTTTAAATACTAGAACGTATGTGAGAACGAAAAAAATCGGAAGCGGAAACCTACCAAGTTTCTTGTCAGGTTTCTTGTCAGTTTGTTGAGAGATATTTTTTTATTCGATTTTAAATGATATCGAACGATGTAGTTTGAATAATAATAAATAATCTCGCGTGCAAATGGTTAAAATAGTTCTTCAAACAATCAATGTTGTAGAATATATAAATAAAATATGAATTAATGAAATCCTTGAGACTTGGATATTAAGCTAAAGTAATGTTCCATTTATGTCTAAGTTTTAAATTGTTTAGGACTGCTATGCAATTAATCAAGGAATTATTAAGGCTCTGATATATGTAGGTTGGTATAATTCGGTGTAATTTGCACATTTTCGTGTGAGGAATGATCTGCACGAATGCTGTAAACAACTCACTCACTAGAGTTTCACCCTGTTGAAACTGGCCCACGGGTTTCATTTGATAATCGCAGGAGAAATTATTGAAACGGAAAGGATCCTTTTTCAATGCGAGTACGGAAAAGTTACCCTCCGAATCGCCGAACTTATCAAATTTTATTGTTGCCCCACTGACACCTATTAGAAAGAGTTATATTTATAAATATAAGACAGTGAAATAAATAGAATAGTAATATATGCAGACCATTCAATCTATTATATTATTAAATTGAATTCTGCCACGTTAAATGAAGCGCGATTTACAATTGCATTTAAATACGAAAGTTGAATTATAATACAGAAGAACTAATATTAATCAACATTTCAATATTCATATCAATATTACAATTATATTCCTACGAAGTAAAACATAACTTTGAACATTATAATAGTGCTTAAATATACGTTGCAAAAATATTTATACAGTCGACCGGAAATATTGTGCGGTTTGCATAAATCTTTTCCGAGGAAACGGAAGGGTTTTATAAACACGGAATTACGAGGCTGTTGATTCCTTTGGTAGTTCTAGTGTTAAGATTTATCGTATCTTTGCGCGATCAATTAATCGAGAATAAGAACCACTCGAGTAGGAAATCCTACTAATTCAGACTGAGTTTATCAGATTATACGTACTTACTTTGATACGTGTGATTTCTGATAATGGTCTCTATAATCTGCGTGCCGTTGCTGGCGATCTCCTCGAGAGTATGCTCCGGTTGATCACGTAGAAGCTGATCCAAAGCACGCGCGTACAGTTTTACGGAATCGTAAAGATACGCGGCGTGAATCGAGACATACTGGAGAACGAAAATGAACTCAATTACCAAGGGTTCATAAAACGCGAAGTAGAACTTACTGGCAATAATCCTGACGAAAAGAAATGCAATACCTTCTCATACTTTCTTAGGAGTTCTGGAATTACAAAGTTGAAGGGTTCCATGCTGCTGTACTCACGAACTTTCTTCGTGAATTCCTCGTAATTTTGAGTTGGCGGAGTGGATACCACCACCATCAAGGAACGTGCCCTTTTCAGAAAGTCCTTTGGCTCGAGACAATTTTTTAGATTGTCAAAGTGCTCCGGTTCTGGAAGTGTTCAATTTCCTTTTACTTCGCGCATTATATTCTTGGCGATATTAATGTCGAATTTATTAGTGTTTGTCAAGGATTCCTCTAAAGTTACGAAGTTTTTGCAGCAATCAGGAATATTCAATTTGCTATATCCTTATCCATATTATATTATTATTATCGAACTTTGTTTAGTAAAATCAACCATCTAAGTTATTATCGGCTACCCTCTTGTTTCGACTATTTAAATGAAATTTAATATATTCATTTAACTTTATCTTTTAGAAAACGTTTGTAGTCCCGCGTTATTTCGTGTCCGGTTCTATTTGGCACTTGGTACCAAATCACGATGCGATCCATATTTAATATTCTTTTCCATATTCCGCAAAATTTAAGATCCTATAAGTACTACGATGTTTCCAAATTTCGTTATAAAAACCGAGCCATAATTCAATTAATTTTTACACATATTCAACAATAACCTATCAATGAAATCAATTTAACATACGCACAAAGAAATGATTATTACACCAAGTCTCTTTGACCTTCGTTCATTGAACGGAACGGAGTAATAACGATTTCACCGTAATTAGACGGTGCACTATTAATCAAGAGTGTGTAGGAAGAATTTGAAGCGCAGAATTCGGATCGAATACCAAGATTAAGTAGGTCAAGGATAGACACTCGGTACTGCGCTAATTAGTCATTAGACACGGTGATGATCCAATAACGGGGAGAACAATGTTTTTTCTTTTCTCTCCGACTTCGCAAAGGAATACTTAAAATAGCTAAAACGTTCGAGATTGGTTCGTTGAACCGACCGCCGTTAATAGAGTACGGTGAAATTTAACGAACCATTCGACTTCTATCACGTTTATTAGTTGACTTACTCCATAAGTACTTTTGCGCTTCGCGTGGTGAGTACGTCATCATGTCCACGTGGATCACCATGTACTCCCCGTTGTCCAATAGCCTTTGATTTTGCATCGCGTTCATCATGTCTATCAACGACATCGCCGTACCCAGGAAGATGTATACTGCAACAATAACCGATTCAATTATGCCTAATGTGCAACGTGAGCCGAAAAAAACACGGAAAATGAAACAACACACTTTTATTAAAAACCGCGGATCCGTCATTTCAACGGCTTTGGTAGTTCTAGTAATAAACATGATAATAAGGTGGAGATTCTGATATTATAAGAGTTTTAGGCTAAGCATAGAAGCTGTTTAACCTGTTAACCAGATATGACGAGTTTCTTGCATTTACACTTATCCCGATTACTAATTAAATTAGTACTTAACCGTTAAATTAACCATGAAAGTATTCTTCAAACATTGAAAACTGTCATCAACGAAAGAAACAATTGATCACCACAATAGATTCCATAAAAAAGAAAATAGCTTAGTAAAAAAGTACCCGAATGAAGAGGCATAGGATTAATACCGATTCGTAGGAAACGAGTATCGGACATTTAAAAGCCGAAGTAAAAAGAAGCGCGGGATGAAGGAGTATTCGATCGTCCGTCGGAAGGAGCGAGTTAAGAATTCCAAGGTTCCATAAAGGATCGTTAAGTGAGATGTTAACGATCTAATAAAGGGGTTGGACGAGAAAGAATGCTTGAAATTTAAAGGTCCGAGGAATCGTTTCCATAGCGAGTCGGTGTAAATGTAAAGAAAGGTAGACTGACTTCTAGTCATATTTTTGGTCTCCTGTATAAGTTGGAACCACACGCTGACTTGACAACACGGCAGTCTTTCCTCGCAGCACGTGTGCCGGTCTTCCACGGTTTTATAATGGTTCACAGTGAGATTGTTCTTGTTTGCTTGCTCCTCCAAGGAACGTGCAACCGTGGACCAGGCACTCTCCGTTATGATAGTAAATTTGTTCCATCCATAATGGAGCAGCAGAGCTATCACTGACTTCGTCACCTGCGTGTCCGGCGGCTCCGTTCGGGCGAACGTCGTCACCTTTGACGCTTTATAGTCCGAGCATTTCTGTAATTTCAAATTAAATTATATTATTTACAGCATGGATGCTTGATAAATGCTTGATTTATTTTATTGTGAATTTGAAAGTATGATATGGGATTCATGAGACAGGATGCACCTGGTATTCGATTATGATAGGCACACTCGGTGGTACAAGATCTGGGCTACTTATTATGTAACAATAGAGTTAATAAAGAAAATGATTCTTATGCAATCAGGATATTATTCGAAAGTTTGTATAGTTCTCGACAATATTTATTACATATTACATTGTTTTATGTGATTCGATTGTAGTTAAATTCTCATCATCTTTACGGAGGATGATAATGTCTTTTATAAACAGCGTTATATAAATAGTTTTGTTCCGGAGTACATTGTTTTTGTCTTCCCGGGAATCCTGGAATAAAGAATTAATAATAACGACTCAAGAACTATTATATTTTCTCAAATTGATTTGCCATTAAGTATTTCATTATGCTTCCTTATATTCACGGAAGACCACGCGCTTTATTCTTAGCGTCATTAGTGTTATTTATACCCTCGCGTATTCCATTCACTCGGGAAATCCACGAATCAGAAACGACATCCTTCTCACTAAAATTCCGCATACTTTAACGACCCCTTTTTTTACCATACGTCTGGGAATTTCTGGAAATCCGATTTTTATTCTCTTCCTAATAATAAAGTGAACTATTCTCTGCTAAAATAATATCTTTGCAAAATTCCTAATCGTCTGACATCATTATATGATTTAATCCATTCTCCACTCTTATCGCTATCATTTTCCGCCTCAATCACAGAAAAAGAAAACATTTCCAAAAATACACGAAGAGTAAACAAAATGGCGAATAAGAGTCGATAAAACTATGAATAAGAGTCCGAACTCATTCTTTGATTCCAAGCATCAAGGTCCGCGCACCCTAAGCAAGTAGAAGGAAAGATAAAGGCGAGTAAGGAGAAGAAAAATGAAGCCAGGCAGGCTGAAGGAAGAAGAAGAAGAAGAGTAGTAGATGAAAAGAGAAGGTGGAATACGAGGAGGAAAGATGAATATGAGTGGAAGAGAGAGAGAGAAGTGAAGAGGCAAAGTGGGCTGCGCTGGGTGGCATGGTGTGTGGCACGGTTAAATATAAACTCGTGGCACACGAAGAGGAGTGCGAGGAGAGTGGAATGAACGGCAACTCTCTTCGTGGTCGTCGGCGAAGAGTTGCACGGGGAGGTTGCTCGTACCGTTGAAATGTGACATGTGCTCATTAACATATAAATTAAACGTGACAACTGGGGGTCAGTTCTACTTTAACCGCGTTGACCACCGTCGTCCACCTTCTTCTTCGTCTCCTCATTCCATTCCACCGCCCGCCATTCTTATCCGATCATCGTCCACCACGGACGAAATTCTTAATAATAAGGCCCTTAAAGGAACCTGATTGACAGCCGATACGTAACGCACCTGAATTCTTCCATACTCTGTAATCTTTCGCGGAGTTTTTTAGTTGGCAACCATGACTCGCGCCTTACATCGAAAATTCGTGGTTAATGATACGTTCATTGAAGGTTCTGAGGAGTGCGAACGTTAAAATTAGTGATAATGATGTCCATCGGGAAGTTTGTTTTCGCATATTTTTTGCGTGTACTGTATTAATTATTATTTAAGGAATTATAAGAATAATGATTGATAGGATTATGTAGTGCTACGATTGATTTTCAGAAGTATACAAAATAATTTATATTAATACTAAGATATTTAATATTAGTCACCGAGACATTTATTTATGTATATTTTTTAGTTGACTTTTAGTTGACTTTTAGTTGACGTGCTCTTCTAATTGTTATTTAAGAGAATGATCAGTGTAATGATTGATAGAGATTGATATGATGGATGTTCTGATATGGTTGATTTTATGACAGCCGCGTGATCGTTTTTGTTGGAACTTCCTCAGTGGAACCGGATGTCGAAGATCAGACACGTAAACAGAGAATGGATCTAGCGTCACGTTGAATCCACCGAAAGGAAGTTGACTATGCGCTGTGATAGCAAAATTATTGTAATCATCGGGTAAAAAAACGAAATACGAAATTGATCCTATTTAGTTGTTCCCCGAGAGGAAGTTGTCGGCACATCGGAATGATCAAATTATTATTGTCATCACGTAAGGCTAACTTGCCACTGAAGCCACGTTCGGTCGATTAAAAGGAAGTTGACGACACGTCAGACTTGATAAAATCTATGGTCTCAGCCTTGAAGAAATTACCAGAACCTACCAGAGCCTTTGATGTATCGTCTTTCCGTGGCTATCTATGGTTCACTTCGTCTTCGAAAAAAAAAATGAATAACTACATAACTTGTAGTTTGATGTTTATCCATGATATAAAATTCATGGAATCCAACGATTCTAATTATATTAATATTCTCAGTCCTGTTGCTGAATTATTAAGTGGTTTTTAAATCTATATATTATTATATTGACTTATGCAAATTTAATGAAAAAGTGTAAATTATGATATTTTTCTGTTTAATAATAAAATCGAGCATTTATGAGGACTACAATTGATCTTACAGTTAAGCTTTAATTTACATGATTCAATTTCAATTTATGCATGGTAATTTTTGTACACGAAAAATACTAGCTTGAATCAAAATGGTATTACAAAGTATAACATTATTTTAAACAACACTCTTATATATAAAATATTAATAACATATCGCATTACTCTCATCACCCAACTTTCCTGCATCTTTCTCCAGTCCCCATAATTCACAGACTAAACAATTCAGTCCGAAATCTTCCCCCCACGTTCGAGTCACCTAAACCACAGCCGATCTCCAAAGTCAAAGCGGAACCCTAAAATACACGGCACCCTATCAACCTGGTATTCGATTGTCCAGTTGTTTATCGACGTAAGAATCGCAGGAATATAAATACAATCGTACGCAACTGCGGTGTTCGGAGCACGCAATCGTATTCAGTGGTTTTGCATAAAATGCAAGGAGTGATGGATGATCCGGTAGACAAAACTGGTCGGCTTAGAACCAGTCCTCTATCCCGAGCGAACCAGGAGGTAACAAAGAGACGATCGAAGTGTACACAGAAATGTATTGTTCTATGAACAGTGAAACGGGTCTACTTTTGTTGGATGGCGAAAAGGGGGAATTAAACGGTGGCGGAGAAACAAGAGAGGATTAAATGGAGGTAGAGAAAATAAGTAAGAATTAAAGGGATGCTACAAAAAGAGAGAGAGAGAGAGAGAGAGAGTTAAGAAGAGCATTGACCTGTTAACCGGGTAGTTCATCCAAAAACTTCTAAAAATCCGTACCACATATATATAGGTTTGATCGTTCATTACTGAACTTTATACCCATCGAAATTTTAAAGAACGGGGTTAAAGGTCAGATTAAATGAAGGATTGAGGCAGAAACGGGGAGTTAAAGGAAAGGCAGAGAGAACAAGAGGGAATTAAAGGGAATTAAAGGGAAGGCGAAAAAGGGAGGATTCTAAGGAGGGTAGTGAAAAGCGTGGATATTGGTCGCGAGTTTGTCCTGGGCCGTGGACGAGGTGGTCTTTGGTCATTGCCGGCTCGACGTGCTGTTATTCTGGGCTCCACTCGGCTATATTTAGACGAGACCACCTTGAGGGAGCTCAAGACTCGAGTGCATGCAGCGGTGCAACCAGCAGCCAGAGCTATATTGCTCGATTGTGCCGTGGTTGTGCAATGTCTTTTGCGATCGCTCGAATAACAATACCCTGGATTATTCACCGATCTTTTTGCATTCCTTCGCCTCGCGGATGGATAATGTCTCTTAACGTTTGCCGAATGTCCCCGAGTATTTCAAACCCTGTTACGCACTCCGACTTCTGATTTCCCTCCTCGATAATGCATGCTGCTGAGGAATTTAAATACGCTGAGTAGATCGATTTTGAATGATTATATAACTTAATTATGTCAGCCTGTACGTATGAGAGTAGAATAATGAACTAAGCTACTAAGTAAGAAAAACACTGATTAACTAATCCCTTTATTAATCAGATTAATTAGTGTTCAAACGTGCTTCCTTGTTTCCTAGTAATTATCAGAAATTAGTTCCTATGTATTTATAAGTGAAAATATACTGATAAAAATCATTGGAAAATTATAATAATGTTGAATGACGATAGCATAATTAATAAGGACATTCTATAATGCAAAATGCAAGCATCAACATTGCTTGATTTATACGGTGTCTATGTTAATTCAATATCGCGCGAATATCTTTGAAAAAGGACGACTGCATTAGAAGGATTTAGAGATCCATATTTAACTGGTTCTACAACGAGTTCTTAATGAGACTTAACAGGGGATTTAAAGCCGTTAAATTTCAATGCATATTCTATAAATCAGATCTGAGTTTACGATAATAAAAGGGAACTCAACAGGTTGGCTTATCTACTCAAGATGTAGCGCGTATATCTTATTGTTCCCGACAGTGATTCATGGGATTTTTGTAAAGTTACGACTTTAAACTTCACCTTACGACACGAAACGTGGCGGCTGCTTGTCGTGACGCATTGACAATCTCGTTACGTTCACTGAATAACAAGAGGCTAAATTGTTCCCGGGCGTTCTACAAGCCTGGGCCCGCCTCGTGAAAACCGATAATACAAAACGATCTTATCGTATTCGAGGATCGTCCGATTACAAGATGTTAACGATCCGCGGAACAAATTAGTAATTATTCAACACACTCCGGTAGCTGTTCTTCCTGTTTTCTACGAAACGGAAGTCACGGCCAAAGAGGAAGAGAAGAAAGGAAGCTAGGAACGTGGTGGGATAATAAACCTCTCGATGTTACATGTTAACAATTAATTGTCCAGGAACTACGAGGAATAAAATATTTATTATAAGATTTTTATTCGTTGATCATTCAATATGATGTGAATAATATTAATCCTTGATGGAATAATATAACACAGTTTATAGTATTTATAAAGTAATAGTTTGGGTAACGTAATTAAGGGAGTTTAATTTTGCGGGTGATTAAACTTGAAAAATTGGAGAACAGATGTATCGATGCACTTATTACATGTTACGTGGAATTAATTTTATTTGTATTATTATATATACAATTATACATGTATATGTTTATTATAAAAGTGGCGCAAGAAGAAAGTACTTGTACCTTCTCGAAATAAAGAGCTCAAACTCAAATGATTTTCTCTAAACGAGACGCTTAAAGTGTTTCCGCGGAACGGCAGGGTACACCGTGTTAATACCGAAGAAACTGACAGTTACAACGTTTCTTGACTGTTTCACGTGTATCGAGTAGATTCGTCGGTTGGTCAGACAAGAAGGCGACGAAGAGGATGAAGAAGACGGAGGAAGAAGTCGACGACGAAGAAGAAAACGAGGTGGAAAAAAAACAAGTAGAATAAGACGACGAGGATGACGAGGACGACGAAGCCGACAAAGAAGGACGAAGAACAAGTAGAAGAAGGAAGTAGAAGGCGACGAGCAGGACGACAAAGAAGGAAAAAGAAGAGGAAGAAGAACAAGTAGAAGAAGGAAGTAGAAGGCGACGACGAGGACGACGAAGATGAAAAAGAAGAAGAAGAAGAAGAAGTATAAGCGACAACGGTAACGCTGTGCCAGAAATACCTCGATCCGAATGGGCCGGTAGGTACCAGAATGGAAAGATCGCTTCCCGGAATTCGCGAGCGTGTGAACGGATCACGTCCTGCCCTTAATGGTGGCTATTAGTGTTCGAGGGAGACCGTTTACGTGCAGAACTTTCTTGCCAAACGACACGACACCGCTGGTACCGGCAGATAAATTCGTTCCACCGCTACTACACCTCTCTCTTTGGAAACGAATCCCCGGACTTTATCTCGTTAGAGTATCGACAAAGCGATGAACTTTCCTTATAACTGAGAAAGGGATCATTAACACATATCACTCGGGAACTTACCATCCTCTTTTTACCCGAGGGTTTAAGGACTCACTTTGGTCGAAGATACCAGTTGACTTCCATTTTTAAATTCATTCTGATGCAGGCAGAAGGAGATGCATCACTGCGATGGAAAGGTTCAGTTTATAACAATGAGTGGATTATGATAATATTTATTAATTACTATGGAGTATTAATTGTTCTATTATTTGCCAAAATTGGATGACCGTGGAATACGATTATACCTGCTGTTAAGTATGAATCGAACTAAGTACGAATTAAATAAGTATTAAATTAAGGAGAATCGAATCAAGGACGAATTAAATATGAGTCGAACTAAGCACGAATTAAGTATGACTCGAACTAAGTACGAATTAAATAAGTATGACACTAAGATCGAATTAAATACAATGGTCTTCAATATTCTATCTTTATAAACGTCATTCACGGATGTTTGGTAAATAACAATTATAATTCGGATGTTAATCTCACTGTCAGAGCTAAAGATCCGCCACGTGTCGACGAATAAAATCGTCCTCCCTTCCTCGAAGACATTAAGCGGTGAAACGTGTCCCGGTGATCTCGAATGCCAACGACACGATAATTTCTCGAATAAGCGTCGAGGAGAAATTCGTTTGAGTCGCATCGCGCGGAATTCTTTTTACGGTGTTAGAAAGCTATTTATGTGTCGTCATTATAATTATTCGTCGAAACTCGATAGATATACGATGGTCATTAGAAACATTGTTAATTACAAATTCGTATTTATCCATTATGTTGATCGGTGAAATGAATCCTTGATCGTGAAAATCCTGATAAGGAAACGATTAAACCTAAATACAGTTTATACCGTAGATTAGTATAATATTAATTCTGAGTTCAGGAATTCCACGGTGAACGGCTGATGGACTAAATGAAGATGAAGTTAACTGGTAATAACTCAGCCACGATGTTAATCGAGGAACATTCACTTTCTGGTCGATTCGTTTTCATGATTATTCAGTTTTATTAATTTACAAGCTTTCGCGCGCAACATTTCGCCGCGGCTTCCGCGAATTAAGCGGACCGGCTGACGAATAACTTTCTTGATGCTAGCCGTTAAATGAGACAACTGACGAAGTGATGAAGTAGTCGACACGACACTAATAATTTCCTCGGCGTGATCTTATATAATCACTAAAGTTAATTCGACCAAATAGTAACTGGTTTCAGTCAAGAAAGACTGACTCCTCTTAGTATTCGAGATTATGGACCAATTTGAATTCTTTGACCTAGCATCACATTGTGTTAACGGTTTACTTGAAATTAAGTAGGGCGATGTTTAACCTCTTAACGCATGTTTTCTTCTGGGTATGAATTTTGGAAAATGTCTCCCAGTTGGTCTAACGGGTTCTGGTAACTTTGGTCGTTCAGGTTTTTAGAACTATATTTTCCAATAAAAATATTTGTATTACTTAAGCGGCTAACTCTTTGTCCTACTCCATTATTATAATATAAGTCCTATTATTATAATTATTCGATATAAAATTCTATATAGTTATCAATATCTTTTATAAATATTTCTTTACTTCCAAGAAAATACCTCGGAAAAATGACACATTACAGAAATACGAAGCACGGAAGGGAGCATTAAAATTATTAACAATGAATATTTCTAGATATCCTCTTAATATCTGTAAAGAAATGATTGGCATAGAGTCATGGAGAAGAGGAGTATTTCCAACGGCACGGTTAAACGGATATCTGTAATTTTCTTGTGAAACACTGACATTCCTAATCAAGTTTATCTCCAGTCTATATTTAGTTTCTGTCTATATCTATCGACGAATGTCTTAATACATAGTGTACAATGATTATTTATCAACTGAAATGGCATTACACGTTTGTAGAGGTTCCGAGGCGGAAAGGCGAGGTGTTGTAATAGTGAGTGACTTGACGATGGGCAGGTCGACCAAGGGCATCCGGGTTTTCAAGGTTACGATTTATAAATACATCCCGTGCTGATGAATTTCGATCTGATACTTTTTCTTCAAACACTCCAGGACTACTCGTTCTCGTACAAGGTCTCGAATTAATTTTAAACTCAACCGGCTAAAAATAATTCATTCTCTTTGACACACATACTCTTCCTTTTCACGCTCTTCGGTTGGCACCACAAATTACGATGACAGTGTTAGAAGTCTTTTTTCAACGACTTACGAAGCTTCTAATAATCATACGACATCGGCAAAGAATTGGCGAGTTTCGAGGAATTATTTTCATTTCGATTATGATATTTATGAAAATTATAATATATAATAATCGTGGATGCGGATGCGAATTTTCTTAATAGCCGCTATGGACATTTATTTAGTGAGTTAATAATTAATTACTCAGAATATTATTCGAAATCAAATATTGTCGATTCGAATAGTATTAATTAGAAACCTTAATTAGAAAATATGTATTAAATAATAGAAGCTCGAAAACGCATATGTCAATTTCTTCTAATATCCCCTTCTAATAATTAAGATTAACTTGAACATTATTCGAAATTAAATATTGTCGATTCGAGTACTATTAATTAAAAAACAAAATTAGAAAATATATAAATAATGGAAGCTCTAAAACACAGAACAACTTGTCTAAAGATAAGTCTGAGATATAAAAGATTATGTCAAAGAATGCAGCAGCGATCCAATGGTCTTGCAGCACGAGTCTGTTCACAGAGGACAATTCTACTTGGATGCGAAAGAACGAGGTGGTAAGAGTACGCGGCACATAAACTCGGAGAGGGTTAGGCCGATGCTTTCATTTGTTCATAAATCAAGAGAGTCTATTTATAGCCCCGACAGACAAATAACGATAGTTGTGCTGCACGTTGTATCCTTGAATGGCGAAACAACCGAATGAAAATTAATGTGCCGCGATAAAAGCAAAAAATTTAAACAAACTTCGATACATTATCGTGGTGCTCTTCTTCGAGCACGTGGCCATCTTTTCGATGCACGTTTTCAGTATTCTCTTTGTGTCACCACAATTTGATGATGTTTGTTGACACGTTGAACGAACGTTTCTTTTTACCGAAACACTGCAGTTTTGTGTTTCGTGTTGGTGACGTAAGTTCGTCAGTCCTCGCGGATGACGGATGTGAGAATAAAAGTTATCATGTGTTTTTAATTCGAGCGTTATATCAAACAGGTTTGAGTGAGGAAGATTGATATCTTTTTGGTAATGATTATCATACGTTGCTTGGAATATAAATAAAGGAGTGTGAATGCGCAAAAAAGTCGAGCATGTGTGGCTGGATTTATGTAATATAATGTAATACGGTGACTCTGATGCGAATTTATTTATATTGTAATATAAATATTCGATACGCATAGATATTTAGTATTGTATGTATGAAACAATGTAGTTCACAGTATAAACATGTAATAAATTAATTCGTTTCAAATATTACCCTTTATTACATTGCATTACATAAATCCAGGTACACGTGCTCGGTTTAATAGGAAATAATATTTCATCCGAATTAATAGTGATTATAATATTACTGTTCAACACAACCCAATAATGCAATTAAATTATTCTGCCCGGATTATGTATATAATTTAATTCGGATAATTGACATAATTGTAGTTATAATTTATATTTGTAGCAGTATATAATAATGTAATACGAAGCACAGGAAATTTTTAAGTCCACTGTTACTTCAATACGCTACCTGATTCATATTCTATGTTCGGCGCATACAAAAGAATCAGTTAGACAGAATTGTTGCACGTGTCATACTTAAAATAAATATTATACAACTACACTTATGTACACATGACATGTCTTACAATGTCAAGGAACATTTATAATATAAATAACGCGATGCGTCGACATCGGTCTTTTTGTAAATCTATAAAATCATAAGTGTATACTGATTTCCCAAAACAGGATATTAGAATTACAGCCGTGATACACGTAATATCATAATTAAAGTTGAATTATATTACTTCGTAATATATAACAATAAATAAATTCGTTTCAAACTAAAACCCTAAATACCCATACGATTATGAAATAGTTCCAAATTTTCAAAAGAATTAATATTTTAAATATTAACCTACTATCGCCAGTCACATTATAGTACACTGCTCGGTGTACCAAATTGTTCTACATTTTAAAAGGACGGATTATTAATCTATTATTGCTAGTCATATTCTGGTATACCAGAATAAATAAAAGTTAAAAATGCTACCATCAGGAGTGACATGTTATATGAAAGGGAAGGGGGAACATACATGGGAACTCAGGAGGCAAGAGAGCACGGATTGGCCTGTTCGGTGATGCCGATGTTGGTGCTGCCGTGCGTAGCTCGTTGATTCGTTCGTGTTCGGTCTGTCGCTTGGCAAAGCAATAGCCCGGGCTAAATATAGCTGGCGATAAACATAGGCAGTTAGTGAGCCACGCTGTATAACGCCGACTGTATCCTCCGATATACTCGAATCACGCCGGATACACGCCACTCTCGTAAGCCCGTGGGATTTCGGTTCCTCGCGGCGCAACCTGTCTGATCAACGATTACCTCAAACTACTTATCACACTCCAAACGGTTTTGTCTGATTCGTGTTGATTCGTGTCGATACGCACTACTTTGATCCGATCATTATTTTCTTATATTATTACTGTCGAATTACGAATTAATTACTAGATTTAATCATCTGAATGATGTACATAAAATAATGGTATATAAAATGTCGAACATCGCACCGCTGTATACTGCAATAATTCTAGTAAAAATAACGGACTAATCGTTACAATTACTTGGATAGTTCTAGCGTTAAGCAGTGATCATTTTAAAGCGTATTTCTTCCTTGATTCAGCTCGCATTTCTCAAAGCGACAAAGCAATACCCGTGCTAAATATAGTCCGTGATAAACACAGACACTTGGACATATGCTCGACTGATAAGGGATACTCGTTGTAACACGGCTGCAGTAATACCGCCTCGCATGGCCGTAATACTACATGATTTACGTTGTTTTCGAGTTACGATTAACCACAAATATTGATAGATCCCGATGCGCTCGGTCAGCCTTAAATCTCGATGAATTTCAGAAGTCTCCCGTCACAGATAAAGACACCTTTTTGCTTACACTTCTTGCCTCACCGATCGGCTGCTTGTCCGTCACGAGACAAAATGGAGTTTGAAAAAATGTCTGTGGAATCAATGATAATTATGTACATGCTTATCAATGGCACTTCTTTGAACGGCATAAAATAACTGTCTTACGTGATTGGACGAAGAGTGGAGAATTATTAACAATATTTGGTCGATCGCCATTGTAACTTGTACAAGGAAGAACTATTTTTATCATTTGCCTTATTTATTTCACATAACTGAGTTTAATTAACGTCAACTTTAGTTCTGAATAATAAAATGTATAAAAATGGAGATTGTAGTTCAAAGCTATATTTATAAGCTTCAAGTTATAATAAAGGTTTAATCGAATTAATTACTTAATAATAAGTAATATAAGATACGCTAGAATTATGAATTTCAAATATAAACTGTACTAGAAACATAACATCTCAGTATCCGAAAATTGATTAATAAAGTTAAGCAATATAAATTGAATTAATTAAATTCTCAAAGTTTTAAATACCTAATAATATATTCACAATAAAATAAATAAACTGCTATATACTCGATTAATATTTGCGTCACAATATATCATAATGGATGCCAAAATGTTTCGCAACAATATTATTTCGTATAACTTAATTTATTTCATATAAAATTGTACACCTCCTATTTAAATTTACAAATTCGAGAGCGCAAGAAATACAGAAATATATTCCGACGGATGCCATCGAATCGCGCGACAATATTTCGACAATAAAGAAGCAGGAATCCGCGAGTTATTTCGCCAATGATCGGTGGCGCTTAAAATTCTATTTGGCATGTTACATTAGCTCTGAGATGAGAGGCTAACGCGAGTTTAGTCGACGACAAATTAAGGCGATTGCGATGGAGCCGTCGCGGCTCGTTAAATCGCACGCACTTCGTATTGCGAACCCACTTCGTCCGACCAGTTACACCCCGTTTCTACTTGAGATTTCAACTTCTCGCAAACCTGCAATCTTGATTGTCCTTATCACCTAATCTTATCACGAAAATCGGAACATTCATTGATTTCTCTTCTATTCCTGTGTTGTCCGACTTTCACTATTACTAGTGAATCAATACATTTCTCCAAATTTCATTCATAACGCAATGATTATTTACGAAATAACTCGCGGATTTTTAAGAACGTATACGTAAATGTATAATATAATAAAAATATAGCTGAATATATTAGAATATTATTTTAATATCTCATATTTCCATATCCTATATTAGTATATTGATACCATCACAACAAATCATAAATGTAATAAAAACTATTTCCAAAAACGACTCTAAAGTGTCAAAGCTTGTTTCCCACAAAACTCTCAGCCAACGTCTGATCAAGAAACTTTATCAAAGGCGTTTTATCACGGAAGGAAACGTTGGAAATATTTGAAGCAGATAGGCGAACAGTAGGCGCATTATAAAGAATATAAAGCACATAAAGAACACAAGGAATTGCAGTGGTACTCGAGAATAAGATCCTTCGTAAATAATTGCACCGATACGAGGCGATGTAAAAACAGGTTGGAAAGAATGGAGCGTATTGAGGAAGACTCGAGTTGAGTTGAGTTGAGTCGAAGACTTGGTAAACACGAGAACCGCGCTCTTGGCAAGAGATGTAGGAAGCCCGTTGATCTCGTTATCGTGAATGTGGAAAGGATGATGTATGAGCACTAAAACTTGACCTTACACCAATTCCTAGCGAAATAGATAGACACGAATGCGAGCACGCTAATTTAATAAAGCGTAAATTTATCAACTCGCCTGCTTACTTTTTATGAGCACCAACCGCGGCTTGATAGGCGCGAGACTGCTCATTAATTGATACTGCTGTGTGTGTTTAGGAAATTGACTACTTGAGCCATTATTTTTGACAGTGGTGCCAGTCCAATTTTTATGGAAACTGAATCCAATATATTTCTCCGCCAATGATTTTTATTAGTTATAATATTCAAATACAAAACGTGGACTTATATCACTTCGAACAAATGCGGCTCAAATAATTAATGTTTCAAGTACACAAAATAAACAGTATTATAATATACCAAACAAATATTCCATTATTTAACATGTTTTAGTCATTGAATTTTTGTCAAGTCAACAAAATACACAATATTATAATGTGATGAAAAGAATATTCCATATTCTACAATGTTAGATTAATAAAGAAAAACTGAAACTGTCGAAACTGACGAAAACGAACAGTTTGGATGAAGAAATTCATGTGCCGCGTGGCAAGAAGTGGCAGAGAGTCGTTGCCGTAAAACGGGGAAAGAACATCGTCGGGCGAGCATACATTCTTGTTGACCGAATGAATAC
This sequence comes from Nysson spinosus, assembly GCA_910591585.2. NCBI lineage: Eukaryota > Metazoa > Arthropoda > Insecta > Hymenoptera > Crabronidae > Nysson > Nysson spinosus. The sequence continues at coordinate 4,200,257 of OU342843.1, read as the reverse complement.
GCGTTGGTACGCTTGGGCCCATAATTGGTGCCGGCCAATTAAGGGTTAATTGAGTGTATTTTAGCCTGAAACCGGCCGCGTTGTCGTTACTTCAGTCGGCAACCCACATTCTACCGAACCACTGAATCGCTCGAATAATACCGATCTACATCTACTTTCTACTTGATTTACTTTCGCTTTTCTTCTCGTTATTCGAACCGTAGAACAATTACTGGAAGTAATTATTACCGATTAAACGAATATGTATATCAATAAATATGATACATAATGAGTAGAACTATATATTTTCTTATAGATGTGTAATATTTAAATATGTATATGATTCGATACATTGATCTAAAATTTTGTTTATCGTCATTTTATTCATTTAGTGTAAGTGGAATATTGCAAAATTTGAAGACTCCAAATTTATGGAATTATGGAATGCTTTAATACGTTTCTTAAACGGTGTGGAATTATTGTAGTAATAATTATTATTTGATTATTAATCGAGTACGGGTAATTCAATATTAATTACATGAATATCAATATTCAATATTAATTATTAATTCTCCAAAATTAACCGTAATACTTATAACGTTTAAATGGAAGTAAAATATCCAAGAATTAACATAATGAGTTACAAAGAATTTTCTAAAATCAGGAATTAATAACCCAAAACAATATCACAAAAAATAATACCCGACATTAAAATTCCAATGATTCGTAATTTTTCTCGAACTCCATAATGCATCCTTAAACTGCAATCTCACTGGTTCACCTTCGTCGGACGCCACTATAATATATTTTTTCTTCATCAACACAACTCGTACCCCAATCTATCCACCATTTTTCTCCACCATTCTCAAGCACCACGTAACAAGAAAAAATATTTCTTTCGTATTACATCTCCATAGAGACGTAACATCCAATCAAATTTCAGTAAAACCAAGTGCTAACATCGCCTGTAGAAAAAGTCTAAAACAAGGAAGAATATCGAGTTTCTATTTGTAAATGTCGATTTGATTATTCCACTTTTTATGATGGACACGTTGGCCTCACGAAAAGGATTCCGTATAAAATATTAATTAATCCTGTTCCTGGTGTATTATGTTGGGTTTACCACGGGTTTAATCCTTTATTTAAGGACCACCGTTTCATTCGCGCGAAATAAAGAAGACACGAGTCTCGACAATGTCGGCGCAAACCAGCCGGGACTCGAGCTGCCAGAACCAGTATTCTCACACTCTATTCGTTCTTTCATTAGCCGCGCTAAAAATAGAGTTTACTCCAGTAAAAACAACGCCGGTTTTTCTGATCGTGATGAATGGATTCCTTTGTCGATGCCTTTCTAACCAACGCCGGATCAGAATCTCTGGGTTACTCGCGCCGAGCCACCTTTTCAATAAACCCGTACCTTCTTCGACTTCCAGTTTCTATTCAACCATCTTACATAAAAAAATAATTGACCTAGTTATCAGGAAATTGCAATTGCGCGATCAGCAAATTGTAGCTGTTTGAACCGCGTAGCCAGAAATTGGGAAACCAAACATTTTTGTGGAAATTGTAATAAGACAAAAGTTATTCAAGAAAGATTCAAATGAGATTATCTTCGAACTTATTTTCTGTATTATCTTGGATTAGCCGGAATTCGTAGGATTAGAAAGAATACTTACTATATTAGGTTTGGGTGGAATTTAACATTGAAATGAATTAACTTCAGGATTTTAACATTAATGTATTATTATATCTGATTGATATTTTTGTTCTAAATATTGTTTATGTCGGTATAATGAGATTCGAGCGGTATTACTTTTATCCTTTATGAATAATTATGTAAGTCCAAAGAAAATTGATTTGAACCATAAGTCAGTACAGCATGGAATTATCGACATCCATATTTTCCATTATGTCATACATATTAATCTTATGTAACTGTATTTATCGGCGGGTACCAGATGTTCATATTATCCGATAAGAAGGCCTACATTCGCATTTATTATAGAATATTAATGTCTGCGTAATATAACAAATATTCAGATCCCAATATTCGCTAATATTCTTTTTAATTCAGTTTACTTCCAACTAATCTTTCTCCTAATAATAAGATTGAAAATAATCGAACTATTTATTCCGATTGTTTTAATAATTCGCAATTTATTTCTCCCCGAATAATAATCAATTCTCCAGGAAACCCGAAATAATAAGCAGTAATTAAATACCAGTACACAAGCATTATTTACAACCAACATAATACAAAATGATAAATGGTTATGATACAACAAATAATTTAAGTCTTTCCCATATATCACGATATTATTAAGTCCTTATCACCACGTATCATTAACTTATTCAAATCAGCTCGTAGAATATCAATCGAACTCTGCAGGATGTATCGAATCCAACATTAAACGGGCGCGCTACACGCAGGTTTATTCTAAACAATAAATAACTTGTTCTAAATATATGAAATATATTAAACCGGGCGATAATGCGGCAAACGAATCGTGTCGGTTTCTCGTAAAACCGGTATTCTCACGCTCGGCTCGTTCGTCTATTCACGCGGCTAAAGATAGCATTTACTCCAGTATCGGCGGACCGATCGTCGAGCCGATCCCCTGAGCGAGTCAGAGTGAGAGATTCGCCGGTAAGAAAATCACGTAATTCCCATACGTGGTGGAAGTCGAGTTGCGACGAGCAGGAATCCTGGAAACGTCGGGAAAAGAAATCCTACCTCCAAGATAGAAACTCCAGGAAGAACACCATCCAGAAACCGAAAGAAAAAGCGAGAGAGAGAAAGAACAAAGTCATTGACTACCCGCTCTCTTCGCGGCTCTAAAATTAGATCCGCGATTACTTCATCGTGGAAATCACGTAACGTCGCCCCGATCGAGACACAATGGGAATCGTTCCACTAGAAATCGGGAAAAGTGAAATAAGAAATATGCCCGGAATGGAAATAATGCGCCGCGGAATACGAGAAATAAAACACTCGGTGACTTTAACCCTTTTACTGCCTTAAAACCGAAATAACAGCTTTGTGGGATTTCCGAGAAATACTTTGAGCCGATATAAGGCCTTTCCATTTTAACATCAAACAATTTATAAATACCTCAAAAATCGCATATTTTTCAAGGTACTTTTTGACGGTACACGGAACACTTATGCTTTATATCGATAACAGTGCAATGTTCGAGTGCAAAGGATGCAATTCCATTACAATGAATTTATTCTCCGAGAAAAAGACTTCCTGGTGCATGCTAGTATGGCAGTGATTGAGCAACGCTAGGATAATGCAACGAGAGGAAATCGTTTTCCTATTACTCCGCGTAATGCTAGGACTACGTAAGAATACAGTGGCATGATTACTATAATAAATCATTATAATAAGACGAGGTTAGTTTATTCTTAGTTTACGAGACTGTTAGTCATATGTCTGCCGCGAGGATAAGTCAATCACGGGTCAAATTGGATGATCGATAAATTGCGATAATTCTTAGATCGATAATCCGACGGCTTTTGCTGACATGTAAAAAAATCAGTAGTATTGGTTCAATTACATAAACGATGTTGCAACAAATTGCATCGGTCGTAAGTTATTACACGAGTTTTTCATTCGGATTCAACATCGCTTAATAATTATCTATAAAATTATATTGTTACATATCGAATATTATGCACTGTATAGATTGTATATTATGTGGAGGGCCTGATATAGGTAATGCATAGATCCCCCCCCCCCCCCTCCTTCTAAAGCCACCGTGCGCCTTCTTTCGAGAACCACATAGTGCAATACCAGTGAATCAGAATTAATTACAAATCAAAGTGAAGGGACGTAACAAGCGTAGGAAGAAAAGGAAGCGTGTCAAGCCTGGGACTCAGGACACGAAGTCGGGGCCCAGGTAAGCGTCCGTGGTGCGTGGGGCATCAACAGGCTCAGCTATAAATAGACCGCGAAGGTCAGGGGAATCAGCAGTTTTCATGCAAATACGCCATCGATAGAATAATATCGTTCCTTTCGCGGAGAACCGATCGGATCGGGTTACCAAAAGGTTTCTCCTACCGATTCCATGGAATCGTTACGCTTCCAAACCTTTCCATCGCGCGAATTTTGATCCGAAAATTTCTACGTTTTCTGTGGAAACTGATGACGGTGAAAAGTCTGGTGGAAAGGTGATTTTTGCGAGAAAATGTCGGTGGTTACATTGATGAGAAACTCTGGGACTTTCAATATGTCTTGCGTGGAGAGTGAACGTTTGAATCGGGTTACGTAAGGCTCAAAGAGTAACATAACTTGGGGCCCGTTAATACGGCTTCTGGGATATTGCGCACGAAATTGCGTGTAACTTTATGGGGAATTTAGTGTTATAGAGTACGTTTTCTACGGGAAATTTGTAATTGAACTGTTTGGTATTTATTTCATTGGGATTTTAGTGGTACGAGCGAATCAGAAGCAGCCGATAAATTTGAATCGAATTACACCGAAATTTCACGAAGCGGTGAATAAGTAATGAGTCAAAAGTTGGTATAAATACGAAGAACATCTGGCAATATTTGGATTCCTAAAAAACGAATGTGTAGTATCTTCAGATTTTACTTCTATTATTCATTTCCATTCAATTTTATGGAATTTACCTTAAGCTCTCCTAAAATTAATAAAGATACAACTCTGCCTAAATAACCAATCACTCCGAACACAGAACTCAATTATTAAATTCATACCAACCGAATTAATAAAAAAACAGCTAAAGATCGCGAGGCCAAAACTATTATAAATAACATTAAATCATTTCCCATATTCCACCTTTCAAATGATTACAAATTTTTACAAATTAATCCGTCCAACATAAAGCGAATAAAATATTATTAATCACCAATTAAATTTATCCAACAATATTATTAAACATTTTTTAACGTCACCGCCATAATCACGTATTCATTACACGTTCACAGTAACAAGAAGCGACAGTGATTCTCGTAAGAAGAATCGAAAGAAAACAATTTCGTTACGACATCGTATCGGTAGAAGCAGAAATACCTCGCGGAGGTATTCGTGGGTAGACACTCGAAAAGAAAATCCATAATCACGTAAGTAGTGTTCCGATCTGCGGAGCCGTCAGCGACTCGGTGAGAAGTGCAATCAACAGGTGGTTGCACCAACGGTCACGCTGACCTGTACTCTACACGTGTGTTGATGAGCTTCCTACGGATGGGATCAACCTCCCACGTGTATGCCAACATGTGCAACAATTTACACGATATCGTGTTAATACATAAAATATACATTATTTGTATTATACTTCATGCATTATAGTATTATTAGAGCACGTCACGTTGAATATGTTAGAATAATATTACTGTATAAACAATATGTTATATATGTTGTATTTGGTGTGTTATTATCGCAACTTCAATACCACGTGGACTATGATTCTAATAATAAACTCTATTATGTATATTATGATAGTTATAATATATGTATATGAAAATGAAATAAATGTAAGCTTTCTTTTATTTATAAGGTAAATGGAACTAGCATGTTTTAGGTTCGGTATGCCCGTGTATATTGTTCTGAATATATTATAATAATTAGATTCGAGTATCTTTCCTTCGAAAGCAGAGAATTCGATTTGAATCACATTTAACTGGTTTATTATGTCGAATTAAAATTCTAAGACGGGTGCGGATTATCGACTTAAATTGAACTAGCGTCTTTTAAATTTCGAATTCATTTTGAATAGAAATTTGATGGGTTTATTATTTCGAATTCTAAATCCAAGACGGATATCGAATATCGACTTCAATGAATGTAATAATTCGTTTTTAATACTTTCCCTTTGAAAGTACGAGAATTCGATCCGAATCAAATTTGATTTATTTATTACCGCGAATCCAAATTCAATGGAACTTGCATGATACTTGATCCCATCGCTAGCACTCACCAATACAGGGTAATCGTAAAGCAGCAAGCTACTTATCGAAAGTTCCCATTGGTCGGTGGTTTGCTGGCGCATAGGTGGGCATTCAGGCTCGCAATCCACCTACAGGTATCTACCTAAATGGATACTTGGGGACTTGTACAGGGTGGTCCACGCAATCAGGTCGCATAAATATCTATTCACATTCGCGAAGAATCATTGCAAAGTAATTATAGACTGTATTAATTACTCTACCATTTGGTAATCCAAACTATTCAAGTTTACATTTTATAATTTCTTTTTACTTTCAACGTTTCTGACTTCTTGGTGGATCTCAATCCATGTGTTGATTCCAATATTAAATTACAAAATATGTAAAATGAGGACTTCATTAATTTTACTTCGAAGACTCACAATCAATGATGATATTAAGTGGTAATTTCTATTAACTGCGGAAGAACGAAACGTGCGATATTTTTGTTCGCGAGCTATCTCATAGAGAAAAGACCGCTCTTTCGAATGCACTTTGTTGCATTAAAATATCTTCACGGACTCCTTAGTTATGGACACTTATTCGGCGACTTTCATTCAACTTTGTTCGCGAGTGTAATCCACCGCTCGGAGGAGGCCCCGTATTTTATTTAATTGCGGAAGAACGAATCGTGGGATATTTTTGTCCGTCAATGATCTTATAGAGAAAAGTCCGCTCTTTCGAATGCACTTTGTTGCATCAAAATATTTTCACGGACTCCTTAGTTATGGACACTTATTCGGCGACTTTCATTCAACTTTGTTCGCGAGTGTAACCCACCGATCGGAGGAGGCCCCGTATTTTATTTAATTGCGGAAGAACGAATCGTGGGATATTTTTGTCCGTCAATGATCTTATAGAGAAAAGTCCGCTCTTTCGAATGCACTTTGTTGCATCAAAATATATTCACGGACTCCTTAGTTATGGACACTTATTCGGCGACTTTCATTCAACTTTGTTCGCGAGTGTAACACACCGATCGGAGGAGGCCCCGTATTTTATTTAATTGCGGAAGAACGAATCGTGGGATATTTTTGTCCGTCAATGATCTTATAGAGAAAAGTCCGCTCTTTCGAATGCACTTTGTTGCATTAAAATATCTTCACGGACTCCTTAGTTATGGACACTTATTCGACGACTTTCATTCAACTTTGTTCGCGAGTGTAATCCACCGATCGGAGGAGGCCCCGTATTTTATTTAATTGCGGAAGAACGAATCGTGGGATATTTTTGTCCGTCAATGATCTTATAGAGAAAAGTCCGCTCTTTCGAATGCACTTTGTTGCATTAAAATATCTTCACGGACTCCTTAGTTATGGACACTTATTCGGCGACTTTCATTCAACTTTGTTCGCGAGTGTAACACACCGATCGGAGGAGGCCCCGTATTTTATTTAATTGCGGAAGAACGAATCGTGGGATATTTTTGTCCGTCAATGATCTTATAGAGAAAAGTCCGCTCTTTCGAATGCACTTTGTTGCATTAAAATATCTTCACGGACTCCTTAGTTATGGACACTTATTCGACGACTTTCATTCAACTTTGTTCGCGAGTGTAATCCACCGCTCGGAGGAGGCCCCGTATTTTATTTAATTGCGGAAGAACGAATCGTGGGATATTTTTGTCCGTCAATGATCTTATAGAGAAAAGTCCGCTCTTTCGAATGCACTTTGTTGCATTAAAATATCTTCACGGACTCCTTAGTTATGGACACTTATTCGGCGACTTTCATTCAACTTTGTTCGCGAGTGTAACACACCGATCGGAGGAGGCCCCGTATTTTATTTAATTGCGGAAGAACGAATCGTGGGATATTTTTGTCCGTCAATGATCTTATAGAGAAAAGTCCGCTCTTTCGAATGCACTTTGTTGCATTAAAATATCTTCACGGACTCCTTAGTTATGGACACTTATTCGACGACTTTCATTCAACTTTGTTCGCGAGTGTAATCCACCGCTCGGAGGAGGCCCCGTATTTTATTTAATTGCGGAAGAACGAATCGTGGGATATTTTTGTCCGTCAATGATCTTATAGAGAAAAGTCCGCTCTTTCGAATGCACTTTGTTGCATTAAAATATCTTCACGGACTCCTTAGTTATGGACACTTATTCGGCGACTTTCATTCAACTTTGTTCGCGAGTGTAACACACCGATCGGAGGAGGCCCCGTATTTTATTTAATTGCGGAAGAACGAATCGTGGGATATTTTTGTCCGTCAATGATCTTATAGAGAAAAGTCCGCTCTTTCGAATGCACTTTGTTGCATTAAAATATCTTCACGGACTCCTTAGTTAAGGACACTTATTCGACGACTTTCATTCAACTTTGTTCGCGAGTGTAATCCACCGCTCGGAGGAGGCCCCGTATTTTATTTAATTGCGGAAGAACGAATCGTGGGATATTTTTGTCCGTCAATGATCTTATAGAGAAAAGTCCGCTCTTTCGAATGCACTTTGTTGCATTAAAATATCTTCACGGACTCCTTAGTTATGGACACTTATTCGGCGACTTTCATTCAACTTTGTTCGCGAGTGTAACCCACCGCTCGGAGGAGGCCCCGTATTTTATTTAATTGCGGAAGAACGAATCGTGGGATATTTTTGTCCGTCAATGATCTTATAGAGAAAAGTCCGCTCTTTCGAATGCACTTTGTTGCATTAAAATATCTTCACGGACTCCTTAGTTATGGACACTTATTCGGCGACTTTCATTCAACTTTGTTCGCGAGTGTAACACACCGATCGGAGGAGGCCCCGTATTTTATTTAATTGCGGAAGAACGAATCGTGGGATATTTTTGTCCGTCAATGATCTTATAGAGAAAAGTCCGCTCTTTCGAATGCACTTTGTTGCATCAAAATATTTTCACGGACTCCTTAGTTATGGACACTTATTCGGCGACTTTCATTCAACTTTGTTCGCGAGTGTAACCCACCGATCGGAGGAGGCCCCGTATTTTATTTAATTGCGGAAGAACGAATCGTGGGATATTTTTGTCCGTCAATGATCTTATAGAGAAAAGTCCGCTCTTTCGAATGCACTTTGTTGCATCAAAATATATTCACGGACTCCTTAGTTATGGACACTTATTCGGCGACTTTCATTCAACTTTGTTCGCGAGTGTAATCCACCGCTCGGAGGAGGCCCCGTATTTTATTTAATTGCGGAAGAACGAATCGTGGGATATTTTTGTCCGTCAATGATCTTATAGAGAAAAGTCCGCTCTTTCGAATGCACTTTGTTGCATTAAAATATCTTCACGGACTCCTTAGTTATGGACACTTATGCGGCGACTTTCATTCAACTTTGTTCGCGAGTGTAACCCACCGCTCGGAGGAGGCCCCGTATTTTATTTAATTGCGGAAGAACGAATCGTGGGATATTTTTGTCCGTCAATGATCTTATAGAGAAAAGTCCGCTCTTTCGAATGCACTTTGTTGCATTAAAATATCTTCACGGACTCCTTAGTTATGGACACTTATTCGGCGACTTTCATTCAACTTTGTTCGCGAGTGTAACCCACCGATCGGAGGAGGCCCCGTATTTTATTTAATTGCGGAAGAACGAATCGTGGGATATTTTTGTCCGTCAATGATCTTATAGAGAAAAGTCCGCTCTTTCGAATGCACTTTGTTGCATTAAAATATCTTCACGGACTCCTTAGTTATGGACACTTATTCGGCGACTTTCATTCAACTTTGTTCGCGAGTGTAATCCACCGCTCGGAGGAGGCCCCGTATTTTATTTAATTGCGGAAGAACGAATCGTGGGATATTTTTGTCCGTCAATGATCTTATAGAGAAAAGTCCGCTCTTTCGAATGCACTTTGTTGCATCAAAATATTTTCACGGACTCCTTAGTTATGGACACTTATTCGGCGACTTTCATTCAACTTTGTTCGCGAGTGTAACCCACCGATCGGAGGAGGCCCCGTATTTTATTTAATTGCGGAAGAACGAATCGTGGGATATTTTTGTCCGTCAATGATCTTATAGAGAAAAGTCCGCTCTTTCGAATGCACTTTGTTGCATCAAAATATTTTCACGGACTCCTTAGTTATGGACACTTATTCGGCGACTTTCATTCAACTTTGTTCGCGAGTGTAATCCACCGCTCGGAGGAGGCCCCGTATTTTATTTAATTGCGGAAGAACGAATCGTGGGATATTTTTGTCCGTCAATGATCTTATAGAGAAAAGTCCGCTCTTTCGAATGCACTTTGTTGCATTAAAATATCTTCACGGACTCCTTAGTTATGGACACTTATTCGGCGACTTTCATTCAACTTTGTTCGCGAGTGTAACACACCGATCGGAGGAGGCCCCGTATTTTATTTAATTGCGGAAGAACGAATCGTGGGATATTTTTGTCCGTCAATGATCTTATAGAGAAAAGTCCGCTCTTTCGAATGCACTTTGTTGCATTAAAATATCTTCACGGACTCCTTAGTTATGGACACTTATTCGACGACTTTCATTCAACTTTGTTCGCGAGTGTAATCCACCGCTCGGAGGAGGCCCCGTATTTTATTTAATTGCGGAAGAACGAATCGTGGGATATTTTTGTCCGTCAATGATCTTATAGAGAAAAGTCCGCTCTTTCGAATGCACTTTGTTGCATTAAAATATCTTCACGGACTCCTTAGTTATGGACACTTATTCGGCGACTTTCATTCAACTTTGTTCGCGAGTGTAACACACCGATCGGAGGAGGCCCCGTATTTTATTTAATTGCGGAAGAACGAATCGTGGGATATTTTTGTCCGTCAATGATCTTATAGAGAAAAGTCCGCTCTTTCGAATGCACTTTGTTGCATTAAAATATCTTCACGGACTCCTTAGTTATGGACACTTATTCGACGACTTTCATTCAACTTTGTTCGCGAGTGTAATCCACCGCTCGGAGGAGGCCCCGTATTTTATTTAATTGCGGAAGAACGAATCGTGGGATATTTTTGTCCGTCAATGATCTTATAGAGAAAAGTCCGCTCTTTCGAATGCACTTTGTTGCATTAAAATATCTTCACGGACTCCTTAGTTATGGACACTTATTCGGCGACTTTCATTCAACTTTGTTCGCGAGTGTAACACACCGATCGGAGGAGGCCCCGTATTTTATTTAATTGCGGAAGAACGAATCGTGGGATATTTTTGTCCGTCAATGATCTTATAGAGAAAAGTCCGCTCTTTCGAATGCACTTTGTTGCATTAAAATATCTTCACGGACTCCTTAGTTAAGGACACTTATTCGACGACTTTCATTCAACTTTGTTCGCGAGTGTAATCCACCGCTCGGAGGAGGCCCCGTATTTTATTTAATTGCGGAAGAACGAATCGTGGGATATTTTTGTCCGTCAATGATCTTATAGAGAAAAGTCCGCTCTTTCGAATGCACTTTGTTGCATTAAAATATCTTCACGGACTCCTTAGTTATGGACACTTATTCGGCGACTTTCATTCAACTTTGTTCGCGAGTGTAATCCACCGCTCGGAGGAGGCCCCGTATTTTATTTAATTGCGGAAGAACGAATCGTGGGATATTTTTGTCCGTCAATGATCTTATAGAGAAAAGTCCGCTCTTTCGAATGCACTTTGTTGCATCAAAATATTTTCACGGACTCCTTAGTTATGGACACTTATTCGGCGACTTTCATTCAACTTTGTTCGCGAGTGTAACCCACCGATCGGAGGAGGCCCCGTATTTTATTTAATTGCGGAAGAACGAATCGTGGGATATTTTTGTCCGTCAATGATCTTATAGAGAAAAGTCCGCTCTTTCGAATGCACTTTGTTGCATCAAAATATATTCACGGACTCCTTAGTTATGGACACTTATTCGGCGACTTTCATTCAACTTTGTTCGCGAGTGTAACACACCGATCGGAGGAGGCCCCGTATTTTATTTAATTGCGGAAGAACGAATCGTGGGATATTTTTGTCCGTCAATGATCTTATAGAGAAAAGTCCGCTCTTTCGAATGCACTTTGTTGCATTAAAATATCTTCACGGACTCCTTAGTTATGGACACTTATTCGACGACTTTCATTCAACTTTGTTCGCGAGTGTAATCCACCGCTCGGAGGAGGCCCCGTATTTTATTTAATTGCGGAAGAACGAATCGTGGGATATTTTTGTCCGTCAATGATCTTATAGAGAAAAGTCCGCTCTTTCGAATGCACTTTGTTGCATTAAAATATCTTCACGGACTCCTTAGTTATGGACACTTATTCGGCGACTTTCATTCAACTTTGTTCGCGAGTGTAACACACCGATCGGAGGAGGCCCCGTATTTTATTTAATTGCGGAAGAACGAATCGTGGGATATTTTTGTCCGTCAATGATCTTATAGAGAAAAGTCCGCTCTTTCGAATGCACTTTGTTGCATTAAAATATCTTCACGGACTCCTTAGTTATGGACACTTATTCGACGACTTTCATTCAACTTTGTTCGCGAGTGTAATCCACCGCTCGGAGGAGGCCCCGTATTTTATTTAATTGCGGAAGAACGAATCGTGGGATATTTTTGTCCGTCAATGATCTTATAGAGAAAAGTCCGCTCTTTCGAATGCACTTTGTTGCATTAAAATATCTTCACGGACTCCTTAGTTATGGACACTTATTCGGCGACTTTCATTCAACTTTGTTCGCGAGTGTAACACACCGATCGGAGGAGGCCCCGTATTTTATTTAATTGCGGAAGAACGAATCGTGGGATATTTTTGTCCGTCAATGATCTTATAGAGAAAAGTCCGCTCTTTCGAATGCACTTTGTTGCATTAAAATATCTTCACGGACTCCTTAGTTATGGACACTTATTCGACGACTTTCATTCAACTTTGTTCGCGAGTGTAATCCACCGCTCGGAGGAGGCCCCGTATTTTATTTAATTGCGGAAGAACGAATCGTGGGATATTTTTGTCCGTCAATGATCTTATAGAGAAAAGTCCGCTCTTTCGAATGCACTTTGTTGCATTAAAATATCTTCACGGACTCCTTAGTTATGGACACTTATTCGGCGACTTTCATTCAACTTTGTTCGCGAGTGTAACACACCGATCGGAGGAGGCCCCGTATTTTATTTAATTGCGGAAGAACGAATCGTGGGATATTTTTGTCCGTCAATGATCTTATAGAGAAAAGTCCGCTCTTTCGAATGCACTTTGTTGCATTAAAATATCTTCACGGACTCCTTAGTTAAGGACACTTATTCGACGACTTTCATTCAACTTTGTTCGCGAGTGTAATCCACCGCTCGGAGGAGGCCCCGTATTTTATTTAATTGCGGAAGAACGAATCGTGGGATATTTTTGTCCGTCAATGATCTTATAGAGAAAAGTCCGCTCTTTCGAATGCACTTTGTTGCATTAAAATATCTTCACGGACTCCTTAGTTATGGACACTTATTCGGCGACTTTCATTCAACTTTGTTCGCGAGTGTAACCCACCGCTCGGAGGAGGCCCCGTATTTTATTTAATTGCGGAAGAACGAATCGTGGGATATTTTTGTCCGTCAATGATCTTATAGAGAAAAGTCCGCTCTTTCGAATGCACTTTGTTGCATTAAAATATCTTCACGGACTCCTTAGTTATGGACACTTATTCGGCGACTTTCATTCAACTTTGTTCGCGAGTGTAACACACCGATCGGAGGAGGCCCCGTATTTTATTTAATTGCGGAAGAACGAATCGTGGGATATTTTTGTCCGTCAATGATCTTATAGAGAAAAGTCCGCTCTTTCGAATGCACTTTGTTGCATCAAAATATTTTCACGGACTCCTTAGTTATGGACACTTATTCGGCGACTTTCATTCAACTTTGTTCGCGAGTGTAACCCACCGATCGGAGGAGGCCCCGTATTTTATTTAATTGCGGAAGAACGAATCGTGGGATATTTTTGTCCGTCAATGATCTTATAGAGAAAAGTCCGCTCTTTCGAATGCACTTTGTTGCATCAAAATATATTCACGGACTCCTTAGTTATGGACACTTATTCGGCGACTTTCATTCAACTTTGTTCGCGAGTGTAATCCACCGCTCGGAGGAGGCCCCGTATTTTATTTAATTGCGGAAGAACGAATCGTGGGATATTTTTGTCCGTCAATGATCTTATAGAGAAAAGTCCGCTCTTTCGAATGCACTTTGTTGCATTAAAATATCTTCACGGACTCCTTAGTTATGGACACTTATGCGGCGACTTTCATTCAACTTTGTTCGCGAGTGTAACCCACCGCTCGGAGGAGGCCCCGTATTTTATTTAATTGCGGAAGAACGAATCGTGGGATATTTTTGTCCGTCAATGATCTTATAGAGAAAAGTCCGCTCTTTCGAATGCACTTTGTTGCATTAAAATATCTTCACGGACTCCTTAGTTATGGACACTTATTCGGCGACTTTCATTCAACTTTGTTCGCGAGTGTAACCCACCGATCGGAGGAGGCCCCGTATTTTATTTAATTGCGGAAGAACGAATCGTGGGATATTTTTGTCCGTCAATGATCTTATAGAGAAAAGTCCGCTCTTTCGAATGCACTTTGTTGCATTAAAATATCTTCACGGACTCCTTAGTTATGGACACTTATTCGGCGACTTTCATTCAACTTTGTTCGCGAGTGTAATCCACCGCTCGGAGGAGGCCCCGTATTTTATTTAATTGCGGAAGAACGAATCGTGGGATATTTTTGTCCGTCAATGATCTTATAGAGAAAAGTCCGCTCTTTCGAATGCACTTTGTTGCATCAAAATATTTTCACGGACTCCTTAGTTATGGACACTTATTCGGCGACTTTCATTCAACTTTGTTCGCGAGTGTAACCCACCGATCGGAGGAGGCCCCGTATTTTATTTAATTGCGGAAGAACGAATCGTGGGATATTTTTGTCCGTCAATGATCTTATAGAGAAAAGTCCGCTCTTTCGAATGCACTTTGTTGCATCAAAATATTTTCACGGACTCCTTAGTTATGGACACTTATTCGGCGACTTTCATTCAACTTTGTTCGCGAGTGTAATCCACCGCTCGGAGGAGGCCCCGTATTTTATTTAATTGCGGAAGAACGAATCGTGGGATATTTTTGTCCGTCAATGATCTTATAGAGAAAAGTCCGCTCTTTCGAATGCACTTTGTTGCATTAAAATATCTTCACGGACTCCTTAGTTATGGACACTTATTCGGCGACTTTCATTCAACTTTGTTCGCGAGTGTAACACACCGATCGGAGGAGGCCCCGTATTTTATTTAATTGCGGAAGAACGAATCGTGGGATATTTTTGTCCGTCAATGATCTTATAGAGAAAAGTCCGCTCTTTCGAATGCACTTTGTTGCATTAAAATATCTTCACGGACTCCTTAGTTATGGACACTTATTCGACGACTTTCATTCAACTTTGTTCGCGAGTGTAATCCACCGCTCGGAGGAGGCCCCGTATTTTATTTAATTGCGGAAGAACGAATCGTGGGATATTTTTGTCCGTCAATGATCTTATAGAGAAAAGTCCGCTCTTTCGAATGCACTTTGTTGCATTAAAATATCTTCACGGACTCCTTAGTTATGGACACTTATTCGGCGACTTTCATTCAACTTTGTTCGCGAGTGTAACACACCGATCGGAGGAGGCCCCGTATTTTATTTAATTGCGGAAGAACGAATCGTGGGATATTTTTGTCCGTCAATGATCTTATAGAGAAAAGTCCGCTCTTTCGAATGCACTTTGTTGCATTAAAATATCTTCACGGACTCCTTAGTTATGGACACTTATTCGACGACTTTCATTCAACTTTGTTCGCGAGTGTAATCCACCGCTCGGAGGAGGCCCCGTATTTTATTTAATTGCGGAAGAACGAATCGTGGGATATTTTTGTCCGTCAATGATCTTATAGAGAAAAGTCCGCTCTTTCGAATGCACTTTGTTGCATTAAAATATCTTCACGGACTCCTTAGTTATGGACACTTATTCGGCGACTTTCATTCAACTTTGTTCGCGAGTGTAACCCACCGCTCGGAGGAGGCCCCGTATTTTATTTAATTGCGGAAGAACGAATCGTGGGATATTTTTGTCCGTCAATGATCTTATAGAGAAAAGTCCGCTCTTTCGAATGCACTTTGTTGCATTAAAATATCTTCACGGACTCCTTAGTTATGGACACTTATTCGGCGACTTTCATTCAACTTTGTTCGCGAGTGTAATACACCGATCGGAGGAGGCCCCGTATTTTATTTAATTGCGGAAGAACGAATCGTGGGATATTTTTGTCCGTCAATGATCTTATAGAGAAAAGTCCGCTCTTTCGAATGCACTTTGTTGCATTAAAATATTTTCACGGACTCCTTAGTTATGGACACTTATTCGGCGACTTTCATTCAACTTTGTTCGCGAGTGTAACCCACCGATCGGAGGAGGCCCCGTATTTTATTTAATTGCGGAAGAACGAATCGTGGGATATTTTTGTCCGTCAATGATCTTATAGAGAAAAGTCCGCTCTTTCGAATGCACTTTGTTGCATCAAAATATATTCACGGACTCCTTAGTTATGGACACTTATTCGGCGACTTTCATTCAACTTTGTTCGCGAGTGTAATCCACCGCTCGGAGGAGGCCCCGTATTTTATTTAATTGCGGAAGAACGAATCGTGGGATATTTTTGTCCGTCAATGATCTTATAGAGAAAAGTCCGCTCTTTCGAATGCACTTTGTTGCATTAAAATATCTTCACGGACTCCTTAGTTATGGACACTTATGCGGCGACTTTCATTCAACTTTGTTCGCGAGTGTAACCCACCGCTCGGAGGAGGCCCCGTATTTTATTTAATTGCGGAAGAACGAATCGTGGGATATTTTTGTCCGTCAATGATCTTATAGAGAAAAGTCCGCTCTTTCGAATGCACTTTGTTGCATTAAAATATCTTCACGGACTCCTTAGTTATGGACACTTATTCGGCGACTTTCATTCAACTTTGTTCGCGAGTGTAACCCACCGATCGGAGGAGGCCCCGTATTTTATTTAATTGCGGAAGAACGAATCGTGGGATATTTTTGTCCGTCAATGATCTTATAGAGAAAAGTCCGCTCTTTCGAATGCACTTTGTTGCATTAAAATATCTTCACGGACTCCTTAGTTATGGACACTTATGCGGCGACTTTCATTCAACTTTGTTCGCGAGTGTAACCCACCGATCGGAGGAGGCCCCGTATTTTATTTAATTGCGGAAGAACGAATCGTGGGATATTTTTGTCCGTCAATGATCTTATAGAGAAAAGTCCGCTCTTTCGAATGCACTTTGTTGCATTAAAATATCTTCACGGACTCCTTAGTTATGGACACTTATTCGGCGACTTTCATTCAACTTTGTTCGCGAGTGTAATCCACCGCTCGGAGGAGGCCCCGTATTTTATTTAATTGCGGAAGAACGAATCGTGGGATATTTTTGTCCGTCAATGATCTTATAGAGAAAAGTCCGCTCTTTCGAATGCACTTTGTTGCATTAAAATATCTTCACGGACTCCTTAGTTATGGACACTTATTCGGCGACTTTCATTCAACTTTGTTCGCGAGTGTAACCCACCGCTCGGAGGAGGCCCCGTATTTTATTTAATTGCGGAAGAACGAATCGTGGGATATTTTTGTCCGTCAATGATCTTATAGAGAAAAGTCCGCTCTTTCGAATGCACTTTGTTGCATTAAAATATCTTCACGGACTCCTTAGTTATGGACACTTATTCGGCGACTTTCATTCAACTTTGTTCGCGAGTGTAACACACCGATCGGAGGAGGCCCCGTATTTTATTTAATTGCGGAAGAACGAATCGTGGGATATTTTTGTCCGTCAATGATCTTATAGAGAAAAGTCCGCTCTTTCGAATGCACTTTGTTGCATCAAAATATTTTCACGGACTCCTTAGTTATGGACACTTATTCGGCGACTTTCATTCAACTTTGTTCGCGAGTGTAACCCACCGATCGGAGGAGGCCCCGTATTTTATTTAATTGCGGAAGAACGAATCGTGGGATATTTTTGTCCGTCAATGATCTTATAGAGAAAAGTCCGCTCTTTCGAATGCACTTTGTTGCATCAAAATATATTCACGGACTCCTTAGTTATGGACACTTATTCGGCGACTTTCATTCAACTTTGTTCGCGAGTGTAACACACCGATCGGAGGAGGCCCCGTATTTTATTTAATTGCGGAAGAACGAATCGTGGGATATTTTTGTCCGTCAATGATCTTATAGAGAAAAGTCCGCTCTTTCGAATGCACTTTGTTGCATTAAAATATCTTCACGGACTCCTTAGTTATGGACACTTATGCGGCGACTTTCATTCAACTTTGTTCGCGAGTGTAACCCACCGATCGGAGGAGGCCCCGTATTTTATTTAATTGCGGAAGAACGAATCGTGGGATATTTTTGTCCGTCAATGATCTTATAGAGAAAAGTCCGCTCTTTCGAATGCACTTTGTTGCATTAAAATATCTTCACGGACTCCTTAGTTATGGACACTTATTCGGCGACTTTCATTCAACTTTGTTCGCGAGTGTAATCCACCGATCGGAGGAGGCCCCGTATTTTATTTAATTGCGGAAGAACGAATCGTGGGATATTTTTGTCCGTCAATGATCTTATAGAGAAAAGTCCGCTCTTTCGAATGCACTTTGTTGCATTAAAATATCTTCACGGACTCCTTAGTTATGGACACTTATTCGACGACTTTCATTCAACTTTGTTCGCGAGTGTAACCCACCGCTCGGAGGAGGCCCCGTATTTTATTTAATTGCGGAAGAACGAATCGTGGGATATTTTTGTCCGTCAATGATCTTATAGAGAAAAGTCCGCTCTTTCGAATGCACTTTGTTGCATTAAAATATCTTCACGGACTCCTTAGTTATGGACACTTATTCGGCGACTTTCATTCAACTTTGTTCGCGAGTGTAACACACCGATCGGAGGAGGCCCCGTATTTTATTTAATTGCGGAAGAACGAATCGTGGGATATTTTTGTCCGTCAATGATCTTATAGAGAAAAGTCCGCTCTTTCGAATGCACTTTGTTGCATTAAAATATCTTCACGGACTCCTTAGTTATGGACACTTATTCGGCGACTTTCATTCAACTTTGTTCGCGAGTGTAACCCACCGATCGGAGGAGGCCCCGTATTTTATTTAATTGCGGAAGAACGAATCGTGGGATATTTTTGTCCGTCAATGATCTTATAGAGAAAAGTCCGCTCTTTCGAATGCACTTTGTTGCATCAAAATATATTCACGGACTCCTTAGTTATGGACACTTATTCGGCGACTTTCATTCAACTTTGTTCGCGAGTGTAATCCACCGCTCGGAGGAGGCCCCGTATTTTATTTAATTGCGGAAGAACGAATCGTGGGATATTTTTGTCCGTCAATGATCTTATAGAGAAAAGTCCGCTCTTTCGAATGCACTTTGTTGCATTAAAATATCTTCACGGACTCCTTAGTTATGGACACTTATGCGGCGACTTTCATTCAACTTTGTTCGCGAGTGTAACCCACCGCTCGGAGGAGGCCCCGTATTTTATTTAATTGCGGAAGAACGAATCGTGGGATATTTTTGTCCGTCAATGATCTTATAGAGAAAAGTCCGCTCTTTCGAATGCACTTTGTTGCATTAAAATATCTTCACGGACTCCTTAGTTATGGACACTTATTCGGCGACTTTCATTCAACTTTGTTCGCGAGTGTAACCCACCGATCGGAGGAGGCCCCGTATTTTATTTAATTGCGGAAGAACGAATCGTGGGATATTTTTGTCCGTCAATGATCTTATAGAGAAAAGTCCGCTCTTTCGAATGCACTTTGTTGCATTAAAATATCTTCACGGACTCCTTAGTTATGGACACTTATTCGGCGACTTTCATTCAACTTTGTTCGCGAGTGTAACACACCGATCGGAGGAGGCCCCGTATTTTATTTAATTGCGGAAGAACGAATCGTGGGATATTTTTGTCCGTCAATGATCTTATAGAGAAAAGTCCGCTCTTTCGAATGCACTTTGTTGCATCAAAATATTTTCACGGACTCCTTAGTTATGGACACTTATTCGGCGACTTTCATTCAACTTTGTTCGCGAGTGTAACCCACCGATCGGAGGAGGCCCCGTATTTTATTTAATTGCGGAAGAACGAATCGTGGGATATTTTTGTCCGTCAATGATCTTATAGAGAAAAGTCCGCTCTTTCGAATGCACTTTGTTGCATTAAAATATCTTCACGGACTCCTTAGTTATGGACACTTATGCGGCGACTTTCATTCAACTTTGTTCGCGAGTGTAACCCACCGATCGGAGGAGGCCCCGTATTTTATTTAATTGCGGAAGAACGAATCGTGGGATATTTTTGTCCGTCAATGATCTTATAGAGAAAAGTCCGCTCTTTCGAATGCACTTTGTTGCATTAAAATATCTTCACGGACTCCTTAGTTATGGACACTTATTCGGCGACTTTCATTCAACTTTGTTCGCGAGTGTAATCCACCGCTCGGAGGAGGCCCCGTATTTTATTTAATTGCGGAAGAACGAATCGTGGGATATTTTTGTCCGTCAATGATCTTATAGAGAAAAGTCCGCTCTTTCGAATGCACTTTGTTGCATTAAAATATCTTCACGGACTCCTTAGTTATGGACACTTATTCGGCGACTTTCATTCAACTTTGTTCGCGAGTGTAACCCACCGCTCGGAGGAGGCCCCGTATTTTATTTAATTGCGGAAGAACGAATCGTGGGATATTTTTGTCCGTCAATGATCTTATAGAGAAAAGTCCGCTCTTTCGAATGCACTTTGTTGCATCAAAATATTTCCACGGACTCCTTAGTTATGGACACTTATTCGGCGACTTTCATTCAACTTTGTTCGCGAGTGTAATCCACCGCTCGGAGGAGGCCCCGTATTTTATTTAATTGCGGAAGAACGAATCGTGGGATATTTTTGTCCGTCAATGATCTTATAGAGAAAAGTCCGCTCTTTCGAATGCACTTTGTTGCATTAAAATATCTTCACGGACTCCTTAGTTATGGACACTTATTCGGCGACTTTCATTCAACTTTGTTCGCGAGTGTAACCCACCGATCGGAGGAGGCCCCGTATTTTAATTAATTGCGAAAGAACCAATCGTGAACGAATCGAAATTAATTACAGATAATATTTACCATCGGACCACGATCAAATTTCATTGTAATTTCTGTAATTGATCGTAATTAACGATCCAGTGTTTATTAGTCAGAAGTTCTCGCGTACTAACAATTCTAAATTAATTCTTATATCGTGATGATATAAATAATTTCTTTCTGCTTTCAGATTATTATTCGGAATTATTAATTCTTGTATCAGAATATTACGAATCATGTACTATTATTAATCCAAAAAAAAATATCAAAAAGTTTGGTCGGTAAGATTAACATATCCGACAGTTTTCTACGGTTCTTCAATACCAAAAATCTTAATACTTCTGAAACAGAACCCGCCGTGTGAAAAACGGTTTATTATCCAGCTCGTAAACCACAGCTTATAGGCGTCGGTATATTGCAACTGATTTGCATTTTATGCATTATGCACTTGTTACTCTGCATCTCGACTTCTATATATAAACTCGTCCGTGCATTTATGCATATCTGTTTAAAATACCGCAAAACGTGTATTGTTATCGAATGCTTCTCTTTTCGACGTGAAACTATGTCTTACACGTATCTGATATACCAGATATTATATATTACATAGGTCAATTAATATTATATTTTAATAATATATATTTATATTATATTGTATAATAAAAATAGAAACTCCATAACATATTATAAAAATATGTTTAATACATATTTAATAAATTTATTAAACACAAGAATCCGATACGCATTTAGGTTGAGGAAAATTTAATTTAATAATAATTGACTTTTATACCATCTAATAAAAATATGTATAATATATAGTTTTATATTATATTACATAGATGATATAATAAATATATCTTGCAGAGGTTATTGTATATTAAATATTATATATTGTATAGGGTTCCCCGATAGATTATATAGAATTCTCCTCCCCCAATTAAGCTCCTCACCGTGTACATTCGTTTGTTGTCCTTCGATTGTCATCGAATGGTTCGCTTTTCGACGTAAAACACTTATCACGTGCAACGATAAATATTAATTTATCATACACTCAAGTATTTGAAAACAGTGTCCCGGTATTATTAGTCACCGCGTGGTTCTCTTATACAGATTATCCACCTGTTGCTTTGCATCTTGATTTCTATATTTAAACTTGTCTCGAGATATTTTAAAGCACGCTTCGCCCGCTCGGCCGAAACCGCTTTCTTTTTGGAACTCCTTCGACCTGCGCGTTGATTGTCGTATATAAATGATTTCGAACCGCAAGGTTCTGGGAAGAAGGCGCTTTGTGACTTTGGTGGGAATTGGGGTTCTATATGTATATTGTGTGTGTATATATTGAATACAAATGAATTAAGTAATATATTACACAATGTGTAAATTAAAAGAGATATGATTTATAAATGAAATGTATGGCCCTATTATACTCTGTATAATATGCAATATTTAATATGCATATATAAATATTGAGGGATAAGAATACCACGTGACTTCTACGTCACGAGTGCCTTCTTTCCGGAAGCCAACATTATTTTAGTAACGTGACATGTCTCCGATTAATTAAAATTAAATTAAATTGGAAAACATTTTCTCACAGTAAAATAAATTATTTAAACAAAAAATTCTCACCCACTCATTAAACCTAACTAGTCCCACGAAAAACACGAAGTGTAAGTAACGACTGGGCCCAATTAAAGAAAGACTAAACCGAAATCAATCTGGAACCAATTTCTTTCGAAACTCTTCCAACTTGTCGCTGCAAAATGAAGACATAAAGCCATTACCGACAACGCAAGACACAAACGTCTATAAATAAATTCATGCACGACGGGAAGGACGGGAACGGGGAGACACCCCCCCCCCGCCTCCTCTGCGGGATATGCGAAACTGGAGTTCTGAAATTAGCAATTAAGATTGCCACGTGAGACCGGTAATTAACGTTACGCCGTTTGTCGCGCGTAAAAATAGCCGACGGAGTCGAGCCGGTGGAACTGCAGTAGGCATAAAATAATCCGACGGAAGTGCGAATATAACCGGGTAAACATCCGGTGCGCCGAAGTGGGGGGAAGGAGGGAAAGAGGACGCGGAGGAAAAAAAAAAGAGCGTGTCTCGACGAAATTCAACGACGCGTGCCTTCGAAGGCCCTGCACCGGCTAACGAGTGAAACTAGGTGAAAGTAAGTAAAGTAAGTAACCGGGTCCCCGTGCACTGGGCCCTCACGTGCCAAGGGAAGGCCCCATTTTCCCTCCTTCGTTTCCATTCACGATCTTAACACGTATTCCACATATTTCAGGAATCCCAGGGGAATTACTCTTGACTTTCTTAATACCATGCGAGTGATATTAATTAGTGATTTGTGATATCACTTATGTATACAATCGCGTGGCTGTACGATTTGACAAATTAATAAATGTATTCATTCTCAACATTTCTGACTGTGGATTTTTATACTAAATTAATAAATTTGCAAGACAGTGGCCACACTAATTTTTAATTAACCTCGTTGATTTACCTCCGGGTGACTCGATTATGTGCCGCAAAAAAAGTACAACTTATATCTTCATAAAAATTAGTTACAAATAATATTTATAACCAGGTCGTTGCAAATTACTTTCGAATTTCTTGGAATTAAATATAATTAACGACTGGATGTTTTATTAGTCAGAAGTTAATTATATGGATTATTGTAGTTATTACTTGAAAGTAACTTAATTTGATTCTTATATCGCGATAATGCAATAATTTTTATATTAAATCTCCCTGGTCCCAATTCCACCCCTTCGTACTTTCGATTCGTCGTTTTCTCACCGGAAGGCCGCGTTTTCTTTTGACCTCGAATCGACACCAATTATACCCGGAGTTCTTTTTACGTCCGCTTTCTCATTCGCCGCATCGCGATGCGATGTCCTTAGAAAATAATTAATTCAGAATTTTATCTTTTTATTCTTCTCTCTTCGCAGTGTCGAGTAGAATCGTAATCTTGATTGGGGAATTCAAGTGGGCTCGGAGGGAAAAGATTTATGGAATGACGTTGGTTCGGGGTTCTATTGGTGGAACGCATCGATCGGAGATCGCGAAACTTTCCACGGCGATATATGGCCGGCCGCTTTTCCGCGATTCCCGCGATTCACTCGATTCATTTCACGAGGGACCTTTGCCACCGAAACCACTTTCACGAAAACATTTTACCTGGGAACACTTTGATTCGAGATTTCTAATGAATTACCATTGGGAATTCGAGAAATTCATTCGATTTACAATGCGTATCATTATTGCCAATTTTATGATGTCAAATTCGATATTATTAACACTAGAACTACGGAATATATACTCGGTTATACTTTTACATTTATTTGTATATGAACTATTATATTACTGAAGGGTGCAATTTAATGAATGGATTCAATTGTGTGCGTTGTGTACATAAATTAAAGGTATATGAAATTTCAAGCAATCCGCCGTTATTTATTTTAATAATTCTATTATAAATTGGAGACAAGCCATTTTGACTGCTTCGGTAGTTCCAGTGTTAATCTTTTAATTTACTATACTTTATATTACTTTAAATTTAGTAATAAAATAAATCCGTGCAATATATTTATAATTACGACGTATATATGGGTTTCACTATTCATCACTGAATTTTGATTGATTATGATGTTCTTTTAAAAAAATTCGATGATTAATAAGAGCTCCGTTGTTGAAAAATTACGGTGTATTTATAAGATTTTCATCTTCTGATAAAATAACCGAATTTGTATTAAATATAAGTGGTACAGGGAAATCGAAATATTTACTAAAAAATATTATTCTTGTAATATACTTGAAATAAACGATATTTCGTAAAGCAAATAAATCAAGTTTCGATCTCATCGACGTAAACCTAAGTTTGTTATTTCTCTCAACAGATATCTACGATATTACTGAGATCCCGCCGGATTGAAACTGTTTACAGACGATTAATTTACCACGCTGCCCGTTTCGTAAATCGTTCCACGAACGAGATATTTGTTTCAAAAGCTATCACCCGAATCAATGTCTTCCGTAAATCGTCCGTCAAATTTCCGGTTCCTGTTCCTTTTCACGTAAAATGATTTAAGGTTTCTGTTCGCGCTGCGATAAGACACAATCAAGCGATAGTTTACAATGTTACCAAATCGTGTCTATTTTGAACACCTTAAGCTTATTTTGATACCTCGATTATGAAACTTGAATTATAATTTCTATCAACTTCTAATTTTGATTAGTAATTTCAATATATATTAACAGAAATATATATATTAACGAAAAACGTAGTATTTACTCAACGAAACGTTCCATTATTAGCTAACTTAATGATGGTAATTAATAGAAATTAACATATACAGAAATTAATATTAAATCTCTCTACAGAAAGTTGTATTGTTTACTTAATAAAACTGTCAGCTACGAGTTAATTCAACGATATAAATTAATTAAATTGCAGTTTCTGTAGGAAAATTAGACGTAAAATTACTGATCATAAAGATATATCGAAGACGATATTATTTAAGGATCAAATACCGAAACGCAGAAGAAATGAGTTCCGTGGCGCAGGGAAGGCAGAGGAATCGCGTGCTTCGGTAAGTTCACACGAGCGCAGCCACCGAAACGTACACAGGACACGAAAACCCAGCCCGTAATTATATTGTCACGGCGCGGCTGTTCAATTTGTCGGCACACCTTCGTTAGCGAACGCCGCCTCCTCCACCTTCGACAAGTTTGGCTATGCCACCTCACCCTACAACCCCCACATTCCCACGCTAATGGATCCCTTATATGGAAACTCCAACAACCTACCAAAATACATTCCTCGCCATGAATAATACTTGTTCAACATAATTTTGCACGAATCTTAACCCTTTCTTATATAATCAAATAAAAGTATATTAAATCTGAAACGATGCGCTATGTTTCAAATAATTTTACTAAAAATAGCGAACAAGTCATTTTGTCCACTTCGGTAGTTCTAACGTTAATCAAATACCTGTGCGAATGCAAATATGGTGCGAAATTAGGCGTTGGAGTGTTAGCAATAATTGAATAATAATTAAAGGATCCGTTTAAAGGGAATAATGATGATTGATTAGATATGATGATAGATAAGACTTACATAGCTAATCATAGGTATGTTACGGGACTGAGCAACTATGGCTTCGACATAGCAGGAGCCTTCTGGTCCGAAAAAGGCCGCTACTCCGTCGCAAATCATGTCTATCATTGCTTTCGTAGCTTCCACGGTTTCTCCCCTCGTGTCACTCCATCGCATCACCAGCCGCACGTTTGGTAATATATTTGGATCATTGTTGATCTGAAACAAACAAAGACACGTGTTAGTGGAACATGTATAGGGACAAGGTACTTTGTGAAGACAGTGGTGCACTTGTATATGTGTGCACAATATAATACAAAATATTACCAGAGCATTACCTGGTAGCCTGAATTATTTGATTTCATTTATATTGCCATTTCTGTTGTAAGCGTTTGTTTATCAAAGTGCCGTTATTTCTTTGTGAGAATACAGAAAATGAAAATAATTCACGAGTATAGTCGTGGTTGGTAGCGAATGGGTTAATAAATTATTTATTAATTGTATAGTTTTTGTATAGTCTGCTATCATTTTGTCGCACCAATTTT
Source organism: Nysson spinosus (assembly GCA_910591585.2). Taxonomy (NCBI): domain Eukaryota; kingdom Metazoa; phylum Arthropoda; class Insecta; order Hymenoptera; family Crabronidae; genus Nysson; species Nysson spinosus. Next base: position 4,173,545 of record OU342843.1, on the reverse strand, counting down.
GGTTCTTTTTACATAATTTCGATAAATGATAACTATTTGGTTATTTTAAAATTAACTAATTTTATAAGGAATTTGTTGTGTCATTTGGCACTTATGGATTACTAATTGACATATCGATTAATATAATGAAGCAGATTTATTGAAAATGTATTCCACGGTATTTAATAGAAATCTGTCGACTGGTACGAATTATTAAGGGTTGACAAGAATTATGAAATTCCATTTATAAATCGGAAACAATATCTTCAAGATCAATGACGTCCACTGTTGGTTACATAGTTACTATAATCTTAATAATCCTAGTAAGGAGTGATGTCTGTGCGTAATTGTTAGCATCAGCGTTAAAACAGCCGATCATATATTGCACTTACATTTAATTATCTTGCATAATATACGAGATCATTCGATTTAATGGCGCTAATTACCGAGCGATTGCCACGGTGAATATGCAAGTAAGACGGATCAATGATTTGCCAGGAAATCGTTCGTATTAGTTTTGTCGGCCATCACTTTTTTATCGCCGTTTCACGGTTAAAGTTAGCAAAAAAGTTAACATTATCCCTGCCACATTCATCTTCCGTCCATCCTTATGATCTCGACATAATTGTTACGAGCCAAGTGCAATTATATTGTGTAACCTTGAATGAAATTCCTGAGTCGAATTGTTCGTACGTTATATTATAAGAAATCATTATTTATGATATCGTAAAGAATCGGCCGTTTTTACAATCAATTAATGCCTGGTATGTACACCTTCTTATTTAGCGCGGAGAATTATGAGTTCTGATTGAGTGGTTTATATTGACGGATGATGGACGGCGAGACAATCGTAAGAGAGAAGTATTGAATCATTGGTGATGAAGTTAATTAAGAAATTTACTATGTGATTTTGGATAGACCCCTTTTTTGACCGCAAAAAATTTTTAATTCACTTCTTCCCACCAAAAATCGTCCTAGAATATGTTTATACATCATCTACCATCGATTTGGGTCATTTAGGAGCGAAATTGGCGACTTTGATTTTTTGACAATTTTTAAAGGTATACCCCTTCACATTTTTGCGACTTTGGGTCGACCCATTTTTTGCCCGAAACATTTTTTAAACCGCTTCTTCCGACCCAAAATCGTCCTAGAATATGTTTATACATCATCTACCATCGATTTGGGTCATTTAGAATTGATTTTGGCGACTTTCATTTTTTGAGAATTTTTGAAGGTATACCCCTTCACATTTTTGCGATTTTGGATCGACCCATTTTTCGCCCGAAACATTTTTTAAACCGCTTCTTCCGACCCAAAATCGTCCTAGAATATGTTTATACATCATCTACCATCGATTTGGACCATTTAGAATTGATTTTGGCGACTTTCATTTTTTGAGAATTTTTGAAGGTATACCCCTTCACATTTTTGTGATTTTGGATCGACCCATTTTTCGCCCGAAACATTTTTTAAACCGCTTCTTCCGACCCAAAATCGTCCTAGAATATGTTTATACATCATCTACCATCGATTTGGGCCATTTAGAATTGATTTTGGCGACTTTCATTTTTTGAGAATTTTTGAAGGTATACCCCTTCACATTTTTGCGACTTTGGATCGAACCATTTTTCGACCGAAAAATTTTTTAAACCGCTTCTTCCGACCCAAAATCGTCCTAGAATATGTTTATACATCATCTACCATCGATTCTGATCATCTAGGACCGAAATTGGCGACTTTGATTTTTTAACGATTTTTGAAGGTATACCCCTTCACATTTTTGCGACTTTGGATCGACCCATTTTTCGACCGGAAACAATTTTTAATCCACTTCTTTCGATCCAAAATCGTCCTAGAACATCTTTATACATCACTTACCATCGATTTGGGTTAGTTAAGAGCAAAATAAACGACTTTGAAATTTTTGCGATTTTCGAAGATACAGGAAAGTATACGTTATTACTTCGCAGTAAAGCTTCAGGAGTCCGAATATCAATACTTCTATTAACAAATCGATCATTAAAACCACTACCAATTCTACATTTTAACTTGCTTTTCGTACAGCTTGCGTTACTCGAATACAAGTTTTATACTTTGTTCCAAATCAATGTTTACACGACCATTCTTTGCACGATACTCATCCATCATGTAAAAAGATACTCAGGTATACATCCAGCGAGGGTGGGCAAATACTTATGAGCGATAGTGTACATCACCCGGTTGGTTATTATGCAAATCTGAATTCCAGCAAACAATACTTTTCCAAGTAGTCAGTTCGCCGGCGCGCCAATTTACATGCTTGGCAATGCGAGTTGAAATTATAACCGTCGGTGCCGCTGAAAAGTTCGCACGTGCAATAAATCCTATTACAGACCACTGTCGCGTATCCATTGTTGCATTATCCCTGCCACCTAGTCCACCCCCTTCGCCCCATTGATTTCGAGAGGATAAATCTTTTCCACCGTTAAACACTTGCTGAACTTTTAAGCCTAATTATGATAATCTATGTGTTTAACATATCGCGCGACATTTAAGTCCGCGTTCTTGCAACTACGATACTTGTACCGCAACTACACTAATCTCTATTATGACCGCAATTTAATCGTTCAAACAGGCTATTATCATCATTTTGCCATTTTTCTACTGAAAGCTTGGAATTTTAAGTGCAGCATTTACGGCGAGTCACAGAAATTAATTAATTCTAGATTTCAAACGATGGATATTATTGCAAGATGCAAATTATTAATTTTTCTGTACAAATTTAAGACACAAATATACGTCGCAGTTATAAATATATCGCAGGAATTTATTTTATTGCTAAATTCGAAGTGTTTCCGCGGTGTTGTTTTTTAAAGGACTCTGGGGGTAAAAGATTAATCCTTTTTGCCCAATTTGTTTTGCGTGGAAATAGTAATGAAATTATTGTTTAAACCCACGGACAATGGCGATGATCGTTGCGCGTACTTTTATAATTGTTATTACAACGAGAAAAATGATGAGAAATGAAAAATACGGATATGTGGTTAATGAAAAATGTGAGATCACAGGGTATGCTGATTTCTCTGTCGAGACAGTTGTACGTAGATGAAACAATGTAACAAGAGTGAGCAGTTGCAGCGTTGCCAGTGGCAGGGTTTCACCAATCAGCTTATTTTCGAGTAATTGAAGGGCGTCCGGTCGTGGAAGGCTCTGCAGAACCGAATGCCAACCTTCAGACACGATGGGAACAACTGACTTCTCATGATTCCTTTCGTTTGCAACAACAGAACCGTTATTATACATGATTCTGTGAACATGTATTTCGCGAAGATCTATTTTGACTAACTATTGGCACAGAAAATCAAAAATCTCAAATTCGCATCGTTAATTTAATATACCGAATTTTAATCTCTTAATTCAATGAAACGATCACTCGAAAATAATGGTGTAATGTTAGATATCTTGAGTTTCCTCCACAAAAATCATGGTCGCTATTAAGTCGATCTATGTAAATTGAAAAATATGCATTTCCGAAGATATTCATTAAAATGAACACACTTTTCGAGAAATGACATTTGGTAAATTTGTCAAATATTGGCTCAAGGTATTCCTGACAAAGATGGCGACGCCGACATTTCGGTTTTGGGTATTTCGAGAGATGAATATTCATACGAGATAAGACACAATGTAAATCAAAGTGGAAACCGAGACGATTTTTAGGTACGAAAGTACTCCGCAGAAAAAACAGACAAGAATGATCGATGATAATTCGCAATCTTTAAAATAGAATAAAATGATGGCTAAAATAAACCCGTGGAATTCGGATGGTGTTTCTTAGATTCGAGCATTTCGATTATACGATTCTTATGGTAATTACTAACGCTCTTACGAAACAGCATGCCGAATTTGCGTAAGCGATAAAAAACAAACGCGAGTCATTGAATTGATAAAGAGGAATCGCCTTGATTAATGACTATCTCTCAACACGTGGTTTTCGATTCTCAGATATTATACCGAATTACCGATATTTTTAACGAAGTAGATTTATCCATTGCTTGCAAAATAAACAATGAATTCATAATAGAAATTGAAGGATATCCAGCTTGTATTATGTTGCGTAAACATTTTTTACGTGAACAGTAAAATATAGCATATCATGTAAAAATCATAATAAAACGTTATACGTCACGTGCAAGTAAAAACAAAATATATTATATATCGGTAGCATTAAAAGGCTACAGGAAGTAGAGTATTAACATACGGCCATAAAGCGAGAGCAGGACTGGAGTTTTCAACAAGTGCATATCCACATATCTCCGGTGCAGTCGCATGTGCAGGTGCACCTTGTTCATTTCGCCCCCCGGGGGGGATACCGGGGAGGGGAACAAAAAAAATCTTGGAATTCGCTCTGACGCACTCCTACGATGTAAACTAGTTTCTGTTGCGCACGATATTTGTAAATAGAGCGAACATTACTCGGCAATTTCACGTGTTCCGCAACGAGTGCATAAGTGCATAAGTGCACGAGCGCGTATGCACCCCCGGTTCTACATTTTCCTGCAACTTTTTCTGTGTAAACTGCATTTCATAACGCTTGCTCCACGACACTCGTGAATCATATCGAAACCACCATCCTGATGTATATCATGGTTCTAATGAAATTAATTAATTTCAAGTACGCGGAATCGTGACACTCGTTAGTTCTAACGTGGAATGAGAATCCGCAGGGATTACTGTTCAGGTATTTTTATTCTTATTTATAAATTGATTATTAAGTTCGACATTTTGTGCGGTAATAAGAAGGAATTTTTAAAATCATACTTTTTACTGTCTCGGGTATCTGTTTATAATTTTGATTTATATATATGTATTAGTCGGTGATTAATTTTCATTATTATTCTGATGATTGATTCTTTCACAGAAAGCACTATATTAAAATACAAGAGTTAAAATGAACCAATTCAAATAATTTGTATCTATCCATAATTGGAATAAGCCAGAATTCTAAATAACATACGAAATCGAGAAATTCATTCAAATTATGAATTTACTTTCAATAATTAAAATTAATCACAACAAATAACTAATTCCTAAATATAAATATACTTTCTTCACGAAGAAAGCGAGTTTAATAAAAACTATCATCAAAGAACTCCACCTTTCCTTAAAACTCTTCTTTAAAAATTGTCAGAAACAAACTGGCTACCGAAATTTTCTTTTACAACGACACAAATAGATGCACATATTTATCATACTCCCGATATTAATAATAAAGACAAATTTGGAATCGGATCGATGGAAAAAGATGAAAGACAAAGGGAGTAAAGGATTGTAATGGCGGAGTTAAAAAAGTAGGATAAGTAGATGGTTAATATAAAAATAATATTCTATGCGGCCCACGGAGCGTATCGCGAGGTGATAATAGCTCGCGAGGCTGAGAAGTAAATGTGAATCAAGCTTTATTCTAACTAGGAGCCGGGGGACCGACATTGCGATCGCGATGCTTACTCTTGCGTGACATATCCAAGTATATAAATAAACGGCCGCAAAGCTCGCCTCGTTTCCTGCACCTTTCGACTCGAATGCATCGACGAGGAGAGTCATTACGCGTTTATATCGTTTGCGACCTGTTCCAAGTGCATCGAACTGCTGAAAGAGAAACTACTATTCGAAGATTCAATGCTACCCGTAATCTGATACGACTCGAGTATTTTTAGTACCTCGAAATATATCGCCGATTTTTAATACAATATAATAGTGCATTAATATATACGTTATCAATAGTGCAGGTTTATAAACCCAAAAACTTTACTGTGAAATGTATGGAAATCAATTCATATTATTATATGCGATATTACAGGAACTGGAAATAATATTGCTTCTTTGGAATTATATTTTTATATCAATTTAATAATGTATATATAAATAACTGTAATCTATATAAGAATAGTAATAATAATTATTCATTCGAAATAATGAGATTATTAATCGTACTTTTTAACGTTCCTCCTACATTTGCATGGATATTTAATTTACTACAATCCGCGTGTTTAAAATCATTTTCTTGATATCGATCACATAGAAATTCATATTTTGGGATAAATGGTATGTTCAATATTAGATGCACAATTATTTTAAGTTTTAATAGCAACAATATTTTGCTTCAGAAATGAAATGCACTTATTCCCTAAAACGTGAAAGAAGGTTCTTAAATCAAGCATATTGATACTGGACTTCAATAATCCTTTCATATTCGTCCTGCGAGATCCTTCGACTTAATGCGATTCCCACATCAAACTAAATTCTCGTCAAACACGCGAAGGTTCGCACGAGATAAAAGTGCATTACACAAGTGCCGAGATTCAGGGGGTCACCGAAAATTACATAAATTCCGGATCCACGAAAATCTCCGAATATTCCCAGACAATTACGAGGAGTCGAGCAATTAATCTCCCAACAACAACAACACCATCTCATTCCCAACTCAAACCGGATACGTAATGACGATACGATCACCGGTGATTTCGCCGAGTCTCCCAGAGGTTTCTCATCCACCCTCCCACATCCCTTTCTGACCTCTCCCATTTCTCTTCGCCACAGTTGCAGGTTGCAAAAGAGTGCAAATGCTGTTTTAAAAGAAACAAGATAGTAGAGAGAGAGAGAGGACGGTGGAAGGAGACGAGGAAAAGGAGAAAGAAGAAGAAGAAGAAGAGTAGGACGAAGAGGGCGAAGCAGAAGCAGAATAAGAAGAGGAATAAAAGAAGGGAAGAGGATAAGGTAAGCGTTCTCCAGATCGGTCGCTAGCGAATTCTTCTCACGGTTGCGAGAGTGGAGTTTCGTCTGCACGCGTGGGCGGACCGGCGAATAATGCCGGTCTTGTATTTTTAAAGCCTCACACGAATCGGCATTCGGTTGGATCAGGGGGGGAGGATCGGTTGGATCGGTGGAAAGAGTCGGGAGAGGCCGGGTCACTTGGCCGTTTCGCAGAGAGCCGAACTTCTCCTCTCCTCTCTTCCGTTTCTCTGCACTTCTCTTCGCGGGTGCACCGCACCTTTCTCTTTTTCTTTCCTCTTTATTCGGCCGGTGAAACCACTGGGGCCCAAAGCGAAAACGATCTCACGGTCCCTCCCGCTTAGGCTTCTTCCCCCGGTGAGCCGAGTGAACCAAACCTTCGAATGAATTATCGAGCCTTCCAGACCGTGGAACGCACCGACCTGGTGCTGGATGCCACCATCAAAAAACGAACCCGTGGAAACCGGGAAAAGGCATGGCCCACCGATATTATTGACGTCACTTTTCGGTAACTCGAGAATTCGTTTTACTTATGTGGGAACCGAACCAACCAGACCCCCGTACTCTCTCTCTCTCTCTCTCTCTCTCTCTCTCTCTCTCTCTCTTCCTCCATGCAGTGCCAGTAAACTGCCGTGATTTTAGTTTCGAAACATAACTTTGATTATATATGCGAGGACCCTCCTCGGTTTAATGAAGCGGTCCCCCCGTGAGAATGATAATCGTAATGTTACGTGGAAATTATTCCATTTTGAACTTTTTCGCTCAATGTATGATATTAATGAGTCGGCTAATACTTTGCGGATGAAATAACCCATTATGGTTTACCACCGCAAAATTATATATTTTAATTTTATATGCTTAAATTCTTATCATAAATGCGAAGTGGAGTTCTTTCCGAATGCATTTTATAAATATTTATATAATCTTATTTGTATGAAATTGTAGTTTCACGATTTTATAACTTTTTATAATTTAATTTGTAGGTATGTAGGTATATATGTATATAGAACAGTAATGAAATAAAATAGGTGTTTTGTTTGGACCGATTTTCCTAAAATTTCGCGTGCTCTTGATGGATTAAAGTGGGTGCGGAGGAATGTATCAACTCGGTTGGATTAAAAGGATATTGTTTTATCGAGAGTTACGCAAGACACTTCATAACGCGATAGGTCGAGTGGTGCTTCACTGTGAAGTGATATCTACGAGATTGCCAATGACACGTAATCGATCTGTAATCACAATATCTTTCTCGAAACTGTCGATTTGCGTGAAAAATCACGCGAGTATATCCAAGGTAGATTATGTACATTTAATCGCCCGAGCCGTATTAATTATTTAATAAACACACTGATTCCTCGTAGTTAGAACCAACAATTAGTCCTTCAATTACTTCCATAAACATATACATGTAATAATTCGATTAAATCGTATAATAATCGAGGACCGTTCTGCAGAAAATCGATAAATATAAACATCGAATATAAAATCAGAATTGGTATAATCAACGAGGTGATCTCCGATAATAAGAGATCAATCTTTGATGAAAAAACGTACCTCGTCAAGGGCCATAGAGAAGGCGCCTGAAATAGCAAGACCCTGACGGTCCTTGAGGCCACCCTTGATGGCCGTGAGGTATCCAATGGTGAGGTTTTGCGACTTCCTCGGCTGTATCGCTCTACCAAAAGCCGGCTTAAGATGATTCTGCCACTCGGCCCCGGGTAATCCTGGCGGTTCCGCCAGGCCCAGGACCAGAGGGCTGCTGGCCAATAATAGGAAGAGCAAGAGGGCCCGTGAATTCGTAGCGATCTCTCGTGGTTGAAGCGATTGCAGCGATTGCAGCTGCCCTCGATTACGTTCCTGATGGAGTTCCTGGCGACGGGGAGGCCTGCGGCGGCTCGGCTGTACTGGCGGGCCGGGGCGCATGGCCGCCGCCGCCACCGGTCAGCAGCGCCTCCCTCCCGCTCACCTAAAATCAAAAATTGCACAAAAATGTTAAGAAAATTGCGATCATTGTATCATATAAACACTGATCAGGCGCATCATTGCCACATTAAGCCGCATGCCGATTTTGATCGCCTATTTCTTCAGGCGGTACGTGAACGTACAAAGTATTGGGGGGTTCGTCCATAAGTTGCTGCGGTTTTCATTTCATATTTAAATATATATGTATCTCGTAATAATTGCCTGTCAGCTATATTATACATCGTTTGATAGTCTTTGTTTTATTCTTGTACGCGATTGTTAAATAATGGTGGAGCAGACATTGCAGATTAATTTGTATTAAATATTTGATAAAAAAACAGCGGAATTTTTCACATTCCACAAAACCGTAATAACTTATGGAATAACTCGATATAACCGGAGAAAGAAGAAGCACCGACTGATATGAGACCTAATTAAAATACTCGAGCAGCAGTTTCTTAAGTAATCTTCAATATCGATTTTATTATATTGTATTACGTAATTGGTCTAAGATTAGGAAGGGTAAGTAATTCATTTGTATGTAATACAAACGACATATATCGGAATATTTCGATTTCAATGGTTAAAAGACTGAAAGTAGAATTTTGATAGCAGCGCGTGCCTTCCTGCTGAATGCACTTATCGTCGGGAGGCACTTATTTCCGTGAGTCATCGTATGTGCCATCTGTGCATGCTAATAATATAACTGATATCCCTAAAAGATATAACTCGTAAACCTCTGTCAACTAGAACACCCGTTTTCATGCCGATTTATTGATTCCGCTTTCAATTTATAACATTCACGCCTTCCAACTCAATGGCGAATTATTATAATCGTTATATATTCTCATTATACATTGATTATATCAATACTTTAGACTCGGAGGTGACTCTCAGTCGCCACTCAGTTTATTGCGACAACTCGAACGACGATTAAAAGGCGACATTAAGATTTACTCCAGTTGCAATACAACTGTGATTTAAAGTTCAAAAATAAAAAATAAAATGCAAAGTGGTTAAATTATAGGACTTATACATTTAATAATTACTCGGAATCATTGTAAAATATGAGTCATTTACATGAATTAATTACCAGAAATAATATCTAAAATCATCACGTATTGATAATAAATAAAATTAAACTTTTGTACAGGTTTCTTTATTGACGAAACAATGTTCATAATTAATATGCAAATCAATGTAGATATGTGTATTAGGGTATAGAGTCAGACTCTATTTATAACCAAAATAATGACAACTCCAAGAAAGATATTATTTCATGACGTGGAATTAATTACACAGCGAACCATCCCAGTTGAAATCACTGAAACTAATTTGGACAAAGTTCTCGGTAAATCACGTTACTCACTTAAAACAATAACGATCTATATTTATCCGGATTAACAATAATTCCAAGAAACACCTCCACAGCTATTATTACCGCTATTATCTTTGCATAAAGTACCTGTGTCCATATTTAATTTCTTATACCCACGATATAAAACACTCCCTTAATTCGCATAAAAATGTGTCACCGTAAATTGATGTGTTAAGTACCTCAAAAATGGAACACTGCAGTCACAACTAATAATAATATTATTATTAGCTGTAAATATATCGAGCTCCAGGTATTCCTCGGAAAAACCACAAACCCGATATATATTGCCACTAACAAAGGTACTAAAAAGGCAAAGGAAAGACTTTACTTCATATCTCACAATGTTCCACGAAATTCGTTATTCCACCCTCAAAAATAGATTTCCGAACATAGACGGAGAATCATGTTAACCCTTTGTACTCCGTAGACGACCCAACGGCGGCACGCGTTCGAAGCGAATCATTCAAAAATCAAGTCATTTATTTGTCACGAAAACTGGATTAACAAACCAACCTTTTATTATAATTAATTTTTTATTATAATTCGTTAATCAGTATCACAAAACGTCTTCGAATAATTCCCCGTTTATAATCGATATATTCTTCGAGTGCAAAGGGTTAAATTCAGCAAAGTCGGAAGACCGTATTCACAGTGGGAAATAATAATAATCTCGTAAGAAGTAAGACGTTTTACGAGGTGGTAGGAATTCCGCAACGGGTAGCCAACCGAAGGAACGGCAAGAGGCGAGCGAAGGAACACGTGGATAGAGAGACACACCTGTTGCAATTACGTAACGAAGCCACGGACTCCGTAGGCGACTCACGAGTACCAACCTATAACGACTTCTGCAACAATAAAGACGTCTTCCCTTGGTGATGCATGGTGTCATTCACCAAGAGCCATGCGTGCTGCGTTCCCCCCCGTTTCCTTCTTTCTTGTGACGGCTTTCTAACACGAATTTAATTATGCCACTCGGTGAAAGTCACGACGGATTTATACGACGCGCCGGATTGATGGACGAGACGTTAAAGGGACGTCTTACCCGATGCTACCTGAGGAGACGCACGTATCGTGCGCACTACTATGACTTTAACCCCGGACATTCAGTGACGTAGTATTACGTCTGCCTAGATCGTTCATCATATTACTCGACGTTCACTGCGGAGGGCTTCTACTCCATGAGACGTGGGAATTCGAAATAAATTTTGTTCGGACGGGGATGGTGGAATTGGTTGAAACTGATGCTGAATTATTTTTGGAAATTGATTGGGTTATTGTACATTTATTCGGAATATATTATATTATATTATATTATGTATGAATTTTAATTTTTATAAGACCCAACATCCCTCAACATTAATTAGAATCCAATCTTAGAATAAACGTAAAGATTACACAGAATTAATGTAATCGGCAAAAGAAAATATCAATGATATTTCAGTTATACATTGTTCGTCCCAAAATGGTAAAATCAAGGTGATTAAAATTCCCAAAATTATCGTAAAGTTTAAATTCCAATTACTACCAAACAGTGAACAAAAATTCACTCGAAAGTTTCACCTCTCCAAATTGAACCTCGATAAACTGAAATATCTGAGAATTCCATATCAAAGTCCGATAAGCAGCGATTAAAACAGTGCAAGTTGGATAGTTTCGATGTGTCGCGCGATATTTGGAGCGAGTCGAAGTGATCTGAAAGTGGACTAAGTGGACACACCATGATTCGATGATTCCATATTATTAAGGCTCTCGGTATTCTGGAGAGCAGGGAGACCACACGCGGCACCTGTGTTTATCGATAATCGCGCCGAGGAATGTGATAAGTATCATAAAGGGATATCTGGGACAACTTGACGTGGCGGTAAACATTTGGTTGATCGAGCGTCCTTGCCAAGTGGTCTTAAGTTATTATGTTTACCGGAACTCTTATGTAAAGTGTACGACAATCCTTGTGGAACAATGCGCTCAAAATCGCATAATAGCCAAAAGTTTTACCTTTGATTTTTTTTCTTGACTCGAATCTATCGGCTGGATTAATTATTGACTCCCGTCTATTTAGATTAAATTTAATATATACAATATGAAATATTATTGTCAGATTTTATGCGAATTTTCTCATCAATCGCAAATAAATATAAACACGAAATGTGAATACAGAAACGTTGTACCTTATTTATACATGAATATAGAATATGAATATAAAAGTAATTCATGATCGTCTTGGCTGCTGCTGAATCATATTCCTATTTGAATCTGATTTTAATTAATGTCTTTGCAAATTTTAATTGGAGATTAATCAACTGATTCCACTCGCCGAGTAATCCGCAGTTGATAGTAATTACTTAATTAGAACAGTTATATCATCATCTTAAGATAGAACTCGAAGCTTTAATCTTTAATCACTTTTAATGATTTCAATTTAAATAATTATGTTTCAATGCCGTACTTAAAGATAGAACTTGCAGTAACCATTAGAAATGAAGATGTAAAATCATTATTAGAAATTAATTATCAACTATAAACCGACGAATAAAATTTGTTTAATAATAATGAAAAGCGCTCGCCATAAATTTGTTATTTAATAATAATGACAATGTTTCAATCAAGAAAAACATACAAATTCAGTCGGCTGAAATTGTATTCCGCAGAAGAGTTTTATGGAAGACTTGTTAATGCAGTTCTATTTGTTCTCCATATTATTGGAGGATGTAATTAGTACGTTTATCATACACGAATCCTTGTAACACGTGTTACGAAAGGTCTCGTGCTCATACCAAATTTATAAGTTCATTATCGAGCTCTATGTCGCTATTTGAATTCCCAAAAACTTCCGTAAATACCTTCGTATACCTTCAAAAATTGTCAAAAAATCAAAGTCGCTAAAATCAATTCTAAATGACCCAAATCGATGGTATATGATGTATAAACATATTCTAGGACGATTTCTGGTCAAAAGAAGCGGTTAAAAAATTTTTATTGGTCAAAAATGGGTCGATCCAAAATCGCAAAAATGTGAAGGGGTATACCTTCAAAAATTGTCAAAAAATGAAAGTCGCCAAAATCGGTCCTACATGGCCCAAATCGATGGTATATGATGTATAAACATATTCTAGGACGATTTTGGGTCGGAAGAAGCGGTTACAAAATTTTTATTGGTCAAAAATGGGTCGATCCAGAATCGCAAAAATGTGAAGGGGTATACCTTCAAAAATTGTCAAAAAATGAAAGTCGCCAAAATCAATTCTAAATGACCCAAATCGATGGTATATGATGTATAAACATATTCTAGGACGATTTCTGGTCGAAAGAAGCGGTTTAAAAATTTTGTCGGCCAAAAAATGGGTCGACCCAAATCGAAAAAATGTGAAGGGGTATACCTTCGAAAATTGTAAAAAATTGAAAGTCGCCAAAATCACTTCTACACGACCCAAATCGATGGTGGGTGATGTATAAACATATTCTAGGACGATTTCTGGTCGAAAGAAGTGGTTAAAAAATTTTTATTGGTCAAAAATTGGTCGAAAACAAGTCGAAAAAATGTGAAGGGGTATACCTTCAAAAATTGTCAAAAATTAAAAGTCGCCAAAATCGCTTCTACATGACCCAAATCGATGGTATATGATGTATAAACATATTCTAGGATGATTTCTGGTCCAAAGAAGCGGTTAAAAAATTTTTATTAGTCAAAAATGGGTCGAAACCAAGTCGAAAAAATGTGAAGGGGTATACCTTCAAAAATTGTCAAAAATTAAAAGTCGCCAAAATCACTTCTAAACGACCCAAATCGATGGTAAATGATGTACAAACATATTCTAGGACGATTTCTGGTCCAAAGAAGCGGTTAAAAAATTTTTATTGGTCAAAAATGGGTCGAACCCAAGTCGAAAAAATGTGAAGGGGTATACCTTCAAAAATTGTCAAAAAATGAAAGTCGCCAAAATCAATTCTAAATGACCCAAATCGATGGTATATGATGTATAAACATATTCTAGGACGATTTCTGGTCGAAAGAAGCGGTTTAAAAATTTTGTCGGCCAAAAAATGGGTCGACCCAAATCGAAAAAATGTGAAGGGGTATACCTTCGAAAATTGTAAAAAATTGAAAGTCGCCAAAATCACTTCTACACGACCCAAATCGATGGTGGGTGATGTATAAACATATTCTAGGACGATTTCTGGTCGAAAGAAGCGGTTAAAAAATTTTTATTGGTCAAAAATTGGTCGAAAACAAGTCGAAAAAATGTGAAGGGGTATACCTTCAAAAATCGCCAAAAATTAAAAGTCGCCAAAATTGCTTCTAAATGACCCAAATCGATGGTAAATGATGTATAAACATATTCTAGAACAATTTCTGGTCGAAAGAAGCGGTTAAAAAATTTGTATTGGTCAAAAATGGGTCGAACCCAAATTGAAAAAATGTGAAGGGGTATACCTTCAAAAATTGTCAAAAATTCAAAGACGCTAAAATCGCTCCTAAGTAGCCCAAATCGATGGTATATGATGCCTAATGATGTTCTGGGATTATTTTGGGTCGAGGCAAGTAGAATAAAATAATTTTCTGGTCCTATCCTGGAATACCAGAACCAGTGCAAAATAAATACCACACTTGCTTATTCTGAATTGTCTTCGCTGGCGACATTAAATTAAATTAATGTATATAAACTTGCACGTTAACTACTTTCCTACTACAGTTTTAAGATATTAATACGGTGTTTCATCGTAAACTTCGGAAATGTCAATAAACCGGAAATCATGCGAACTAAAGGAGTTCCGTGTGCACGATCGAAGGTACACAAGAACGATTTAAGCGCACCGTAATTACGTCCTTAATTGAGAGTGTAAATGGTGTCACGCCTATGTTTAAGAACAAATATCATATTTCTTACAATGACCGGCATATCTTTCGAAAAGAGTCATAATTTAACAAATCCACCATTACGATATTAAATTATAAGTAACCAGAATACACAAATCCATGAATCACGCATTTTTAAATCTCCATATTTACCACACAATTTAAGTCATCTAATAAAACTTGAATCCACAGTTACAGAATTAATGGAAATGTAAACGAAGGAACTTAAAATTGGCGGGTTTGCAACGACCGCACTTCAACAGCCAATTCCATCGCGAGAAAAAAGTTGGAATTCTATAAATAGCCGCGAGGGTAAATAAGATATTAAAAAAAAGGAGCCCGCCGGCTGATACGAAAAGCAAATTCGTGCCGATAAAGCGCTATGAATAGCAATGTTTCTTGAATCAGACACCATTATTTGTCAAAGTCGTTACCTTCGGTTATCCAGGGGCCTAATTATTTTTGACTGATGCGCGTAATCGTCTATTATTTACAAATTAAATACCGGTTAAAACACGCGCCTAATCAAAACATTATTCACCCCGCTTCGCGCCTTCAGCGTAATCACCTTACTTATGGAGGAATTGTTCGTAAGACAACGATGCCAGTGATACCGCGAAAGGCAATCGCTGAGTTGTCGACGAGTATCGTAATTAACTTAGGACTTAGGCTTAATTATAGCCATGAGTTTTGTGTGTAATGTCTTCGTGTCTTTTAGCACGCGAGGCGACGATTTGTTGCTATTATTACTCAAATGGTTATTTTTAGTCATTATTAATACATCCAATCTGATAGTCAGATCAGATGGTTCAAATATTATAATATAATTATCATGGAAATATATATTAATAAATAATATCAAGATTATAATTTATAATATATATTTAGTGCAAAGATCACCTTTGCACTTCTAAAATTCCTAATATTTCCGAGAACACTAATTTGATATAAAACTTCCTGATACCTTTGAAATTCCTACAGTTTCGAAAATACGAATTTGGTAGAAAGTCTTCCTAGAGCTTCCAGAATTTCCAATATTTCTGAGAGTATTATAATATTATATTTATTTAATCCATCTTTAAAAGTATACGTATATGAACTTGATCCACGATTCTGGTTCATAATAACTAATAATTATTTTAAAAAATCTCCTGATTAGAGTATTACAACTATCGCGGTAGAATTTGATGCGAGTCAACTCGAATATGTCAGCCCTACCTTTTCAGTAGAATTGGTCAGTCGGCGGAATCGAGGCAGGAAGTCAAATCGGCGAGTAGTCGTGGCATGCGTCAGGCATGCTTTTACGCAACCCAGGGTCAACACTCGCGGTGCATATCGTTTAGATAAACACTGATAACTCTTCCCCCCCTCCCAGTACTCGCCCCCCCCCCCCTCTTTCTCTTTCTCTCTGGAATTCTTTCTGTGCTTCTGCCGTGCTTGAATCTCCTTGGATTCTTTCTCTATGCTTCGACAAATATTCCAGTAAGTTTCGTGCCAAAATAAAGTTCTCAGAAATATCGAGAATTCTGTAACTTTTAGAATGATTCTGTATCAGATTATCGTTTTTAGAAATATTCGGAATCTTTGAAGTTTTAGGATGATTGTTGCGGCAAATTAATATTCTAGGAAATATGGAGAATTTCAGAAGTTTTTGGAAAATGAATACGTTGTCAATTTGGTAATCAGAAGCCGGTATGGCGAAATATATCGATGGAATACTTTTCAATAATATATTACGCAATATGTTAAGAATATATGGAGCGATGAATAGTTGGTAGATAAGAAAAGTATTTCCAAGTTAAACTCCAATCGAGGATGATCGACAATGTTATGTCACTGGAAAACACGGAGCAAGAAAACTGTGTAAGAAAAGAACACGTTCGATCGAGAGATTATATCTTGCAGTATTGCGTAACACCTATAATTGCATGAATCCAGCAAATTTATCAATTTATTAAACCTTCTTCACTTCTAAAATTCCCAATATCTTGGAAAACATTAAAAAATTATTCATACAAAATCTTCTTAAAATAATAACTTGATAAAAAATCTCCCGTCTTAAAACAAGTTTGTCACTCGTCTACTTAGCTTGTTAACAACTTAAGATAAATGTCCAATACAAGTAATATGTTTTATTCGCGTGGAAAAGTCGGCACATGGAAACTATTGTAAGCAAAGAAGACGGCCGATCAAGAGATCACGACCTCGAAATACATCGCGGCGCATAGGAGTTTGTTTTTCATACATGATACATGTAATACGGGTACTAGCGTGCCTCCTCGTCCACGGTGTATCGTGTTACACGGGGTAATTGAAGAACGATATGCATATATGTACTACAAGATGTGCACGCGTGGGCATTGTCATTATCGCCGCGCTACATTGGACTCTTTCGTGTCGATGTAATATATCACGTTACTACTGTAAACGTTACTAGGGGTGGCGCACCCATTTCTCACAATGGGACACTTTCATCTTTCCATTTAACATCATATTTTATTGTGGAATATTGAAATTTTTATTACAGAATTACTGAGATGGATCCTAATTAATAATAGAGTATCGGCTTTAAGTATAGTTGTTGGAACTGGTTTTAAGGAATTCGGTAAAAACATTTTTCCAATAAAAACGGGAGACTTAAAACGTTCGATATATTCGCGTGATACAGAAATTTATTTAAAACATGCTGAAGTCCTTTCTTTTTAAGACTGGCATCTAAAAACTCGTTGAAAGAACCGTGATACTCTTCTATTATTAACCATCGATTGAAAAATTAAGGAATTTTTCCTGTATTCTATAAGAAAATATACTTTTTCTAAAATTCCTGAATTCTACTTTTATCTAATAAAAAATTAGGTAAGTTCTTAGTTTATATGCAAGTAATATATATTATAGTAGAATAAGACAGGCAGAAATTAATTTGCAAGATTAAGAATTTTTAATGTAATATTGGATTATTTTGGTTCTGGAAACAAGGCACCCGTGACGTTCCTCGTATAATTTCAATTCCATTAATTGCAATATAATTAATATAACAAACAATTTTAATAAGTGCCACTTGGAATTTCGATGTCTTATTTGTTCTATTTGTAAAATATTACATAAGTTAAATTGTATCTCTCACAGATCTACCGAGTGCCTTCTTTTCAAAATTCTGGAGATGTTATCTATTTAGATTCGAGAAGTTGCAGGTGTAAATTGCGGGAACCTCGCAACTTTGCGAAGGTGCTCGTCAGTCTAATTAGCGCTCCGGAGTAACATTAATATTAATATTGCGTGTTAGCATGATTTCGTCGTTGACATTAATTGACGTCTTTATGTTGCACATTAATGTCTCTCTCTACACGTGGACAGTTAATATCAGGCTTTGCAACACCGAGTGTTCAATCAGCTGTTATTTGTAAATGTAATAATTACACGCCAGGACAACTAGACATATAATAACACCTGTGATTTGACTAAATGATAATATTTAATAAAACCTAGCTAGTCACATTGAAATTCATATAAAGTTATAATTAAAGTTGATTGAAGTCGTTGGAATTTATTGGGTTATTAGCGATATTAATAAAAAAGAACGCAGAAAAAATCTGTGATTGTTATATCCGAAGGAATAAAATGGCGGAGATTGTGATATTTGCATTTTAATCGTGCCATGTAAACGAAGGAAGATTGCATTTGAAATGAAAAATCATCTAAACTAATTGTAAGTAATAATAATAACTGACAATGAGAGAGACTTACGATGAATCATAAATATATGAATGTCATATAATAAATACTATTTCATTGCAGTATTATTACTCCACTAAAATGATCAAAAGAAATAATCACCGTAAGAATTCAGCGATACCATTTTTAAACAAACACCGCTCGATTCCACCAGCCGGTGGAATCAAATATGAATAATATTTTATTGCGGTATTATTTTCAAATGAAATTATCAAAAGAAATAATCACAGCAAGAATTCAGAAACACCTTTTTCAAACAAATACCAGTTGAACAGGTGGTACAGAATCCTTCCAACATGTGGTAGGATTAAATATGTATATTTGATTGCAGTATTATTTTCTAACGATATTATTAAAGGAAATAATCACCGCAATAACTCAGCAAAACAAATACCACTTGATTCCAACAGGTGGTAAGGTGTTATGGAGAACCAGTAGAATTCTTTCTATAGTTTCTTTGCGTGAGTCATCAGCGTCCCGTATAAGTTTCGCGTCTGATTAACGACTTATTCCACTGAGCCCGCTCCTAAACCCGCGGAGATTAGTCCGAGTGGAATAAGTAGTAGAGCAAACGTTTGCACGTGCTGTCCATGCATCGAGGAACGTGTACCTCAGCTGAGCCACGAAGGAGAAAGAGCAAGGATAATTTTAGAAATTCAACATACCCTGGAAAACACTTGGAATCACTTGGTAGCAAGTGAAAACTACGCTCACTATATACGCCGTTAATTATGAAAGTGGTATAAGTCACTTTTATCTATGCACCTTAAAATAAATATTAAGGTTACTGGAAACTAATCAATTATTTTTCATATACTTTATGTACTTCATTTGTTTGTTCATATTAAAGATTATTCTATTAAATAATATCCAGCGTTATCGATGATCCTTGACTGACGATCCACCAATGCTATAATTCCTTTTTGGAACAAATCTCGAAACTTTCGATGCGAAAAAATTCTACTCTACAGAATTGATTACTTTTTGGTAGTTCTAATATATTTGCTATTCTGGTTATTATGTAAGACTTCTATTGATCCTGTGACACATATGTATATATTATAATTTAAGTCTGCCACAAAGTTCTCTCGCTTTCTCGGAACAAAACATTCGGTCAGTTTATGAATATTAAAAGTGTATTGGAAAATGTCCATTGACCCTATTTTTATTAATCAGGTCTGAAGTATAAAGTCAGGCAAGAATGCAGGATTATTTATTAGTTTTTCGTAGGAAATTCAACGGAAAACGTGACAGTGAATAAGATGCATTTGGGACATTATTCATCATAAGAGTTCCAAGAAGAGAACAGTTAAGTTTATGAACCACCATTTATGTATTGTTCGTTGTAATAATATTATGAAAAAGAATTTTATACTGCTATATTTATTTTAATTACAAAGCTATCCAATGAAATAATGGCTTCTTACCCTAACCGAATTCACAAGAGCATTTCTGTTCGGGTTCGAGATATTGGCTACTTTCCAAAGTCAACGACGAAGATTAGAAATCGTGATATATAAACTCTGCTTAAATGTAGTCGCTTCTTCCACTTCGTTTTCAGTGCCATTTCGGAAATATTTGTTAGCGTTTTAACATCGTTTGAATAATAATTGTAGTAAAACCAATACAAGAAAATATATTGCGATTATTTCACTTTAATTCCTGCTATATTCTGACAAAGTTAAGAATAATTTAAAGTAACTGTTTATCTCTGTTTTAAAGGAATTCTTGTTCGAAATACAGTCAAATAAAACCAAGTATTAATTGTTGCATAATAAACGTTAAATCTAATTAATTTTGAAGCCGAATAATATTTGCACCTGCCATATTTTCATAATTTAATAACCTTACGCGATGCTGACATTTTCCAAAGTAAATAATATTTGGAAACAAGGGATTTACGAAAGCAGGTGAAATGCGCCGAAATTCTGGTACCGAAATAAAGGAGGATTATATTGTAAATTGCATATGTTATTCTGCTATAGAAAGTTGTAAAGTACAGGAAACTCGAGGCAATAAATTCCTTGTACATTAGAAGCAGCAGTTACATAAATATAAACCTAATATTCTGGCAGTTGTTAGATCAACACGTGGACCAAACAAGAAAATGAAATTCAGTCTCAACATTTGTATTCCTTCGAAATAGTTGGTCGACTGCCAAGAACCGCGAACGCCGAGGCGATCGTGCTTTCTTAATTCCTGGTTTTACCGTAAATTCTACTCGAACGAACCAATCGGGAACTCGGAAAAAGCAACAATCCCATTACAAGATAATATTTCAGTGCAATTCATTGCCAATTTAATTGTCTAATGAAAATATTCTGTTTAATCTACTAGCAATTAGTAGTCTACTGGATAATTAAACCGGTGAATAAGCATTTCCATATTTATATATATGCTACTTTAACTGCACAGTATTAAAAATATTGAAAGTTCCACAAATATTAGCGACATATTTTATTGCAGTTTCAATAAATTTCGCATCGTCGATCATCGGAGATCTCCAAAGCATTCAACATATTAAAAATCGGGAAGATAAAAATTTATTTTCTTAACTCTTACTTTTGAACAAGAATAAAGATTTTGGAAAACGAAGAAGTAATCGTAACTCAATAAATAGTATAAAGTGATGCATTAAGTCTCGTTCCCGTGAGTACTTACGTTGCACTCATAGATTGGAACTCGTTTTCGTTTCCTCGAGCGTGCGGTTGGCGCAATTCCAAGCTGCAACACCCGTAATTCCCCACCCGATTCAACAACCAGGAATTACTCACCGTCTAGCAGAGTAACGACGTTTATCCGCCCATAATGCCGATCTATTATTACATCTGGCTAATAAAGCCGAACAAATAAAGATTTCGGAGAACCCACTCGCGTATCCCGCATCCTGCAATCCCGTACGCCGTGCCGTGCAAACAAACGGAAATCAATTAGCGCGAATCAAATGGTGATGGAATTCGACGGTATTGGATCGGAATTCTGAATCGCCAATGAATTACCCGGTTAAATTGAGTTATTGGTATGGTAAACTAACTTCTGCATTCAGAACATAAAAATATGATGATCATTTTCGATCCAAAATATGATGGAAATTTTAGTAGAAATTTATAGTTTATGAATATTGGGAGAATAGAATGTTTGGATAATCATACTTCGGACCTGAATTTACCGAAAATAATTATTAGTGGAATTATTGGATTATTATTAATTGAATGATGATAATTATTATTGAAATATATACGAAGGGAGAATAACTAAGGGAGGGTGTTAAATAACAGTAATAATATACGGATAAATTGCAAGAAGATGTAAAAATGCTACACGAAGTAATAATGTTTATCCAATCTCTTATTAGAAGTGACTCATAAAAGCGTGTAAATAAAGATTTCGGAGAACGCTCGAGTATCCTCGATTCCAATCTTCAGACGCGCGAATCACTGGAAATGAATTAAAAGGTATCAGCTGTGGATCAATTTTAACGATGCCGGATGGAAATATAAATTAGTGGATATATCGTCGAGTGACTCGAAGGAAACGTGAAATAATTCTGTGTAAAATAATTATGTTTGTTCGTTAATTATTGCAAGGATAAATGTTTGAGTGTTTGGTACACGTTTACGATTGCAATAAACATTGTAATGCGCGTAATAAAAATTGAGTAGTAGATTAAATTGGTGACTATAATTTCAATAGATTATAATCAACATAAATAAACATTTCACTTCTCGCAATATGAAAGGACGGAAGTAAAAATTTAATTCAATTAATTCAACCTGAATCCATCAAGATGGATCTTAAAAAGTAAATCAAATCAATTTCGACGATGTTCCTCGAAATCCCAGAATCCTCGGATAAATCAAGGTGCATAATAAAGCGCAATGAAATGCAAAAGAACGGTATATAATTATCGCAATTTATTCGTTGGCACGCGTTCACCGAGGCGAGATACGCGATACGTTTCTACGAGTTAATTTACAACGGCGTTGAATAATTATTATAGTGAAACGGCCAGTTTATACGCGATTTCCCTGCCGACACTGAACTATGCTAGTTACCATGACTTCCCATTACTTCCCGATTAAATATGGCGCCTTATACCTTTCCTGGAATCCTTAGTGTACATGTATAATAAAGTCTGTGTGTATAAGTCTACTGTATGGTTCTGGATAGAAGTATTTACGAAAATATATTTTTTTAACCAAAACCACAGTCGTTCCGATGATAAGACAATGCTCTTATTTTCTATTATAAACCAGACTTTGAGTTAACGCTTTTTTCAATTTTGTTTTAAAAATAGGATCTGGTCTTATTTTCGAAAACATTCTCCCCAACAAAAACCACAGTTGCAATGATAAGACTTGGTCTTATTATCGGGAAAAAAAAACGGTAATGATATTGCGGTCTATGACTGGAAGAGGAAAAGATAGAAGTCCCGGGGCGTGTTATAAAGTTACATGCCGATCCGAAGTAACGCGATACACTGCATCGGTACGAGGAACAGTAGTCCGGGATGCCGGAAAAAAAAGAGATGCGGTGAAAACGGCATTGGATCGGTGATATATCGGACTCCAATGCACTGACGAAACCATCCCCGTAAACATCCGGAATTTTCTACTCTCGAATGCCGTGCGTTCCTCGAAAGCCTCCGGCTTTGCGCAACTCGATGTCGCGGAACTTCCGTGTAACTTTTATTATAGTACGCCGGAAAATAAAGTTTAACAATTATATATTGTAATTACGTACATTGTATATTGGGAGTTGAATAATTATTTAGTATAATAAACTGTACGATATTATATATTGAAATTTAAAGAATGTAATACAAAAAAGAATATTGAAGTATATCCTTCATATTGAATAATTAATATTTGTTTCATTTTTATCCCGTCATATATGTAGTTACAAGAAGATTCAATTTATATATCACAATTATTTTTACCCATTATTTTTCGAAATTTTCAAATCTGCTAATTCCAATATTAATTGTGTCAAGAAATATGTCATGTTAGAAGTATCATATTTCGAGGGTTAATGTATACACGGAATTTTTTAACTCTAGCCTCCACGCGCACCTCGCGATATTTGATTTAAGCTCGGAGTCCAAGCTGTAATAATATTGATTGAACCAATAAAATTATTAATAAAAAAAATGTCAGCCACGTTACGGGCGGTATATGCAGCGGTACTTTTCCACGTGAATTTTCGATACCAGTCATTATCGAATAACTGGTACCAAAATGTAAATATAGCCGCGGTTAGTTAAAAAACACGAGTCGTATTGCACTTGCACAGGTGTAACTGACATCGACCTTCGTCCCGCCAGGAAAATATTCCTATCGGCAACTATTAATAGGTTTATTATCTCCATACCGATTTTGCAAGTTATCCACAAATTATTCTATTTCTGTACGACACATTACTTCCGAGTTGAAAATACTTTATCATCACTTTGCAAAGTTTTCACTTGCGAGTTACACTCGCACGAAAGCGAGCTAAAACTATCAACAAATTCAGCGGAACCAAGAGTCATTGGTTATTGCAATAATTAAAACGTTCCGAAACTATAAATTATTTATATCGCAGAACCATGATAATCAATAATTCCACGATGCAAATGTGTTCCATTAAACAGTACATCTATGATATTATGTAATATAGTATTTATAAATAAATGTTCACCTCGTTCAATTATATCTTTCATAACGAGTGGAATCTACTTCGCGAGATATTCAAGAAAACATTAATACTCGGGGAGACCGATGACTCAACCGATCTCCATTGGTCGCAAACACGATCGGTATTAAACGCGCCAATAATAAACCGTAACGAGTAAGTCCCTAACTCGTTCAATTACATCATCCATAAAGTAGAAAATCGAATTTATTGGACAGCCGGGAAGGCGCACGGATTTGTAAAGTGCTCAGTAATTCAAGCGATTCTTCTTTAGCCGTGAATGGTATTGCATTGTAATATGCTTCCGTATAAACACGTAGAAACGTGTGCGTATATATCGAGAGAAATAGAGAGAGAGCGCGCGCGAGAGAAAGAAAAGCTTGTATGTATATATAGAGAGAATTATGCAGAAGTACCTATCATCTCTTTTCCCTGCATACAATGTTCGTGACTCGTTTTATCGCCGGCGGCCCTACGTACTTCCTCGCATGAAGTCCTACAGATAAAACGAGTGAGAGAGAGAAAGAGAGAAAAAAAGAGAGAGGCAGAAGGGAGAGTTATTTGTGATGATCGTGCGAAAACATACGTTATATATGTACGTGGAGTTTGCATCAGAATCCCGAAGCGATACACGTATCATCGGAATATTATTTGTACAAGCTACGATTGTGTAATTCTACTTGCACGTGCGTGGGGATATACTCGAGATTATAATAAGCGCACCGAGGAAAAGCCGCGTGTACCGCTGTACAACAAGTATATAAATACGTAAGTGGCAATTTTCCACCGGCGGGTGCACGGTTTAAATGACCCTCCGTCTTGCTCGCACTTAACGCCGTTTCATATTATACACGAATATCATTAATCATCGCTCGTGAAAGTAAAAGGGTAGCGCTTGTGAACCAACATTAAAAGGTTAATTAATTATGTAATAGTGCGTGACTGTACTTATCACGAGTGTTATTCTATAATAATACATCGCGTGCACGGACCCGGCGAATGTACGCGATATATCGGTACGAAAGTGATGGTAAGATTTCTACGAATAAATACGCAGTTCGGAAATGTGATTATTCCGTGGGACGGTTGTCTTGCTCTTTGCATTTGAATATCTCTGCTTGTACTATGCAGTCCAATGTGAGTATCTCTTGCGTGCCCCCTCCCCCCCTCTCCCCAAAGGGGGGAGAATATATGCACATATGTCTCTGCGTAGTGATGGCATTCAAATCTCTCATAGAGGCTCGGAGCAATTCTGTTATTTTAGGGACCGGAGGAATTAGTTTGGATATTGCTGGGGAATTCAAGTTTGGAAGTTTTTGACTCGTTATAAGATTTTCGAGGTCTATGGTACTTTTGGTAACGAGACAAAATTTGGGAATTTTGTTCAGAGATTCGAAATATTCGAAACTTTGGAGATCTGGAGGATCTTGAAGATTTCGGAGGCCTTCAAGATTTTTAAGATCTTCACGATTTCGAAGGTCTTCGATATTTTTAAGATCTTCAAGATTTTTAAGATCTCGAAGATCCTAAAGATCTCAAAGACGCCGAAGACACTAAAAGGCTTAAACAAATTTTCGATATTTCCCAAACATTACTAACATTCGCTCAGTCCAAGGAGTTCAAAACGTTGAAAATATCCCAGAATATCCGACTTCTAATATTTCGATTTACTCAAAGTTTTCAGCAAACGTTTAAACTGATTCCAAGCGTCTTGAATCCATCACTTTAAGTGCGCCCCGACTTGAAAGCCATCAACTGGTTCGCAGAGCACAGCGCGGGAGAACGAACGAGCATGTTTGCGGTCTATGGCGGACGTGGACCGAGATAACACATTAAAATAGTACGGCAAACGCGAGTGATAACACGTATTTAGAATATCAGCCGCAGTGTCGTTCCTCGACGCGATATTAAATCGCGCGCTCTCAATAATGCAATGCCTTTAAACTATCCACCCAATGCTTACGCTTCTTCATCTTTTACGATATTACCAAAGAATCAACAGTTTAATGGCCGCCGGTACCGCGTTACTATATTCATTAAGTCAGTAACTTAATTAACTTGTCATTTTTGGATTGACTTTTCTTATTTATTTATTGTAATGCCACGCGTTGTTGATGATTTACGTCACATTTGTTGATCTTTGAATATCATTCATTAGAGTTGTTGCCATAATTATTTTATACATTTTAATACCAGTAATTAATTCGAATGCTATATATTATACTTGGTTATTAATTCATTATCTTTATTCATTTATTAATTTGATATATATTTATATCTATATCTTATTATATTTATTAATTCACTTATGAATTATAGTAACCTTGGACCATTATAGGAACCATATTGATTTCAGTAAACAAATATGATTTCCATACTTTTTTCGGTAGTTCATTACAGTTATTTTAATATATATATTCTTGGAATAAATTATAGAAATTTGCATTACAAATAAATGCTAGAACTGGTACCTCGACAATTTTTGTCGAAAGGAAGATGCAACTGTTGATAGTCGCTCGCGCAACCAAGCAGCCATTAAAGTGTTAATATCGAATAATTTATACGCGACGTGGTGATAATCAATCGATCAATTACTATGAATTTATTAGTTGCTATAATCGAAGAAGGAAAAACTGATCCATCCACTCACCTAAACAACATGGCAGAATAACTTCAGGAAGAAGATAGACGAAGCTTAAACGCTATTTTGTAAGCATACTGCTGCCAATCCGTACTCTTCGCGCTTTCAGCCTGAACTTCTAACAGCCACCTGAAACAAACATATTTCAATGTCTGGTTAGATTAACGTTTACTACGCCAATGACTTAATTGACTATATAATACAATAACAAACTGTATATTAATATTATAACATGGGAATTAACGCGACTCTGCATAAAGTGTAACAATAAATATTATTAAAGTCAATAATATATCGTTATCATAGAGGTAAAATTGATTAACTATATTTTTCACAGAAACTTCATTTTTGTATGTATTTTTATGACATTTTGTTATCCATCTAATGGGAAAGCCGTAATTTGTCCGAATTTATTAGCCTCATAGAAAAGAATTAAAAACATAGATTTTGTGCGATTTGACCGTAAAATGTTTGAATTACCAAAATCTATACATATACAACATGTACGATCAATGAGTTCAAAATGCCACAGCTACGTCACCAGTGGCTGCTTTCCAGAAATCCAACGGTACAATCAAAGTTATGCTTGAAAGTAGCATTATTATACTGATGAAGGTATGATAATGATTCCAAAGCGGTGCTTAGAAAATGAGACACAAGTCGCGTGGATTCCGATGACGTTATCGCGTAATGACACAAAGCACTGAAAAAGCCGCGGTTGAAACATTCGTGTCTATTTCGACATGGTTCTTTAGAGTCTAACGTAGTCGAACAATGGACAAACAGCTCTAGAATGACCAGGGTTATTACGTACTGACGTAGATATTCACGCATACGAAATAGCCGTTTAGAAATTTCAATTCGATGCTTAGTCACCGCCGCGAGTTTCAAATTCCACTTCGAAAATAGAAGTTAACAGCCGGACATTTCCCAAAATAGAACGCACCTGAAAGGGAAGTATTTTCAAACCCGATGCTTTCAGCATTTAGGCACGTTTATACATATGGATGATGATCTTGACTTAATCTTACGTCATTATGCGGTGAATGAAAACATTATTGTGGAAGAGCTTACGTAGGTTTAGGGTGGAATGGATTTCTTGAGAATATTTTTCAGGATACATTCTTGGGAGTTATTAATTGATGACCCAAAATTATGTCCAACTTAACACTTACAATAATATTCAACGAAGCATGTACTTCCTTCAGCATTTATCTATCTCGATAAAAATTTCTGTGGCTGATGGATATCATCTATTAAATATTCCATAAGGAAATTTTCCTGACACAAACGCTCTGTCCAAACAAGTACGGTATCATATTTGCTGATTTTATTACTTCTCTTACGCGAGATAACAACTACAAACGCTAGAAATGTTTCGATCTGGTCTCTCCATAAACCGTTTCCGTGTCATGCTTCAATGACCAATCCTTAATCATGACATAATTACTTGTACCTTTCCATTTAGATTACCACTGACAATTTATCGATTGAACCTGCCAATGATTCTGCATATTTTCACATACTTAATTCAATTCAAACGTAGCTGACCGCTCCTAATTCCGACTCTGATTTATGGTTAGAAGAAAAACATAATTGTATACTAATTAATTGACTGATATGTTGACTCGATGGAAGATTTAATTACCTATAATATAATTACGATTAGAAGATATAATTAGTTTCAAGAGAATATAATACTTGGTAACATTGCATCATGGATTTACGACTCGAAATGTATTTCCAAATTCAATAATGCAATATTAATATTTTATACTTCTTTATTGCGTATCATTGCAAACACTTTTGTCTTATCAGTGTCATCGCTATCATGGACTGAATACTTAACACAGGAAGAATGAACGTTATATATTTATTATAATATTATAATATTATTATAATTCTTGCACATAAATCTCGGACGAAAAAATCGAATCCATATATTCGCAGTGATTATGAATATATCGAATTTACTTTGTCACTAAATTATAGGAATTAACTTTATATTAAATTATAATTATCCGGGTGACTTTGTTTAATCGGAACAGCTCAGCTAACTCTAAAATTAGCAGGTTAATTAGCACGGAAAAGAAAGATTGGACATAGAAAACGAAATACGGTGACGTTATCGTGAAACCAACGAATGCGTGATCTCGTTGGGCTATTTAAAAGCTCCCACAAAGACACCTGTTGCCGCGCGTGTCACGAATGGCAGCTAGTGGTCACGGCAGTGTGTTACTCGTAAATGTAATCGCGTCAATTAAGGCGACACTCACGGATTTCTAATCGGTCGGACCATGTGAGCCGGATTATGTCACCTGTCGGCACGTCGACGATTTTAATCGATCGATTCACGCGAATCCACCGTAATAACTTGTTTCCCGTCTCGCAATCGTTAGCTCCCAACCTTTTTCCTCGACTTGACTTACATTTTTATATAATACGCGACACGATGAGACGATCAATTGTGGTTGGACGTGTGACGTATTCCAACTCGCGTGGAAGAAAAACTTGACGGCGATCACGGAAATCTTGAGAACTTAATATGTACTTGATTTCTGTTTGAAGAAATTCTTCCGTCGGAATGCTGATGCAAATTTATTGCTTAGATCAAAAAACTCTTCCACTAGGATCTATTTACGTAATTAATATTCTTAGAAATTGATAGGTTCTATTTACTTTAATTAAAAAGACAAATTGTCATCGTATGATTGATAACATACTATCACTGACATTAGCCGATGCTACCAATACTACTTAAGTAGTATGAGTAACAAGTACTAGGACCGGTACGTTTGGTTTACTTCAAGTTCATCGCGGGTAGCCGATTGGCTACTTTTCTTCTCGATCTTTTTATTCTCCTATTTTTTTCTCCCTCATCAATTTACTTCTTTCATTTCCCCCCTTCGATCCTCCTCAACGCATCATCCGGCATTTCCTACTGGTCGGTGATTAGTAGTGATCACCCACTCAAGTATCCGCATCATCGTGGTTTTTTAAGCGGCACCTTTCTACGTGGATGTTTGCTTTAATGCACGAGGATGAAATTGCAACAAAGTCTTTATCTTCTTCGGTCAACGACTACCGTGGAAGATTACCGGACAGCGCATTGTCTTCTTCATTTTCGCGAGCGCCGGAGAAAATGACTCGTCGAGTGGCGCGCGGTGCCACGCAAGAAAAAGAAAAAGAAAGGTTCACGAAGGTATTCTTTGTTGGATACCGACAACTTTGATAGAGGCGTGTCCCGAGTCGACAACCCATCATTAGGATGAATAAGCATATCTTTATGAGATCTGGACAAACCGCAGAACCTGCTATCAGATGCACTTTTATTTGTTGAATAACCAACGAATGCCACGGCATCGCAAACTTCGAAGGATTGGCTCGGCGTGCCTGATTAAGGACGAGCGATCAGGTAAATGGAAAATCATATTGTTTTCGATCTACGATGGATTAAAGTGCGGATTGATATTGTAATTGGGTGTGCTAGTTGTTTAGGATTCTTGTGGTTCTAATTTAAAATAGAATGCGATTAGGTAAAGTTATAATTATTATTGTAACATAATATATTATTTCGAACTTCACGGCACGTGCTTGGCTGACGGTGAATGAGAAGTTTGATTTATTATTATTGTGTATTGTATTATATAATTTTATATATTAATATTTATCAGAGTATTTAATATCATAATTATATCAACTCCAAAATATTGAGGAAATATTAGTCTTTAAGAAGATGAGCGCAAGAAATGGTCCCAATTCTGCTCGAATAATTAGAACGTTAAATGAACATCACATTCAGGAACTTCTACGAAATCGCGCATATTAAATTAAAAAATTCATTAATAATATAAATGATTTTGCAACTACATAAAATTGTAGTAACGAGTCAGCGTTTAAGCGGATTAAACCATTTCATTGCCAGATACAATGACTCCAAATGAAGCACCATTTAACAAGCCCAATTACCAAAATCAATTTCAATCGCAAGTATACCTTTCAATGTACAAACACATGAAAAAGTTCGCAAACCAGCGGTTAAAAATACGCAGAAAATTACCAAAGCCCTTGAAAGTCAAAGCCAGCAAACAATTAATCTCATAGCTCCCAATGTAGCCAGACTAATAATTAAAACTAATGAATTTTTAAGTGGTACGTGAAACCGGTTTCAATGTAATACTCTCACGAGTAAATTCACGTATGAACACCGTCAAAAATATGCAGATCGTCGGACATGTCGTACCACGACAAAAACATGTAACAAGAAAAGTGTCAGCGGGTACCATAAGAATCTGCAAAAATGGTGCGTGTGACATAACGGTCACGTGTTGCAGAACACTGGGAAGAAGGCACGCGAATGACTTTTGGCGGGAACGGAACCCCTGCATAACTTACGGAGAGTCAGATGTATTCTGGGGGAGATCGTACATGGTATTTAATATATAACACGTGCAATAAATTGTTAAATTTGAATACAGCAGAATATCGATTGACAATACCGCGATACAAATCAGCCGCGTTCACCGTTGCACAAAGAAATCTATATCTGTCGGAATCTCCGTCGCCAGGGACAATATTCATTATTACATTACAGGATTGCGTAATCGGCGTTTACGGTTTTATGGGATTGGCCTCGCGTACACCAGCACCGTTCACATGTACCGTCTCCAGGGAACTTGGTATTGGAATCACTCGTACGATTCCGTGAACACTCGCGGTACAACTCGATGCATCGGCAGACATGCTGGCTGCACCAGGATTTCCCAGTGCACGCGCAACTTTAATGCCGGCCGTGAAAGGGAGAAAAACCGTACGGTTCCGTGTATGCACTTGCACGCGCATGGTGCATCCAATGAGTGTTCTACATTCGATTTAATCACGATCTTTTTACATCCTTGAATTAGCTTTGGATTACATTGTATTTGAAATTCACGGGAGTTTAATGTATGGTTAATGTGTGGTTGAAGTGACTTCTTTTATTTATCCTTATATGGAAAAAGAAGAATTTGAGGATATTTCATTATTATCCGTGCCCGACGAGTTTTCTTTTATTTGGATAAGGAGAAATTAATGGAAAATTATTTGATTATCCGGAACATTAGAGAAAGAGTATCAACGATCTACGTATTTGATCTCTGTTCCATGAAAAATCGTAAAAATAATTCTTACTTTATAAGACCCTCGTCTAGGTTTCCGTCGTGCATCATGTAACGCATACCTACGCGGCTAATTTGCTGATCCAATTCATCGCACAAACGTATTCGTCACGATTTCAGTTTATAATTGGGCAAGTATAAAACAAGGAAGCTATAAAAATCCCATTTAGAGTTCATCCCTACCGCGGGTTCGAGGTCCGCAGTGAAAACCCTGCACGACAGAAGCGCGAGACAAGGGGTTAAGTCCATTCCCTGGACGGAACTGGTTCTAACGGAGTTTTATGCCGTGCGGTGGACCAGTTTTGCAGCCGTCAATGAAGTGCACTGTACACGTCGCGAATCTACTCTGTGTGCCAACGGAGGGATTCTTTCTCTCCTTCTCTCTCGTGCATGTACTACCAAGTATAATAATATAGAAAGAGAGAGAGACAGAGAAATAAAGAGAGAGAGAGGCGGGGCAGTCATTGGCCGTGCAATCGTATCATGAACCAAAAGAAGAGCAACGATGGTATTCGAATGGTTCTCAGCATGAGCCTCAGATTTGTGCGACGATCTTGATTCTTCTTTTTATCACTCTTCCTTAACCCTCATTCTTTCCTCTTCTTTCCTCTTCTTTCCTTATCGTACGTACGCGTGTACGTTCATGTGTGCATCGTGATCTCCTCTCCTTTCTACTCTTCTCTCTATTCGTACCATGGTCTTTCGTATTTCTTGTTGCTTCGTCTCTTCTTTTTCCACCGGCGCACACTCTGCTCATCCTTTTCTCTCCGTCTCAACCGGTATCTCGTTCCCTCGTTCAACGAGGGACCATATTCCTCTCTTTCTCTCTTGCTATTGGTCTTCTCCTCATTGCAAAGTGCCGTAATATTCTCCTGGCAGAGTTATTTTGGTCGCGCTCACCCAACCAGCTCTCCCGAGGCGGCATTGCACACCCTCCTCTCCTCAGGCTTCTCTCTCCGCGAGCATTGTCTCGCGAAGCCTGCTGGAGTAACTGGATTTCCAGGCTAGCAAGGCGATCTCGCTCGCACGATACTACCGATCTTCCCACTTTGCCTTTTCTCTCTTCCCAGTTTCGACTTCCACACTTTTTTCCGCCTTTTCTCCGCGATTTTCATTCTCAACACTTTGCGCTCGAAGAATATTTCGTTTATAAACAAGACGTTATTCCAAGGCGTTTCGTGATACCGTTTAGCGAATTATAAACGGCCATTTTCTATGCAGACCAACCAATGAATCGCATAATATACATATCACATGTTTATTTTATAAATGCAGTACGCGTGACAAATAAAAGACTTGAATTTGGAATTAATTGCGGCGAACGCATATACTTTTAATTTATTAATCGAATAAATCCATGCGATATATGTATAATTACGGTGGTAGTTTAATTATATGTGGTTATAGTTGCATTACATTATTATTTATTAAAGCAGCTTGGCAACTACGTAGAACTAATGACGGTGGTTTAAAGACCGGCAGCTTAATTACTTGTTACATTGGTATTACATTGTATACTATATATTCCATTATATCATACTATGTGTATTCATCGCGGTTCACATATGATTTTATTTATTCCTGGAATAATCTCAGTTCTAAATTCCAACTTTCAGAAGATTCCCAATAATTATGGACTATTATGTATTTGATTTAATAACGCAATTGACAATTTAAATTAACGTGCCAATGGTAAACTGCACCATGAAATAAATTACTGTTTAAATGGTATACTATAAATACCATGGTATATCATCATAATTACAATAAATAAAATGCGGCCCGTAAATCGGCAGGTGATTGCTTTCACGATCATCTCTCATGGTTCATTAACCGTGACTTAAAAACAAAGTCAACGCGATCCTGAAAGGTGAAGGATCCCTTACATTGTCCTCACACAACACGTGCAACACACTGCAACTATATTTGTATTCCCAACCCACGATCGTAAAGCGTGAATTCCATCCGGTTAATCACGGTATAAATGTCAAATAAAAATTAGCATCTAATAAAGAATGCGTCATGGCAGAATGTGGGTAAAAATGTGCGCATAATTCACCGTTGTTTACATTCTTTTTCAAGTGAGTTTCACGAATATCCTCGGCGGGTTGTACGCATGCGTAATGACGACATAAATCATCGGGGACGTAATTTTCATACATAATATCCGAGCTTGTAAGATCCTCGTTGGAGGCTCTTTTAGAAAACTGCGGAAAGTGCCTTGGGCTCATTTGGAATTCATTTGGAATTCATTTGCACACTGATTCCGCCGAGCGGAGAGTACCGACGGGTTCGAAAGCGGCTCGGTAAACCACAGAGCTGCTTTTAGACTCGTTAAATACATCTGCAGATCGTTAATCGAGGCCTGAATGAAAGGAACATCATGATCAACCGAGCCAACCGTACTCGTAATCTCTCCTACACAGTAAGTGTATCGTTCCTCTCTGTGTATCTTGGTACCACTCGTTACTTAATGCTTACTTACGTCGACGTATTACTTGTTGCTCATTACTCAACCAAACCCTTACGATCCGTTTTACGGGGTAGAACTTTGATGTTCCTCGGTATAAATATACTCTTTGATATACATTTTTATACGACTTATGCGTAGAGTGGGATATCATTAATGTTTAATGTGGAATATAAATAGTGAAAATTAAACTAGCAATATTAACCTTTTGCACTCGAGAGGCGACTCGTGTAGTAACCACTCGGTTTAATGCAGCTATTCGAGTGGCGATTGAGAAACGACATTAAAATTTACTCGAATATATAACTAGAGAAAATATTAATGTCGCCTCCGAATCACCATTCAAGTTGTCGCATTAAACTGACTGGCGACTGAGACACGCCTCTGAGTACAAAGGGTTAAGGGTTCCAGAAACAGTGGTAGTTTTAAGAAGTAATGGTATCCGAAAACGATAAAATTGTCGGTCTTGCTAGAAAAAAGGTGGTAACATTAAAAAGTGGTAAAATTTTCCACCGCACTATAACATGCCGGTACTTTTTCCCCAAACTTTAAATTGCAATATGTTAACATTTCGCTGTATTAATCCACGATAATAATAATAATATGATAGTGGTAATATTAATCACATAATGATGGTAATATTAATAATATAATAATATAATCTTCATAGCCAATCGTGTCAGGTTAAACACACGAAGCGGCGATCATCTTACAGCGAAATATTTCCAGCGCGTTCAAGCTATTATTAGAAAAGCGGAAACTCAAGATTGTCGAAAATCCGTCGTTGCAGAAAGTGCAGTATAACGTTCGCGGAAATAACGACGCAGCAAACTGCAAGAATGATACGTGCGAATATTAAATGACGATAAACTTGCATAATGCACCGTGATATCGTTTGATAATGAGAAAATTCTATTTCTGTCCGACATTTAGTGCGCACCACTTTCTTTAATAATGTGCTTCGACGCGAATCCTTTTTAACGCGAGCAAGGGAAAAATAATCACTTCCCATTCATGGGACAGTTTCTAAGACAATGTATCAGATAGTCCGATATGACGCAATACAAGCTAAAATGCAAAAAAATGAAACAATTCCACAACGTCGAAGGAATATTTTTAAATCGAATATTACGTCAACCAATATTTTCATGTAAAAACCACGACTTCTCCAATAAATGGATAACAAAATCTTACAACGATAAATGTAAAAGGAGTTATTATTAAAGGCATATATCACTAGAATAAGAATAAGTTTTTGTTTGTAACCGAAATATTCTTCGAGTGCAAAGGGTTAAGATTTAATATAATAAATAGAAACTTACAGCGCCAATTAACTCAATTTCTGGCAATCAACCGATTGCAATTCAATAAAGGATGAACCTGTTTCACCTACTTCTATCAGACCAATTCAATAAAACCGATCTCGACAGATCCAATATTAAATCAGCAACCGATTCCTCGACGAAGCAGCACAAATATTACATGAAATGAACTTTCAAATACATTCACGTCAATAAAGAGTAACACTCATACAATTGCAAGAGAAACCAAATATCATCCAGACTAAATATAACAGATTAAGATAAATCTGTATCGCCGATTAAAATCAAGTAACATTAACTACTGCAAACAATCCTAATTCAATAAAACCACAAATAAAGCCCAATTTATTCCATCCACTTATATCAAATAATTCAATGAATCCAATATCGAACATCTAACTTCTCGATAAACGCTTGTACTATAAACGTGCACCCAATGATTGAAAGGGAAACCAAATATCATGGCAAGTCTTTATCAAAGATCAGAGAAGATGAATAATTAAGTTGTTGAAATGGCAAGACTTTGTTGCATCCTTCATATTTATTGTCAGTTCGAAGTAGCCTTTTAAACGGTGCGATAGAAAAGCCATTGTCCGGCGTCTCTCCTGGACAATATTTATCGTGGCAACCTTTGCACCGTAGCTCCGAGGGAATTTTATTTTCTCGGATTACGAGCCTCCGTAGCAATGTTCCGAGCGGAGAAATGTCACGACGACACATATGTCACGAGAACGAAAGAACCAAAGAACTAAACACGATTTCTTAGGTTCGAGTGCAACCGATTTTTCCATCCCCTCCATGATGTGACGTTACGTGGAATCAATGATCCGCTGGGCTTCCAATCAGATTATATGTAAATAACGAACATGCGGAGCGTGGATATTTATCTGCATATAGTCGGCATTAATGAGTTTATTTATAATTCTTACGACTTCTATATAGATCGCGTTTATCTCTAGCTTGCTTTTTCTTCGGTTGCCATCGATGCTGTTACGCGATGCATTTTAAGGTGTTCACTCTCTAAAATTATCATTTTTCGTGTCTAAAAGAAGATCGTATAATGTGAAAGTAGTTAAATGCAAATTTAATGAAGCGTTGCGAGAAAATTGTAGGGAAATTATTGCTTAAACACACTGAAAAATATGACGATCGTTGAACGTACTTTAATCATTATTATTACAACGAAAAAATGATACGAAACAGTAGAAACGGATGGAAAAGTTGTCTGGCATTATAAAGGGTTTACTACATTTACGCTACTTTCTTCTTCGAATACAATAATTTAACAAACACAATTTTACTAAATACTACAAGCAGAATATATAAATAACTTGCTGTATTAAAATATTTTATCTCGTGAATATAGCAATTTTAATAATAAAAAGGTATAAAGACGTCCGTAACTCGCTTACACGAAAATGTTAGCTACCGAATTTCACCTCTGTAACAACAATGTAATACATAATATACAACATACTACAACCAGCGGGAAATCGAAACTCCACGCGACACTTACGTCACGAGTGCCTTCTTTCCGGGACCAACAAGTAACAACCTCGTCTAATGACCATTTAAGTGATCTCATTTGTTTCCGGCATAAAAAAGACTACGAATTAATCATCGCAAAGAGCGCGTAACTCAATCACTGAAATTCCTTTCACCGTACATGCACCGCTTCCTTATACGCTTCCGCGTATATTTCTTGCCGGCGATCGCACCGAATGGAAATATACAAATAGAGACGTATGAACCAACCTTAATGAACCTCGTCGGGCATACAATTTTCTTTGGTCGCGGTGAATAAGAAGGGGGGAGAAAAAAAGAACGATTGTGAGTCAGCTAAGTGGTAGCAGGATAACTGTACATCACACCACGTGTGAATCCCAGAAAACTTGGTTTTCCGAGAAACCGTAAGGGACGGGGACCGAAGGAAATCGCGACAAAGCCAAATGCCTATATTCGACGTACGAAATAAGAACGAGGAAAGTTTCGGTCCACGGTAACACGCGCCGCCATTAGAGAATATTCCTCCTTGGGCCCCTGGCTCGGAAACGACACGTGCTTTTTATAGCGGCTTATTTATAAAGTTTCTACTATTATGTTATATATGGAATTCGTTTGGCCGGTGGAATTTATTCAGAAAGTATGGGAGTCATATATATACACGAAAAATGGAACTTGGAAAGAGTCATCATTTGTGTCTCCATTACTGGAGTTGCTTGTCGAGAACAATTGTGGACCAGCCATTATGACTGCTTTGGTAGTTCGAGTATTAACGCAAGCATTTAAATACCCAAGAAATGCAATTAATATTAGTACCTTTTTAAATAAATCTAAATATTCTCCTGCTCTTTTGCAAGCTGCCAGAAAAATGGCAAAAGGTCATCAACAATAATGGAAATTATTTCAATGATTGTTCTGTTTTCATTCTTTTTAAATACAACTTTGATTCCAGCTA
Source organism: Nysson spinosus (assembly GCA_910591585.2). Classification (NCBI taxonomy): domain Eukaryota; kingdom Metazoa; phylum Arthropoda; class Insecta; order Hymenoptera; family Crabronidae; genus Nysson; species Nysson spinosus. The sequence continues at coordinate 4,135,145 of OU342843.1, read as the reverse complement.
CGTTGAAAGGGATTCATTTCTACATCTAATAAATGATTCAACATCGACGACTGGAGATTCAAATGTAACGCGAATGGTTTCGTCGAGGAGAAAACTTCTCGATGGAAATTTTCTCCTGGCTCCGACGTCCTCTTATCTGCTCGTTAAGTAAACTGTTAACAGCTAAAGTACAGTGGACCCTGACTCGATTCATTGGCGAAAGAGAGAACCGTGGAATTCACGAGCCCGCTAATTCCATTCCGAGCTCCACACGTCAGAGATTCGAGGTATCAGGGCCCAAAAGACGAAAACACTGTAGTTTTCAGTAATCCAACGATTACACGGCAGCCAAGATAATACACTTCACGCCGCGTCATATTTTCTCAAATGACTTTCTCGCACACCGATAATAATCCACGCTTTTGTAACAGCTAATAATATCGATAATTGTTCTTAAATATCGTTACGCATACTTGATTTTATTTATACTTAAGTGACGTCATGCTGAACTCTATTAAGTGTTGTTTAAGATGGATCTTTTAGTCTCAATGAAGCGTGTTAATTGTAAGTTGAATGCACGATGAATCGGTCTTCGGGGATTCTCATTTTTTTGAAGGTCCGTGGGTTTAATTACTTCAATGAAGAATGTGTTAAGTGGTAAAAGAATTATTTCTGAAAATGGATATACTGTTTTTTGAGGTTTATGAGGCGTTACTTTTCAAGTTATTTATAATTCTGATTAGTGAGTGAAGTTTCATTATTTAATTATAGAAATATCGGGATATCCGTCACGGAAATATTTGTTCGATATAAACATAATTTCATAACTGATTTGTCCTCTGTATACTATTATATTATTACTACTGTTATTACGTAATTTATATTATAATGAACCTTGCAGGTTTTTCATTTTTAGAAAATGAACTCAGACTAACAAAGGCGAAAACGTTTGCCGAAACGTTTCAATTCGTAACGTAAAATAACTTGTTCCTGTTAGAATTAAATCTTTCCTCAAAGAATTAATGTAAAGAAAGGATTTAATCAACAAATCGATTGTAAAGGAAATTCAAAGCCAAAGGATCCTTCGCCGAAATGCGATGGTTTCGATGGCGGAGAATAAACGATGAGAAAGTGAAGATCCGTATTACGGAGACTTGACTCTCCCGTTTCTTTCTCGCGCGTTATAAAAGATATCACTCGCGGGGTCTCTTATCACCAAGAAATCGACCTTTCCGTCAAACGGACCGCCTACGAAGACACTCATAGTAATCTTCGACGAGCGTTACGGAATATATGTATATCGAGTGCCACGAGAAGCCAAGAATTTTTGTTCGAAAGAATTTCCTCGAATCATCAGCTGGCATTCGTCCAATCGTTCGCTCGAACGACGGTTTACTCGACACACGAATCGACACTGGAACTCGAGAGTTCCCGCCAAGAGTGCCGATGCGTACTGTACAGTTCTTGAAAGAAGACATTCGGACACTCTAATCGAAGAATGAAGAGTTCCATTGAAAATTAACCGAAGAAATCATGTGACGTTTGCTACAGATTTGGCAAAAGAAGGTACGCAAATATTTTAGACAGGAAAAGAGAGCTCCTCTCTGTAGAACTGATTGGAAAAATTGCGTAACACCTATTGTAGGGCTCCGAAAAGAAGACACGCAGTAACTTTGTACGAGAAAAGGAGAATTCCATGTAGAATTTACGAGAGTCTCTATATAGTATAATATCTATCGTATAAACTGTGTAATACATTAAATATGTAGAAGAATAAAGACACTGCTTTCTGTAATTACTGTTTAATAGTTTAATTAATACGAGTATTGTTTTGTGGTAATTTATATAATTTTATTATCGACGATGGTGGATTTGGAAGAACGTCAGAGTTAGATGAAGATATCGAATGAAAACTAATTATTGCACGGAAAGAAAGTGTGCCAAGCACTATAATTAATTGTGATTATTATTCACTTATTTAGTTGTATTATATAAATCTAATGTTGGACGTGTTATGGTATACGAGGTGCGGTGTTTACTTATTATTTTTGTTATTCGTGGAACACACGAGGACAGTGGAAGAAACCTTGTTTACATGCAAGAAGAAAGCAGAGTAATAGAAAAAACAGAATATAATCCCGTAAATACTTGACTTCACTTGAAATTCACGAAGAATTCGACAAAAAGTTTAGCTACAATCCCAGGAAACGAGTCAGATATATATCTTCTACGAATATTTGTGTGCAAGAAGATATTGATCAATGAATATCCGAAATATTATTGTATTTTCTGGTGGTTCTTTATAAGTTACTTTCAACGAAGAATGGAAGGAGAATTGAATAAACTATAATGAGGAATTCGGATAATACAATTATAATGTTGTATATCATAAGCTTAATATAGTTCTTATATTATATTATTTAGATTCCTTAAAATCATTTGAATTCCCGTTTATTCGTTCGGATTAATAAAACACTAAATATAGCTGAACGTTCACAGTACTCTAATTCATATTGTCCTCCATTATTTATTATTATTTACTCCTCACAATTCGCCATTCATCAACCCAAGACCCCGATAACAAACGTACTGTCGACAGCAGAGGAAAGTTAAAAATAATAGAAGATAAATCTCGCAATGCAAAAGCGAAACGCGAGATAAGTTCGCGCGGAAAATAAGACAAAAATATGGCACGTGAATGAGAAGAAGCGAGACTGAAAGAAGAGAAGAGACGGACGAAGAGGAAAAGATATTTAATTTATTACTTGCAATTTTATATCTCATAGAATTCGACTGCTATTAATATTTTCAAGATTACCGTTGGCACTCGAGTTACATTGCATGAGATATCTTAGTTATTTTGATAATTATTTGGCAGCCCCATGCGTTTGTAACAATGTGTACTTCTCGTTCAATTATTATTATGTCATTATTAATATTGATCTACATATATTTATATTTATATTATCATTACTACCATTATTACTTAATACATAAGTTTAACCCTACATCTGTGGATACTTATTTCTAGTACCTTAAAGAATTAAGACATTACGAACTGGTCACGTGGCAGTAAAGCAATGTTTGATTATCACAAAGTAATATAATATTAATAATATGATATTCCAAATATAATATTACAATTAAATATGTAATATAATATAATATTACAGTATTAAATACTGTATAACGGACACTTATTATACGTCTATATTTAACGTATTTCTTAATGAATCGTAATCTGTAAACTCATTACTTTCGTCTTCGACGAAGCCAATAAAAACTCGGCGACAAACATATCGGAGATATAAGGACGGAGTTAAAAGAACCATAAGATAAATCTTACGGCCGAAAAGAGAGAAGATTTCTTGAGCAGAAGCCGCGTTAACTGTTCTCGTCTTTCTTTTCAATACAAACACAGTAAGCCGGTGCTACTACGTCTATTTATATTTATGCTCAAAACTTGTAAGCAAAAGGTGAAAAGCAATTGAAGAAAGCCAGTCGCTGACCATATTTTACCGTTTAATGGCTCTTCCAATGAAACACCGTTAACTCTTACTTAATTTTGCATTCCCCTTAGAAGCGGTATTAATAAACCAGTATCTTTGGGTTGCTTTATATTTAGGCTCCGGTGTATTAATAAAGAGGCGTTATCGAGATGTAATCGTCACGGAAAGTTTAGAGAGGATTTAATGTAGTCAACATTCAATCCTAATCTTACGCCCACTTCGTTGATTTAAGTTCAATTAAGGATTCTGGTATGTATTCGATATGGAAATTAATTTATTATAATTGCATTCTTATAGATCACCAAATTTTTTATAGTTTTATGTAAAATCAAGATGGCGTCCATAACAAATATGACATCCATGTTAGAAGAATGTTAAAAGTTGAGTATTAATATTGTACTTGTGAGGGTTTGACAAATACGCCTTGTTTCTACTTAATTACTATATTAATCTGAGTAAGTATTGAAAATTGATAATATATTGCATGGAAGAATAATTTCCGGAGCACGTGTTTGTAAGATATCTTCGCGCCAGTTCAATAGAACGACATTTTGGTTAAATTCTTGGATAACTTCTTTAAAAATACGTTGCGACAAACATGTAGCAAACAAATAGTAATATAGTACATTATGTAACAGAAATAAAGTAGTAAAATGTAAAAGACGAAACTAAAGAGTAGGGAAGTATAATTCAAAACCAGGAGACTTACACGTGCGTACAGTAATTCCTTGCATACCGCATTTCGCGAAGCACGAAATGTAACATATGACAGTTTATGATATCAACCACTTAAAGAATTACAAGAAAAAGTAACTACTTAAGTGCCCGGCACTCTTACGCGATAAACGTCCCTATAAGATCACGACTGAAGTACCTTAAATATTAAATTTTCGCAAAACCCGTAGAATTTTCAAGCACCGCATAATCCACGCGAGCAGATGTCCGAAAGTAAACGAAGAAGAGAAAAAGAAGTTGACGGCGCAGGGTAAAAGATTACCGAGAAAGGGAACGGCGGACGTTAGAGCCGAATATAGAGAACGAAATAAATCGGGGAAATAACGCGAGTAAAAGGGAGACGTCGTAAGATCGTAAGAGAAGATAGTCGGCGGAGGTAAAAAGGTAGAAAGAGAGAATAAGTAAAGTAACGTGTGAGGCGTCTTTTAGACGGGGCGCACACGGTTCTCTGTTACCTGCGACTCGTGGCCGTGTCCAGCATGGTAATCCAATCCCGTGGATGGGGAAGCTACCTTGTCATCCCTGTGACCCTCTCTCACTCTATCTCTCTATCTCCTCTCCCTCTCTCTCTCTCTTTCTCTCTCTGCTCTCTATCTCTCGGTTGAACGATCGTTGAAAAATCGAGGAACTTCACTTACGAGATCGTTTTCTGTCCTCCTGACGGAGCACTGTACTCGCGTAGAAAATAAGAGAAATAAAATCACTCACTCGCGCGATTGGTCGCGACGTGGTTCACGGGAGAACGCGGAAGAACGCCTTTACTGGCGCGAAGACGACGCACTTCTCTCTTCCCCTCTTTCTCTCTCGCCCTCCCCCTTTCTTCCTTCTTTTAGTTAAGCTTTACTCTTCTCTCTTTACCGAACCGATCGACTCTCGTGCACTGATAGATTCTCGATCCTCCTGCTTGTATATTAGCGGGAGATTAGTACAGGCTTCGAGTAAAGGATCACCACTGACTCTAATAACGGAACACGAAAGGCACGTATTTGAAACGGATGGAAACGCGTACGATCTACAAGAATCGGAGGAAAATGAGATTACAAGGAAACCGTGCCGATCCTCTTCACCGTTCAATTTCTAACCAATCTCTCGACAAAGGAACCGCACGCAAGCAGAGGCCGTAACATACTGAGTGAACACATGATTCCGATGTCCTTTAGTTCACGTACACCGTGAAGGGGGCGCGTTGGTTCGGCGCTTCGATCGGTGAACAGTTCGGTTCACGAGGAAATATGTATACATATATTCACGCATACATGTGTATTACACTATAAATATGAAATAAATAACTGTATAAACTTACTGGTAAACGAATACGTGAACCAATGTAGGCTTCGGCAACAATGTTCTACAGTCAAGGAGCAGCTCATCACTTTTTTTCTGAGTTTAAGTCTTAAGTATTATGTTTGCATTTACTTGTAAGCGAACTTCTTATTCACTTCCCCTAGCACTTTAATGTGTGCGTGTAAATATATGTGCATATACTTTTTAAAGCATCAGTGTAAAGGATCGATCGATCAAAGTGTTCGAGCAGGGAATAATTTGAGTGTAAAGTATTAAAAAAAGATTATTCCTGCGAGAAATTGGTAATCGGTGTGAACGTACGACTAAACACATGCGTGGCTCCGTCGACCGCGGAATCTCTTAGCCTTCAGACACGAGTACTCTCGTGTTTAATGTAAATGACAACCAAGGCCGCCGTCTTCGTTTACACCGTATGCGAATTAATGCGAAACGATAATTTGTATGGATTTGATAATTATCCCCCGACTAATTTTCGTGGCCATTCAAATCCTTTTCCGCGTGGATCCGAAAGGCTTCCACTCTATCGATGTGTTTATATTTACGTTGCCCCTCGAAGAATCGGAGAACAAGCCTTCAGGGGAATTCATTAATTCGCTTCCTCTTTAGAGTTATAATAATGATTTCAAACAGTTATAATAATCATCGTGTATAATGTTCATGAATCTGTAATCTTAAAGATGGTTCAATTCAATTCGTACCTACTTCCTCTTATTATATACAGTGATACTTTTCGACTTCAGTTTCGGGCCTTCATTAATCACAATATAATAATTAGAGAAAAAGTAATTATTGCAGCAAACTTCATCTTCAGAGATCTTATTATTATTCCACGAAACACGAAGTTAAAGACTCCATTGTTTCATCCACTAGGAACGGTTTATCATATTAAAAATCCACTGACACTCATAAAATTCGAGTAATAAACGCAAGATCCGGTCGAAATAAAAATACGATTTCAAAGGTGTAGACAAAAACCTGCCAGTATCAGAAATAAACACGTGTCCGTCGTAAACAAGGCTAACTTCATCAAACATCTTAAGTGGTAAGTCTTCGTTCCGCCATATTGTAAGAAGGGGTAACATTAAAGTTTTTAATCGCGGCGAATAATGACTTCTAAGATTGTCGGTTCCGAGATGGCATTCGCGGAAAACAGTACCGTAAAACGCGGGAGTGCCGCGCGACCAAGATCGGCAACGATATCTAATCCGCAAATAGAATAATTATGATGGGTTAAATATGTAAATTCTACCACACGCGGCTTTCGTCCGCGACGCGAACTCCCGAAGCGGGAGAGGATTTCATCAGCGTATTGCCGGCCGAAATATGTCGAAGATATTTTTGGAAAGCCAAAACTTCACTTTAATCGCGACGACACAGTTATCATCGTTCGTGCCTCTCTGCATTTCTGCGCAATTCGCATGGCTTGCTCGACAAGATTAATTTCTTTTATCGTTTCCACGGAGTAAGTATCAGGGATACCGGAAAGTAATCAATTATTTTTCACATACTTTATGAAAATCCATTTATTTTGTTTTATATTAAACATTATCTTATTTTATAATCCCCGTCGTTTTCTATGATCCTTAACCGACGATCCTCCAATGTCATAATTCAATTTCTGAAAAAATCGTATTCCTAAATTTCGATGTAAACAAAATGATGCACTTCCGAATGGATTAATTTCCACTCTTTAAAATATTGTAAATTTCAGTTATATCAGAAACTCAGAGACCTAAGTCATTCTCCAGTTTTTATAAACATTCCAAGGATAACATGCTAAATATATTATAATGCAGTATCCTGTAATAATATTGTGACATATTAAAATATAATGAATAAATTAAAGCATTATAAATAGAGCTTAGATGTCGCGTAAAATGTATGTCATGAATAAATTCAATATAAAGAGACCAATAAAAGTACAATAAATTTCTGGTTGAACGAAAAGCAACGGGTAGCACAAACTAAGCGGATCACGGAATCCGGATTTAATATGTAAACGTTTGTACGTGAAAATAAGGAGGCAGTTCAAGAGACGTATTCGCGGAGAAACACGTACGCCAAAGATGTCATTTACACACTAATTGTTTGCAAATCCATAGTCTGCTGGATGTAATCTTATTTACGAGTTGAAGTTAAGCGGCCTAACAGTATTTGCTTAGTTCTGCTCAGAGTACGAGACACTTTGGTTTCTGGCTACGTATAGTGACTGCAATTGATAGTGAAACCCATGCCTTTTAACAGTGATTCACGCGACTAACATTTAACTTTGCCCTCCAATCACATCTTTAAATCATTTCATAAATAAAATGTTCCTATCGACATAATTTTGCTTGAAACATATTTAGATGATCCAACTTTGATAAGTTCAACCTTTATTATATAAATTCAAAATATTGTAGTTCCAGTTTGGGCCGTTATCAGTCACAATACATGGTTTTTTCAATAATTATTATACTACTATATCTTTCTTTATTCTGAACGAAGTTATAAAACTATGAATAAAGTACTTCCAAATAATGCATCTTGGTATTTTAATCTAACCAAATTTCTCAATTATCATTCGACACCACAGATCACTTATATCCAATATTCAGATTGTTTAAACAGTGTCTGCCATCACCGACAATTAGTTGTTGCAGAGGTAAAATTAAGTGACTAATATATTATGTAACGCGTTACAGATGTTTTCGTAATTGTTTTACCATTAAATTTCAATATTCACGAAATAAAGTATTTGAATATAACAAGTCATTTATATATCTTGCGTGTACTGTCTCGTAAAGTTGTAATCGTTAAATAATTACATTTGAAGATGAAAATGTTGGAATTGTGGTAAGTGATTTTTACCTCTACAAAAACGAATGATTCTCTTCGAGTTCGTTCGTACCTCGCATTAGACGATTATCTCTAAAAGCTTTCCAACGGGTGCGTGTCCCTCCGTTTCTTTCCTCGCGGTATCCTCGATAAAAAAGTTTCCCTGTGCCGCGAAAGGGCAACCGAGTTCCGAGTTCAGATCAAACGGGGCTCAGTGAACTCCGCGTGACAGTTTTCACTGTCGACAGTGCCGCTCGCAAACGAACGGCAGTGCGGGGCCAGGAGGGGGACGATATTCTCATAAATACTGACATTCATTTGACAGTACTGGAATGTGACTATCCGAAAAAAGAAATATCAATTTACTATGCTCGTGTGTACACAACCACAGTTAGCAACAGTGACGTAGTCGCCGACGCACAGAAGCGCCGATTGGCTGCTAACAGTTGTTATCTTATCGTTTTTTTTTCTGTGAGTGTCAACACTCGGCTCTTGTCATGTACAATGTGCCGTGCACGTAGTAACATACACTCCCTATCACCGTATCACGGTCTTCTACCATTGAAATTTTTCCCACGTCATTTATTCTGCTAAAAAGCAGTGTGTCATCCGAAATTAGCTGAATTTCCTTCGTTTTGATGGCGAATTATCGAGTTAGATCTTTGTTTTTTTTTCGCAAAATAATCAAGGTATTCCGTGAAAATTGCATGGTTTGTGAAGTATTCGTCGTTTGACGAACAGTTTGGGAAAGCGTTGCCGTAAAGAATCGTAAGAAGAAAAAGGAAAGAAGGTGGAGAAGTATGCACGGCAAATTGTGTCGATGGAAATCAGGCTAAATGACAAGGAGTCGAGTCGTCGACGATCGAACGTGTCGAATCGCGACGAGTTTATTTTGAGCTCGGTCTAAACGCGCATATCTTATGTAAAGTAACCGCATGTGCGTGGACAACAACTCGTTTCTGCCGCAGGTGCGAACATTATGGAGAGGAGATACGATCACCGGGGTGGAGACGGTTCCGTCGAAGCAAGGGAGATCCTTACTGCGAAGGAAATGTACAAAGTATCCTAACGCATAAATTCACATCAATCGTTTCAAGCCAGGTGAAAAATTTTCCATTCCGCCATTGCCGATTATAATAATATTCCAAACAGCCAAGAGACTTCGTGCCATTAATTGCACCGCGCACTCACTCTCTGTCCCACTCTTTTCCACCATCCTTCGAGCTCCTTGGTTTCCATTTCGTGACTAACGTCGATGTACCGCCACGATTATTCTACTGCTATCAAATCTTCCTCCTTTTTTTTTTACGGCCACTCTAGACACATTGTTCTACGACGGATGAAGATAATTCCGAGTCTATAAATAGAGTCTCGCGGCTGGCAGAAGGAGAACCTAATAAAAGTACACTCTAGAGAACGTTAAGCGTTCGAGCTTGAAGTCAAAATAATACGACGCCGACGATGTGATTAATGTTACAACTAATGGCGACACTCGCGGAGAACAGGAATTAGTGGGGATTTTCAGTTGATTCATATTCCTTAGGTATGCTGCGATTATATCCGGGAGATGTATTAATTTCGTTGAAGTTCTCGGTGGTGTAAATCTGAGCGGTATTGTTTCCAATAATCGCCGTATTAAGATCCCGAATTAATTGATATCGTTGATATCGTTGATATCAATTAATATCAAACATTATTTATAGAATAATATTGTATGATGTATCATATAATTAAAGCGAAATATTATAATGCACAGAGTACGTATCTAATAAATTAATCGTCATATCGATGGAGTAATTATAATTATTATATATTCCCTGCAAAACAGCCACCATTTCTGCATTTCTCCTAATCTTCCTCTTCTTTCAGTTTTACATTTTTATTCATGAATATTCTATTTCTATTATCACTCTCTTTTCTTATTGTTTCCTCGCTTTTCCAATGGAAGGTTCACACAGCTTCTTTTTTAATATTCTTTTCACACGAATGTGTTAATCGAACGACAATCTTACGCGATCATTTTGACAATGGTCAGCAAGAATTGTTCTCAGGGTGCAGAGATATGGTAGTTTGAAAATTGCGGCGCCGCTTGCAACCTGTACAAACAATCGGCCATTACGCACCGTTATACGATAATCGTGCTTGACGTCAAATATTAAATGATTTCGCTGCGTGAATCAGGCTGTTTAAATTGTCCGGCTTGATTGAATGATGGCCGCTCCTCTAAGTTGGCCGACAACCACTTCAACGTAAATAAGATGGTACCCCATTCTCTATATAAGAGTCGCCTCGTTATACGGGGTGTCCGTATCTTACCATGATATCGTTCTTTCTCATCGTTGGATTATTGTATGGATAAAACATTGACTTTAACCGTGATATTTAAATATTCAATTAAAACTGTGCAGCTTCTTTTACCCGGTATCCCAAAATTTATCAGACGCCAAGCAAATGTATACGTAATAATAATAAAAGAGATTTATACATAAATATAATACGAATTTTGTTTTCAATATTCCTTGCCGAAGATAATCAAATTTATTATTTAGAGTAAGAAAGGGTAAGAGATGTTCTAATGAGTCTATTTGCAAGTAAACACAAGTAGAATAATATGAAAGGAAGTGATATGTAAAAATAGTAAAAATTTAGGGCTCGATATTTTTGGTCCTAGATAGTCAAGTTTTAAGTGCATTTCCGGTGACCCGATATTTTGCATAGAAGAGGAATAATATAAAAGGGTCTAGCATTAAAAAACAATACAAATTTCGAACTCGACATTTTGGTGTTAATTAGACAAATTTAGTATTTTACTATTCAGAGGAAAGATGTTCTAAATTTATTGCGGGTCGGCGTAAGTGACGTAAAACACTTTTGCTTCATCTTTCAGCGGATAAAATATATGTGCATATAAATAGCCATCGCCCTGAAATACTGCAACTCGACGGACATCGTTGTCTCCACATCATTGTAATTCAATTTTGATATGAGTTCTTCCCTTCCAAATCACCAACAGTTTCTGTTATAAGTAGGCGCTGTTTTTCCAGATTATATCTGTTTTCTCCGAAGAGTCGACTTTGTTCGTATTCTTTTTTTGCAATAGCTTGTCTCCGAGCGAGAGTCGCGATCAATCGTGCGTGTAAGATAAAAGTTATATTGAAGTTCGCCACGCAGAATCGACGCCTTGCTTGATTCCCGGTTAATTAATTTCTTCTAATAATAATTTAATGGATGTTTGTGCGTTATCTCTCCCCGTTTCATCACGCAATGCGTGCGTGCGCCGCGATAGCCACGGTGCCATTGCTCTTGCGTACGAGAAATGCTACTAATAACTCCGCGGATTTAATTCCTTTGTTAACACAATCGCGTGGTGACATTTTCAGCGAAATATTACGGACGTAACGTGGCAAATTCGCGAAATTTTGTTAAAAAAAGTGGTGTTGAAAAAATGCTATAAAAATGAACATATAACTTAGAATTAGTCTAAACGCGCTCAAACATTGTGGGACCAAAATGAAACGTATGTATCTAAAGATTCTGATAAATTCTGCTAAAGAAGATATAAACTGCTAAGTTTATATAGAATTGATAAAAAAGAATACATTAAATTAAATTAAACTACCCAGAATAAGACGAGACAATTCTATGAATAGTTGTGATAAAATAGAATATAAAGGAAGAAAAAATGTCCAAGTTTTTACCTGCAAAATAAGGAGCGGATGCCATCATCATCCGAACCAGAAGTAGATTCTAAAGAATTAATTTAGAAACACCATTATATTTATAAAATATATATTTTATAAATATTATGTTACTTCCTTAATTATTTAATATTTCTACCACCTGCAAATCACGTGAATAATATATCCCGAACTATTTCACAATTAGGGTACAATATAATATTCATGAATTATTTATTTATTCTGACCAAAGTACTGATAATAGATTTACATACTCGAATTATTCTTATCATAGATAATATGATTCTATAAATAAGACATATCTCCGACAATATATTAATACACTGGTTGGAAAATGATTTCTAAGTACATTTCGATATCATATATAACTCGGTAAATGGATGGCTTAAGTATTGTTTGCCGGATTATAAATGTCGTTATTAATAACTTTATTAAGAACTCTTATCATTAATTTGTGAATTTAGTTGATTAAGAAATGACATTTTCATACTTCTTTTTATAACATTCGATAATGATATAGAAATGTATTCGTGCGCTTCTTCCTCGTCCATAAACTTCATTGATCAAAACTGAATCGTGCAATAATTAAAGTAAACTGACTAGAGACTTATAGGATAAAAAGCACGAGCCTTCTTGATGGTTTAAGTTAATGCGTTGGAATATATCGTTCTTGTATATTGGCTTTTATGTTAGACAAATAACTTTGTTATAAATAATATATTAATAGATCTGTAAACTACTTCTGTTTGTACGTGCGGTGTGCTTTGGTACGTTCTGTACTTTAAGCAAAACAATATCCTTCTGCGAATTATATTTTACAACAATAAAAGATTGTTATTATGTATAATGAAACATTAGTGATTGTCAAATTTATGCAGTCTGATTGAATTAAAAAATTATTTTTCATTTCTTCCGATATCTATTCAATACTTTTAATGAACTCCTTCTTTTGTTTCAATTTATGTTGATTAAATAGACTTCGATTTTTATAGAATTCTGCAACATCGAACTTTACGTATCTTGAGGTGAATTATCAGCAAAGCTGTCATTAATTTTATGTTAATAAAATATCAATTTTTAATTTACTAAAACTAACCAGAATTTACGAATATTTTATATAATACGAGCACCAGACTTTTAATTGCATTCTTTTGATTTTCCAGTTTTTCCAGTACCGATTAAACTTCCCATATAATTTAATACCAAATTTTAACTAATTCCTCATAAATTAAGAACACGTGACTTTAATAATTCTGAATAAATTATTCCAAGTGCGTTCATTAAATGTGTAAATCGTCTATCAAACAAATCAAATTTGAATATCTTATGACTGAACTCTGCTTTCAAATAAATCATCAGAACGAAATACCACGTGTTTTACGCGCGTAAAATAAAAAAAATACTTTTACTCCAATCTTCCACCTGGATAACAAATCAATGGTGTAGTTGCATCCCAAGCATCAATTTCTTCGTTCGACTGCGCTCCTCTTTTTTGGGAATTTAGAATCATCGTGCTGTGTCTGGGACTGTTGGGTGCTGATCTACAGGTCATCTGAATGATGCCAGGTGTGCCCAAAAGAAGGTTCTTCGTCCCTCTCGAAAAATAAGGTTCATTTCCTAAAATCCAATTATTCCGAAGCGGTATATTCTTGCTGTTATCTTGCAATTCGTGTTCCATCAAATCCGGCTGGGTTTCTTGTTCGCAAAGTTGCTCCACGCAAGGACAAGAATTGCTTGATGATCTCCAACTTTCCATACAGGAGGATCTTATGGTGCAGGATAATTTTGGTTTGCAAGGACTATTGTCTACTATGACTTCCAATTGGCCATTCACCCGAGACATTTTTTGATCCAACTGATCGGAACTGGCGAAACGTAGCCTCTTCGGGGACTCGCTGGAACAGCGAACAAAAGTTGACCTCACCAAGGACTTGTTTTTCAAGGAACTCCTTGGAATCAAAGGATCCAATGTGCTGTTTCTTTTGCAACCATTTCTGCGACTCGATCTTTCTCTGTTTCGCTCCGCGCGAAGGGTTGGATCTTCACCAATCAACCAATAAGTCAAACGGTCACCCTTTCCCTTCATGGATATTAATCCTCGTTCAACCAACGTGAAACCACCCAATTGGTCGAGGAGTTGTTTTGTTTCGGTGCTACAGTGAATCTTTAATGCTGGAAACATTATTTCGTGTCTTGTTAGTATTTATTATGTATTAGGTGTATAAATAAATTCTTTCTGATTTTTGTCTACAATCAAAGCTTTATTTAAAAGGAATGTCCAATATAATGTCGATTATTGTTAAATTTATTCAGTCTGATTGAATTAAAAAATGATTTTTATCTTCCGGCTTCTATTCAATACTTTTACTTAATACTTGCTTTATTTCAATTTATCACAGTTTTCTGGCAGAAAGAATTCATTTGTACATTTAGCAATGTCCACCATGTGAATTATGGTCGACTAATTAAATTCCATTTTTTTCTGAAAATACGTTTCGGAATTATGAGAATTTCAATATGAATATGAAGTACAAAGTTCAATAAATAGTTTTCTTGTAGAATATCTGTTTATTGATGTTTAACTTACGAGATCCAGTGGACTCCATGCGACTAGCTGTATTCACTGTGTCACCAAACAAGCAATAACGCGGCATTTTGAGGCCAACCACCCCGGCGCATACTGGACCTGAATATATTAATAAATAATAATCGTATATTCATAACTATTACTAAATACATGATATTTCTGACGGTCTAATTATGTTTTGAAAGATCCGACTTCCCGTATATATTTCATTAAAAGAATGTCGTCAAACAAAATCGAACGTATGTATTAATATTATGAAATAAATAAAGCGCCTTTTCAAAAAATCAAAACAGTGTCTTTCTTGTCAAAAGTATGACAGCACTTTCCGGACAATCTAATACACGTACATAGATATGTATATATGTTTCCTAATTATTGATAGTAATCCAGATAGAGAACCTATCGATATTAAATTATTATATAATCTATTAACGAAAATATATTTAATCGAAACCGACTCGAATCTTACCGGAATGTATACCGATACGTAGTTGCAGTTTGTCAAGTGGCCTGTGACGAATGCTGAATTGTTTAATGGCATCTAAAAGACATAACGACATACTGGCTATTTCTCCTGCGTGCTGAATGCCATTTTGTATCGGTAGTCCACTTACCTGTAAACCAAGAAATTATATTATTACAAAAATAGTCGGTCGTGATCCAAGAATTTATAAACATCTTTCATGATTATATATTTATTATTATTATTTCTTGAACATTATTACTTGATGTATATTGCTAGGATACGTGCAAATAACTTTGTACATTATTCGGATCAATATTTTGAAAATAGTGCATCAATTTGGGTCTCGAATTATATTACGGTTTGTTGGTGTTTTAATTCATTGGATTAATTCAATGTCTAATATCGCAAAAGTTAACGACACATAATTACTTACGTACTAAATTATATGAGTGTATATGTATTAATTATGTTTATATTAATATATTTTATATTACAAGCACTTACCACCATGTAAGCGTCTCCAATAGTCTCGACTTTGTAGACGTCATAATTCTCAATCGTTGAGTCGAAGCAGGTATATAAGTCATTCAAGAAATTCACCACCTAGAAATAATACAAAATTATATAAATATATTAAAATATAATATTGAGTTGAGTCATAAACAAGTTTCGCTCGACGAGGAATTTTTTATTCAAAATCGCTAGGGTTTTATTCAAGTTATAATATTAATAATGAGGGCGAATGTATTAGATTAAAGTTAACGGTAGTTCATTTTATTGACGAATAAGTTTTAATAATAAATAATAATAATTAAAAAAACGGAACTTATTTATGACTCAACCCAATATAATACCCGTGTTATATTTCGTATTTCAATTAATACATTTTGCAAATTTACCTGCAACGGTGTACTTTCCGCGGACATAGAAGTGAACCCCACAATGTCACTAAAGTAAATAGTGACACAGTCAAAGCTTTCAGCTTCCACTTTGTTCCCTCGTTTTAACTGTTCAGCGACGTAACGAGGTAACATTTCATACAACAAAGCATCTGGAGCACAAACAATGTTTGCATTAAAATAATACCAATATTTAATACGACGATAATTAATATACCTGTATTTATGCAGTTTAATATTTATGTAAAATCGAACCTGTCTTTTTCTTTTCCTCTGTTAATTGATCCGTCCTCTCGTCAACCAGGGCTTCAAGATTATTTGCATACTTTTCCATCATCGCCATCATATTATCGAATATGTTTGGCTTCCTATAAAGTATAATTTCGTTTCTATAAACCTTCCCCATTTAAATGAATGTACACAATTGAATCTGCGTCCGTGGTGGTTAAGTATTAATTGTGAGGGGTGAGATTAAGGGGGTGGAAATAATTAGCGTAATTGGGGTGCAGGGTTAGCTAGGTAAGCACTTGCCTGGTATTTCGAAGTTGGGGTTCGAAAATTATTGTTTGACGTTTACGGTAAAGGATTACTGTATAAAATGTAAAATATGGGAAAAACTAATATAATGAAATATGAACATTCAGGTTCACCACACTTACATGCCTTTCCTGAGCGGTCTGAGTTTGTTTCTAATGATCTTAAATTCGGGACGAGTTTCCGGGTCCTCGGCCCAACATTCCAGCAAACATTCCGTTACGAAATCGAAGGTGTTCTCCAACTGATCCAACGGTGGTCTGCGATAATTCAAGGAAAAGAGAATAGCTAACAGGTGAAAACAAAAGACTTCAAATCGAAATGGTACTCTGCCATTCATTAGACGTATTCTATTCTGATCGTGCTACCTGTAGGGTTCTCTTCCGGGGTCCCTTGCAATCACTTTCTTTAGTATTTCCGGTGCGGATAATTGCGTGATCCCGAATGGCCCGTGTCGACCTTGGAGCTCATAAAGAACTATTGCGAACGAATAAACGTCACTTCTTTGGAAATCCCGAGCTGTTGGCTCCTCGATCCTCGTTGATCGCAATAATTCTGGTGCTCGATATAATAAATCTGAGGATTATATGTAGACGATCGTGTTTTACAAATTTATTATAGCTGTTGTAATTAATTTAATAAGCTGAACAAAATATTTAACTTAATCCAGAAATATTTTCTTCCAGGTGTATTCAATATTAATAGTGTTCTATAGAAATATTTTGTCCAGGTATATTAAGTAATATGTTTAATAAGTGATAATAAATTAATAATTCATAATTGTGTGTTATAATAATTTAAATGGAATATTTCATCATAATTAGTCTCGTTAGGTAGTACGTATTTCTTATTGTGAAGGAAATATTGTTTAATTAAAATGTATTTTTTAGAGTAATGTTTGTGCAATATTTTCGTAATATATGGAAAAAATAATTGCTGCATACTATGATATTTTTTCATGACGTCACAGGGCTCACATTCGGCATCTCTTTTGAATTCGTGGAGCCCGAAATCCGCGAGTTTTACAACCCATCGTGAATCCACCAAACAATTTGATGTACTGAGTGACCCATGGTATTTTATCACAGATTCGTGCAGGTAAATCATACCCTTCAAAATAAATAATTCGACAAATATATAAATATTCAAAATTGCACATCAAACATTAAACTGACCAAAGGATTTAGATTCATCCAGCATTCAAGTATTGATCCAGTAATTATGATTAGATTAACGTAATTAATAAAATTAATACCAACCCTGATAATATCGCCTACCAACGATGCCATAAACATATTATCCAGCTTAATATCTTCATTTTCCAAAATATCCTAGGTACACAATTCAAGATTATCAGAGACTAGAATTTATCGCACAACTCAATTCATTAATTATGAATGTAATTAATTAGAGCGTTTACCTTCAAGCTACCACGCGCGCAGTATTCTACGACGATGCATATATTGGGTGGATCGGTGCATGCACCGATAAATGCATTTAAGTTATCGTGTCGTAGATCACGCATCTGGTAATAATTTTGAAATAATTTTAATCATTAGTCAGTAAAATATAACTTTGATCTCACTATGAATTATTAAATTGATTATTCAAAATTTTATACGACATCATGAGTATACTTATATATATTGCTAGAATTAAATAAAAATAAATAATAGTAAGAATACAAGAATCTTAGAATTGCACATCAACTACTGATCAGAAAAAATATTATCATATCTTTAACTGAAAATATTTAAATGAAAAGAATATCAATATGTAGGATTTTATTAATATTACTATTTTCAGTTCCTTCTTCATTTCGCGTGTAATTTCGATGGATTTCTTTCGAACTTTTTTCACGGCGAAGATCCTTCCCTTATAGACACCAATTTGTGTGTAAATCATGGAATATCGAAAGTCGGCGTCCGGATTCGAACTCAAGGAAACTTGGCTTGTTCTTACGATGGGTTGAGTGGCTGGTGTCTGTAGCAAAAGAAATTCTCGAATACTTCTTCTAACTTGGAAATATCTTCCAGAAATCACCAGAATCTCTGTATATTTATTTATATATGCAGTTCCTCAGAAAAGTAGCAAGTAGGAGAACAAAATAAGGCATAAATCACGGGAGCTAAGAAGAAAGGAGTGAAAGGAGGGAATGAATAAAGCAAAGGAATCGATGGATTGAATTAGGTTAAGCAAGTTTTATAACCGAAAGACAAATGTGAACCAAAATCCACATTTGTTGCGAGGCTGAAAAAAGAATATACACATATGTATATTATATATATACGTTACTGTGTATGTAATTCCTCTGACTCGAACAATTTCTGTTACAAAAGAAATATTTTCCGCGAGAAATGTGCAAGTACGCGTGAAAAGTCAGCAGAGCAGAAATTCCGGGATTCCAGAGATGAAAGAGAGTAATGATTTCTATCGCAACTACATATTCAGCACCCACATTTCTTCGCGTTAATCCAACCAAAAACAATATTTTCCAGGAGAAATATCAAAGTGCGCATATCAAAAATTCCGTGCTATCAAAAATATTTCTCCACGCGATATGTAAAAGCACGTGTTAGAATTCAGTACAGCAAAAATACCTTGCTCCGGGGATGAAAGTGCATAATAATTTATATCACAGTTATCATTTTATTACTAATATTATCTCGCAATAACCCAACCAAAAAACATGTTTCGATGTTATCAGAATTAGCCGTGAATAACGATTTATAACGTATCTACCTATCTACATATTTGCGTCTAATATTTGTTCACGCTTATCCGAGCAAGATATATTTTTCCCGGAGAAATGCAAAAGTGCGTGTTAAATGTCGACAGAGAAAAACGTATATCCGAGGGATCGTTCGATGGGGAGTTGAAAAGTTGTAGGATCAATTGGCCCGGGGTTGAAATGACGGAAATAACGTGGTAGAGGAAGAAACGGAGATGAGAAAAGCTAAGGGTAAGGGAAAAATACGTAGGTATGGAAGCAGAAAGACGTACAGTTACCTTGGAATTGCATTTGGCGGGCGCCTCGTTGACTCCCATCGACTCGTCTTTCTGTTCTTTTATCTGGATATCTTTGTAGTTCACCTTCCACAGTAAGGAATCGAGTTCCTGCTCGTACTTCCAGTTCCTGTAAAGGACCAGCACTACCGTCGTTATGATCAGCAAGAATCCACCAGCTATTCCACCCACGATCTCCCCCGTGTGAGCTGTTGAATTAGAATAAGTATCGGTCTTCGATTTCTTTATGTATTCATCCGCCTCATATTCTTCACCGCGAACCTTTTCTTCCATTGTGATACATTCGAATGTCAGGGAAAATGCGAATGATCTGATGGATCTTTCATTATTGATTTATGTTCGACGATCGGAATCTACTATGATTTATGAAGACGAATACGATTTTTATTGATTTTCGACGGTGAGAATTTTCTATGACTTGTGGCGAGGAATAGAATTTTCATTGAATTATCTCTCGAGGTATAGGATAACGAATGAAAAATAATCTATACTATCGAATAATTAATCAGTAATAATATGCATTAATCAATCGACTTCGATGACTTCGGTGACTTCAAAGGAACTAATTAATCTCAGTAGAAACCTCATAAAGGCACAAATATGAAATACAAAATATAATCTTCACGAAATCGTAGCACAAAACCAAAAATTCATACGTCGATTGTTCTAATAAATATAATAATCATCCAAACAGCACAAACACAAAATTCAGTTTTTCCAAAATTGTAATAAAAAAGATGGGTACGCACAGGTACATTTTTCACCATGATACCCGCAATAAGGTTCAGCGATAGGCGGTCCATTTCCAATCCAAGCGATTTCCCTCATCAGCCGCAGCTTCTAAAAGTTTGAACATCTCCTTTCGCATCATGACTCTTAAACTTGACTTATCCCCGAGATCAGTGATAAGAGTCTTTAACGATGGCTCTTAATAAGTATAAATAATAGCAGTGTTATCTTACTGGCAAATTCGTGCCCTCCTCTTTACCAACGAAGTACCCGATTGGATATAAACCGTGACCCTTCCTGGGTCGATTGTCGAGTGCTATCAGAGTGTAATTACCCTCTGCATCCCCATTCTCGTCCATATACACCATATACCTGAAGGGGTGACATTACAGATAAGAGAAAGATTATAATGAAATATGTAAATATTAAATATTAAGGAATTCAAACTCTTAAAATAATCTAGATTTTTTTAGATATCTATAGATTATATATCTATATTATCTAAGAGATTACGATACATTATATAAATAATAAACAGAAGCAATTGTAACCCCCGAAATCAAGATGATAGAGAAATAGATTAACTCCTATACGATTTCCGTTACATCTCTTTTTTCTATTATATTTGTGGTGTTTAATAATCTATTAATATATTAAGACTTTATACGTGGATTGACATACACATGTACATCTATGAATTTACACTGTCATTAAAACGACTGTAATTTATAAAGTAATAAGCACCGAGATCTGATGATAGGTCTTATCAATACTGTTGATTTAGTGAGTATTATATAACTAATGACAATCCCTTGGAGGGTTCGGAGCAGTAAAGGGTAGGATGTTAACAGGATTTATAGATCATCCTGGGTTCCAGGAGCCAATAGAGACACAAGAATCTGAGAAGATGAATATTAATCTCAGTAACACGGAAGCTGTAATCGCTTCATGGCAGCAATTAGAATTTTAGACTCGCGCATTATCAAAATAATAATATTACATTTATCTCGCGCAATCATTATGAAAACTGAATGAATGAAATTAATAATAATTTTGATATTAATGATTGAACACTGCCATCAATCTCACTTATTCTAATTATGATTGAACTCGTACGATTATCGAGGAGGATGTTATTAAAAATTCATAACACCGTTGATAAACACCGGGCAAGGAACACTTGGTCAGAAAATGCCGGAATGATAAATCGCTTTACTTCCGTCATCGGACGACCTCGTTACGGTATGCAAACGGTAATTACTTCGCCGAAAATACATTCATCGAGCAGCACGCGTCGCTCGGATTATTCGGCATCCTTTTGAGTTAACGAGGAATCGGCGAGACTGATTTGCATTGCCGCAAAGAATTAACCCGTTAATCGTGGAGTTCTTTCAAAAAAGAAATTCTTCCATCTGATCAATCCGTCCGATACATTTATAATTACGATATACATATACATATATGTGTTTCATTCGTTGAAATTCATGCGTATAAAAATGTAAATTATAATTGTCAATTAAATAATTAATTAAATTAAATAATTGTCATTTAATTCGACTAATGTCATTGAATTGTAATTTAATTCGTAACCTTCGAGATTTGTGTAGATTTGAATGGCAAGTTTACTCGTCATTTCCGGTTAACAGGTTAAGGATTGGGAATCGATATACGACACATCTGGGAATATATTCTAATCATTAAATAGTAATTACTTTAAACCGATTGATTACGTACCCCATTGCGCTACGATAATGAACACCGTGAAGGGTTGCCAACATTTCCCTGCCGTTTCGTGGATCCCGATTCTGGTCCAGCGCCTTTAGCACCGATCTTTCGTAGAGATGTACTGCATCGTACAGATATGCTGTTTCTGGCACGATCTGCCTTATAACACAAGAATATCATTATATTTAAAGATTGAATAGTAAGTGCATCGGATTTGTCCGATACTGAAACCTCCCAAAATTGAATCATAGTTTTTAAAACTAAATAATTAGTTCGTACTTAAACTGAAGGTACATTTAAGGGTATATGAAATTAAGAAAGAGAAATTAAGATTGACTATGAATTGGATCTTCAATTAAATTATTCTTTCAAATTTGCATTATTATGCATTGTTACAAAAATAAGGTCTGGTCTTAATTAAGAAAATATTTGTTTTATCAAAACTCTAGTTGTTCCGATAATAAGACTGTTAAAATTAAACAGGTAGTAGTACTAAGTGTAATATTAAGTATTAGTAGATAATATTTAGTTAGAAATCATATGTATTAATTAATCGAAGGAATTCAGGTGTCCTACATTGTAGATTATTCACGAAAATGTCTGTATGAGATTTGCAATATAAAGTTGAAAATTCAAAGGGCTATAAATCTATTAAGAAAGTTGATGCGAGCAGTTCTAATAGTCACCTGAACTATTCCACCGACACTGGCGAGGGGGTTGGGAAAGTTGAAGGGTGGTTTCTGCCGGTACTCGTTCACCAGTCGGGTGAAATTTTTTGAGTAACTTGGCGCGGATGCAACCACGCTAAAGTAATTCCTGTACGCTGTCAGAATCGAGGAATTTGTCTCTTTCTGCCAAAGACCTCGAAAGTATTTATCTGGCCGTTTTTCGTCGTATTGCTCGATGTCCACTCCCACCACCCAATACTCGCCTGTCACAGAAAATCCCGATATATTTTTTCTCTCGAGAAGTATGACTTTAGTTCTGTGACACTATTGAATAACAATGAGTGAAATAAAAATATTAGAAGTATGAGAAACTTTAATATTGACAAATTCGGTTTGGAGTATATCTCTATCTGATTATTGGAATTTAATTATCTGTTTAATTACATTGGAAAGAGATTATTATGTGTAAATATTCTTATATCTTTTTCTTCTCGAGAAGCAGGAATTTAATTCTGTGATATTATTGAATAATAATTCGTGGAATAAATATGTTAGTAACAACTGAGTTTCAATATTTCAATGTTTAATTCCTTAATTTATTTCCACTGTTTAATGGCGTTCATTGTCTATACTCATCTATGATAATAATTATTAAATATTACTGTTTCCGTTGGTTAGGAATTTATTGGAATTAATGTGGATTAATATAGGTATATGATAATGCAGAATCTGCGGTATGCTGAATTTTGATTTGTTTTAAGGATGGTAATGAAGAGTTTAAAATTGGCGAAGAACAATTAAAGGGGTACAGGTAATGACACTACTCTCTAATATATGTACCTGATTATTTTACAGCGGATTTATACCTTTTTCCAAGAGCTTCTTTTCGTGGAGAGCCATCAAGAGACCCATGTGTTCATAATAATTCCCTAGAATGACGTAAACTGGAACACGCAATAGATACTTATGTCACTTGTCCCTTCTATATTATCACATTTTAAAAATATAAAATTATAATTAATATATATGTACATGTGCATTGAAATAGCTTTTTCAATAAATCCTATATACAATAGATCTTAAAAATGGTCACAATTACGATTCCTAAAATTTTTGTTCTAAACGGTCTAATTTTATAGTAGATAATGCCTAAACATATTCTAGGATGATTTTGGGTCGGAAGAAGCGGTTTAAAAAATTTTTCGGTCGAAAAATGGGTCAACCCAAAATTGCAAAAATGTGAAGGGGTATACCTTCAAAAATTCTCAAAAAATGAAAGTCGCCAAAATCACTCCTACATGGCCCAAATCGATGGTATATGATGTATAAACATATTCTAGGATGATTTTGAGTCGGAAGAAGCGGTTTAAAAAATTTTTTGAGCCAAAAATGGGTCGATCCAAAATCGCAAAAATGTGAAGGGGTATACCTTCAAAAATTCTCAAAAATTAAAAGTCGCTAAAATCGCTTCTACATGACCCAAATCGATGGTATATGATGTATAAACATATTCTAAGATGATTTTGGGTCGAAAGAAGTGGTTTAAAAATTTTTTCGGGCGAAAAATGGGTCGACCCAAAATCGCAAAAATGTGAAGGGGTATACCTTCAAAAATCCTCAAAAAATGAAAGTCGCCAAAATCGGTCCTACATGGCCCAAATCGATGGTATATGATGTATAAACATATTCTAGGATGATTTTGAGTCGGAAGAAGCGGTTTAAAAAATTTTTTTGGTCAAAAATGGGTCGAACCCAAGTCGAAAAAATGTAAAGGGGTATACCTTCAAAAATCGCCAAAAATTAAAAGTCGCCAAAATCAATTCTAAGTGGCCCAAATCGATGGTATATGATGTATAAACATATTCTAGGACGATTTTGGGTCGGAAGAAGCGGTTTAAAAATTTTTTCGGGCGAAAAATGGGTCGACCTAAAATCGCAAAAATATGAAGGGGTATACCTTCAAAAATTGTCAAAAAATCAAAGTCGCCAATTTCGCTCCTAAATGGCCCAAATCGATGGTAGATGATGTATAAACATATTCTAGGAGGATTTTGGGTCTGAAGAAGCGGTTTAAAAATTTTTTCGGGCGAAAAATGGGTCGACCCAAAATCGCCAAAATATGAAGGGGTATACCTTCAAAAATTGTCAAAAATTAAAAGTCGCCAAAATCGCTTCTAGATGACCCAAATCGATGGTAAATGATGTATAAACATATTCTAGGACGATTTTAGGTCGAAAGAAGTGGTTTAAAAAATTTTTTTGGCCAAAAAAGGGGCCGACCCAAAGTCGCAAAAATGTGAAGGGGTATACCTTCAAAAATCGCCAAAAATTAAAAGTAGCCAAAATC
This sequence comes from Nysson spinosus, assembly GCA_910591585.2. Lineage (NCBI taxonomy): Eukaryota > Metazoa > Arthropoda > Insecta > Hymenoptera > Crabronidae > Nysson > Nysson spinosus. The sequence goes on along the minus strand of OU342843.1, from coordinate 4,110,120 downwards.
AATTCTAAATGGCCCAAATCGATGGTATATGATGTATAAACATATTCTAGGACGATTTTGGGTCGGAAGAAGCGGTTTAAAAATTTTTTCGGGCGAAAAATGGGTCGACCTAAAATCGCAAAAATATGAAGGGGTATACCTTCAAAAATTGTCAAAAAATCAAAGTCGCCAATTTCGCTCCTAAATGGCCCAAATCGATGGTAGATGATGTATAAACATATTCTAGGAGGATTTTGGGTCGGAAGAAGCGGTTTAAAAATTTTTTCGGGCGAAAAATGGGTCGACCCAAAATCGCCAAAATGTGAAGGGGTATACCTTCAAAAATTGTCAAAAATTAAAAGTCGCCAAAATCGCTTCTAGATGACCCAAATCGATGGTATATGATGTATAAACATGTTCTAGGACGATTTTGGGTCGAAAGAAGTGGATTAACATTTTTCTGTTTCAAAAATCGTCAAAAAGTCAAAGTCGTCACTTGTGGTCCTGAAGGGTTAAATCCGACCGTAGGCTATAACACTATTCTTGAATTTATCGAAACCGGACCCTTCGTGTGTTATTTTTAGAAAACAAGTATGAATAGGCCCCAGTCTAATCAGCCGAATAACGAAGCCCTATCTATTCCTGGCACGGGAGTCTTGTAATTGTAAAATGCGGGTTATCATTTATGTCGACTATCCTTTTCACCTTGTTGCGGCAAGTGAAAGAGTTAGAATGCGGGTAGTCTATTTTAAATGGACGTTTAAGTAGTCGTATGTGATTTATCAAAATGTAGTCCGTCGATAGGCCCGAGATAGTTCCGCGTTTAACGAAAACACTATGTATGTCACTATGCAATGGGGGTGCTTAATAATCACGCCTAATGAGATATAAAAATACTGATAATTTTACATGCAGTTCGTGCAATATTTAATGCAGGCAATACTGATAAATATTAATTTAATCTTATCTTTTAAATATTAAAAGATACACGAATAAGACTTTAATAAAGCTAATCCAAGCGTCTGACTCCGTCGTTCTTATTCTACTTCTCACGTGCCTATTCTACTGCAGTAGATTAGATTTATTTGGTGACCAATCGACAGATTCTACTTTCCCTTAATCGAATGATTAACTTATATATATTCGGAAGTTTTATAATTTGAAAATTAATATTTTCTTCTATTATTAATTAGTCTATTATTAATAAAAATGACACATCTAAATAGCAAATTTGTTTAGTTTCTGAACTGTAACTTGAAATTGTTGGATTTTATTTAAAATCTTGAATGCTATTACTCACTTCGTGTCTCCTGATAAGTTTCACTGACATGCTTGTGAAAGGGATTGGTCATGTGAGTCACATGGTAAGGCTCGTCCCAACAACGAAGATAATTCACTGTCACACCTGCTGCTTCGAAAGACGACAATATCGTCGACGCGATTGTCGACATTTTATTGAACTCGAATAGCGTCGAATTCATATACATAAATGTTACCTAAACATTCCCATGTCACAATTAATAAAACATCATTTTTCTTCTCCATTTCTTCTGAATTTCATATTCGATTAACTAGTGAAGATGAAAGTAGAAATTACTGATAGAAATCACACGATTTTTCTATTCAAAGGAACAAGAATATGTTATTATCAATATGTAAATATTATTACTGTATTAATTTTGTAATTCACGTGTTATAATAATATATTATATAGAACTGTAAAATTTATTTAATCATCATTTTATTACAAATATATTTATCTCGTGTTATCCTAATATTCTCATTTCCACTAATAATTCCAATATTGACTCCTTTATTAAAACAATTCCATATTAAAAATATATGTTACTCACTTTGGTCCAATTAAAAGCCATAAGCACCGCGACAACGGATTTCGAGATCTGAGTATCCGGTGGTCTCGTTCTCGCAAAGGTCGGGAATTCTTTTTTATTCGACGTCTCATGGTGGGTGCAAAACTGAAATTCGAATAGCGATATCGTCCTTCGTTACACGATTCTTGTAATGCAAATGCTGTTTCGCATAATATTATTGTAACCCGGTATCCGTGTATACGATAAAGTTTAATAAGCGCCGTGCGCAGGAAGAGATAAATGGCGAAGCGTGCACCACGTGTAAACTAGTTTTAGATTTGCATTGGGTTTCTAGGTTGGTCTATTACTAGGCTGGAAACCAAGAGACACGTAATACACGCGATTTGTAACTATGGTACAACAGGTCGCATTACAGCAAACCTAGTTCCACGATGTACAATGTAATTCTTTACGAAAGAAACATTTTTGGAAGGCAAACGTAACATAATATTCAATACCGAAAATGAAGTTTTAAGGTCACTAGAGAATATTTTATTTTATTTTAAAAATTATCGTCATTACTTCATAAAAAAAGGATCCACGAAATTGTAAAATATAGAAAATGTAGTCAGAACTTCAACGATGATAACACAATAAAATTGTTGGACAATTGTTGGAAAATGCGCCATTTCATATGAGCTGACATAATATAATAATCTGAGAATTGCAATTTTCATCTTGCATTGATTGTACTTATTTATCTATCTTATTTATCTTATTATTTGAATTTTATATAATATTTGATTCCTCAGTGGAATTGGATCAATCAGAAGAATTTAATGAAATTTGACAAATTCATCTCCTGATTGGCAATATCGTCTGTGATTGTCAGTCAGCAAGTAATCAATGTAAAGAGAGAATGAAGAATCTCTTGATTTATTAAGAAAATAAATGTTCGTTGTTTGTTGAATCGAGCCAAGTAATTCGGTATCCGGTTAAAGACGAGCCAATTTGAAAGCAGTCTCTCAAGTTAAACGGATCGTAAAATGGCAGCCTGATAGAATCGTATATATTTTCGACAATGCGAATCGGTGCCACTTGAAAGAAACTATTCAATGACGCGGATAATTTTCCTCGAAGAATAATGGTGACTTTTCTATTTCCCATTATTCTTCAAGGGTTTATCCCAAACGACTTATGGGGCTTACAAGAAAACTAATTAACTCCACCCCAAAATGTCAATTCCTTTTCTTAATCTACGTTCCTCGCTTTATTCTAATTCCGATCTAATTGCATCTAATTGCGATCATGATAGACTGCTAATTTCTGATGAACTTCTCAATTAATTTTGAAAATTAATTTTGTGAATTTAATACAAAATTAATTCAAAATTAATTAAAAAATTAATCAGAAGTTAGTAGCCAATTTCTGAAATTAAATGAGAAATAAAAGTTGAATTTGATAACGAAATTAAGTGAAACGAAACAAGAGAATTATCTATGAATGAGCCCAGTATAGTAGAGGATATTAAAAATGAATGCAATATCGAAATCCCAAAATCGAAAACATTCGATGAGGCCACTTGGCGACATATCGATGTTCCACTTAGGAAAATCGTGGTTTTATAGGATAACGGAAGAATGATCCTCGAACTGTTTCGTTCGATCGTTTTTTCGGTTGTTCCGACGTGATCTGGCAGTGCAATGCGTGTTTTGAGTTACCAGGACAGTCGAGCCAACCGAGGAAATAAATTATTCGCGGACCACCGAAGAATACGAATGCGAAGAGCCGACGTTACGACACGTTTAACCCGCTCGTCGGGGATCGTTTATCTATCGTCAAGTTTTTAGGTCAAAGACAGGAGGAACCTTCTCCTGTGATTTATTTATGACTTCGTTGATGCTGTTATTAATTCTTCCTGATAATTAATCCGGAATCGTGTAGTTTTAACAGTAATTCCATCGAGTGGCTGCTGTCTTGCATTGCCCAATTTAAAACAAAATTCTATTAACAACAGTGGAATTGTTTAAAAAAATATGAAATATTAATATGATTATGATATGCAAATAAATCCTATCCTTATAATAACTAATTACAATCTTTCATATCTCAGTGTTTCCGGCATACTAAAATACTTCTGGTAGGGAAATAAATCTTATTACTTCTCAAAGAGTCCAGCAGAAGTACATAAACCCAAGTAAAATCCAAGTTCATTTCCAAGTAAAGAAAGTCACGATTGCGTGTTTCGTAGAAGAGGTAGTTCAAAGGACGACAGAGATTTCTTACGTAAGATATCATGGGGATGTTGAATGCGGCTGCCATTCTCCCTTCGTGGACGCAGGTTTCTTGTGGACCAATGTAAGCGCTTATGTTCTTCGTCCAAAGATCCGCGGTCATCAAGATACTAGTCTCCTCCTCGCCATAAGTTTCCGCTACGAGAAACTCAACTTTGTGTCCACGTCTGCCGAGCTCACCGGTGTTTACCTATATCGCAAATCCATAACGATCTTTTTTTATGAAACACAAGTAAATAATACTGGATTGGTGAAAAATGAAGGTTCCCACCGTTTGCGTCAATTTTTTACGGAGAATAGACGGATTTTTATGAACACGAGATTACGAAGGTGTTCAAAGTATAATAAAATGTTAGAAGTCATAACAGATGATGTATTAACGAATAATAAAAATTGTGGAAATCTAAGAAATTGAATGAAAATCTGTTTTTATTTATACGCTAAACCACACAAAATTATTTGGCCAAATCAACTTGGTAATAATTAATAACTTTATTTTGTAATTGGTGGGATATATATCCTTCAACTTTAAATAAACTTTAGAGTGTTTCACTTAAATATTATAAGTAATGTAACAAACGAGTAGCAATAATTAAAAATAAATTCCTATAATGAATTTAAAGATTAAGATTCACTTCATCATAGTAATGATTAAATTACTATGTTGAACTTGAAGACGATACTAAACACAGTTGATCTAAGTTGATTAAAAAAGAACAAAATAATCACTTCACCGGCAAAGCGCACGCTAATCAGGAAGAAGAAGTCTCAAAATTGAATAATGCATAATTAGCAACTTCCGTGCTAATTGTGGTCGAGTGGATGGAGGAAAAAAGGAATGGGAACAATTACCTCCTCGACTGCAAGAGAGATAGCGCCGGATATCCGGGAACCAGGACGTTGATACTCCAAGTCCCCTGGACGTCGTTTCGAGCCGGTGATGTATCCAAGGGTGAAGGTTTCACCCACGACACACTTTTCGAGCAGGACCTGGATCGCTGTCAGTAACAGACAAGCTCTCTCCACGCTTCCCAGTACCATGCCCAGATACGAAACCTTTGGAAATTAATTTATTTTGTTAGAATTATAACTACTTAAACCTTTCTTTCTGGCGTACGTGGCTGCGAGTATGATTCAATTAAAGTAAGTCGACTCAAAATACGAAAAGTGTCAAGCGGTATACCTTCAAAAATTATCAAAAAATGAAAGTCGACAATTTTGCTCCTAAATGGCCCAAATCGATGGTAGATGATGTATAAACATATTCTAGGACGATTTCTGGTCGAAAGAAGCGGTTAAAAAATTTTTATTGGTCGAAAATGGGTCGAATCCAAGTCGAAAAAATGTGAAGGGGTATACCTTCAAAAATTCTCAAAAAATGAAAGTCGCCAATTTCTTTCCTAGAGGGTCCAAATCGATGGTAAATGATGTATAAACATATTCTAGGACGATTTCTGGTCGAAAGAAGTGGTTAAAAAATTTTTATTGGTAAAAAATGGGTCGAACCCAAGTCGAAAAAATGTGAAGGGGTATACCTTCAAAAATTCTCAAAAATTAAAAGTCGTCAAAATCACTTCTAAATGACCCAAATCGATGGTAAATGATGTATGAACATATTCTAGGACGATTTCTGGTCGAAAGAAGCGGTTAAAAAATTTTGATTGGTCAAAAATGGGTCGAACCAAAATCGCAAAAATGTGACGGGGTTTCCTTCAAAAATTGTCAAAAAATCAAAGTCGCCAATTTCGTTCCTAGACTGTCCAAATCGATGGTATATGATGTATAAACATGTGCTACGACGATGTAGGGTGATTTATATATTCTAACTATTTAATGTTTCAATATTATGTAGCACAAGTTATGGTTATGTTATCAGTGAACATAATTTTGAAGTACTCTAAAGAACTGCGACAAAGTAAACATTATCTCTCGTTGACCAAAGTGTACGTGTTCGAAGTAGCACTGTAACATAGGTAATGGACGAAACCCGTAAGCTCCACGGGGTTGCAATAAACACCATCAATCTCCTATGGTGTGCTACACTTCCTCTTCCGCTTTATTTTTCTTTTGATTCGAGTAGAGTATGAAACCAGAAGAATTTCATCTTTTGGAAAAATTCCTGCTCTGCAATAATCCATTTTTACCGGAGACTTAGCACGTGTTATTGACAGTTAACAAGCAATCTTACCTAACCGAACTATTTCCTTCATATTGTCTAACGAGTTACTTAATTAATCCTATAGTCTCATCAAAATATGACGACTACTTAATTACATAGAGACGCGATTATTTATTTTTTAACGAAATAATTACATAATCAGAATTATTATTTATCCTTATAAGATATATAAATCGCGTTTGTGATAATGGATACAGAAACTTATTATTTTCTAATTAATTAGTAATTTAATATGTCCATAACTTATTAATCTTATGCAGCAGAATATTTAAGAGAAGATTTTGGAATAGGATATTTGTCATTTTTTTTAATTTTGCGGGATTATAAATCTGTTTATACAATGAACCGTGAAATAAGAGGCCACAAAACTATCAGAAAATATTTTATGTCACACGAATTTAAAATAAATTCAAAAAAAAAATATATCCACGGCCGTCAGCGACGATCAGTTCTCCAACTTGTGTTTGGTACATAAATCATTCCATTTGACACCTTGAATTTTTTTATTCTGATATCACTGTCTATCACCAAAGTAACGATTAGAAGGAGGTCGATTTCTTACAAAGCACCCTGATAACGTTATTAATAACGTTCCATTTAAATAAGATACAAAATGCCTCCAATTTCCGAACTTCACTCGGCATCATCTTCCATCGATCACCTTATAATTTTTAATTTTTATTCATTTTTATTAAAAATTACTGACCAGTCATTTTGACTTCCTTGGTAGTTCCAGTGTTTAGCGCTTTATATGTATTACGTTCGAGACTTTAAATTGTTATCGCAAAAATATCATTAAAAATATTAATCCTTTGCACTCAAAGAATATTTCGGTTATAAACGAATACTTATTCTAAGACGTCTTGTGACCCCGATCAACGAATTATAAACAGTTTTTTTTCTATTTTTTCCTTCTCTTTGCCAGTTTACGAATGAACTTTGTCATTTAATTCTTATACATATTTTTTTCATTCAGTTTGCGTGTCAAACAGAAGACTTGAATTTTTGATTAGGGATATATTCGAGTTTTAATAATATTCGCATGGCACGGCAGTCAACGTGTTAAACGAGTCCCGCAGCATGTGTTTTAAGACATTGATGATCGATTCTCAGAATTAATGTACTAACAGAAGTCCACACTTCACTTTGTCCGCCGAACTATTATTAATAGACGTCTATTTTAATAATACGTCAAAAGGTAGGTTCGTCGAGCGCGAATCTTTAAATACATACGTGTTCCTGATTACGTAAGGTGCCGAAGGCCAAGATGTTTAGAGAGCAAAGAACTATGCGTATCAAAAGGAGCAAGCAGAAAGAGTAGCCAGTGGAATTACGATTGCTTGAGTCATCAAGTCATTGATTAATAACACCGTACTCGAACAAGATCTGTGCCGCGGGTAAATAATCAGTTTTCCATCGATACGATCGTGGGAATGCTTGGATCTGAATTGTTCAAGCATTAGGTATTCGTGTCAATTCACTTCTCGTGGGAGAAAATACTGTAGGGTTCCAAGAAGAAGGCGTAGGGTGATTTTCATTATCCGGGGAGTCCTATAAAAAACAGCATGACGCGTGCACTTTCGATTCGGTAATAAAATAAATCCGTGCGATATATTTATAATTATAGAAATTTATACTTATCGACAGTTGAGACATACGAGAATGATAATTCTTTAATTCATAACCTTCGAGAAAAACGTAGATTCGAATGATCTCCGGGTAAGGAGTTAAATAGTTTGTTTTTCTTCGCGAGGTAATAATACTAATTTATAAGTTACGATGATCTAATTTTATGGGGTCACAATTACGTAATTATGTATAATTATCCGTGATTCGTGCACAAAAACAGATTAAGGAACTCCGTGAATACGTCGAATTCAAGGTGGGCTGCTTCACTCAAGCCGACAGCTTTTAATTTGTCCATTATGTCTGTCGGAATACGAAAGCATTCAAAATACTCTTCTTACCCTCGAAATTATAGTATGCTCGCGTGACGGTTGCTCGAGTTTCATCTTTTTTTTTGGCGTGCAATTTTTGTGCGTGCTCAGTCAAATAAGTATGTTCACACGGATACTCAAACTCGATAATAATACACGTCGTAATATTCGATAAAAGCAGAATTTAGGGAAACTCGAATATAATGACTCTTACATAAATACTTATCCAGTAATAAGTCACGAAAGTAGCGTGTTAATTATGAAATAACACGTTTATTGAATCACTTACACTTATCCTCGAAATAAATTATTTCCTCTTGCGAAACACCTCCATCATTGTAGGATTATTATACATATAATAATTATCCATACTGTTAAATAATTATCAAAATATATTATAAATAATTAATTTATAATATAATGTAATTATTTCTACTTGTAAAATACTTCCATCGTCTTATGATTATTATAACTACATTTTCTTCGCTGTTAGGTAATTATACTAATTAAGTAAAATTTAACTAAAATTATTATTCCATCACCGTTATCCGCATTGTTAAATAATTAATGCATCCTTTACCCCAATTTCGGTTTTAATGACGTTCTAATAAATATAGCAATATTTCCCGGAGCAAGTGCATCCAGTTTAAACGAAGTAATGAATTTATCATGACTCTCGATTCTCGGAAATAATTAAGTAACTGTGCATCCCGAAGTGCATTAAACGCGTAACAAGAAAAAGCCGTTCACTGCTGTCGGAGTGAAATTCATTTCTGTTTCGAGGACTGTCACGATTTAATGGCAAATAAATTGACGAATATTTGGAATAAGCAGCCGGAACGATCGAATATCATTTGTTTTTTTTTGTCGACTCAGAATCGTATCAGAATACACCGCAATTATTAATGCGATAAGTATCGAATGTTTTGCATATTTCGTTCGATGCAGCGTATGAAGTTGTTGTACTTCGATTGAGAAATGGACTACACGACTGGGTTACATTACGGGTTACATTGTGTCATTTTTTATTCGCGTCATTGTAAATGGCAATGGTATAGTTAATCAATTACTTTGTGCTTTCTTTGTGGATACCATATTCGTGTACTTATCATATCGTAGTAATACAGTTATTACAAACATCGTTGAGTTATTCGTTATTATTTATTTCATTATTACAGTGGGTAGAAAGTACAACATAAAAAGCATGTTTCACAACGGTTCCACAATCTATTTGAATTTCTACGCCCGAAATTATTAGCACAACAATACCATCATTTATATTCACATGACTCATATTATTTAAAATACATGAGAGAGTTAACTACTTTTATGAATGCTGGTGGATTCTGGAGAGAAGGCGCGCGGTGTATATAATATAATAATATAACATCCATAATATTTCTGAACTTCTATTATCGCAATTAAAGTTCTTTTCTTAACAATTATTCGTGCGACAAAATGAATGTACGACCGTGAAAATAAGTTGCATTTGATTTACGGTGTATCCTGCACCAAGCGAGAAACGTGTAGCGATTGGATGGCGAAACTGGGCCCGAAGGGGTTCGAGAAGAATGTTTGCGGTGATTTACATTTGTGTTGCGAAATGTGCCAACGACACCTTGACAGCTGCCAGGAATATGTTGACGATAATTAGCCAGGACTAATCCTGTTCGGTGTTCCTTTTTTTTGTATCCAGGCCGACACGTCCGGCGCGTTTGTATGACAAGAATCAATGGAATAAACAAGATTCCATCGAAATTCACGCGGCTCGTTAACCGGTGATCTTTCACTTCGAATTTCGCGGATCCTGTTTATCGATACATGCGCTAATTTATTCATTACATGTGTCGTGCTCAGATCCTTCTCATTAATCCGGGTAATTGAACCTTTTGGTTTACCGATCCGGATGATTAATTACGTTCTAAGAATTTCGATTTAACTTGTGCTTCTTCTGAAGTTGTTTAACCCCCTAAAACCCTATTTTTTACGTGTCTAAAAGCAAATCGTATAATGTGAAACTAGTTAAATGCGAATCTAACGAAGTTACTTTACCTGGAAATAGTAACAAAATTATTACTTAAACGCAATGAAAAACTTATATTTAATATTGCAACGAAAAAATGTGGGTATTCCATGAATGAGAATTTAATATTTGTACCGGTTAGAAAAATTCCTATTTCGTAAATATTCTAATCAAAGTTATTAGTTATCTAAGGTGAAATATAAATTTAGTAAATAAACTGTTCGACTTCCTAGGTGACTTGAATTTGAGATGAGACATTTATCTCTGATTATGAAGTCATATTGTATTAATGTAATAAATATTCATTTAATGTTATTGGTAATATAATATAAAAGCTATTATAATTGGTAATATAATAACCTTTGAGTATAAAGAAGAAAATCAAGGCGGCTATTACATAATATTATTATAAAATTACACCGCAAGAAAAGAGATTCGAAATCGAATCTGGAAGGAACCCGGCGAGGAATATCAGGCATAATCGTACCTTTTCTTCGAGGGTTTTTTGTAGGAGCGATTAACCACTCGTCCATTTCTCTTTCTCTTTCACCGTGGCGAAAGAAATCGTGAAAGGCGTATCGAGATCGAGGCCGTAAACGAGATGATATTAAGAGGCTGCAAAAGCAGATTTATGAGACTGTGAACGATCAACGATATCATTCGCCCCTTTCTGCCAGCTGATCAACCGAATCTTTAATCGAATTTAAACCCCTAATCCTTGTGCTTATTGATTCTTTATGGAGTAAAACCAGTAATAGCATTGATAGTAGTATTATATCGATTGATTTTATAAGGTTTTCTACAAAGTTCTGTATATAATATAATACAAAATAATCTTGAGTCGAATTAAGGCTGAAATAATGTTCATTTTCACAATCTATTAATTGAATGATATTCATTATTTCTAATCAAATTTATATACTTTAATTCGATGATTAAAAGGGACCATAATATTGTAGTATTTAAAACATAGTACATATAAATATTAATTACCCTTATTATTAATTTATTAATTTATGAATGATTATGTGATAACTATCTTCATTTAGCTACATTATGGAAATTTTCATGATACAACATCACGTTATTTTAACATAATATTAAAAGATTATTATTATACGTGAATTATGAGAGAATTATTATACATGGAAGATATAAAGAAGTTATAAGAAAATCGGGATATTTCATGATACATTGAACACAATTGGCAGCAGGCAGATAAGAAATTGCTTAATCGATTATCGATTCAAATTTTGCGAAGTTTCGGATCGTAAAGTATTCGAATAATCGTTTAGGAAGAAGTTGTTTTTAATGGAATAAAAGAAGCATTACGAAAATACACCGCGTTGGAAACATGTTCCGCAACCGGTATTCAAATCACGTAGTTCCGCTTGGCCCAGATAAATTTTCCCTGATATCATTCTCGCGAATTTTAAATAAATGTTACACCTATCTTGCCTTTTATCGGAAAATAGTTGCATTGTCTTTTACGTGCTTCCCGAAACCAGACAGAATATATATTGTATTTTTCTACGTTTTATCTAGTCATCTATTGTAATAGTAAAAAAGAGATACAAAAAATCTTTCGAATTAAATTGTGTTTACTTTCGATTCATTTTCAACATAAATAAGAGTCTAAAGTTCGAGGGGGTTCGATATAATATTTCACGCCAACTGGAAGGGTTGGAATTAATTGGGAAACTTATACTCGAGTGAATACAACGTACCCTAATTATAAGTTGAAGCTGGACTAGCGATTAAAATTAATTCTCAAGCGCAAGTGTAACTGATGATGCCCGAGGAAGGTTTATAGGTTGACATAAATTTAAATAAATAATATATTTGCGTGAAACAGAAACCTCCCTTAGAATCAAATTCAGAATTAATGAAGTTTAATGTGTAGCTCGGAATTACTTGAAAATGTTATTTTATTCTGAAGAATGGAGCACAAACTTTACTTTGATGAAAACATATGATATATTATTTGCTTAATTATTATTTGATTAATATAATTAAAATACATTGCATTTGTTTCAATGCTCTTCCAACGAAAATATATTTTTTATAAAAACGATTACTAAAGTTATATATATAAATAAATTGTTCGAAAGCCTAAATAATTTATCTCTGATTTTGGAAGATTATATTGCGTTTAATAATTTTAAATGTTTAAAAAGATACCAATTTTGTTCGGGATTGTAAAAGTTGCGCCGTTAAATCTTTCGTTGCACTTCGCCAAATAAAAATTCCCGGGGCACACATTTTTTGGAATTCACCAAAACAAGTTACGGTTTCGAGTACATAAAAATGCCTGGAGAAAGTAATGTTGCTTGTCGCTGGTTTTTATTACTGTTTCCTCCCAGCAAGGAGAGTTTGTTGATGAAAAGCATTTATAAAAGAAAACTGTAATGTGGGAATACTGCTTGAAAGCACTATGTGGCTACTCGTGCTGTTACATATGTGGAGCACGTTGTACATACCACTAACTATATTTAGAGGTTTCTCGAAAGCGAATGTCACATGGCGAACCGCACAATACGGAAAAATATTTATTTTTTAACGCAATGTTCTTCCCTTCGTTGTACTAAATTATAAAAATATTTCCGCCTAGTGTAACTGATTATAAAGAATAAACCAAAGCATTTTGACTCTTAATTTTTCTTATTAATTTTTTGTTAATGATTAAATTGTATAACGTCTTTGACTTCTAATTTTGTCTCATTTATTTGCTATTAATATAAAAGATTTTAGCATCTGAATATATTAAACTATACAATACCGAAAAATATTTATGTTTCTCATCCATTTCTTATTAATGAACAAATGCTATATCGCAGAAACTGAATAATATAAATTATCCATTAAATAACAATGCTAACTCGACTTTAGATTTAATAAATGCTTTATGAGAAGTCCAGGAAAATATACGAACTACACGTGCAAGGATATGTACTTCCGGTGAAAGAGTACGGGGTTGAAGGATGGTCCACGTGCACGTAAAGTATGTGGAGTCAGTTGCAGATCCCGTGGTGCTGGAAATGGCTGGAATCTGATAAGGCCCATTCAGCGGGAATAAGCTAGCCTTTTTGTTTGTGTCTTTTTCGTAATACGAGCAAGAATGCGTGGCTACCGTGGATACCATGGAATAACACTGCGTATATGTCTTCGGTCGCCATGGTTAGAAAGTACGTCAGAATGAACGACACGAGGACACTCACCCATATCTTATCCCGTGCGAACTAAACTTCATCCGAGATTCGAATTGTTTATAGTTTTAGACTCTCAAAGTTCTGCATTTTCCATTATTAATATCCGATAATACAAATTACGTTACTTGCGAACAATAATAGAATAATTACCATTAATACTATGATACAATTAAGTTCACTCATTATGTACCAGAAAGTAATCAATTCTGGAGTAAAGAATTTTTTCGCATCGAAATTTGGAATTTGATTATTTTAAAAAGGTAATCATCACTTCGGAGGATCGTCGGGCAAAGATTATAGATAACGTCGCGAATTATTTAATAGAATAATACTTATTATGAACAAATAACTGGAATTCCATAAAATAGGACAAAACATTAACTAACACTTTCCAGCAATAAGTACAAACAGAGTCTTCGATAGAAATGTTGTCAATAAATTTTATCTTTGTATAACGAAATTATCTATCAATATGTGATATACGTATGTATATTACCTGAAGCACATTTTAAAGACTCCATATTTGTCGCGGATAGAAAAAGCTAGTTTGAAGCCATCACCGAAAACATTGCGAGAAACATCGCCTATCCAGTTCTCGGAAGTAGTTCACATTATCCTAAGAACAGGGTTCGGTGAAAATGATTTTCAAAGGAAAGGTGCCTTTGAGTTCAGTAACAGAAAGTGAGTTGCCCGCGATCGCGTTGACTTTCGAAAAAGGTGATCTCGAATCTGTGTCAGGTAGAGCGTTACATAGAGGATTTTAGGCACGCCTTCGCGGATTGCGTCAACGTAGATACGATCCTCGGGGCTATGCGCCACAATTTCTATTCGGCGACCATTTTCTAATTAGTCAGCCAGTTGACTAGGAATGTTAAATCAATGCGGACATTATCGGCGATAACGTGTCGACGATCGTTACGAGAATAATTGATTAGGCCGTGTTAATCCTCGCTGTCGTAAGTCCTGTTCTATTGTCATCCGTAAGTAGAAGGTGCTCTTATCAATTCGCATCTGACATTTATCATCTACCAATGCTAATGCTACTATTATTTTACGCAGGCTTTAATTGTGACAGTTGTTATATGTAAATGATAATCGCGGCCATTTGGAAACTAATTACTTAGTGATCTGACGATTTAAGTTAATGCTTCTATTATTTTTTGTAGTTTCAATGTGATTTTTGGTCGTAAGACTCGTTCTATTGTTATCCGAAAGTAAAAGGTGTTCTTATCAATTGACATATAATATTGTATTATTCTATTCTAAATATTTTATAATCATTGTAAATTGCTGTGTACAATTATTGTATTGTAACTTATTTCATTTCATTTGGTTATTTTATGAAAGGTGTTAAAATGTATTATACTTATTGCACTATGGGGTATTGTGCGTTAATTAGTGAATAAATAAACAAATACATGATTTATAACACTATATTGGATTATCCGGAAAGTTCAAGTCAATTTTCAACAGTTTTTCGACGAAAAACCTGACAAGTTCTCGGATGATGGAATCTTTAAATTGTGTACAAATGAAAAAAGTTTGTGAAACAAAACGGTGCATACATAATTGAATAAACATATATCGACGTAGAAAAATATTGCCTTTGAATTTTCTTTAAAAATTGACACGAACTTTCTACATATAGTCTTAATCCAATAATTTTCTTTCAGTCTAAAATATCTGCAAGGAATTCAGAAAAGCACGATGGTTTGGTGGCGAATAGAAAACTTATGTTCTTAATATCAGCTTTAATGTTAGTCTCTAATAGGTTTCCCCGGTGCAACTAGAAATTTCAGTGTAATGCCGTGGCTTTCATAGCACGGTATACGTTTATGTTATCCACGTAATATTACGTCCACGTAGGTAACGTCATCTTAATGTACGAGGTAAATATTCCTACTAAGTTTCCCAAGCAATCTGGATTCTCCAGGCTCCATCGCAAGTATTCATATATCTGTTGAAACGTGAATTTCATGAAAATCTATTCACCTCGCAATTCTAACCACGGAATACATTAATCGCTCAATGGATTTGAGATCACCGTTTACTTCATCGCATTACTCAAAATCGGATTCAACTTCAACGAAATCTCCGAGATGAAGAAATCATTTTTAATACTCAAAGGTGTTTAGTTCATTTTTAATTTAATTATTCGAATACGCTGCGCGAATTATTCAGATTTAATATATTTTTATTTTATATATGTACCTTACGTGAATAATGGTATGCATTAATGAACTCACATCTTCCAGCTATAATTTGTACATAAATAAATGTTTAAGCATAACTCAGTATATGTTCGGTAATTCCAGTGTTAATGATAATAAATAGTTCTTCATTCAAAAAAATTCATTAGAAGAAACATACGATGTTATCAGTGTTCCAGTAGCTCATCCGTGTCCAGAAGTTCGGAAAGATATTTAATCTCTGGAAGCAATCTGGATCGTCGTGGTACGAGTGGTTTCTCGCAGGTGTTGGCGATGGTAGTTTCGCGGGTGGAACGGCTCGTTTCTCTCACGAGAGTCCGTCGTGATTTATTTCCGAAGAGTTTTGGTTGGCACGTGGCAAACGCTTATATTCCGAGAGTCATTCACAAACTCGAGTTTACAACGTTTAATCACACGACCCGAAGACCCTCTCCATAGTCTTCTCCAATTTCTTTCTTGGCATCATCCACGTCCCACAAAGAGCGGCCTGGATGATGGAAAAGATCGTTCGTCTTTTCGCACGCTTCGCTTTACTGCCACCATTTCGAATGAGACCTGTCATCCTTCTTCCAAGTGGTCTTCATTTTTTATACGACTCGAGTTAACTAGGTTCAACGTTCATTTTTTAACCCTTTGACTGCGGCGTGTTCTAACAAAGAAAGTCATTAACATCGTAAGATACGATGTTCGTGTGACAGTAGCTCAGTAGCTGACACTAAATTTTGTTGATAAAAATAAGAAAAATCGAGGAATTATTGAGATTCAGTTATTCGATTGGTTTTTATGTGAGACATAAGAATATGTCCCAAACTGTATTCATTTACGCCTTTCGTATATATTCATGAACATATAAGAACGTATATATACGGCTTTCGTAGTTAAAGGGTTAAAATAGCTGTTAATTCGGCCTGTCAACGATATATTTTGCATATTCATTCTGTATTTATCTTATTATTTTAATATTTGCACCCTTCCAATATGTTGGTATGTTTAATTAAAGAATAACTTAATTCAAAGACGGTTTCCTATTAATTTTTTATAGAGCGAGTTAAGTCAACCTAGATATTTTATTAATTTTTTTAAGGACAAGTAAACTCATCCTCTCGGCGTTATCTTTCACATATTAATTTTATAGTTAGCTTATTATTTCAATATTTATGTCCTTTTATATTGATATATTTAATTGATGAATGAGTCCTCTCAATTTAGGTGTATTATTACATATTATTTATACTACTTGTATTATGAAATTTTCGATATTAAATATTTTAAATTACTACACAGTACAAGATTCTATTTTATAAATATAGTTCAGAATTAATAATAATGTAGCAAATCGCGAATCACTAGTTTCCTTAAGTCACAATCGTAACGCGGAGCACTTCACACGACGACGGTAACACGAAAACTGACATCACGCGTACGTTTGCCGCGATTTCGCATCGAAAGCAGATTAGTTCTCACGCGATTAATTCTGAGAGATTATTTGCGTGGAAAACAGAGAAGTATGGTTTTCAATTGAATACGGTTGCGGATTGACATCTTCTGACCCAGAAGTAATGCAACATTTTATTGTAAAATTAAACCAACGATTATCAGTATCCTCTGATAATATTAATAACGCTTTGTAAAAGTGTTAGAAAATTAAAGGCGAGATAATAAACCTTTGATAACGGTAATTGCGAAATAATACTTTAATAACATTTTCAAACTCTAATTAAACCTCTGATGATGTTAATAGAGTGTTAATATTCATCGGTTTTAAGTAGAACTTTGATAGTGTCAGTGATTAAATAATTTTAACATAATTGGGATTTATATTTTTGTAGGAACATTGATATCCCGAATACAAATATAATAAACAACCGAATATAATTATAATAATAAATGAATATGTATAACGTTAATATCTAAATACTGCCTTTAAGTAGAAGGATTTAAGTTCAAATTTTTTATTTCATTATTTTAGATTTTTAAAAAATAGAACTTTATTTACCTCGGGTATCTCTTCCTAAATCAGCTACGGTCTTCTTAAATCCTCGATCTTCAACAGTTTTCGAGAACTTTGAAATTAAGATTCATTTTACACTTCGTTATCTTAATTCCTTTTTTACGAAAATTTAATGTGAATGTTTTTATTCGTTGTCCATAAAGTTCGTTTAGGTAAATGTATTTTTAATATTCTTTAGGGGTCTGGATATACAAATTAAATCCAAAACCACTATCGACGTGGCAAACACGAGGTGAATAATTAAAAATTCCAACCCGGTAAAGCGAATCTCTAATGCTTTAATTTAAATTCGTGGCCACCAGCTAGCAACGTGAAGAAATGTCTTCTCTAATCGAGTTAATGGACCGTAAAACTATAAACTCCTCGCAATTCGGTAGGAACACATTGTTCCTTTCAGAATCCTTTTAATTGCAAATTTTAGCACCCGAGGACGATTTAGGAATTAGATTGCCATCCAAAGTTGTTGTGAAAAGTCTCAGTGTCGTAAAACATTAATTACTTGAAATTTATCATTAAAACAAGAATGTTCAATGTAAAAACATTTACTAATTGAATTTACGTAAGTTATGTTTGTTCAAAAAAATTGAGATTTAAAAGTTTTCATACGTCCGTCATTAAATTCGAGTAGTAAATGAAATTATTATATTAATGATAATTATTGAATTCTTAACTAAAGTCACCATTAAAAATAATTTTTACTATTTTTACTAACAGTTTTACTATAAATTATTGAACAAAATTTGTATGACTAATAACCAATAAAAAACAATTGACAAAGTAACTCCAAAAAATATCATAAACTTTCGCCTAAAAATTGAGTGACAGAACTTCACGTTACCGTAATAATAATAAAAAACAAACTTGTTTACAACATTAATAAAATTATTTTACTAAATTCACGCGAACAAATGACACATTCACAGCAATAATCCAATCATTTCCTAACCCACTTATCAAGATTTAACAAAATCCCCACAAGGAAGCTAATATTTATAACAATCACATGAAACATATAATCAATCCGCAAAATATATATCGGATATATAATCGAAAACAACTCTATCACCACATATCAATATAAATAAACATTGCTTTTCAACAACGTACGAAAATGTCATTCACGAAAGCGAAACATAATTGCACAAAGAAGAACGAACTCGCGCTTTGAGGACCATAAAATAATTTAATTACCTAATTAATCACCGTCACTTTATTCAATGAATCAAAGGGTCAACAAATTCTCGAGGCAGCTTGGTACCTGGAATTTTTGGATTGAAGGGTATCAGTGAGTTTTTCGAATTTGATTGACCGTCCCGCCGGTTTAAAAAAGTGCGAGGTGAGACCGACGAGGCGGTCGACAGTGATCGCAGGCGCGCGAGGCCAGACTGACTTCTCTTCATCGTCCTCTTTCCCTCGTGGCTTCTACGTCGTGCGACGCCGAGCGTCGTCGAGCGTCGTCGAGCGTCGTTCTTCCATTCACAGCTCGATCACCTACGATCGGACTCATAGCGCATGAGCTTTGTGCACGTGAAACTCCCGAAGTGTGGGAGCATATTAATTCTTCTCTTATGTCTTTGAAGCAATTATTGTTCTTTATATATTATTTTTATATATTTGAAGATGTATTAATACTATATATTGAAATAATAGAGTTTTTCGAATTTTCAGATATTATAATTATTGTGATAACAATGTGAGTTTATAAAGAGTTTAATGTGAGAGTTAATAAAATATTGTAATCGAAAATTTAGATTAATGTTTTTGTTTCATTTTCGATCTCAGTTATATGATATTTTTAGACCTATAATTTCGTAAGGTTATAACATTTTCGGCTTGAACTTATAAATTGAATATCTTTTGAGTTTAATTTCTCACTAATATTAAAATTGTTTCAATTTTAATCCTCGATTAAATAGGAAATATTGTATGAAGAATTATATTTTATTATTAAATCGACAATATTTGTGTACGAATTATTCAGGTATTTATTATTTCTTCATCTTCTCAGTATATCTTGAACAAGAGAGGATCATATAAAAAATTATGACTATTCGCTTCACGTATATATTAAACTTTAAATTCCTCGCACAAAGTAACAAGAACACTTTAAGTAACACAATTACATCCATAAAATCCTAGAGAACAATTAATATTCCGGAGGTGCGCTGGTAATACGACAATTCAAGTGAAGTTTATACGAATGTCACGTTATTGTATGTTCTTCGCATATTCGAAATCCAGTTTCGAGCATATATTTCACAGTTCTTACCACAAGTTGCTCGAATTTCGAAAACTCCCGGAAGAACGAGTGAAATATAATTCTTCCTTAATCTTTTGACACGAAGATTTATTTATCTCTGGCATACGTCAGCTGAAAAAGCTCTCACCCCACACTGAGAAACTTCATATTTTCCCTAAGAATTTTTATCTTGGAGTTAGGAACATATTTTCATATTTCCTAGGGAAAAGGAGTACCGACTTGTATTTTAATATTTACTTTGAAGCGGATACAGCATCTTCCTTTTGCGCAGATTTTCTTCCGTCCAAGTATCTCTTAGGTGCTCGACATTCAAGAAATATTTTATGTAGAGCAGGCTATGTTTTCTGACATTTTTAGTGGAATAAAAAATAATAGATTTTGAATATAATGTTCTGTTTCTTATTTTAACTTACTATCCTATTGTTTTTAGAGCTGAGAACTAATTAATATATACTTTGGAGCCAAGCAAGTACGCAGCAAATGTTATCAAAAACCTCGTAGAACTTTGTTTATTTAAAACATTAGAGATCTTCAAAATGCATTTCCATAAAAGAATATTATTTATCCATATCTTTCATAGAAATATATATAAATTGTTTCATGCGGGAACAAAGTTCTACGAGGTTTCTGTTAAAATTTGTTGCTGCACGAATACTTTTTATATTCACTATATACCAAATGAACCACAAGTTGATGATAAACAAAAAATCTCAATTTCTAAGCAGTCTCTTATCAATAAGGGTAGAAAGAGGGTCCCGTGGCTTCGCATATATTAGATTAGAATCAGTGTATCAGTGATTCCCAGGAAGGGAGTTCTCCCCGTTTCGAGTTGGTGTGCTCTGAAAACGAAAGAACCGGGAATTAATGCGTTCGCGATGTCAAATACATGAAACTTCCGCATCGGGAATCACGGCGATTTGTATGGATAAAAAATGACTTGGATGCAGGGTGAAGTTTAAATCGATCGATTATCGGAAATCAGGTCGAGAGAGACTTGGTTGCGTGCTTAGATCGACAGGGGAAAGGGAACGTGCTATGTCAGACACGTACTTACGAAAGCAACTGTAACACTGGTTTCATTATCTGTTTCGGTGACAGGAAAATACACGACAATTATTTTTTCAAATACAATTCTAGCATAATTATGTATACATGTATATAGACTCTGAAAAAGGAAATAAATAATCGTTGGTGAAGTAGATAAATATATAAAAAAATATAACACTAAAAAATGAAATGCAATTAAGTCCATGAAAAACATCGGAATATGAATAATATTCGTGCAACAATATATTATAATTATTGACGATGAAACCTCAAAATATATAACGCATTAATTGAGACTTCTAATTATTACTTATTATGCTAATTAAAAAGCATATTTATGGTAATATACCATTAAATATTTTATATTTGCACTCATTATTGTAATGAATAATAATGATGAATACAAATATTAACACCACCCTATAAAATCTATATAATCTAATCTTATCATTGTTGCTATGTAATAATAAACAACTTCTTACCCCTACCATAATAACAGTCGAACATTGTACATTCCATTATTATTAATGGAATAATAATGACTAGTAAAATGATTTCCATCACCGTATAAAATCCATAACACCTAATCTCGTAAGTGTTGGTAGATAAAAATAAACGAGCCACGAACAATTCCCGAAGCGTTTTCGAGCAAAAACGTGGAATAATCGATGACCCGCAGAATAGCACCGGAACTCGAAATACGGAATATTGCGTGTCCCACGGATAATGTATTAACGATGTCCGTCACCGTAAAAGAGTCGGTTACTGAAACGGTTAACCCTCTTTTTCTCGCGTTGTACGACGATTATGCATTACGCAAGTGCGTAAGAACGCGCGGAACTCGCACGTGACTTGCTTTGGAGAAAGGTACTTCTACGTACGGAGACAAAATTGTCGTGGAAGGCCACGTTACGTCGGAAGTGGGGTGGTGGGGAGGGGACCTTATCGTTGGCAATTTCTTCGAATCAATTCCACGGATCGTTCAACGAAGTACGCTTCAACTCCTGCGAAAAAATAACACTCTTAGGGACGTGATTGATTGACAGTATCTCATTTGCACACTTAATTTTGGGCCTTTTGCGTGAGGCCGCTCGCCGGGACTTCGAGAGGAAGAATTGGTTGGTTGTTGATATCACTGATGAATTCTTTGAGTGTCCTGGAATTAGAAGATGATGATTATCGGTGGTAGGATTAGTATTTTGAATCAACGGAAATGTATTTCTGAAGCATTATGTTTCATCAATGAATAAATGAGTTTGATTTAAAATATTCGTTACTGGAATATTATTTAAAATTATAATTTTAAGATTGAAGCTAAACTAATGATATTATAATTAGCTTAATGTACTAATTTCATGATCGAATTTTTAGATTCAGAAATAAACGCGTTTAATAAAACGAAAGAAACTGTTTTCTGGTACCACTAATATATAAGTTACTCCAAATAAAATATAATATCTGCATTATCAAACGGTCTTAATTTTTTATTCAATCACCAGATTCTGCACAAGATCATTTTTTAGGTTTCATGGAATTTAATATTTTGGATAGTCAGTTCAGGCTGATATTGAAGATATAACCGATTTGAAAAATTCTTCGAAAGGATTTTTAGAGATCCATCTTTATCAAAATAAAATGTGAATGTTTACCAAAACTTGAAGCTATGTATAGTTAGTTCACATTGGAAGCAAAAATGCGAACGTTGCAAAAACATTTCCGAGATTCCCGGGACAAGTTGACCGCGTTAAGTGCTCCGACAAATAAGTTCATCGTAATAACGATGGTGTCGTCTGGCTGGAAGGGATTTTATGAAACGACAAAGCTCCTTGGAGGGTGAGGGGGTGG
The DNA here is from genome assembly GCA_910591585.2 of Nysson spinosus. NCBI lineage: Eukaryota > Metazoa > Arthropoda > Insecta > Hymenoptera > Crabronidae > Nysson > Nysson spinosus. Next base: position 4,087,315 of record OU342843.1, on the reverse strand, counting down.
GACGGGGGCAGGGGTCCTCTCCCAGTTCGTGGATCATTATCGCGCGACCCAGTTTTCCGCGCGGCTAATTAAATCTTTTTGCCGGACACGTCGATGGGAATCAAGAAGCGGGGTGGGTCCAGCCATTAAACGCTCGTTACGCCTCGTTCCGATCCCGATAACGTCACCGACGGCTCGAAAATACAAAAAAAATCACGGATAATTGCCACTCTGCGTATCATTATTCTTTCTTATATCAACTGACAATAAGACTATCATCGTCCCTGGCATCGTCAATTTATTATTATTATTGTTATGGAATTTTTTTGGTTAAATCTGACGTAGTTTTGCATCTTTCCTTTGGGAAGTAAAGTTTTCTAAGTTTAAGTTCAGCGAATAGCTAATTTATTTATTATTTATTTAGTTATTACTATTCAGCAAATGACAATTATTTTATATATTACTTCAAATTCGATATTATTCGAATTAAATAACTTAATAATATTCAACATATGAATGCAAAATTGTATGTTAATTACGGATTTCATACATCTTGGATTTATGGAAAGTTACGTTTGTATTTCACTATGAATATTAATATAAAATAACTTACTAAGCAAGTTCCAGATTCAACATTTCGGATGCTCAAAGAAAACCAAGTATTTAATTTCCAATCGTTAAAAATTATTGAAAATATTCCGGATATTAAAAATCGACTAAAAATGACGGAGCCCAACTTCTCAGGAACGATTACAAGCGGGCCACGCATTAAAATTTGTACAGAGTGACATTAAATATTTTATCACCAGCGGCTCTTCTAAAAATGGCGATACTTAAAGGAAGAAACGGAACACTCCCGTGTTTTTCGAATGTTACCAAATAGGCCGTAAAAGATCGGTTGCTTTTATTTTCTTGCACGTACGTAACGTCCGATCCGAATCGCCTTACTTTTCGATGACTCGTAATTACGGTGATTATCTTTGCCGAGCAACCATGTCGCGGTACTTTGAACATAAATTATGCGAGATCGCTGATATGTCTTTCCATTGGCTCCGAAGAAAGGAAATTCTCTACTGTAATGTATCGTGGTCATATAACTACCCTGATTTACATGAATTTTATAGTTTCCTCATAGAACAAGCCTTGTTCCCAGAGAAACACTTAACATGTACAGCAATAAACGATTACACCATTAACCGCCATGCTTTTCTTAGAAAAACGATTCACGTAAGAATAAAAATTAATCGAACGCTAATTTATGAGACGTGGTTCAAGAGAATGTTGATGTTCTAGTTTCGTGATTATTTATGATTATAATGTTGTAATCAAATTTGGGAATGTTTTGAGTGATGAGTTAACTGGCATTTGTCAGATTATACAACAATTATTGATATGGTTATTAAAATGGTAATTAATAATATGTTAATTATAGAATACTATTCTAGTTACAGTTTCGACGAAAATATTATTTTATCAGCCGTGATATTGAAAGTTTGTGACATTTGTTGGACGTAATTATCGATATCGTTTCGGTTCGAAAAGATTAATAACGGCAGTTGAATGACACCTGTTGCTTCTTGTTCGCCAACGAAACGTTTCAGCTGATTCTAGTGTCATCTGAATGTTCTTAAAATTGTTAAGCATTTTTTTAAATCGGTATTTTATGTAAATTTAATATTCACACGAAAAGGGAACAATATGTTTGCAACATATTATTATACGTCTATGAATTTAATAATGAACGACATAATTCTATATTTAATTATGGAATTATCAGTCGTTCATACTTTTCTCTTTTCAAATTAATATAAAAATGAGATTCTAATTGGTACTAATTAAACCAGAATTTGTTTATAGAAATGACTAATTGCGATCTGAACACAGTTATTAATTTCTGTTTTATACATCCAATTAAATTTTGAAACAGAATTGTTGCCCCATGTTTTTGGTCACAGATCATAAACTTTATATTTAACATCGATATTTTAAGCAGTCATTGAGAGAGATTTATTAATACGAAATATATATCTGGAGATGGAAAAATGAAACAAACGCCATAATGCCTTCGAAAAGCCAGATAAAACAAAAGACAGCAAACTCGCTGTCGTTGACGACAATTTGACTCACATTTCCAATTAAATTTTAATTTGTGAATTGTTTATTTTCATATCAGCTCGAAATTGAACTTCTGAGTTATTACGGCACCGTGCCTGGAATAGTTTAGTGCAACAACAACTCTGGAATACCTTCGAGACTTCTCGCGATTCCATTTTCTTATCACGTACTTTCTAAACTTATTTAATAAGGCCCTTTCGACGGTGGGTAATACTATTATTCTTTTTTCTTCTCTCTTTGATCCCCTTCATATTATCAATATAATAAATATACTCAAGAAGTATTTTTTTTATAGAGAATTTGACATTGATTCGGCTTTAATCGATGATTTAAGTTCGAGTTATATGAAGGCAGTGAAGCCGTACAAAAAACATCGGGAATATTTATATATAAATAATTATATATTGTAAAAAATACCGAATTAGATTTGAATAACCAAATTACGCTTTTTCCAACTTTAATATGTTACGGAATTAAATGGTAGGGTGAATTATTGTAAGTTAATTTCATTAAGGATTAATGAGAGTTAGGAAGTGTTCCTACGAATATAATTATTTGAAATTGATTTCAATATTTTATAGAATATTGAATAACGATTCAGAATAATCAGAGTGCTACCAACGACTGGTAACAGCATTTTAAATAATTCATTGTTATTCGGAGATAGAATTTAAATGGATAATATGTGATGATAATGTGAAACTCGGAAACCGATGGTGTCATTAAATATTATATTATATTTTAATAAATGTATGTCCCTGATAATGATATTGCAGCGAAGAAGTTAAAGTGAGTACATACATTTATAACATCCATGAGAATAATTAATATCGCACGTTTAAATTATATAATATTATTATAAATTATTTAAAGGAAATGGAAATCGATGACACGATTAAAATCTCCAAAATTGGGGATTTTGATTGGCCAGAAATTGTACAATTTTATTGGCACACTAATAATTGAATCTTTAGAGAAAGGAAATATATGAAAAGTATAATAATTAATTATGATTATTATAATTATTGAAGAAGGAATAGGGGTAGTTTTACTACATTTTAGTGATCGATATATTGCTATTGTTTTTTTAATATAAGACACATTTTCGAAAGATCTGTAATTACTGACTGCATTTTTATGACTCATATTTCTTTGAATATGTATATAAATGTTGATTTATTTATTATTGAACTACAATAAAGGAGAAAAGCGTTTATGATATCAGAGACCGATGGCGCCACGCGTTCAGCAACCAAATCCCTTTATCGTCCCTTCTTTTATCCAAAGAAGTTAAAAAGTGATGTATTTAGAAAAAAAATTAGAATTTCTTTAATCGAACTATATTGTTCATGACTTACTATGGAATTATTAAAACCATGATTATACTTAAAAATTATACCTGCCACATTTAAATCAAAGTTCGAAGAAACCACCAAACTACTGAAGATTGAAGATGTTAAATACGTTCAAGATTAAAACTCTAAAAACTATATTAAATAAACCACTTTTATATCCGTTAGTTGTAAAAAAATAACAATAGTAATAATTTCAAACCAATAATATTGATCATCACATCTTAATGTCAAAAATAAAAGTAAAAATAGAACTGCACGTAAAATCAATTTTTGAGTGTCTGCCTTACAAAGACTTATTCTACTCTACCATAGGAATTAATATGTAACATCGATTTTTAATTATTTATTCAATTCCTACGTGACCTTCGTTATATATATTATTATAATTCGAGTTTCTGTTGTATAATTGTGTACGCATTAATGTACATTTTTATAAGAATCCCAAGGAACACGTTTCTACTTAAACTCACCATTATCCCAAATGTGGAACTCAGTCGGAGGAACAATGTCACCCGCTTAATCCAGGTTCACTTAATCAGGAGCACTCCTTAATAAAGTGGCAAGTGTATCTAATTTAGATAAATGTCTCTTCGTCGTAATAAGAGACTACTCATTCCACTTTTACGAAAGAACTATTCCAAGTACTTTTGGGTCCTGGAACGAAGGCACACGTGGTAAATGTATCGTGTGGAATTTTATTCTCTCATTGCTTATGAATAATATACTGGAATATTATGTCAAGATTCATGTATTCAAATCCGACGTATCCAAGTACTCGAATATCCGAATATCGAAATTCTAAATATAGAAATTCTAAATTTTCCAGATTTCTGAATATCCAAAATTCAGATATCCAAATATCTAAATATCCATATTCCAGATATCCAGATATTTAAATATCCAATTTCTAGATATCTAAATATCCTAATTCCAGATATCGAAACATCCAAACTCCAGATATCCAAATACCCAAATACCTAAATATCCAAATAGTAGATAAGCAAGTATCTAAAGATATATTATCTATTCCGCAGATTACACATAACATTATCTTCTCCCTATCCAAATCCACAGTGTGCCATCTCTCCAAGAGCCTACAGTATTCTAACTTCGTGGATCGACGACCGAAAAGTGTGTCGTTCCACAGTTAATTAGAGTAGGGCCTTAATTAGGATTAATCGTTACGGATCCGCTCCATGGAAGAATCGTCATGTAACCGAGCGTGACGTAATTTCCACCGATTGCGTGATACTTCCTTAACAGTCCGGTTTTATCCGCGATCTTATCGATCAACAATCATTGGCCGCCTCCTCGGTGTAATCGCCGTTTGTTGCTTTTTTTTTATCGCTTAATGCACGAACGAAATCAGAGCGAGGGATAAAAACGGCGTGACACGTACGCTGTGATAAATGCTAATTAGCTCGATCGTAGGGGACATTAACGATAAGAAGCCGTTCTCGCGTGCATTTATTATAATGAATATTTGATAGCAGCTTTAAAAAATTACTCCTCATATATTTTATACCGAGACTTCGTTAACGATACACGCGTGATACACTCGCGATCTCAATTAGCGATGTACAATTTCGTGTTAATTAGCAAGTTAAGACGGTCGACAACTTCATAATGCAACAGAGGTTTGTTATAATTATTATGTCATTATGTTTGACATATCGTGCAATTAATACTGTTCGGAAGATTAATTACATCACACTTACCTTTTGAGATTGAGTTTGAATGTTGTAATTGAATAATTGATTATATGAAAATCCAATAATTACACCGATTGTCATTTAAAATGATTGAATAAAAATTCAATAAAAATTGAATAAAAATCGGTGTTTAATTTTATGCAAAAATCGCAGGTACTTTTTCGGTGAACTGAATATTGTGCTACTTTCTCTAACACGTGACATATAACTGACGGCGGTAAAAGGGGTGCGATTAGGAAGTCGACGATGTAAGATCGCCGGAAATTAACGAGGCAGAGATAAGGCTCGTTAATTAATTATGCATACTTTCAGCGGGTTTTCGGTTCTTCCAGGTCGCAGCCAGCTTCCTGTAATAAAGCGATGTGTTAGATAATTGGAAATCAATACTCGCATCCAACCCTCGGAACATTTCGCCACGTCGGAAAAGTGATCGAGACGGCCCTTTTTGCCTCTCAACGACTTCGTTCTTACCTTCGAGACTCCCAAAATCTTTCATTATTTTCGGGTGCTGCAAAGAAGGCACTCGTGATATATATATATATAGGTGCCGCGTGGAATTTCGATCTCTTGTTCGTTGTATATGTTATATATTATATATTAAAAAAATGTTACATTGTGTGTCTTCTTTCTAGGACCCTACACTGTATATAACGTGGTATTATTACTGACGCCATTAAACGCGATATTTTCTCTCCTACGTATTCGTTTTATATGTTATATATTACATAATATATATTATTATATTTTATATCGAGGACATATATTACATATTTTTGTAACATAATTAATATTAAAGAAATAAAGATGTCATACAAGTTAAATGTATCTTTTATAAAGTCACCATGTGCCTTCTTCCTAGAACTTTACAGTAATTTCCCCTGTGTCATCCCCTGCACAGTTCTTTCCCTCCTCCATCCCCACCTCTTTCTCTTCTTCTTCATCCTCCATCTTCCAGCTTCATTCATTTCGCTTCTATTACCGGGAGAATGAAATAAAAACTTGTTTTTCACGGAGAGAATATTTTATCTAGTCGAGTACTTGGTCGTAAGAGCATGGAAGCAGAACAGTTTTATCGAACCGTGATCGATCGGCTGACGGGGATTCTTATGAAATTTAAATGTGATTTCTGTTCATGGTTTCCTTGGGATTTGTTTGCTTGGAATGCAAAATTGCATCTTGAACAAGTGTCTTCCGATTGCATACTATAATATGTGGACGTATATTCTGTTTCTAACGATAATGGTATATTATTTTAGTACATTATATGTACATTGTATGTGTTACGTATTTGTTGTGTAATAAATAAATAATGACACGTGCTTTCTTTTCTTCTTACTTCTTCAAGTTTCTTTCTCTTCCGACTTTCAGATGTGTTTATCAATCTGATATTAATAGTAATAGTAATATATGAGTAAATTAATGCCAATTAATTAACAATTCTTTTAATTCCAATTAAGATCAATGCAATGCTTGTAACTTTTTTATTAAACATTGAAACTTATTTTGCGGTTCTTCAAAGTGGTCTGCAATATTATTGCTCGGAGTTGAGGCAATTTATCGTTAGAAGGACTATAAAATTTTGGACTGTAAAAAAAGTTAATACCATTATGAATAAGTTTCGCGGATTTTTCGAATCCTCGGTTTTACGATCGATCCTTTTTTTTACGGCTTCGCAGATAAATCTTCCGTGAAGTTGGGGGGATGCAAGTTTACTGCATCCAACTTTCTGAAGTAGGTATACTTGATCGACCATAAGGGGGTCTGCTTTAGAACCTACTTATTTCACTGAGCTTTTAAAAGTGAAAATTATTCTGCAATTTTCCACGAATGAAATAAATATTTTAACGCAATCCTGAGTATCATAAAGCTATAATTATACGACGTTCTTTCTACTACATTTACGATACTTCATTCTGTTGGAAATCATTAATTTTATAATACTTAATTTATTCGGATCTGGTAGTTAAGTGCAGATCATGATACGTTTCACTTAACTGAGATATTAAAATGAATACTTTACAGTAACAGAGTCCTTGAATACTGAAAGGATTAAATATTAACTAATAAAGTATAAGTTAATTATAACGTATATCGTGTTACGTGGAAGAACAATTGACGCACGTTTTACAGGATGTAAGCCGGGATCTTAATTCCCCAGAATTGAAGGCAATGCTCAATTTTATGAGGTGTTTAATGGAAGCCAGAGCCACCGAAACTCGGTTTCTCGTGTGAGCCTAGTAAAATGAAAATGCCTCGATGCCACTTGTTGCGCGGGAATTTATTTTATTACGACAAAACTTCGTGGACTTCCACTTGGCTTTTACACGTTCCTAAGACGCCTTGGAGTAGCTTAACATTCCACTGGGTGATGTAAATTATGTGGGATTATTATGAATTAATTTTGATAATTACTCGCTCTACTTAGTTTTCGATAGCTATTGATTCAATATGACTTAATTTTGGATAATGATTTTTTCAACTTGTTTTCGACAATTATTTGTATATTATTACTGGGAATGAATTTTTGTAATTATTTATTTAACTTAATTTTCGTTCATTGGATTACTATAAATTAATTTCTGATAATGATTTATTTTACTTAATTATTGATTACTATTAGATCATTATAAACTAATTTATAAGTAATGATAAATTCTCGAATAATAATAGTCGTGTACTTTTCATTTCTGACAAGGAGGTCTTTTAACACCGAATAACCAAAATTAGAGGTAAATCGTACAATGATTTAAGTCGTAGAATCGGGGAAATTTCATTCGTTTTAAAGGGAGCTTGAAAGTGCAATTATGGTAATTAGTATCCCGACAGCAAATTAGAGCGGGTCTTTATCTTTCCGGTACGATCCGACATCCGGAAGTTATGCGATTTGGTAATTAAGGTCATTAGAATTCTTTAGCCGGAATGGAACATGTTGAATTAAGTTGTGCAGCGATGAATTCCCTCGAATTTGTAAGTACAAAGAGGAGCATGGATTAATGTTCTCCGAGTAAGAAGATTTTAATTATCTTCCGGGAAATTAACTTGATCAAGATTCCAATCAAATAATAAAATTCTAATATAATTATATTATACTTTTACATTCTATAAATCCTCCATAATTCTGAAATAATTTTGCCGAAGTATAATTACATTATAAGTCGAAGTTGTTGAGAATTTATAAGTTTCAGAATTATAATATAATTACACTGCAATAACTTTAGGATTAAGAAGAATTTATGGAATTTCAATTTATCATATAATTATATCATAATACTCAATGCATTTGACCAACTAAGAAAATTGTTGAAACAGAATTTTTAATTATACTAGTAAATCATATTTTAATATATTTTTTGCAGCGAGAAAGCAATGATGCAATTTTATTAAATATTAACGCGAAAATAATCTTTGTAATTGTTGATAGTACTAGGAAGGTGTTTATTCCTTTGTTCTTCCTCGTCAGCTGGTTTTGTTCTGATCGATCGATTTATTACGTCTATTTGTTTTGACGACACAAAAATCCATAAATTGAGCCTTTCGGAAAAATACGGCTTTCAAGGATAAATTCCGTCCTGAAATTTCACCTCGGGTTTTCGGGTTTATTCGAGCGCGCATCGTTCTTCCTTTCTTCCTATTATTCTCGACCTTGCGAACTTTTATATTCGCTCGAATGCTTGGTAAATCGGATGTTAAAACGACTTAAAGATGACCAATGTCAAACCGGAAGACGCCGAGTACTAAAGATTTCTCAACCCTTCTTCAAACCACGTTAAGCATTCCAATCAATTTCCGCCTGGTTTTAAAAAATTGATTAGAAAATTTAATGTGAGATCTACTTTAATACACTTCTTTTAAACAGGTTCCTCTGACGTTCGAATTCCATAGAGATTAATAATGAAATCTGAATTTTTCCGAATATAAAAAAAGTTTCTATTTTATTGTTCCATTTAAATAATATCGACTTTTGTGGCTCGAAAATATTGTTCATGTTTTAATGCATTAACCTTCTTAAAATGATCAGTGCTGTAGAATGATATAAATACATTCTGTTATTCGTTTCATAAAAGTATCATAAATATATTTCCTTATCAATCTCGATACTTCTTTTTCGATAGAATTTATAACATAAATACGTTTTGATAATCGTAATAATAAAAGAGACACGATATATTTGTAGGAAACGATGTTAAATCCGATTCAATATTATTCCATATTCTTTTGAAGTACTAAAAGAGTTTGAAATGGAACAATAACATTCATAAATTGCATTAAAGGAATCATATAAAGACATCGAATCATGCCGTTTTCATCTTCTTTTTTGTTTAACTTTTCTATTTTCTATAAACAATTGTAACAAAATAAGTGCACGGAATTTCTAAGCTTGTTTACTGCTTCGAAACAGGCACTTTGTTAATTTGCTTGAAAATAATCAACGCTTTAAAAGGTAAAGAATTCTGTTCATATTCCAAGTAGAATAAGACATTACTTTGTAGTTGTTCCGGCAATTTTCACAGTGACAAAGGAATGTCGAAGAAGCCGAATGTAAATATCCCAGAATATCATTTCCCTCCTCATTGTTTCAGTAAAGCTGGAGGAAGCACGTTATTCGTGATCCTTCCTCCAAAAAAAGGCACGAAAAATCGTGCGACTTTAATGTTCCAACTAAAGGAAAACGTGAGAAACTTTCCTCCCCTTTCGTTTCGTGCGACGCGCGTCAAATTCTTCCTATATTTCCAGCTGATTTTTAAGCTTCTTATTTCCTTTTATATTGACGTTTTTACCCGCGAAGCCATTTTAAATGTCATGGAATGGAAAGATTTGATTCGTCTTCGGCGGGTGACTTTCCAGGAATCTCTCTCTTTGTATTGGCTCTTACATAAATATAATTATAACGGATCGCTTCGGGCATATTCCCCAGACGTTCGACTTGATATTCTATCGAGATTAATAATAATTAAACGAGAACTTCTTGGGTGTATAAAAAATTATTACTGTATTATTCGACTTAAATAATATCGACATTTACAGCTGAATATATTTTTAAAAATATTACTAATTCCTCTGAGGAGTAATATTATATAATATTACCTATATCAGGAGTAGTAAAAAAGTAGTCAATAATTAGTCGGTTGATGCGCGTAAAAATATCTAGTAATAATAATATAAAAAATTTGGATATTTAAGATGTCGTTAATGAGAGGATTTCCAAAGAAAGTCATCGGCAGGTTTCGAAACGGATGATTTGCTTTGAAGGAAGTACTGAACGATCTCAAGGAAGAAAGTTTTCTCGTTCACGGTGGGCTTACTTGGGGAATCCATTTTGGCGAATCCAATTTCGTGGAGACACGCACTCGATTCTAATCAGGTAAATCCGTATCCAATTCGTTCTCACCGGGGATCAGATATCCCTTTCGATAGAGAAAAACCTCCCTGTCACTCTGTCACGACTAAATTCCACGATAAACATGCATTGACTGTCATTAAGTATCCCCTTAAACCTTTCCCCCTCAAGTGGAGGGCCACCACACTCTCATTTATATGTAATTATTATATAACCATGTAATATAATTATTAATACTTTATTGTACACTTAGATGTACAATAATACCGTACTTGTTTCTATTATTTTAAAGGTTGGTAGGGCTTACTATAGTAACATTTATTTACAACATAAACTGCTTATATCAAACAACTTCGAGAGTGTTATTTATATATAAAATAATCAATCATTCAAAATACTATTTTTATTCGTAATTGATTATTTTATCGAGAGCTTCCGTGGCCGCATTATAATTGTAAATTACGGGAGATTTATATAATTTAAGATTGTAATATAATTATATTATAATTTGAGTCTTTAGAAAGTTTATGAAATTTAAAATATAATATGATTATATTGTAATTCCGAATTATAGAAAATTGACTGCAAAGACACCGTCTGGAATTTACGAAGCTGCAGTTTTTACACATGTTCATAGAAATCCTCCAATAATGATAAATACAATTAATGTTTATATGCATACATATTCCATATCGCTATGACTCGTTACGAAATCCTTGTTAACTTCTATTATCATAAACACTCACAAATCACTCCCACATTTATCCAGAAATAATCTACGCAGTCACAGCATTTAATTAATACTCCCTTAATTAATATTCATCGATGCAGGAGGATAGATGCCTTTGCAAATTGAAGTTTTCGGTAAATTCATGTGGAACGTCGTGTTATAAGCTACTTGGAAATTGACTCGAGTATCCTCTACTTAATGTTAAGTAGATATTCCGCTTTGGCAGCCATGTTTGTAAATCACTGATAACGGATTATTAAGAAGGGATTGATATTCCACTCTGTCATTCGTAATTATTCAAATTGTCGTTTCAAACCACAACGCACGGTTGGATAGTAATTTCGTTAGTGGAAAATACAGGAGACATGTTTGCAGTTTAGGTTACCATTTGCAGTTAGATGATAGAAGTTTAAATGCAGATTTATATTTGAATTCGTTGCTATCAAATTTAAGAAGTTGTCAACAATATATCGATCAAACTCAAAAGAAGATTCAAGATATCGATTAAAGTCGATAATAATAAATGATAGTATTTTATAAAATCTAACTAAACAATCGCATTTAGTGTACAATAATTTGAGCATAAGGAATTTTATATTCAAAATTGAGATGATTCGGTGCTTTTGACATGATATCACTCAGTCGAGTCTTTTCTTAATGCGGTTTTCAAAATTATTCGTCGAAGTAAAAAAGTAAGAAAAAGTTTTAACCGCGTAACCCTCTTATCCATTTATTTTCGTGCCTTTTATGATTTGTTATATCTCCTCCAGGGTTGCAAACGTGTTAAATAAATATTCGTGTTAGAACTTTGAGATACGACTTGTGATTTACGTGTCACAGTATTCAACGATTAATGTACACATCTGCGGTTTTCCACAAAATTCCGTGTGAAGTGAAGTCGGTATGAGGGGACCCAATGGAATTTCGGGAATGCCGAGTGCAGTTCCCGTCGGTGCATTCGCATTCCTTAAACCGCACTCGGCAGCTTGCAGTGGAAACGTGCCAACACTAAACGGAAGCCAACCTAAATCAGAAAATGCCGACACGGAACTCTACTTCCTACGATGTAGCCTCGGCGCACTTGTTGGTTTGTTTACCAATTACTTACATCCCTATACGTGTAATTAACACATTAAGTCGGATTACTCTCCGCACGATGTAATTCAGGTATTACGAACACCGGGGAGTAATGGAGAAGTGAGCTAGGGAATTTATGTTCACCTAGACATATATCTTGTGTCTTGATAATGTTATCGTGTTGGTTTAGATCGGTTTAATTATGTTTTGTAGATTTATTTAAATGGATATCGGATATTAAAACTATTATTAATAAATAATTACACCTATACATGTTCTTCGTACGTTATGTGAACCTTAATTTCCTCCGGATTTAGATTCCTGATATTCCAATTGATTCGTTTAAAATTCGATGGAAATGCGTTTTTTAACATTAGAACTACCAAAGAGGTCAAAATGACTTGCCTAACATTTTTAATTACATTAATCAACTTCAATCTTTCAGCCATAATTTATATATAAATAATTGTAAAAGTTAATCAATATCAGATTTAGCGTAGATAGAGCTATTTCACTCTAATATGTATTCAGATCAATATACTGTTCACCTGATTCATTCGCATAAATATTATATTAAGAACAAAGCTTGTTAATATATTAAAAACCGAATATAAGATAATTTTAAGTGATGATAGAATAATGTCTTAACTCGACGGCGTATCGGAACACACTTCGCTTTCGTTCTCGAAGGTGAATCTGACGATCGGTGTTGTCACCAAAAAACAAAACACGCGCACGTATCTCGACGCACATGAAAACACTTCAAAGACCTTGCGTCCTGTAGTCGTATTCTTAACACGTTGAGCATCGCGTCGGAATCCGTGTTATGCGATGCCTAGTGATACGCGTTCGTAACGTCTATATAACGTATGAAAATAAAACTCAACATTTTTCTTAGTGTTTTGCGTTGAAAGAGTACTGCGGTAAGTAATCCTTCCACGTCGAGTATTGCCGAGTAAATTCCATTATGGCTTCCTTGGAGTGGAATGTGTTTTCGCGGCTGTCGAATAGACGCCGTCTGATCGCGAAGGATACTTTGTCATACAAAGTAGATACACTTTGCTTTTGACCCATAAAAATCGCTCGGATACCAGTAAACTCGACAGCAGGTTCCCGAGCATAAATCCGCTATTTTCATATCGAATATTTCATAATAATTCTTCGCCCGAAAACTATCGAAACCAAGCTCGAAGTTCGGCGGACAAAAACATTTTTCTGACGACTCGAATCGCGATACTTTTTCAAAACTATTATGTCAGAACTCCAGTTTATGTTAGGATGCTGTGTGACACGTGGATCCTCGTAAATATTCATTTAAATAGAAACATAATTCTTTTGAGATTATGTTTTTATTAAAATACAAATAGTAGACTATAATAATTCAGTATTACGAAATGAAACATGAGTATCGCTGATTATATATTTATTAAAAATTGCTATCATGATGTAAGTCTTTAAATTGGAGATCTTTGAAAATCTGCTATCTCTTGAAATTCCATTATCTTTTATTTTATTTTATATTCCATTTTATACTGTTATCTGATATACTTCAACTAAAGAAATAATTAAAGTATCTCTTCAATTGTGTTATTTATATACACAAATACATACATATGTACGGGAATGGGTCATAAATCGTTTTCCAAAAAATGGATAGAAACTATTATTAGTAATATTAGAGATCCACACAAATCTATATAGGACGATACCTAAACGAATCAAGTACAACACCACCGCAAATATTTTATAAAACACCTCGATAAAAATAATCAGAAACTGGCGAATACCCTAAGTAGGAAAGATAAGGTTGTGGCACGAAACAAACACGGATAAATTCGGGAAGTGATAAAAAAAAAATCAGCAGGATATCAGGCGAAAAGAAATATGAAAGACACGAAAGAATAATGATGACTTCTGCCAGGCAGCTACATTATGTTGAACAAAATAAGGACGGCGATATTGACACGTGATTCATTCACGTGGTACAATTTTTTTATCGGACGTCAGACTGTTCCAGATTTGTCTTCCATCCGTGTACTTTTCCCCTCGAGTTGACGTGACCTTGGATAAGTGCTACGGGCTTTCATTAGGATCGATGCCTGACAAATGTCCATCGGAAATCAATCCCTTCGATTGGACTCCGAAGGTCGACCCTGCTTCATTAAAACTCCCAATGACAAATTGATTGTTTGTATGTCAGCTTGGCAAAAAGATCGTGCGGTTTTAACATGTGAATAGAAAGCAACTTTTATTCAATTTTGTATATTGTTTAAGCTTGTATTCAATAATATGTTGTCCGTTTTGATTTATAATATTCGCTTATATTTTGGACAGCTTCGTAATCCCGCGTTAATTAAAATCCCTCGTTTGACAGCAAAAAATTGATGTAAAGAGGGACAAATAAAAAAGGTTGAATTTTGTGGTTAACATAATACATATTCTATTCTAGTGATTGTTAAATTTGAAACATATACTGATTCGTGGAAGTCTGTTGTGAATTTTTTAAATTTTGTTTTAAAATCGGAACTTATTTACGATTGAACCCAATAATTGAAAATCCAATAGCAAAAGTAACTGGAAATCAATCTTAACGTCGCTTTCGGGTAGCCACAATAAACTGGGTGGCGATTGAGAGTCGCCTCTCTAGTGCAAAGTATTAACTACCCTGTAAAGAGGGTTGGTTTCCAAAAATTATTCTGGAAGTGAAACGATGAAAGTATAATATAATATAATATCTTGAAAGTATAACATCTTGAGGTAAATCATGGAGTCCATCTACGAAATCGTTGTCCTCTTAATACATAATTCCAGGAACGATTCATTATTCCACATACTTATCCTTCGATTCCTGTACATCTGGAAGATCAAAGGAAGGGCTGGTTTGTCCAGGACTCTCGGAAAACTCAGTCATGCACGATAAATTTACTTAACACTTAACCCTCTGGTGGTTCGAGGACATATTGCCAGGTTGTATGGACCCGTCTTTATGTCCTGCTTTCACGATATTTTTACCAACCATTGCTCTCAGGGTGCCTCGTATATCTCCACGAATACAACCCCATGCCATATCCGTTTCCTTCAACCCGTGGAACTAACCCGTTCCTATGTCAGATAATATAGTAAGGGTTGTTTACGTTAACTGCTTTCACGGAATATGTTCTTATTGTATGTTGCAAATATTTACTAGATATTTCATCCGCTTCTACGATATTCTTTGTGTTCGTTCAATTTTTGCCCTTGGAATTGAAGTCGTAGTTCTGTTTAATGGATAAATAAAGGAATTAATATTATTTTGTACCAGTTATTAATTATTGTGAGGTAAATAGTGTAATATTCATAAGAAATGATTAATATCGTAATAATAATTCGTCCTCATCGACTTAAATAATCAAACTTCAACTTAAGTTAAAACTCCTCTTTCTTATTAAAATATTAATCCATTTCTTACATATTGAGAGTATTAGTAAATAAGGTTTCAAATAATTGGAAATTAATTATTAAAAACCCTCCTTGAAGTTCATAAATCTTGTAACATCTTAAACACTCAAAGCATTACTTATTTCGTAAATAATCTTCTTCCAAAATGATTTCAAAAATGATATTCAAAACTAGAACTACCGACAATATATTCAGATCTATTTGCACATTCCGTATACATCCTTAAAAATGAAGATGAATAGCAAAAATAAATTAATCAATTGAATTACATCCAATATGCCACGTGAGCCCTCAAAACCTCAGAAAACAACTTCAGAAACTTGAATATTTTTATTAAATATCCGTGGATCGGTCATTTTGACGGCTTTCGTAGTTCCAGTGTTAAGCAACACGAATTCGTTCGTCGCAAGATAATTCCTTTCCGGAAAACAGTCATTTTTGTGGACAAGTTTTATCGACAGTGAGAAAAGCCAATTTAACTTTTCCAAACGATAGAGAACCATGGCTTCCTCATGGGGGTGGGTAGTTTTTTTATTCCTAGTCAGAAGCCCTATTGGTTTCAACTCGAATGCTTGCATAATCAGATGCATTCGTTACCTAACTATTTTTTTCCATGACGAATGTATCCAGCTCGCTTTCCACGGCTCGGAAAATTAAATATGCACCGAATTGGCTCGTTTCGGGGAAACCAATAAAATCGAATTAAAACGACCTTGTATGATCTCCTTCGTTTGACTTCTATGATTATTATCACGCTTTATGTATTCCGGAATGGCGCTCGATAAGCTTCGTCGTTCCGCGAATCTAAATCAGATATCTCGGAAGTGCGACGGAACCGGATGTTATTTACAAATACCTCGATGGAGACGAAATATGGTAATCGATGGAAAACCATCTAATAAAGTAGATTATGTCGAATGAAGTCCGATTATCTGTTTGGTCGAAAACATTTCCGATTTAATCCGTTGGCTCTGATAATATGCTGGTATTATCGAGTTTTATTATTCTATTAATTTGAATGGAGTTTTATTCTGCTCAGTGAAAACCCGCGTAAAGGTTGTTTGATAATTTTAATGAATCTGTACTTTTATCCGACATTTCACTGGTCAAAGTTCATCTTTTATTATTTTAATGTTGTTTTATTTTATTATTTTCAATGCAGTTGCAAATTGCATGACATTACTTGCATTACTTAATAAGTACTTTTTATGCGGTTTCTGCATGAAAACGAGTAAAATTCCAAAGAAAATAATTACATAATGAGAGAGGAACTTTGACCGGTGAAATGTTGGGGAAAAATATAAATCAATTGAAATTAACAAATTTCTTTTATGTGGATTTTCAATGAAGCAGAATAAAATTCAATAGTAAATACTAAAATAGTAAAAGATCCACTTTGACCGATGAAACGTAATGCAAAAATAAATATGAATTGAAAGTAATAAATGCTTTTTATGCGGTTTCTAATAATAAATAGAATGAAATTCCATTAAAAATAATAAGATCATCAAATAATAAAACATGCACTTTGACCGGTGAAACGCGGTGCAAAATTATAGGTCAGCTGCGTAGGAGGCCAAAACGGAAATTCAATAAAGGAATAGAATCCGGATGGAAGGAGGTCGGAAATCCGCGGGCGGTAGAAAGGATTAAAAGAGATAAGAAGAATACGTATTTTTTTCTCGGTATTTTCTCATTCGTCCCGCTAGTCTTCATTTAGAATCTGCCTGACTCGTCTCACGATTTGCAATCTAAAGTAGAATCAATTGGAGAACGGTAAATCTTTGTCGATCGAACTTTCCCGATATTTCATTCGAAGTCCTCGAAAAATTCGAAAAGGAAGAAAAATCTGTCCAAAGAAAATTCAGAAAATTATCTTCGAGAGAAATTGCATTATTTCACATTTTACATATATTTTAGAAAATCCACATAATAATATAATTCATAATTATAACAGCCCCCATTTTGAATGTCATATTACAGACTTTATTCCCGAATTAATTTTGTGATTCGACTATTATGTAGATTTAATTTTCCGATTCTTAAATCTCTAATAGAAATAATAAAAAATTCCTTAATTTTGTCATAGAATTTTGAAGTTTTATGTAAGATTACATGAAATTATACAATTTGCGAATCTCGATGAGTTCGTACATTAAATGTAATTGCAATTCCAGGATTCATGAAGTACGCGGCGAAATTGAATTCTTCTTACGAGACTTTAACGATTGAGCGTGTCAAGGTGAAGGTTGGCACGTTTAATAATATTGCATCTTGATCTTGGCAATAACCAAGAAAATGCATATTCCGACGATTCATCTAGATATTATGCAATCGTTAAACTGAAAATTAATTATCCGCACCGCTTCAAACAGTGAATGAAAAATATTAAAATATGCATTATATCATTGATATCCATAAAATAAGCTTTTTTAATACCTATGAAGATGAAATAAAAATAATGGATATAATATCATCAAAATATTTCAAGATGAGATTTCAGAGTACCAAATAAATTATTTCTCCGTTATTAAATTATTCGTTAATAAATTGTATTACTGTAAAACTCCTTCGGAACATTACGATATTATTAAAGATTTCTCTTATAGAAAATTAATTTTTCGAACGCTTTCCAGAAAGTTATTTATGATTAATTCGACTGAAATATTCGTTACTAAAATTTACGTTATGATGTAATAGATCTTCCATGTTCGAAATGAAGGAAAGTGTCTCGTTCATCTTCTTTGAACTCTTATCGAAGATAATAATGAAATATAGGAAGACGCGAAGAAAGAGAATAGAAATCCAGCTGCAAATATAAGAATCATAAAAATAAATAATGACCTTTGATTCGCCAATTTTGCGTATACTTTTTCACTTCAGCCCGTAATTTTTCTCTGTGCTCCTGAAATTGCTTTCTAGGAACTAATAAAGCCCTCCTCGCACCCTTTTGTCTGTTATGTACCCTCTTCGTAACCACCCCTTTCTTTTTCTCATTTTTCCTCCATGAAAGACGCACCTCCTAGAAATATCGAGGCAACTGCCGCGATATTTCTGGTGAATTTATTCGTTCTCAGGTGAATTTAAAACCCTTCAGTAATCCCTTAACTAAAACCCTTAATCTCTTATTGATTTTATATTTCCTCCAAAATTTTTCATGAATCTTGGATAACTATACAGTCAATTATTTATTTTATCGTAATAGTGTATACAATTATGGCGATAATGTGTATGAACATAAAGATATATAGAAAAATGTTAAAGTGATAATTATAATATTTGCGGCATGTGCCTGGTGATCCTTTCTAATAATTCACAAAACTTGGATTTGGGTAATCAATGTTATGTTACGTTTTTTATGTTGATTCGTGGCTTTGAGCCATTAATCATAAGCCAAAATATAGCAATTTTAGGAAGGTCTGACCTTATAAATTATTCCGGCATATAATTTGAATCGTCTGGTTTGGTTTTTATTCGGTTGTGCAAAAAAAGGATCTACGGATGAAAGGATGTTTGATTGAAGGATGGAGAGTCTGATTTGGCAAAGAGATTATTAACTTACTAGTTCTGTGGGTTTCATTAATTTTGTTGCTTATTAAAGACTTCCAGTCTAATAACACTTACAAAAGCAGACCACTTTCAGACCAAATTATATTTGCCTTCCATATCATATTCTACCAAATTTATTATGCAATTAAAAGATCTGAGATTACCAATAACTTGCGAAACCTAATATTAAATTTTATTTAATTTTGTAAGATTTACTTAAATATTTTGACTCGATCTTGTTGCGGAGAAATTAATATGAAATTAATATGAACTGCGTACATAACGACGATCAAAGGTATTCGGGTAAAGATAATAAAATCAGAAATTAATAAATAATAAAATTTGAAAGTCGTGGATGTAGAATTATAAAAAGACTTGTTTCGAGTATATCATATTATTTTGGGATTTTTGGAGTTGAGAAAGAAGTGTTGTGTGGACACTTTAGGTTCGCGAAATACGTGTTTTGCCAAGAGGGAAATCGAAGAAGGGGAAATAATAGAAGAGGACATTAAGGTAGTAGAAAAATACGAGAGAAGACTGTTCCTTGAGATACGGTCGTCCTGGAAATGACATCGTTTTTTCGTTACCGAAAGTACATTCAACTCTCTTGGACTTTGGTCCAAACGAGCCACGAAATAAGGGACATTATTAGAAGAGTCATCGATATAAAAATCGAAGAATTCTATCGACGCAAATGTAAATTTAATCCATTATTCTTCTACTAAGATTCTTATTAAAAGAATACCAAACGCGTGCTTCGAAAATGATTTAATATTTGAATATTAACGAAAGGGATAAGTGTGAAAAATATCTATAAAATGTTGTGCTGAAACGCAATAATGAATTGTATAAAATTACGTAGAAATAAAAATTCAAGAATGTCATTGAAAATCCTGCAATGTTAAGTCAAAGAATTGTGCATAAGTACTTTATTAGATTTTACCACTTCATAGCACAAATAACCTGGAAATAAAAAGTTTAATGAATGAATTAATTAACCACATTATCTAAAGCAATCTTTCCAGATATACAGTAATTGAAGACTGTAACTGTATAAACCGATATATGTATATTCCTTTTTACAAAAGCATCTCGATGTCTAATTTTGGCACGACAAACCTCTCTCACTTTGGGGACCCGAAATTTCGAGTCCATCGAATCTAAGATATCCACTTATTATATTCACGATATTAACACCAACGATATATTAATATATACACAAGCTTCATATATCATTGACTCTTATAATGCAAAATTTATATACTCGAAATTTGTATATTTAGTAACGTTTATACAACAATATCTCTATCGACCGACAAAGTAACAAGGGTTTGGTGTGAACGTATTATCACTACACTCTCGAAAATACACATACGTGTATTGTATATATTACAAAACAATAATGGTACGAAAATAACGCTTGTTCCATGGCGGATGTGAATTATGAAGCGCAACTTTTCTTGGTTCTTTCTTTCGCCACCCCCTTTTGTCTTCATATATCAGTGTCCGAAACGAGAGTCGAACCCTAACTTCTCGGACTTAAGCCCCGCTCCTTTTTTCTCCTCGTTCCTCGACTTCCGTAAGTCATCTATTTATCTTTTGCACTCGATTCCAGAAGTAAATATGAATCCGCGTTGAAGAAACTCGAACCAAATACTTCCTGTATCACCGTTCAAATCCGAAGTGTTTCGTCTTGTTTCTTCCGAGACAAGATTCTTCGCACGATTCTTGTCATTTTACAATTTACAAGAAAACAGTAGCAAAACTGGCTAAAATTTATCATTCGAGGATCGGAGAGAATGTTTATCGACGGAATATTAAAGTTGTATTATCGGAAATTTGAATGATAAAACATCCTCGCGGATGATCGATAGGGAATCGATAAATAGTATGATATTACTAATTAATAATTTACACTGAATATTGGCCGTTATTTAACCACCGAAGAACACTTTAGACGCACATTATTTATACTCTAAACACAGGTAGACACTTGGTTCTAATCAGATCTTTACAAGGGACTTAAATGATTGATGAGTCTCTGATATAAGTCCACGGGGGATCCTTATTATCATTATCTTCTAACGGTAGAAGCATAATCTTCATATTACAATGATAATCCGCCAGCGATATTATTAGTCTTCGGAATTATTATTCCCACGATAGAAGATTGAAGTTAGTCGTCTTCGAATCTAGAGATAATCTATGAGGCCAAATTTAGACCGTCTTATTTAATCATGACCATTCGATTAATTTGATTTTTAAACCTGTGTCAGCAAAGTCGATTGTGCTCCATTCTTTAAAGAATCCTTGTCTTTTGGTCCTTGATGCTCCTTCGAGTCATTGCTGACAGTGATATTCGACCGTGACGTCATGGTGACAGTGGTAGTCGAAGTTTTACTGGTCAACAATCCCCTCTCGGCTTCTTCGTCATCAAACTCCATTTTGGATGGTCCAGAAGTGACCATTCGGTTCGATTGAAGTCTCTCAGCATTCGCTTTATTCTTTCGAGGAAAAACGCTGTTTTCAATATGCAAAGTTGCGTTGGCATCCTTGCCAGCTGCGCAGGTGCAAGCTTTCAGGAAGCTCTTCTTGAAATTGTCGCTGAGAAATGCATAGAGGATAGGATTCATAGCGCTGTTGCTGTAACTAAGGAAACCAGCGAGTAGGAAGATGGTGATACTGATACTAGTCTGACACTGTTCCGGTGGCGTGAAGATCAATGCCATTTGCGTCAGCCAGTATGGCAACCAGCAAAAAATATAAACCGTAATCACCGTGAGTACCAACTTCGTCACTTTACGATGAGATCGTTTCTTCTCCTTTGACTTGTTCTTCGGACCAACAGTCTGCAGCTTCCTGATCACCAAACAGTAGAAGATCAAAATGAAGAACAGTGGAATGGCGAAGCCAAGGATGCAAGTGTAAAGGGTGAAGGTCGTTTGTCCCTTTCGATTGTTCGGCCAGTAAATATTGCAACTTACGACGCCGTCCTTGGATTCCATTGCATTTGCATACAGAAACACTGGGATCATAAACAGAGCACTTGTCGCCCAAGCAGTTAGCGATACCACTTTCGATATGAATGGCGTTCGAATCTTTGGCGATGAAATCGGATGACACACCGCGATGTATCTATCTGCACTCATTATTGATAAAAAGATACTACTGGTGAATTGATTGATGCTAGTTGTCGTCATGTATGCCTTGCACATTATCTTCCCGAATATCCAACTTCGCAAACTTATCGTTGTCACCAGGAATGGTATGCCGATCAGGAAGCATTCATCCGCGATCGCCAGGTTCACGATGTACATATTTGTCACCGTTTGCATCTTCGAGAAACGTAGCACTACGTAGATCACCAAAGTGTTACCCAGGAGACCAACTATACACACGATCGAGTAGAGCACTTGATTAACGAAGGAGATAATCGGTAAATCGGCATCACAATTCTGGATAATTGTCTCGTTTGTACTTATATTTTGTGCATAGTCGATTATGCTCGTGGTGGTACTCATCATCTTTGCTGGGTGGAGTCTCGATAACGAGACTCTTACTTATTCGGGATACCGTGGGAAACTTCCTTTAAAGTGGTTCCAATCTCTTTAGAGGAACAATAAATTATCTCGCACTCTTGGTGGTTTCATGAAAGTAGTTTAGGTCACAGGTTTGGGTTAATGATTATTAGATTCTTCAAACTGCTAAGCTTACCGGAACTTCGAAAGTCGATTTTTAAATCTTGATCGACGATTTGGGTAACGTTATCCTGGGTCGTTTTCTTGAAATTTAAAGAAATTTCGCAATCCAAATTTCTTCTTCTAACCGAATAGAACTGATTGACATGAAAGTCTAAAGGTTACAGTTAGTACTTCCACAATAATTTTGATGGTGTCCTGATCGAAGTCGAATTAAATGTGTAATCTTCATATTTCGTTTGGTCACGTTCTTCGGGATATCCAGATGCTTTTCGAATTTAAGAACTCTTAAGATTAATGATGTTTCATCGATGGTCCATGAAAGTTTTTCGATGGAAATCAGTGTTTCCACGGTAGCTCTTCCTGCGGCTTAATCACGAGTTGGATTAAACAAACGTTTTTCGTATTCTATCAGCAAGTGGAGGAGACATCGATGATACTAAAGTTTCCTCGGAGAACGGTGATAACATAGAGATTGAGAGCGACGTCATTCCGTCAAGCATCCAGCGATCGTGCTTCCAGAAACGTGATAGTCCGGAAATTGCACGTTTTCACTGTAGTGTTATCTTTCGCGTGGCTGCCTCTCGATCTCCCACTGGAAATCTGAAACACAATCAGAATGTGCTTTTCTTATTTTATGTAACCCGTACAAAGCAATAGCTGACTGAACTTAATTCAAATAACAACAAAGCTCCAGTTCAATATATGATTTTGTCACCATTATGTTTCTAGAGTAATTCCAAAAATGAATGGTTCCTATTCCAAGATAAAAATGTTTGTTGCGTAATTCAGTTCCTCTTCCGTCTACTTATAGTGTATTTAAATAAATATTAATAGAAAGTCGGATGTGAGATGCAGAAGGGAAAGGCTGTCAATCAGCGTTGATTCTCGAAAATGTTAAGAAGTTCAAAGCTGTCAGTACAACATTTCCGGAAACTGCAAGATTCTCGGTACATTTGGGAGCAAGCCATTAGGATGTTGGTAAGCTGGACAAACGGTTTCCAGGCTGGGAAACACTAGTGAACTCGACCTTCCAGGAGGAACGTAAAACTCCCGCGATAGTCCCTGCGGTGTAAACCTGGAACTGAACCGTTTACAGGCCCCCGTGGAGCACGCTTAACAGTTCCCCGTTGAACAAAGAACTCGGCACGTATTACAGCGAACGATAAATATTTTCCGTTGCGTACATTCCTGTTAATCTTTTTCTTGAAACATAAATCAACCGTTATTTTTTAAAGTGATATAAGTTCGTGGTTTTTTTCATTTTAATATTGTAAATATTATAATACGAAGCATATATTAATCTGTAACGGAAAATTATATTTAATTCAGTGTTTATAAAAATCGGATTTATACAACTTTAAAAAATAACTGAGATATATTTCATTCGTTTATTTATTTATTTAAATCTTGTCTGTTTTGGTGGATAGTTCGGATTTTTAGGTCCTTTCGTACTTTAAGTTTTCATAAATTGAATGAAATCATTAATTGAAATATTCCTGTTTAAAGATACTGGTAAATATTAACGCACCATATATATTATATTACAAATTGGATAGTAACAGTGTATGTATTGGTAGATTAATAACACCAAGATAGTTTTAGTGCCAAATTCAACACTTACTATGCGGTTCTGCTCTTAAATTTACAATCTGTATTTCCCACATACATTTTCATCCCCCGTTCCTACAGCGTTCACATCCCCGATTCAATGACAGATTACGTAAGTACCGATTTCGAAGCGAAGACAAGGTTCTTTACGATTTTACTAAACCCATTGGAATATCAAAGAAGTATGAAGTAAGAACAGAACGGAAACTCGCTGTGTCAGGGGAATCTTAACGACCTGCTTTACAACATAATGAGCTTCGATCGACATACTATATTGGATGGCATTATCGTGTCTTCCTAGGAGAATGTTTCCTTATTATCCTCCGTTATCGAACAGCTTTTCTTCTCCTCGAGGTCCTCACTCACTCTTACATTTTATTCAAATCATTCCCAACGATTCTCGCGATTACGACACATCCGAAAGTTATTTGCATATATTATGTAATTATGATATAATTTCATGTGTCGATTCATTTATCGAATATTGTCGGTAGTCCTAGTATTAAAGGGCAGTTTGTTCTGAGTCTTAAATAATTATTGAAGGAATTTTTGAAAACTACGTTCTTAAATGTTGTATATACTTACTTATTTGCAATACTATTATGTTTGAAAATTGCTCCAATAATCACAAGAAATGTTTCCAAAGTAAACCTACGCGTGAAACAGCGAACGGCTCGAATATTAGGAGAAGAATTTCTACATTTTTTCGAAGTGTATAGTTTTTTAATAATGCTCGAATAATTATTAGATCATATTTCAGAGCACGAGGCACTTTCATTGGTTATGGTCTTGGATATTTCAATACTCATTTCAGAGAATTATTGGTGCGAAGCTTTTAATGCTTCCTTGCACCCACAAATTACTAGTGATCTACAGATTCTGCTGAAATTATGAGCTTTTTTTATCACGACCATTGTATTAACGTGAATGGAAAAAAGTGTGGTGTGTCGTTGAAAGAAATTCAATGTACTATGAACTTTGTTCGAGAATAATAAAAAGAAAATAAGACTTTCAAAATTTTATCTAATCAAGTTCTTTACAAATTTTACGAACCTTTCAAAGTTTGGTCCTCGATACTATAAACTAAGTTTATCTTCTAATCAGTATCAATTTTTGCCAATTTGGGTCTACACACTTTTTGAACGGTAATCATTTTTAAATCACTTCTTTCCACCCAAAATCATCCTAGAATATGTTTATACATCATATACCATCGATTTGGGTCATTTAGAATTGATTTTGGCTACTTTCATTTTTTGAGAATTTTTGAAGGTATACCCCTTCACATTTTTTCGACTTGGGTTCGACCCATTTTTGACTAATAAAAATTTTTTAACCGCTTCTTTCGACCAGAAATCGTCCTAGAATATGTTCATACATCATTTACCATCGATTTGGGTCATTTAGAAGTGATTTTAACGACTTTCAATTTTCGACAATTTTTGAAGGTATACCCCTTCACATTTTTTCGACTTGGGTTTGACTCATTTTTGACTAGTAAAAATTTTTTAACCGCTTCTTTCGACCCAAAATCGTTCTAGAATATGTTTATACATCATATACCATCGATTTGAGCCATTTAGAATTGATTTTGGCGACTTTCATTTTTTGACAATTTTTGAAGGTATACCCCTTCACATTTTTGCGATTTCGGGTCAACGCATTTTTCGCTCAAAAAAATTTTTAAACCGCTTCTTTCGACCAGAAATCGTCCTAGAATATGTTTATACATCATATACCATCGATTTGGGTCATTTAGAATTGATTTGGCGACTTTGATTTTTTGAGAATTTTTGAAGGTATACCCCTTCACATTTTTTCGACTTGGGTTCGACCCATTTTTGAACAATACAATTTTTTTAACCGCTTCTTTCGACCAGAAATCGTCCTAGAATATGTTTATACATCATATACCATCGATTTGGGTCATTTAGAATTGATTTTGGCGACTTTGATTTTTTGAGAATTTTTGAAGGTATACCCCTTCACATTTCTGCGATTTTCAGTCGACCCATTTTTTGACCGGAAAAATTTTTAATCTACTTCTTTCGACTCAAAATGATTGTAGAACATGTTTGTACACCATCTACTATTGAATTAGATAACAAATGCTTAAAATAAAAAATTCCTATCCACTATTGAATCTTGAAGAAATATTAATCACAAGTTCATTTCAGACAGATATCCTGCTAAAGAAATTATACTCTACATAGAAATGATTAACTGTCATAATTCAACAGGAATTGGATGGGCAAAATTGAATTCTCACTTCAGGGTTTCACTTTGAAGCAAGAGAACGAATTGGAGCATTCAACGCTTTGTACCGCGGCTTTGCTAAACGCATGCATTCGTAATTAGCTTCTTCTATGATTAACAAGGAAATAAGTACTAAAGCGACTAACGTAGTCCGCTTAGGAGTATTTGCAGCGCGTCGCTTTGCAAGATAATGAACTTTGATCGGTTTACCATTATTCACCGCGAAACAAATACACATAACTTGTTCGCTGGGCACATTATCAATACATTATACGTATAAAAGATAAAATAATATAAGTCATTAAATAGTCCCCATACAATATATAATATAATTTTACCCCCTCACCCCTAAAGTTACTGCATGCCTTCTTTCCAGAATCTAACAGTAGATTACCGTGAACCGAATGTAGGTAGTTCGTTGGTCCCATTATCGATAGACCGGAGCACTGAATTACTTTGCCAAGTTTTCTGGAAGACCGCGAGTTATGGGTAATATTGTCTGGCTTGTATCCAAGCGTCGATAGCAACACGTGGAATTTCAGTATTAGATCCAGAGTTTGAGGTCAACTCTTATTCCGAAGTACATTGTGCTCGACTGGAAATATTGGAAACATTCTCTATTTAATAAAACACTGTTGCATTCGTTGCGCGAAGGGTAGCTATTTTGAAAATATTTCAGGGCGAAACTCTTATTGTTACGATTAATACTGGAATGATAAGTCTATTTTAGAATTCCATTTGATTACTTATGTCACAATTATCGGAGTCGCGTTTCAATGTTCTAACAGTTTATTATTATTGCACTTTTTATTTACTATATTATGAATATGCAGCTATTTTTAAGTCTAATTTATACTGATATAAGTAATCGGCATATTTCATACCGAAAGACAATGATATTCCGACGAAGTGGGATATCAAATGAAATCGTGAAAATCAGAAAATTGTTCACCCATTTTGAGTCGACATAAATGAAATATCTACATGCTTCCGCAGTCAGAATACAAATAAATATTAATACTCGCACGAAGGGTGGTCCGAAACATTTCCTATTTATTTCCGGCAGTAAATCGTAGAGAAATATTCTGAAATTTATTACGAGAAATTAGTTTAAAATTGAATTCACCAGAAGTCCGCGTAGCAAACGGAAACAGTAAACCGCTGCGCGGAGATGATTTCCGCGGAGTGTTTCAGTGAAGCATTTCAAGCAGAAAAGTAGATTCGAAAAACCGAGGAAAGTCATGGAAAATAAAATTCACCGTGCTAAATATATTACTAGACTTCTCCGAGTACACGGAATTGATGGAAGTACGAGCTGATTACGATATTGCGATGCCTCAAATTACAAACGTTTATCGCGTACTCAATTTTTACGTAGTACTTCAGGAAGCCTTTCGTATCCCAACCCTATTTTTCTGTTTGCTTTTCTTTCTCTTCGCTCGACGAGTTTGGTGGAGAAGACGGAGTACGAGACACGATGCGAAAGAAATAACACGAGTTACGGATAACGAAGGACACGGGGATGGGAGATGGGTGGTAAACGGTCAGAGACACGAGTGGAAAAGAGAGGAGACTAGAGAAATTAATTACCCCTTTTGCTCGGGAATGGCGGACACTAAAAGTAGAAACTCGATCGAGTGAATATACCAGAGTGCCTCGGCGTCGGCACTTCGGTACACAGTCCTTGAGCCATTCGACGAGATAAAACAGTTCCGTCGATAGAAAACTGCCGATTGATCACGAATTTCTTTTATGGAACGTATACAATGTACACTCCCTTTCAGTCATACTGATACAAAGGCATTCATTTAAAACTGTTCATTATCAGTTCATTTGAAAACATTTTTTATTATGTACACTGTCGCTCAGAAGTACCAGGCAACATTACTGAAAGTACTTGCATTTAGAATTAGAAAGAATAATATTATAAATACTATACAATATTATATAATATTCTACAATGTTGTAGAATAAATAGTGTACACATGTCCAAATTAATTATATTATTTCTTAGTAGATGTTGCGAGTGTTTAATATTATATTTAATATATCATTTCATTGTTAATCATTGAAAAACTATTACAAGGCAACTCAGACTTATTTTGTATTTCAGGAATATTTTCACCGTGAATTTGACTGATAATTTAGTAAATTATGAAAAGCAATGTATTGGATAAAGATATTTCTATTTCAGATCGAATTAAAATTCTCTGAACCAGTTGCCAATTAACAGCACAATTAGTGCCAGAAACATGAATAAACGGTTAAGTCTGATAGGAGGAATTCCTCGAATATTACGAGAACGTGTGAAACCACGTGCCGTAACATTTACAACCCAGTTTCGAGGAATTTCTGCAAATTAGTATTGCCGGAAACTATCGGTCAAAGTGTTCGTGCAAAAGGCAAGTTAATTTCCAAGTTCATTTAAAAATTCATATCTTCCTCGTCGAATCGAGGACGACAGTTTTTGTTGGCTTTTTTTGGAATTCCTCGAATGCTGGGGGAAACTTTTATTGGAAAACAGATAACGTTTGCCTCGGAAGTTGAATCGGTATCGACTGACACGGTATTGCCAACCTGGTACATGCACCTCATTCAATCGGAATCTACGAATAACCTGCGACGATGTAAACAAACATGTCGCCAAGAACTTCGACTCCGCCGGACGCAAAGTAAAAGCCTAATTAATTACTTGTTTTCTAATCAACCCTTCTGCTAGTTCATCGTGAATCGTCGATGATTGAAAGAATTCTTCTCCGTACGAAAGGGTTAATTGTTATAATAAAATTCGTAATAAAAGGATTCTAATAATAAAATTAGTAATAACAAATGTAAGTAATCAACAAAATTCTAATAAGGAAAACCGTAATAAAAACATTTTACCAACGAAATTAATAGTAAAAGATTCTAATAAAGAAAAATTGATAACATTTTTTACCAAAAAATTGTGATAAGAGAAGTATTCGCTCATTTTCAACGAAACTGATACAAACTGCCGAATAATGCATTATAATATATATAATAAAACATAATAACTATAAAATGTTCAGTGGAAAATGTTCCCGAATATTAAATGATTCGTGCAAACTGCATTATGTTAAAATTTAACAATTATTGGACGCCATATAGAAACTATTTCCGAGCATCATCATAATTTCATGAACAATTTATTACGTTCGAAGTTATTAATACATTCTAGAATTATTCGAGACGTGACTCCTACACAATATAAAGTAATCCGGCACGAGCACAAAACAAATAATAAACTTTTGCTTCTTATAATCCCCCGTTTCATATCAGAACTTGGTAACACGGAATTAACACGTATATCACCCGATGGCCTGTTTTTCAAAATAACCTGTGGATCAACAAAGTTTTCCTCGCCTCGCAAACAGTGTCCTGTCCTAATAGATTAATTCCGTTAATCCCGATGGGACGCAAACTGGTGACTCCTTTTTCTCCATCAGCAATGCAAATGCATCCGTTGCATCGGTAACTGTTACAAATGAGGTGCACGTTTGCCTTGGTGTCTTGCAACGACCGGTAAACAGGTCTTCCCGTGAAAGTACAAGTACGCAAGCACAAATAATATACAGGGTATCTCACACAAAACGGACCATCTAATTATACAACGATATTCTTTTCTGGGGGAGTTCCAAAATAACCGAGAAAGAACTGTCGTCCTCTCTTCGACGTGGAATACATGAATTCTTAATAAATTTCAAAATTAACTTGTTTCTTATATTGGTTTTATATTGGTGACTTTGGAAACTCAATAAACAAAATTCCACCGAAAGTGATTCCGGATATTTCCAGACACTTTGGAATATTAGTTGTTTGAAGTTATTCGGATAAAAATCAGTATATAAATCCGATGGTATTTATATGTATCGATAAATTACAGCTGTATTGAAATATAAGTGGTATATGTATCTACCATTCAGACAGAAAGGGTTAAACGGGACACCCTGTATATTTAATATATAGGTGTATATTGGTGTACACGTATGAAGGCACATATCGAATGACACATAGAGATTCTTGTATAACTGGAAGCTAGCCTGCGTCCACCCTCGGGTTTGTGGCGCGAGAGAGAGAGGATGTATGTGGTGCGTCGAATCGATAACTCGAGACGAGCCTCTGTTAAATCGGATGCTGGGTCCAGCCCGAAAGAAATGAAATATACGGCCTCGACGTAATCGCTGCCACGGAAGATTCGGAATCTTAGAAATTGCCTTCTCCTCGTACTAACTTTCTGATTAAATTCTTTCATACCGAGGGACAGCGTATTCGGGATGTATTATTGGTTGCGATGATAGCCCTGGCCTTAGAAATTCAATGTATTGGAGGGGTACAGTGATGACCTTTTTATTGGATTATCTTGACTCGGCCGACTTTTGAGTGAGATTTCGGATTGCCGGAGAAATTGGTATCCGAATTTTCGGAGTTCCCATTTGTACTCAATTCAGAAGTAGAATTATATTTTATACCATCGTCTGTTTTCTATTCGTTTGGTATAATTAGAAAACATTCTTTACTCAATAATGTAACGTTCGTTTTGACTTGAAGCCTTTTCCTATCATTCGAAAGACTTCCTAATTCCGCATTCTTAATAAACTCAAATTTAATTGCACCCCGAATATTTTATTGTACATACTTACTTACACTATTCTAGAACAAACCAGATTATCTAAATATAAATATGTTTATATTATTTGTGCGACGATTTTGCTACAATAAATCTCAACTCAGGAGAAATATGTATTTATGTACCATGTGCCATGAAAAACGCACCGTAATACTTTCTCTCTATGGGAATTTGCATATTAAAATTGTATATAAACACGATGTCGTAAATTCACTACATCATTCGAACAACACACGAGAAACATCACGTATCGATAAACTATGAAACTAAACTAACAACGGGGTACTTTGAAATAACGATCAACATCGAGCTCGAAGAATTCCTTAAACTGTCTTCCTTCGCTAACTTTGTCAGGAACCCCTGAACGATTGAACTTTCGGGGAACAGTGAGTTATACTTATCAACAGTGGAGATGGGTTTGACGTTGTAAATTGAATAGCTCTCGAACAATAGAGACGAGGAAAACTTGATGGACGAGCCTATACATCAAGAAGTAGTAGAGATAACCGAGCAGTTGATGTTTCGTCGATTAGAATCCCCGATTCGAGCAAGCCACTTTATCACAAGTGGCAATACTCCAAAAAAGAAGACATTAGTTTTCACTCGAGCTCTTTTGAAACGTGTCCAATGGTACTTTTATTCCAGTGAATGGAACTCCGGAGAAACACGGTGAGAATAAAATTTAACGACTTTTCTGAGTTCGTTCTCTGTCTTGTTCCTTCCATGTGAAAACTTTTAGACTCCTTCTTCGAAGCGTGCTAGAAAAAACTTGGAAAAAAGCTGGGAAAGAAGTGATGATAACTGGCAATGTTTCTCGTACTCGATTATTCCGCCGATTAAATAACGTGATCCTTTTCTTGGATCACCGGTGCGAGTTGATTATTTTGAAGAAATGAAAGTATATTTAGTCGAGTCTCTTTTTATGCGGTAAATACGTTTCATAGAAATCAGCATAAAAACAGCAGATTAAATGATACAGTTTTTTGTTTATAAAAATTAGGGATAATTTTTTGACACATATTAATTTGTTTATTTTGTTTCTGCGTACAAAGATTTCTAATTCGAACGAGAAAAGCTTTCTTTATGTGTGGAAATTCTGTTCTCTCTTAATTTCCAGCAGAAAAATATAAAAAGAACGAAAATAAATGGATAACTTTCTGGATTTCTTATTTTTCTCTTGCTTTTTTACTTCACAGTATTAAAAAGACATGCATAAAAAGAGATTTGACTGCATGTAAATAAAAAAATGCAGCAGAAATATTTCGTAAAACCTCATTTTAGTTGATTTTTAATTAGTTAATTTCTTTCTTAATGTATTTTAAATTTAAACAACTAGAATCTATTTTGATAGTCATTCGTGTAGTCGGATTATTTTAATTTATTGAACTAATTATTAACACTTAATATTTGTCATTATCATTAAAGAACGGAAGTACAGGAAATAATATAATATCCGGGCTGCAAAAATACTGCGAGTTCCTTGTGGCAGAACGAAAAGTGAATTCAGTTTGCGCGAAGAACAATTAATCCACTTATCGAATTAAGAAAACCACCCCTGTCATTCCCTTCCATTTTTCACGAACACACTCACGGAAACTTACAAGTGTTTCGAGTGTTTTAGGATAAGCAAAGGTTGGCCCTTTGCCCTTTTGGATCGATAAGAAAGTCGACAGGTTCGATGATGAATGGAACGATGAAAATTCAAACCGTAGCAGCCTAAATCTAGATTTACACATATGTTTCCTGTCTCGTAATCCCACTTCCCCTTTCATGAGTTATGTTCTTCTCCTTCGATATTGTAGGACAAACTTTCAATTTTGATCGATTATATGATAGATAACTCTTTCGCAACATATTTTTTTATTTGGTTTTTTATTAATCGGTTAAGTAAAAACTGAAAATAAATTTTCATTAATGTATCAATTGGAAGGATGAAGTAAGATACAGGTACAGATCCACTAAAATATACTTTAACTATTATATTTTATGGAAAAAATATGTTTTCTTGCGAGATATGATCTGTGATAAAATAGTTCAGATCGAAAATTTGAGAAACAGTCCTAAAATTGGAAAATTCAAAGATTGGGAAACTGAAAGATGGGAAAATCTAAAGGTTGGGAAACCGCAAGATTGTAAAAATCAAAGCTTAGAAAATCCAACGGTTATAAAACCCGAGCCTTAAAAAAATCCCTAAAATTTGAAATCTTATTTATTCCATATTTCCACTTTAGTTCGCATTACTAAACAGATATATTTTTCTCATAATTTAATAGCAAATCTATATTTTGGAGTACCTGTATCTTTATATATTAATTCTTCCTTCCAATTGATACATTAATGAAAGTTGAAATGAAAGATATACGAGTAGTCGAATAATAACATTCAACACAGAATGTCTCACTAAACGTACAACCAGGCTGAATTAATTTTAATTAAATCTCAGGAGCAGCTGTCTTCATTCAAATAAATGCCATATTTCCCCCAAAGTGAAAGGGGATGAGAAAAGGAACTTGGACAACTTTCGAACTTCAATTAAATTACAAACTTTTCAATTCGCCTCGTACCTGTTTATGAATTTCATACCGAGCGCAAACTTCATCGCCCCCGGGCTTTTTTCATATATTACGAAACTTGATACACGATTTCGATCGTGCTTTCGCGCTATGAAATTTCTAAAGCCATTGTTGCGAAGTCGAGAATATTTCAATCTCAGAAAAGCAACGACGTATGAATCTTTTATGTCAGGCCATCACGGTTGGTTACACGGTTTCTAATTGGTGGTTTGGAACTACTGCAAGAATAACTATTTTTCCTTGACTCTGATTCGTTTCGTTATTAAACATAATTGAGCTGTGACTACGAAATTCATAAATTTCTGCCTTAAATTTTGCGCTGGGAATCGTAAAAAAGCACGTCGCTGTGGCTGCACCTTTTCGTGCTTTACGATTTCCAGGGGACCCTTAACCATTTATCTTTTGGAAGACTTGGAAAATTCCAGGATTTTCTTACAATCTGAAATATTTACTTGTCGGCACCATACGATTTCGTTAAACCTTGAGCAAAGTTTTATTACGCCATATCTACTGGATATTAATTGCTATGTTAATAATTAAATTCTACTATTCCACTTTACATGAATATTATCAATTTTAATATAATAATAAACATAGTCATGTCTAATAGTATATTGTATTGTATGCATCAAATATGAACTAATATAATAACTATATTTCCATAAAGAAGAACATTGGAATTTTTAATTCCAATTTCAGTTGTACATGAAAATATATTGGAATTGCGTAACTCGACGGGAAATGGAGTCGAACATCGTCAAATATTTCGGGAAAATTCAAAGGTACGAAACTCGTTATGGAATTTGGGATGATTGCAGATTTCCTCGGTAAAACTTCGGGCTTACTGCGTTAATATCGGAGGTACGAAATAGGAGGTTTTATTCGATCATTTGTTCGGCCGTTATAATACGAAATCCGGGCCAGATACGAATCGAGTAGATTTCCTCGTGAGATTGCTCCGTATGGAGAAACTTTTCCGAAGACTTCCCAGTTTTCGAAATTGATCCCTCCCGGGAGACACCTTACCCGCGAGGAACTTTTAAATTGCCTCAAATCTCGACTGCAAATATAACGCAGTATTATAATGTTACCGTCTTAGCATCTCCGACTATCTAACCAATGTGGAATTTCATACGACGACAGAAAAAGAGCACGTCCTGTATGTAGATAAGAAAACCAGTTCCAAATTCGTAGATAAAAGTAATTAATACGATATTCTTTCTTAGTGTGCTTATTACCGTTTTCTTACAATAATAAGATTGTTGGATTTTGAATCAAGTTTCTTTTTTTAATTTTTATGGTAAATTATCGTTATTATCCAGGAAGCCGGTTTC
Organism: Nysson spinosus; assembly: GCA_910591585.2. Lineage (NCBI taxonomy): Eukaryota > Metazoa > Arthropoda > Insecta > Hymenoptera > Crabronidae > Nysson > Nysson spinosus. The sequence goes on along the minus strand of OU342843.1, from coordinate 4,051,902 downwards.
AAATTCTTAGATAAAAGTAATTAAAATAATTTTTTAAAAGGTTGCACTTTCAAGAATAAATAATAGAAATAATGGCTCACTTTTGAAAATATTATTTATCTTTCCATTATTCTAAATAATGAATCTACTCAATAAAATTGTATTTTCGATATTCCATATTTTCAGTATTCAGTCGCTTAATATTTTTGTATCTAAACTATCTCCACACGTTCCTCGCGCAATATCACTGTAATGTGTTAACTTTCTGTTGTACCAATGGCTATTTATCGTGTAAACATAAATAAACAATTAAATATTCCTTTGTTAAGTAAAAGGCGGAGTGGAATTACTGATGAAATTGAATGTAAAAGATGTTCCATTGATAATGAAATGCTGAGCACGATATGAGCTTGAATGAAGTACCCGGCATCGGAATTTTAAATAAGCCATAATTAAATATGTTACAGTTCCCCAGGAGAGGTTGAATGAAATTATTGAAAAATTTAAAATGCAAAATGTCTTATTCCGATAATAAAATGCAAAGCATGCCACGAATCTCAATAAGGAAGCTAGCTCCACATTCTCGCACTGTGTTCGATATAGAAAAAATAATGTCGAGGTTACAAAAAATAATATTGGAAAAATATTAATATTATATTCATACATGAAATTCGATGTACGACATATGTCAATCGGAACATTTATGTCTTCAAACATACCATGCCTTTTTTATATTACCTCATATTACACATCAAAACACGATGATGTAAGTCTCATAAATAATATTAAAATTATATTCCATTTCTATCACCATAAATATCCATTACAGTATACACGAAATCGTAATAATAAATATATAAAATATAAGATTAATTGCCGAAAGTTTGCATGGTTGTTTACATACCATTAGATAGGGAGAGTAGAGCACATTGTAAAGTTGTAATAGTCTCGGAGTTTCAGCGCTCCCGTATAAAAACCGATCGAACACATAGTTCAGAAAAAGTTTGCCAACTTTGCCGGTGATAAAAATAACAATAAAAAACCCATTGCGGTAAACTACAACGAGCAGAATAACGTGCACTGTTGGAAATATGTCCTGTGAAGAGATACGATAAGTACATATCGACAGATTCCACCGGCGCTTTATAGAGGTGTTAGAGACTATTTCCAAAGTTAGCAAGCAGTGACCGTTTCCGTGGGGAATTTTCCGGAAAACCCCATTTTGCTAGGGATTTACTACAACTATCTACAGAACTGCCTTATTTTGTTGGCAATAACGCATTTGTTTTTATCCGATGTTTCTGATGGGAATATATTTCGGTGATGCACCTTTAAATGCATATTCATTTATGCATTTATTCAGACATTATTTACGGGCGAAGGAAATCCTTTGACTGAAAAGTATATTAAAAGTCTATTAAAAATGTTTGAAAATATAAGGAAATAGTTATTACGATCGACAATCAATTGTTTCATTGTTTTAGATCGTACACCATTTTTGGTAAATCTGAACGATTTATATTATAATATTTTAGTGTGAAGTAATGTGAAATTTCTTACGATGTGTAAAGTTTAATTATGCAAGTTACAATAAACTTTAACAACTGTAAAGTTTACTTAATTATAGAAAAGAGTAAGATTATAGTTTAACGAAAGTATTTAGATTTTTCAAAGATTTTTGGTAACCTTGGAACAGCGATAAAATAAAAGAACTACAATAATTGGTTTCGCAGTAGTATAAGTAAACGATAAGTCAGCCATTCAAGTAAATCGAAATTAGAAGACACTGCACGTGAATTTCCCTAATATTTATAAATAATATACGATTAGGTACATAAACAGTTAATAGCGATGAAGAAATTGCTATTAATTAATTAATTAGTTAATTAATATCAGAACTAAATCTTCAAATAAAAACTTTGTGTAAAATGAATATATTTTTATTCATAAATATATTCTTTCAATCCATAATCCTATTTCCTCTAATAAATTAATATTTGCACTCTGCAATTCCATTTCTGTTAATAATTCTAGTTTTAATAATTCCATTACAATTTAACCATTTCAAGAATGTAGTTTTAAGGATATATTTAAAATGTAGGTGAATGTACGTCACAAATATATAAATACATAACTGTTTATGTACCTAAATCTTGAGACACATGGATATATGAGATGTGCGCGTCAATTTTTTCCCAGACAGATACAAGAAGGAGTATGAAAGTTTTCGAATGTTTTCGAAAGTTTCTGTATTACTTTCTCTTCGCGTGTAGGATCGATTTAAAGTTCCTGTCGTGGCCGCGGCTTCGGGAGTTCCTCCCCGTAAGCAAGCAAACCCGCCAGGAATTTATGCACGACAGTTTTAAGACCCTCGTAAATGCGAGCAGAACGACGAATCACGGTTAAAGGACGATTTGCTGCGGTTGGCTCCTGATGAGCCAGGATCAAACTGCTTCAGGATATATCAGATATCTCACCGATACAATAACGTCAGATTATTCAAAATCAAGTAAACTTTGGTGCTTTGAATATTAAAGTACGGTTCAACTCATGATTTGTTCTATTTTCGACCAAGGAATATTAATATTATTGAAAATTCTGCAAAGTTTTGTTCTGATTTCAACCAGAAAATATTAGTTTTATTAAAAATTCTATTGAAAAATTAAGTTTATTCTCGAAAAGGCCTTTTGAAATGAAAAAAGATTTTTTAGGAATAGGAAAAATGCTCGAGTTTTAATTAAAAAACTGAATTAATATACTGGCTGATATATTACGTACTTATACTACTGTGAACTGAAATCCAAAGATTTATTACGTTTCTATATTTTTGTTTTTCCAGCGAATCAGTTAAATGATAACGCAAATTGAAATTATATCTGGTTAAATATTATCCGCTAATTCTGTTATTGAAATATTGTACTGTATCACGTTATTAATCACATTGTAATTATTGAAACTTTCCCTTACCTTGCTGTAATTTTATCGGAAATATTAATGCACACCAGTACTGTTACATTTGTTGAAAATACAACGGTATGTTCCGATTAATTTCATTTTATCCTTCGATTCCATCATCGCATATAGAAGCTATGATTGAATATGTAAACGTATCGGTAAACTTTCAGATATCCGATCGGAATAATGAATCTGTTCAATAAAACTGCATTTTCGCGGAAATTATTCCAGTAATTACAAACTGAAAAGTGTGCCGATTTAAACCTTCGCATTTTATCATACAAATCTCGCCAGTAAAAGAATCCTATTACAAATTGAATTCTAAAAAATAATTTCGAAGAAATACCTTTATTCTTAAATGATAGAAATGAGATATTTTCTGTAACTTTACCATAAAAAGTATGGAAAGAAATAATTACACAGAAAAATGGTCATTATCGATGTGCCTGTAAAAACATTTTGTGTACTTTGAGTAATTCAATATAATATATTGGATTTCTTAATAAATAAACAGCTTTGCATACTTAAAATATGTCGTGGAAGCAATTTATTACTACTTTATCTTGTAAATCAGGTTTTTTGCGTTCCAAAGAGACGAATACTTTTATCGAGCACAATCGCAAGTATTATGCAATGTGTTTGCTGGAAACGCTTCCATTTGCTTGGAATTTGTGTAATAATTTTTTTAGTCAGACACGAGCTTTTTAAGCTTCACTTTTTCATCGTTTTATCGTTTCCTCCATCAACGATTCATGAACAGTTTGAAGGTAAATTTGTTGTAGCATATGAGCGTTGCTGACAAATGTCCTTCGCCTATTAGATTTGAGTAAATGTACCGAGCGATTTATTATAGTTTATTTGATTATCGTGATTTAATGCGGTTTCATCGATCCTTTTATTACGATTTTTTAGAGACTGTAATAAAGTTATGCTAAGTTAATGTTCCGAATATCTGATTGAAGGCTAATGGGACTTTCATAATTACACGTTTCATATAGAAAGTGAAATGTAAGGCACTTTCAGTAGTATAGGTGTGTAACAGGTGTAATATATTATTTAATCTTGACCATCTAATACCTTATTTCCGATGATTTTTATGTTCACATTATATAATCATTTACCCAGAACAATATTATTTAATCTTCACCTAAAATATTTTATTTTTGAGTCATTAATTTCTTTGAAATTATTGTTGTGCCTTTAAACAGTGGTTTGGAATTATTTAATGTAAAAATTGCATTTTTACAAATTCCGCGATCTTGAGTCCCTGAAAGAATATTCTTTGATTACGAAATCGAATCGAAAGAGCGCGTACTTTTCCAGGAATAAGAAGCTTGTTATCGAGCAGAGGACTCGTTTGTTAGAGGAGAAATTGAGCAATCGCATGCAAAGGAAAGTCCGGATATTGTTGCAGACATATCGATTTGCAATAAAGTTTATTTCGGTCCGGTATTCACTTCTGTGCTCGAGCCATCTTGCGTTCTCTATTTACAATGGCTCGATTAACACGCCCTTCGTCCGTCGCTTTGCCATCTCCTGATTTAATTAATATGTCCGATCGAAGCCTACGCGGGGGAAATTAAAGTGTCGTTCCACGAGTTTTTGCTCGCTCTTTAATCGAAAGAAGCTCACGATATTTTTAATGGATTCTGCTTCACGTTATGTTCCACCTCGTTTAAGATTACAGCTCGTTCCGCTCGCAATATCTTCGAGTTTTCAATTACGTCGATCGTTCATTAATCCTTGCTCTCTTATCACAGTTAATAAGTATCCTCTCAGATAACATATCAGTGGATATAACAAATTGGCGACGGTATTATCCAATCGAAATTTATTATACGAAAACCCTCGACTTTTGTATCTCGTTGTTGAAGTATGTATACACTTCCATGCCCCTCCTCCGAGTATATATATACAGAGTATGTATATAGTGGCTTTTACACGGCACTATATGTGTAATATATGCAGAAGTTGATAAGGATTAATGTCACCATATAAAAAGCTGAACAAACTCGTAGGTGGATGGTCAAATTTGTCGAAACAATGAGAAACAGAGTGTAACGTTTGAAGGTATTTGCAGAGCGGCCAATATCCCCGGTGGCATTCTGAATTACGTCAAGGTGGGTTAACAAACCTCTTGTTTGCCACCTCGACTTGGAACACTGAACAGAGAATGGGAGAAGTCGAGTTCAACTTGGACGACTCGATATCAGGAATTAATTATAGGTGTCATAGTTAGGAGGACGATGCATTGTGTCGCAACAATCGTGACCCGTATAATCGTCTCTCGAAACGATCCTCCACCGATACATCCAACCTACTAATAAATCGTGCCAGGAAATTCACCGGTTATCCTTTATCGCATACTCGATCTACCTGCAGAACCGATTTACGTTCCACCAATAAATTAACGATTCCCCTATATGCTTCCTTCGAGATATGCTTATCTATAAAAAAAAGCCCGAGTTGCCTGATCTATTGGTATTCGGGATGCTTTAAAGGACATTCGATAAAGTATAGGTTTATTCTGATCATCATAAAGTGTTTAGGAATAATTATATTCACTGTTGGATCCGTGGAATAATATTTAAGTGGATTATAGTAACATTCAGATAGAGTACTTTATATATCGGGACCGTCGAAAATGGCAAAAATTTCGAATTGTGTGTTTTGCATATAAATGGTCCTAAACGATGGTGAATGATGTATAAAGATGTTCTAGGACCACTTTGGGTAGAAAGAAGTGGATTAAAAATTTTTTCCGATCAAAAAATAGGTCGATCTAAAATCGCAAAAATGGAACTTAGGTAGTCAGGCTCAAAAGATATTTATATCATATTCAGTAATACTCATATCTCTACGATATCACGTAGAAACATGTGTTTTCATGAATTTTGTAAAATTCTCTATGCTACGTTCCTTCATAAATTCATTATTAATTCTGAGATAAGGTGTAGTATTTTATACGCTCAAATTAACACCATTTATATTACATAATGTTATTGCTGACTGTCAATACACGGTTATTTTATGCCAGAATTAATAATACTTTGTTGTAACGTCACTATTCATCATCAATAATTTGCATTGGTAATACGATATGAATATTCTTGTTATAGCAGTGAAACTGATATTTACCTCTGACCTTTAAAATTTTATATCATTTATACGGTTCTTCTTTACAAGTTGGTTACCATCGATTGTGCAGATTGGAATCATGCGAACCTGTTATTGGCTACAATGAATTTCTTTGATATTTTATTCCACCATGCCGTGTAAAGCGATAGGGGATTGTTTTTCCAGGAAGTCGGTGTTTAATTAACTGCCGGTTTTAGCGTAGCAATATCAGCACGTATCGCGTTTCGACGATAGTCAATTCAGATTTATGCGGCCAATTTTATCTAAAATATTTTTCATTTCCAAAACAGTAGTATTTATCAAGCTTTAAAAAATGCTTTTCCCATCCGCACGTTACCAAACTTATTATTAAAAAAATGAAAATTTTCTCATATTGTACTCAATTTAATTTGAATTATTATAGAAATGATAACCCAAGACTTTTGTGCAGCGTTGTAACTCAAACCACTACGAAGCTTTGATCACCGGCTAATAAAACATTTCACAATAACGTAGGAACAGATCGATACAGAAACTTCGTTATTATTACTCCCTCGTATCTCCGACTCATGGAAACTTCCATTCTCGTATATTCTAAAAAATTAACTTTATTACGAATTTCACAGAAGCCCCGGTTTAGGAGTCGTCGGAATTTGATTGCGTGCTAAAAGTCGTTAATGAGGACGACCAGCTAGAAGTACTCGCGATGAATTAACCATGCGTGGGAATACAGCTAAGCGCGTATGGATGATGCGTATCTAAACGCATTAAAGAGGGTGAACTTTATTCCCGTGATATTCACACGTACCGAGAACTTTACAGACGGAGAGAAAATATGAGAGATGGGATCATAAGCGTAATCCTTTCGCAGAACTAGTTCGCCAAGGTCGTTAATTAGAACTTTGGCAACCATTGACTTCTATGATTGGATTTCTACAGTTTTATGGCTTTCGAATATTGGGTGAAAGAAATATTCTAGGAATATTAGTTACTGACGTTATTCAATATAGTGTAATTGTAGTTTTCGAGTACTAGCTGGAAGAAATACTTCTCTAAAAATATGAAATTACTGATACAGTATATTATAGTGCAATAGTGTAGTATAATACTAATAATATAATAATATTTGTTTCCATCTGATTTGATTCTACTCGAAACAGAAAAATGTATTCTTTATAAAAAAATCGTTTGTGGATAAAAATAAGGAAATATACATGTATCATAAATAAAGTGAGTTCAGAGTGAACTTTCCTGGAATAATTCTTATTATTGTACTTAAAATTATATTATGATTATGATTCAATTACTTATCATTGGAATGAATAACTGAAGGTTTATGAACTTTGAAATGAATACAATAATAGTTACATTAAATTCTTACTCACGAAGTATCTCTAGAACACGATTCCCATGGCAATCCAGCATAAACTTGGAACTTGCGCCACTTGGTTTCCTGATACTCTGTGCAGTCTGTGGATAAGCCGACTATTCTACTTCGAGTCTGATCCGAACATGCACCTAAAATACAAAGTTAACCGAGTTAGTACAATGATATTGTGATTTGCGTTCATGTTTGTTCATAGAATATAATTTGCGTTATATTGTGCATGTATGTATTCGACCCTCCGAAAATCTTTTGTATAACTAAATGATTAGTCACTTCTTTATTATAGACAAGGTGTATACAAAAGTTTTAGTCCTTCCGAGCTTCTGAATTTGTCTGAATTATTATATAAATATAATCTATCTATGTTTTGTAATTTTGTAAATTAAATTATATTGAGCTAAATTATTCTTTGGAAAACGTACGCTTATTTATGGACATTTGTAACATTGCAAATCGGACACTTATATCCGGATAGTGGTAGTACAATATTGTAATACAAATTGTTCAGTGTATTTGCCAGTATAATACAATATATATTAGACTCGCTAACATTTTCGTGAGCCAGCCACGTTGAGAAACTCATGAATTTTCCAACTAGTCTCTCTCTGAACTACGATAGGGCTGACCTTCGACCTCGTTAAACCCACTTCCGGTTGTATTATCGTTCGGCTGAACATAAATGAAGTGCACATTAAGGTGAACGATGCAACGTACTGCAGGTGTTCGAAATGATTTTAGCACGACCTTTTACGATACTCGTCAAACATAGTTCAAATGTCTACAATCAACCTGTAATTTGCGAAACTTTGTACAATAGTGGTACCAATAAGTAATATCGTTTTTCTTCTAATCTTCTAATCTCTATCTTCTATCTTCTATTTCTAATCTTCTAATTCTAATTTTCTATATCTTTTCTTCCAAGTAAACAGTGCCACTTTTTTCGTGGACGCGAAAGGAAAACATTATTACTGTTTTCCTTGGCGTTGTTAATACAAAATCAAATTAATATCCTTCCCGCGAGTACAATAAAGAGTATAATAACGGAATACAATACGAGTGATTGAAAAAATTAGAGCGCGAGTACGGAGTATTTCGAAATAATAGAAAAAGCTACAACAGGGCAGGATAATTGTATAGAAAGTTCTCGTTAACGAGATTAAATATGGTGGATTTTTTTATCGAGCCTTATAAACCAGTAAAATCTCCTCATTTTATAGTGGAAAGTAGACCGAGTGATTATTGCTTGAAAAGCATCGTTCGTTAAATAAAGACCCCCATTGTTCCGGCTACTTCATAACATCGAATATTATTCCAACGATGGAACCATTTATTTAAGGTCAGTGGCGCCTTTAAGGTTTGCCTTTCAGAGGGTGGCAGAGAAAATTTCACTCGGAGTCTGCCAGTGACAGGAATTTCCGGTTCTTACGGCTAAGAAAACCAGTCACTGGTAACAAAGAGATCATTAGTTGCGAAAGAATATTTCTAACGTAATCCCTGCTCTTTCGGTTACCTTGGTTTCGGTGTCTTTTACCGGGAATTTTAGGAGCTCGGTCATTTTAATTGACTATGGCTACCTTACTCGGCAATCTACGGAATTACTTGGGAAGGAAAGTAATAATGCCACTTAACGGGACATTGAATTCTGGATCCTATTCGTTTCGAGGGTAATCAAATAACTGAATGAAATGATACTTTTATATTCAAAGTGGAATTATATTTTATATCTGAAATGTTGGTGTTTTAAAATGTTAATGTTTTAGGGCTCGAGTTCCTTATATTTTTTGAACTCTTTAGATCAGAATTTGAGAAGTTATTGTTTGTGGAAATAATTGTGCTGCTGAAGAAAGTTTAGTACAATTATTAGATGCAGATAAAATAATAATAAAATTGATATAATCTTTTAATGCTTGCATAATTTTAATTGGATGTTAAAGATTTGATGTAGAGTGAAAATCATACGGTATTTATTGAAATGTATTTAATAAAAGGAGCTCATTTATTAAGTGATATTTATTATAGTCTGAACAATACAATACCTGTAAATGGGATGTTAAATTATCTATGTGATAAAAAGTTGAAATAAATTTTATTATCACTTATCTGACGTAATTTAATAAAGCACAGTTATACAAATTGAAACTTCATATTTCATCTTTAAAACATTCCTAGTAAACCATACATCGCGCATTAAAAATTCATAACTTCTGTATAATTGGCAGGGCTATTCAACGAGAGTTCGCCCATATGCACTTATAAGGCAAGTACTAATATTCCACGATTAAAGCAATTCATACGACTGGAATATTACCTTAAATACTACATTAAAAGGTCATAGTTCATAAGTGGGTTTCATAACGATTCATTTCAGCGTACGAAGAACGAAGGGAAAGAATGTAAAAAAGAACGTAGATGTTCAAGAATTGAGATGAAAGTTCAAATCGATATTACATAATATGTGACTGTAATACATGAACCGTAATTTTTCAAAGTAGTATAAGTCTTATTCCCTAAAAAACTGAATTCAGTATGATATTTCGCCACCAATCGGTATGCTCTTTTTATTAGTTATAATATTGATATTATCATATCGCTGTTTTTGTAACCAAAGTATTTTTTTTTACTTTCACAAATAAGGGCTGATCTACAGCTGATTTTGTAACTTCAGGTTTTGTAACGCATATAAACGTAAAAGATCGACTTAAATAGGCAAATAAATAATTAATATTAAAGTCACAACAAAAATATGGATTTAAATGGGTAAATAAATAATTGATATTAAAGTGATACAAAAATGGGTTTCAAAAATAAGGGCCAATTCACTTTAAAAAATAAGGGCTGATTTGCAGATGTCGATGTCATTGTTGCGACGATTTCCAAGAGAACGAGCCATTGGTTGGCGACAATAGAAACTTTCAGGATTATCAAGGATTATATAGCAAGTGTTATAGTCGATATTTTTTGCGAGCACGTCTAACATTGTCAGCGTCGCGACGCGACGTGACACGAAGCATACCCGCCATTACGGCCAGGAGAAAGTGGAGAAAGCATGGGGGAAGAGACAGGTCAGAGAGAAACAGAGAAGGAGAAAGGGGCAAAAAAACTATGGCGTGAAAAAAGAAGGGTGGAACGATGGCCGATGGTGTTAATGGGAGACGATAACAACCGGCTGACAAACACACTGCGAGGAATTTCGCGTACGTCTCTGGTATCAATCATCGATATACCAAAGTTGATAAAATCTCGCTGGATCGAATCCATGGCATTCCAGCGATCGTTTCACGCTAATGTAATCCCACGTTTTCGATAATATCGCGTTATTAATTCCCCATTGATTGCCGGATTGTTGATTAATCTTCATTAGATACTCATCGAAATCATCTACGAACTTTCACCTTTTCATCGTTGATACTTCGTTTATCTGTATCGTTACAATCTCGAATATTGAATGAATGTTTCGTTGGGAATTTCGATGTTCATTGTGACTTAATATGACTCGAGATATTAATCCTTGCGATAATAATAATTTGGTTCCATTTCATTTATACAGTGTTCGACAAAATGATAGCCGATTCAAAGTTTTTGTTTATTTTTCAAGATATACACTTCCGCAAGAAAATATATATTTTGTCCACCCAATATATTGCATATCCCATTATACGTAAACAATGAAAAATCGCTTTAGTTTAACAATGTTTACAAAAGTTCTTACATTAATGTAATTAATTAACAAGTTCATTTATTCACCACACGAGGTGTTTAGTTATCAAAATGCACTGATCTGAAAAATGAGCGATGTAAAATGATAAGGTAAAATCCTGATTTCGATAAAGGTACGGGGTTCGAAGCTTTGCACTCCATTAAATGCATAATTTTCTGGGTCATCGTACGAATGCATATCGAATTGAAGCCATCGCGTAAATCAGTTTAATTTTTGTTTGCGTCTTTTCGGCGTGAAATATGAATTTGATTCAACACGACAACCCAGATTCGACGCCACTGGGGTCTATAATATTGTAGACATTCGTGAATTCCATCTATTTGATGGCATTTAATGACGATAATAATGATGTACTTTAGTCAGATATTCGTGGCGGACATTAATGACCGACAAAAATGGTTCTGTTTATCTAAATGTGTAAAGTGATTTAGTTAACTGACTGCTCAACATACATTCATTATTTTCGGCGATGATAAAGATATCTAAGGAATAATGGCTCGATGATAATCTACCAGTAATTATAATGATTATTTTAATGTAACGACTTATTCTTCATTTGTTCTTTTTCACCGTTATTTATAACATTTATAACAAAATCTTTACATCTTAATTTTAAATATAATTTTAATAAGGCCATGCATTTCAATTTCCACTTAATGTCACGAAGAATAAAATTTTCGAAACCCGCGCGGATGGTTTTGGGGAATCGGCGAAAATTGCATCTCGTTCACGCGCAAATTCAAATTGGATATCGTGATTATAAGCTCCAGCTAGATGTAATATTTTCCACGTGTCTGCTGCGAATGTTTTTCCACATACATTTGCATGTATTCTGGAAATTGTCGTTCTTTATTTTTCTTAACTACTTAGCTTATTTTTATAGTACGAAGCAATTTTAAATGAACATCTACTAGTTCTGCAACATGGAATAATAATAGTTTACTTCAAACTACTATTAGTTTCATAGTATCCATCATTTAAAGTCAATATCAATATCTTCAATAACAATGCAAAATTGTTTCATTAAGTGACAGTGCAGCAGGGTTTATCGATTCGTTATTTGACTGACTCTAATAATCCTGCATAAACGCATTATGAACTGCTTTCCCATGAGCTGCATTATACTGCGTCCAACTAATCTTACTATGACGTGGTGTATCCCGTAATATACGATAAATCTGCAGTCTGTCCAAAAATTCGAAAGCTCCAGTCACGATGCACCGTGGCGCATTACTCCATATATCTACGATAATCCGATTTCGTGCCGTATTGCACTTTCATGATTACACAGACTGCATTAGGACTATCACATAATTGTGTGCGCACGCAAATAACATCAGCTGGGAAATACTTTCAATGCATTTTCGTAAGAAACGTCAAAATATTTCGTTTGACTTCGTTATGAAATAAAATATTAAAATGTAATGGATAAAAGGTTTTTCGAACATTTTATTGTTATTAATAATTGTCAGCTTAATCGGACAGATTTAATTCCCAATATAAATTTCAAATTTATGAATGAAATCAGAATTTTTCTGAGTGATTAAGAATTCGGCGAAATTAAGGATGCGGTGTGTATTTCAATATTTGTATGAATGCCTTGAATTCTTCGGTTGGAAAATTAGATGATAATCGTTCTTAGATTATTAGGATGAAAACAATGTTATATATTATTTATTAAAATATCTACAATCTATTCTATTAAACTTTTCATGCAGAAATTAGCACATCTATAAGACACGATTAATAAAACTAATAATAAAAAAGCGCCTAAAAGGCAATATAAAATTTTGTAAAATATTCGATTTTTCCCAGCGCAGCTAATCTCACGGAAATGTCAATCCAATATCTGTGCCACTAATTATCGAGAAACCACTTAGCCGACAAGTCGGGCGTATAACCAAAAGTAATTATCGAAGTAGTTCTAATCTTCCATGAAGAAGAGGATCCAGTTCGAAGTAGAAGTACAAGGCGAAGAAGAAGAAGAAGAAGACAACGTTGCCATAAATCACGTCGTTGCACGCGAACAAGAACTTCGTCCAGAATGTTTTCATCCCTTCGATTGATTGGCTATCGAGATTTTCGGCGTTTGGATTCCATGATCTACGAGCGGTTCTATTTGCTTAAGTCGGCCGTATATCTAACTGTGAAAGTTTTTCATAAACTCGGTGTTCCGTGAATATCCCACGGTGGACATTCCATGGTGGATATTCCATATTCCATATTCCATATTCCATATTCCATGTTCCATGGTGGTCTCAATGGAATAGGTTGGGCGCGACAATTCAACTTTCTCGACACTCGGAAAAAATCAATGACCTGGCACACGGTCTGCCAGTGAAACCGCCACGGATGCAAACCTAATTATTTCATTCCACCTGTACATCACGCACGCGATCCATTAACTTTTTTCCCCTTCTCGCGAAAGGTGCCGACAAACATTTTTGTCGAACCTACCTTGCGTTTTGATCGCGCGTTATGACCGATGAAACCTTCGTATCAACCGCCCCTTGCCATTTTTTTAAGGTGTCTGATGGAACCCTGGGGGTTGTGCGAGGTACGTGACAATAGTCATTACAAAGTACGCGATATAAATATGACTAGTTTTGCATTATTTATATTGACAAGAGTTCAGGGTTTTAGTAATTAATTGTTAATAATAATGTATAATGAAACGGTCGCGTACATCAAATTTTTATAGAAAGATGGCACGAATCTGAAACGGGATCTTTATGTACAAAAGACTAATTGCGATCAAATAGAGTACTAATTTCTGTTTTAACTTCTCAGTTAACTTTGAAACAGAATTATCACTCGAGATTTTGATGAATGTTTTTGTAAATGTTTACATCTTCGAATATTTTTCTGATATAGCAGATTATTATTCTTCAATTCTTTATCACGGTTTTATACTTTAATTTGGTGTACTGCTTGTGTTATAGAATTCTAGTAATCGACTGAAGAGGAGGAAAAACTCTCGCAAAAATGTATTATTTTAAATAAATATATGATGCAATTTTTATCATAAGACCGTGAATAGCCGTTCTCTCATCAAATCCTATCATATTATATTCGATCATTTTATCCAAACTTTTTAGCATAGCAAATAATGTAAAAAATATTAAATGTATTAACGCAAACCAAAGAAACAATATTACACCATCGTAATAATTACAATACTGAACCTTTTACTATTTTACTTATAAATATAATTAAAATACCTGCGGCTGTCTGGCTGATTATTACATTTACATTGTAAAGAGTAATAATATCTCGGCATCGACAACAAAAGCATTACAGCCTTTGTGCAGATAACGGTAAAGTGATTAAACATATTGAATTCCAGCAATCGATTAGCGTTCGGTAATTTCATAAAAGCGATACATACGAGAGGAAATCAGCTCGAGTAGAAAGTGATACTGGTAAACCGATTAAGTATTCGATTGAATGCCGATATTATCTTATCAGCTTTATCAATCAGGATTTACGTTATCTACGTACAAACTTTCGAGCCGGAACGTAAAACATGAAAATCAAAATAACTTCGAATTTCCGGAATACATTGAGTAACCTGATTAACAGTAACATATTATAATCAATATTCGCTACGATTAAATGATCAAATTACCTCAAACATTTTTAATGGTTAAAACTACTTAAAAAAAATACCAAGAACACATCGAGTAACCCGATTACTATTGGCAACGAAAAACATGAAAATCAAAATAACTTCGAATTTCCGGAATACATTGAGTAACCTGATTAACAGTAACATATTATAATCAATATTCGCTACGATTAAATGATCAAATTACCTCAAACATTTTTAATGGTTAAAACTACTTAAAAAAAATACCAAGAACACATCGAGTAACCCGATTACTATTGGCAACGATTTATCTATCGACGAGGCTACCTAAAAAAAAGAACAGTCTGAGTACACGGATCGATCGGATTTAATCCAGCTCTTTCGTTCAGCCAATGATTGTTTTTGTTTTTTTGGATCTGCTTCGTCGGGCATTGCTACGTATACCGGAGATAACAAAAAGCTTTTAAGCGACTCTGTGAGGTAATGTTCGCACAAACGAACCTACAAAAATTCGGTTCCACCGGTGGAATGAGGTTTCAATGCATTTTCCACTCCCCACTATCCACCCCTTCGAAATATGATCTCACATATTCCGAGCCGAATTAAACTCGTAGATTAACTTTGCGCTTCCGTATAATTGACTTGGTCGTTTTGAATATGCGTGGATGAATTTGCCTCTACTAGTTCCCTGATATATTCATTCTGGCTTATCAGCATAGGTTACTCCTATCATGGACGCCATTTATATTTGGTTCCTCCTTATTTATGAGTCATACTTTTTACAGTGGACTTGTAGGTTGGGAAGAGCTGCTCTGGTGTTCTACTAATTTACGAGCAAACGAAGGTGTGTGGAATTAATATTAGTGGAGTTATATTACTGTCGGTTTGAAAGCGAAATCTAATGTTTGGGGTTGAATTTCCTGGGTTACATTTTCATCCGTGTTTAGATTTTGTTAAGGTATTGCAGATAGACCAAATTTTTTATATGAACAGTACATTGTAGAAGGTGGAAAATCTTTTGACGAAAGTGATCTTCGTGATATCGAATTCTATAAAAACTGGTTATTCAAGATTTCACCGGAAAGCTTTTTGTATATTGTTATTTTGCATGGAATTATTGCTCCATTCTTCATGAATTTTCATGAAAGCCTGTCATATGCATTGGAATATATTTTGTCGAACATGCATTGTTGAAATACATTATGGAACAATTAGTAGTCGGGAAACAATGAAAAATGGATCGGAGATATGAAATATCAAAGTAAACAGTCGCCCTTAGATATTTTGATATATTCATTATATCATCGAAATTTCTGGTGAATTAGACTTTATTCGTTCTATTGAAAATATTAAGCACATTCCTCCACGTTCATAAAATGGATTTTTCCGTACACGTGTAATCGATATATGCTGCAGGTCAGCCACTAAATATAAAACGAACCTGCATAAGAGGCACTCTTCATGTATTCCCTTTTATTAATAAAAAGTACCCCACTTGGAGTGATTAACCTTCCCTCTTGTTCCCCACAATTTTTCACTTTCCCACACGAATGCCTATCATCCCGTTCCATCACGTTCTTCTCAAGAATTTACTTTATACACGTAATCGATATATCTTTCGGGAAATTGAAAACAATCACGTGCAAATAAATAATATATATCATACATAATACGATATTTCTTTAAGAATTATATATTTATATATTTTATATGGAATTACAAAATTATTATTGAACTATTACTTATAATAGTATAATAATAAATAGAGAAATATGTGAATGACTATTCTACCAAAATCAGAATTTACAGGAAACATAGAAATATATAATTCTCGAAGACACAATTTATTTCCACCCAAATCATATTTCAGATATTCTGAAAACACATCTTCCAAGCATTCCAGTAAACAGAAATAACTACAGCTCACCTAACAATCTTAACTAATAAAGGTGACCTTTATAAAATAAAACAATTCTAAGATATCATATGCATCCACACATAAATAGTAATTTAAATAATTTCCAAATTGAATGCATTATTCTATATCACGGTAACCAAGGAAACTAATCGATAGTTTCGAGGTCCAGTCACAAAGGTGACGGCGAAGTTGAGCAAAGCAAGAATAAACAGTTGAACGTTGAATGAACAAAGCGTGGTCGAAGGTCGGAGTAAAAGGTACACTGTTCCTCTGGCAACCCTTTCTCGGTGACAGAGGGGATATTCGAGAGAAAGGGAGTAATGAAACTAATAGTCGAAGCTAGGGGGGGTACAGAGTGGAGGAAGGTGGAACAGGATGAAACGTGGCGTAAAGTCGGTCAGCGTCACTTCAAAGTGCGAACACAGGGGGTTGGTTTATCAGGCAACGGTTAATTCCTAGTAGGACTTTGGCCTTCGGTGTGTTTCGATTCGGGCCACACCCAGAAAGGACCTGTTGATGTCAATACGCCACCCTGTGCGCGACAAAAAAGGGACAGCTTGTTTGCCGCCAAGCTACCTTGCAAACCACTCAAACCAACCACTTCGTAAAAAGGTACTTGTTGATGTATTACATTATTATTTATAACGGCAACACTTATTAATTCAATATCAATTAGGCCTAATTTATATCAATCTTGCGATCCTATTATTATTTGTTCTTTTTAAAGCATATTAGACATCATACAAATATTAGCGTCAGATAATAAGTGATTACTGACTTGTTTCATATATGTAATAAATTTCATATATGAAATTAATTCAGGAATGCATTGAAGAATATATTTCTCCACACCGGACAACCTAGTTTTATATTTGAAAATAGAAATTACTGGTGGAATTATTATCCGGATAAGTAATATCTAGACAGGTTGGGATTAAAATATGTGTTTATATGATTTATTGAAGATGAAAGTTTGGAGCTCTAATTCATGTAAATTTTCACGCGAAATTATAAGGCTATTTTTTTAGTTTTATGGCTATTTGTAACGTTTGTGATATACATATCATTATTTTTCAAATTAATTTGCTCAGAAGAATGATTTATGTTGCACTTTTGAATATTACTGTATATTAATTTGAGAACTGATTCCATATTTATAAGTCTAGAGTTGAAAGGGGAACATAGAAGTCCTTGTTTAAGCATTTCTCAATAATTATTGCTAATATATTAGAAAGTTCCCTAACGCATGGGTGTCACGAAGTGGAGTGTTAATATCAGCAACTATTATGTCATACCTTTTATGTTAAAAGGTTTTCACAGAACTATTGTTGCAAGTATAACGGTGTATACTACCGCAATAAAGGAGAATGCTAGACTTTACTGAAAATCATGTTCGCAACTTTTATACGCGTATACTACTTTAACGACAATGTTCCACACATGGCTTTTGCCAAAAGCCAACTACACGTGTCTCAAACTTAATCGGAACAATTTCATTATAAAGCTAACACCAAAAAAAATGACATATGTTTTGAAACAAACTCTTTTCACATGCAAATATCTAAATATAATACATAATCTCGATACTTTGGCATCATTATTGTAATTAATATCATTGAGAAATTATGACCTTTAATCTATCAAATAATAGATAGACAAACATATGAAGAACAATTCTCCTAAAATCATAATTTTTCTACTACAAACTCCAGACGAAATTTAAACCCAAAATTCTAGAATCCGTAACTTAAATAATAAATAGAAAAATAAATTCAACTGGGACTCCTAGTAATAATAATTTCCAGAAAAAATCATATATAAAATGTCCACCTACTTTAGACGATATGTAAAGGAATAATTGAGAGAGAACTTTCGTGAGAATGTGTTCCTATGAAGAATAAATTAGAAATCAAGATGTAATCTTCGCAGGTCGTAAATAGAGAGGTGGATGAAATAGAGTCGCTCGTAGTCACGTAATCAAAAAACCCGGTGGTTTCTGTGGGTTCCCGTGTATCGTGGTGGGTTTAAAGACCGGTCGTTTTAGAGGGTGGTTCTAATTAAATCAAGCACGTCTTCTACCTCCCTCGGCGCAGGGTTGCATTTCTTCTTTTACGGATGTGTTTGTGTCGTGGTTCGAGTGACGTAATTGAGGAGTCTGCGAGGGGCTAATGTGGATTGACCCTCAGCGGGATTAACTCTAGTACCGGCCACCCTAACGCTAATCTACAATCTAATATAGTCGGGATACAAATTACATTTTCTTCCCCATATCGCCTGGAATTCTAATATATGGCTGGGTTTAATCGCATCCGCTTTTTAATAAACAAATATACAACACCATATAACACTTTGATCAATGATCATTTTTATCTGATACACGGAACGCTGATAAAAGTCATAATACCGGGCAATCTGCAATACAGTTGTTCTATATTAAGGATAATGTTGTGTGACGATATTTATTGTTTTAAATTTGTGTATTGCGTCAGACCTACATGGCAAAATTATGTTACGTGCAAAATGAAGATTGGTGTATGTGTGATTAGTTTTATGGGAAAAATAGCTATCGACTTTGATGGTGGATTTTTAGTCTGAGATGAGAAAAATGTTAAATTGGATCTGCAAGATATGTAGGTGTTTTTTAGCCAATATTTCTTGTGGAATTCAAAAATGTTACGGAGATGAAATAAGTGACTTATATTTTAGTGGAAGTTATATATATATTTGTATATATTGTTATTTAAAATTAGCGTATTGAATTAGTTTATGACATAAAAGTATCAATGCTAATTAAAATGATTGAGTATGAATGCTTGATAAATTAATTACAATTAAACGTTCTGCTCGTATTTAATAGAATTTAACGAAGCATTTCACATTTATAATATCCACATCATATCACACGGAGTTATGTGATAAAAGAACCTTCATAATACAAAGGCCCTATAAACAACCCCACGATTTATATCCTCTACGCAATAATTAACATTTACTCTTCAAGTCATACGCTCGATATAACTTTGCAATCAATCCCAGAGTGAATGGGCAAAGATATTGAATATCCAGGGAAGCGTACTTTCGAAAAATATAATGGAGATTTATGGAAGTATATGACCACCCCTTAGAATCCCTTTACGGCTCTCCGCAATGTTATTTTCGGCACGGGAAAACACCCTTCTGTTGAGTTTTGGAAAGATGGTACCCGTGACCTAGGTGTCATGTGGAATTTAAGTCTCATACTGTGCTTATTTCAGCCAAAAAAGGGGGCGACCCAAAATTGCAAAAATGTGAAGGGGTATACCTTCAAAAATTCTCAAAAATTAAAAGTCGCTAAAATCGCTTCTACATGACCCAAATCGATGGTATATGATGTATAAACATATTCTAAGATGATTTTGGGTCGAAAGAAGTGGTTTAAAAAATTTTACAGCCGAAAAATGGGTCGCCCCAAAATCGCAAAAATGTGAAGGGGTATACCTTCAAAAATTCTCAAAAAATGAAAGTCGCCAAAATCACTCCTACATGGCCCAAATCGATGGTATATGATGTATAAACATATTCTAGGATGATTTTGGGTCGGAAGAAGCGGTTTAAAAATTTTTTTGAGCGAAAAATGGGTGGATCCAAAATCGCAAAAATGTGAAGGGGTATACCTTCAAAAATTCTCAAAAAATGAAAGTCGCTAGAATCGCTTCTACATGACCCAAATCGATGGTATATGATGTATAAACATATTCTAAGATGATTTTGGGTCGAAAGAAGTGGTTTAAAAAATTTTACAGCCGAAAAATGGGTCGACCCAAAATCGCAAAAATGTGAAGGGGTATACCTTCAAAAATTCTCAAAAAATGAAAGTCGCTAGAATCGCTTCTACATGACCCAAATCGATGGTATATGATGTATAAACATATTCTAAGATGATTTTGGGTCGAAAGAAGTGGTTTAAAAAATTTTACAGCCGAAAAATGGGTCGACCCAAAATCGCAAAAATGTGAAGGGGTATACCTTCAAAAATTCTCAAAAAATGAAAGTCGCTAGAATCGCTTCTACATGACCCAAATCGATGGTATATGATGTATAAACATATTCTAGGATGATTTTGGGTCGGAAGAAGCGGTTTAAAAATTTTTTTGAGCGAAAAATGGGTCGACCCAAAATCGCAAAAATGTGAAGGGGTATACCTTCAAAAATTCTCAAAAAATGAAAGTCGCCAAAATCACTCCTACATGGCCCAAATCGATGGTATATGATGTATAAACATATTCTAGGATGATTTTGGGTCGGAAGAAGCGGTTTAAAAATTTTTTTGAGCGAAAAATGGGTGGATCCAAAATCGCAAAAATGTGAAGGGGTATACCTTCAAAAATTCTCAAAAAATGAAAGTCGCTAGAATCGCTTCTACATGACCCAAATCGATGGTATATGATGTATAAACATATTCTAAGATGATTTTGGGTCGAAAGAAGTGGTTTAAAAAATTTTACAGCCGAAAAATGGGTCGACCCAAAATCGCAAAAATGTGAAGGGGTATACCTTCAAAAATTCTCAAAAAATGAAAGTCGCTAGAATCGCTTCTACATGACCCAAATCGATGGTATATGATGTATAAACATATTCTAAGATGATTTTGGGTCGAAAGAAGTGGTTTAAAAAATTTTACAGCCGAAAAATGGGTCGACCCAAAATCGCAAAAATGTGAAGGGGTATACCTTCAAAAATTCTCAAAAAATGAAAGTCGCTAGAATCGCTTCTACATGACCCAAATCGATGGTATATGATGTATAAACATATTCTAGGATGATTTTGGGTCGGAAGAAGCGGTTTAAAAATTTTTTTGAGCGAAAAATGGGTCGACCCAAAATCGCAAAAATGTGAAGGGGTATACCTTCAAAAATTCTCAAAAAATGAAAGTCGCCAAAATCACTCCTACATGGCCCAAATCGATGGTATATGATGTATAAACATATTCTAGGATGATTTTGGGTCGAAAGAAGCGGTTTAAAAATTTTTTTGAGCGAAAAATGGGTGGATCCAAAATCGCAAAAATGTGAAGGGGTATACCTTCAAAAATTCTCAAAAAATGAAAGTCGCTAGAATCGCTTCTACATGACCCAAATCGATGGTATATGATGTATAAACATATTCTAAGATGATTTTGGGTCGAAAGAAGTGGTTTAAAAAATTTTACAGCCGAAAAATGGGTCGACCCAAAATCGCAAAAATGTGAAGGGGTATACCTTCAAAAATTCTCAAAAAATGAAAGTCGCTAGAATCGCTTCTACATGACCCAAATCGATGGTATATGATGTATAAACATATTCTAAGATGATTTTGGGTCGAAAGAAGTGGTTTAAAAAATTTTACAGCCGAAAAATGGGTCGACCCAAAATCGCAAAAATGTGAAGGGGTATACCTTCAAAAATTCTCAAAAAATGAAAGTCGCTAGAATCGCTTCTACATGACCCAAATCGATGGTATATGATGTATAAACATATTCTAGGATGATTTTGGGTCGGAAGAAGCGGTTTAAAAATTTTTTTGAGCGAAAAATGGGTCGACCCAAAATCGCAAAAATGTGAAGGGGTATACCTTCAAAAATTCTCAAAAAATGAAAGTCGCCAAAATCACTCCTACATGGCCCAAATCGATGGTATATGATGTATAAACATATTCTAGGATGATTTTGGGTCGGAAGAAGCGGTTTAAAAATTTTTTTGAGCGAAAAATGGGTGGATCCAAAATCGCAAAAATGTGAAGGGGTATACCTTCAAAAATTCTCAAAAAATGAAAGTCGCTAGAATCGCTTCTACATGACCCAAATCGATGGTATATGATGTATAAACATATTCTAAGATGATTTTGGGTCGAAAGAAGTGGTTTAAAAAATTTTACAGCCGAAAAATGGGTCGACCCAAAATCGCAAAAATGTGAAGGGGTATACCTTCAAAAATTCTCAAAAAATGAAAGTCGCTAGAATCGCTTCTACATGACCCAAATCGATGGTATATGATGTATAAACATATTCTAAGATGATTTTGGGTCGAAAGAAGTGGTTTAAAAAATTTTACAGCCGAAAAATGGGTCGACCCAAAATCGCAAAAATGTGAAGGGGTATACCTTCAAAAATTCTCAAAAAATGAAAGTCGCTAGAATCGCTTCTACATGACCCAAATCGATGGTATATGATGTATAAACATATTCTAGGATGATTTTGGGTCGGAAGAAGCGGTTTAAAAATTTTTTTGAGCGAAAAATGGGTCGACCCAAAATCGCAAAAATGTGAAGGGGTATACCTTCAAAAATTCTCAAAAAATGAAAGTCGCCAAAATCACTCCTACATGGCCCAAATCGATGGTATATGATGTATAAACATATTCTAGGATGATTTTGGGTCGGAAGAAGCGGTTTAAAAATTTTTTTGAGCGAAAAATGGGTGGATCCAAAATCGCAAAAATGTGAAGGGGTATACCTTCAAAAATTCTCAAAAAATGAAAGTCGCTAGAATCGCTTCTACATGACCCAAATCGATGGTATATGATGTATAAACATATTCTAAGATGATTTTGGGTCGAAAGAAGTGGTTTAAAAAATTTTACAGCCGAAAAATGGGTCGACCCAAAATCGCAAAAATGTGAAGGGGTATACCTTCAAAAATTCTCAAAAAATGAAAGTCGCTAGAATCGCTTCTACATGACCCAAATCGATGGTATATGATGTATAAACATATTCTAAGATGATTTTGGGTCGAAAGAAGTGGTTTAAAAAATTTTACAGCCGAAAAATGGGTCGACCCAAAATCGCAAAAATGTGAAGGGGTATACCTTCAAAAATTCTCAAAAAATGAAAGTCGCTAGAATCGCTTCTACATGACCCAAATCGATGGTATATGATGTATAAACATATTCTAGGATGATTTTGGGTCGGAAGAAGCGGTTTAAAAATTTTTTTGAGCGAAAAATGGGTCGACCCAAAATCGCAAAAATGTGAAGGGGTATACCTTCAAAAATTCTCAAAAAATGAAAGTCGCCAAAATCACTCCTACATGGCCCAAATCGATGGTATATGATGTATAAACATATTCTAGGATGATTTTGGGTCGGAAGAAGCGGTTTAAAAATTTTTTTGAGCGAAAAATGGGTGGATCCAAAATCGCAAAAATGTGAAGGGGTATACCTTCAAAAATTCTCAAAAAATGAAAGTCGCTAGAATCGCTTCTACATGACCCAAATCGATGGTATATGATGTATAAACATATTCTAAGATGATTTTGGGTCGAAAGAAGTGGTTTAAAAAATTTTACAGCCGAAAAATGGGTCGACCCAAAATCGCAAAAATGTGAAGGGGTATACCTTCAAAAATTCTCAAAAAATGAAAGTCGCTAGAATCGCTTCTACATGACCCAAATCGATGGTATATGATGTATAAACATATTCTAGGATGATTTTGGGTCGGAAGAAGCGGTTTAAAAATTTTTTTGAGCGAAAAATGGGTCGACCCAAAATCGCAAAAATGTGAAGGGGTATACCTTCAAAAATTCTCAAAAAATGAAAGTCGCCAAAATCACTCCTACATGGCCCAAATCGATGGTATATGATGTATAAACATATTCTAAGATGATTTTGGGTCGAAAGAAGTGGTTTAAAAATATTTTTAGCCGAAAAATGGGTCGACCCAAAATCGCAAAAATTTCAATGTCGCCAATTTGCTGTTTGTGGCCAATACATGTAAGTTTCTGTGCTCCCCCTCACAACCCACCGTGTACATTCGTTCCAAAGCCCAGTACTTTTCTCGAATACATGCATGTATGTATATGGCCACAAGACCCACGGAAATGGCCACATGAAAAGTTTCTTATCTAAAAGTAGCGGGCACTTTGCGCAAAACCGACAATAAAAGTACTTTCTGCAACCGTGCACATTTCCTGCGCAGAACATATAATGCTCGCAACTCTCGCCGGGAAGGAAAGGATCGTGTACCGAGATAATCGGCGTTTCTGCACGAGACTAACAAATTATATTGATTGTCCCCGATAACGGCTACGGAGACCAATTAGCCAAAGTTTTTCGAGTAATTTACTGGGACTTGAATGTCCCCGCTATCTCGGAAGTGTAATGGCAATTATGGATAGAATGGGGATGCTAATTATAAAGGATCTCCTAAGATGGCTAGATTATTATCGACACAATTAATTGGAGGTCAAAAAGGAACGTAGAAAATTAATTATATAGATGCAATTCATACAAGTTTTTGATCGAGAAGAATTACTTATGCAGTGACTATTAGGAGACAAAAAGAATATTCGGAATAGTTTGAATTACTGTTAAATAACACAGTAATTATAATATTATATATAATACAGTATCCTTAGAAGATACTCATATACTTATATATTTTTTACAAATATCTTTATATATGAATATACATATATAAATATCCGTTTTAATCGATCGAAACCATTATTGTGGAACGTATGCGAATTCAGTCAACAATTTCTAGATATAAACAATAATAACCCACATCCACATATCAAACAAATTTCCTTATTACATTATTTTAGCGCACCGTGGCTATCTTTAACAATTAATCGAATCATTTTTACAGTAATTGAATGTCTCACTCATCGGACATTTTAATTGTGCCCGACACGGCTGCGCCGGAATGATCTGTTTAATTATATTTCTCCGTGGCACAAACGATAATTGCAAAACAGAATTCAGCAAACCCTGTATGAAGTGTAGCTGGAAACCAAAATAGGTGGTCGCCATTGAAGTTACGTTAATTACAAGTTTCAGACTGATATTTTATGGCCGTGTCTACCGTTGCTTCCTGAATTGCTTTGCTTCCGGTATTCTTACGATCTTCGCCATTGAAGTACGCTCTCTCGGCATCGTACTCGCTTTTAAAGAGAAGAGCTTCCGTGCTTCCTCTTAAGATTCCGCGGTGCAAGCACTCATAATTAAAACGAACTAGTATACGCTTTTTCTCTGTGAAACTGAGAAGTAGTAACCACTGGCCCCTGGGACACTCGGCTCTCAAATTAAAAAGTAAATTGAAATCTTCTTTTCGCCTTTGTATACGGCAAGCCTTTTACATTCCATTACTCTCTTGTTCCAGTCGCTTTAAGGAACGACACTTTGGGGGAAGTTAATGTCAACTGCTAATGGCTCCGGTGTCACGGAGCATTCTTCTGAAGTACATTTTTTAGCATTGCTACTAATACTGTCACTTTGTGTAATGGATAAATTGTA
The DNA here is from genome assembly GCA_910591585.2 of Nysson spinosus. Taxonomy (NCBI): domain Eukaryota; kingdom Metazoa; phylum Arthropoda; class Insecta; order Hymenoptera; family Crabronidae; genus Nysson; species Nysson spinosus. Next base: position 4,025,991 of record OU342843.1, on the reverse strand, counting down.
TTAGCTGATATTTGTGGATTTATCTCGACTTTAGAGACATTTTATTAGAGCTTATAGAAATTTGTAATTAAATTCATTGCCAAGTTCAGCTTAGGATAGATTTGGGTACCTAATTGATTACTGTAATTAGTTATCATATTAGGAAATTAATAAATTATTTGTATCAGTGATAAATTTATCATATACACCCAATTAGAAATAGGTGTTTGTCAATGGTGTGTTAATAACAAAATTAATTAATTGACCGGTTACAACGTAAAATAATTTGCGGAAATTTAATTTCTAACATATTAAGAAGTAGGAAAAACAGAATTTAAATATAGCGTGCATCGCATCCAAACAGTTTTTGTTTCTTCAAAAAAGGAAACAATACCCGTGGGTGTACATGAAGGGCCATCATCGATCAAGGAGGAGCTCCCACTAAAGAACGAAGTTTCCCTGAAAGCACTTTTCCTTTTCTTCATTTTATTATATCTCTTACTTTATTTTCATCTTTTCAATCGTATCAGAGCCCTTAATTCCATAACCGGGATAACCTATAGGTATTCTTTAGTCTTTATGTCCATCCAGGACCAAATTGCGTCCTTAATTGTTTAACAAAGAATATCGACTTCCCAGATGAATTCCTTTGAAGCTTTTCGATTAATCTCTATTCAATAACTAGGGCACTATATACTATTAATTAACCGAATAAATAAGAAGGAGAAAAATGAGGTTCTAATTTAATTTAAATTCCGTGATGTGCTAATTTCTTACTATAATTATTTGTAATATTTCACGTTAAAGTTAATTTATACTTATATTGCAAACTGATACAGCAGCACCCTGATAATTAACAATTAAACACTTCCTTCTTTTTCCCTTTTTAAAGTAAAAGAAATCATAATAAAAGATTTATATTGTCGAATACAAAAATAAAAAAGGGGGCCTTCTTTAAAATTAAAGGTTTCGTTCGTTAATCAAATTAAGATTTTCGATCTAAATACACCATCGAGGAAAAATAATAAAAATAAAGGAATAAGGAAAATAAGACCGAGATGACCGTTTCTTTTATCATTACACTAATATCATAATCAATCGATTTTTACTATTATTGTTGTAATTAATTTATTCATCATACTCCGCATACGAAACTGGCATTAAATCAAGCAGCAGAAGCAAGGCTAATAGATCTTCCATTTCTATCTCACAAAATACAGAATAAATAAAATTCCTGAATAAATTCCTCTCATCTTGACATCGACTCCCTTTTCTCCGAAGATTGTTACGAAGCATTATGTTTTAATGTTATAAATTTACATACATTTCTCCCCCACGAAATGAGTCAGTATTTTGTAAAGTGAGAGACACGGTTAACGATACCGTTTACTTCCTTAAGTTCGTTCCACGCGAAGAAAAATCGGCGCAGACGAGCGGGGAACCGAATAAAAAGCGAAGTAAACCCTCGTAGTGGGAATACATAAAGAGAAGAGAAGAATGGACGAAATGGAGGGCGTAGATAAAGTAGTTTATTATTGTGGCATACAACCACCGGTATGAATGAGCGAAAGCTTCGCTGTGGAATATCAAATTTATAGCTCGTAATGCGCCACTTTTACAGATATAATGTTGACAAGAAGAAAGAATTCTAATCTACCAGATACAATAATGGAAATACTCGACATAGAAAAATCGGAGACTTTTGAAACTTTTTCCGAAATTGAAGTATTAGTTTTAGAAGTATTAGAAGTGTTTCTAAATGTTAAACTAATGAAAGGTAACATTGTTTTTATCTAAGAAATTTTGGTACCACTTTAAGGCGTTTCGACTAAACTTTGGTTGGTCGACTTTCTAACAAATTTGTATAATTATACTAATGCGTTGACATTATTCCTGCAAATGATTAAATTCTTTTTTTGTAATCATTTTTCGTGCAAAAGTATCGTGGAATAATAATTGCCTTGCTGTTAAGAGAAAGATAAGATTCTATCCCTGAAAAAGTTCAGAGTTACAAAAAAGACTCACCAGAGAAGTTCGTGGAAACAAGTCTCCTTTCAGCCGATGGATGCGAATAATCTGTAATTCCAAAGAAAACAGAATGAATGGAGAATATATTAAAAAATAATATCTGAATCATTTAAAAGTCAACACCATTTTATATTAGATCCTAATTATTCTGAATATCACGGTCATTCACGCTTTATTGGGAACTAAATATTGGTATTAAATTCTAAAACATTTTCTGACAATTACAATCAAATTACAATAAAAATTGTAATATTATTGGAGACCCGTATTGTCTAAACTTTTTTTTATTCACGACGTTTCTTCTACCAAAAATGAACAAAATTATCTATGCATCGCTTCAATAATCAACAATGTAATCATAAAAAATCGACAAAGAATCCATGTATTGAAACAGCAAGATTAAAATCACATTTAAGAGCCCATAAATGCGTTCACACATTCAGTTTTTAAGTAATAATCGAATGTAAACACTCCCCCTCGCAGGCTTAAAAGGATCAAAGCACGAAGGGTCGAAAAGCAAGGTGGATAAGAAGAAAGTAAAGGGAGGAAGGAAGAAATTTCCTTGCACAAAGGCGGTGTATACAAATACATATATCTAGGAGAATCTCCCTTAAGTTGTTCTTCGTCACGTAGTGAGTCCTCCGGACGTACAAAGAGGACGAAGAAAAGTGAAGGAAATAAGCGAAGGGTGAGATAGAAAAGAGCGGGGCAGTGAGGAGAGGGGCAGGGAATAGGGGGACAGGAATTAAGCTGGCACGGTTTAATTTCCGAAGCTAAATTTACGAGCAAACCTTATGGTTATTGTTGCCACCTTTAACCTTCTCTACGTAACTACGGCTAACGGCTATCGTCTCTAACTATACTCTCGATTACGAGCAACGTACTTAACATTAAGCTCCGTTATTACATTTGCACTTCTTGTTCTACGGGCGCCGTGAGCTTCGATCAAAATTAAAATGTTTAATGTTCCTCATAAGTACATGCCTACCAATATCATTCCAAAGTTATAATTATTCTTAATTGATACTTTTAGTCAAATCAACTTGCTTTGGCTATTTAAATTGACCTTAATGTATCATGCTTTTAGACAAGGCTATTACTTTTCGGTAGTGTGTCTTGTCATGTGATATATTCATAATGGCTCTCAATTTATAATAGAATATTAATTAAGATATTAATTAAAATTGGTGAACAATGTACCCTAAAAATCTCAATTACATAAAACAGTATTCAGAACATAGTTTCATAGCGAAGCAAACAATCAGTCATTACAGAGGTAAACAAGAATTCAAGCGAAAAACCTGCTCCAATAAGAAAAAACGAAAACAACCCCATTTTAATCTGTTCTCATAAATCCATGGCAGATTAATTTCCAAAATAAATTTACACAATTTCAAAACTCTGGTGTCTCCTCGTTCCACTCCTGGATGAAATTTGTATAATCCTGCGAGAATTAAAAATGGCGGACCGATGGGACACGAATCCGATCGAATTGAAAGGGAGTGCGCGAGACGAAGAGGAGAATTTTGTTTCACCCTGAAGAATCGTTTACGGAGTGAAAGGGCGGATTTATGATGGAAGCAAAACGTAGTAAAATATAAGGGGTGGAAGCTGCATTACCGAAATAAGAGCTCGAGTCAGAACCCTTCGAATGGCGAAGTAGGAGACGAAGTGGCATCAGGTGTGGATATCGTTTCAGGAGATAATGATCATTGACGGTGATTCAGCAGTCAGACATAGCAATAATAATAACAACACCGTGCAAGCATTCCTTGCAGATCCCTGATAACAGGAAGCCGTGGGCGGAATATCATAACAAGCCCGGTGTCTTCATGCTAACTTTTATCATTACTGTTTACTACCACGGGAAACTGTTTCAGTTTCCGCCCGGTGTGTACGAAGTTCGAGGGTAATATTAAACCTCTTATTCGACGTTGAATCTTAATCCTTTGATCCACCAATAAAAATAGTCCGTAGATGTACGAAAGTATTTTTGATATCCCGATAAAGGTGGTGTGGCAGGATTTTTTGTATTACTTTTGTAAATATGGCATGGCTGAGATTATGTTGAATTGGAAAACTTATTATATTTAAGAATCGTTATATATTATATGTTTCGCACGCGATTATGAAATAGCAAATTATTAGAAATAGAAAATATTATTTCATAAATTTAGTATAAGATTATGGATATTTAATAATAATTCGAAAGTGGAAAAATGTCCTCCTCCTTAAATTTCTTCCGTATTTTAATACATGATAATAATTCCAACGCGGAACATGAATATCACACGGTCATGTTAAACAGACGTTGTAATGAGCATCATTAATAATTGCAAAATTTCCTGGTTACCATAAATCCCGGTTATTCTTCATCTCGATAATCTTGTAGGTTTGTCTTTTCGCGGGGTGATTCTTCCTCATAATTTCTTCTGGTTACGAAGTAACGAAGATAAGTCGGTAGAAAAAGAATAATTCTCTGGTAAATGAGTTTTAAAATTCATTCATTCGTTGGAGAAAGGGGTCGAGGGGGCGAGGGAGAGGAAGAAAAAGGAGAAGGAGGAGAAAGGGAAATGGTCGACAGAGTATAAGCCCCCTGAAAATTGAGGCGCATCTTCCGACCCCGTAGCAACGGAATACGTTAAAGAATCGCAATTTAATGCTCGAAAGAGGATTTACGAGCGCCATTTGCCGATGCGGACCCTTCGCGACACTCTGAAAAATACTTCTGACAAAGTGTCGCGATACATCAACTCGCCGAAAATGATTGCCACATCGTCGAAACAAACGGTTACCACGTTTTTGATACTTATATTACCCCATCGTCTCCTTTGACGAGGATATTCCTCAACATGGCGTTTTCCTTTTACGAAACCACTCAACGTCTAATCGATCCTAATTTACTTGCATAATTAATATTTAACATTTTAGTATTATTCAATACCATTAATATTACAGTTACAAGTTACCCCATTATAGTTACGTCATTAGTGTTGCCTGAATGTACATTATACAATGAATTAATATATCACATTATTTCTCTTGTAATAAAAATGTTTTGTTCATCTTAGCACGATGAAGATTTATTTTAATGAAATTCTGCATGTTCTTGTCAGATTTTGATTTAATATGGTATTAATTAGTTACGAAGTTTTTATTGCGAAATTAATGTTGGAAGTATCTTGAATGCCACGAATTTATTTTTCAATTAACTGCTTTGATTTTCAACTTTCTAAATAATTTGATTTTTCTTGTTGTTTATGGAATTTAAATATGTATGAATTTGACGACGCTAAATATGCGAATAATATACAAATTTCAATACAAACTTTAATTAAACGTGATATAATGAGGATGATGATTAAGGAATACAATTACTCGAAACATTATAATGAATTATAACCAGGAATTCGCTAAAAGCAATTGATAAATGATAATAATCGGCCGTCAAACATCGTAAATAAGCTACCAACCATTAATCACGAAAGGAATGCACACTTAATTATCACAGATTTAATAAATCATGTTAATAAAGGAAAGTATTAAAGAATGTTTCACAAAGGGCTCCAATAAATCCAAAGACAATTAATTATAGCATTTTAAAGTAATTACAACCCAATGAATTATTGTTTGAGATTACCTTAATAGATTATGTTAAATGCACGAAATTTCCTGTTCTTATCGCAGGATATATAAAGAATTTACTATCCTTCCGCATTCGAGACTGGCACTTATCCAATTGATTATCTAAATATAAATTTACGTTATACGCTCGTATAAAGTTATAAAGGAAAACCATAAAAATCCCCACCAATCCTCGACCCACTTCAATATTCACGCTAGCGGTTTTTATGCGTCTCCTTTCACGAAAGATCGGGGCGCAATAAATTTCAGGGCAAGAATCGCAAACGTCCAGAAGGCCGATATAAAGAGTCGGGCACGCGAGATTTGAGGAAATTGGATTCAAACGTTACGGTTAACGTGTCCAGAAAATATTCGAGGGAAAAGGGACGGTGGGAAAATAGAAAAAAAAGGCCGGGAGTGAGGGAGTGGGTGGTACGAGAAACAAAGAGAGGAGCGTAAGGTCGTTTAACCTTAGGGGGTGTCGTTATCCACCGAATGATTGCCGCTGAACTTTCTCGTTAACGATTCAGTCCAGGAAACTCAAATAGATCGTAAAGATTCCAAAGGAATCCGCCGGAAAGGAAAGCCCCTTTCTTTTTCCTTCGGTTTTGACCGGAGAAAGAAAGACATTTCGGCCACCTGAGAGAACGCGGGGGTGGGAAGACGACAACGAGGGAGAATAGGCTTTCGAACCTCACCAAGTATCGATCCTCCCTTCGAGTGACGAGAAGTCAATGCTCTGTGCCAACGTAAAGAACGATTTCTCGAAGAACAGTCCCTCTGTCTTTCATCCCTCACTCACCCCCTTCCAACCCCCACGGCAGAGTGGAAATGCCACGGTTTACTTTGAAATCCCGAGCCTTGCAGGCCTATTGTTCATCCACCCTTTGTTTACACCGGTTTGGTTCATCGGTTGAACGTGTAATATTACACTTCAGCCAGAAGCATTTCGAATTTATGGCTGACAGAGTAACTGGTAATCGTAGAAATTCGGTTGAATTTTCAAAAGTGAGTGGTACGTGTTAATATTAATTCACTTGGAATTATGAAGTTAATGGAATATGGTACCAATTTTGATCCGTCGGTGAATTTCAAATTGTATAACTTCTAATATTACCTTCATAATATTCGGTTGGAATTCAGAAGTAGAACATGCCACTTTGATCGGACTACAATTCAGATACGGTTTGCCTTGAAATGATTAGACTTTCAATCTTTCGTACCTACTTTCTAATATGAACCTGTCGAACTGTGTAACCTAATTAGCTTGACAAGGATTACTCCACATTCAACGATCTAATTATCTACATCAGCATTTTCAGGATCCTATATCTGTCACTGCAGTGTCTGGCTATTCTCAGCAGAGTTTCCAGTTAATATTTAAGTAAGGTGATTTCAAAGTCAAGGATAATATACGAGGTAATAAGTGAACCACCAAGTAACGAGATGCGAAAAGAGTCAGGGTAACATAATTATAAGTTACTGTTTCATCGGCAGTTTAAATAAATGTTTCAGCCGGAAAACGAGGAAAGTATGTGACGATGTTCGAGGGAGGGGAAAAAGTTTCAAACCCCCGAAAGAAATAATGTGAAAATAGAGAGGTAGAATTCGAAGATATAATTTATAATGCTTCGTCATCTTAAGACCACGTGGCAAGGTTCGCGAATAATGCGATTGTTATACTAGAAAGAAAGATCTCCATTCTGATGTCTTTGTGTTTTATGTTTATTCCCTTTTATTCCCTGCCCGGATACCCCGTGCATTATCGTTACGACGTATATAAAATACGATTATCTCTTCTGTACACGTTGCGTTATCATTTCATGCAACCTTTATTGTTCTACTACCGACCAAGTATCCGAGCATTATTCAAGCGTGCCGTTAGAATCAGCGTAAAAGGTACAGAGACGTAAAAGAGATTTACGTACGAAATTTAATATCACTGCTCGGCTTTTACTGCATATTTTCACTGCCGATAAGATAACATATATCTATATGTTACTCGATTATGTATAATCTGTTATTTCTATTTGATTTTACTTTTATTTTTTCATTATTAACTGGATAAAACCCTTTGCTTTGAAACGATACAAAATGAAGATGAAAAACCCAGATAGACATAAAGAATATAATAAATTGGAAGATAATAAATACTTATGAATATAGTATGATTATTTTATGGCATATTTTCAGGGTCTTCAATTTTGTATCGTTTTACTTTATATATGATCTTTAACTATGTACATATTACATGTTATTGTTATATTATTATATGATATTATATTATATACAACATTGTTATATAATATTATATAATAATATAATTCGGTGATAACAGACTCCCATCCAACGAATTTCAATACGGAAGTCGGTTTCAACAAATGATTAAATATACACTCAAATAAACTTGCTAATTAGAATCGCAAACATAATTTCATCCGCCAATATCCCAGTGTCAAAAGTTTATACAGTCACACAAATGAAAACAACAGAACAATTCACGGAACAACGGAAGTAGTCCAACATTAGCATCAAACTAGCAAAACAGCCATTCATACCTGAGCTCTCCAAACAGCTTATGAATACGCATGAAGATTAATTAGAACTTTACACCGTCTTTGATCCTTCGAACTCTACGAACTTCAGAATACACGCGTAATCCAGGATCTTAATAAGGACAATAGGTTCGAATACAAAATGGTCGCCTGGGGAGTCCAGGGTTTAGTGAAATCGCACTTTCATTGTCAGACATTTCTTCAACGACGCTTAGGAACATTATTGAATTCTTTTTAGGCTTTTTGATCTTTGATCTTTATTTTTAGTGATATGTCTATGGGATTCAAATATCCAGGAATCTATTCAGCATCTTCCAGGATCCTTCAGGATAGACATCGTATCGGTCATTCGATATGCACGAGTGAATAAGAATAGGATGGAAAATGAAGGCACGTGTCCTTCGTACGATCCATGGAATCCTTCCATGATATACCAACTGGATTCAGTATCCTTACAAGTTCCTTCGATCGTGGAAAGGAAATGGAGGGAAGTTTCTTGAGAAGGTAATATCAAATTACTATGTGCTACGAAAGAGTACAGCTACGAAACTAGAAATTTAATTTGAAACACCTGTTTTGGTTATTTTAATTTGTAATACCTTTTTATAATTTGCTATTCTTGTTAGACTATGTATCATATCCAGAATATATTCATCAGAGTTTTATTGAAAAATATGCCAAGGATATGTATAAAATTTTAGAAAAATATAATTTATTCAACTGTTTCTATGAGTGATTCAATTTAAAGTATAAATTTTTAAAATTTAATAGGTCTCATAAGATATTTAGAAATTAAAAGAATGGAGTCTTTTTCGGAAAAAAATTATTAATTTTAACTTCTGCATCAATTGTAAATAGCTACAGTTACTTTTTTGGAAAAGATTTCTTTAGGAATTATTTCATACTCTAAATAAAAATATATACAAAATAGATCATATTTAATAAATTGAATACAAAAATATAATTAGTTGTAGACTCAATTCAGATTCTTAATCTTTGATTAAGTTAATTAGACTAGCTAGTAAACGTAGATTAAATTATTCTATTACTAGATTAATAAGGTTTACAAAATTTGAAGTCCCTATCTCGCTAAATTAGTAGTCGTTCTGTTTCGATAGATTTTATAAAGCAATTTTTTGCTTTCTTTATACTTGTTTATGGATATGTCGTCTCTTTGATGACCGTAATCTTTTGTCAGGCGTAGTTGGAAATTTCGAAGAAAAAACCGCTGTGGTGACGGAATTGTGCAGCCATCCGGATTTTGTATCGCGTGATTTTTTGCCACGCTTTCGACGCTCCGGGCTGAAATCCGACAGTATTTTTCCCGTGGTCGATTCCTTTTTTTCCTCCCATGAAAAGGCCAGAAAATCGTTCGCCGAAAAAAGGAGCGGAGACAAAGTCACGCGTTTCCGGAAACACGGAAATATTTCGCCCATCCCGAAAATAACGCAGTTTTTTCATTCACGATAAATGTGTTCGCGGGGAAGATAAAGTCTCTCAATAAATCGACATACCGGCAAACAATGATCGGTGTTTAAGTATGTAAATTAATTGCTGATGCCACAAAAACGTGCGTTCGAATGATTTCATGCAAATAAATCCAGAAAATGTAATATTTAAATACGATGATTTATATTCCGCTTTTATCGCCAATTAATTACAGAAGGTAGTTGAACGCGGGATAAAATAAATTTGTTCAGATCTCGAATCCAAATACGATAATATTTCAATAATAAAATCTCAATATTTTCGAGACACAAAATTAATTAACATTAAATCCCTCAACAACACTGTCACCTATATTTGTACATTTAAATTTATATTCTGAAAAAAAGGATATCAAAAAGAAATTGATCGATTCAATTATGTCACATATTCAATGCGACAAAGTGCATTCGAAAGAGCGGACTTTTCTCTATAAGATCATTGACGGACAAAAATATCTCACTATTCGTTCTTCCGCAATTAATTAAAATACGGGGCCTCCTCCGAGCGGTGGGGACACTCGCGAACAAGGTTGAATGAATGTCCCGAATAATCGTCAATAACTAAGGAGTCCGTGACTATTTTTTGATGCAACAAAGTGCATTCGAAAGAGCGAACTTTTCTCTATAAGATCACTCGCGAGCAAAAAAATCCCATGCTTCGTTCTTCCGCAATTAATTAAAATACGGGGCCTCTTCCGAGCGGTGGGTGAGACTGCATGTGAGTGTGTGATAAATTAGATGCTAATTTTCTGAAACACTTAAATCGATTACATTCCCCTCAGACGCCATATTTCAACAGGTTTTGCGATCGATGATTAAATTACTTTAAAACGTCCACTTAAGCAGGACAAATCGATCGGACCATTAGTTCAAGGATATAATCCCCCGTAAAAAGGTCCACGCGATATCCAATCTCGTTTGTTCCCGCGAGTTGTGAAACAACACAAATTAAGGAACTCTGTACGACAAGGGTTACTTTTAACGAGGAAAAACATTCTCCAACTACAAGCGTTAAATCCAGAATAATTACTGTCAAGGAAGTGCATTTAAAGTACAACACAATGGATTACGTTTTAAAACAATTTTACAACTCCGAACATTTAAACACATATTTTCATATTAAAACTAAACATCGGAGGTTCTTCCGTTCGTTTCAAACATAATTCAATATAGTATTCCACAGAATTCTATAGAAATATGGATTCCTATACTTCTTTCAAACACGGAAGCGGCACAGATATGTTTTCAACAATCTTTTTTGCAACTATAAATACTTGTAGTTTTCGCGAGGATATACGACTTCGTGGTCCAAGTAGTTCGAATATATTTCCTGGAATAAGTTACACTTGGAAGCGATGGGGAAGCCTGGAAGCTGAAGAAAGTGGAAGGAAGTGGAAGGAACCAGAAGCCCTCGATGAACTCTGGTAACCGCGAATTGACATTAAGGAAACATTGTTGCTGGATGTGGGAAATAAGATCGATAAAGAGTTAACTCTGATAGCTTGCCAGATAACATTTCGCCTTCCTACGGTAACCGTATCTTCCTCTCTTATTCTCAGATATAATGTAATGTTTCTTTCTTCGTTCACACTCTCCTACGCCATGCTTCCCTCGAGTATACGATATATATATATTTTAACGCGGCATTGCAACGGGAAAATAGTGGAAGCAACAAAGATACGATCTTTACGGAGTCGGAAAGTATCGGCGGTGCATTATCAAGTTACTTCCTTCGTCTGCCGAGTTTGTGCAACGAAATTCTAAAACGCCTTAACTTCGACTTCGACTACTTCGATCTTCGAATATCGAATAAGTCGTGGATTCTTAATGGATTTCATTTATTGCGTAATATATGTTCGGTTGTTTGATATCGAGTATATAAATATAGTAGTTTGTGTCTAATATATAATATTAATGCAACATTAAAGTCATAAAAGACAAGATTTATCATATTTCGAGTATCTATATTGAGTTTAAATAGCAGCAAATATATTAATGCAAATACATATTAGATTCAAGTGATACCTGCATTCGTGATACTAAATTTCCAGGAAATCTAAGTAAATGTTAGAATTTCATGTTCCAGTAACGTCCACGTGAACAATTTATAATCCACGAAAAGGTCTTGGCGCATTTAATAAGCATTCTGAAAACTGTCAGGGTTGATGTATCCGTAAAACGGCAATTTGCTCGGCTTGAAAATGAGTCTACGAAACGCTTAAAACATTCACGCAAAAGGGCAGTGCTAGTTACCCCGGGGGTAACAATAAGGGTAAGCGCGGTTTCAAAACATCCACCGTAAACTCCATCGCCGGTTACCTTACTTAACAGAAACTCGGGAAAATTAACACGTTCGTAGTTTGCCCGAGTATTAGTCCCCCGTTAATTAATACCACTGAACTTGTTAGCGTCGCACGATTTGTTAGTCGATTATATTCCGTTGAATTATATCGAATATAAACTTATTAATTGATAGAGTAGTATTGACTTACGATCGTGTATTTGAATTTATTAATATCATTGTTATAGACGTAAGATTAACTAAGAGTCTCATGTAAAAAGTACCTTCCATATTATATTATGTTATATTGTTTCATTATATTATATTATATTATATTTCGAACGTAGATACTCGAATATAATACGCTTCACGTGTTACGTGTCAGCCAACCACAAACGGAATTTCGCCTCCGGAAGTGTCTACATGCATGGAGTAAGTTTACGCAGGATATCTAACGGATCATGAACAGAAGGGAATTGGTATATTTACTGGGAAAAGATAAATCCTTGTTTGACAAAATAAGGATAAATTGGTGTTAAATGAATTCATTTTTGTGTCGAATTATATTGAAATCATCCACGCGTTTCGAGGATCCGTTGACTCATCATTGAATTTTCAGGCTTACAAATTAATTATGCTATAATTATCCGAATCTCTAAACGAGATGAATCTCGTTTTAATTAAACGCGTTAACGATTCGTGAATTAAAATAATTGCGGGTATAATTTATGCAAAGCCTCTATGCGCTAGCTTGTAATAAAATGATGGACCGCCAATGAAAATGTTTCAGAATAATTTCGTAACATACTTTTCGAGCGAAGAAAGAATTAATTTTTGATAATAATACGCTAAATGGTCGCTCAGCATAGAATACAATTATTCGCCATTAGCACTGCTCTAAATTAAAAATTCTTTCAGTTTCATTTCCAAGAATACTTTATTTTCCTTTTGCAAGTTTCCTTCATTTTACTCATTGTTTCCTGATATTCCAGTATCGTGAGGTATGTTCTTGTTAAAATTATATTCTCTCCTACGAATTCATCAAATGCGGGTATGAAAATCATATGTCCCGAAAACTTGAAAAATTACTTCAGTTTTACATGATTTTATGAAAAAATAAAAATCAAACGCTCCCATCTCATAATATTGCATTGAAATCGAAATATGAACAATTTTATTGCGATATTTCAAGTACTAATATATAGTAGGGCGTTTGAAAATTATTGTCAATGCTTGATGATGGACGAGTGTCATAGGTGTCATGGTGTCTTTAAACGTGTACCATCGTCCCTTTTGTTGTTCGACTTTTCATACAATGTCACCGGAAGTGGTTAAGTGCGATAATTTCAAATGTCCATGTCAGTCGGTGGAAGCCACTATAAAACCTGTCGACGATTTTACCTTTAATTTTTCCGTCCTTTTGTCAGTCGGTTGGCTTATCGATCGTCCAACTGAAAATCTAACACACGATAAAGCTTCCTTCGGCATCGTATTTTTGTTCACGCGAATATTCTGTCGCACACGTTTTATTCGCTTACAAACGAACGGAGTTGAAAAAAGAGCCTTTATTCCGTGAACAAAACTCTCCTCATTGCGATTTAAAAAGCAACGCATCATTCGGGACAATGCATGTTCTTGTTTCATTTCACAACGGCATGTTTGATCTAATTACCTTCTACGCTTGCAAAATAAAAAGTACTCATCTTTTACCGAAATAATTGACTCCTTCGAAAGTTCTACATATAAATTCATCTATTATTTTAATTAATAATCACCTATTATGAAATTTACAAAAAACTTCTTGGATTTATTTGATTATGGGACACCAGTTATCTAATTTATTCCAATATCTTTCCTCGTAAAATTAAAATTTACAAAAGTAGTTTTATCAAGATAAAATTGTATTATTATCAATGATTCCATATTACAAACGGAAACGTCAAAATAAAAATATGAATTATATCTATAAGTTCCTGTTATTATTAATTTCATATATAAAATATGTATAAATATGATATTACTAATCCGTTCAATTTGAGTCTTATCAATGCTTCAATAATCAATAAATTCGCTATTACGAGGACAATTAAATTCGTAATATCGAGTCAAAGCCTCTGGGAATAAAATCTTCAGTAAAATAATTTTTATTATTCCTAGAATTTAATCCGTGCCGTAAAATATAACACGGAACCATGGCGTGCAGATGGAACAAATATATTGTGTCGATGTTCTCATCTACACAGAAACATATTTCCATAAAGTATCCTAGATATCCTGTCTGTAACAGGGTATGTTTGTCCAGGAAATTGCAAGTGAACTTATCATTGGTTAATCAGATGGGCGCGTTGGAACATGGGTTGGTCCTGGAGATGTGTTTACGTGTACATTGTATATCGAGTACACGCCTAATAAGAGAACACGGAATAACTGCGAATGGATTGACATGCATTATGAACTAAAAGGAATTTCATATCATTCATGAGATTAATAGAATCGCACGATACATTGTAGAATCTTGTACAAAAAGAAATATTAGTTATAGATTATTATTTGTAATTTGTAAATACGATGTAACAAATACAGAATTTATTGAAATATAATAATCAGATTAAACCAGAGAAAATATAATAATAAGTATCAGGACATTTGAGATTAGATAATATCGAAAGAAAATATTTCATTTTACCAAAAAGGCACGAAAAAGTTAATCTGAAATAAACCATGAACCACTGCAGAATTTGACAAATTATCAGATTAAACAGTAGAAATCTTAATAATTAATACCGTAACATCTGGGACTCTATAATACTGAAAAAAATGTTTTCCAACCATCAAGGTTCGTTTAAAAATTACACTAAAATAAACATTACATCTCCACCGAATCTCGTGAATTCTTTATCGACTCGATTAAAAACAATAGCCGAAGGACCCTCAAAATCTCAGGGTTCGATCCAACCCTTATCTCCAGCGTGCGTACTGCGCGTTCTTCGTGGCGTAGGGTAGTTACATGATGATGAAATGTTACAGGAACACCGTTATTAAACCAGTAAACATAACGCGGAACATTAACCGGAGATCATTCGATAAGCATCGAGAGTACCGGCCTCGGATAGCAGGAGGCTTAGTGAAGTCATTAAAAATAATAGTCGCGGAACCGAAAATTTGGCGGTTCGAAATGATTCTTAAACGAAGCGTGGGTTCTGTGGGTTCCGCGTGGTCGAGGGTAGTTATATGTTGGGGGTGCGAGTACGAAGGTATGGATAGCCATATGCGGGTCATGGCGCATGGCAGACTCGAGAGGGTGCGGCAGCAGTAACTCGAAGACTAAACCGCGGTAGGGCGGATCCACCCTTCCTATGCTCGATCGTGTTTTACCTTGTACTTGACTCTACCAAATCTTTTCAAGCAGATACTCTCTCCGTCCTTTCTCTCTCACTCCCTTACTCACTTTCTTCTTATCGTTTTTCGCCGATACTATCCAATATCTTGCTTCTCGTTTCCTCCATAGCGGAAGTCACTAGTACCGAGACCTATCCGCTCAAGGGATGAACTTTCTTTTTGTGCGATTGACACAATTTCACCTCTTGCATTCAATTCTGCGAACCTTCTGTATCAATGTTTCCGTTTCCCTTTCTTTATCGCTTTACTTTATGTTCGATGGACACTGTGATTGTTTCCAATTTGTTTGCGTGGTAGTGTGTGTATTCACTTACGTATGAGTCGCTCAAAGGTCGAAATGATTGTGCGTAATTTTTGTAATTATTGTAATTTTAGTCGTTAAGGCGATTCACTTATAGGATTGGTGCTTCACTTTTCATAATTGTATATTTTCTCTGTTTCTTGTTTGACGGGGTTTATTAGGTTCGTTTTTGAATGGCTCATATATCAAAGTGAATATGAATATGATTCTCCACAGATTTGTTTAATTACAATAAAATAGTAATTAGAAGTATACAGAATGACCTCCATGTGTGTCAATATTGTATTCCAACGTAGTGTATATTTCGGAAGGAATATTTTGCAAATCGAATATGAGAGATGTATCGGCAATGTATATATTTACATGTCGCATCGGCAATTTAAATGGTAATTTGTTATTTCATAACAATACCGTGAGCAGCACCAGAAAAATAATCCTGTCGAATTGCAGAATGATTTTACTTTCCAAAGGCACGAGTATTATACCGGGATTTAACTTGAAATGTGTGAGAGACTTTGAGGTTAACATATAATTCTCGTAAAAAGGTGGATGTCGAGGGAAAGGATTTCGAAAAGAATTTAAAAGAATTCTAGAAAAACGATTTAATCATAGTCGTTAGAGATAATTAAAAGTGGCAGAGTAACTTTCGAGGAAAAAGCCGATAGAAATTCCTATCTTTTTTCATGGAATCCGAAAGTAACAGAGGGATTAACGGAAAGGAAAACGGGGATACCTATGACACCCAGGATTCGAGGAAGTAGTTGGAAAAAAACTGCCGTCTGACACGGAAAAGGCGGATCTACTCAACCGTGATTTTAAAATCCACTTAAATGAGAATTGTCAAAAAAGTAGATAATAAAAGCTGCGGGAACTATTGTCATAGATACCTTATTTTATTCCTGCATTTTAGATGCACGAAAGGAAATAATTTATTTGGTTTCCGTTAATGTTCCTAATTTGCTAGTCCCTTATAATTAAAATGTAACTTAAGATGTAACAATATACGTATATAAAGTAAACGACAAGAAGTTGCACAACTTCCTTTTAAAAAACACTCTATATCCATATCCTTATCAGTTTTAATATAAATTTCATTTAACTCACGACGAAGATACAGTAGATTTATTCCGTGAGTGTCAGACGAAATGCTTTCGGTTCAATTTTCACGCTCGATGTATTATTACACGTATCGGATGTTATAATCAGAATCAAAATCAGAATCTTGATCTAACAGCAATACCAATTGAGTAGCCCTAACCTTCGGGATCACCCCATGGTCCTACAAGGGAACTTTCAAAGTTTCCGCATCGTAAGGAACAGGCGGACATTTCGGTAGAATAGTGATAATCGGTAGAACTTTCTCTGGCAGCTGACGATGGCAGACGACCGGTTTAATATGGTTAATATTGCTTATAGAAAATCTTCATCTTGAGTCCAACAAACCAGAAGCATCGTGAAATACAAACCATATGATTATGTTTATATTCGATTCCGCCAAAACAACTTGACACGGATTTAGTGTTAGTCTTTTAACACTAAAATTACCGAACTATTATATATACCATAGATTATGTAAGTTATATGATCATTTATAATAAATTATTAGCGGGAGATGTAAGTTAATTAACGGATTTAATTATGTGGGTCATGTAAAGAAAATAAAGATAAATGAAATATCTAACTGTGTACCGTTGCATATTTTAATAATTTTATTAGGAACTACATATCAGTTATTGTATTTTACTTTTACTTTATTTATGTGTCATACACATGTAAGCGAAGTAAACAAGTTACTACGATAATTAAAAATGTGTAATTACGAACTTTTATAATTATCAACTTTGACAATATGTATAACATACGTCCATTTTCATCAATGTGAGAAATGAATTTTTACTCGAACATTAAGTATCGAATTCATTTTTCACCTCGAATGTAATTAACTCAGAAACCAACCACGAAAGCGAAGTGGAATAAATTTTTAACTGACGTATAATCTCGCTGTTAAATTAATCTCATGAACCATTTCATTTTTACGAGGTCACCGAGATTGATTCCATCAAAGTTTGGCTGGGAAATATTTCATGGAAAAATTCTCTTTTTCGAAAAAGGGATGTCGGTTAGAAAAGTGTCAAATCAAAATGACCACAGTGTGTTACACTGTTAAACAATGTTTATCGTCATCGTTGTTTATGGTATTATTAAAAAATGTTCGGTGAAAATATATATATCGTGAACACGAGCTACTAAAGGTGAAAAACTGGAAACGAGAGTGATCGTGTATCAATACCAATTTTTAGAATCAGAATATGCAGGGTGTCCAATATGAAATCAGCCACGTAATTATTCTCTTTAATTGCAATAATACAGAAAATATTTTTCGAATTATATGAATGACTTCAAGCGGCCAATATCCTAAAAAAATGTTTTTTCCATTATCATCTTTTTACAGAATTTTCCAGGTCCCCATATTTACATAGAAATAAATATTGTTGTACAACTGGATGACCTATTTTATTTGGAATACCTTACATAATAATATAATTATTATTTTATGAATTCAAGGTACCACATTTTTCTTAATTCTGTAACAATAAATTGCAGTATGTTATTAATGACTGTCAAAGAACTCACGGTTAGTGATTAAGGGATGGTTTTGACAAGTTTGTGAAGAGGAATAAATTTCTACCGTGTCATAAGAAAGTAAAATACTTTGGTGAAGGACGTCACACCGAGGAACACCAGATCCCCGAAGTTAACTCATGTTATCTCTGATCTAACTCCCGAAGTTTTGGCTCCCGTAAAAGTTTCCCCAGTTTTCGAGGAAAAGCTCTAATAATCGGATCGAATTCGTCGGTCGACTGACAATTTGGGGACTCGTAACCGACGATATTAATTCCGATCTAATTCGAATGTTCCCACATGGGAATCAAAGAGGCGAATTAACAGAACTGCTAACACCTAAGCTTCTCTAAGGAAGAAGATCGATGTAATTCGCTCATTTAATCATTAAATCCTACCTTTATATACCATCCACAGAATTTCTGTTATACGAAGGTTTTAAGTACATTTTGACCCATTAAGTAAACCCTTCACTTTTTTAAGAGGATTACCACTGCCGTTACTCCTCCGATAAGATGGAAATATTACTCGTTAATAACAAAATATCGCCACGGCATATCTGTTTATTAGTAATTAAATTTTAGTAATTACTATCAATTTATAATGTCTGTATCTAATGATATCAAATTTATACTTGGAATTTAATTTCTAACACAACTCGTCGCAAGTCAAATTATAGAATAAAAATTCAAAATCTTATTAATTACACTGTTCTTTTAGTCAACGTATAGAATGTAGAATCGTATTAATTTATAATTATTTTCTTGTTATTTTCTATTAATGTGTTTTGCACGTTTGTTGTAGATTGGATTTCACAAAAAAAACTCGAGGTTTTTTATACGAAAGTATTAGTTTCGAAGGAAATAAGATCAGAATCGAGGGCCATGCATCAAACGGCAAAAAAGCTTCGCCTCATTTTCAGAAACTCCGATCTTAAATAATGACAAAGGGTGGTGACGAAGAAAGGAAGTGTGTCACGTAAACCGCAAAAGGAAACGATTCTTTGGTGGCGGCATCGACTTATAAAAGGAACTCCGATAGAAAAAGAATCAGTGGAAGGATACGACGGTTGAAAAATCGTCAAAATACATCGCCGATGGAAAAGAAGATCACCGTATTGCGACGACATTTTCACGGCGATGTATGGCGTCTCCTGGCACGATGAAGTCTTTTCCGGAGAACATCTTCGATCATACGTAACTTACTTTACCAGAAAACCTCGACAATAACACTCCCAACTGATGAATAACAGTTCGAACGAAGAAGATATATTTGCTACGACAACTTCCAAGTTAAATAACTTCTAATAAATTGCTGAATAGAGTACTATTGTGAAATGCCCCGAAAAAGGGAGAAAGAAAAATAACATTTTCGAAATTCAGAAACGCTTCTTCCTTAAATCTCCTATAATATTATATTACTATACAAATATTGTAACACTATTATATTACAGTAAGTGTATCGGAAAGTAATACATTATTTTTCACATATTTCATGAGACTCAATTTATTTTTTCATGTTAAATATTATTCATTATGATGATCAATTAATTACATTACGAAGTTTACTTAACTTCGATGAATTGGTTTATAGATATAATTTAGATATCCATACATCCATATACATATTTGTATATCTATATATCCACGTATTTATATTATAAATATAAATACCTGTAAAATTTACATTATGTACATAAACTAATCTATTAAAGTTAAGTAATCTTGGTAATTTAATAGATATGTAGATATTCCACATATAACCTATCAATAGATTAATTTACCCTAATTAAATCATATCAACGTCAAATCACCAATTTTCTAACCAGTATATCATTAATATTGATTTAATGGATATATTAATTTCCTGATATTATGCTATTAATAATATGTGGAACATATCGAATATAACGCGAAACTGATTTAACTTCGTTTCATTATCACAAAGTAGGTTAGATAAGTAAATTTAACAGGAAGATAAACCGTTTTACTAGATTCGTCGGACTCGGTCGCTGGACTTAAAAATACACTGATATTATTTCGGGAATTATGATGACGGATTTGATCGATTTTGATTATTTAGTAAGTAAACTATGTTGAATATTTTCAGAATGATGTACGGTACGTGTTTATGGGTTGGAGATGGTAATTGGAATAATAACTCTGGGAATAATGTCTCGTAAGACTTGTATTACCATAAAAAGTAAAGTATTGTCGCGAAAGTCGCGATATAAGCCACCGTTTTACGGCTCATGCATTTTTAACGGGTTTAAAGCCTCGTAAATATCACAACCTATTGAAATTAATTTATGCTACAAAGGTATTAAAAATACCTTACTTCCTTCCTTTCTTCACTCCGATACATCCAGTGCTTGTTTTATATAAACGTTACTGGATATAATATATAATGTACTCCTATAATATTAAGTCATTAAAAATCGTCTAATTTATTGGTAATTTAATTTAGTAATTAAAGTCAATTTGTTAGAGAAATATCGAATAAGGTAAAACTTATGTTTAGAATTTAACGACTTAATATTAGAGAATTCGTTCTTTCATATTCCGGCGATATATCTTTTTAAAATTCATATTCTTCGAACAAAATATTTGTACACGTTTTGTATTCCGCTGAGTGGGACAGTAACGCAAACTAATAAATACGAGTGTCATTTTACGAGACACATGTCCAGCAGAACGCAAAGGAATTTTCAATGGAAATCCAATTTCGATAACGTAATCGACAGATATCTGGATTAGATATTTCTTCGAGCGGTTGTAAATTCAACGGCAATATGGGAAACCAATTTATAACTTGGCATACGTTGCACGTTGCGGGAAATTCTGGTTTCCATGGAAGAGATGGAAGGGATTTTATTTCCGAAGACGCGCGCCTTCCGCTAATTATAGGAAAGATCTCGCGCGAATGCACTTCAACCCCTCGATGCATAACATCGCAAGATTTATGGGAATAATTACGACGTTCCAAGCTGATGCGCATTATACACGATCAATTATGATACCCAACGTGTCAGAGAACTTGATGCATATTTACTTAACCCATTAATCGAGGATACGTGTTAACTCGTCATTGGAATCTACGCTTTACTTGAAGGTAACGAATTAAATTACAATTATCCCTCTCGAAACGTTCGAGTGGAACGAAAAATCGAAATATTTATGGGAAATTGAACGAAGAAAAACGACCCGCTGCCTCGAACCTGACGGATTACTCGAAGAGGCGAAAGTTCGAAAAATTATTAGGGTTTGAACTGATCAATTTCGAGGGACTAAAGATGTCAAAGAATGTGTGAACTAAAGAAGTTGTCGAAAACAATTTGCCAAATTGGTCTACTTGGAAATATTCATATTTCGAAGTTGGTAAATTTATGTAAAATTGAACAAAGAAATATAATCCAATATATGAACTTGAAATTTTTGTGAATTATCGAGAAAGATGATTGAGAAATATTAAATAAAAGTAGGTGCTTTTTAAAGTAAATGAAATTTGGATGCGTTTAAAAATTGATGAATTGTACTTTTACCTAACTGATTAAATATGAATTTATATTTTTTATGAAACTCAAAATTTATAAGAACGTAAAGAAGTATCAAGAGGAGCTAGTTTCTACTTCCACATTCTAGTATTCGAAATTCGCAATAAGTTTGGAAACTGGTAAACTTATTCAGTTCATGTAAATGATATTAAATTCATGTTTAGAAAATTGAAATAGAAGGAGATGAAAATAGGCTACCTTCCAGTTTGTAAACGGCAACATACTAGAAAAAGAAATAGCTTTGGAAATTGACTGAAATAGCCTCCCAACTCGTTTCACGTCGGAATATTCAAATTTGAAGTTCAGAATATTCCAGGAAAAGGAAGAAAATAGAAACCACTTGTTCCTTGAAAATTGTCGAATAAAAAAAGTGTACAAATATAAAAATTCTTTAAAATCTTCTTCCAACACATTATTAGCTTTTGCACTGTTCTTTTAATATCCTAATAAAAAATGTCCAAAGTTGTAGAAATAAAGTGGTGGCAAGAAAGTGATAAGTTTACAAATCAACTGATTATGAAACGTATAATTATCAGTGTAGATAAAAAATGCAACGGTACTAATTACCCTAGAAACAACACTGTAACAGAAACTAATTAGTTCGATAATTAATCAAAGCGTTCTAATTGCATACTAACGCTTATTCGATTCTGTGTACACGAGTATTAAGATGTATTATGTAAATTGTCACATTAGAATATGTATTATTCCAAAGGCCCTAATCAATTCCGCGTACAATCTTCCCCGACCTCCATTTTGTATATGAATGAGCGTGAGATTAATTCAAATTAATAGGAGTTCATAGGATTTTTATGTACATTTACCGGATCATGCTAAACTTTCGACGCTCCACTTCCCCATAGTTTTACACACCGAGAACGTAAACTTCGGTGCATCCACTAAGAAGCTTTTGCATAAACAATGATCTACGAGAGCGAACTTTTACCGCGTTATCAGACACACTCGACTGCCATATGCTCTATTTTGTATGTACATTCTCAATGGCACTAGCAATTCATTAAATCGGATTGCAAAGGACGAGTAATTATTGTAGGCTTCCATTTTGGTGAGTCTGTCTCTTTAATATTCAGATATTCCACTTAATCAAGAATTTCATTACTAGTAATTTGTAACGTTTGAAAATAAAATTGAGTGCACAAAATAAATCTCGATGTCTGCCTGTTTTGAGTTTAATATATCTGCGTCATTAAATGGCAAACATTCTACTGAAATGAAAATTCAATGACTATTAGTTTGTTCTATTCTAATATAACCAATGTTAATCCACAACGCAAATTTGGATTCTGACAAATTAAATTCTTAATTCAGACTCTTATTTCATTCCTGGTTTATTATCAGTGGAAGTAGTATGCATATGGCGGAGTGCATTTAGAAAAGTGTCAGATCCGCCGGAATACAGTCGGCGAAAGTACCAAGGATACGTTTTTCCGCGGTTTGCAGAGAAAAAGGAAAGCAAGGAGAAATCGTAGGACAAGGGATTCTATGCGCGGCCGCATACCGCGAGTACCATAACAAACGACCCAGAAAACGAGAGTGGAAGAAAGGAGAGCCACGATGACTGAGCACCGTGCATGTTTTCGTGCAATGTATTCCGTGACAAAAAGATCTACCGAACCAAGGAACAGGGTCGAACATTTTTTTTCTACCACCGTATATTTGTACCTCAAATGGGAAGCAACACCCCTTCGCTAAATTTCTTTTCATGCTCGCCATAAGTCCGAGGGACGGTGAAACACCCGCAAAATATTCGACGTTCCCCGACCACCATTGCCGAGGACAGAAATTAATTCCCTGTTCTGTTTCGTGATTACAACCCTCGATTAGAATTCTTGGGAAATTAAGGTTTACATTACTATTATATTTCAAGTGATATTTATTTTCCAGAATTTTATTCGGTCCCCTCGACGAGGTAAACTCTGAGTAAATTCTTATATTTATCTCGTATCTGTGACATGGCGAGCTAGAAAATTCCGACTCATATTTTATGCACTTAAGTGGCAAAAAGAAATAAATTCTTATGTTTATCTTGTATTATTTGCGATATCATAATCAGAAAATTTAGACTCTGAATCTAGAAAATAAATAGAATTTACTTTTTGTACTTATATTAAAAAGAGCAACTGAAATTCTGGAAATTAAATCCTGATATTTATTTCGTATTAGTTGTAATAATATAATTAGAAACTTCGAATTATATTTATTATGATATTATAATGACAAAGGATTATTAAATTTCATAATATCTAGAAAACTAAAATTAATTCCCCCTCTTTGTTTAATATTACGTATTTAGTTTTCAAAACCAAATATTAATAGATACTCTGATACATTCATGGTATTATTAATTATACAATCTTAAACAATAAAGAAGCAGCGTAAAGTATAATCTTGCAGGAGATTTTCGAAGATTAAATCGAGAAGAGCAATCTTGTATTGTTGTTAATTTGACAAGACACGACGAAGCAAGGAATAAATGAATAATTCACGCCTAGGATAAAAGGCGACAATGAAAAGATAACGAACTTGGAATAACAGACGAGCAAGTCTTTAATCTTTCATTACACCATCCGTGGCAAAGGTTTGAACATCTTTCAAGTTCACAAAGACGTTCTGCAATATTACAATTTTCCTGCCAATCTCATCTTCCTTACAGCGATGCAATTTATGTCTTAGAAACATTTAATTACTACAAGCTATGTAAATGTAAATCCCCAAAGAACATTTATAAACGTCCAGATCACTCCAAAATTTTATTTGCTTCAACAGTTTTTCAATGAAACTTAAATCTTCTAAGTTCGAAGAGGATATCTGAATTTATAATAAATGAAACCATTCAGATTTGTTTTTAACATTAAATTTGAAAGGTGATAACAGAAAATGATAACGTAGAAAATTCTATTGCCCCTGCATTCTACAGTCTACTTAACTTCCTCAATTTACGTAAATTTTCTGTCGGCAAATAGAAGTGAATTTACCATTCCGGCAATTAAATTTTCGTACTCGGCAACATATTCTGAAGAGAACTTCGGACATTTGAAATATAAATGGAGGTGCAAATAAAGGAAGGCAACCAGGGAATAAATAAATTCAAGTACCCTTTCCCTCGTTAGATGCATCGATTGAAATTCGCCGCGCGATCACGTTTGCTTGGTCAGTTGATGAACTAAAAGACAAACACCAACTTTCTGGTATAAATTAATCTAGGTGAACCCAACTAAATTTCACTCCCAAATCGGAATTCATATCGTTCAATTTTCATATTCATTAGCACGCTCACCACACACGATATTTTTCGTAAAATATTACTAATCCTATCATACTATCAAGCAGAACATTACTGTTATCATTCTATTATCTACTAACCTAATTACTTGTCGAGTAATAACAAGGAAATGTTTTTACTTCGTACCAAAAGACATTTCAAAATTTATCTCGCGACATAACTTCGCGATATTATTGAAAAGGTTTGAAGTAGTTGAATGTTTATTAAGTAAATAATTCGGTGATATGAATTCAGGAAGACTTTCTTCCCTTCGTCGTAAGGAATCCTTTTGAAATTTCATATTCGATCTGACGAGTCAGTGTACTATCGCGGTGGTTCCAGGAATTTTGGCTTTTACTAGGTAAATAAAAGTCGAATATTCCAAGAGAGAGAGAGAAAACGGGGAGAGATGGGGAGAGAAAGAGAGAGGGGGGGGGGGGTACACGTGGAACCCTAGTCAATATCAGGATGGAATCACTGGTCGGGGAGAAAAGGAAGGGTCGAAACCGACGTTACTTAGGCACTACTCTTTTCAAGCGCGAAACGCTCCAAGATTCCTACCAACTGCCTCCCAGTTCACAGATCATTTTTTGTTATCGATCTGCCACGTGAAACTAAACAAAACCAACCGTTTTCTCGTGCTCTTCGTTTTACGTGTATCATATAATAAAATAGTTGAACACCGATTTTAACTGTGTTCAATATTAAAAATAATTATTTATGTAACGAGTCATTGATTTCCGATACCGTCTAATATGAAGTGTGGACCTTAAATTATTCACCATATAAATTATACATATGTATTAAAGATATTATTGTGATACTATAAAGTACGTGTTGTATAGATTGTGGAATTCTTGATTTAATAAAGGAATCGACATTAAGAACCAAAGAATAATCCTCGAAAGCTTCAAAAATTGTTTGTGGTAAGAATACGTGAGGAATTAAGTTCAAACTATTTTTATATGAAACGTGAAATTCCTAGAATTTTTAAGGACAAAAAATTAGAGGCGATGTCATCCTTTTATTTCAAAATTTATAATTATTCTCGGAATATACTAAGTTTATGCTGGAATATGCTTGATAGTTATATAAAAATTAAAGTCTATTTTTCAGTTACGTAAATAATTAAATAAAGTTAATTAAAATAAAAAATAATTAATAAGGTAACTTAGTTTTATAAGTAAAGCGAATCATTGTATTCTAATGGAAAATATGACTAGGATATTAATGTAGCTAAATGTCTATTTAAAACACGTCATGAATAATTTCCATTTATTTTAGATGTGACACAAATTCCTTTAAATTCTATGTCATAGTTAGAATACATAAACGCGAGAGTTCACGTGCGATATCAACAGTTTTCAGAATTCTGGATCGTAAAAGTCAGACATTATTTCAACGCGAATATATCCTGGGGCCGAAAGGATCTCGGAGACTACATTCGAATTTTTAATGTACGCGTAACACACGACAGGAAACAGAAGTTACGGGCCGCATAAAAAAAATACCGAAGTTTAAATTCATATTTCAACTTTAATGTTGTCACGAAGTAAAACCGGTGAGTAGCTTACGCTCGCCGTACACTTTTATAAAACTACTTGACGGTATATAAAACCGATAATTTCAGCTCCCGAAGACATCATAAACTCGTTGACTTCCAGGATACCTCTTTAAATACATGAAATGACCTAAATATCTCAAGTATGATCACATCGAATGCTCGAACTTCACAAATATATAGAAAGAATGGCCTTAAAAACTAAGCGGCAGATTCAAATTTGAAAGCCCACTATATAAACCACGTAAAAATGATTATTCAAGAAACAACCCTTTACCTTATCATCCCCTTTCAAAGGATCCCGAAGAACAACACAAGTTTAGGTCCTCGTGGCATCCTGTCGGCACGTTTGATCCACCAGTCAGCCAACGGAAGTACAAATCGAAGATTGCCACGGTAAAAGATATAAGCGCAACAATTGGCGCGATCGAAAATAAGGGAAACTTTTTAAGAGTTCTTTGACTTCGAGAATGTCACGTGTGTACAGAGCAGATGTTGGAATGTTATCGAGAGGAATAAAATTCGCATTAAAATCGAGAAGAAAACAGGAGGAATCGTGTTCCTCGCGACGTTTGGAGGCGCACTGAGAAACGCGGCACGTTCGTTGCCACTGGGCGTCGCGACGACGACGTCGAGGACGATCACGACAACGACGACGCCGACGTCGACGTGTACTACTACCCGCCGGTGGTCCAGGGATAAAGGGTGAGAGCGCAAGCGCCTCTTCAAGGCAGGTTGCACGATTCAATTAAACTAGGAATTCTTAGTTCCACCTTAATTTTTTCGACCGATCCAGTTTTGGAATCTTTTCAAATTGTGCATCTACTTGTTACGATTATATAAATTTTCAGTAATAATCTTAATAATTTTCGAGCGGCGTTATGTTCGCGAACCCATTAGGGTAATTGATTTTGTACGATGAGTGGAATGCAACGTGCATTTAAAAATCCTTCCATTCCAATCCTTTCGATCGAACGCTCATTAAGGACACGATGGCCCTTCAAAGAAGATGCTTCGACTGAATTCGAAGTACCTTCTTCATTATTACATAATTTTTTATTCTCGCCGTTAATGGACCTTTACGGAATTACTTCATTGGAAGTTTGGATGTTATGAATAGAGAAATATCAAAAAATCATGGTAGTCCTGATTACTTTGATAACTTTTTACGGATGAAGAAAATCCTGCTTCGCCGGTTAATCTCATGAATTATATATTTACTTATTTTGGAAAATTATCAAACACTGATATTTATTTATATTATATAATACACATTGTTCCAACAAGAATTTCTAGTTCCAAGAAGAAGAATTTCATGAAGAACGAGAATCTTATAAAATAAGAGACATTCGTGTCTGAACATAGGGTGTCAAATACTACTTGCATTGGGTGTTCAATAAATCATGTAGGAATAAATGCAGCCATCAAAGGATGCAGATATGAATGCACAACGAAAATACACGAATGAATGCATGAAAGACATTTTTCCACTGATAAAATATTTGTGAATTATACCGCAAAAAGTAGTTTGAGATTCTTAACTGATATGATATTATTTTTATAAAATTATTTGGTTCATTACAGATTTCGTCGTTATATATCTGTTATATATTCTTACATACTAACAATGTCTGATAACTAATGTACTATTTTCTAATAAATGAGCAGTATAAATAAACATTTTTTACTCACAGTTCGCTGTATTATTCAAAGTTGAGTCCTCCTTCTGGTGCAACCACGTGTCCTGAGGTCCTCGAAGTCCTTTCACACGCACACAAATAAATTGTCCAGAACAAAAAGAAGTAAAAAAAAAACTACAAAAGTTCACGTTAACCAACACAAAACATGTTCCACTTCTATGCACATATAAAATCAACATAAAAAATGTCCGATCTTAAAGCAATTACGTTTCATGGAACTCGTTAACACCGAACGAGAAATGTCCAATAAATGCAGCATAACTTTCACCCCCGAAATCGAACAAGTTGGAGATGCATCATAGAGTTCATTTCGGAAAAGTAATAGAAACGCATTAACGATAACAAATAAAATTACAATTACACCGAAACGAAATAAGTTAGCGATCCGTCAGGGAATGTTATCAGTACGGCGAGTGTCAAGTGACTAATCTCCATGGAACTCACTTTGGAAAGTCGTGGCGCGAGGTGTAACTATCGACGGGGCGGGAACGGTGAGAGCAAAGGGTGAACGACAACTGTGAATCAGCTATCGAAACCCGTTCGATATATTATTCCTCTTGTATTCTTTATGTCCTCACCTCACGGATGAATGGTCAAACTATTTTATGATATGCCTGGTGAAATAGCATCCACAAAATTCCCGAAATGTGAGAATCATGTCCATCTCAAATAAAAGCATTCATAGGAAACAAATATTTCTTGGTATATGACAGTGTCATTGTAGATAAAAAAGTAGCGTAATTATGTAATATACATCGGTTTCATATTAAACATCCAAAAGGAGTGGACTCTAATCAATGAATTTCTCCTATCAATAAATATCTTGTTTTACAGACTGGCGATTATTGGATCAACGAAATCGCAGTAAATCGATTATAACCACAGCCGTAGGAATTCATTGATTTCACTTACGCGAACAACGTAAAGATGGAAATTTCCAACGTAAAATTTCGACCATACATTTATGGTGGATTCGTTCGCGAACTTGTCTTTCCTTCGGCAGACTTTCCCTTGTCTTATCATTGACTCGATCTTCCACCCTTCGTCCTTCGTGGTCCTGGACATCAGCCTCTGTCTTATCGATTCTCTTAGTCTAGGATCGAGGGGATATGTGAATACGGTTTAGGTATATCGCGCCAAATAGGCAAATTCACCGAAATTCGTTGAAATTCGGTGCCGGCGGCGCGTTATGCTGTGCAGGGATTTGCATAAGGCGGAATCCTTGCAACGGTAGGGGAATTTCGGCATAAAAGTAGAAGGGAAGAAGGGAAGTTTGGTGAGTGTGGCTGCTTGCCAAGGAATATTCTCACTGTTTCGCCGCCTCTTGAAATTTTGATGATGTTTTAGCGTAAAAAAGGCAGAAGCGCTTTGGCCTCTTTAAATTTTCAGCCCCTAACATTCCGTGGATGGTAATTTTGTATAAAGTACTGCGTAAAGTATTCTACTCACTGAGCACACGCTTAACTTCTACGAAGGCAAACGTGCTTGTTTATGTCATGATGAAAATGATATTGTTACTTTAATGATAATAATTGTATCAGTAATATCACGCGATAATCGCGAACTTCTTGCAGTACGAGCAAGGTTATATTATTGCCAATAATATCTTCCACCTATCCAATATGTTTTTGAATAAAATAAGTATATAATAATCATGTACGTTTAGTAATATTTTACACCAGAAACAACGAACGAAATAGTATTTCGCCATTAAAGGACAATAGAAATTCTATTTCCTCAAGAAGCATTACTCAAAATAGTGAAAGCCAAACAGAAGGAGTTCGGTTTGCCAGTAGTGGAACACAAATGCGACAATCATGAGATCCGACGTTAAATTACAGTCGGTGTTCTAATTTGAAATTGTATCGAGAACCCTGGATGCAATCTTCGTTGCGAATCCAGTCCACCGTGAGAAGAGGAACGACACGGCGACGTAGGAGTTGCCTGTGGCTACAAACCCCGCGCACACACAAGTGCCTTTCACTAAAAGTAATTAACGAGGAAACCAGCTACTACTTCGCATTATCTATTGCTATTTCTTCTCCTTTTAAGGACACCTCGAAGCCACGGTTTATCAAATTACCAAGATAATTTCAGTTCGGTTTAACGTCGATGAAATTAACTTGTTAGTTCTGTTACAATATCCATTAAATCGATCTAATAAACCTTTCATTCGGAGATTTACTTAATGAGTAGTTCAATATTATTCTCGATATCAAGCAGAATTATGAACGAATAATAAATAGGAGATTAATGAAAATCAGCGTCCTTATTTTCAATTCATATAGGCAATGTGAGAAATGAGATTATTTTTAAATTAAACGATCTCTGATACCATTAAATAAATGATATTGCGGGCAGATCAATATAGTTTATAATTGCATAGCGCTGCAGGAAGTGTTCCAAAGATACATGACCTGAACGAATATGGAGGAAACTGTTTCTCCTCGAATTTTATTATCTTCAACCGGAGTCATTTATTTCGACGAGAATAAAAAAGACAATCGATAATATCAATAGGTGGGTTGCTAAAATAAATTTCACGTCTTTAATTGGACTAAGTGTGCTCCAGTTCTTTGGCAATTCGGAGGAACATACTTAACGGATAACTTCCTAGTAATTACCGAAATGGGTGAAGTTAGTGTGCGGGGAGAAAGGGAGAGGAAATGGTGGAATGATGTAGAAATTTGGAGCTGGGGACACTGTTGGTCGGAATAGGAATTTGTTTCTCATCTTGATATATCTCACACGGGGAATCACTGGCGTGATATATCACGAACGTCAAGGAAGCGTTTTCAGCCGCACGACGATGAGGGATCCAGGATACACTGCCTAGGGCACCTTGACCGTACATTTGAATGTCGAACCCTCCATCTACCTTACTTTATCTTTGCCCTTTTGTTCCTGTAATAATCCACCAGGAAGCACGGTAAAAAAACATCACCCTTTCCTTCCGCGTGTAATTAAACAATTTCGGGATATGCTTCGTCCTCGAGCCTTCCTATTCTACTTAGAAGTCTGTATCATACCTTGATTTCTATTGTCTCGGTATTATATTATATTATGTTATACTATATTATAATATTATCTATAATTATACCGTTCTGAATAATTAAATCATTTTTAACCATTTAATTTGACTAAGTGTGGTCGAAGTGTTTCCTTCAAAGTACGTACAATGCAAGCTACTTCAAACACTTTTTTAATGTCGTTGAACGAACAAGTCAAAAGCCCTGATGTTTTATCTCTACTTTGCTGTCCGTTGCAAATAGCAAAGAACAGACATACAAAGCAACGTAGGAAATGAATTTCATTTTTACGTCATAAAAATGACGGAATAACGTTGAATTATTTATACCCTGATATTTGTACGTAAGCGTGTACGTGGAAATCTACGTGCATAGGTGTAGAGCGTGGTAATAGCACGGAATTTTTAGGAAAGGTTGCCGAGATGACTTGGAAATCCCCAATTTATCCGAAGTTCCTGCATATAGGATATCCTCCATTGGGATTCGCGGATATGAACGTAATCATCGTATTCATGCATGACGCTCGATTGTCTATCCCATAATAATAACACCGTAAACGTGCTTTGAGAGAAGAATTTATATTCATCTACAAATTGCTGAAGTGTGCCAAAGATATTCGTGCGCTATGTATTTTTAATACGTTCGAATTTCTTTGGCAAACGAAATACGTCATATATCGTGGAAATTCGTGGCATTCAGCCGGAAGCCATGAGTTCTCACTAATTGCAGTGAAAACCTCGAACCTCTTATTCTATTGAATACTAATATCAGGATGATAATTAATTAATGTACTAAGCGTGAAATTAATTATGCTAATTAATACAGTCGAGAGAATACTGTGAACACAGGAAAATATATAATCGATACTATGATTATTTACGAGCTGAAAGAATAAGCATTCTTTGTCAGAGTCTTTCATTTATGTAATATTATATAGATAATTAATGTATTTAATAGATTAAAAGCACCGAATGGCCACGCGCGATAAACAAATTTTCGTTCCACGCGAAACGGAAAAATCCGTGACGATATTCGCGAATAATACCAATACACGTGGCTGAAGTATCGGTTGAAAAGTGCAAATTGCTTTAATTGTAACTTCAATAACGGCTAATATCGGTCAATTTGTCAGCTGATAGCTCTACATGGAATCGAATCAGGATTCGTGGAAAAATTCCAGTTCCATTTGATTCTCGTGAACCACCGAAACAGGTTATTGCTTTTGATTCCAGGTGCAGATTATTATTGACCCTTTTCATTTATCTTCCGATGCAGTAATAATGGAAAATAGAGGTTAATATTTATAAATAAATTTGTACGAAATAAATATACACATACGCTGATAGCTTATGAAAATAACTGAAATCACCGCACATTTAATAATTAAAACATTCACCGTTTTAAAAAATATTTTCATCTCTAGCAGCAGTAACTTGGTTATTTTTATACGTTTATTTATATATAAATTAGGGCTGAAGGATGTACGTTAATTAATGGGTTTAATTATCTGCCTTACGTAAACAAACTAGAAGTATATCAAATCTTAAACAATGCATCTTTTAATTTTATTAAAAATTGCGGACGAGTCATTTCGACCGCGTTGATAGTTCCAGTGGTAAGTTATTGTATCATCCCAAAATTAAATATGGTGCGTATGTAAATTATCAATTTATATAACACTGCCACAGATTTCCAGTAGCGTTTTAACTATGAATAATTCACTCTCGGTGTGCAAGAGTAAATTCGTCATCCTATTCGACTGCATCGGGAACGTACTCGAGGTGCAGACGCAGATTTACTCTTGCACTTTAACTTCTGAATTATTCATACCCGAATTATTGAAATATCACGGTGATCGATCACTGTAAATATTTCAAACGACCCGGCATACTTTCATTATAATACCGAGAGATATTAAAGAGTTACCATTATACTTGTTTCGCTGATGTAAGGAAAACACTCGAGGCAGGGAAAAATGCCACCGCACATCGAGTTCAAATTATAATATAATTATGTAATTAATTTCATGGCATAGTGCACCCATTAGTCTTGTTAATAATATTCGAACTAAAATAATACTACACGTGCAAATAACATAGGAAAGTATTAACGATGCCACTCGTAGCGGAGTATCGATGTAATACGAATAAACATTTTGAACAGATTTTTAACGAGGCTGTATACTTGCCTCCCACATCGCTCGTATTCGTTAAGTTACAAGTTCAAATTACTTTTCCCATTAAAACTAGTGTAATAAAGCGGATCAAATAATAAAAGCAATGATAAAAATTCATAGTAAGGTATAAAGCCGCGGTGTTGTATTTAAAAGAAAAATGAAACGAAGAAAAACGTGAGATTTTAGGTGAGAGATGAGAATTGTTGGACTCACATACACGTAGCAGAAGAGCAGAGTACTCTGGCAGTTCTCATTTCGACGGTTCCATCTCGTATAAACTTGGAAGACCAACCTTCCTCTTTTCTTTTACGAGCCTCCCCTTGCTCATTTCAGGATCACCCCCGCTGATGGACCACCGGTACACCTGAGATATATCTGCACAGAAACATCGTACTCTGAAAACTGCTGAACAGAAGATCTGCCATATGAAAGAAGAACTATTCCCAGTTTCGACTGGTTGCTAAATTCGAGCAACGAATTGCTGACTTTTTCGTCCCGCGTGTACCGTGTGTCGAGAATGTACCAACTTTAATAATAACTTTTGTCAATGTTTTCTAGGATGTCGACTAAGGCAAACTAACGTATTAAATTTTAAACTCGATAGTTTGGAATAATTTATCAAATCTATGTTTTGGAGGTTGCTTTTGTTAGGATTTTGAAATATTTGCGGGTCTCGTGAATGAAACATACGGTAGTTGAATCGTAAAGCTATATAAATAACCAAGGATGCCTGAGGTAGGCAAGCGATAAGGATTGTAAATATGAAAAAATTGCGTACCTGCTAGGTGAAAGATATATCGACACTCGTAATGTTTACATGGGTATTCTTAGGCGGAAGGTAGGAATACTTTATTGTAGCGTGGTTTTTCTTACACTTTACAATCCGTCATATAATTGGCGTACTTACAAGCCGCGGACCAATCACAGTCGTCGATTTAAAAGTAGTACACTTCGGACCGACGCCACCTCCATTCGTGCTCGTCCAAACAGTGTGAGTGAGTGTCCTGTAATTAATCCTGGAGAAATTGCGGTAAATTAAACGTATGTACTCAAATATTATACTTTACTTATTCCTCGTTGTCTCGTTTATTGTGTGACGTATTCTTGTTGGCCGATATTTCGAATAAAACACGTAAAAGTGGATTGTAAAATTCGAGCTAACAATCGGGGTCTACACAAGAGCGAACAAAATTTCGCATTGGTCTATGAAATATATTAGACTGTGAATTCGCGAATGTAATTAAGTGCGATAGAATTAAGTAATGACCATAATTTCCTCGTAAATTGCATGTCACATATAGAAAATATTATGCCATTGCGTTATCGCCATCTGTATTATGTTATAAGGATAATTGACTGATATATCGACGATACATACATTTTTTGCGCCGACATTTTTTTGGCTGCACACAACTTTTTCGATAATTTCGATGTTATACCCAGTTTTTAGCTGTTCAACGATATACTAACAGCTCTATATAAGTTAAAACATACATTTTATAATTATTAGAAGTCGATTTCTTTCGGATTAATTAGTAATATAAGTTCGAGAACCCAAGCCGGTTACGATCTTCCACACCGAATTTTTTCCGATACTTTTATATTCCATATTTTACATTTTGCAGATCATCTTATCATTCAATGTACATTCACGATAGTTAATGTTCTTTTAGATAGGATAATTAAATAATGAATTCCGTAATCGTTTATCTTGTTTAAGGTATAATTTTTATAATAAGACATTAAGGTTAAAAGTCTAATAAAATAAACTTGTTTAGACAAATAACAATCTTAAATACGAACAAATAGTAGTTTATCTTTCATAAAATATAAGAGGAACAATATAAACTTTTCATATATATGAACAAGTCGAAATATAAAACGTATACATATATGAAATGAAATGGTCAAGTACTGAAAGTCGTTTGTTTCGGGCGTTTAGGTTTTTGATACAAGTCTTGGTTCCATAATTTGCGCAAAATTCACGGTAATTGTATCGCTTATGACACATTCCACCTCATCTTCGGAAAGTGTGAATTTTCCAATTGGCACTTGAATCTCAGATATACCTTCTGTAACATATAAAAAAATCATTCATTATTGAAATTGCCGCGATGAATTTTACTTTCATTTTCCGTGAAAATTACACCTTTACTTACGAAGTACTTTCAAGGTATACATTGAAGTGGTTGCTGAATAAGCTATCACTTCTGCTACTATAAATTCCGAAACTTGCGGAGTATAATCCGCGGCGATTTTCAACATCTGAAATAAAATTATTTCACAATTATAGTAAATATCTAGAAGTTAGTTTTTGGTCATCATAATTATTGTCATAAAAAAAAACTCACTTTAAAAGCAATAGTATCCTTGACCTGTGGATTTTCGGTCATGATTGGATAATGTTGTATATCTGTGTTTAAAAACTGCTTCTTAGTTTCTGGTTCAGCATTACTTTCTACTTTACATACAGATGTATGAACAGAACTTTTGTTTGTTCTTTCTGAACACATACTCATCCTAGAGTCTTCATCCGATATGTGCTCAACTTTAACCTCTTCCTTTACTTTTTTATTGATGAAAGTGAGAGGAGTAGAACTATTTCTTAATGATAGTAGAGTATGAAGTTCTTTAGATGAACATTTATTCATAGGTATGTTGCGTACAATATGTTGAGGCACAGTGTTATCCTCTTTATCTGGTGTACCAAAGCGAATGTGTTTTCCAGAAGAAATAATACAAGTATCAATAATCTTAGGTTTCTTAGGATTGCTATTATCATTGCTATTATTATTTATAACAAGTGGTGTTTCCATCTTAGGCTTTCTACGCCGTGTACGTTTTCTCTTTGGCTTTTCTATCATACTAATATCTTCAGTTGTATTATAATCAGTGGCCTTTGATTCATTTGTACTGTCTAATTCACTTTCTTCTATTATACTGTGAAAGGTCATATCCACCATAGAAACATCTGTAAACAGAAACATACTTTATAGCTATGCACAAATATTTCTTACATAGTTAAATTAACACAATAAAATGTAGGGTCAAAATTGTTGCATATATAAGGAAAAATGCTTATAATATTATATACAGTGAATCATACCTGACAGTGCATTTTTTGAAACATTAATTTGTTGTGCTGGTTGACTGAAAGACTGTGTTTCCAACTTGGTGACAGGAATATCATTAACCTGTGCTTCTCTATGATTTGTGGAAACACAATTTTTCTCTGAGCCAGTTACTTCATTTTGATCGGTCGTAGTCACAGCTCTATTCGCTAAGAAATCCGTTTGATTCTCCACTTCCGATTCAGGCGAAACACTATAACGTATCATACAGAATTCTTCATCACCGTCGCTCAAGAATGATTAAATCTCAAACCACAAAGTAGTGTTACAAATACCTTATATTCAAGCTCTTAAATCAACATTTACTTACACAATTATTTCATTTTCTTTGATAATTCGAACGTCTTCGGATGGCGGCAAAAATCCGTTGTAGTTTAACAGTAAGTTAAAGGGCTGTCTAATATTGAACAGCTTAGTAATATGCTCTTTCACGTGTGAGATTTGTAATATTCGCGAACCGTCAATGAAAATCCAACAATAACGGCGATCACCATCGTAATATTTGCATAAATCAAGTTTAACACGAAAACACGGCCGGCTCATTTTGTCGGTTTCCTCGAGGTTATACTTCTTGATACCCTGCCTCCCAAACTGCCATGTGCACTTTAAACAGCTGATAGTCAAACCTTGGGGAACCACTGATCGTAAGTGGGGACAAAACCCCCCTTTCAAAGTGAAAACTATCGACTCAATTTTGTTTAAAGGGAGAAATTGAGGTACCACGCGTGGGGAGAATTTATGGGAATTTAGTTAACCCACGGTGACCTCACACAGTATCTGATTTTAGGAGACAGCACTTAGAAATCCTAAGAAACATGAGCATGTTCCGTTATTTAACTTAGAATAAGCTAAACTATAGTTTGAAGTATCTCTAGCTATAAGTATCTCTTCAAAACAGCTGAATGGAACCGTAAATAAAGGGCCTTAATTATGGCCGAACCACTTGTATGCCCGCTTCAGAATGTGGCACATAAACATAGATAATAAGGAATTAGATGAGTTCATTTCCGAATGAAAAACGAAATCATTATCTTATATTTCATGCTATATTTTTATTTTATATTTTATCCGATTCCTTTATTCCTCAAAATAATGCGCATCCGTTATGTTTATTCAAATGAAGTGCGTATTTTTTATTTAGCCAAATTTAAAGGGCTAAATGCCATTGCATTTTCATCATATTAATTCGACACATACCCTAATCGTAGTAGATTATAATTTTTATGATCGCATAAAGTATTAATAAACGAGAGGATTGCTTGAACTTATATGTATATAAAAGGTGTGTAAATATGAAATGATAACAATCATTCATAGAAGTAAACTACGGAGGTATCCATCATTTTATTCAGTAAGTTGTTAAGGCAATAATACAAAGTTAAGGACTTACAAGCTACTAGTATCCATTACCAAATATTATTTCCAGATCAAAACCAGAAATAATTACAACCGTGCTATTACTTACTCGACAAACCTTTCGTATATGTAATTATACTTTATTCACATCTTAAACACTATATTGACATATTCTCCCGTTGATCGCGATTAATTGTATTATTTCATTTCAATGCTCTCTTAATTAACTTAGCGCACTTTAATCGTAACAAGTCAAGATGCTCGTCTATTTGGTAGCATCTTTCACCTTCTCTAATCATAATCCATAAATTCTTTGCATTATTTTTGCCATCTGCCTCGAATGCATTCTTTAATATATTTATATAGTGTTTATATAGTGTGTGAATTATTAAGCTATTAACACACGTACAAACACACATACATATATATTTCGATAGATAGTTGACTATGGAGATTAATTATGTTTAATTATGTAAAATTACGCCCAATGTGGGCTTAGAAGTAGCGATATATCCACATCATAAAAGTAAATTATTTACATACATGCTCTATTATTTATACTAAAGTCACCTGCATCGCGAATGACGACGCAGTGCCTCGAATGTTAGGCAAATTTATTAATATTACAGACAACAAACATTATTACGTTTCATAGTATTGTTCAGAAACGTTTGTCATATCGTGGTACCCCGAAAGTTCAGTATAATTATTCGTTTTTAATTAGAAATTTCAGTGGTTTTTATTTCGTGAATTAAATCAGAGCTCGTAGAATATTTTTCCTTCATTGAATGCCTCCGATCGCCTTAAAATACATAATTAAAATAAAATACGTAGTGACTTAAAACTAAGTCATATTTTATAGTCTTAATCCTCAGATTCATGACTAGCAAATAGTTTCCAAATTATTTCAACATTTTCGTAAATACTTCAGCTAGAACACAATATACTATTAATAACAATAATTACTTTATCAACGATAACTAAATATAATATTATAATCTTCATTATAGTTGAAGACTTAGAATTTGTTTTAATCAAAATTGAATCTAGGTCATATATATTCCATATGAATTATTAACGAATATAATCAAGTGAATATTTCCTAATTAGCTTTTCGACTAGGAAATTATTGTTTTTAAATCCCTTTTCACTCTTTGGACGCTAGAGTTTAGTTGAAATAAATATTTCATAGAAAATAAATGATTCCACCTTGAAGAACTAGGTTTTTAATACAATAAGTGTACACGCAACGGAAGTCTTGAGAAATCTAATCCTTAATTCAGTACAAATAATTAAAGTATCAGCAGATGCTTAATCGATAGGACTCCGACTAATCAATAAAATTCGTAAATCGTTTCTCGGAGATTGTAAACACGTGTAGCACGTAATAAGAAATATACTTGATGGGCAGTGCGAAATAACCCTGAAACACGACATTAGAATGCATCCGCATGCATGGATCTCTGCATTATTATAATTCGGAAGTATTATGTTTATATAAACATATTTATAATTGGTTCAGTTATAATTATTCGTTTGTCGGCTACGCTCGAAAGTGTTGTAGATATTTAGGAATATCGAGATGAAACTTTATTTATATTTGTTGAAACAGCACAATGGCCTTCGAACGTTATTGATATCTTATTTGTTAGATCGTGTTATCGATAAATGTTTCCTTTATCTAGAAACTATGAATTAGTTCCAGGACGACATGTTTGACTACCTTAGAAAGTGTATTATTGTGTATTGAATAGTCGAAAATTTGGTTTTAAAAGGAGTCAAAGTCTATACAGCGAAGTAGAGATTGTTTTATGCTCGGATTATTTCAATCCTTATCAGATACAGTCATTTAGTGGACGATAAACATTGAATTACTAGTCCTCAATTGATCTTTCCTACTTCGATCTATGGAGTTCCAATTAACTAATCTGTCTAATTAGATTATCCCAAAAATATCTACGATTCTCGTGCATAAATTAGTTGCTCCAACTTCACACAAATTCCATGTTCTTTTTTCCGGATTCTTTATTTATATCGCTTGAATTTCCTGGAGAATGCACGAAGATCGTATTTGTTTATGTTTATTGTTGCAATAGGCATCCACTGTCATCTGGTGCTCAAAATTGTTCAAATTC
Organism: Nysson spinosus; assembly: GCA_910591585.2. Taxonomy (NCBI): domain Eukaryota; kingdom Metazoa; phylum Arthropoda; class Insecta; order Hymenoptera; family Crabronidae; genus Nysson; species Nysson spinosus. Next base: position 3,985,791 of record OU342843.1, on the reverse strand, counting down.
CCAATAACATTGATTAATTACAACTAAAAAATAATCAATCAATTTCTATATAACCCTCCTCCTATACCTAGCTATTCTGCTTATTACAAACTATACTTCAACTTTCACATAATCAATACAATAAAAAAAGTATATATCTCTTAAAGTAATCTTCAACACCTACAGAAATTCCAATAGGAATAATAAGTCCAATACATGATAACAATAATACGAATTGAACTCATAAAATTCTTCTTAATTTATCTTCATAACTAATCGATGCAAAATACTTCGGCACCATTCCGGTTCCATCGTGTCTTCCTCGATTAATTTGTTACTTCCGGTTGATTTCAAAGAGGAACTGTATTCCTTTCTTTTCTACATTCATTTCTCAACCCTTCCAAATAATCTTCGATAATCCATTATGGTCCAAGATAGGGTTTCCTTGAGATATCGAAATGCGTTATCAAGCAATGTCGATCGATCTCTTTAAATACGTTTCGAATGATCTTCGGATTGTTCACTTATTAATCTGTTGGAATTTCGGCATTTTAATCTTACGACAGGATACAGGAGTTCCTCTTTGACTCGGACCTTTCACGTATTTGTTGTAAATGTTGTAATTGTGCAGCTGATGGTACGTGGGCGCTGCTATTACGGGAATTTAAATGTTGAGGAGGCGGCAATGATAGTCGACGACGACGTCGTAATGCGGGACTCAAATTGTATTTTAGTTTCGCTTGAATCAAAAGTTCTTTGAATACTTTGGATACATTGATGTTCTCTTTTGCTGATACTTCCACGAAGCCGTTTTCCCATTTCATGATAACCAGTTCTTTCGTGCTTTCCGTGTCGACCTAAAAATGAGTGTTGCAATTAGGAACTGTTATTAAATTATTAATTAGAAGAGCTTGTTGCATGTGCATGTAAGTTGTAATAGAAAGTAGGTGTTGTTCACTGCATTTGTAGTTAGGTAATAATTACGATCTATCATATGCAATATAATTATTTATCTGTTTATTAATAGATTAATAGTTCATATTTATTATGAACTTTCTATATGACGAAATACGAGGGCAAGCATTAAATAATATAGGCATCATTCTACATATATTATTTGCGCAGGAAATAATTTAATAAATGAACTTTGAAGCACCGGCTTCATAAGATTCCGTTGAATTGAAAGGTGAATGAATTTAAGTGCATAGAGTTTCAACTCACCTCCTGTTCCGTTTCAACTAAATCGACTTTATTGCCGACAACGACAATCGGCGCGACTTCCTTTGTGCTAAGTATTTGCGCTCTCAAAGTTTTCACTTCAAGGAAAGTATTAGCATCGTGCACGTCGTAGACTAATATAAAAGCATCGGCTGATTTGATCGAGAGATCTCTCATAGCCGGAAACTCGTAGGAACCGGAAGTGTCGAGGATATCGAGAGTCAGTTGTATTCCTGATACGTTGAAGTCTCCGTGATGCATTTCTTCAACTGTTCTCTTGTATTTCGGTGTAAATGTGTTATAAAGAAATTGGTTGATAATAGCGGATTTCCCTACTTTTGCTGCACCCATCACCACGATTTTATGTCGCACGGAACTTTCCCCACCTTTTCCGCCACCGCTGTCCGACATCGATAATCTCTCGTTCCTGAAACATATCAACGAATCATGAATTTTCATCCATTTCTACTGAATTTGAGAAATTTTGTACAACAAAATAATAATACCCGAATGAAACATCAGTGTCATATTCATAAGTGTTCCGTGTTGGATTGTATGCAATTGAATTTTTATTATATATACAAAAAAGTCACGTGCACAGGTGAAATAATTACCAGTCGGAAAAAGAGGGCAATTATCGGAAGATATAAATTTCAATGTGGTGTGATTTGATGTCGATGTAAAATCCAGGTTTAGATCGAGCGATCTAGATAACTAGATCGCGTATCCTGTATTTAAGAGAACAACACCCCGTGAAAGAGAATAGTGCTAATGAACACTAAGAATCCCTCTCTTCCTCCCTCCCCCACTCTCCCCTCATCATAGTTACGCGTTATTGAATCCATGTTTTGTATACGGGTGGCCTGAATTGGCATTCCCTATCAGTCCAGGAATACCTCTTCCTTGAACGGTGCAACAGAGTACTCTCGTAGTTTTCCATGCACCAGATAACAACTGCTTTTAAGAGTCTTCGTCTTCGTAATCACCGCACGCTTATTACGAGAAGGAGTCAGAGACGGTTATTACCGGGTGCACAAAGCGGCAGACCAAGCCCACCATTTTCTAAAGACTCACCGCGAAATTAAAGCTCGGTACATCTAAAGACCAAGTCAAGGGGAACTTCCTGACAGAAGGAAAAGGAAGAATGTTAAAAGATGACAACATAAATGTGCCCCGAAAAATAGTATTTAAGAATCACCGATGTAGGTTGCCCCTTCTTGTATCCAGTAACCTTATTCTTGAACGCTGATATGATACTTTTCTATATTCTATTATAGAATCATAAACTGTGCATAACATTAATGGTTAATGATCAATTTAAGGGCTGGATAATGCCTAAACATGTTCTAGGACCATTTTGGGTCGAAAGAAGTGAATTAAAAAGGTTTTCCGGTCAAAAAATGGGTCGATCCAAAATCGCAAAAATGTGAAGGGGTATACCTTCAAAAATCCTCAAAAAATGAAAGTCGCCAAAATCGGTCCTACATGGCCCAAATCGATGGTATATGATGTATAAACATATTCTAGGACGATTTTGGGTCGGAAGAAGTGGTTTAAAAATTTTTTCGGGCGAAAAATGGGTCGATCCAAAATCGCAAAAATGTGAAGGGGTATACCTTCAAAAATCCTCAAAAAATGAAAGTCGCCAAAATCGGTCCTACATGGCCCAAATCGATGGTATATGATGTATAAACATATTCTAGGACGATTTTGGGTCGGAAGAAGTGGTTTAAAAATTTTTTCGGGTGAAAAATGGGTCGACCCAAAATCGTAAAAATGTGAAGGGGTATACCTTCAAAAATCCTCAAAAAATGAAAGTCGCCAAAATCGGTCCTACATGGCCCAAATCGATGGTATATGATATATAAACATATTCTAGGACGATTTTGGGTCGGAAGAAGTGGTTTAAAAATTTTTTCGGGCGAAAAATGGGTCGACCCAAAATCGCAAAAATGTGAAGGGGTATACCTTCAAAAATTCTCTAAAAATGAAAGTCGCCAAAATCGGTCCTACATGGCCCAAATCGATGGTATATGATGTATAAACATATTCTAGGACGATTTTGGGTCGGAAGAAGTGGTTTAAAAAATTTTTCGGGCGAAAAATGGGTCGACCCAAAATCGCAAAAATGTGAAGGGGTATACCTTCAAAAATCCTCAAAAAATGAAAGTCGCCAAAATCGGTCCTACATGGCCCAAATCGATGGTATATGATGTATAAACATATTCTAGGACGATTTTGGGTCGGAAGAAGTGGTTTAAAAAATTTTTCGGGCGAAAAATGGGTCGACCCAAAATCGCAAAAATGTGAAGGGGTATACCTTCAAAAATCCTCAAAAAATGAAAGTCGCCAAAATCGGTCCTACATGGCCCAAATCGATGGTATATGATATATAAACATATTCTAGGACGATTTTGGGTCGGAAGAAGTGGTTTAAAAATTTTTTCGGGTGAAAAATGGGTCGACCCAAAATCGCAAAAATGTGAAGGGGTATACCTTCAAAAATTCTCTAAAAATGAAAGTCGCCAAAATCGGTCCTACATGGCCCAAATCGATGGTATATGATGTATAAACATATTCTAGGACGATTTTGGGTCGGAAGAAGTGGTTTAAAAAATTTTTCGGGCGAAAAATGGGTCGACCCAAAATCGCAAAAATGTGAAGGGGTATACCTTCAAAAATCCTCAAAAAATGAAAGTCGCCAAAATCGGTCCTACATGGCCCAAATCGATGGTATATGATGTATAAACATATTCTAGGACGATTTTGGGTCGGAAGAAGTGGTTTAAAAAATTTTTCGGGCGAAAAATGGGTCGACCCAAAATCGCAAAAATGTGAAGGGGTATACCTTCAAAAATCCTCAAAAAATGAAAGTCGCCAAAATCGGTCCTACATGGCCCAAATCGATGGTATATGATGTATAAACATATTCTAGGACGATTTTGGGTCGGAAGAAGTGGTTTAAAAATTTTTTCGGGTGAAAAATGGGTCGACCCAAAATCGTAAAAATGTGAAGGGGTATACCTTCAAAAATCCTCAAAAAATGAAAGTCGCCAAAATCGGTCCTACATGGCCCAAATCGATGGTATATGATATATAAACATATTCTAGGACGATTTTGGGTCGGAAGAAGTGGTTTAAAAATTTTTTCGGGCGAAAAATGGGTCGACCCAAAATCGCAAAAATGTGAAGGGGTATACCTTCAAAAATTCTCTAAAAATGAAAGTCGCCAAAATCGGTCCTACATGGCCCAAATCGATGGTATATGATGTATAAACATATTCTAGGACGATTTTGGGTCGGAAGAAGTGGTTTAAAAAATTTTTCGGGCGAAAAATGGGTCGACCCAAAATCGCAAAAATGTGAAGGGGTATACCTTCAAAAATCCTCAAAAAATGAAAGTCGCCAAAATCGGTCCTACATGGCCCAAATCGATGGTATATGATGTATAAACATATTCTAGGACGATTTTGGGTCGGAAGAAGTGGTTTAAAAAATTTTTCGGGCGAAAAATGGGTCGACCCAAAATCGCAAAAATGTGAAGGGGTATACCTTCAAAAATCCTCAAAAAATGAAAGTCGCCAAAATCGGTCCTACATGGCCCAAATCGATGGTATATGATGTATAAACATATTCTAGGGCGATTTTGGGTCGAGGAAGAGGCTTAAAGTAATTTTATGCTGAGGGAAAATTTTTTTAATTCACCTCTAAGCTAATATACGAACATACATATTAAAATTTATAACTATCCCCATAAATTAATCTGACATTATGCACTCATAGTGAGTTTGGTTTCGAAGCAAGTACAAGAGTATGACCTTTATATTTTTCTTGCGACAAAAGCATGATGAAAGGAGGGCAGGAAATATATGGCAGAAGGATTGTATGAGGATTGCAATCAAGTTTTCTTAAGAAATTACGTGGATTATTAGTTTCCCTTACCTGACATTCTTTGTCGTGTTATCTTCTTGGCCCTCTCGTAATGTTGATGGCTGCAGACTGAACCGTCGACGAAACTGATGGCGACCTTTCATCATTTGTGCCGAGGTGTTTCTAAAACATGAAATTAGATGTAACTTAGTGATATTAAAAAGAATTCCTCTTACTTTACACCTTGTTAATTCCCAAGTTTAAACATCATGTTCAAACATGGCATCGCTTCATCCCTTATTTCATATACTATTCACAATAATGTTCCTTCAAAATTCATAGTTGGAGTAAAGAGTAACAACTTCCATTAAACAATTAATATATTTCGTGTAGATGACTTGAAATATAAGTGAAACAGGAGCGTGTTAATGTAAAATATATACTAGAATCCTCGGGGATATGATTCTCTTATTATCAGAATAATGGATACGTTTAATACGCGAAATATGTTTCACATCGTGGAAAATGAAAACTTCGAATGTTCACGTCTGCAGTGGAATCCCAGGCTAACTTGGATTAGTTTCACGCAATTAACATTCATAACGTTCTCCCAATGGAGGAAGTTAATAAGAGCAGGGTCTGGAATATTGTTGCAGTAATTCCAATGTCCAACTACGTGCCTGATTTTTTTAACTACTCGAATTAACAGAGCGCCGAATACAAATTCTATTTCAAACTTCTATTCTTTCCGCACGAATAAGATTTCGATAATGCAAATGATTCCGAAAGAAATTAAAAGCATCAACATGTAAATCGGCGTTCTCGAAAGAATTGCACATCTTTTTGCCGCGAACCTATCTTTTATTTATGTTGATGTAAATCGACTCTGGAAATAAGAATTTAGTAAAACGATGTATGACGATTTTTTGTGATTTTTTATTAAACGAGAGATTATATTATACAATAATAAAATGCCACTTACATAGAAATAACATTCATGGTAAAAAATTCCATAGAAAATGTTATACTTTCTGAATCTTTAAAATTTATATATAACTTTGTTTCAATAAAAATTCTATAATTTCTGATTCTATAAGAATAAATTTCAATACTGCAATCTCTAACGGTTTGAAGGATACTTAATTAAATCAAACTATCGTGGATACCACATCAAGTAAAGATGAGAAAAATAATTTACCATATTCTCACGGATATCAATCCAATCTCGTTCGCAGACTCGGGTAAAATATTTCTAATATCGTAAAACCGGTGCGAAATCGTCAGAAACGATGCCTCGGGGCATTCCGTTCCCCACCTACTCAGGTGACATTTTCTAATCTCGATCCTGATTCCCTTTCGGATAAACAATCGTGGTTACGACTGTTTCAGATCGATTGATAATGCGAGTAACACAATTTTCCATCGTGATAACATATCGTTTATAAAACGAGGATTGTATCCTGGTGTACGTTTTGGTCTCCCTTTTGGAGAACAAGACACCGGTGATCAATAGAGGCTACTGATAACTGCTACGCAACCGGTTCGAAACTGATTCCGATATCAGCATCAAATCTAAATTGAACTGTTCTCCGATTGGCACAACGTATCGTTCGCTTCAATACTAACGAAAATGTCCTTCGATTTATATAAAATGAATATTCTTAAATCAAATAATTTTTATTCCAAATAATTCTTATATTTTCATTTATTAGAAAATAGAAGAATATGATATTATATTAATATCCAGGTACATCTGAGTTCACGTGGCATCGGAAGTAATATCTTCATGAAGTTATAGTGCTTTAGTAATATTTGGTGTCGTCTGTTTATTAATTATCATACGTTAGATTTATTAGTTGCAAGTTTAAGGTGTTACGAAATAGGGATCGAATTTATTGACGACAACCTAACTGAATGGAAGAATAATATGATAAGTTACGTAAGAGGTTGCGTAATAACTATGAAAGGCGCATCAGGAGTTTCTTATTGGACAATCTAGTGTCGTTTAACTCCAAGGGTGAATAATTCGGTCTAGCGGGACTTCTTACTTTAGGATAAAAAACACTTACGTCTCTTGGGACAAAGTAATGAAGTCGGCGAGATTAGCTTTACAGTGGATGGCAGTATTAAAGCGTTTCTCTTCGCACGGTGCATCTTAATTATCTAGACACTGTTATAAATTATAACCGTTAGTCTAATTAAAAAGGAATCTCTCGCGAAGAACGATAATATGTATATTTTATTCATATTAGAATACCTTTTAATACGTCACAATGTTGCTATGTTACGAATCGCTTTCTTGTAAATATTTGGAAATGTTCTTCGACAATATGAATGAGTTAAAATATACATGGTTATATTAATCATTACGTGCATATAGTAATTTAATATAATAAAATTTAATATGATTTGGTATGGTTTTGGTAGTAGTCTTATCAAAATCTAACTTCGACTTTTGGCTTAAAAATGATTAATTACTAACTTAATCTGGACATATTAGAGTACGTATAAAGATTTAATAAACACTTTAAAAATATGTGGGAAGGAAGGACAGTAGTTGAATAAAAGAATTCGTCGGTTCTTCTATCATTAATTATTTTGATCTTTGATAAAGTGGAACGTCAATATTCGAAATTACGAGCGGGGTCGTAAGAGAATTTTTGGGAAAGGTCACCAAGACGATTTCGGTTTAATCTTACATTTATTGCTTCATAAAGTAGCGTGGAAGTAAAATCGACGGGTGTATCGTTCAATATTTCTCCCGATATTACTATCATAAAGTATCAACTCTCGCTCGTCCAACTTTTAATTTAGTTTTCCTGGCGATTTATTTCTACGAATTTTCTCCTGAAAACCGCACAATTTTATCTACGAAATTTTACTTAATTTACTATCCTTATAAAAACTAACTAAAAAAAGAGGAAAAAAGAGTGTTCCAAATTTTCCGCGTCCTCCGCGTAATAAATGTTTTCACGAAATTTTTCGACTCGCATTCCACGGAAAAATAATTATCTCGGGAGAATTGTAAGGCATAACAATTAAACGTAGTAATTTATCGTGTTTACGATATGTACTCAATTTCCAGAAGCAATGTTCCCACTTCCGTTGGATTGCCAATTACAAGACCCCATACCACTTGAAAAATATTACGCGGCTGTAAATAAGGATTTAATTTATGTTACTCGTAATATTATCGTAGCGAAGTAATGAAATATTTTTGATAATAAAAATTGTGTTTATGTCTGCTTTCGTGCAGCCTGTAGTAATTAATAACCCGGTGGTATTCGTATATCTACATTTTAAGTATAATGAAAAAGAATTAAATGAAGTATAAATAAGTTTAATATATTCATATTCGAAAATATTTTATTTAATACTAGAATTACCGAATTGGTACTTATCAGTACTTACACATTTATTATATCAAAATTATCGTTGTAGAATGAAAGTCAATTAATCTCGTAAAATGTACCGTTTTGTATTCGAATAGTTTTATTAGAAATTGGAGACACACCATTTTGACTACTTTGGTAGTTCTAGTGTTAAAGAATTAGTAAAATTAGTTTAAAATGTACATTATATGGATTACATGGAATTAAGTTGTTCTTAATTTATTTTGGATTCCGGAAATCCTTTCTACCGAGATCCCTTTTACAAAGGGATACCAAGAATACTTCTTCCGCGATTTAGAATTCACACTTCCCTAGGATTTAATATAATAAAGAGAATTCCCTACTGTAAGTAACCGAATAAAGGGTCTAGGGATATACGGTCGCGAAATTGGATGAGTTGAAAGTGGAATTAACGCTCCGTTGGACTAAAAGAACAGAGGATATATACATATAACCATAATACTTCCTCCTCGTAATCAGATGCGACTCGAAATACAGAACCTTCGTTAAGAAGACTCAAGGATCCCCGTTTCTCTTTTAAAAAGCTTTCTCACTAGCCCCGAGTAGATTTTAAACCACTTCGTGCTTTGTAAGATTAAATGAGATTTTTTCAATTCTTAAATCATCTCCAGACATCTTTAAAAATGTTTCGAATCTTGATCATCCGGGATCAAATATATTAATATTTATTATCACGCATTCGTCTCAGTCAGAATAATTCTAATAATAGTATTTCATATTTTAAATTATTATATTCATAGTTAATGAAGTCTTCGCTTGCATTAGTTTCCTTCACAAGCTTTTAATTCTTACAAAATTGGTAATTCTTTTGTTAGCAGAATTTTAATTAGATATTTTAGATTCCCCTGAAATTCATGATACTTAATTAAATTTTGTTATATTAAACGTTACCGTATTAGATTTTTGTTTATCCATTTTATTATTACTGACATTATATTCTTTAAAAGTTGTCTTTATTGTAAATTTATAGTTTGAAGTATCAGATTAAGAACAGATCGTCGACCCGGTATCACTGCGTTCCCAATTGTTTTTTTCCTAACGCTTCGTTGTTTCTCGATAGGAACACTTACATTGTGCGGGTATCGGGAAACTAGTTAAAATTACGCGAAAGCGGGTGATGTACTTTGAATCGATATGCAGATCGGAGAGAAAATGCGGGTGGGTGGTTTTTTTTAACAAGTGGCACAATCGTGAAGTAACCGCGATGAGGTACTTCATAACTTGTCAGAAATTTTGGTAACAATATGATTACCATACATTTATTTCCACACAAAAACACCAGACACCGTCCCGCGTGATTGAAATACAATCATTCAATGTCAATCTGGGAAATCTCATGGTATGAAACGGATTTCTTTCGGAAGAGGGAACATGACACTTTTCGCGCGGCTCGTGTGTCGACTTGCTAACATTTCAGACATTAATTTCATTCGACACGAGAGTTAATGTCCCACTGACTGGTTTGCTTTAAAAAGTCATCTGGCTGTTTTCCGATAGGGGATGCCGTATCGATTTAATTTCACATGCACGTATCAGATCACTGGATTCACGTCAGATCCAAAATACCCCGGGTTCACGTCAAAACCATTTACTCTTCTGCCTACCAATTAACGTTACACTTGAAATTATATACGTTATATATCTAATATTGCGCTACTCTACATTTCTTCCGATAATTTATACCGCCATATATACAATATATACTACATATTTATCATAAGTAATAAGAATTGATTAGTACATTTTCCTCGAGACATAATGAATTCGTAAACAAATATTTTACCAATCCCACTTTAATACAATTTCTAGCTTTGGTATTTATACTGCGTCCAGTATACATGTTCTTATTAATTCCATCCAATATATATTTAATTATACCTCACTAGACGATTCCATCACATTCTCAATATAATTAGTAGACATTCTATATAGCATCTAAAAAAAATTGATAGCGCCACATCGTTAAAGGGTGAGAATGTACAGAATCCAGACAGAGTAGGGTGCGATCTAGTTAAGGATGAGAATATTTCGAGGAAAGGCGAGTTAACAAAGTCCATCGTAAGTAGAACACCAAGGGTGATCCCTCGGAAATCAACGTCCATGGGGCAGTTAACCCACATGGGGGTTTTTATTGTACGTAACTCTAGCGACGATTTAGTAGGGGGGTGTACAGGACACATCACGAGATCGTCAAGGGCAATAGAACCTGAACCATGTGTGGGTACTTCGAATTGCACTTCTGGGACCTGAAGAGTTATACCGGTTAATTCCCATGCCCTCGGCTACTTCTTATTTTTCACGCGGACCTATGGGGATGTTACTGGGAGGTTTAGTTTGAGCGTGTCCCGAATTTCTCCTTCTTTCAATTGGCCGTATCATCCTTTATTATAAGGCTCCGTTAAGTTGGGAATAAATTGGTGCTTAGGTATACATGGAATTATGCGATAGAAACATGTAGTAGGTGAAACAAAAATTTATAACATTGCTATATTATGAATGGCCCCCTTGTCGATGTTGGCAAATATCCTTTCACAACGTAACTTAGTTCAAAGAAATATAATTATATTGATTAAAGAATATAAAGGTAATTCGATGTTTATTATCATATTTTGAATCTATAATAGTATATCGTGTATATAGTAGTGTAATGATATAATTAATTACTCAATGAAACAAATAGTAGATAAAACCAAAATTTATAATATTGGTACAGTTTAAATTTTTTTTATGCTCGTAAATATTAGATTACTTGAAATATTTGTTGGTATTTTTGGATTTTAAGATTGATTTTTTTAGTGATAGTTGTGTAATTATATATTGTCCAGCTTTTTCATTGTTTATTGGTTTTGTCAATGACCCGAATTATAAGCCATTGTGTCTTGAAATGGAACAGGAAGACCCGTGTTAAGGGTCTCGGAATAATTTAGAATTTCATTTGGAACTGTCTCGAATTAATTAGAAGATTTTTGCAAGGAGATGAAAATACGTTCCATTATCCCGAGTTGCCTCAAGTGAGGATCTTCTTAATTAAGGAAATTGTAGGAACTTATATGCACTGTGAATACATTCTCCAGTATTCTAGTATTTATACAAAGAATGAAAAACAGTACATTCATATACTACTAAAACCATATATTCATTCAAAGAATACAAAGGAAGTTGTAGATAAAGTAAATGATGTGTAATATGATTATGTAATATAATAATACGATTACACGTGTAATACTGAGATCAATACATCTCCCGATGAAAGGCTGTAGGTTTCCCGGAAAAGATATCCCCTGCAATAAAAAGCACCTACTCGTAAAAAAGCTGCGCTTAAGATTTTCTTCCTAACCTGGTGGGAATTCTTTTACGAAAAATCTACCTCGTTCTTCGGGTCTTCCTAAAGTAATGCGCGATGTTTTATGCGAATTTATTTAGCTGAAAGTGTGTGGATATTTGATTTACTTGAACAACGAGGACAGAAATTCGCGGGAATTTCTCGTTGATGCGAAACGATGCGTTCGAATGAACAGATAATCGATCGTCTTCAATTTCAGACAACTTATCAACTTACGCATGAGTTGATTATCGGAAAGGCTGTGTGTAGGGAAAAAGATACGAAGCACCCTGCACCCTCTAATTTCACACCTATTTATCAGAGGAATAATTACACGACGTTCTAGAATTTGTAACGTGATTTTCTTCCTGTAATGAATATCTATCACAATTGAAAATTTATTTAAAAACCGTGTGAAAGAGGGTCAGGTATTTTCTTGAATAAACATGGATATCGATAAATTTGCTTGAGAAAAATGTATTATCATCCAAATTGATATATTTCAATAAACAATATCTATATTGTAGATCGGGATATATATTATCTTTATGATAAATCGAGTCCGAATATTTTGTAGCTCGTGTAATGATTAATTAGGTTTATGAACGATCAGAATAATAAGAGTAGAATATTTCTGGATTAATAATAGCTGTTTTGGAATTTTAATGAAGAAGCTTTGTTAAGCTAAATACTATAACTTATTTAATTGCAAAAGAACAATCTCGAGTTACATTTCCAATAGGTGGCGTATACATTTTCCGGTTTCCCAGTCACTTACGGTAACAATAATAAATCCACGTCACGTAGTTTATAACAAGATTACCTTACCCAATCAATAAAGTCGAGCACCGAAACTCAATTAAAGAAAGGGAGGAAACTAACAATAAGTAATTTCTGTAAATGAAGAGAATTGAAAAAAAAGGAGTAGGAAAATCACAAACCGCATTAGGGCGGATCGAATAATGGAATGTACATCCGCGAGGAAAATGTATTCGATTACCAATACCCTCGAGATCGTTTCCCCGAGTGATAACTTTTCCGAGCTGCTGACTCTACCCGCTTATCTCGAGCTCATCCCGAGATTCAACCCGCTCCCGAAAACGTGACATCCCCTACGGTGACGTCTTCCTATATCGTTCGCCCTAACACAGAAAGAGCAGCGAGATCGATGGGAAACCAAATAAGAAAGAGTATTGAGGAAACGTACGAGTCTATGGGACTCACGGAAATCCCACCCTCCTCTTCACCCCCCCAAATTGTTGGATTCCAGTAGATACTTATACCCTTCCGTCGTATTCCTACCTCACAGGCCATGACTCTGATACATTTCCCTTCATCATGCTTTCATTGTTCTCTTCAATCGAGTACCATTTTTCAGACTCTTTCTACTCCGTGCAAATAAAGTTATAAATTTGGAACATGTTCAACCCATTATGTTTATGTAGGAACCAAATTAGAATTCCGTGCCAAATTGTATTACCATCCAGCCTCCCTAAACCCGTGACAGAAATATTCGCCGCGACTGCAATTAACTCGATGTCTTCCTCGATTATCATTCCGTGTTCAGCCAACTCAGGATGTTCAAATTAAAACAACACCCTGTATCATTTCTCATCGAACGATTCCTAAAGTCGAATTCTCGATTAACAAGGGATCTTAGACCATTTTAAGAACAAAAATCCAGTGCTATAGAAAAGACGATTAGCTTTTCCAAAACGTGTATTATTCCTTGATTCTATTATCCCTTTTATACTCTTCGGTCGGAAACTTTTGGAACTAACTACGTAAGGCTGCATCTATTCATCCCTGTTCTCGTGGTGTAGGCGTCGGGACGCCGGAAGCGCGTCTGCAGGATAAAGAAGGAAAGGGAATCGTACTCCCTGGTCATCGACGTCGTCGATTCTCGTCGACGAGGTCGTTGCTGGTTTCCACTTGTAGTCGTCTAAACTGGATCGGTGCAATACGACGAAACCCGACAGCATGGAGCCGGCTAGTTCCGACTGACTTCCCGGTCGTTGCTCTACTTTGCGAACACATGCATGTGCAAATACGTGCACGACGACCGACTGATTATCATTCGTTCAATACCAATCTGCTTTCTACGTGCATGCGTATACAGACACGCGAATGTTTTGCACGATTACTGCGGGGCAGCCGCGTGAAGTTTTATTAGTCTGCCCCGATGTTGGGCGTACGGAAGCTTTATGAGATAGGTGTGAATAAACAAGGTCTGAATTGCATGGATTTGCTATAAATAATTTTATATGTTCGTTCGACTGCCATGTGCACCTTGCAACGTGATTCGTAAGCATTGGTTGAAGTTTTATTGCACCGTTCCGATTTTGAAGGCTATAGAAATTTATTGAGTTGACTTTGAATGTTTAAGGAGAAGTGTACTTCAGTTGATATAAGAATGAATTAATGAAATATCGGAATAAGGTTTTCTAAAATAAATAAATTAATAGGATATTATTCATTGTAATGTAGAATATTAATTTGGTGGATCTGTAATGTATAAACAAAGTTTAATTCCTATATGTATGACAGATGTGAGTTTATACGTACAAGTATTATATTTGGACATTGAGAAGTAGTTAGTGTCACTATAAGTCAGAAAGTAGTATACGTTTATCTATATTCAGATCACAGTAGTATAGGTAAATCCCCTATTAGTCTAAAGTGGTACGCTATCATATATAATAGGACTAGCTTTCCTACGAAAAACCGCAAACATTAAAGTCATTTATCGCAGACCTTCAACTTGGCATGAAAAGGTACTCGTGTTCGCATGGAATAGATAAGCATCAGCTTCCAAAAAATGTTGGCTCAGCCATCCAAGCGATTCAATGTATTCCACCGGCTTACGTCGTTCCGTAGCTTCTCGTTTTCGGTAGAAAGTTGGACACGTAGACGGGTGTCAGCTTTGTGAACCCGTATGAATTGCAGCAACACAAGTTGCAAATATCCTACAAGACCGCGTCTTTACAAATGTGCGGTGAGAGAACAAATACGTGAGAGAACAGAGGAAAGACGCGGTTGCAAAGTACACTTATATACAAGGATTCGGGATAACACCTTCGTTGGAACGAGTTTCGCGAATACACGAGATATTCTCAGAATGTATAACCAAATTTGAGAAACATATTCTACTAACTTCTGAAGTAGAAGATGAAATCTTAGAAACATATGTACATATGTCTGAAATCTTGCTCACCTCGTTAAACTACAAACTCACACTCTGAATATGATCATGTAAATAATTTTCTAATTATCAGTTTTACTTATCCACTTTATTGCAATCATTTAGTTACATTGATAAAAATAAATACACTTTATGCAATAATCATAATAGGCCTCTCTTGTGATTACCCAATAATTGATCAATCTTACTCATCAAAGAAAATGTTCCATTAATTAATAAATGTCTCTGCATTCTCAAGCTTCTTGGAAACAACTGCATCAGAATAAAGGAATATTATGATAATATATTTTTTAAAGTGCTCCAAGTTGCTTCGCAACAATCCATAACTTGGTCCAAGTCTCATTGAACATCTGCTTTAAGATAGATCTCGATAAATTTTACAGGTCACAAAACTAATAAATAAAGTCACTTGGACCGTGTTCATTGAAGAACTATAACTCGGTCAGACTACTTCTTTCACACGTATCCACACAACTCTGTCTGATCCATAACATCAGTAGAATATCCGTCACAAATTAGTTCAGACATTTTAGGGGCAGCTTGTACACACGTATGCATAAATAATCATATAAGTATACGTGTATTCTTGGCTACACATATATAACCCACACAAACGAAGAACTGGGAGCCACGAACAGAGAAGATACCCCTCCACTCTCTCCTCAGAATCTTGACACGCAAGAAATTTAGTATTATCTTGGAACGGTTCTTGGTCCAACTAGGACATGCAGGGCGTTACTCCAGTTTTCGTTGGTGTGTTAGAGCCATTGGCCATCTTCGCGTCGTTGACTCTTATGTTAATGGCGCGAACGATGTTTCTTCTTCCTTGAAAGAGTCGGAAGATGTCTTTCTAAAGCCAGACTCCCATATAAATTGCGGACATTTGCAAATTGGGAGCAAGTTGCTCTCCTGATATTTATTAATGTTGGAGATTTATCGATCAGTATTTGTCACGGAATTCCCTGTCGAACATCCCACGGGAGTATTGTCGATGTGTCGTATTTATCTTCCCTCGTGGAAGACGTATGAAAATTTCAATGAGTTGGAAAGAATATTACTCCAGTTTCAAGGATCCTTCGGGGTTGTTGATCCAACTTTAGTATCGTGGATTCTTGGAGTAACCGGATTACCGATGATAAGTCGTTAAGATTATTATCAAGATGTATTACAACACTTTTCAAGTCGACGATGTTTGACTACTGTATTAATGCGGTTCGATTTTACAAATTGTTCGCTTCATCATAAACTTTGCGAACGGGGAAGAGAAACGAGGAAATTTTTCTTCCACCGAGTTTGCTTCTGACTCTAATTATGGTAATTCTTTCACTATCTACCGTAAGCAATATTTGTTCCCCTTCTTGAAGGTATGTTGATCCCCTTGGCACATAAACTCTTCGACCTGCAAACTTTGCCCCCATAAACGTCCAAATTGCTTAGAAATCGTTGACTTTCGTCACTGACAAATGATTGTCACGATGTATTTCCTTAGCTCGGTACAAATATAGATTTCTCCGTAGGTCAGTGAAGGTGAAAAAATGAGTTCCTTACGAATTCTAGTATTAATATTTATTTTATCATCGTCCAGGACAGTCTGACAGCGATAGAAAGAAAGTTACACCATTAATTCGTTAAGTCGAAGAAAAGAAAGGCAAACGTATCGACGGATCTTATCTCATTATCTGTTTATTGTACCCTTAACTCGTGGGTGTTTCCTTCGCGCACAAAACAAATAAGAACATTTATTTATAGTGTTAAGACACGAGGAGGATAAATATGTGAAAATTCAATGTTTATTCAACGTGTAAATACAGACGGTATTATTTTGAGCGTACGTGGAAGAAAAATTACACAAAATGGAACATGGTATGCTTGATTCAACGTTGTAGTATAATTTGCCCGACAAACGATACTTTATCGGGATGATTAACGGCTGCAAATGGTATAATCGATAATTTTAATGGCTACGGCTAATTCTGTAAAACCCACAAAGTGCATCGACACAGATAAGAATGGGATTTATAGGAGGCACTTGGATATAGAGTAATCCCGATCTTCGAAAGTATAAAGGAGGTCAGTAGTTTTATGTAAGACGGTTGAATCCACTTAATACCCACGTCTTACTACACACGGATCTATTCTACTTGTCTTACTTCCTACATCCAACTACTTAATCCAAATCTCTTATTTTCGAACTCTATCATACAACTTTGTTATTAACAAAGGCTTTCTATCATCAGCTGCGAAAAGTTGGAGCTGACTTCATGCTTCGTACTTCATACCCTTACGTTATAAAACTGATATACTGCGCTTAACAACTTTACTTTTGGGTTAAATCGCGATGTAAACCACTGCTTCTAAATTGAAGTTTGAAAGTAACATATTTATTTTTTTTATTATGTTTCATTCTGTCAGAGTACGTCGTATGTTACTAGATGTGAGATCTAGTTTAATATTTAAAATATTGTTTCTAAGTGAAAATCGGTTTTATCATAATCAGATTTTCGCGGTTAATTTCCGGGGAAGAAAATAAATGTTTCTCAATCCAAGAGGAAAGATAATTTAATTCCTCAGGTGGAATTTAATTAACAACCATTTTCCAAAATATACAATAATTGGATTCCCATAGCGAACATCAGAATAACAATTCTTTTCAATATTATATTCCATTAAATATATCAACTTATATAAATCAAATATAACGTAATTTAAAATCAAAACATTCATAGTAACTGCAAGTGACAAGAATTCAATTAAGTTCAGATTTACCATAATTACTTCATTACAAATAATTACTCATAAATAATTTCATTGAAGTCGTTTCCCGTAATAATCAATTTTCATCAACTTCGTTCCACTGTAACTAATTTTGATGGAAATCTGAAATTGCGAGACGTTCTTTGCTAAAGTCAGTATTAATGTTCCCGGACGTACGCAATGGCGTTCACCTGCATACCTGTTAGGAGCATGAAACACACGTGTATGACACGTACGGGCGTATTTGGGTTAAGCCACGATAAAGCAGGTAGCGCGACACATGATAACTATGTACGGACTCGGCACTCGACGCATAAATTTGAGATATTATTAACAGGTCACCTGAGTACAACTCCCCGTTCCACAAGCAACAACGCGATCATCCGATAATAATAATAAAAAAGTTCTACTCTGCGAGACACAACAGCATGATGTAATAAAGGTTATTAAACCTTGAAGTGTTCACATAACGTCTTTCAACGTGCAGATGACATAATTAAATTAGTTACGAGTGCACTGGTTAAAGAATCGAGGATTATTTAATGTAGAGTTCTGGAAGGAAGGCACACGGTGATTTGTATATTACTTAAGTTACGCGAGAGTCCATGTTTAATATATAATTTATATAATATAGAAATATCTAATATATAATCTATGTGAAATATAACAGTTTAGGATTTGATTAGAAGAACTATTAATTACGAACTTAAGAAATATTGCGATATGTATTTTTAAAAAGTGATTTGTTTCGGTTTAGAGTGTAGAGTCTTTTCCGTCAATTCAGTAAATTGGGCTTCGATCAATTTTATATTGTTTAATTCGAAAAGTTAACAAAATTAGATTCGATCGTTTTATCAAAACTTATTGATATAATTCCACGCGACACTTACATCATGAATGCCTTCTTTCCCGAACCCAAGAGGACGGTTCAATTAGATCGACGGGTTCTCTCATCAATGTCGAATGATTACGTCAGACGTACTATCACGTATCCCCTCGAGTTAATCGACTTTTTCTTGTCTCGACTTTCTCTTAATCACGTTTTCTTGTAACATTGAGTTCATATTTTCAAAGAAAGTACTTATTTTGGGATCTTTGGAATTTATTCGGTTTGTTGAACTCTGTTCAGCAGTTTCTTTCATTTTAATGACGTCGTTCGAGTTCTCGAAGAATCAGAGCCGAAAAAAACATTTCGTTCGGAAAAGTTGATTTATTGAAGCAATCCGTGGCCTAACTTTTTTATCCCTAACTCCATTAATTACTTGAATACAATATTAATATACTATTAGAGAATTCATTTTTGATATAAAATATTTATGAACATTTTCTTTTTTAATTCGATCGTGCGAAAAACATGAAATTTATTTTATTAGTTATTTGCTTTTTGTACTTTTGTGCTTCCTTTATTATTTACTTGATTTTCAATTTTAATTGACTGTAGATGAAAATTATGGGTAGGGACACCTATCCTAACGAGGGTGTCCAATCAGCAGCTTCGAAAATCTGCTATTACAAGATTGAATGGGGTTTTAATTGCAGTAAATAATCGTGTTAATGAACTAGAAATTTAGTTATAGGACAACCACGAGGTAGATTACAAAATTATTTTCTCGGTCGAGTGGCAAGGGTGTAAAATTACAGTCACCCTACAAGATTTCCCTTACGGTTTACAGATTTATTCAACTATGAAATATGTTTACCAAAAGAAACTCTAAAAAAAATATATTATTTTTTCCCAACTTTCCGTATATTTTAATAAATGTTGTAACAGTGAATCGTGGAAGTATTCAACCTTTTGCTTGCATATCTGCATATCTGTAACTTATTTCTTTAATTAAGTCTTATTTAATTTTATATCTGTATTTCATAATATTTCTTATTTTCGAGTTCCACTCGGAGTAGGTTTATTTGAGAATTATTTTATAATGATATATAAGTTAGTCATATTTTCATGAATTTTTATCTATAATATTATTAATAGTATTGTAGGAATAATATTATAATTTTCAATTAAGAGTATGAATATTTCTATAAATTAATAAATTATGAATTCGTATTTCGAGTTAATGAAAATCGAATTTCGAAGATGACCTAGCAGAAATATATTTCTTAGAATTCTTGTAACTCTTAATGTAGGTTAACCATTGACCTTAATTAACGATAGAATTTAATAGTAATTTCTTTGGCCGCACGGTCATCCGGTCTTCGACCATTCCGCGGAAATATGACTCATAATTTCAATTCTCCGTAATCCATTTCTCCACAATTTTCTATCGATGACGAAGGACGACCGATAAATTTCATCGGTGTTTTCCAGCACACGTAAATTCGGATAATCTTGTACGCAAAATTCCACGAGCGATTTCAATTTCCACGCTTATTTCCTAACTTTGTACCGCGAAGTCACGAAAAGAAAGTCCATTTGCGACGAAGTTCCTCTTCGTGAATTGTATCGGAAATATAAACCAGATTGCAAGACAGAAATATTCTGGCAGTAACAATCGGGAAATCCACTCGGAGCGAGCAAAGACAAACGACTTTTTCACCGAAATCCACTCACACCGGTAAACAATGATGCATCCGCCAACTGAATACTGAATTTTCTTACGAAACCGAATTCTCATTCGTCGTTACATCTGAACAAATACGCGGAACTTGCAAATATCATACAATACACTGTTATTATTATTGCATATTTTAATCAAATCGACAGATATTTTTTCCTAAAGTTATAACATATGCCGAATCATAAATAATTCTATAATACATCAATAATCGATCCAATATTAAGTACAACTTTAAAAATATTGATTTTTGGAATCAGAATATATATTAATTTAAATACATTTAAAAATTAAGTAATACAAGTTAAGTAATATATAAATATATTTATAATTCCTCCACGAATTTATTCCACGTAATGGATCTCGTATTCGCCAATTAAAGAGTGCAATCGTATTCCTTGATTAACAGAGGTGATTAACGATATTACATTAAGCACGAAACTCTCAAAGGGGGAATACGATATAAATGCAGAAGACCTGCTTCTTTATAAATATCCTGGGAAATTGCAACGAGGAGAAAATATTTTCAACCGAGTCAGAAAGGAATGGGTTAAAAGTCGAATCGAAAAAGGAAGATGAGGTTTCGTGAAAGAAGGAAAAATATTTTCTTAGGCTTCGATGAGGATCGTTCGAGATGCATCCGGAGAACCGGAAGTGCGCTCGTTGGAGACAAACCACACAATTTTCCGCGACAAGTGAAATCCATTCTCCACGACGAAATATCGTATAGAAATCCTTTACTTACGACTTGCTTTCATCTTCCCACGAGCATTATTTAGAGGAATTAAACACTGCGAATGTCTGAGACTTGAAACTAGGTCAGCGAGTGGCCCGATTAATATTATGATATGGTAAACATATGTTAAGCTCAATATCATAATATAATATATAATATATTTTACTTAAGATTCTATTATAGTAATATAAGTAATACAGAATTAAGTAGCACAACTATATCGCTCATAATACCTTCCTATATATTTTAAATAATCTTCTATAAATCATATCAAATTAGGTCAATTATGTTTCTTAGAACCCCTTCCTCGTATCATAGAATCCTTTATAAATATTAATGGACTCCAAACAAATTTTTTGGTTTTATTACCCGTAATATATTCCACCATGTTGGAATTAATTTTTTCAGTTTAGTATAAAATCTGTTATAAAATCACACAATGAGCTGCAAATTAAAAACAATACATACATTTCAATTTTTTATCAACGCGTGGGATCATTTCGTACAAGATATATTAATGTTTGTTCACATAAATAATCAACTTCTGATGCTCGATAGTGCGTTAAAAATAAAGTGGAACTGGCAATAAATTCTTCGAGAAGAATTATGAACAAAAATGTCGGTATCGCGTGTTTATTTTAGATCAAAAGTGTATACACTCCATGTAATATTTCGGTTATTATTTCTCTTTGTCGTGGGAGAGTTACGGCCGGTATTGTGTAAATAAAACTGACCAAATTTGCTGAACATTAAATTCTTGTTCACCTATTTTCACAAAATATGTCACGATATTGTGGCGAATAAAATGTAAATCAATTTACGTGTACATTGAAAACCGTATTCGACATCTATAATATTTATGTCGGTCGTCTATTATAAATTTCATGCTGGTATTTCAATAACAATATTTCTTCAACTGAGACGTAGAAAATTTATTGTTAAATGTACTGAAACGTTAAAATTTTATCATGAATAAATTCAAAGTGGCGCTCGCATGAAGTGTATACATTATTAATTTATGTTTAAAGTGGTAGCAATAAAATTAAATTTGACTTTACAAGTGCATCGTTCGCTGGCAATTTACCCCCGCGGAGTTCATAAAATCGTATATTAAAGTTTCGTTGAAGATATGTGTAATAAAATTATAATTTATGGGATCATTTATAAACTAATAGCGAATTGTGGTGAGATGCATTATTTATATAATATATTAGAATATTATTCTGGATAATAGTATTGAAATTATAAAATATAAACAGGGTATTATTTACAATCAGGGAAGCGTGACAAAAGAAATAAAAATTATGATGAGATATTCATTTCAAATATGGAAATAAGTTCTACTAATAAATAATATTCGGTGTCGGCACAAACAGTCCAATTTACATAATGGAAATGTTAATTGAAATCCATCAATTTTCGCACCCTTTGGCAAACACTGAACAATATAATCTGCAACGGCGGGACGTTTATTTAAAGTGATAATAAAGCGCAATGAAACGTTATCTTCTGCTCGTCTGATTTCAATTATCGTAATATTAAATTGACCTACGCATACAGCTTCGATGTGCAAAATACGAAATATTTCTGGCAATGGACTACCGCCTAAGAAATTTGCATATTTTTCCGCGTATGGAAATGAGGACAAATAACGAATTCGCATTATTAGCGATGTCCTCTTTTCCATGTTTTTGCGCTGCGTCATCGCTTCGCAAAAATATAAGAAAATCAATGTTTTGGATTTCTATAAAGCTTGCAAATTATTATAAAAATTTCAATTTTGATTGAATCTTCCTTAATTTTCTGTAATTTTCACAAGTTGTGGATATTATAATATATAAGAATTATGGTATATTATCAAATTATAATCGGAGTACCTCACGGTGACAAAGTCCGATCATTAATATTCATTTTTCAAATTTGCCATTATAATTAACCCCGTCTATGAAGGGTCGCCATATTCGTGGAGATTCTCAGAAAAAGCATCGGTGAGTAGTTGACTTAACTAAGTTAACTTGACGTTTCATTGGACCCGAAAGGCTCTACGCAATGAACCTTCCAGTCTGCTGCATTCTCTCGGCAGACATATTTTATCCGGGATTACTCGGGAACTAAGCTCCAAAGACGAATGAAATCTCCACGAAATTCTTTGGACGTTATGCAAATTTATACACCCTTCTTCGTTCACACCACATTCTAAGCATCGAATTTAAAAGATCTTATTGATCCTGTCGCGCATACTTCCCAAATTTCGGAATTTACCGCCGCGTATCACGGGAAACTTTATGGAAATGTTTGTTAGAACGATTTATCAAAACCTCGGAATCGACAATTTCGATATTTTGCTTAACCTGGTTTAACAATTTTCATCCATGGCCAATTAAAATCCAAAAACAAGAGAAAATAATAAAGTACATAGAAATGCATAAAATAAATAAATAGTAAAATGCATTTTATATTTTTCTAAGGACCGAATCGGATTTTTTGAAGATTGGATCAGAATTTGTGGATCATTTTAAATATGGATAGCTGATTTACGTTGCATCCAATTTTTTTTAAGCAAATATTCACAACTTCATAATTGAAAGATGTAATTAAAACACATATTTAATTATTATTGGCAAGCTGAAGTATTAAGATCGAAATAATCGATTGAAATATTAATTATTCTAAGAGCTCAAGGCACATTAAAATATGCATAAATACAGTAATTAAAGGATAATCAAGAAATCTATTTTTTTCTAAGGAATTTATACAGTAATTCAATTCAATGTACTGTATACATAATTCCATTAGAACAAATGAACATTTCCATTTGCAATAATTTAGCAAAGCAAGCTATAAATTATTTCTGAATCCATCCATCTTCAACTTAAATCGAGTAAAAAGGCTACCTTTTTCCTCAGGAAACAGCTTATAAATATTCAAGGGGAGCATTAAATGAGCTTAAGGTGCTTAAATATAATTGCTTCTCTTCTCAACATTTTCGTTGGACATCGATACACATTTTAAAGTATATTTTCTTATAAAACACGAAAAGTGTAGCTTCGTCTACTATGTTAATAAAAGTAAAAGGAAAGTCGTGTCAATTACTTGTTCCATTCGACAACACCGAGTTAATCTCCTCGTCTTTCTATTCAGAATAAGAGTCTAACACGATGACGATCTTATTTTCCTTCCTTCATTAAATGTCTGGTGGGGCCAAGGAAATAGATTTTTTTCTAGTTATTAAGGTTTCTCATTCTGCACGATCAATGGCTCCTTTAAGCCTTTCCCATAGAAAGGGTGTACCTCTTTATTGAGATATACCCTTTCATGGTGTGAAGCATTAATCCTTGGATACAAGCCGTAGAAAAAAGGACTCGAAGTGTCCTGGGAGCCTCGTCATATCGCGTTATTGGGAAACAGTTAATCCTTATACATTCCATTGTGCAACCCTCCTGAAGGGTTCGCGGAAAAAGGCACTTCTGAGAGTATTAAAATAATATTCGAGTAGTGAAGTTGTTGCTAATATTTTATTTAATTCTTGGAATAGTATAATGATTGAAGTTTTTTTAATTTCTGATATAAATAACACGCGACAGCGGAAATAACGTACGTGTCACGGAGTATTTCGATTTAAATGCAAACTAGGTTTTAATACACAGATTTTAATTAAAAATTGCAGTAATTATGTTCTGACATAATTTTCACTTTCGCATGTTATTTGTATCAGGAATAGAAAACTTCAATCTATTATCGGAATTAAATTAAATATCGGCAACATCTTCGTTATCCAAACATTGTATTACCAATGTCAAAATTCTAAAGTCGTTTATTACAATTACTTTCGGAGATATGCATTTTTATCGAGAAGAATATACTTGTTAAAACTTCGCTAAGGAAAAATCCAATTACGATATAATTTACCGTAAAGATTACAGAGGAACTTCAGATTAAATCAAAGAAAAATAAATCGCTCTTTGAAATATTCCCGGCGTAAAACTTTTCCATTATTTTTTTTTAGCGGCACAGAGCAAGTAAGATTTATAAATTCTCAAGTTTGAACAATGAAATGTGAGAAATTGTCTGGAAAATGCAAAGAAAGCAGACACTTTATTACACGCTTTAGAATTCATCCCGTTAAATATACAAGTTATATATATTCATCCTGAATGGCGGAGAGAAAACACCTTTTCCAGTTAAGCAGAAACTAAACAGAAGGAGTATTATGCAGTCGCGTATACTATCCTCTGTATAAGCCACTGAATAAGCTGGGACGAGAAGCGCGATAGTACAACGTAAATCCAAAAAGCCTTACTTTTCCAACCGCGAAACAAAACGCCATTCGCGTACTAACCAATCGAAGTAAGAGCTCCCAGGAATATATTGTGTTTGCACTTTCGAAAGTTTATAGCTTCCATGGTTTACCTAGTGATTCATGCTTGAGATTTCTAGACACTCGTACCAACTTTCATCCCATTCTATCTTATTGAACCATAGATCTCGATCGTGTTTCCGCTACTTAAATATTTCGGTTATTGCGAGTGCAGCTTCTTTGATTTTTAAATATTAGATATTGGTGCTTTGGAGAAACTGATATCAATGAAATTTAATTTTTGATGGTATTAAGAAGATAAAGTCAATGAAATTTAATTTACAACGATATTAAGAAAAGAGTATCAATAAAATTGAATTTACTTTAATATTAGGGAAATAATATAAATATAATTGTCATCATAATATAGAAATGAATCGGGATTAATTTGATATTGAAACTGTGTTCCAGTAACGCAATTTTTACTTCACTCTTTTATGAAATGCTTCAATATCTATTACCCGTACTTCCACGGTAATTCCTTTGGCGGAAGTTTCTTTCTTCCGGTTCGAAGGACTCATTCTTCCTGAAGCTTTCAGGACGGTTTCCTGTATACTGGTTTCACGAGTGATTGCAAGTAAATCTATATCCATGTGGCATCGCGCGCCGCTGTACAAGAAGGGACATCGAGAAAAAAGGAACACGACGAAGCGTAACGCGATCATTTTTCACTGACAAACTTTCAACAGCTGTTGCACGACAAATCGTTCCTGTCGCATTTCATTCGAAAATGAATTCCCTTCGTGCGAATTTCTCCCACGATTCGAGTGGGTGTACTTCGTGCGCCCCGGAAACCACCGAACGACCGACCTCGCGTAAAAATACGAGGCGATAATTGCGCGTGTCGATTATCACACGCGAACTTCCCGCGAATGATCTCCAGTTAGAAGACGGAATTTCAAATTAGTTTGCCATGGGTGTGGATTATTATAAACCGGAACTCAATTGGTCTCAATTATGTGGCATTTAATCAGCTTGATTGAAACGCTATTAAAATTGCCATCCGCGGAATTAGTCGCGTCAATGATTCGATCTGACATTTGGGCGATGATTTATTTTGATTCAATCATAATGCGGTAAACCAAATTCTAATTAGATTTGATTTGAATAAGTCATATTAATATACGTCCTTTGGGGGTGGATATTTATTTTGATTTTATTATATGTTAGAATATAAATTATATTTTTATTCTATACTTGAATGTATGGATTTGTCATGCATTAAAGTAGTGCTAATCGCAAATCTTATTTTTAGCGTAGAAGATAGAATTTATGTTAGGAAATTTGGAAAGAAACATTTAATGTTGGCATCACTTAATTGTGGTCAATATGGCTTCGGCTTTTGAATACATATTTTCATTTTTCATTCTGAAACGGTTTTTGGAGATTTATGTAAATTCTTAATTAGTGTAAATTATTAATGATGAACGTATTGAATGCTGGATTTGATTAAATACAAAACGACGAGTTTAGAGAGAAATATTATCGAAGCAAATATAAAAGTCCGGTTTCCATAAAGAAGTATATCACAAGTTTGTTAATTAACGAGTCCCGTATTATTTATTTCATGTTTCACGTCAACTTTTGCGTGAAATGTAATCATTACGCCGTGCGCAATCAACTGCCGAGCATAAACAAACGTATTTGTGTCCGTAACAATTGCAATTGCGCCAATTGTTAGCCGTGGACGTTGCGTGGAAAAATGCGGATATTTCAACGATGCGAATAAAAAATCGAAAATAAAAAAAACTAATTAACAAGTCATACTCGTTTTCCGCGAGTTTGGATGAATTCAATGAGTTCCAGACTAAGCGGATCATTGATTGGGTGAAAAGGTGTCCGATTATTAGTCGAGTAATCGAATAATTAGTCGAAACAGGATAATAATCAATAATAATTCAGTCGGTTGATTTGATCAAACAAATTCTATAATAATAACGAGGTGAAACCACAAATAATATCCATCCTTTTGATAAACTTACAATCGACATTAAACTGATCCAATTATTTACTTCAATCAATAGATTAAAATTGCAATTACTTCGTGTTACGCAAACGCCATCATTAAAGATACCATATTCGATTAAAATTCTTGAATACCAGGGAGCTTTAAATATTGTTAATATTATAAAGCACAACATACTGTTATAATGAAAACTGATCCCAAGTTTTTCTTTATCTTCCACAAGTATCCCTGATAATATAATAATTCATTTGGCTCTTTTATATATCTCTACTTTTTATCACGCTACTTTCTTCTATAAATGATATCTCACCAAAATCTTTTACCGTACAACATTAACACCATTTCACCATAATTTCATGCGAGACACCGAAATCTAATAATATCAGCCGCATCGGTGTGCGTAACTCTATGAAGAACTTCCATAGAATATTGATAAGGATAAAAACGTTGTACGATTTATAATTCTTGTAACATATGGTTGCTGATATAAAACATGTTCCTCGGAATAACACGAAATATCTCGCAAAAAATGCTATCACCGGGGATGTAACAAAACATAAAACGATCGGGGTGCCGATAGAGGCTGTTTACTGGAGAAGCTTGTATTCCGAGAAAATGTGCAGGAATCAACGATCCTGGACAGACTCGAGGGAAAGATTAATCTCTCTTCGGGCGACTGGAAGCACGCCGAAGAAAAGAGATAAAAGAAATGGGACAATGCAATGAATGCCGTCAATGTAACACGGAGAACTTTACTCTAAAAGACTAGATATTCTTGCCCTTTTACTTAAACGTGATTGCAGTGGCTCCCTTTGAATGTACACTTTGATACCGTACGACATATTTCCATACTATTTTTTGTATCATTTATCATAACCCTAAAATATTTATTGGCATACTTTGATTTATTATTTAGATTCACGTATTCTGGGTATAAAAAGAATTTCACTTCAATATTGTTGATTTTAATATTTACTATCGTTTGAGAGTGCAATTTTTCGTGATTCGCAACTCCCGAAAGCTTCACTTTTATTTTTATTCTTTTTTTTCGAATAGAAGAGAAGTTTGTTAAATCTGTATTGTATTCCTTTCAACTGTAATATACAATATCTTTTTAAATTAGTACAGTATTCAATATTAAATGATTGAGAAGCAATATTAAGTGAAATTGCAACTTTAATTCTGAATTATATTAATTAATTTCAAGCATATTGAAAGTTCGTCCAAGTTAGATTTCTATTGAATTTGATCATCCTATGTTCTGCAAATATTCGATCACAATTAAAGTACACATAGAACAAACATAATATATTCATATTCTACCGCAATCTTTAAAAACGACTCCCTTTCGTAACCCCATAAAACATCTCCAAAGAACTCTATCGGAGTTGATATTTTATACATGCAGCAGATTGAGAATTGGTTTTAGGGAAATTTCTTGGAAATCCTCCGACATCCGTGAGTGCCGAAATAAAGATTTGATTTGGTCTCATGGAAAAATCTTGTCGCTGAGAGGTTTCCTCGGGTGTTTCGTTGAAGGACGAACTTGTCTGCCGATCGGCAGACACGGTATCCATAGAGTCTATCTTTTGGTCGCCACGTTACATCAAAGAATCGATAGCATGACACACACACGCGGTGCAGGAAGTCAAACATTATTATCGATAGTAGGCTCTTCTGTCTTTCGGTTTCGTTACGTTCCTCGTGCAACATTAATTGGACATGTTACTGCACCCTTCTCCAATGAATCTGACGTACAACAATTCTGCATCGATGCACAACCACAGAACCAAAAGTACCAAGTTATTAACTCTTTGCACTCAAAGCAATCAGGCTATTCGTTCGTAATGAACTTTAAGAAGTTTTTCCGTAGATTTCAGAGTTAAATAATGACTACGAAAAAACCTGGCAATTTATTAGATTACTTTTATGTGAGTGATGTATTTTTTATTGGTATTAGTATTATTATGACAATATTGGTATTATAATGATGATAAAATATTGTCTGAAACGAGGAAAGAAGAGAAGTCCAGGAATATCTTCTTAAATGAAACGAAAATACTTTGGAATTAAGGTGTTTAGTAATTATAAGTGACGATTGATGTTAATGAAATTTCTGACAATTTCGTCAGCCGAAATTAGTTTAGGGAATAACATTGGTTTTGGTGTAGCACAATATATCGACTTAATCTTCTATTCGTAATTAAATGATATCCAGGAATTTCAGATAGAACGGTTGCACCGTAACACTGTTCGAATTAAACCAGATACTTGAATCTCACGGTTTGACCCAACGTGACCTGACCTAAACCACGATGCAATTTATCGTAATTATCGTAGGAGTCCACATATCGTAACTAAAGGCAAGCGCAACAGATGCCTCGTAGAAAATCATATATTTATCGTATTATTACCGCTCGGATTGATCCAATTAGCAATCTGCATCCTGATATCGCGGATCTATTTGCCAGTCAAATATAAGGATATCGGTAAACGGGATATTTACTCGCTAAATAAGGCTATATTTTTCCAGTATTCACTTCGTGGCTTTTGGTTTTTCTGGACATCAACTCGTTATCCTGTTTGTACGACAAATATGACGAGTTATATTTGAATATTTATTACGAATTTGATTACTTTATATTACATTTTATATCTTTGTGCTATCGATACTAATTGATTAACTTGGAACCGCTAGAAATTTAGGATATTCTAGTTTTTTGTATACGGATATATCTAATCTTATTATCACTTTAATTCCAAGCATTTAATTAGTTACTGATCCACAAAAAAAATTAATAAAGAAATTTTATCGTTAGAAAAATTAAAAGATCAGAATTCTCTAGGAGATCACAATTAAGAAACTAAAATTGAGTAAATTATATGCGTACATATATATTGTGTAATTAATGTAAAGAAAAACTATAGTTACGTCGCCTATTTTCATTCCCACGATGCTTTAAAACCCGCGTTTAATTCGCTTCCAAAACCTGCATTATTTTAATGATGCTCCCTTGGCATCATTAATTTAAGGGCAAAGTACAAAAGTCAGTGACATTTCGAGTTCGGATTTCATCCTCTCGAGGAGGACTTTCAAGTGGCGAGTGTATCGAACGAGGTCGACTGGTTTCACGAGGCGTGCGAATAATTGCGAATTATGGACGGTGAAGTATCATTCTCTATAAAAAGAGGAGTATGTATTCGTCACGTTTTTGCACTCGGGTGTTTCGACGGGTTTGCGAGTGCTCGAGCAGGTAGACAGGAGAAAATTTATTCGCAGTGGGTTAGTTCGTTATGTAAACCTAATAGAATAACTTTCGGGGAAACCAAGGTAAGTCACTATGACCAAGCGAAACACGCCTCTGCTGTGAACTTTCATTAAACGTAACATCGAACCAACGCCCGGCCCGGAAACACACTTGCCATCCAAATGTATTCTAACACTCGGAAACTAATTAACTCGAATGCTAAAAATAGGAACTACCTGACTTATGTACTCGTTAATGACAATAATAAACGATAACGAATAATATTCGTACTAATTCGTCACCGATCATTTCAGAGTAATTAAACAGCTAATGTCACGGACAAAGACATGTCTCTTGAATAATACGCGGATTCACCATCGATCGTCATGGAAATACTATTATTATTATTTCAAATCTGCTAATGGTATTTAGGAGACTAATTATGGAAGTGCCGTTAATAGGTTTCAAGCGTGCATTAAATCAAGCGGAAGCCAATATTAATGAAATTATTATTATTTCTAATCGTGATACGTTTGAGATGATCGAGGATCAAATATGCTTATACTATTCATCGACATCGTTAAGGTTTATCACTAAATGCAGCACACCACTTTTTATTTACACCAACTTTATTAATATTGCTGGAATGTATGATCACTTTATTAAGAGAAACATATGGTTATAATATCATTATTATCTCGTTAATGATATTTTAATCTTATTTAATAGAATACTATTATCAGTATACACTTCCTATTTTCACGAAAGGGATTATCTGGATAAGGTGAAAAGTTTTCGCGAAGGAACCTTTCCACTCATTTTCATACACTCGGGCTTCTATGCATCGTTTCTAGTTAAACTTCCTTAACTTCCTTCCATTATCGCTGTTGATGGTACCTCGAAACGTACTTTAAGATAAAGATTTCAAGCACTAGATAACTGACACTTTAATGTTGTTAACTCGATATTTTTTCATGAGTCGAATATAGCTGGTGTAATAGGATTCTGAGTACAGAGACTGTTTTTTAGTCCACGCTCTAACTAGCCACTTTGTGCAAAATCTTAAAATTAATCCCTCGTGATGAAGCATCGGGGATATCCCATGCCGGCAATTTCCTTTTCGCAATGGCAGTTGGATATTATCCGGCGCAATTTGCATATTAAGCGGTTGCTTTTAACATAAATGTCCAGTACTTTCTTACTGCTCATTTCGGGCTCTGTTTTCCCTTTCTTTTCATGGAAATGGTATTACTTCGTACTTTGGCCGAAGACACCTGAGGCTTTTATAAAAATAATTAATTGTAATCTGCTAGTTAATTTATTCATTAATTCATTTCTAAATTGCCTTGTTAATTTTTATCGTGCTGATATAAAATCTGATTCACACAAATTATTTCTCGGTCCACAAACTTGATTCTTACTTTCTAATCATACAAACAAACTTTCTTTAGTGTTCAATAAAAAATTATTATTACTAATATCGGCTACATAATTTCTCACGAGTATATTATCTCGACAATTTTTACGCTTTATTTTGTCTAAATGTGAAGTCCAATTCTTTTCTAAATTGAATGTTTTACTACATTCAATTACTTCCTGAAGAAAATTCTTTTCTTAAGATATTACTTTTATAAAAATCTCAATAATTCACCAGTCGCGAGGAATAACGGAATTCACCAACATTTCGCGTTAATTTACGAAATCCAAGGCTAATCCACAAGTATATATTAAAAGTGGTGCACGTGCGGCTAAAGTTTTCGATGGGTGTACTAAAATCGTAGCCCGAATGGATTTTGGTAAACGCGGCAGTCTACCGCACCATTTCCGACACCTGACGGAAGACTTACTCTGATAAAAGCAGAGGGAACCGACGCGACATGAATATATCTATGGACACCATAGTGGCTTGTCGAAGGGATGATCCGTGGTTCTCGATGATGGAGGATTTTCTTACACGAGAAATTCGACAGATATATTACCTTTCTATGCATCGAGGAAATGCCTACACTTCGATCTCAAAGAAACGATGAACTTTTCCGAAGGAAAATCGAAGAAGAAAATGTCACGATTTAGAGTCACATGCCAAGATGTTATAATGCGATGAATGAAAAACTGTAGGGTATAAGAGAGATTGTCATTAAAAAAAGCTTACAAAGCATACTTGGTGTACAAGCCTCGCCTACTTTCCGCGAAAGTGTGCGCTTGCAAACAAAGTTTATGGTACATTCAAGACTAGAGACTTAGTGACTTCACTCCCGCACGTTCATTTCATTGGCTGCGTACACAGACTTGACAGTTTAATGTCATTTCTGTGAGCAAACCTGCCATTCGGTGAATAAAACAATTCTCGAATAAATTAGGAGTTCCTGCTCACTTTCGAGGTAGCTAATACTGCTTTTTTTCCCGTGGAGCTAAGAGTTAACACGATTAAGATTATATCGGTTATTTATTCGTGGTACCGTGTCTGCCGGTGGAAGAATTTTCGGTAAGCTCGATAGATAATTCTGGAATACGTAATGTTGGATGGAATTTGTAATACGTTGATCGTTAGTGGTTTCTAATAAACAGATTATACGTGTGTATCCGGATTTAGTGCGTGAAACTGGAAAATGCACTGTATAGCATGTCCTGATGGAAATATGTATGTGTGGGAAGATCAGAGAGAATGCTGCGGTGAGTAATGTGGCGAAAATGCATCGCGTACGCTCTCGGGAGCAACAACATTAACTTCCCATCAAGTGTGTGGACCTATACGTGCTCCGTTTCCTAGCTTTTATTCGATAAGAGGGTAATTATGTTAATAGAATGCGGTAGAAACGGGTGGGAGTTTGTAACGCTTCTAAGCAAATTTTTTGCCACTTTTTTACCACGGTTGAGGATTATTAAAAGATTTACAAATAGCCGCGAGAATCATTTTGCCAATTAAATTCTTATCGAAGATGGACTTTTCTATGATCTTTATAGAATGTTCAGTAAAATGTCGGGAAATATTTGAAATTATTTATTATTGGGAATTATTTCTACTTGCGTAATTATTAATTATTAATTCATTTAACTTAATTTATATGATTATTTGAAATAAATGCCTATATTAAGTATGTGTATTGTATAGAAATATTTTATCGAATGTTAAGATAATGAATGAGACTATCTCTTATAATAATTGTGGAATGAGAAGTAAAGATAATCATTTTTTGTTTTCTCTAAAACTAACATTAAATATTTCATATTTGATGATGGATTTATACTGCATTGTATAAATATTAATAAGAATTTATCAATTCAATTGTATTTTATCCGCAGTAATGATTAATAATACAAAAAAAACACAATCCCCTTCTAAACTACTGTTGAGTTCCGCAACTCGTAAAAATGCCACGTATATCAGAATTTACTATCATCCCGAACTACCTATAATTTAACATTCCAATTTATATGACTCGATACTATTATAAACCGCAATCAAATTCTTTAACCGACACTCATAAAACCAACTCACACTCTTACATTATTTTATCAATTTAAAAAACCCACTTGGATTACCTTAAAGTACACTTTCTTTCAATAATCCTGACACAGTCAAAAATCGCGTGAGTCGCGAAAGGTGATCGCGCATTACAAACTTCAAATCTTGCTTTCTATTATTAATATACCAGTAACATATTATCACTAAAATACACATTTCCTATAATATTATTTTAACCTCGATTAAAAAGTACTTTGTTTCGAGTATCGTTTTCTCCAATTTCTTACTCGAAGTATCAAGACAGAACCTAACATCAACATTTTAATAGTCCGCATCCTAAAATAATACAAAGTAACAGAAAATACTGATATTTAAAAATACTCACCAGAAACTCGATCAGTAGAAAAAAGAGAGAGAAGCGGCTCGGTTAACAGGTGCAAACCGAGTACGTGCGGAGCGCGGGAAAGCTTCGAGTGACTCTTTAAATCGGCCGGCAACTCGGTGACGGTACCGCGGGTGCTTCAGATATAACGTTTCCACGAAAATGTAATGAAACTAATTGTCAAAATTTCGATGGAATAATGTCAGTGCACTTTGAACTGGACACGTAAGTGCAATCGACACCAGCGAGCTGAGTTCCTAGTAGACGAACACGGCGATGCGGGCGAGGTAGCTCTGTCCGGTACTCCGGTACCGTACCGGGTGCTATCCTCGATACTTTCAACCAGCGTCTGCGCTCTTGTAACCTTCCGACCTTCTTCCACCTGCTGACCCCCACCAAATCGCTCGCTACACGTATTTTAGACTGCAGCCACGCTAGCTGCGCTTCTATTTCGTATTTCGACACCAACCGTTATACTCCTTTAACCTGGAATGCACCTAACCTGAATAATCAAGTATACAGTAATTAACCTGCGGATAGACAATGGTCCACTACGACTGCCGGAGGTCTACATCTTGTTATTCTAATCAAACTTGTTATTCTAATTCTCCTGTTAGTTTGCTATTTAGTTGTAGTATGTGTTTCCGATTTACCTTCAGACTTGCCAAAGTTAGCGGCTAAATAGAACTTGGAAAGCATTGTTGTTGTTTACCTGGCATGAGAGGCACCGTCTAAAGTGCATATCGAAGTGTGGTGCAATTATCAAGTAGATAAGGTCTGCATACTTGTGACCATGATACTGTTTGATAGAAATTCGAATTGATTATTGAGCAGAGTTGATTATATTTTTATATCAAGACTGCCGAGTTCAGGATTTCAAAAGTGATGCCGAGTGTATTGTAATCTGTTAGAGTTGTGATGGAGGTACTATACGAATTAGGCTTGTCTTCTTTGGGTGCTGGTCTTTGAAGCCAACCACCCTGGCGTTTTACCGAACTCGGATTGATCTGGAATTGAACAGCATCCACTTCCATTTTCATCTTGTTTTTATCCCCCGTGAAAGCATCTGACCATGCACCTGGGGTCAATGTTTCCCCGAGAATCTTCGATGAAGTTTCAATTCTCAGGGAAAATAGTTTGACATCTCGAAGTTATCACGGGACAAATGAAAAGTGATAAACGTGTTGATAATAGAACATGCTACTTAATTATTGTTCAGAAGGGCGTGGAATTGATATCTATTTTATGGCAATTATCTGGAAGTAGTTTAATTTGATCCAATCAGTATTGTTGATTATATTTACGATAATGATTCCGATGTGATTTTGCTTGGCGGAAATGGAGGAAGCATAAGGGTAGTCCTTTCGATTACAGGACCTCTTATCGCTGCCAGTTTTTTTTTTCGGAAGGGAGCTTGATGGACCTCCTAAGATGGGGTAGATGTTTGTCCTGTCTTTCTAGATGGAACTTCACTCACGGGAAAAAAAGAATGGGGTAGCTCACTGGATATAACCATCCAGCTCATGTAAATAAACGCATCGACCATTTCGAGGACTATTTCGTAAAGCACATTGACCTTTGTTTGCTCCCGTGAAGTATATCCAATAATCAAAATCTAATATTTGTTGACCGCGCGTAAATGAGGTTCATTAATCTTCAATGAGGATCGACATTAAATATTCCCCTCTGCCGAGAATTTTATCTCGTATATCCTCTGCACTCATATAATGTTCCTCCATCTGTCAACCAATCATTACCTCTATTTAAACACACACTCATAAGCATAACTCAGAACAAATGTTTGTGTTTGTGCACAACCTGGAATTCATACTTCGTGCATTCTATTTGTAGTTAAATATCCAGTTTACCTCAGAAATTCACGATGGAATGCATTCAGTTGATTTTATTATTAATGCATAATAGCTTAACTTCACTTCGTATACTCGAACTCAATATTTCGATTAATAATTCGAACTTGTGGAACGTTGGAAAAGAGTTGTAGAAATAAATGATGACTATTTCGTCAAAGAAAATTGCTTTCCAGAATGTTCAGAGTATTTCAATTTTGATTTATAAATCCGCTCAAACTTTTTCCGGTACCTGATGTTACAAGTTGGGTGACATAACATTTTCACGGAGTATTTTACTCTGCGCATAGAATTACTATGTGTTGAAGATTCCTCATTGATCCCAGGTGCAAGGCGCATTATATTTTCAACTCGGGCGAAGGTACTGCAACCATTATCACTAACTTCAACCCCTTAGTAAGCTCCATTATCAGATACCTAACATCGAGGTACCTGAGATAAGGTCAATGTTTGGGCGCACAACTTTGATGAGATCGAACTTACTCCGATGGTGGAATCCACTAGGTGCACCAAGTAGATGTTATCAAACAATGTGAGAACTCAACGACAGCCGTTGGTCATTCAATTTTACCACCCCGTAGAAAGTTTTCCAATTTACGTAGTTGCCTGGTAGCGTCACATACCTCGAACCAACTACGCATCATTTGCATATCCAATTTGTAAGCAATAAAATTAATATGTTCATAATCATCGACTCATTCTAGTTTTGCAGTATTAAAATGTCCATATTAAATAGAATAAGTTTTTACACTGAGAATGTGTGACTTAAGTAATTAATATCGAAGATTAGTCATTTCTACATGATTTAATTACAAAGAGTGACTTCAGAATATATGCGAAAGAATTTATTCGCACATTTGTTTCCTTGCAAATTTGCATTACATATAAGCTCGACAAAAATCGATTAACGAGTGGTCGAATATAATATTTCTAACGGTTACGAAGAGTGGCTTTTTGAACAATTGGCTGTGATATTAATAGGTGTTATTATTCCGTATTATTGCAGAATTATCGGAATGGAGGTGTGAAAACAATTTGCGAAATTGTATATCTATACATTGTACGTTTTTCGGAGGTATTTAAATACCGGGAAAAGGCGGGTGCATTTAATGCACTTTCCAAAAAGCATAATTAAAAGCGGAATCGATAAACGATTACAAGTTTCCACCGACACCGCATTTTTCGCGTTTAATCGCATTTCGGGTTTTGATGTGAATATCGATACGATATAAAATGGAATATCATTTGCGATATCCTGTTTCCATATTTACAAACAATACGGTATTGCCGAATAGAGTGTAAAAAACTTGAATCTTTCTTCTCATATTTCTGTTCCGGAATATTATATGGATTTCCTTTTAACTGCCATTTATAAAAACAATGATACTAATGAGTGCTTTCTATATACAAATTATTGCCGAATTATTGAGAAATAACAAATCTGCACAAATTATAGAAGAATCATTAATAACAAATACATTATCTCTCATTTTTTAATTACAAGACATTTATTCATAGAAAATTCGTACAATTTGCAAGCTAAAGGGTGAACAAACATCATCGCATGTAACAGAATAATTTAGTGTGCGCCGGATTCTCTAATACATTTCGCCCATCAATTTATACCTGATTAAATATGCAAGATAATTAAAGCAGAAATTGTGTTTCATTATCATCCAAGTAATCAATGGAAAATTCAAATGACAGTGTCGAAGTTGAAGCAGAAAGACGCAGCGTTGTCTAACTGAATGCAATTCTAAACTTAAACAGTCGGTATTGGTATAGCGGAATTAAAGTTAGATGAACTTTCAACGATATTTGATATGCTGGCGGACGAATTCGTGAGTTCCACGGTGGATATTCGAAAACGGAAGCTAAAGGTCACCGATCTCACGGCGAACTTTCTTGCACGAAGACATCGCGATATTATTCACGTTGCACACTGAAACAATTCAGTCCTCCTCAGGATTCGTTTCCGGCATGTGTGCGTGTACGTGTTTGAAATAAAGCGTCTTACTCCGCGGAAGTGGAGGGTGAATAATTCATTCTGACAGGATTTAACTTCGTTCTCCTCGAGCGTCTGTCTTCTGGCTCCTTTTCTTGAATAACACCCCGTTCAGGATCCACAAGCCTGGGAAGCGATTAGGAATTGTAAGCACCCCAGGAGCATTATCCTTGAAGCCCTTCCCGGTATTCCTTCGATGCCATAATTTCGGGAGTGATAATACTCGAAGGTGTCAAGGTTTCCAACGGGAAAGATATATCGAAGGCCGAGGTACGTTCGGTTAGAATCTTCCTTCTCCTCGATGTTCATGCAAACAACCCCAAATTTTCTTATCGAGGATAATCGTAAATACAGAGTCAATTTACTTCTCTTCTGAACTACGAATAGTGTGAAGGATGATCTCCTGTTTGTTGGTAATTATTAAAACGAAATTTCCTTTATCGAGGATCATCGTAGGCATAGAGTCAATTTACTTTTCGTTTAATGTATGAATAGCGAAGAACGATCTTCTGGTAAAAATGATAAGAACCGGCGAAGGTCGTGGATGGAATGATTAGAATCTATCTGCGTACAAAAGTAAAGAGGTATATTAAATATAAAAGGTTTTCCATGGAAAATAGGCCATCTAATTAGACAATAATATTTCACTCTGCATGGAAAATATGGGTGATCTGGAAAATGCTGTAAAAAATGACAACAGAAAACATTCACTTTCAGGATATTGGTCGTTCGATAAATAAAATATATTCTGTGTTATGAACATTACAGAAGATAATTAAGTGACTCATTCCATACGGGACACAATGAATAATACTTCTACTAAGAACGAGAAATTAATTTTCTTCTGTTTTAATTAAAAAAAAGATATACATAGCGATGTTCTGGTATTATGAACAGAGGAGTTTCCCTGCAAGTTGAAGTAATAATTGGAAACCTTCCTGCTTTTCTTTATTAAATATAATTACAAATGTAAGATCTATTCTTGCTTGAATTCAAACTGGTTCGCCAGCTTCTGATCTAGTTTCTGCTGCAAGATAACAATATTCTTCAGGGATTGAATTAAAGTTAAATCAAATTTATCTTTCTTGAGATGTGCTCCTCGTGGTTTCCTTCTTTCCGAGGAAAGAGCAGAGTTAGGTTTTGCATAAAATATGAACGGCGATCTTTTTATCGTTAAGGACAGCCGAGATTTATTGGAGGTCCAAGAGGAAATGATTAGAATCTTTTCCGTTTTTCCACAAAAACAAACAGCCCTCAAATCTGCTTTATCCAACGCGGACTACGTGCGGGACCTTTTTTATTTTGTTATTATTTTTTTGTTTAGTCTGCACGTAAAGAAGTCCGCCATTTATTTCCCGAGATTACGCACACTTTGGACACACTTTTGTAGTTTTAGTGTTAAATAAGAATAAATAGATTAAGAAGCCTGAAAATTTCAAATAGAATAAATTCGTCAAACATTGATACTTTATTGATCCAATGAATCTGCTATATTACTTGAGGTCAAAGTACCAACCATTTCCAAAATTCACTAATGTAATCTGACGTAATTTATTACTATCGAGTAACATATTGGAACGTTCGAATAGAACCGTCGTAAAATGGAAGTTCCAATCTCTTATCTTGGAGGGAAATCAGACTACGAAAAGCTCGGGATGTATACGTCTAGGAGGTTTGTCGGTCCGCCCACGAATCTATCCACTCGCGGTACCACAAATTCCCACGGTCCGGTTTCAAGGCACCGTTGAATATTCCTTCGTTAAATGACCGATATTCTATTAAGTTAAAAGCCTAATTTCTCTCAAAGAACCTACTTCGATGGCGCGGTGTACGTTCTCGTTGGACGTAATCACATTTGCCTCCTTTCTTCTTCTACCTCTTCGATACAAAGATACAAAGCATCGGTGATAAAGATTGAACGTGAAGTGAATGTAATGTGGCGAACATACGTATCACGGAATCAAAGTGAGGAGAAAATTGTGCTTTAATATCAACGAGATATCAAACTGTACCGAGAGAGAGTCACTTAAAACAAACCATGTGAACATCATTTCTCTGCATGATCTCTACTCCGCACAAAGCAATATTCCTTTATACTCCAGCATCCAACCATCTTGAAACTCTAGCTGAAATTGCTTTCGATCTATGTAACTACAAACACTGGCGGATATTCTTACTCTATCTTACCGGAAAACGCGTTGCATTAAAGAGCCATCTTAATAGCGAATATTGAATGCCCCACGAAATCTTTTTAACCTTAATACCTCGCATTTTCTGTTTCAACTAAAAAATGATGATTTTTCGTATGTTTACGTATATCTTCAAAAATAATTCGTGATAAATAAAGTCAAGTATCCAGTATTATTCAAAATATAAATATATGAGAGCGAACTATCAACCCTTTCAACAATATTTATAGCAACAGCTTGATCGTTAAGTAGGTGAAAATGTTATCGCTCGGTAGATAAGCATGAAATGAAATATTCGGTAATCGCACGTCGGGGAGTACCATCGAAACGTTTTTGCAGTGAATCCAGATGAGAGTGTTTCCAAAAAAAGACAGTAATGCCGGTCGATTGACAAAAATCCGTGGCAACATTTTTCGGGTGGAGCCATGTAAAATCAGTGGTTCGGGATAAGGCCGAACCAACGGTGGAAGATACTTGAAATTCCTGGGAAAGTTTTTACACGCGAGCGCGTAAAACGGATGGAACTAACCTTTCTTCCATTGGGGTTAAAGGGGATACGTCCTCGTAGAAGGCTCTCTGGGGATGCTCTCTTTCACCCCGGCATTCCTTTATCGTTCTTTTCTACCCCACTCTTTTTTTAACCCTCCTCGTTCTCTCCCCGTTTCTA